>OZ005660.1:180504830-181931080 GCA_963930645.1 Salticus scenicus | reverse complement strand
GGACGACCATATGGGTTGCTTCTATTTGTTTTTATCGTAACTTATTTTGGTTTCATTCATTAACGATGTGTACAACAGATAAGCATGAAAGCCTTAACTAATACCCCCAAAAATTATAATAGGAAGAACAATTAAATGATAATAATAGCAATAGGTTTTATTATTTTCTTTATATAAAAAGGGGAAAAAATAGAAAAAAGAATAATCATTAAATAACCATCTGTGCGTCTGATTTCTATAAACTTTCATTTTATTACTTTACGTAAAAAAAGTGGAGGGGGGGGGATATAAAAAAGCATAATAAACATTAAATAAATATTTGTATGTACGATTTCTATAATTTTATGGCATAATATGATGATATGGTATATTTATAACATAAGTTAATACTATAAACTTATTATATTTTCAGATGAAATGCTGTTATTTTATTGTATTTTTATAAATTAAAAATAGACCTCCTCCCCCCACCCCCAATCTTTTCCAAATTACATAAATATCTAATGCTTGGTTTTCAATTAAAACAAAATTTGCAGATTCAGTTCAGAAATTTATTTTCAATAAAATAAAATTATATTCACCATATTGTAAAATGATTTATAATTTTCCAATTTGTGAGTATGTCCTTTTATTATGTTCTACGACCAAAAAAATAATAATAAAATAAAATAAATAAAATAAAATAAAATAAAATAATAAAAAAAAAACAAATCTGTAAGCAGGAAAATAGTATTTATAAAATTTGTGTACTTTTCATTTTATTAATTATTATTTGTAGTAAAAGCATTAAGATTTAATATGTTCTTGTGTTGATTTTTTTTTTTTTTTTTTTTTTTAATTAAATGAATATTTTTTGCAGAGCATTAATCTGAAAAAAAAAAAAAAAAAAAAAGATTTTGAATATAAAATATTATCAAAGCTGTATTGTAAAATGTTTTCAGTATTTATTATGTTTTATTATGTTTACAGTTTGCAAAGTAATTTTCAAGATAAGACAAACTTTATTAACATCAATTCATTATTTTAAAAATTCTGATTTGTTTTATCATTACTCCAAAATTTTATGGGTAATTCATATTCTGATATTATTAATAAAAACCAATAAGAGAAAGATTTTTTTAATTCTTTTTTTCTATATTATTTTTAACTGTTACCAAGACATAAGTTAAAAAAAAAAAAAAAAAAAAAAAAAAATCGATTGATTGGGATTAATTTATAAAAGTATATTAATAATTTTATTATTTTATAAAGTTAATTATAGTTTTTCGAATGCAGGCATTTAAAGCATTTAAAAATATAAATATATAAATGCGAAAACATTAAAAAAATAAGAAAGAGATAAGAAAGAAAGAAAGAAATTTTTTTTTGCTTGCTACCTTAGAATAAAATAAAATAAGAAATAATAATAAAAATAAAAATTTAATTTAAATCAATTCTTAGTATAAAGTAAAGTTGTTCACGCACAAAGAAGAAAATGAAAAAGACATAAAAAGTTTTATAACTAAGTTTCAAGAAAAATCAAAATAGGTCTGATTAAATTTCTTAGCTTAACTTAGGCTTGAAATATTCATCTATATGGAGATGATTATATAAATATTCAGTGAACTGTCGAGGGAACAAAACTAAATTAATACGAAATTAATTAATTAATAAAATAAATAAATAAATAAAAGATAATTTTAAATAATAGATGTAGATTTGAAGTAAACACCTATTTCTTTAGTTAGTAATAAGAGACATTGCTGTGAAATACATGAATATAATACTTTGAAATTTGTCTTATCATGAAAAATATGTTGTGCAAACACTAATAACAATAAAACATAAGATACAAAAAATACTGAAAATATTTCACATACCTGTATTTTAACTACGTTTCATGAACTATCTTTTGAACTGAAAAGGTTATTTTTAGCTTTACGTGCATCCTTTTTTTCTTTCTTTTTTAATCAGAAGAAATATATATTTTAATAATAGTATTAATTATCTTCAATCAATACTACTTATAGAAATCTCATAGAGTACACAATTTACCAAGCGCTTTGCACGTTTGTAATGGCCGCCATTGCTCTTACAAGAGTGTTACGATAGCTTTCTACTGGCCGCAAATTGAGCCACGTGACAATCGCATTTGCGAGAAAAGAATGTTGCGATTGTTTGACCTGACTAGGAAGATTCGTTTTCGTCCGCGACTTTGCGGTAAAAACGCAGGTGCGAGCCGTAAGTGTTTGGCTGGAATCTGGGCCTAAGTTTTGTTAGTATCTTCAAAGTTACTATCCTTTGAGTAAAATCACACTGATTACAAAGTTGATAATTTATTGTGGCTTTTGCTGTCCTAAATGGATTAAAGAATTCAAGAAATGCATAACTCGGACATATTTCCTTAGCTTCCTAGAAACTTTCGATAACAACACAAAAGTCAGGCTTATGTTGTGGTTCTTTATGTAAACATATTATATTGTATAAAAAAGCAATTGTAGTGGAAATGCATACAGAATACAGTGCCGATGAAAAACCCTTAACAGATTTTAAACTTTAATATAAAATCAAGTAATTGATGTATGAGAGTTAAGTTTGTAGAGCAATTTTTCCTATGACGAAATTTTTTTTTTAAAGATATAAGAAATTTAGTTCCAAATTTTTCTCATAGATGGTGTCTTAAAAACAGCAGAAAAACATAAAAAGTGCAAGGCAAACAATTACAGAGCATTTATTTTTTGTGAAATTCATCACAATATTTCAATATGTGTACACATAATAGCTTAAATCACATCCGAAACGTAATCAAATTTTATCCACATGCTTTGTAGCATCGATTGTGGAAGTGATTAGATTACAGGTTGATTCAAAATTGGTCACTATTTATGGTAAACTTTAATCGCTTTATCGCCAGTTTTATTTTAAAAGTGAGACGTTTAAATTACCAGTCTAGCTATTTTTATTAGTGGGAGTAAATTATGGCTTCGAAATTAGATCCTCAAACCCGAAACAAAATTTTAAAGCTTTTGAAGGATGTTTGCTCAAACTCTGCTATAAATAAAGCATTTAAAAAATCAAAAAAGATATTTTTCTAATGAATTACTATCTAAACTTTGAAAAGAAATAAAATTTGGCTGGCAATAAAAAGCTCCAGGGAAAAAATGTCGACGAAAGCAAGTTCTTGGTGAAAAAGAAAAAAAAGAAGCAGAAAAGACTTATTGCTGCAGAAAATTCACTTCCTCAGAGAACTTTAGCAAAGATACTACGGGTATCGCAATCGACAATTTGTCGTCAGATAAAGAAAATTGACTATAAAAAAGTGAATAAACCAGTCTGTCATCAAATGTCTGCAAAGACCGTAAAAAAACTAAGAAAATGTTCTTGGCCTCTGTATTTAATGTTACGCAAAGGTAGATACAAAAAATGGATAGCATCAGATGAAGCACTGTTTTATCTGTCATCCACAACTGACAAAACGAAGATACAATATATGTCACCTGAAAAGTGTTGCAAAGACGCAACTGTTTTGCAAAAGGCAAGTTGGCCGTCAGGTGTTATGGTGCGGATGGGAATGTCCTCCCAAGGATTAACAAAACCATTTTTTTGTAGAACCAAAGGCTAAAATTGATGCTAAATACTATCAGAATAAAGTTTTGAAGCACATGATCTAAGAAAGTAAACCTCTTTAACCCCAAGGAAACTCTGTTTTTCACCAAGATTCTGTACCAAGTTATACTGCAAAATCAACTATAAAAGGGCTAAAAAATAAAAATAATTTTTTTTTTTTCCTCCTGAGAAATGGCTACCATCATTACCTAACTGTGCTCTTTATGATTATTTTTTATGGGGATACTTAAAAAAAAAAACAATTAAGTAGACGTAAAGTAAGAACACTTCAAGAGCTTCAAAAAGCAATCAAAGAGGAAGTTGGAAAAATGCCCCTAAAAATGGTCGAAAAAGCTCTTTTGGCTTGGCCTAAAGATTTACATAAAATGTACTATGCTAAAGGAAACTACACTGAAAATTTCATGTAAATAACTTAATTCAATAAAAATTTCTGATGCTTTGAAATTGGTCACACTTATTTAGAATCAACCTGTATATGCAAGATTTGTATTTTAAATACTTTAATATCAGCTACAGAGGAAGTTCATACTTTGACATAGTCTCAGAAGAAGAAAACAGATTGATTATGTCTGGGGACAAGCAAAGCCACAGAAAAACTACAAGAAACACAATACAAACAAAATACAAGGTACAAAGACATCTATGAGCAAATTTTTGAATTGCTATTTTAATTTGCTTAAAACAAACTTTGCATGATATTGTAGAGCAAACTGCCTGCACTCTTATATGCCACTTACTTGACTTTTTAATATTAAAATTTAAAAAGTGTCAGACAATTTTGGTTCACTCTGTATTATACCTCTAAAACTCTAAGGCAATAGAGAAATAAAAACAGAGATATAATTAAACCAAAATAACTTTTTACAGTTACATCAGTTACATAATAATAACTTAATACAATTGCAAAATGTTGGGTAATATCCCATAACACTGTAAATACTTTAAAAATTCATAAATTTGATGGAATTGGTGGAACTGAATACAACTGACAAAAAAGTTATTTATGTAAAAAAAAAAGGGGGGGGGGGGACTTTTTTTTTTTATAAAGGAAAAAAGTTAGCATTTTTGTTGATAGAGAGCACTGCACAGACACAGTACCAAAAAACACGCAAATTAGTGTCATAAATTGCAGGAGTTTAGAATTAATAACTCATTTTTGCTGAAACGTCAGTGGAGGCCCTCTGTTGAGTCTGTGTGTCTGTCTGTCGCGCGATAGCTTCCGCAAGAATCCCACTATTGACTTGTAATTTGGTACACATGTTCTTGTGCCCCACGGAATCAGCTGTATAGTTTTGGGTGTGTATTCCATTAGTAGTTCGTGTACAGGTACACGCCAAAGTTTTTCTTATCATTACGGCCTATGGGAGGAATTTGTATGTACCGCGATAGCGGCCACAAAAAATCACGCTATTTATTTGCAATTTGGTACACATATTCATGAACCCAACGAAATTAGCTGTATAGTTTTAGGTGTGTATTCCATTTGTAGTTCGTGTACAGGGACACGCCAAAATTTTTCTTATCATTACGGCCTATGGGAGGAATTTGTATGTACCGCGATAGCGGCCACAAAAATCACGCTATTGATTTGCAATTTGGTACACCTATTCATGAACCCAATGAAATTAGCTGTATAGTTTTAGGTTTGTATTACATTTACAGTTCGTGTACAGGGACACGCCAAAGTTTTTCCTATCATTACGGCCTATGGGAAGAATCTGTATGTACCGCGATAGCCACCGCAAAAACCAAGCTCTTGACTTCCATTTTTTGCCGAAACGTCAGTGGAGGCCCTTTGTTGAGACTCAAAAGGATTTTGGGTTCCGTCTGTCCGTCTTTCTGTCTGTCTGTCGTGCAATAGCGGCCGCAAAAATCACGCTATTGACTTGAAATTTGTTACACATGTTCATGATCCCCACGAAATTAGCTGTATAGTTTTGGGCGTGCATTCCATTTGTAGTTCGTGTACAGGGACACGCGGAAGTTTTTTTTTATCATTACGGCCTATGGGAAGAATTTGTATGCACCGCAATAGCGGCCCCAAAAATCACGCTATTGACTTGCAATTCGGTACACATATTCATGAGCCAAACGGAATTAGTTGTATAGTGCTAGGTGTGTATTCCATTTGTCGTTCGTGTACAGGGACACACTAAAGTGTTTTTTATCTTTACTGCCTATGGGAAGAATTTGTATGTACGGCAATAGCGGCCGCAAAAATCCTTCGATTGACTTGCAAACTGGCGTACACGTTCCAGCTTTGCATATAAGTAGCTGTATAATTTTTATTGCTATATTGTTTATAAACTGTGTACAGGAACACGCCAAAATACTTAACTTTACGGCGTATGGGGTGAATTTCGTTTAAACGCATTTTAATATCATTACTTTGCAATGAAGAAAATGAAACTAGCGTACGTGAGTAAGATGCTTAAATTTGTGTTGTTTGAAGAAAATATGTGCTCTTAAGCTTCTAAATAATGTACATGATCTCACAAAAGTGTTCTGACAATGTCACGTAGTCATCCAAACGATGTTAAATTTGGAACAATTATTAATTTTAAACGCAAAATAAGCTGAAAAATTTTTACTGGTGTATACAGTGTTTATGGTTTTTTTTATAGAGACACAGTAAAGAATTTCGTAACATTAGAGCCTATGAACGAATTTTTATTTAAGCGCGCACTTTAATGCGTTTATGCTGAATTGAACTTAATAAAATTAACATACATTATAAAGATCCGTGAAATCATGTTTACTCTTTAAAAAGGTTATGTATAAACTAAATAATTTATGGGACCACACAAAATAATTCCGAGTATGTACTGTAATCATCCAAATGATGTCAAATTAGCTTGAAAAAATAATGAGCCATAATTAATTAGGTTTATTCTTATTTTTGGCGTTAATAATGGCTGTGGCTACTTTTCCAAGATACATAAAAGAATTTCGTACTATTACGGTCTATAGTCGGTATTTCTTAAAAGTTAATTTTAATATGGTTACACCCCATCAAATGTAATGAAATTTTATTAGAATTTTAAAAGCATGTTTTCCTGTTGAAAATTGTGGGCATAGAATTGGACATTAGTTTAAAGGTTACGCATAATATTTCCGATATATTCTATGTAATTTTTTTTGTAGGAAATTTGGTAGTTATGAAATTTGGTATTTATGAATTTCAGGGAAATAATACAAGACTGTCGTTTATCAAGAATGCATATTGTTGCGTACATGGGGGTTCGTAAGTTGTCCGAGAATGAAAGGCGAAACTTGCAAAAATTCAGTGATTTATTCACAGAAAGTTCCAGAAAAATACAGGTCTATAAACCAAGTATCAGCTTCAATTCAACCAGTAAACATAGCTTAAACAACAGCCGTTAACAGCAAAACAACATTACAAACTGTTTATCAATAACACATAAAGCAAGTCTCATTCAAAGAGGCTCAAAGCAAAGCAAGCATTTGACGAAACTGACACAGATCTGAGACTGACCGCCTTGGCTAAGAAAATGCTCCTTTTATACTTTCCTATCGAACACAGACTGTTCTGGAAAATTCTCGTATCACATCAGACAATGAGATTAGAGCTTCCATATTTGGTATATCCCTAATAAGGATTTTCTCGCCAAGGTCGCCAAAAAAATCGCCAAGGAGGGAAACAGTCGCCAAATTTGGCACCAAATCCATTTCTTCCCTTATTGGAGCTTTTTAATGCGTTTTCAAAGGAAAATTAGGCTATTTCAACGCTCAAAAGACTAGAAATGCACAAAATTAGTCTTTTATCAACTTACTAAACCATGGTTCGTACACATTTATGATAAAGAAAAGTAAGCAGTTTTTAAGGACTTTTTAAGGACTACGTAAAATAATAATTTATACATTATGTATTCATATATATATATATAATTTTTTCCCCCAATGTACCTATATATAGAGAGAGAGGGGGAAACGAGCACTGTTAACTAACGTTACAGTCTAACACAAAACATAAAATAAAATTTCATAAGTTCAAATACAAATTCAAAACGGAAAATTGAGAAAATCTTTTTTAATTCATAAAAATAATAATAATAATAATAAATTTTTCAGTTACTTACCAGATAATTCTGGAAAGTTGTTTAATTCAGTAAAGTTGAAAACATATCTTATTTTTTATGTATAGTTCATTTGTTAAAGGAAAAAAAAAAGAATAGTTGATGAAGTTGAAACTAGTGGAACATAAGGCATGCAGGACAGTACAAAAACAATTGAAAGTAAAAAGGAAAATGATATTTTTTATATAAATAAACTTTTTCCTGCTTAAATGTCCCTCCCCTTTCTCATCCCCAACACAGATGTTGCCATCTCGGTGGCATAAACTGCGAATTTTCGATTGCCTCCACAAACAAATCTTGAATCCATACAAAAATTGCAGCATTAAAAGAAAAAAAGAAAAAATAGTTTGATGTGGCTATTATAACATAGACTTTCTTCTATATATCTTATAAAATTCATGCAATACCAAATTATTTATTACATTATTATTCACTTAAATTATTTTCCCATCATGAATGCAGACGACTTTTCCTGACAAATGCAGACGATTTTTAAATATAACATCAAATGCCGAAAGCACATAGTCAGTTCTGTACCAACATCAGAAAAAAAGCATTTTTTTCTGTTTTTCTTTTTTCCATTATAATTGAAAAATTGATAACTTTATTTTAAAATTTAACAAATCCATGGCTCAACCATTCGCTTTAATGGTACTGACAAGTTCTTTCGAAGGATTCTCATATAGGAAATTCACATCCCAGGTGTAAGGAAGGGTATTTCTGGAGCAATGCTCCTAGAAGTTTGCACTTTTTTTCCCCTAGTTTACAACTGGTATAATCAATAATTCATATTAATTTCACAATCAGCGTTAAAAATATCTCTCATTATGTATATTTATCCAAAATTTTGTCCTACATTGCCCTGTTAAAAATTTAGGGGAATAAAAGGATGTCAGTGCCACCTGTTGACTGATTGATCCTCAAATATAATAAGCACCAGTTTAGGAAAAGGTCCAACTAAATAACTTTCTATTTCATTTTAGGACGATAAATTTCAATAATTAGAGTTTATTTATACCTTAAAATTAGTCCATATCACTTGCATATGCATTTCGGTTGCAAGCGCAACCTTCCTCAGATGAACTGTGACTATCATCGCTGCCGGCGTATTTGTTGTTTTCCTCCTGTCTTCCTTCCTTCGCTTCACTTCGTTTGTTTCGGTTGTTTAGGATCAGATGGTTCCAGATTCTGGGTATAGTAGCGTGTTCGCGTTCGTTAATTGCAGTAGGGTTAGTAATAATTTCTAGGGCTTCTCTTTTAAGTGCGTAACTGTGATTATTATAGTGAGCGATTTTTTTAGTTGTTATGGTGTTAATATTAATTGGGTTAGAGGAGTGGGTAGAAGCAAGTGCGGTGGATTGGCGGTTATGTTTCAGATCGGCTTTATGTTCTTTTTCTCTGTCGTAAATTTTCCGTTTTGTAACTCCGATGTAACATGCTTGAGAATTATCTATGTGTTTGAAGTCTACTTTATAAATCCCGGCGGTTGATTGGTTATCAATTATGTCTTTTTCATTCCGGATATGTTGAAAGATGTTGCGGTTTGGTTTTATTGGGATATTGATAGTGTTTTTTGGCTTCATTTTGGATTTTTATACTATTTCCGTTACAGAAGGGGATGGAGGTTGTGAATTTTTTTGTTTCTTTTTGTGCGTTATCGATTTTATTTAGTTTTTTGATACGTTTTTTATATAGTTTGTTAACCAGATTTTTCGGGTAGTTTGCTTTTTGTACAATATTTTTGATAAATTTGAGTTCTTCATTTAGGAGTTTTTTGTTGGAGCATATTAGGATTGCGCGATTAATGTATGAACGGATGGCGGCATATTTATATGGGAGGGGGGTATTACAGTGGTTATTTATAATTTCGATATTGGAAGTTGGTTTTCTATATATAGTTGTGTCGATGGTATTGTTTGGGTTTTTTATGATTTTTATGTCCAGATAGTTTATTGTGTTATTGTTTTCTTCTTCCATTGTAAATTTTATATTTTTATCTAGTTTGCTGAGTTTATTTAAGAGATTATTAGTGTCGTTATTATTTGGAATGATTGCAAATATGTCATCCACGTATCTGGTCCAGATTTTACTGTTTTCAATGATGTTGTTGGCAGAATTTTCGATTAGTCTCATTTTAAGTTCCGCGAGAGTCCCTGAGATGGGTGTCCCCATTGGCACACCTTGTTTTTGCCGATAAATTTCGTTATTAAATTGGAAATAAGATTCGTTGAGGAGTAAGTTACTAGTTCTAATCAGAGTTTCGCTAATTTTGTTTTTTCCATATGTTTCTATTATTTTTTCGTTAATTATGTTACTAATTTCTATAGTGTCGATTGAGGGGTATAATTCCTTTACGTCGTAGCTTACCATTATATCGTCGTAGTTGATTTTTGTGTCTTGGAGTTTTTGCATGAAGAATTCGTTAGAGTTTATTGATATATTAGAGGGGGGGAGAACCAGAGAGGATATATACCACACCCTTCTCCCCCCCTCTAATATATCAATAAACTCTAACGAACTCTTCATGCAAAAACTCCAAGACACAAAAATCAACTACGACGATATAATGGTAAGCTACGACGTAAAGGAATTATACCCCTCAATCGACACTATAGAAATTAGTAACATAATTAACGAAAAAATAATAGAAACATATGGAAAAAACAAAATTAGCGAAACTCTGATTAGAACTAGTAACTTACTCCTCAACGAATCTTATTTCCAATTTAATAACGAAATTTATCGGCAAAAACAAGGTGTGCCAATGGGGACACCCATCTCAGGGACTCTCGCGGAACTTAAAATGAGACTAATCGAAAATTCTGCCAACAACATCATTGAAAACAGTAAAATCAGGACCAGATACGTGGATGACATATTTGCAATCATTCCAAATAATAACGACACTAATAATCTCTTAAATAAACTCAGCAAACTAGATAAAAATATAAAATTTACAATGGAAGAAGAAAACAATAACACAATAAACTATCTGGACATAAAAATCATAAAAAACCCAAACAATACCATCGACACAACTATATATAGAAAACCAACTTCCAATATCGAAATTATAAATAACCACTGTAATACCCCCCCTCCCATATAAATATGCCGCCATCCGTTCATACATTAATCGCGCAATCCTAATATGCTCCAACAAAAAACTCCTAAATGAAGAACTCAAATTTATCAAAAATATTGTACAAAAAGCAAACTACCCGAAAAATCTGGTTAACAAACTATATAAAAAACGTATCAAAAAACTAAATAAAATCGATAACGCACAAAAAGAAACAAAAAAATTCACAACCTCCATCCCCTTCTGTAACGGAAATAGTATAAAAATCCAAAATGAAGCCAAAAAACACAATATCAATATCCCAATAAAACCAAACCACAACATCTTTCAACATATCCGGAATGAAAAAGACATAATTGATAACCAATCAACCGCCGGGATTTATAAAGTAGACTTCAAACACATAGATAATTCTCAAGCATGTTACATCGGAGTTACAAAACGGAAAATTTACGACAGAGAAAAAGAACATAAAGCCGATCTGAAACATAACCGCCAATCCACCGCACTTGCTTCTACCCACTCCTCTAACCCAATTAATATTAACACCATAACAACTAAAAAAATCGCTCACTATAATAATCACAGTTACGCACTTAAAAGAGAAGCCCTAGAAATTATTACTAACCCTACTGCAATTAACGAACGCGAACACGCTACTATACCCAGAATCTGGAACCATCTGATCCTAAACGACCGAAACAAACGAAGTGAAGCGAAGGAAGGAAGACAGGAGGAAAACAACAAATACGCCGGCAGCGATGATAGTCACAGTTCATCTGAGGAAGGTTGCGCTTGCAACCGAAATGCATATGAAAGTGATATGGACTAATTTTAAGGTATAAATAAACTCTAATTATTGAAAGTCCAACTAAATATCAAGTTTGGTTAAATTTCGTACATTAATTTGTGAGATACAGCGTCGACAAAATTTGCGATACATGGACACAGACATTTTCTAAAAATAATTAAATCTTGTTCAGGACATCACAAACCGGTTAAATCCGTTGGAAAACAGAGATTGAAAATTTTTATGAATCCAATTTTTATATATAGTGAGCGAAGAAATTAAAAAAATTAAAAAAAATAAGTATGCTGAAAAAAATCTGGTGTGTAACAAACAGATAACTTTTAATACTTACTATTACACATAAATTTGTTTTAAAGATTGTGCGGTCAGAAGGCATAAAATATACCTAAGTAATCAGACGTTTGTAGCAACTAATTAATTAGCACAAATGCTGGTAAGACATCTGAGTAAGAGAATTAATAGCACGTGTTCAAAGAAAATCGGCAGAGCTGTTTTTTGAAGCACCTATTTCTTAAATTGTATATTGACCTATTTAATCTGGAAGCCTATCATTTTATCTAAAGTAATATCAGGTATTAATGAAAAAAAAGACACCTAAAATATATATGGTATATATATTTTTTATTAAGATTTGTTTTTAAGACACCATTGCTGTAATCCCATTTTCAGTTTTTCCACAAATCTTTGCAAATTCATCTCTTTATCAGAAATACACAATTACATATGAAAGAATATCTAAAAGAATGTTAATATGGCGAATTTGAAGAAAATCCATAGAACTGTTTTTTATGAAACCACTTACAAGATGTAAAACTGACCAATTTATTGAAGATATCTGTCAATTTTCCTAAAGTAACCAACGGATATTTTTCTTATTTTTTTTTTTTTTTTTAATCCGGCAACTGACGTTTTTTGACCATGCCTGTTAATCAAGGTTTTACTGTATTTATAAATCAGGTGAAAACTTTATATCGAAAATTTTGACTGAATACATTATTTCCATTACTTACGATAGTTGTATAGTAGAAGTGAAAATCTAGATAATTCAGCGCATTGAAATTCCAGCTATACTCTAAGTCAATAGAAATACTAAAGTATGAGACCAATATCTCGGTTTAATTACCAATCAAAAAGTTTTCTAAATAATTTTGGCCCCACTAGAGACTTGGGGGATTGGTTTGAGACTGATTTATATACCTAAAGTTTATATTTTTAATGACCTCATATTTGTATTTAAAATATAAACGTAATTTTAAAAAATAATTCTTAACCTGTGCGTTTATCTTTTTTTTTTTTTTTTTTTTAAGAAAATATCTCTCTAAATAGAGGATCAACTTATACACGAGTATTTACGGTTATATTGCTAGGCGAAATTACTTCAAGAACTCAAGTAATATGGTTTTGGGGGTTAAGGACGATAATATACTCATGGACCTAAGCTTGGGTAAAATGCCTTATGTTTAGGTCTTTCTAAAGGATCCTAGCCCGTATTTCTAAGAGTTTCAGAAGAGGAAAAAAAAATATATATATAAGGAACATATAATGATATAATATAATATATAATGAAAATTGAAAAGCACCTAGACAGAAATATGCTTTTTCTTTCCTTCCCTTCCTCATCACATATTATTTGTTTAGTCCTCAAGTAAATAAAAAAGCTTATTCTTTTTTACATTTTTTTTACCAAATCATTTTTCTTGTAGAACGTCTTTTTAGTAGTCCATGAAAAGCAGACGATTTTTATGTTTTTCCAACTTTGTTGCTAAGCTGTTACGTGTTTTAGATTTATTATCGTTCCAAATATAAAATTGTCAGTTCAAAAAACGAATTTCCTTTTTTATTTATTTATTTTTTTTTTTTTTTTAAGTTTTAAATACTATAAGAGAAACATAAGTAGTTTTTAAGGTACAAGTATAAAAAGTAAGGAGTTTTTAAGGACCTAAATCAGATATAAAAAGTAAGGAGTTTTTAAGAACTTCCTAGATTTTTTAAGGACTTTTTAAGCACCTGTACGAACCATGTAAACCTCTTTTAAAGAAATTATGGAAAAATAAATGCAATTATTTACAATTCCGTAACACTTTATATGATATACAACTAGGTATACAAAGAGAGATACAGCGAGGGGTTGAGGGGGGTGGCAGACCCCCTCAGGAATGTATCTGATTATGGTAACAAGTCGATCGAATCAATATATACTATTATATAATAAGGAATAAATAAATATGGCCTATTGAATAATGTCTGATGCAAATAGGACGTTGAGGCTCCTGATCTGCAGATCCACTAGTTTTTTTTTTTCCTCTTACTTCCTCATACATAAAAAGTTTTAATTGTGAAGCTGATATTGGTGGATAAAGCATTATTGGTAAAGTTGTTTTACTTTAACCAAGAATCACCAACTGAAGCTTTATGAAATTTGTGAACACAGGAAGAATCAATGAAAGAAAGGTGGGGGTCCAATCACTCTTGCTAGGTTCATACTTCTGATGTGGCTTCAAAGATAGGCACTCTAAAGGAACAATTAACAAGTGCAGTAAGTAGTGCATGGAAAGCAGTACGAAACACTGGTATAACAAGGACATATGCATTCTTCATAATGTTTTAAAATTGTTCCCCTACAGGTTGTAATCACTGCACCAGTTCTTATCAAATAACAAGCTAAGCGATATGAATTCATAAATTCGGCTTTGTTGAAAATCAATGATGTTCCATACAGCCTTTAAAATATCTTGTGGACAGAGGCTAATATTTCATTGCATGGAACAATCAACATCGATAACTATGGACTCTTGGCAAAAGAGAGCCCACATGCATATATTGAGGAGCCCTACATTCACTGTGTGTTATTATTTGGTGTGGTTTCACAGTGTAAATTATTATAGGATATTTTTTCTTTGAAGAGCTCTGTGCCAAAGCTAGCTGGCAGACCTGTTTAATTACTGGAAAATGTTACTTGTGGATGCTGCAGCAGAAATTGAACTGCACTTACTACTGGAACATAATGTCCGTGGCACAATGATGTTTATGCCAGATGGAGCATCTCCTAATATCACAACTGAAAATTCCTAAAAAAACCTGCTTTCAAAGAGCAATTAACCCTTTCGCTACCAGCGTCACATATATGTGACGATCCGATTTTCTTACCTGAGCCTGGCGTCACAAATATGTGATGGGTGTTCATTATCAGTTTGTGATAATGTATCACATATATGTGACGACGGGGCTACCAAAGGAATTATCTATCTATAGCCCAGTGTCACTTATGTGTGTCAGTTTGCAAAATTGCTAATTTCACTTAGTTAGAACGTTATAGATACATCCCACAAAAATAAATGACAATTGGTATCACACTTAAATAATAAGACGTCTGGGCTGTGGTGGCAGTTTTTCTCCTGAGACTCTGGTAGCGAAAGGGTTAATTAGCCGTCACTGTAGAAAAGAGTCACACAACAGCTTGTCACAGTTAACACCACTTGATGTTTTTGTTTTGAGGTATGTCAAGTCCAGACTTTAACACAATGGACCATCTTTTGTGGTGCAGTTAATGGACGCCATTCGCCACAAAATCTTCTGTATCCAATCACAATGTATTACATGCTGCCATTATTGGTGTTGTAACTTGCTTCCAAACTGTAATTTGTGATGATGGACCATAGAATAAAAGTTATATGATTATAAACATTTGTTTGCATGCAAGCAAATATACTTTTCTTCAATTTTTATGAATTTTTAAAATATTTATAGATTTATGGGATACGAAGTATATCACAGTATCAAATAACACAGGAATCTTCAAACAATAAGGGCCTAATTCACCAACTTCTTAACACTCGGATTAAACCATGGATCAGCAAATCCGAGAATTAAAAGTAGCCGATGAACAGCGGATTTGGTTGATCCGTAGAACAGAGGTTCACTTTCTGCTTGGCAAACTTCCGTAGCGAGAAACTGCCTATCCTTGTAAACATAACTTAACAATTCTATTATGACCAGTATGGAGAGATTTGATTGGTTCATTTGTTTTTTATTGATTTGAGTGTATTTTACATTGCACTAGAGCTACATTATCTGTAATTAGGCTATATTTAATTGGTTCATTTGTTTTGAGTATATTTTACGTTGCACTAGAGCTACATTACAGGAAATTAGGCGATATTTGATTGGTTCATTTGTTTTGACTATATTTTACGTTGCACTAGAGCTACATTATGGGAAATTAGGCGATATTTGATTGGTTCATTTGTTTTCGGCGCATTTTACGTTGCACTAGAGCTACATTATGGGAAATTAGGCGATATTTGATTGGTTCATTTGTTTCGAGCGCATTTTACGTTGCACTAGAGCTACATTATGGGAAATTTTGGTCTTAACATGCGCGATAGTGATTGCCGCGGAGCCGAGTTACGTGCGCTTTCAGATTCATGCACAACAAGGTAGGGGTGTCCAGTGATGTTTTTTTGGTTTTAACATGTGCGACAGTGATTGCCGCGGAGCCGAGTTACGTGCGTTTTCAGATTCATAGCTTTATACAGCCATGTTTCTTTGTTGGTTCATATACCTTAGGAGTATGTCCCTATTCATCCTCCGTCGTTACAGTGGCCGGATCCATGCACTTTCAAAACAGAGAAGCTTTAAATTGCTACAATTAACTAATTATGCTTGTATTTTTTTTTTTTCATTTTTAATTAATAAGCACTAAAAATAAAATTTGAATATTAAATAGTTTACTTTCTATAATTTTTTAAAAAATTACAATAATGCGAATAAAGTAAACGTTGTCTGTAGAAAATGGGGATATTTGGTTGCCGTACTCATTGCCCACAACATAGCACTAGTTCGACGTAAAACTCACTCACTCAATCACTTGTTGGTCAAGTTTATGAAAACTAGGGAATTTTCCCCTCCGCTGAAATGTAAGTGTTAATGAAAAATTTGAAACGATATGTGTCTGGAGAAATGAAAGCGTATCATTTGATAACTTGAAAATATGTTTTTTATTTTATTTGTATATTCTCATAATTTTTATACCGATGTGTTTCGATTCATTTGAATGCGGTTTTAGAATCCTCGAATGTTACGAATTAACTGAGCGTGAAGTTAAATATTTGATATGTGATTTACGTATTATGGAGTCAACAGAAATTTCAAAATGGAAATAAATAAATAAATAAATAAATAAATAAAATTCATGTTGCATATATTGTAAGTTTTCATGCTTTTTTAATTACTTTTAAAGTTATATTTTTATTCTGAATTTTCATTTAAGTAATTACATTTATTGTGTTGTTGAAATTAATTTGCTCTTAAAACTTCGATGACAAAACGTGCATTTTGTTAAGTATTTGCTTATTTATTAAAATATTGTAGTTAAAAAGTTAATTTACCATCGCCATTTTATGAAATTTCTTCGATAATTTTATTTAATTACGTTAAATAGTCGCCTGCATTAATATTTCTTTTATTTCGAACGTAAACAAACGTTTTGTAAGGTTGCCATAAGATAAATTCATTTCCTTGGTTCGTTGGCGCACGGATAATATCGCCAAAATGTAAACAAACACCAGTGAACCTCTGTTCTACAGATCTGGCGCGAATTTTTGTTGGAGAATACCGATTTTTGTATGATCGAGCGATTACCACTGATCCGAGGTTCAATCCAATGTTAGTGTTAAGAAGTTGGTGAATAAGGCCCTAAATGCCTTTGATATTATACTGATTAAAAATCTTGATTGTTCGAGAGAAGTCTGAAAAAAGAAATCTCATACGTGAGATTTCTTTACATCATTTATCTTCATTACATCATTTATCTTCAGAATCAAAGATTTTTGAAGTAAAACCTTATGTAAAATTAATTTCGCTTTAAGTGAGTGTCAGAATTTAAAGTTTGTTAATAAACTAAATTTTGTTTCTTATTCATAAAGTTGAAATCTTCTCAGAGAGATTATAGAGTTACAATGTTGATAATATAGCATGACTTTTACTTTGCTTATATGACAAAAAAGACTGTGAGAGATGTACCATTCCAATATAATTCCTGAACTTCATACAATGCTCACAATAACAACGTAAATGTCAGTTTCTGCTATCAGCTGTTACTAAATGTATTTTACAAAAAATCAGCTGAGTAGTCTTAATTACATTATATAAAAACAATCCGTATAACCTCATTGCATGAGAAAATTAAGAAAAAAAAAAAATAAACATTAATAATACATTGTATTTAATAGAAATTTTCTATAGCTAGCAGAAGCAATAGAGAAATTATTTAAGTATTTAACCGTCTGAGTGCCGTTGACTGATATACCGGGTCACTCAGCTGTTCTTTTTTCTCCCATACACTTATAATTCAAAATTATATACTAATTTTTAGCTTTTTTTTTTCAAGTTTGAAGATCTTTTGTAATAATCACAAGGTTCATTATGATGTGCACAGTTATATTTTTAGTTTAAAGTTTCATTAAGCTATATTTTAATACTCTGAAGAAACTTTGCAGTCAAAAAGCATTTAAAAAAAAAACAAAAAAAAAAAACAAAAAAAAAACCCACCCTTTTATTAAATATAATTCTTCAGTTTGACCTATGCTCTGACAATATCTACAATGTTAGCACTTACTTATCCTGATTCGATGGATGTCAAGTTTCCTCTATGCAAAGTAGAAAAATTATGAGTCCACCATATAAAATTTGCATCAATGATTACATATTCCTAGTTATAGGGAGAAAAAAAACTTTTGATAGATAAAGATGTCATTTTAGAGCAAAATTCTGCAGATAAAAAAACAATAAATATATATAGGAAAATTACAAAAGTTTTCTGTTTTTTAACAAAATTATTTTACAGTGTAGGCTTTTTTTTTTAATTATTATTGATTAATTGAAACACAATTTTATCATTAAAAAATAAAATAAATAAATAAAATTCTGTTCTATATGTAATTTAATTTTGGATGCAAGGTTTATTTAACTGTATGTTGCAGAACATTCCGATTTTATCAAGATGGTTGAATTTTCAAAACACAATAGAAAACACAAACACTTACATTAAAAATTAAAAAGACAAAACAACAATGAATAAAATATTTATTTTCTTTTCTGAATGAAATTACATCACAACACAATACATAAATCAATTCAAAAGTATCACAGTTAATTACAATTGTCAAATATATATTAAAATATTTCAATTTATAAAAATAATTAACTCCAGAGAATTGAGCTACTTTTTTTTTTTTTTTTTTTTTAAATATCCAGTGGTAAATAATAAAGTTTTCATTAAACAAAGAAATACAGTGAAACTCCTCTATTATCCGCTTATCTACTGCATTATGAAACATACCTTTTTTAGTTACTTAAGACTTTTTTAAAGATATATGCAGTACAAATCATGCATATCACCTCGGATTTGGTGAGGTGATACTTTAGTGCGTCACTGGTGCACAGAGGTCAGAAAAGATATTTAGATCTTAAAATGTGTAGAAACATATTTACTTTTTATGTTCTTCATATTTTTTCTAAGACTGATGGAAGATTCTTCAGGTAATATAGAAATTAATTAGAATGCACCTGAAAATAGGGGAAAATGATAAGTAGAATGAACGAAAGTATTCTATAAAACCCTTTCTGGAACAAAAATGGCTACATGTAACGTCTAGTGGCTTGTTGTGAGACTAAAAGGAGGTATATATATTCTATTCTTATAAAAATCTTTGACATTTTTTCTATAAATTCTATTTTATACACTTTTTTAAACTAATGGTATCTTAAAGTACCGTCAGAAGATAAAGGGTTAAAGGGCTAACTCCTTTTGTTTGTTTGTTTGTGTGTGTGTAAGGCCAGTTTTTCCCATTCCCAAATTTCCCTTATAGGATTTAATGTTAAATTACCTTCATTAAAGGTCCATGTACAATGGCGTACTTCTCTTGAAGGGGGGGGGTCACATTTTGCAAGAACAGATAATTTTATTTTTCCAGTAACTTGAACTGACCACTGTTCACCATATAACTAACAAGGGAACATTCCAAAGGTGTCATCTTTAAAAAGTATTGAAAAAAATATATGTGATTCTACCCTTCATAAAACACCAGAAAATGAAAAAAATATCGGCTGAAATTAATTACAGCGACCACAAAAAATTATCAAAATTAAGCATATTTGGCGATTTAGCGCTCTTAGGCGATACGTTTGCTAGCACCGAGATTGCAGTGTACGAACAGAACCGTGTTTTGCTTCTCCGCCAAGTACTCAAAATCAATCGACTAGCAGTGTGAAATCGCCAAATATGCTTAATTTTAATAATTTTTTGTGGTCGCTGTAATTCATTTCAGCCGATATTTTTTTCATTTTCTGGTGTTTTATGAAGAGTAGAATCACATATATTTTTTTCAATACTTTTTGAAGATGACACCTTTGGAATGTTCCCTTGTAAGGTTATTGTATGTATTTAATCATCATCTATACATACTCCATTATCTCCATGTGTTTAACAATAATCTACACATATAGAAAATGAAATGTGATAATATTTCTGAATGCGGCTACATAGAAATGAAGTTCAAGCTTGGAAAAGGAAATTTTGTATCTGCCATTTTTTAGCTGAAGCCTGTCCTACCCAAAAGGCATTGAGGGCTGTTTGGAAATGTACAGTATGGCCAAAATTAAACAACCCTATTTTAAAGTTGTCTACAGACAAAACTATTGTTGAAAAAGTTATAAAATTTTGTGTAGGACATAATGAAGGTACGGGAATATGTTTGAGAGAATAAAAAAAAAAAAATTAGTTAAAATTTTTGCCACCAGGAGACATTTTTTAATGAATTACACACTTCCTGATCCATGGCCTCCTCAGTCAGCAGACCTCAATCTATGCGACTTTTGGTTTTGAAAGAGTTTGAAAGGTCCAGTAAGTTGTGATAATCCAAGAACTTTACCTGATCTTAAAGACAGCATTTCATAACATGTTCATAACACTTCCCTAAACTGTGAAACATGCTATCTTACAATTCTAGACAATGATGACCATCATGTTAAACATGTCTTCTTGTAATAAAATTTGTAAACTATCAAAAATGTATGTTAAATGTGTAATTCTTTCATCACCTGGTGGCAAAAATTTGAACCTTTTTTTTTTCATTTACTCAAACAAATTCCTACCCCTTCATTACGCCCTACACAAAATTTCCTAACTTTCTCAACAATAGATATGTCTGTTCTGTAGTCAACTTCAAAATAGGGTTGTTTAATTTTGGATACCCTGTATTTTATTCTAGGGGGCTGTACTGTCTATATATTGTACATGTGTTGTAAATAAAAGATGTTTAACCCCTTTTCTACCAAAGGTGCATAAACACACCATTTAAATAAATAATTTTTTATTAACACTGTGATATATATTTTTCAATAATTTTATTTTTCTGCTATTTTTAAGGGTTCTGAAGACATCTATAAAATATTAGTAATTCAATTGGAGTAAACACTTTCTGTTGAGAAATTTTCAAAATATGCAATTTTTTAACTTGAAACGATTATTGACAAATTCGACTTTTTGAAAATCCCTAGTTATTCCACTTAAGATTAATTATATGTTTTTATAATGGATTAAAGTTGCAAGTTCTGTAAATAAAATAAAAATAAAACAAATGCCATAGAAAAATTAGAAATTTTTATTTAAATTTATTTTTTATTTAAATGTGCACCATTTAATTTCTTAAATAAAATATTATTTTTCATGCATGAAACTTTTTTTTTTTTTTTGTGTGTGTGTGTCTTAATGAATGTAATTTCAAGCATATTTCTATGAAAATAATACCACATTTTATAAAAATGTCTATGCTTGGCTTAAAATGGGTTAAATACTGATACAACATATGTTGTTTGATTTTTATTTATGAATTAATAAATTTACATTTTTTAATCAGAAGTCGAGGCATTGCAGCAATAATCAGGGGTGAAACTACTTAGCTTGCAAAAACCCTGAAAACTGTTCCTTACATGCAGATAGGGGGCATTTATTAATGATATATTATATGGCTACCAATATTAAGTGACATTTGCAGACTTTGTAATACATTATAAGGCAAATTAAACATTGAAAATGAAAAATTTATGTAAAAACAAAGTAATTGAAAACGAAATTCAAAGAGAGCAAAATTTCCCAAAACCCTGAATTCAGGGGTAGCCCCTGAAAAGTTTCACCCTTGTATAATGTGGATATCTACTATGACCATCTATATTATTTTCACTCAAAAAAAATCAGAATTTCTAAATGTAACAGGTGTCTAAATGTTTGCTGCATTAACAGAAAACACAAATTTATGAATTCTACAAATGTTGCCATGTTCTGCAAAACTTAAGCAGGTGGACAGCATCTGGCCTGTGTGCTGCAGATTGGATTAGCTAATAAATTTAAATGCTGAATGGATAATGTTAAATTTAATTGGCAAAATAAAAATATGAAAACATAGCTAAGATTGGAAATTAAATGCTAAAATTAGTATTTTCTGTTGAAAAACTTTATGGGAAATTTTAGATTAATAGAAACATTTTTTTCTTCTCAGAAATAATGTTGTGCTCGACAAATTGTTTACATATATGAAAAAATTCTTCAAAAACAATATTAACCCTCCTTTAGGCGTGCGGTCTACGATCGTAGACCAGGTACATGGGTGAAAGTAAAAAAATTTCGCTGGACTGAAGTATATATATATATATATATTTCTGTAATATTGGGTAAAATATAATAAATTCATACATAAAGTATGTAGATATTCAAAACATACATTTCCAAGGGTTACATTAATAAGCATAAGTATGAAAACTTAGCAAAATTATTTATTAATACAATTGAATTAACATTAATAGGGGCTGATTCAGAAAAAAAAAATTTGGACCTTTATTTGCCCCTAACAAAGATTAATTCCATTAAATTGGCTTATCTGTATTATAACACATAAAAAAAGACTAAATTCAGTCAATAGACTGAAAACTTTCACCCATGACCAGGTATGTTTTAAGTAACATAATTCCTAGTAGACGGCACACTCACGCACTTCCTTCTCAGTAGCTGTTTATGGAGTTTATTTAAGTTACTTTATTACCTTTTTAAAATACTTAAAAAGAAAAGAATTAACCAGTTTTTAAACAAGATTATTTTTTTGTTGTATTTTAAAACGTAAATAAATTTGGTCTACAAGTGTAGACCGTGAACCTAAATACGTCAGTAAAAGTCGTGCGCCTAACCTAACGGAGGGTTAATGCAAAAATGTTTTCAAAATTCAAACAAAATAATATCAATGATTGTTAGAAATCTATAAAGACAATGTAAATTTGAATAACTAAAACCATTTAATTAATAGCAATTTATTGCTCGATTAAATTTTTCTGAACAACCTATATTAAAAAGCATTTCTCTAAATGGGTGATATTTTATAGCATGGTGAATGGCCTTTTTAGAGAGGTTTCACTGTATAACAAATTCAAACTTAATTAGAATCAAAATCCTGTCATTTACAGGATTAAATTACTCTTTCAACTGATAAATCTTATTATAGATTCTATGGTACTTTTGTATTAACTGCATGCCAGGAGTTTAGATTACCAAAGATTGCTGTAAGGTTATCACAAATTGCGAAATAATAAACATACGATACTATAAACATCAAATTAATTCATAAGTCACTTCACTTCGATTTTTAATGGCGAGTAATCACTTGCATGCAATTTATACAAAAAATACCACTTTTGCATAAAAATTTAAACAAATAAACAGCAAATCAAAATTAAATTAAATCATGTCTACATTTATTACACCAAATTAGGCATCTAAAATAAATGGCACATATGCAATAGTATAAACAATCAAAATATGTACAAAAAAGAAATCAACTTTAATAATAATCTAAATCTCAGGAAAACAAGAGTATGTTAGATGATTGTGAAGGTATGGCATTTTTAAAATGTACAAAAGTTTAAATTGGAAATAAAGTTATTATATTTTTCTGGCTTAAATCTTTTAAATTAAATAAAAATAAAGGGAAAAAAATAATTAGTGGTTATTATTATAATTATTATTATTATTTGATAAGTAAATTTTAAGAAACAACAATGATAAATGTTGTACATTTTTGTGACTTATTGCTACAAATATTTTTAGATAATCAAATTAATTGTGGTGGATTTTGTTTCTGCTCTGTGTGTTTATATATTTACTGTAGTTGAGTAGCTGTGTTTCACATTCATTTATATCTATTTCTTAATTTTCAAATTTGAGTTTTTCTGAATTTAAAATAAAAAGTAACCAGGTGAAAAATCAAGGGTAAAAAATGATTAAATAAGAATAATGAGGCAGAGCCCAAAATATGTTTTGCTCTATTATAATATGGTCTTTCTATTTTCCCTACAAATTAAATATTTAATTAAAAATACTTTTACAATAAGAGTTTTCGTTAATTTAGTATGCCAGATAAACAAAAATCTATTATATATGTAGGATTCACCTTAGCATGACAATGACAGTTCATGTCACAAAAACCATAGATATAGTAACCCATGTTAGCGAGCAAAAATTTTTGATGCCGAAAAAAAGTTCTAAAATCAACCATTAGAGAGTATTGAAAAAAAGAAAAATGAATTTGAAACTGTATCTGGAGTTTTTCATTCACCTTGAGTAAATAAATTATTCACAAATTTTATTTACTAAATTATCCGTGTTTATTCCTGTGTGTGCTTTACTCGGGGAAAAGCGGCCATTAGAGTGACTTTTCCCAAGAAAAAAGGTATCACTTTTTCCCTCTCGCTCATCAATCTATGTCTTATTATTATCTATGCCAAAAACCACATACTTCAACGACATTCTTGATGCCAAAAATATTTTTATAAATCTACTTTTTATTTATTTATTTATTTTTCTGTTTTCAATCTACATTTAAAAAAAAAAAAAAAAAAGGGATCAAATATATTAAAAATTTTAAAAACTTTTAAACAGACCAATTTAACTTAATTACTTATGAGTTTCAACAGCCAAAGCAGACCATGTAACTACTGAAGAAGGGGCGAATTTCGCCCTGAAAGGTCTTAGTGTTTTAAAAGAGCATTATTAAAGGCAATTTTTATAAGTAATTAAGGATGAAATATATTTCGATGATTAGAAAATGTTAATGAAAATTTCTTTTAAAAATCAAAATCTGTGCTTTTTAAACAAGCTTCTAACTGCAGTTTTCACTGTTTAGTTTGATAAACACCTTTGAGGGCACACTTGCACTTTTTTTTTATGAAAGTTTTTCTAAAAGCTAAGTAAGAATATTCTTTCGTATTTTCTTTTTCTGTGCATAACTCTTTAAATAAATCAACATACGAACATGAAATTTGGATGACATGTTCAGTATCAAATCATTAATCAAATTTTATATTACTTTGGCATTGAAAAAAAATCTGTAAAGTTATATAATATCTTTACAGGGTCCCTACACTAATCTGAAAATAATAATAATAAATTCACTGATCTTACACTTCCATAACCACCACTAAATTCGTGTTTTTTCATCAATTTTTTAAATTTCACTTTAAAAAAAAATTGGTGCATAACAACCATGTGACTACAGGGGTGAAGCTACCTAGCTTACAAAAACCCTGAAAACTGTTCTGTGCATGCAGATAGGGAAATTTATTAATGATATATCATATGGCTACCTATATTAAGTGATATTTGCAGACTTCATAAATAAGTCAAATTAAACATTCAAAATGAGAAATTTCTGTAAGAACAAAGTTTTTTAATGTGAAATGCAAAGACAGTAAAAATTTTAAAAACCCTGAATTCAGGGGTAGCCCCTAAAAAGTTTCACCCCTGATTACACAACTACCATTCTTTTTTCAAAATAATTTCTTTGGTTATAATTAGCAGCCCTAAAAATTAAATTTATTACAGTTAGACAGTCAAATTACTCATGTTTTTTCTTATATAAAAAATAAAATGGGTTTATGTAGTATAATTAGAAAAAGAAAATATTAATAATTATAATTATATTAATTTGTATTAAATACCTTTTGAAACAGACATTCTAAATTGATTTATACTATTCCACAATTCAATAATCTTGTAATTTTTCATCCTCTTTGCTTTTTGGATTGACAGTCATTCAAAACATTAGACATTTTATTAACCCCTTAACGTGCGCTGTCCTCGCTGCAAGGGCGCAAAATTTAAGATCCAGCTGCAAAAATTCATCCAGGAAATTTTTTAGCAAAAATTTACGTTTATAACATATCAGAAAAGGCCAGTTTTTTTAACCTTAAAATTTAAAATTTCTTTTAGTTTCATTTGGTTGATGAATTCCGGTGGCAGTATAATTTAAGTGATACGAATTGTCTGCAAAGGGTTAAACAAAAATTTTCATGGCTGACAGCAACCCTACATATGTGTGTGAGTTCATAAAAGAAAATTAAGTTAATCAGTTCACACTGTTAACAAAATAAAAAGAATAGAAATAAATCTATAAAAATTCCCTCGTTTAGGCAGAGAATTAAAAAATAAAAGAGCAAATGAAAACTTTGTTAGGTTAAATGTAAATAAATGATACTATTATTTGAAAATAACTACAATAAAACTTCGAATATTAAAGTCAAAGCAAATTAAATATAAGAATTATCATGTGAGAAAATGTTAAATTTTTAACAAGCATAGTAAATTTCCAATATATATATATTAAAATATTTATAAAACATATCTTATTTATATATACTTTCTTATTCTGTGTATTTAATTTATTATTTAATACTCTTCCAAAACTAAATATGTACAAAAATTCACATCAAATTTTATAATAAAATGAGCACAGATGAGAAATTTCTGATGAGAAATTTAGTTACAATAAAAATATTAACAAAAATAAAAATGATAATATTGTAATTCTTATCAATATACATACAATCACATTTATATTATTTCTGCCAATTGTTTGAGGAACATACCACTTTATATACAAATTACTTTTTTTATTATTATTCTCGAAAAAATGTGCATAATTTATAGATTTTTTATTATTTATTAAAGATTTTGTTTCGAATATGAAATATACAAGACAATTCGTTGTGAAGTTTTAAAAAACAGTAATAATCTACTGAACATTTAATTGGTACAAATTTCTTAAAGCAGAAATTAAAGCAATTTTCGTGCTAGTACATTTAAAATTGTTTCACAAAAAAGTTAGTAAATACAGGGTGTACCTAAAAAAATATAGCAGTTTTAAACATGTTTAATTGCACCTTAACTATAAGTAACAATAAAAAGATACACGACAGAAGATGTAGCAGCATGTCTTGTTTATCTTATAAGTATCCAATGTGGGCTCTTTTTTGTCACATGAATTCCTAACATCCCCCAACGCTCTCGTTAGACTCAATTATCTCAAACTTTTACCGCAACTGATTGTTTTAGACTAGTTATGCCATTGACAAATGGTGTTAGCACTTAGGGGATCACATTTTAATTCCTTATGGAACACATGTTAGACTGTAACAATAGATTCATAACTAGCAAACTGTAAAATACAAAATGCCTTTTGCTACGGAATTGCCATCATTGTTACTAATGCTGGCCAGCGGAAAAAAGAAAACTATCAGGACTCATGTGTACAACTAAAACTAAAATAACTCAATTTAGAAATATTTATTCATGAATTCATCAACCATGAATGGCATGAATATTCATTTTAAGTAAATTGGAGTGTAAAGGTTGATATATTTTTATTTACCAACTATGTGAAAAATACCAGAGCCGGGAATCGAACCCGGGCACCTCCGCTTAATGCACGGATGCTCTACCACTGAGCTACCCTGGCTGACAACCAGCTAGGCATTTCTCACACAATATTCGTTGGCCAAGTCACCGAGTCTGCAAACACAGCTGTATCAAGTGACAATATTAATTGCAGCACAAGGTTAAATAAAAATATATCAACCTTTACACTCCAATTTACTTAAAATAAAATAACTCAATTAAGTAAAGAAACCTTACATACTTCTTGAGATAAGCCTTAGTACTTGCGGGAAGGGGCCCCTCCCATCGTCAGAGGCAGCACGGTGGCGGCTTGCTTAGTTATGTTAACTTGCAAGCTGCCACCGTGCTGCCTCTGATGATGGGAGGGGTCCCTTCCCGCAAGTACTACGGCTTATCTCAAGAAGTATGTAAGGTTTCTTTACTTAACTGAGTTATAATTTTGCTTCTTGTTTTACGAATATTTAAAACTAAAATTCTAAAACATGCTCTTTAATTCTAGCATACTAATAGTTATATGCACCTCATCTAATAGATATAGCAGATTAAAACTGCTATATTCTTTTATGTACACCCTGTACAAATATTCAGGCATGAAAGTACAAATCCGCTTAAAGATCCGAACTTGCACACACAACACAAAAGCATCACTATATAAAGCAAAAATATTGTTTATTTTAGAAATTAGACACAAAAAATGTACAATTGTTAATTTAAGGTAAGACAATTTTTGAATTGTAAGCAGAAAAAAAATATAAAAAAGCAGCAATTATTGCACGATTGCTAACCAGACATATTGAAAAAAAAAAAAAAACAGGAATTTTGGTGACATAATTACATATCTCAGACACATACATAATTAATAATAACAGGAGACTTGGTGTTGGAATATTAAAACTCGAATAAACTACTACATCAGAAACGCCAAAGAAAAATATTTGAGGTGCATACAGCTGTTTCGGTAGTCCCCTTTTTGCACTGATGACGGTATGCTTAAGGCTACCGAAACAGCTGTATGCACCTCAAATATTTTTTCTTTGGCGTTTCTGACGCAGTAGTTTATTCGAGTTTTAACATACATAATTAGTTGACATAATTTGCTGCCACTTTCCCCTATAAATTTTGATTGTCATTCCTCTTAGGATTTGCATTGATTTCAGAAAAATCCAAAATAGCCTTTAAAAAGGAGGATTTCAGTCTTTAGTCTGAAAACTTTCATGACTGAATATTGCTGTATATTCAATCTTAAATAAAGGTTCTGTCCAAGATCCTTAAAATCTTAAATAAAGGTCTTTCCAGAGAATCCAATCAGAAGAGAAGGTCGATTTCATTGTTCTTTTAAAGTGGCCACCATTTTGAAACATGATGATGGATCAAGTTGTTTAATAAACTTGGTTGAAAATTTGATATGGTTTATATGCATGCTGAAGCAAATTAGTTCATAAACAGGTTTTTATATGAATTTTAAATTTTCAAGTGGCCACCATTTTGAAAAAAAGATGGTGAATCAAATTGATTAATAAACTGAGTTGAGACCTTTACACAGGTTAAATACTAACTTACTGAGTTTCAAGCTAACTGATTCATAGTACTAAGTGCACCGTGATACCAAGCAAATTGGATCATAGTAATTGGTATATTCAGTCTTAAATAAAAACAAGTCCTTCCAGCACAGTTGAAAAAGTAGGTTGATTTCATTGTTCCTTTAAAGTGACCACCATTTTGAATCAAGATGGTGAATCAAGTTGTTTAATATATTTGGTTCAAACCTTAATATCATCTCTGTACATACAAGTTTCAAGTAAATTAGTTCATAAATAGGTTTTTATATTAGTTTTAATTTTCAAATGGCCACCATTTTGAAACAAGATGGTAAATCAAATTGATTAATAAACATGGTTGAGATCTTTATGCAGGCTATATACTTACAGACTTCCACACAAATAGGTTTATAGTACCAAGCAAACTGGATCGTAGTAATTGGTACCTACAGTAATGCACATAGTGATTTCAATGGAATATTATTTTTAGTTTTTATTTATTAACGGAATATTATTTTTAGTTTTTATTTATTAAGTCATATAAAAAAGAAAAAAAAAATAGTAATTCTTATTTTATTTTTTTTTTTATTTTTTTTTTTAATTGAAAATTCATCTAAATATATTGTTGAGGAAAGCAGACAAAACCTGCTAATAATATTAATAAATAAGAAAAATTTTCAAAATTTCATAATTAAAGTGAAAATTAAAAATAAATAAATAAATAAATAAAGACAGAGAGAGAAAAAGAGAAAGATTACTTTAGATTAAATATTATTTTATTTTTATTATTTAAAGTAACTATATATTTAATCACAATTTGTATCAATAAATTAACATACATATATTAATATCATACCCATTTTTTCTTTATCACATTTTAGTTTCAGAGTAACCTTATATAAGTTCAGAAATTTAATTAGTTATAGGCATAGATATAGTAATATATATAGATCTATCATCCCCATGTTATCGAGCAAAAAATTTTGATGCCGAAATAAAGTTCTAAAATCAGCCATTAGAGAGTATTAAAAAAAAGAATAAAAAGAAAAATGAATTTGAAACTGTATCTGGAGTTTTTCATTCACCTTTAGTAAATAAATTATTCATAAATTTTATTCCCTAACTTATCCGTGTGTATTCCTGTGTGTGATTTATTCGGGGAAAGGCAGCCATTAGAGTGACTTTTCCCCCCCAAAAAAAAGTATCACTTTTCCCCTCTCGCTGATCAATCTATGTCTTATTACTATATCTATGGTTATAGGCACTGATGTCAACATGAAATAAAATAGTAACAGTTTAAATGATTTTTTTGGCATTCACATGAATATACATACATTAAAACAAATATAAAGAAAAGAAAGAAAGATCTAAATAAATTATTTCAAAGAAAAGAACAAATCTGAAACTTTACAGTGTCTCTTTGTATGCAACTCGTACACAAATATTCAATCAAAAAACAAACTTTTTCTCAAATTTTAACATTAAAAAGTTGTGCAGTGATTACTCGCGTAATCCTTAGTCCAAATAAATAACATTTTAAATTATATTTATCATTTAAATCAAAATTTATGCATACAAATGCAAAGTAAAATAAACACAAAGAATAAAGAAAGATCTAAATAAATTGTTTCAACAAAAAAATACAAACTGTAAATTCTACAATGCCTCTTTATATGCAACTTGTATGCAAATGTTCTTTCACATAAAAAATTCTTGCTAAAATTTGAACAATAAAAAAAAACCTATCCACTTCTATCCGAACCAGTGGTTACTCATGCAATTTCTAGTCCATTCCTGTTGACAAACCCAGCACCAATGAAATCCACATTGGGATCGAGTACAAACAATGTGCATGCATCCACCTAAACATAAAATAAGAAAATATTAATTATTAGTTTTGTTACAAAAAAAAAAAAAAAAAATAGAACTTAAAAGACAAAATACTTGCATAATATATATTATATGTACAATATACATATAATATACAGCATCCCAGTAAAAAAAGTAACATCTCAAAAATGCAGTACTTGAGAATAATCAACTTAAAGAATATTCTAAAACATGAACAGGTCTACAGTAAAATTGACACAACTGTCTTACATGTAGGTAAACTACGAGATAAACATGTGGCACATTATGTGCATTTTGGGGCACTTCATACACATTTTTCGATGACATAACCTAAAAATTGCCCTTTTTTTCGGTCACTTTTCTTGCTGGAGTGCAGTATACATTGTTTTTTGCTAGTTATGTTTTTATTAAACATATGTTTACAGTACATGCTGTTATATCCCGCCCAGGATTCAAAATGCTATATATTTTTATATTTTGGCAAATTTGCATAATAATTGTAGATAGAGCCTGATTTCTCCCTTCCTTACATACTACGATAAGCCTAATATAGTAATCCCTTAACATTCGCAATTTTAACATTTGTAACTTTAGATTACTTGCAAAAACAGAAATACAATACACAGAAATTGTGAAATCATAACATTTGCAAATGTGTTCCTCAATTATTTTAATTTATTTTATTTTATTACATAATTACTTTTATCAAGTGAATACCAGACAAAAAAAAAAAAAAAAAAAAAAAAATTCCTCAGAGTGTGAAAATGTATGTATTTATCTACTTTCATGTGTCAACAGTAAAAAGAAATAACATAACATCACAGTTAATCTGGTCCAAAATCTGTTGCAGGCATCTGTTGTAAGAGGCTAAAATTAGCAGCTTTAGTTATTCAAAATATGAGTAGTGCAATAAACCCTATATCCTATTGTTGCGTTCTTGGGGGGTTCATGAGTTGTCTGAGAATGAAAGGCAAAACTTGCAAAAGCTCAGTAGACTATTTACAGAAAATTCCAGGAGAATACAGGCCTATAAACTGGGTAACAACTTCAATTCTACCAGTAAATACAGCTTAAATAACAGCTGTCAACAGCAAATCTACAGTACAAACTGTATAGCAATAACACATATAGCAATTGATTATAATTCAAAGAGGCTCAGGGCTCTTGCAGAAGCAATAGAGCATAGGCAGAAACTAATCTGAGACAGAGAATGATTTGGCACAATGGGCCTCTATTGATCCCAGCCCTCTATTAATTCCTCTATTGATCCCCTCTATTGATCTATACCCCTCTATTGATCCCAGATTGTTCTGGAAATTGCTAGCATCTCGTTAAACAATCATCTTACAGCTTCCGTCTTTAATATATCAATAAGGATTTTCTCGCCAAAAGTTCACAAAAGGGTCGCCAAATTTGGCACCAAATCCATTACCTGCCTTATTGAAGCTTTTTAATGCATTTTTAAGGGAAAATTAGTTATTTTAATGTGAAAAAAAGCTAGAAATGCAGAAAATTGACATTTTATCTACTAAGCTTCTTTGACAGAATTTATACAAAAATAAATACAATTATTTACAAATTCATAACACTGCTTCCCTCCTAAGGACTGCATGTCTCAATATGGAGTTGTGCTACGATTAATATTGTCTCACCTGTTATATCTGTGTTTGTAAACTCGGTGACTTTGCCAACGAATATTATGTGAGAAATTCCGAGCTGATTATCAGCCAGGGTAGCTCAGTGGTAGAGCATCAGTGCATTAAGAGGAGGGCCCGGGTTCAATTTAACAAAGATTAACAATATGTAAAACTTGAACAACAACAATAAATAATTAATATTTTAAATTTCAATGATGGCAAAAAGTTCTTAGGCAAAAGAAAAATATCACATTAAAACTACAATCGCAACTAACACTAATTATATTTAACTCAACAAGTGTATAGCCAAAAAAACGATGTTAACCCTAAGTTAACAAACAACATACAATCAACATTATACATTGACGACATTAACCCTAGGTTAATGAACTGCCATATCAACATGCTTTACTGTTCAATTACTTTAAATACATCGGTAATACAAAAACGACTTTAAAGCACTAAACGCTCTAAAACATCGAGATTTTAAAACTTATACTTCCAATTACATATTCAGATTAAATCCAAAGTTGACATTAAATTATCATGCAACACTTACTAGAAAAGAATAATATTTTCGCCTTCCAATAAACTCACCTTTTCTCAGTTAAAAGATCCCACTAATATGCATAATTCTTGGGGTATTTATAGTATTTCCTGTCAGTGTGGTTTATCATATATTGGCCAAACTAAACGCAGTCTTAAATTTCGTCTAAAAGAACATATGAATTACGTCCGCAAACAAGAAACCAATAAATCGGTTATTTCTAAACATTGCTGGGAGGAAAAGCATAATTTTAAATTTAATTCAGCTAAAATAATTTGCAGACCTAAATCCATTCATGAACTCGATTTCTTTGAAGCTTTTCATATTAATAAAAATTTTAAAAACCTTGTAAATTGTGATTTTGCTATTCCCTATTTGTCTGACTGTTAGAAATTTTATATTCAATCCACATTTTCTTAATTTTTCTACTGTTTACACAGCTAACTTTCCTAAATTCCTATTGGCCACTCTCCCCACCTTTCCCGTAATCCTATTGGTTGAACTAAATCTGGCCCCTCTCCTATATATACGAGCATTTCTCTTGATTCAGAATCCTTGATCCTTTTTGCACTGAAGACGGTACGCTTAAGGCTACCGAAACAGCTGTATGCATTTCCAATATTTTTCTTTGGCGTTTTTGACGTAGTAGTTTATTTGGGTTTTAATAAATTAAATGTGTCTTATTTTCTACAATTTTAATCTTATTATTGTCTGAAATTAAGAAATTTCCGCTCATAAAGCTTATTTTGTTTTTATAATAAATATATAAATGTGGGTTACTTATAAACTTCTTATTAATAAGCATATGTCTTTTTCTTTATTCATTAAATTTTCTTTCATTTTAATTAAAATTTTACAGAGCGTACATCCCTTTTTTACACAACAGTATATAGTTTTACATTATTAATTATATATTTGCTTTTATATATATAATAAACTGTATGTAACACTCACAATTCTTATATAAAATGAAACATTTATTTATGAAAAATAGTAATAAAAAGATGTTACCATCTCGTTCTGTTGGTGTTCTACATTTTGGACAGGGTTTTGAGATGATTTTGATAGTTTTCTTACTGTCTTCATCCCATTTTGAAGTAGATGCACGTTCATCACTAATGGCATAATTTGACTAAATAAATGAAAATCAGAGTTAGTAAATAAATCAAATTAAAAAAAAAATACATATCATAATTTGTTTAAAAATTTAGAAAAAACATATAATTCCCAAAAAGTTTTTAAATATTTGTTAACTTTTCACATTAGATTAGTTAATTGGATTTAACAAGAGTATTTTAGCTTTAAAACAAATAAATAAATATAATTATAAGATAAAAAATACTTTTTATATACCATGTTTTTAATTTTCTGATGAATCACAGAGCTCTTATCAATATGCATAAGATTTTTAAAGTGATAATGACGTCAATTTTTGTGAGATGCATAATTTAACTTTTCATAATTTTTTAATGTTCATGTTTAATTAAATGTATTTATTTTTATGTAAAAAAAAATGAACTCTTAAATTTTTTTGGGCAACAATTAAATTATAGCTAGTATTTTAATGGCTATTTTAACGCTATTAGGATGTTATTATTTTCATATTTTAATTAATTATAAGAAAACTAATCAAAAATTTGAAAATCAGACTTTGAAGTATTATTGTGTTGCCACGGGTTCTGAACAACTGTGTAAGTTTTAAATGTCTAGCTAGTAGGGAACTTAGTTAAAATTCGATTGCAAGATTTGTACCGAACAAACAAACATACAAACAAGAATAGAAGTTAATAAAAACATGGTAATAAATAAATATGTATTATAAAAAATTAATGAAATTTTATTAATGAACACAATTTATTCTCTTAACTGGATAAAAATAAATTAAAAATCAAATAACGATTGGTTGAAAAAATGGCACCCTTCTTGCCCTTGATCTAAAAAAATGACGCCCATCTTGTCCCTCACCCACTCTTTCTGCCATTTGTAGGAAATAACATTTAAACTGAGAATAAATGTTATAAATAAAACTATTGTGTATGTGTATGGTGATCAACATTCTTTCATACATCAGTAAAAAGCAAAGTAAAGAAAGTTTAAATTGAAATTTTTTTCTTGTATGAATATATATAACTGAATTTTGTGCATGTTTTTTAAATGTTAAATGTGCTCTTAAGAATCTAAAACTGTGCCATCAAGAATATGAAAAGTGTTCTTTTTTAAATCTAGGGGAAACTCTGGTTAAAATGTTAATTTTGATATTGTATTACAAAAAATCAATCTCTCTCTCTCTCTATATATATATATATATAAAAAAAAAAAAAAAAAAGCTGTGTACACTTTTGTGTATATCAACAAAAAAATTATAAAATAATAAAAGACAATAAAAAAGGTGGCGGTTGGGTGGGCAGATGTTTGATTACGGAGGTGGGGTGGTGTTGTAAGGTTGGATGGTTGGGTGGGTTTGTGAAATTAAATTATAAAAAAAAAAAAAAAAAAAAAGTAGAAGGCTTGTTGCATTTGCTTTGTATTACTATGCAAACTTTCATTTTCCACTAAAATTTCAGATTTTTCCTTTTTGAGTTGTCAACTATATTTAATGTTCTAATTATACTGTTAAACACAATGTGATCAATTGGTGAATTTCATTGTGGCTTCGTGGTTTCATTGTTGTTCATCTGCTTTGAAATTTTGCATTTTTAAATCCATATGGTTCCTGTTCTGGTTGTGGCAGGCTGGGGGAGTGTTGCCGGCGTAAAACTAGTGTAACCCCACAGGCAAGTCACAAGTCTTGCCGCCTGCCTCCTTCTTCCTATCTTGTGTTTCTTGGGTTGTTTTTTCATTAATTTTGATAAGTTTATGGTTTTAAGTTAAGATTTGTTGTTTTACTTTATTGATTCGTTTGTTTTGCAGACTGTTAACTAATAGATCTGGTTTCTTTACATTAGTGTATTTCATCCACTGATTTTTTTTTTTTTTTTATCTTATTGGTCATTGGTGTTTCAGTGATCTTGTGTCTGTTGCTTGGCTTCTACTATGCTTAATAGATCATCTTTATTATATTTACATTTAAAATTAAACCTGCTGCAATTGCGCATATATTTTGAATGTATTTTGTGTTTAATAAAACTTATTGCTTTATGTCATTTAAATTATCTAATATGTGAATTTCATATATTTAGATTTGTCTTAAATTGGCATTAACACTATTTTTTATATAATATATATATATATATTCTGAACTTCTCCTACATAAAGAAATCTTTAATCTTATTGGTCATTGGTGTTTTGGTGATCTTGTATCTGTTACTTGGCTTCTACGATGCTTAATAGATCATCATTATTATTATTATTATTATTATTATTATTATATATATATATATATATATAATTTTAGAAAAAAGAAAGCAAGCAGCATTAAATTTGCAAAAAAGTGGCACAAATATTCATTCATACTTAAACAACAAGTGTAAAGTTAGCTTTATAAAATCTTCCAACCTTGATTTTGATTAAATATTTTTTTCTAGAAAATCTTTCATTTGCAACTGAATTCACCAATTTTTGAACTATAAACTTCATCACTATTTTTGCCAACTTTTTATTTTTGTCAAAATTGGCTAAAAGTTTGCAATTTTTGTTTAAAAAAAAAAAAAAAAGAAAAAATCAAAGAAGATGAAGGTTAAAAAAAGAAAAGAAAAAAAGAATAACATGAATAGCATGTTAAGTGTCATGCATAACATGACACTTAACATAAGTTGGAAAAGTGACAGCTAACAATTTTTAAAATATTAGTGCAAAGTAGCCTGAAAAATAAATAAATAAATAAAAGTAACATTTTAATTAATTTTGAAAAACCTCTATAAAATCTCTAATATCAACCAAATTTAGGGATTTTTGGGCTGTGAACTTTTCATTATTTATAGTAATTTTTAACTTCTGTCAAAATATGCATAAAATTTGAGGTTAATATACATATATTTTTTCCAACTCAATAAATCATGTGACTCATTTGAAATCTGCAAGGAAGTGTTGCAAGTTATAATTCACTAAATTCAATTGGATATTTACTAACTACTAGTATCGCCCAGTGGTCGAAACTCGACCATTTTTTTTGCAAAGCGAGGCAAAGCAAAGTTATTGCCTTGTCCTAAACGGAATGCAATTGCAACACAGCTGCGGCAACTGTTTGCCAATATTCACTCTAACTGAATCAGCAGAGTTTTACTTAATATAACTATTTCTCTCTGTAGATGTTAGCCTTTCCTGAAATGAGAGAAAATCGCAACGTGAAAACACCCCTTGTTGTGTGATACAGCCCAGAAGCTAATAGGTACCATGTCAAACTAAGGCCCAACCAAGTATCAAATTCTGTTAAATTAATTCGATTGGTACATAAAGTAAAGTGTTTGAAAAAAAAAAAAAGATATTTTTCAAAAATGGTTGAATTGAATTCGGGAAATATCAAAAAGTGTAACTTTATCGAAAACCGAAAATCTAAAACTTTTCTGAATCTGATATTTTCTACTTATATATGCAGAGGAAAGAATAATAAATCCACTTTTTAAAAAATAAAAATAAGTAGTCAATTTCACTTAATTAAAATGCAAGGAAATCTCAAAACGTGTAAATTCATCGAAAACCGGAAATCAAAAGTTTTTATGTATCTTCTACTTGCTTCTTCTACCCACAAAAGCTAGCAATAAAGACACTTTTTTAAAAAATAAGTAGCCAATTTCAGTTAATTGAAACGTAAAGAAAGCTCAAAACATGTAAATTCAGCAAAAAATGGAAATCGGAATTTTTTCCGTATCGTCTACTTATACATGCAGCAGTTAGTAACAAATCCATTTTCCTTTTATTTAGTATATTAGTTGAATATTTATTGTTTAAATATCACCCTTTGAAATGAAACGTTTATGTTTACATTCGAAACTGGAAGTCTGCCATTTTTTTTTTTCTGGAGTTTTGTGATTTTAAATTAAAATTTTATCAATTTTACAGAAAAAATAACTCAATCAAACACATGTAGACAGTAACTTATATATAACTATACCCAAATATCGGAATTAAAATCGGCAGGTAATTTCCGTTATTTTTTAATAATTTTTTACAAAAAATTCAATGCACAATTAACATAGAAAATCTTTTACATGGCTCCATGGACAGACAGTGACGTCATCACTTCGCTTGCGTATAGTGATGCTACATTATACAAATTACTGTGTCTATGGTTTTATTTGAGCTTTATGAAATTGCCAGATTTAACAACTTTCTACTTTTACGTATTTTTTAATGTGAAGGAATACGTGTATAAAAGGGAAAAATGGGGGAAAATGCATAAAAAATAAATGTATTTTTAAATGCCTTCTTGACATCGTAAGAAAATAATATTTGTATTCGCACCTTCCGGCTAACCATACCTTTCGAATGATACCATTTTCAACCCTCTACTCCCATAATTAATATGTAAAAAAGGGACTACAAATTTTATGCTTGTCTATTAATGTATAGATAATGTTATAAAATGTGAAAGCAAATTTTGCCAGAAAAAAATTGCATTTCAATTAATAAAAAAAATAAAATAAATTACAGATTTTCATCAAACATAGCTGAAAAACATGCTCATTAAACCAACATTTTAATAGTAGTAATAATAAAATGCATTGCAATCAGTCTACTCATTTGAAAGCTACAGTGCCATAGATAAAGAAACACACACAAAGACAAAGACTTCAAGCTTGTAACACCCCTCTTTTAGTCGGAAGTTTAAAAAATATATATATATATATATATATACATAATAAAGCCCCTAAAATAAATTACAAAAATCAGAAGATGTTTTTAACTAGTACTTTGCAGGATAAAGTGAATTGACTACACAACATAATAAGGCCTGGGCAGGGCTCGTGAAATACGGTAGCCTGGCGACCAATATATTTTAACTGGCGACTATGTTTTCCACTTTAAGGAAACTCAACATGTTTTTTTATTTTAATATTTTGTTGAAAAATTGTTCCCAGAATCAGGCTCTGATTTCACTCCCGATGTAGACTAAATCTCATCGTTTTGATTCCCCCTCCTCTCACTACGTTTTGAGATGCTGTGTTGAATCAATACATAATTAGGGGATTTACACTTTTCTCCGTGCATGTGTTCAGAACTCTGTGATAAATTACTACACCATTATAAGGAATTGGTTTACACTACTCCTATTTGAGCTTGCCTTGCGACCCGGTGCTCAATCGTTGTGCCAGCGTAATGATATATCAAAGCTGATGGTGTATCGGTTTAGTGAAAATAATAAAACCTGTTTCATGATGTTGAATTTAAACAGGTGTTTCCTGATATATCATTCTGTCTTACTAAATACTATGCATAGAATTTTAATTTTTAAATTCAAGTAAATTTCAAAATTGGAAGAAAAAAAAAGAAGGTGGTGGGATAACTAGCTACCAGAAAATTTTGCTGGCAAACATTCCCCCCCCCCCCCCCAATTCCTGGAGCCTGGGCCTGGGTATAATATGCTCAATGAGGAGAAATTTAGCAATTAATTCATATAGTTTTCAAAATTTATATATTTTGAAATATTAGTCCAGCTAGGCAATTTAAATTTGCAATATAGAAATCAAGCTATTAATTAGATCCATTACATACATATATATATATATAAAGTAGGTTAACTCCTTTTCTGCAATCAACTAGTTTTGTGAATTTTGTATTTCAGTGAATCATAAACTTTCAATTAATACAAAATATGGAATTCAAATAATGAAACTATTTATGAATGGCATTTGAAGAACAGTTCTAAAATGTTTACTGAAATTATTTATTCGAAATTATTAAACAAAAAATATTTAATATTCCTATTTTATTTGTATTAAATCACTCCTTAGATTTAATTTACTAAAGTGTTGCTTAGTTGATTTTTAATTTCTACAATTTTATCGACCTTTTATCTCCCTCATGTTTGTTTTATAAGCAGCAGTTCAAGCTCTTTTTTGTTAAATTTCTGTAAGGGGCTATACTCAGGGTTGCCACTCAAATAGGAGAATGAAATTCCCTGACTTTTCCAGGTTTTCCAGGTGCGTTCTAAGAAATTTCTAGTCTAATCATACATTGCATATTGGCTGTGTTGAAGGCAAAATAATTACGGTACTACTTGAAAACACCAAAAATACATGAAACAAAAGTTACATACAGTGATAGCATCTGTCGCTTATAAACAAGATAAGAAATTTCTTTCACGAGCGGAAAGGGAGATTAAGGATGTTTAAAGAAATGGCAGAAGCTAAGAAAAAACCAGAAAAATGACCCTACATCGGCACAAAAAAAAAAAAAAAAAATGTTTTTCTATAGCAATCATCGTATGAAATTCCCTGACTTTTCCAGATTATGGCTAAAATATTCAAATTCCCTGACTTTTCCCTGAATTTTATGGTCAATTTTAAAATTCCCTGACTATTCCAGGTTCTCCAGGTAGCGCAGCAACTCTGTATACTGCACTACAGAAGATAAATCTCTCTAAATGTAAATGATAGTCCTATGGCATATTTTCAGCTTCAGATGTAACTTTCAACTAAACCAAATTTCTCTCCTTCACTGCAGAGCAAGTTGTATGATGTGGCATCTAACCTACCCCTGATTGGCTTAGAGATATAGGGGGGAGGAGAAGAGGGGAAGGAAGACTCAGATATTGCTATAATTTAAGTTGAAATTACATAATATAATGGATTAGCAGTTTTGTTTCATAATAAAATAAAATAAAAGAGGCTTAATAATTGAGAACAAATTTATGAAGCTTTATTTATTGAAATACTTAAAAAATGATTTAATAAAAAGAATTAATTAGGATGCAATACAGCTTATTAACAGCAGGCAAAATAATTTAGATTTAGAAAATGAAGCTTACGAAAACCGACATTTAGAGAAGACTTTTAATTATATTTTATTTATCACAAAGAAAATTTCAATACCATATTATGTAAAAAGTCCTTTTGTACAGATTTTTTTTAAATTCAAATTTTTACTTTTTTTTTTTTTTTTTTTAAACTGAAACAAAGAATACTGAAATTTAACTGAATCAGAAAATGCATAGTGCAATTTTGCTCTTCTAGTAATCAGTAGTACCACTATTGAAACATTAAATAAATAAATTTTAAGTCACACATTATATGTAAAAGGCAGCAAATCATCACACTTCCAGGAGAAATTACTCAGTTTAAAAACACATAACAGGCAACTTTTCAGCTGCACCCAAGTGTTCAGAATACAAAAGTATTTCTATATATTAAACAATATCATTTAAAAAATACCTTATCTTGAGAACTTGAATCTTCTAGAGGTTCACAAGGTCCTATGTGAAAGCCCTGCATGCAAGTTACACAAAATACAAACTGAAATGCAAAGAAGTCAATAATAAATTTAACTAAGAAACTGAAATTTCTGAATAAAGAAATAAATATACAGTACCCGGCGCTTATTAAAATCACATTCGTTCTAAGGCAAAGTGATTTTATTAAGCGGCTGATTTTTATATCCGGCGAAGGTTCTTACACTCAAGAAAAAGGTATTACTTCCTTGAATTAAAAAAGAAATTTCAAAAGTTAACGATTGGTGAAAGCAATAAACAGTATTAATTAATTTTTGACCAACAATTAATTAATTGTTCATTCAAAATAAGTAAATTAAACACATACTCCATATAAAATTAATAAACACATAGTGCATAAGAATGTAGTCAATATTTATACATTAACTAAATATTAGACATTTTCTGAAGTTTTTTTGCTTCGTAGTTATTTCAGAATGAGTACTAAGAATTATCTTTTAATAATTAAAAATGAAAAAAAAAAAAAAAATCACTAGTTAATCAAAGCAGTAGCTTATTATTTCGATTTTTAGAATACATTCCTGGAATTTATTACTAAAGACAAGTGATGAAGCGAGTTTATTTTGTTATTATGCTGCAGGTGTAAAATTTTCGATAAAAAGAGATAACGAGGTAGATTGTTCTGCTTTATTTTAGTTTTATTGGAAAAAAAAAAAAAAAAAAAAACTATACATAAAATTTTTTTAAAGTGTATATAAATATACATTTTTGCTGATGAAGAGATGAAGAGTTTTTTTTTTAGTTTATTAACTGTCGATGCAGATTTTATTAAACGGCGGTTTTTAAAGTAGTTTGTATTGGTTTGATTTTGGTCCTGACAATTTGATCAGATTAAGCGGCTGATTTTATTAACCAGTGAATTTATTAAGCGGCGGGAACTGTATATGAAATAAAGTGAAATATATTTTATTATAAAATATGCACAACTATATTATCTGGCTATAAATTCATCATTTGATAAAAAGGAAAAGGAAAATTTTTACCCCACATCCAACTCCACTTGCTCCTTTTTCACAGACAACTCTACGACATTCGGAATCGGGTAAAAGTCCTGCACCACAACCTGGCTGAGGACATAATACACCACCAGCTTGCAAAAGACATTCTTCTGCACCAAATCGTTGATATCTAGCATACTAATGAACAAGAATTTAATGACATAAAATAAAAAAGATTTTAAAAATGTTTATGGACAAAATTTAAAGTTGTTAACTAAAAGTTTTTCCATGATACAATATTTTAATCTGTATACCATATATGATTATACCATACCACAGCCAGTGCCTACATGCAAGTGAAATAAATAAAGTAGTGCATGCAGAGGCAGATTTAAGTTAGATTGCACTTTAGGTCAATTTTTCTATGGTGTTATTCCATATTTTGAAATACCATGCATATATATTTCTACAATAAATGTACTTAAATCAAGAAATACATCATTCTTCAATACATCAATCACTATACAACACTGCATGTAATAATTAGCTCATGATTAAAAAATTAATTAGTCTAGTGCATTCATAAAAAAAAATATTTGGTTTCTCCTACGAAACGAATATATGATTAAATAACCAGGATTAAAATTTTTATTTACTGAAAAACAGACAAACATTATGTTTATATTTCAAAAAAACAATGTGGAAATTACTTTGTTTCAGAAATAAATAAGTTGTTATGCTTCATAATATTATCTTTACAGATTTCCATTCTATAAATTATATTTAAAACATTACATAATTATTTAAAAAATAATAATTCTATTCATTCATGTAATGAAAATATGTTGGAATCATAGTTAGCAGGGTTTTTCCTAATTTGTTTGTACTGTTTATTTAGAACGTAATTGGTTTTGAATTTCAGCTGCTTTTTATGTATTTAAGTTTGTGTTTAAATTAAATCATTTTTAAATTTTAATAGGTTAGTAAATTTTAATTTGCTTCTTATAGTCTATGAATATATATCTCAATTAATTTTTAGCTTTAATTATCTTTTAAACCGTAGTTAATTTTCAAATTTTAATCAGTTATAAAAACTCTGTGCCCCTGAAACAGCAGCGCCTCTATGCCTGGACCTTGCAGGCCTAAGTCTAAATCTTTTACTGAGTACATGCAATAACACCACAATAAAAGTGCGGGTAATTAAATTACATCAAAACCTTATATTATTAATTTGTTGCCTGCATAGCTGCCTTCGCTGAGGGGGGGGGGGGCATGATTGTAATACATAGCCTTGTTTTACAACTTTATAATAAAATATTTTATCAAATTCAAAAAATCAACAGATTTGAAAAATAGTAAAATAATGCATAGCAATTCAATGTAGTAAATTCATATCAATTATGAAAATTAAAAGTTCAACAATAAGTTCTTTTACAAACTACTGTTTAAACAATAACATATTTTCTTATTACCTGTTCTTCACCCAGAAGTTTGAAATGGTGAGGTTCTTTAATTAGAGAATCAGGGCAACCAGCTAAAAAAGAAAGAGAAAAAAAAAAGAAATTTAATGAGAAGCTAATTCATAACGAGTATTTAATATTAAATTGCACAAAAAGCATATCAATATATTCCATTTTCATGACAAATCCCAAATTCTTAAATAGAAAATATCCTTGCCAAGTTTGACAGGTTTAAAAAAAAAAAAAAAAAACTAGACATTTCAACTTAAAACTGATATTGAGACAGGGTTGCCACTCAAATAGCAGAATGAAATTCCCTGACTTTTCCATGTTTTCCTGACGTGTTCTAAGAAAATTCCAGTCTAGCCATATATTGTGCATTGGTTGTTTTGAAGGCAAAATGATAATGGTACGACTTGAAAACACAAAAGTTACATATTACTTTGACCTAAGGACAGATTACCCTTCATGCAGGGGTCTTTCTAAGAGGTCTTGTTTTTAAAAAATGGCGGAAGCTAAGAAAAAAATAATAAAAATGACTCTACGTTGGAGGAAAAATTAATTTTTTTTGGCAATCATTGTATTCCATGACTTTTCCAGATTCTGGCTAAAATATTCAAATTCCCTGACTTTCATGGTCAATTTTCAACATCCCTGACTATTCCAGGTTCTCCAGGTTTTCCAGGTAGCGTGGCAACCCTGATGAGGCAAACAAAAGCACAAATTATTTGACGACATGAATAATGTGTGCGTTATTGTTGGTGTCAGCGAAGGCCACTCATTCTTTTCCTTCTTTTGTTAGCATTTTTCCATGTCTTCTTTTATTACCTTAACAACTTACTCTTACTTTTATGAGTATTTCATAGTTATATGTTTTTTAAAGTACAAGTTATCGTTATAAACAACAAAACACATAAAGAAGGGGTTAGTGGGATAGTTTTATCGCTTAACGAGTTCTTCTTTATTTAGAGTGGGGATTGGCTAAGGGATCTTGACACATATTTTTATGGTTAACAAAGTTGTCCCATTTCTGCATAAAATTGGAATACCTTGGTAATCTGTTTGTTTACTTCTTGCCTAAGTTTATCTTGAACAGACTATAGTTCTTATGTTTTTGTGTAAAAAGACATTTTTTAATGTATAACAAACGGTCAAAACTCACTTATGCTTTAATCAGACTTACAAAAAAAAAAAAAAAAAAAATCACAAACTGCAGCAATGTAGTCTAATTTTGTACTTGAAATTTTTTTATTACAATGGAAATATTGTTACCTGGAAACTATCAAGAACATATTCTCTCATTTATTTTCTTGCAGATAATTCCATTATACAAAAAAGCTGAACAGATTATTCACTTACAATTCCTAATTAATAATATTGGGATTTTACTTCATGAAACCTGTATATAAGAGAAGAAAAAAAAAGGAATCAGATGTAGAACACAGCTTGCTCATTTTCTTGCACCCTATGCATCTCTCCCTATGCTTACATATAGCTATGCTCCCAATGCTGTGTTCTCCCTCACCCTATGCTCATTCTCTTGCACTTCTAGAAGTTTCTAGAATTTCTAAAAATTCTAGACCTTAGTGATCAGTGAAGTAGATAACATATTTTTATCAAATGCTGTGTAGTGTAATGGTGGGCCCGTAGTAACAGTAGCATACTTTCTTTTAATAAAGGGTTGTTGGTAGGAAGTTATTCTCAAGTTCAGATTTGTCTTCTTTTGCAAACAGCAATTTCAGCAATATTTGTCTGGGAGCTTTGACATCCACATGCTTTTATATTTACCTATGTTACTTAAAAATGGCTACATGTAAGTTATAAATTGAAAATACTATAAAGAAAGCACCCTAATATTATAATAAAAGCTGAAAAAATGAGCTGTGTAAGCTTATTTTTTATAATGATGCTATGAAATGATGCAATCTCCACATTATCCCCAAATTCAACAAAATAAAAAACAAAAACTAAACTATGAATTCAACAATGAAGTTCGTAAATTTGACATCAACATTCTTAACCAAGCTATTAAAAGAAAAACCTTAAACCTAATTTTTCAATTAAAAATTTAAAAGGTAATGAATCAAACAAAAAAACTTTGTAAACTTGAAGAGTATTAAAATCTAAAATAAAAGGATTTAAAACACAAGTTGAAAATGTTTACTCCCATAGACAAAATAAAAATATCTCAATTTTGATTCAAAAATAAAAAATAATAATCATAACAGGGTTGCCACAAAAGAAATATAACAAAAACAGTTGCTTTAGTAGCCTAGAAACATTAAAATAGTTGCCTAAATAGTAGCCTAATGACCAAAATCTAGCTTAAATATCACATGCTAACGATCATTAAAGGATAAAAACCATATGCATTTTCTTACTATTCAACATAAATATACCAACATGTGATTTGGTCGTTGAAAAGATTAAGTATTGTCAGCTCTTAAGAGCTTATGTTTTTCTTCTTTTTTTTTTTTTTTTGCTGTATTCTTCCTTTTCTGATTTACTAAAAGAGCTTTCTTTTATAATTTTGTTATTTTTTCTTACATGAAATCAGGATGAGGACTGAGGAAGGACATAACAGGTCACAGGAGTGTACTAGTAATCATTTGCAATAAGCAAATTGGCCAGCTTAATAGCTACATACGAGGTGTGGCTATTAAATAACGAGACTATTGCTGTAAATTTTTTTATTTTAAATTATACATATTTAGTTATTATCACCTTCAATATACACCCCTCCTCTATCCCTACAACGCTCCATGCGAATTTTCCATTGTTCGAAACAGTGCTGGAAGTCTTGTCCTGTGAGCTCCTCTATGAGGCGTGCTGCTTTTTCTTTCACAGCTTTAACTGACTCAAATTTTGTTCCTTTTAATGCAGATTTAACTTTGGGGAACGGATAAATGTCACATGAGGCCAGGTCAGGCAAATAAGGTGGATGGTCTAAAACTGGGATGTTGTATTTGGCTAGAAACGTCTTGACAGACAATGACGTGTGAGCCGGCGCGTTGTCTTCATGGAGAACCCAGGACTTGTTCTTCCACAATTCGGGTTGTTTTTTCCTTACCCCTTCATGGAGTTGAGCAAGCACCTCAAGATAGTAATGTTGATTAATAGTTTAACATTCAGGAACCCAGTGAAGGTACACAATACCATGAATGTCGAAAAAAAAGGATCATCATCGCTTTGAATTTCGGTCATCATCTCGAAAGTCTTCTCAGCCATCTTGGAAACGGTTGAACCACTCATAAACTCGCACATGTGATATACATTCATCGCCGTAAACTTGTTTTAATAAAAGATAAGTTTCATTAGCGGTTTTACCAAGTTTCACGTGGAATTTCATGACAATTCGTTGCTCTACTTATCACGTTTTCGGCAAAACGAAACAAACACCTCTTACACAAACGAAGGTTACGGCCAGACTGATTTCTCTGCAAACACGGGAGGCGCTGCAATCGAAAGAGAAGGCTTTACGCTGCACAGCTGTCGGTCGTTCTGATTTGGCGCATATGTACTTCATCTGTAGCAGCAATAGTCTTGTTATTTAATAGTCACACCTCGTATGTCATGTCTGGTGCTATTTCTCTACATTCTCATTGGATGTTCTACCTGTTTCAAGGTCAGCATCAGGAATATACCATACTTTAAGGTGGTAAAAAATAAAAATAAATAAAAGGTGAAAAGATTAAGATATGGGATTGTTTATAAAATGCATTGAAAATATCTCTTTCTGAAAGATTTTCTTGATATTTCTGGAAGAATTTTGCAAAAGGTGAAAAATAGTCTCCCAATACTTGCTTTTTTGTGAAAATAGTTTCTTTTTCAAGCTTTTTGGGTCAAAAAAGTTGCCATAGTCTCCTCAGGCTGAAAATAGTCGCAAATAGTTGCCTTTTAGTAGCCTGTGGCAACCCTGTCATAATGAATACAATAATAAATAACAAGCAATCCCATACCAAAACCTCAAAATTGAAACTTACATCAAGATTCATTTTTAAAGGTTAGACATACAGATTTTAGAAGAACCAATCAAAATAAAGGATATTGTAATTAAAATTGAAATTACCCTCCAAGATATTCTTCATACCCATAGAAACAATCTTCGCAATGAAATTATTATTAAGAAAATTAAAACTAAAACTCATGACAGTGAATATTGAAAGGCCTTTCAACAAATAACAAACAATAAAGAAACAGCATGTGTTTTATAACTGAGAAAATGCAAAAAATTATTATCTTAAGCAGAGAAGGTTACAATAAACCAAAGGTTATTTATGATATTGGTGTCACTAAATTTGATAAAGATCCAAATATAAAACTTACAGACAAAGTTAATAAACTGATAAAGTAAGGAAACTGGCCTAATGACAAAAATGCTAAAATTAAAATTATCCCAACACTGCCAATATTTTATTTTGAAGTTGTAAAATGTAAATTTTCACAATGTGAAATTTTGCATTTTTTAGCTTAAAAATGAAATCTTAAAAATTAAGAAAATCTGCTTTCAGAAAGCGACAACCAGTTTAACAGTTGTGAATTTTCTGAATATGAAAACGGAATTTAAAAATATGTGTTAGTTAATGAGTTATAAAGGGGCAAAATTCTCCACAGAATGAGATTAGCTTCAGCTTTGGAAGCTGAAAAGTAGAGAGTTCCTTTAACAAATTAGATACTTAACAATTTTTCAGTAAGAACAAACTGATACAATAAATATATAAAAGAGAGCTTACAGCGTGGGAAAAAAAAAAAAAAAAAATCATTAGAGCCATTTTTTGAAACACACATTTCAGAGATCTATAACTGACCTACCTAATCAGGATGTCAATTTTCCTGTAATAACCAAGTAATACATTGTAAAGGACATCTAAAAAGGGTTTATGTAGCAGATTTGAAAAAAATCATTTGAGTAGTTTTTGAGATATCAATTTTTGGTCACGCTGTTGATTTTAACCAAAAATTGGAAAACTCGTCTGTTCACCAGAAATTAACAATTATATGTAAACTGATATCTAAATAGAGGTTAATATGTCAAGTTTGAAGAAAAAACATAGAGCTGTTTTTAAAGAAAAACACTAGCGAGACATAAAATTGACATATTGGTACAGGGTATCTATTAATTTCCAAAATTAATCAACGAATGAAAGATAATCTAAAACGGTGTTTATACATCAACTTTGAAGAAAATCACTACAGCCATTTTTGAGAAATGTACACTTACAATTTTCAATGTCTGACTTCCAGTTTTTCAATTTTCACCAAAAATTGGAAAAGTCATCTGTACACTAGACTTGTCTTAATTATAAAGTATCATCATTCTACTTTTATTAATTTTGGAGTTATAATAGTCAAAAGATTTCAAGATTTACCTATTTATACAAGATGCCTATCAATTTTCTGAACTAACTGATACGTACAAAAGGTCATCATATATGGTGTTAAAATAGCAACATTGGAGAAATCATTAGAGCCATTGAGGATTGTAGAATAACAATAAAGTTTCCTTTTAGTAACATTAAATTTATATAGAGCATAAAAATATTTACATATTTACACATTACAATAAAAGAATATATGTAAATAGAAGCGACATCATTGCGTTGAAAAAATATAAACATTCTTTTCTTCGAATCAAGTCTGTTGCCAATTTCTTTTATTAATAAGAAACGTTTTCGTCAAAGTATTCGTAACCATGGAGTCACCACCAAAAAGCTGCAGACGATTATGTAACTCAGCTGTATTTGACATTTGAAGTTTTCCTCTTTGCAAAAGATGAAAAATAGAAGCACATATTCAATGTCCTCGGTCACCAGTGTAGAATAATAATAAAGTTTTCTTTTAGTAACATTAAATTTATATAAGCATAAAAATATTTACATATTTACACATTACAATAAAAGAATATACGTAAACAGAAGTGACATTGTTGTGTTGAAAAAATATAAACATTCTTTTCTTCAAATCAAGTCTGTTGCCAATTTCTTTTATTAATAAGAAAAGTTTTTGTCAAAGTATTTGTAACCATGGAGTCACCACAAGATTAAGGACCTACAGTTCTATTCTGTTTTTTCAATTTTCACCAGAAGTTAAAAGTGATATCTGTATACTAGACCCGTCTTAATTCAAAGTTTTGTCCTTCTGTCTTTATTAGTTTCAAAGATATGAAAGCTAATCACTTTTTAGCTTTTAAATACAATAGATTTTAGCCATTAAGCCACTAACTAGTAAAAAAAAAATCAGATATTTTAAACGTATTAAATCTTGATTATTTAAGATAAATCAATAACATATGAATTAAAGTAACATTTAAATAAAATATCTGTTTACCTGGACAATCTATAGTGTATCCAGCTACTTGATCTTGAATAAACCTTCTTTCATTTAAACGAATGGCACAATATTGTTCAAAGCACTCTATACAAATCACATGACCATCTGTACATGGAAATACTAATATTGTAGAGCTAAGAAAATAAGATTACAAACAATCAATATTAGTATATAGATGAATCAAATATAAACAAAAATGTTGTAAAAAGTGACAGAAGATTGTAATGCAGGGTCAACCCCCCCCCCCCCACTCCAAAAAAAAAAAAAAGAAAGAAAGAAAAAAAATAATAATAATGATGAAATAATTTTAATTTAAAAGTTGATATGATGATCAACAATGATTCTTTCTTTAAAAAAAAAAAAAAAAAAAAACAAGAATGATTATATATATTATAAGATGATTGTTTGTGTTTAGTAAGATAATAAAGCATAAATTTAATAAAAATCAGGAAGATTCTTATTCCTGAAATAAATATTTCAAAATTCTTTGAGATAATTTATTCGTATAGGCTCATAGCACTAACAAAGCAATTACATCACTACATGTTACTTATCTTCTTAGATGATTTCTGATTCAGTTTCATTTTAAATGACAATTACAGCTTTTAAAAATTGTTCCTTTCCCTGACTAACCTTCTAGGGTTTACCATCCTATACAGTATATCTTCAGTTTGATAAGTTCTAAGGATAGTAATTGATTACTTAAGAGGGATCTATCCACACAAAAATTGGGGCCTTTTTGCTGTCCTTTCACAAAATTCAAATTCACAACAATAACATAGGGCCCTATTCATAAAATTCAAAGCCATAAAATGAGTCCTTTCACAAACTTCAAATTCATAAAACTAACCCTTTCACAAAATTTCATTTTATAAAAATAATTCTTTTATAAAATTTTTCTATCTTTTCAATATTATTTCAAATAAGTGCCTACACTTGGTTCAATAAAACACTATTAACTTAACATTACATAGAGTGACCCCAGAAATAGAAAGTTTTATGAAATAATATATTTTTAACAAAAATATACCCCAAAAATTAAATCTAGATCGACCACTGCTTAAAAAGTCACGTTCTGACCGAAATATACAAGAATTAACAGCCCTCTTCACTTACCGTCGCCAGAAGCCCAAGCCAATGTTATTCTATGGGGAAATTTTCTTTACAAATAACTTATTAACTAATACATATTTTTAAATTTGTTTTCACATTCAGAAAATTTCCAATTGTTAAATTGACAGACCTTTTTTAAAATATATTCTTTTAATTTTTAATATTTTATTTTGAAATTGCAAAATGAGAAAATTTCACATATTGAAAATTCGTATTTTGCAGCTTCAAAATAAAATATAAAAAATTAAAAAAATAATTTTTTTAAAAAGGTCCGTCAATTTAACAGCTGGAAATTTTCAGAATGTGAAAACAGAATTTAAAAATATGTATTAGTTAATAAGTTATTGGTAAAGAAAAATTTGCCATAGAATAACATTAGCTTCGGCTTTCGGTGGCGGTGAGTGAAGCGGGCCCTTAAGCCTTGGAATTTCAGATGACAAATCTTTAAACAAAAACCCATGGTGTCTTCAAAAAAAAAAAAAAGAGCTGAGACATAAAAACTAAATGTTGAATCTTCTAAGAAATTTCTTACAAAATAAGTAAATTTTCAGAGTAATAAATGTTATCACTTTTTCCCTCTAAAAAAATTAGAACAAGTTATTGCTTATAAATTGTAGCAAGAGATAAATGTTGAAAATGGATAATTGCTGCAACAGACAGTTTGAAAATTTCAAAGAAAATATTGACAATTAATAAGAAAATGCATTAATTTTATCCTCAAACTAAATGAAATAATATTATAGTTTTTTTTAAAAAAAAGAACACGCTTTTATAGAAATGCGAACTTAAAAGCACAAAATATCTATCTTAGTATTAAAATGCAGGGAAAGAGAAAATCGTGTGAGTGACACACCATAATATTTACATACATTTAAATCTTTAATTAAAATAATTTAGAATTAAGCAAAAATCATTTTTAAAAAATCTCCCCTGACTGGGCTCGAACGCTAGACCTTTAGGTTTGTAGCGCGGCGCTTTACCTCACAGCCACGGCGTTCACGTAGGGAAAGTCTTTTTGTTATAATATAGATTTTTTGTTTGCTCCCAGAGTGGTTACAAACACATACATACAGGTGAAGCTAATAAAAGCGTATTAAAAATTTGTATCACAATACAAAGATAATAAGTTTTAAGATTTCAAATTTTCAGTACATTCTAAAGTTTCATCTTTAATGAAATATAATGTTACCATTAGATCAAGGCCCGAAATTTCAACTCAGATTACATTTGCTGAAAAAAAAAAAAGATTGCTCGCAACAAAATAGGGTTGATAATTCCATTTTTTACATATTTTGGGAGTTTTTTCCCAATTATTTGAAGCGCTTTTACAAGTATGCATACAATTTAATGTAATATCTCATAATCACGTATGATTAAAGGCCATTTTAATGTATTGCATTTGATCTTTCAAAAAAAAATTTAAAATACAAAAGAATAGAAATGTGAAGAGTCATTCAGAGAAACACTTTGTCAAACAATATCCAATCAAAATATTTTTCCCATGAAAGATTAAGAGTCATTTTTTTTAAAAGTTGGACACTTTTGATAGTTGACATCTTCAATTTTCCCGAAACTTTCAGGATATGTTAGTAGTACTGTGATAAGAAAAAGTGAAATTTATTTTTTGCTGAATTTCATTTGTTTGACCTCGAGAGGGGGGTCAAAGTTTGAGGCCTTAAATAAATGGTGCCATTTTAATATCATTTTACTCCTAAAGCCATGAGTGACCCATGTCAATTTTTTTAAATACAGATACCACTTGATACTAAGTACATTTTATCATAAGCAATTTGGTGGGTCACTCATGGCTTTAAAGGCCAAGGTCATTCGAAAATGCAGTTTTCGTTGATTTTTTCCATGTTTTCAGTCTGAATATCTGCTAAGGCCATGAGTGCCCCATAGAAATAATTATGGGGTTAATTACACACCTTAGTATATAACTTAAAAATATTTAAAATAGCATGGGTTACTCTTGGCTTTAGTAGTTAAACGGTCTCAAAATTGACAATTTTCAAAAAAAGGTCAAACTTTAAAGCCATGAGTGACCCACCAAACTGTTTATGCTAAAATGTACTTAGTTTCAAGTAGTATCCGTATTTAAAAAAATTGACATGGTTCACTCATGGCTTTAGGAGTAAAATGATATTAAAATGGCACCATTTATTTAAGGCCTCAAACTTTGACCCCCTCTCTAGGTCAAACAAATGAAATTCAGAAAAAATTAAATTTCACTTTTTCTTATCACAGTACTACTAACATATCCTGAAAGTTTCAGGAAAATTGAAGATGTCAACTATCACACCTCCATAGACTTTGTCCAGCTTTTAAAAAAATGGCTCTTAAATTTTCATTCCCCCCCCCCCTTTTTTTAAATAGGCAGAAAATGTTTTGTCCAACTTAATTTTCCAATAGATGAATTGCCGATGTGTAAAAATTGTTCATTTCTGCCATTTGAAAGTGCTATTTTTGAGTTAAAATTTTCGTCAATATACTTGCTTATTACTTCATTCTAAGCACAATTTTTAGCATTTTAGTAAAAAATAACTGAAAAGATCAGAACTTTTACATCAGGATTCGCATTAGAGGGTGGGATCACAAGAATCTTGCAATATTTTGAAAAATTGCACTCAAAAATATATCATAAGGCGGATTTTCTACCAATTTTTTCACATTGCTTATTGAGTATTTCATCAATTTTTTAGTTCAGTTGGGTAATGTATTAATTGTTTTGAAGCCTGTAGTTATTTTAACTTCTCTAGAATTTCTTGATAAGAGTAAAAAAAGGGAAAATATTATGTAATTACTATTTTAAAATACTTCTTAATTGTAAATATTTGTTAAGAGGATTTATGAATTGTTTATTTTATCAACAAATAACTAAGAAGTGTGAAGGCTAAAAATTGTAATAATTATATATTAAATTTAGTTTATTCCAGTTACTGCATTTTTGTCAAGCACATTTTCAATACTTAAAATCAAATTGAAAATAAATTTTGAAACAGATTAAGTAATAGCTTGAGCAATTCCTACTGCATTTTTTGATGAAAATTTAGATACTGAATATTGAAGCAATATCTGTTCTTAGCCACAAAAGGGGAAAGAAAACAAATAAATAAATTTCCATTTTTAACATTTATTTGATTTTTTTTTTCTTTTTTAACTGTTTAATTTGGAATTGTAAGTCTCTGAAAAGAAATTTGTAAAATGTAAATTATGTAATTTCTCACACAAATATAAAAGATCCCACTTCATTTTTTTATTTGAGCGGGAAAATCCCACTCAATATTTTTTTCTAGTGTGAACCTTGTACACATGCACTAAACCCTACTCTTCTCACTGTGTGGGCTAGAGAGATCACTGGGCTGTGCACATAGAGACTCTGGACTCTGCGAAGCAAAACAGAAAAGATTAAACATGAGGTTTTTGCGTAAGATCGCAAGATTTTGCCATTTTTTAATCACAATTTTTTTAAAAAAAAGCTTCCACCACACAGTGTAAGAATTCCATCTATAGCTATTTTCACTCGGCACACTAAAAATTTTGCTTGCCAATGGAGAGCTGGCGAGTGGAAATTTCATACCCTGAATTAGACTATATTATTAAATTTTAACATATTTGTGATATAATTAAATTTAAAAATTCAATAAGTTTTACAAATGTTTACAAAGATGCTTTACAACATCTGTTTATACAGGGTGACAAGAAATAACTTGGACGAAGTTTCAAACCAAATATCTGTAACTACCACTATCACAAACTCATTTTGGAAGATGTTGTCTTACCTTGGTCGCAAAAGTTCTTTGGAAACAAAAGATGGACCTTCCAACAGGATTTCGCACCTGCACACAGAGCTAAAGTTACTCTAGATTGGTGCAAGAAAAATTTTCCTGACTTCATTGGAGCTCAAGAATGGCCACTGTATTCCCCAGATTTGAACCCAATGGATTATTCTGTTTGGCACGTCTTGGAGACAAGGGTGTGTGCTAAACCTCATAAAACTTTGGCATCCCTAAAGGAATTCTTAAGCAAGGAATGCGATAAAATATCAGTAAGTGAGTTGCGGTCCATAGCCGAAAATTTTGTGACACGTTTAAATTCTTGTATTAAGGCTTAAGGTAGCCACTTTGAAAATTTGTAAATATAATAGACAAAATAAAGTATTCATATTTATTGAAGTTTGGTTGTAATATTTTCATTAACATTAAAGTTATAATGTATCATGTGTGTCCAAGTTATTTCTTGTCACCCTGTAATTTTAACAATTTGAAATATATGACATAAAAAAAATACTAACCTAACACCAGTACAAGCAATGCAAGGTATGTTTTTATAATTATTCTTTATCAAATAAAGTGGTACAGCCCAATCGTTAGGAGATGAGCGATGTTTGGCACACTTAAAATAAAATTCTGCTATGTTTCCATCACATTCTTCAGCTTGACACAAGCCACTTACGCGACCAGGAATAAGTACATCATCCCAACAAGTTGGATCCTATATTGAAAAATTATTATCTTTTTATAAATGTACAGTATATATGATAAATACAGTGTCTCTATTAAAAATAGTAATAATCATAATAATAAAATATTTTTTACACTAGTACCATAAGCATAAAATGTAACCATTTAATTGTCAGTAGCAACACTGAAGCATGTAACATGAACAAACAGTTAAATTTATTAATCTAGCAAATAAAAAACAATAATACTATAATTGTTTTTCTAGTTTGTTCTTGGCAAACTCAGATTTACAGAATTTAAACAAAATTAAAAAAAAAAAAAAAAAAACCTGCTGATCACTAATCTGTCTTACTAAGGGGACTGACACCTTTGACTTGGCCCCTACTGAAGCTTTCATATAATAATTCATATATTAATCAATATTTCCATTTAACATTAATAAATATAATTGTATTAGGTTTGTTCAATAAAATGTATACTCAGGCAACACTTCTTATGGTTTTTTGATATATTTTTTTATAGATTTGAAATCTTTAAATTGCACTTATTCAGTTTGCATTTTTTCATGAATTCATGATCTTTAAATTAAAACATTACAACGCATACAGATAGAAAAAAAAAAGGATTTTTTTTTTTTTAATAATTAATATGTATAATGACCCTCATCTGTCATTCACGATTCCGGTTTACACCGCTTCAAAACAGAGACTTTTGGCAGCCATTTTTTTTTTTTCCCCCATTTGTTCAATTCATCAACTTACGAAAACATACATATCATTTTCATACATGTTTTGTATCGCACATATTGTTATTTATTCCCTCTAAAACCTTGAAAAACTATTCAATTGTAATGTTTAAATGTTTAAAAAAATATAACGGATCACTGGCTATTATAAATATGAACCTATAAATAGAATTATGTAACTTCATGCGAAGCAGGACACTTTGGTCCTGCCGTTTTGGTCCCGCCACTTTGGTCCTGCCGTTTTGGTCCCAAGGAAATTTTGATCCCAGGCCATTTTGGTTCCGAGACATTTTGGTCCCGCTAATTTTTTGCTATTTTTTCAATATATATCAGTCTTTTAATATGATAGTCTATTTGTTGATACGGGAAAATTGAAGTGCTCTTACAATATCTTTAATTTAGGAATATCTTCGGTAAATACATAAATTTTCAACATTATGATTGCTTCCTAGCCATTGAGATTCGGAGAATTTTGTGCTGAATTTTTACAAACATTTAATATATTTAATTTTTTTTTTTTTTTTTTTTTATGCAATTGCACTTTCTTTTCTTTTCTCTCTCTCTCTCTCTCTCTTTTGATTTAACTTACTTTAATTGTAATTCGATTTTTAATTTACTATTAGTGACAAAATTTTGTGATTTTAAAAGTATTGCTAACAATAACAACAGTACCTTCTTATTAAAAAAGAATCCCCATTTGAATATATTTATTGATTAAGTCTGAATTAATTTAAAAATAATCAAATACAGAAAAAAATTGTTAAAGAAAGGGGAAAAAGAAAGAAAGAAAACCTTAGGATATTAAATATAATTTGCTTTTAGTGACAAAATTATGTTTCTTTCAAAGAACTAATTATTGACCTGCTCCCATCATAGACCCTTCTTCATAAGCAAAAGATTGTTATTATTTATGAAGTTTTTGATACATATGAATTTATTCATATATATATATATATGTGTGCGTGTGTGTGAGAGAGAGAGAGAGAGAGAGAGAGATACGTTTCATTCGATTTGATGAACTTCTGACTGACTTCTGAAAACAAAATGTTTTCACTTCACTTTATGGATCAGCAAAATATCATTAGATATTTTGCCGAGAATGGCGACAGCGCCGTCTATATTATTTTAAATGATAGGGAAGATGGGTCAATATCGATAAGCTATTTAATCTATTCGTAAGAGTTTGAATTTAGCGCTATAAGAGGAATTTATTTAAAAATCTGTGTTATATTAATAATAATAAAAAAAAATGCATGTTTGTTTGTCCATGATATTTAATTATGTTAACCATGTATATATGTATATAAATTACTTTCCTTTCAATTACAATGATTTTATTTTAAAAATGGAAAAAAAAAAAAAAAAGAAAGAAATGTAAGTAGTGTAATATTTAATTGAATGTGCGCATTGCAAGCATCAAAGTTTGGAAAATGTTGATGCACAATATTTTATCTTTTTAGTTTAATCTTATGTTAAAATAATAATAATAATAATAATAATAATACATAAATATATGTGTCTGATTTGACTCTGTGAATAAAAACACTGCCCATATTGAAATCTCTGAAGCACTTTGGGATTCGTTTCGCACCTGTTTCTCCAACAGACAATAAAAAGGAATTTCACTGTTTTGTTTCAGTGCGTTTGAAAAAAAAAGAGGGGGGGGGGGCGCTTCTAATTGAAATTTTCTTAAACAATATTGTAAGGGATTATAAGGAAAGGAAAATGCTTTTTCAATTCTGTGTGATGTATAACTATTTTCTGTGTTTGACAAATGTATCCAGATTGACAGAGAAGAAAATGACTCAAGTTTAGCAGATCTGTACAAATTAAATCCCGAGATTATTATTTAGGTTCCTCGTATCTTCTTTTATTATTAAACTCTAACATTTAGAGAATGCTTGGTTAAAGCATCGATTTCCTATAAATTTTGTATTTTAACACTCTAAATTTGAATGTGATATTCAAGAGCCGCATTACAGTGTTTTATTTAAAAAACCTTGTATTTTATTTAAACTTAAATTTTCAGGACTTTGATAAATTAACAATGTTTAGATCTTCACTGATATCTAATACCCTTTATCATTCAAAATTAACTTCGAAATAATAAATTTTTTGTTCAGTGTGTCCTATAGTTACACCATTTTCAACAAAGGTTGTAGATATTTAACTCTCCAATTGTAAAAATTCGTCTAAATTCTTTTTTGCCCGAAGTTCCCTCATGTATTTGCTGTCCTTTTTCCTTTATCGTATAATGAAAAAATCGAAATCTCAAATTTTTAGATGTTTTTTCAGTTTTATTTGTTACAACAACTTTCTGTTGCAAAACAACAACAACAACAACAACAATAATAATAATAATAATAATGATAATAATTTTGACTTTTCCTACCCCCTTGTTTTCAAGTCAAATGATAAGAATTCGAAATATGAAAAAAATAATTTTGCTTTTTTTTTTCTGTAATACTTTGATTATTCCTGATATCGGGACCAAAATGGCGGGACCAAAACGGCAGGACCAAAATTTCCACGGGACCAATTCGGCGGGGCCAAAGTGGCGGGACCAAAGTGTCATGTACCCAACTTCATGATTATAAACAACGCAATGCCAAATAAAAACAAACCAAAACTGTTGCCATTCAGAAAATACAAATTCCAAATGGACAACTCTTTAATTGCGAATGAACGACTCTTTGACTGTTTCATTAAAAAAAACGCTTAAAATATTTCTAAAACATATTAAAGCCTTAAAAATCTTAAAATATTTGTAAAAACATATTAAAGTCTTTAAATATTTTTATCAAGCTTCATTATATGTTTACATTGTAAGGTATGATTGGCGTCGAGTTCAGTACATAAATGTCGCCAGTTCATTTTAGTTTTGAAATTAATGTAAAGTTATAGTTGGGATAGAATGTTTGGTTGGGCAAGTAAAGGTCACCAGTTGAAATGAGTATTGAAAGTAGGGTAGTCTAAGGTGATAATGTCGAGTCAAGATAAAATGTTCGGTTGAGAATGAGAAAGTCCCTAGCTGGATCATGGATATTTTGGCGATGTTGTGGGGGAGATAGCTGGTTGGGAGTATAGAGTAGGGGTGAATTTGGGTTAGCATGGAGTGTCTGTAATTATTAGATAGTTAGAAAATACGCAAGCAAAGTGATGACGTCACTGGATGCAAGAAAAAGATTTCCTATGTTAATCGCCCATTGGATTTTTTGTAAAAAATTATTAAAAATTGAGGAAAATTATTTTCCGATTTTAATTCCCATATTTCGGTATAGATATGTATTCGTTATCGTGTGCATGCGTTAGATTAAGTTGTTTTTGCTGTAAAATTGATAAAATTTAAATTTTAAATTTCAAAACTTTAGAAAAATAAAATAGCAAACTTCCATATTCGATTGAAAACATAAACATTTCATTTCAAAGGATGATATTTACACAATAAATATCCAACTAATATACTAATTAAAAGGAAAATGATAAATATTCTATCATAATTTGAAGTCAAATTTGTTTTCAAATGTCTAAATAAAGTGTCTGATATACTCATATATTGCAGCGGAATAGATTTAATATATCTGTCATCCTTGGCGGAAAAAATATATCGCCAAATTATTTGGCGAACATATTTCATTCCTTTCAAAAATCATGGTTATTTTAACAAATTATATTAAGAGAGGCGATGAATTATATGAAACAATATTTCGTACAATACATATTACGAAAATAAACATCGGCATGTATATTTTCGTAGTATGTTTTTAATCGCCAAATACAAAAAATGCCAAAGATGACACAGTTTTGAAATTTAAAATTTTGTCAATTTGACAGCAAAATAACTCAATCTAACACATGGATACGATAGCATATCTATACCCAAATACGGGTATTCTTGCATCCACGGACGGTCAGTGACGTCACACTTCGCTTACATATTTGGAAACAGGATCTTCGATAGTCTTAAAAAAAAGTATTTTGGTAAAATGAAGTGAATCGTTATTTACTTCCTCTTACCCATAGGGTCGAGAAAGTATTGTTTTAGGGTCAAATTTTCGAACGTGAGTTTTTGTTATACTTACATGTTCTGAGGTCCCCTGAATATGAAAATCACATTTTTAGCGAATGGTCTCTGTGTCTGTCTGTCTGTCTGTGTGTCTGTTATCAGCATATCTCAAGAACAAATAGTAGCAGAAATTCCAAACTCGGTATTCTAAATGTGTATCATATAGGGATGCTACAGTAAGCTTTTCGTTAACATGAAGCAAATGGTTCGTGTACAGGGACATTCAAAAGTATTCAAATACATTACGTCTATGGGGGAAATTGCAGGTAAGTAGAATTTAACATCTATAGACTGCACTAAACCAACGATGAAACGAATACATATTTTTTGTAATAGAGATAGTCAACTGGGAAAAAAAAATTTGTGTATGTAGGAGCCTCGCCTTCCCCCCTGGGGGAGATGTCCTCCCTCGAGTGGAGTAAATTTTCATGATGGGTATCTTTCAAAAGAGCTCACCAATACCTTTAAAACGAATGGTTGAACCATCGATCTACGATAATTTAAAATAAAGTTATTGATTTCTTTCATTTTTAACATTTTTTTTTTTTTTACTTTAATATTGAGAATAAATTCAACTTTTTTTTGGATATTTAGTGTTATACTATTTCTTTAATATGGAAATCGTCTGTATTATCATACAAGATAACTTTTTTAAATAATAATTTTAATAAATTATTTTTTTTAACTGGATTATTTTTTAATAACCGAATTAAATTCTATATAAATGTAGGTGCATTACTGAAACGGGGGGTTGAGGGGGGCCAGAACTAATTATCATATAAAACTCTTCCAAAGCCTAATTTGAATTGTTTAACATAGGTTTACATAACAGTACTCTTTATCTTACCTCTTAATCTCCAACCTGTACTTATAGCATTAAATTTGAGGGTAAGAGAAAGTCGTGTGAGTGACACACTAGATTATTCTTATTATAAGGACTTTAAATAGAGCACTTAACGGAACACTGGGATGTGTTGTTGCTGTTGTGTTTTCGGGCCTATATTTTTTGTCAACCAGCAGTTTTTTTATTGTCATTCATATTTATTGATCGGGTAGAATTTTTTTAATTTCAGAACGAAAATTATAAAATATCGAAACACATTTGATTTATAAACAAAAACTGAAAATACATTTAAATGATCACGTGTTAATCTTCATGATCTAAACATTGTTTTCAAGATTTATCGTTCACATTCCGCCATTTTTGACGGGGTTATATACTAGTTAATAATAATAATGACCATCTTCTGTCAGGAATGATTCCGGTTTACACCGCTTCAAAATAGAGACTTTTGGTGGCCATTTTTTTCCCCCTTAGAAATGCTATGTATTTTTATTTTTATTTTTTTATTAATCTGCATAAATGGTTACATCATTAGAAAGATCTTTCAAAACTAAACATTTTTTTGTGCTTACACTTTTCCCTTAATCTCAATATGTAAAAAGATTTCAACGAAAGTTTATAACTACCATTGCAATTCTAAAATACCCATGGAGGATAAAATTAAAATGTAATATAAAATTCAATCATAAAAATTATGGGCTAATAGTTATTACATCATTTTCTTGCAAATCTGATACAAACAAACAGTTGATTGTGACGTCATATTTATCAAATTAGTTAAAATAAATAAGGTTACAAATAAGGTACCGAAGGTTACTTCGTTACAAGTTACTATAGTACCTTTCATTTGGTACTTTATTTGTAATGAAGTTTTGATTAAATATTTTAGAATTAATTAAAATATGAAAATAATTTCAAAATTGGACATTTAAATTTAGGATTGTTGCCAAAAAAATGTACCAGTTATTGTTACATATATATATATATATATTTTTTTTTTTTTTTTTTTTTGAGGGGAGGAGGGAGGCATAAGATGAAATAATGTTTTCATGCGAAAAATTAAAAAAATATTAAATTTGCCCATGCATATAAAAATTATTTATTAAAACGAGTCGAAGAAGGAAGCGAAATAAGTACTGAGTTATATTACGATAAATATGATATATAATATGATACGTTATATTAGACCTATCATCCTGGGTTAGTAGGTATTTTCATTAAAAGAAATAGTTTGTTCATTCGGTGCAACTTGAACATTAGTCCCGTCAGGTGCAACTTGCACATTAATCCCCTTTAAATATAGTGTCCAGCGAAGCAGGCAAAGCATTCGTTGATTCACTACCTTAATTGATTTCACATTCCGTCATTTTTGACGGGGTTAAATACTAGTGTTTAATAAAATCTGCTTAAAAGAATTAAGGGTGTATTTCACAATATTTTTAAAAGAAAAAATATTTAAAATAAAAGTATAACAAAAAATCTTTTTTTTTTTTCTTCTGCAAATTTTTACAATATATCCCCCCCCCCCCAAAAAAAAAAAAGCTAATTAATAAATATCAAAATACATCCCTAATTCTTTTAAGTAGGTTCTATTACACATAATATATATATGTGCATTCCTTGATGATGGATTCGTTTAGATTCAATAATTTATTTAATTTCTCATTCATATTGGTTTTCCTGCCTTGATTGGGGCTGGAACAATATAAATTGCTATGATTAGCTATATCGTTTTACGAAATCGATGCAGCTTTCACAGCTTTTTGAAGTACATGCCCCCTGACGAGTTTTTACTTCTAATTTTAAGCATTTTTATCCAATTATTATTTCTGTGGTCCTTTAGTTATTTTCTCTGTCATTAAGTTTAATGGTCCTTTTTTTATTATTATCATTTTTTATTATCATTTTTTTATTATTATCGGCGTAAATAATTTAAATTGTTTTTGCCTCTTATTGGTTCTTAATCTGTATCACAACATTTTTGTGTCAGTTTTACCTATAAGTTAAAATCAGTTCTATTTTTGTTGTGTTGGTATTGTTTTTGAATCTATTAATTACTAAATTTTAAGGTTAAATTTTATTACGATATGTATCATTTATATATATTAAGTATTTTCTTAAACATCTGAAGAATTTTTAGCATTTTAAGGATCATAAATTCATGAAAAAATGCAAACTGAGAAAACACAATTTAAAGATTTCAATTCAGTAAAAAATGCATCGAAAACCATTAGAATTGTTTCTTGAGTATATATTTTACTGAACAAACCAAATATAGTTCTATTTAAAATATTAAATAGAAATACAAGCTTTAGTATGAAACGTTCAGTAATGTCTAGTCAAAGGAAACAAGTCTCCTTAATTATATAGAAATGGCTAAAGCTGTTTGTGGTTCTCACTAACTTACGGTTTTTACTGTCAATTTTCTGTTTTTCTAATTTTCACTGAAAGATGACAAAATTGTCTAAAACAGTGGATTGTATTAATTCTGAATTTTTGTCATTCTATTTTTATTCGTTTTGAAGATATGTTAGCATAGGTAGTCAGATTTCCCACATACACATGCACTGATCAATTTACCAAAATCCACTTTTTGTGATTCAGGAGACCTTAAAACATGTAAATCAGGTGAAAAACCAATATTGATATTCTTCATTAAATACATTATAGAATATTAAATACAATACTTCCATTACCTACAGTAGTCAGATAATGGAAGCAAATAAATACATATTGAAAAGAAAATTATATAAAGTGAGATTGTTTCATAAAAAAATTATTGATCTGTGCAAACCAAATATCAGTTAATATGTTAAAAGAGAAACCCATGAACATATTTTTTCAGTTTATGCAGCCAGAATCTTTGTGAATAGGCTGAAACTTAAGAGGGAAGGAACAAAATAAATAAATAAGAGTGATCATTATTTTTTTTTGTGGTTAATAATATAATCAGAAGAATGTATATTATTCTAAATCTAAAATATATTATATATGAATTATTTATGAAAATATGATGGCAAAAGTATTCAAAATGTATTGCTACTTTTTTTTATAAATATTTTTCTATTTTTATAGAATATTTTCAAAACTAAAAATCTGAATACATATATAAGACAATGTTAGTATGTATGTTCATTATAGACAAAAAAAAAAAAAAAAATACAGGACTGATTTACAAGTTTTTTTTTTGTTGTTGTTGTTTGTTTGCCCCTAACTTAGGTTAAGTTAGGGGCTTCTTTTAACCTGCTTTTTATCTTATTATCTTACTAATATTATCCTTTTGAAATTTTATTCAAATATTCCTCTGCCCCTTTTTATATATCAATGACTTCTTTCAAACTACCATTTTGTTTCTTTCATCCAATTAAATTGCTTTGAAATTTTTTCATGTAATACAGGGTGTCCAAGAATTATCTTTACAACTTTGAAATTTAATAACTTTTGAAATAAAAACGATATTCACATTCTGTGTTCTGCAGTTATTAGTGCAACTCATAAAGTTTTTTTTGCACCTTGTGGACTGTTGATCTGGGTATTTCTAATTGTGTAGCAGCCGAACGAACTGATTTTTTTGGACTGTGCTGGAATGCTTCGCAAACCCGCTCAACAGTTTCATATCACTTGTGCTGGGTCGTCCTGCTCCTTTCTTATGTAACACTGAGGCTGTGGTCATGAAGCTGGTGTGCCATGCACGGATGGTGGGTCTGGATGGTGGCGCCTTGCCAAATTTGGTCCTGCAATTGCATTGAACTTGTGTGTCTGATTTGCTCTCAATGAACCATGCCACACATTGTGCTTTCTCCTGTGGGGTCCACATGCTCAGTTACAACTGGCTAACCAAAACCAGGGTTGGCAAGTTTCTTCCAAGGTGGAAAAAACCGCGGAAAAAACCATGGAAAAAACCGGCCGGAAGAAATAGGTTTCTTCCAAGTGGAAGAAATGGAAGAAACTGTTTTTCTTAAAAATTTATCCTATAAATTGCAGATTTGTAAGATACAATGGATGCATTGATCTTATAAACAACTTTAAGTAACTTTAAATATACCTATACAAATTTAATAACATATTTAGTTAATAATTATGAGTTTTCTTTGTTTTTTTTTTATGAAAATGAGCTAATGAGCCTCGGTTTCTGATGATCACGTTCGAAAATACTCAAAATCCAGTAAAAAAAATCAATTTCAATTTAAACAGTATAAAGTTTTATAATTTAGACAATTTTATTTCTTTAACTGGTAATAAATAATAATTTGGATCACTTGCTTATACTTTTTGATAAAAACAGCAATAATTACTTTTACTGTATTACAAAATGTCATCAAAAACTTTATTTTTCTTATAGTCACATACAGTACAGTCAACTCCCTCTAATCTGCAGATTTATAATCTCCAAATTCTTCTAATCCGTAATTGATTTTTTAATCTAAAAGAAATTTACATCTCATATTTAAAAAAAAAAAATTCACATTTCTCATATTTTTACTCTTTATTACCATGTTTTTATCAACTTCGATTCTTGTTTGTTTGTTCGGTACAAATCTTGCAATCTATTTTTAACTAATTTCCCTATGAGCTAGACATTTGAAACTTTCACAGTAACTCAGAACCCGGTGACAGCACAATACTTCAAAGTCAGATTTTCGAATAGTTTTCTTTAAATTAATTAAAATATGAAAATAATAAGCTCTTAATAGCAATAAAATAGCCATTAAAAAATTAGCTATAATTTAATTGTTGCCAAAAAAAAAAAAAAAATAATAAGAGTTCATTTTCTTTCAACATAAAAATAAATACATTTAATTAAATGTGAATGTGAAAAAATTATAAAAAGTTAAATTATGCGTTTCACAAAGATTGACATGATTATCAATTTTAAAATTTTATACACATTGATAAGTGCTAATGTACGATGCTAATATACGTTGTTCTAAAAGGAATAATATTTTATTTTTAAAACCAACTCTTTTTTTTTTTTTTCACTATTGTTAATTATTTCACTGAACTGATTCCGTGTGGTTAAATATTATTTTTTAGCCTCACGTATTTTATTAATGACTCATCAGAAAATTAAAAAATATGGTATATAAAGTTTTTTTTTAATCTTATAATTATTTTTTATCAAACTTATCAAATGCTTACTTTAAAACACAAATGGGGTGGGGTGGGGGGGAGTAACATTCTTATATTTATTATCCTGCAATTCATACAGACTAGTGCTGAAAATAAACCACTATTACATGAATGTTTAACAAAATTAATCAGCAATGAATATTATTTCCAGACTTTCAAAAATATTTTGTTTCGTATTTTTTAAATATGTTTGTTTACATTTTATAGGTACCTATTATTTGAATATGCTTAAATTATTTACCATCATATATGAATGTGATAGATTAGTTTTATTAATATTGAAGAAATATTTATTCTAAAATTTATTAAAAATCCTTTTTCCATTTTGATGTCTATTTAATTAATAATAACTGACTTTGTATCTGCAAAAGAAAACTGTAAACAAAGACAATGATCACTAATTTGCAAATTCCTATTATCTGCACAACCTCTGGACAAAACTTTTGAGAGATAGAGGGAGTTGACTGTAAAACAAATGAAAAGTTTTTTCGTAGTTTTTTCGTTACTGCACTTTATTTTTCAACTTAAAATAGATATATACAAACTATGGATTTATTTATTTATTTTTTTTTATATATTATTATCCTAGAGAGCTTGCAGGACAGAAAAGTAGGTATCTTACTTATTGATACAGTTCATTGGGTACCAGCTTCGAGTTTATACAAAAAATTGTATCCTTAAAAAAAAAAAAAAAAAAAAAAGTGCAAATATTATGGCTAAAAATTCCATAATTATTATCACTTGTACTGTGTGAACGTATAATAATATTATGAGATAGTATCAATGCAAAAAGTTCTAAAAATATTAGCATTGAAAAGTAAAAACCCATCACCTGTATATATTTAGTGTTTGTTATCAAATAACTTATTTTTCTAAAAATATTTTTAATATTAATTGAATTATAATTTAGATTTGGCATTATATTTATACTTTGAGTTTATATAGTTCATAAATTTTAATTTTGAACATCTGTTTTGTCTTTCGGTTGGTTTCTTCCATTTCTTCCGGTTTCTTCCATTTCTTCCGGTTTTTTCCAGTTTCTTCCACTGTCCTGGAAGAAACTAGTTTCTTCCGGAAGAAACCCAACCCTGACCAAAACAGAAAAAAAACTTTATGAGTTGCACTAATAACTGCAGAACACAGAATGTGAATATCTTTTTTATTTCAATAGTTATTAAATTTCAAAGTTGTAAAGATAATTCTTGGACACCCTGTAGTTTCTTTGCTCCTCTACCAATGTATTATCTTCTTTTAAGCCCCTGTTTTGTTTCATGCATTAACAATGCTTATCTTTGATAATTATATAAAACCACTATTTTCGACCCAACTTAATGGTTATATTTTGATACTTTTTCTTTTTTATACAGATTTATTTTATTTATTTATTTGTTTATGATGATCGTGAATTTTTTCTCAAATTTATAATTTTAAGCATCTTCATTTGAGACTTTGTAGTTTTTTAATTATTTAAATTTTCTCTTAGGTGCAGTACTGCTTTCACACTACTTGTATTTACTTTTCTTCTGCTTGATGAAAGGTGACATTTAATTATTTTAATACAAAACAACTACTGTATGTTTCTCATCACGACCAAAAAAGAGAAATTTTATAAGTTTGAATTTTACAAGTCTGTCCAATCATTAATTTAAAATTTTGTAAGAAAATGAAGAATATAGAAAAAATATAAAAAGAGCTTTATATTAAATTTTACAATTCCTTTTCATTTTCTTAAATTACATTTTTCCAGTAAATTGAAAAATGTACTTACCCTTGACACAGTAAGAGTACCTTCTTTACAGGTGGCACATCGAACTCGTAATTTTCCAGGAGATAAGGATTTGCAAGGATCATTACAGTAAACAAAGAAATGACTCTTTTTAGGTGTGCTGTTTTCAGCTTGAGTTAAATTACAAAAAAAAAAAAAAAAAAAAAAAAATGAAATTAGTAAATTTTTTAATTTCAAAATTAAATAAATAATAATAATAACACTGTAACTTCTTTTTTTATTAAATGAAAGTTAGTAACAACTGTGTAACTACAAAAACTTTTTCCAAAGTAAAAAAAAAAATTAACATTTTTCAGCACAATGTTTTTAATTGATAACTTTGTTAATTAAGGACTAAAAATTTCAAACCAAGTAAAACACAATTCTCGGAATAATCTGTAAATAATATCAATATATCTTGTGAAACTGGTCAAACCAAAAATCAAATTTGGTTCAATATTATTCAATAGTTTTTGAGATACAGCATCCACAAAATTTTGCTAATACACACAGACAGATATTTTTGAAAAATGGTCAAATAATGTTTAGAACATCTAAAAATATGTAAATTTATCGAACAAGAAGGATTGAAAAATTTCACAAATCCAATATTCTGTTCTTATGTACGTCCGGGCTAGAAATAAAAAATGGTCTGCTGATCCAGGACCACAAAAACAATCAATGGACCAGCAAAATATATATTAGAGTAGTCCACCAGACAAGTAAAGTTTATCAATTTATTTTTATTTTTCACTAATTAGCAGTAAAGTTTCATGTGTGAGACTTCATTTGTATTTTTAAATTCACTTACACAAATTTTGTTTTCATATTTTTCATGCAAATAATTTTTTTTTTTTTTTTTTACAAATTTTTAAGTATTTTTAAAAATCTAAAATGGATGAACAGACCTGTGAAATCTGAAAATCATTGATCCATGGTTTATTACAATGTCTACTAACTTTTAATTTCTATATAGAGTACGAAACCATTTATCCAGAAATTAGTTATCCAGAATCGTATATTTGTATTGTTTAACTTTATATTTTAAACAATTATGAATATTTTTTATTTTTTATGAATATATATAAACAAATAAAATGAATTTTCATAAAGAATCAGCCTGAAAAAAGACCTAAACTTCCATTCTTTCACAAAATTATTGACTATCAGGATTTGAAGTATTTCAAATAGGTCAAATTTTGATTTCATGTAATGTACTGAGTTTGTCAGAGATTCTTGTGTATTTTGAATTCAAAGTCATATTTTAACTTGTTTGAAAATTATTTTAAAACTTTTATTAGGAAAAAAAAAAAAAAATCAGATTAGTTAAAAATTAAAATCTGAATAATTAATTTAAAATAATAACTTATTATTTAAAATATCTATTTTAAATCAGAACCTTTATGCATTCTACAGAAGTAGAAGAATAGAAATTCGTTCTACGGATAAACTAAATTGGAGCTAGAATGTTGTGTTAGGTGGCCCCAGAAGGGTCATGCCTCTGACGCTTAGAAATGGGTATAAACCCATCTTCTCTAAATAGTGTGACGTTTACGTCCCCTGCCCATTCAAGGATTGTATCTCCTGATGGCATTTAACACAGGATTCTGAGCTTTATGGATAGACCTGTGAAACTTCAAAGTAAGTTTCTTAATAACTGAATAGATGGATTTAATTTTCCGGTCTTTATGAATGATGCCATTACGAACATAGCGAAAGGCCTTAACATACCTACGCAATTGCTTATTTTGGAAGACTTGAAGTTTCTCAAGTGCTGACTTGCAGGCTGATCCGTATACAACAGACCCATTGGTCAAGATAGGACGGATCATGGATTTGTAATCAGTGCAGAATGATGAAGTGGATGATTGCTCATATAATATATAGGTAGGGAAACGGATTATAGAGTCAGAGTAGCAACCAATAGGAATTTAGGAAACTGGAGCTGTAAGCCAATAGGAAATAGGGATGAAGCTATGTAAAAATTAAGAATATGTGGATTTTATGTAATTTTTCCAACAATCTGAGAGAGGAGGTAAATATTGATATTTCTGTTCTGCGTTATTATTTATTCTAAATCGATTAATTATTATATATTTTTAATCCTTTATTCAAGCACTAGTCAATTCTAGTTTGAAGAAGTGCGCAAAATTTCAATTGTAGATCAGTGCATTAGTTTTTAAGAAATCATGTTCACTGCTTTTCTGAAGGGTCTATGGAAATCAGGACCTACCGACTATATTTTTCAAATTTATTAATTAAATTTTACAAACACTGTTTAAAAGTTGCACTTTTATATGCTCAAAATTTTGAATAAAACATTTTATTCATTATTTGAAAAAAAAAGAGAGAGAGAGAGAGAGTATGCTTTGTTTAGCCTTTAAAATCCATGTAATGCACTAAGGACTAATAAAAAATGACAAAAACGTAATTAAAAATAAATACCAGTTTCATTACACTCAGAGGAACAAAATGGTGTTTTGTTCAAAGGACACTTCTCTTCAACAGTTACATTTAAAGCTTGTTTTCGACTACGGACAGCATGAATGATACTTTGTTCACCAACGTCACATTCCTGCAAAATATATTGTACTTAATTAATAAAAGAGAGAAAAATCAAAATATTCTCTTTTGTTTAAAATATTGAAAGCTTGATTAGTTACAATTAAAAATAATAATAATTATGGGTAATTCCATGGTGGTGTCGATCTCATACAAAAATATTTGTTCTTCTACCACTACTTTCTAATGATAACTTTTTTGTGATTATCCCATATAATCACAAAAAACTGCCATAAAAATATGATAACGATTTCTGTATAATAATAATGGTCAGTAAAAAAAGTTAAATGTGACTGATACTATCATGTGCCATGGACTTACCCTTAATATAGATCGTCTAGTAATAAAAGAAATGCAGCTGGCAGAGTGCCAGGATTTTTCAATTTACATTACGGAGAACGTAGCAATGCAGAAAGGGGAGAAAATAAATTTCATTCTACTGTTATTCCTCGATTATTGTTGACTGACTTGTGTTTTTAATTTAATACTTTCTGTTTGTTCATGTAATTAAATACTACTTAAAAAACATTCAAAAAGTATAAAAGAAATTAAACTTTTTAGCTTCCGGTGACTGCCGTAGCACTTTCAGTGGGAATCCCCACCTATTGGCAACTTCGAAGGATGAAAGAAGAGCCAACTAAGAGAAAACATTACTAGCAAATTAACAATTTCACCCCAAGTCAAGTCACCGAGGATGATGGGGATCCCCACCAAAAGTGCTATGGCAGTCATTCGAAGCTAAAAGGTTTCATTTCTTTTAAACTTTTTGAATGTTTAAGGTTTTAGTTTTTATAATTAATATTACTTTAAAAAAAATAATAATAATAATGTAATTTAAAATATTACATTAAAGAAAGAAATAATTTATAGATTTTATTAAATTAAATTTTCTATATTTTATTAAATTAAGCTTTTATATGACAATTAAATTATAAATATAGGTTTTTGACATGATGTTTTAACCATGGTTTAAAACGTCAAAAACTGTCATGTGTCAAAAACCTGCCAACCCTGAATAAAGGTAAACTGTTCGCTCACCATGTTATGATCTTTGGAAATTCTAACTTTAACAAAGTCCCACTCGGTAACGCCTACAACCAGAGATATTTTTAACTCCTCCACAAGCGTATTTCACGCGTTAAAATCTAAAAATACTCCTTAAAATTTTAACCATGAGTATTTTCACGCTTTGTATTTTTAGATTAAATTTAGCTTATTTTATTTAATGTGTCTGAAAAAGTTTATATTCTTTCTACAATTCAGTGCACTGCATATTTTTTTTTTTTTATCGATTAATATCTTCTCTTACAATGGATAAAAAGTTTTTATAATTAAAAATTTTTTGAGTAAAACTGTAAACATTTGCATCAGTAATAGGTTTTCTCAGATTCACATATGCCTTATCCTCTTTAATGTTGATTGTAATTTATAAACAGAGTCAAATTATGTTCATATTCTGAGTTCTGACATTATATTGCACAAATTATGCTGAAAGGAATATTATTACAATTTAACAGTCCGTATATTATAACTTGAACTCATAATTGAAACTTATAATGTGAGGTCATATGCATATATTTTATTTTTTAACTTATTAAGAAAGAAGTAAAATTTAGCATGAATTCACGAAAGATCAACTTTTTTCTCTTCCACTTTTTTTGTACTCCTAGTATTGCCAAATTCACTCCTTCTAAAAAGATCAAGGAGTATTTTCACTCCTAGGAAAAAAATCCTAGCAATAACTCTGCCTACAACGCCTTTTTCCCATTTCAGAACTTATAACAGCTTGCTCGCTCATAGTGCAAATAGCTTTGAAAATTTTAACTGCAGCAAATTTCTGCACTGTGGTGACTATGGTGCCCCTTCACATTTCAGGATTTGAAACAGCCTGTTTGCTCACCATGTAAAGGAACATTGAAAATTCTAACCGTTGCAAATCATCCCCAAATCGGTGACCAATTTTCAAAGGTCTAACTCTTATTTTTATTGTTTTGCTCTTCTGCCTCACCCCCACTCCTCCTAATAATTTTACACTTTTGAAAATATCCTTATTTGATTTCTAGACCCCCGAAACCTTTATACACTAATTTTGAATGGTCTAACTCAATTTCTATTTCTTTGCTCCTTCGGCCCCCCATTTTTACGTTTTCAAAAATAACCTCATTTGATTTCTAGAGCCCAAAAACCCTCATAGATCAAGTTTTAACAGTGTAACTCAATTTATATTTTTATGCCCCCCTCTACACACACACACACAATGCAATTCTCAGCAATCACAATGAATTCTCAGTTATTGAGATCACTTTTTGATTAGACATAGGTTAACATTTTAATTAATATCTTTGCAACTAATAAAAATTTGTAATTATTTTTTCATTATCCCTTTGAGATGGCTTCTGAGCACCCGTATGTCAATTTTTGTACTTCTATGTTCAGTGGGGGCTGAACGTAAAGATGCTCAGACAGAGAGACAGACTTTTTTGTCTTGGCAAGAAATAATTTTGGAACAGGAAGCCACAAACTACTGTATCTCCTAATAGTTAAGGGAAAAAGGAAATTCTTTTATAAACTGAATGACAATTAATGAATCTCAGAAGAATCTCAATCAATTTTTAATTTACTTTAAAATGAAAAATTGTAAAGCGTTGATAAAATAGAAGTATGAACAGGTAACAACAACAAATCTTTTATAATAAGACTGCATGCTTAAATTTGATATCTGTCGTCCTTGGCGAGTTTTGCATTTGGCAATCAAAAATGTAACCAGAAAATATACAAGCCAGATGTATATTTTCATAATATATATTGTACAAAATATTGTTTCATATTATTAATTGCTCTCTTAATATACGTTTTTAAAATAGCAATAATTTTTTAAAAGCATTAAATGTGCCGGCTGGATAAATTGACGATCTATTTTTTTCTCTTTTTCGCCAAGGTCTACAGACATCAAATCTGTTCCAGATTGCATGCTAATTAATATATTTTACCTCTAATTTTATGCTATCGTGCAATTCTTTACCAGCAAATATTATCCTCAGATCTTCTTCTTTCATGCATAAATTCGTACTAATGGCTTGTTTTAAATTATAAATTGTCCAGTTAGTATCCATATCAACAGGAATCATAGTTTCAGGGCCACATTTCACAAAAATTCTCAATTTATTAGCACTATTCATAGTTACTTCTTTGTGCTTCATGAAAAAACGTAAAACCGATTGCAAAAATCTACATAATGCATCAAGCAGAAACATCACGCTGCAAGACAATTTTAGGAATTGTAATATTTTTTGACAACGAGACTAGACGAATTGACTAGATTAAAAATAATAATGACAAAAATATTTTTACATAAGTTTATTATAATATTGCATAAAAAGCATTGCGTTGGTAACCAACAAAGTAATTATATAATCTGAAAATAAATTGTACTAATTTTCAAAATATATTTCAAGTGCAAATAATTTCATGCTTATTTTATTTATTAATTTTTGCATTGATTTCATATTTCGTAGAATTCAGATTATACTATAAGTAAAATGCTTGTACGTCGTTATTGCTCTTCCAAATAACAAAAAATTCTAATATTAAAATGCGGTCTACGCAGTCTAGTTTCGCATGCCTTAAGTAATGCAGCTTTTTCAATCATTTGTTTCTTATTTGTATGTTTGTTTATTGATAACGTATGCACCAGACTTGTAATTTTATCATTTTTAAAAGTTTCCTCACAACCTCAACCCCCCGCTTTGCCTCAACCAAACGTACGTAAACAAAAACCACGGATTAAAAGAGAAGGATGTATTACTAATGCTACGGAAAGGTAGTAATTTTCATCTGACAGATAGAGAACGAACAAATCTCGAAAATACACCAATCAGCGCGTTTTTACATTTCTGGCTGTTCGTTCGTTGGATGACTGAAGCCGAAGGGGCGGGCTTTCCCTTTCTTCCGATAAGTTTCAAAGATACTACACCAGGCGGCGATCAGATCGTTTTCATCTAGACGGCTGAATTAATGCGGAATGGGAAGCTTCAGATTTCGCGCTCGCTGGCCTATCTAGTGTTTCATCCTTATCTCCTAATCCGTGACAAAAACAAAAGAATTTTTTTTTATAAAGAAGTTGAGTTGAGTTATTACTGTTATTACTGCATTATTTGGAAAAAATAGCCATTCAACCAACTTTCAGAATATGGGATGGATGGTTGGGTTTTACGTCCCACTAGTGCTGCGCAGATGGGCAGCAGGGCAGCTGCAAACAGCTGATAACAGCATGGCAACGTGGACAGCTTGTCCTTCTGCGTTGGTTGCCCTCACGGATTAGGAGATAAGGATGAAACACTAGATAGGCCAGCGAGCGCGAAATCTGAAGCTTTCCATTCCGCATTAATTCAGCTGACTAGATGAAAACGATCCGATCGCCGCCTGGTGTAGTATCTTTCAAACTTATCGGAAGAAAGGAAAAGCCCGCCCCTTCGGCTTCAGTCATCCAACGAACGAACAGCCAGAAATGTAAAAACGTGCTGATTGGTTTATTTTCGAGATTTGGTCGCCCTCTATCTGTAAGATGAAAATTACTACCTTTCCGTAACATTAGTAATACATCCTTCTCTTTTAATCCGTGGTTGCCCTGTTTTCAACTGCCATTTGCTTACTGTGCTACAAATGGCTTCTATTTATTTTCACGTGGAGTTGATTGTCCTCCATCTAAGTCACTCTGAAGTCATATGAAACTGACCTATTGGCGACAGTCTGGAACACACCCCTAGAAGTGGTCCGGAGACATGCCATCACAATTTTGATCCTCCACGGAAGGTATTCAGAATACAGGAGTGAGGTTAGGGCAAACAGGTCTTCAAATTTCCCCAAATCAGGGTTTTTTTTTTTTTTCGTAAAAATCCCCTACTTGATTTTTACTAAAAGGGAAAATAAAAAAATAATATATATATATATATATCAAGCAGATTTTTGTATGATTTAAGCATCGAGCTTTAATTCAGTAGAGAGAGAAATGGCAACCCCCTTGTGTGGCCAACATCATCGAGAACTGTCACGTGACAATTCTCATTTCTCTTGCGCCTGTAAACTTACTACGGTATTAGCTAAAAGCCGAATCATCGAGGTATTGCGCCCGCGTAGTTTGTGATCTTTCCTCGCGGTCAGAACTCTCGACTGTTGGCGATGAGCCTCTTTCGCCAAGTGTATTGGCGAGGAATATCTATAAACAAATATAGAAATGTAGTCTTGATCTTCAATTCTCATAGGAGTTATGTATTAATTTTTTATTTTTATTTTTTTCATTATTGACGATATTGGAATTAAAAAAAAATAAATAAGGAAAATTGAACTTTTGGCAGAGTTTTATACAAAATAATGCAAACTTTTGTAAATATAGCCCATGTAGATCCGTGTAAAATTAATTGTGATCGAAAAAATATCTTTCGTTCCATCACTAATATACTCCATTTAGATGAAGTTTGCGAAATTTCATCGAGATCTATGTTTCAGTTTTTTAAGAAATTGTGACCACCGAATTCAAAAAAGTGCTTTCATTTAAAAAAAAAAAATTATACAGACACGACATTATTTCATTATTTAAAACATGAAAATCTGACATTGACAGATTTTAATTTAGTGCCAGAGGCCTACTGCTAAACTTGTTAATATCGACAAGTTAATTGGTGACGATCTAAATTCCATGATAAAGTTTTCATTAAATCAAACCAATGTGTTTCAGCTGCAGATACTGTAACAAATAACGTTGGAAGTCCAAACTGTCTTATAGCCGCAAAACAACGTTTTTTCTCTTTTTCCCAATGAGTGGGAGGTGTGCCTTGGGGGGGACTCATGTCAAAGGTGTGCCTTGGGGGGGGGAGGACTCATGTCAAAGTTGTACCTTGGGGGGGACTCATGTCAAAGTTGGGCCTTGGGGGGACTCATGTCAAAGTTGGGCCTGGGGGGGGGGACTCATGTCAAAGTTGGGCCTTGGGGGGACTCATGTCAAAGTTGTACCTTGGGGGGGACTCATGTCAAAGTTGGGCCTGGGGGGGACTCATGTCAAAGTTGGGCCTTGGGGGGACTTCATTCAATAAACCGACTGAAATAGGCCCTTAGCACTATTAAGAGTGACGTATAAAAATTCGACAACGCTGTACCGACTGAAATAGGCCTCTAGCACTAATAAATAAATTCCCAATGGCATAAAAAAAATAAACCCACAAAAATTAGAGCAAAAATTTATAGGAATAGAATACTTTCATCTTATAACTGTAAAAGAAATTAAACTATAATATAGGGCTGTGCCGATTAATCGGTTCGGTTAATCGATCAATGCTTAGTCCCGATCAATTTTTTTAATCGAGTTAATCGATCCGATTAATTCGATTAAAATTTTCAAACGACGTTTTAAAGTAAAAATTTAAAATAATCGTCTGCCAACAAAATATTGCTCTACCAGTTGCCGAGCAGTTCTGCGCCCGATGCTGGTAGACGGGAAGTGCCAGTTTCTATCCCAGATTGCGCTCGTCGACCTAGCCATTCGAAGTTTTCCGTGGTTTTCTCCGAAATTCGCGTAAACACATGCTAGGACCCCTCAGGAAGGCCCCCTACGGAGGGCACTCCACCTATAGGCTTAGGACCCCAATGAAGTCAATCAGCCTTAACCCTTTGAGGCGCAGGGTAATTCGGATCATTTAAATTACACAGCCTCCGGAATTTACGAACAAAATTAAAATAAAAGAAATTTTAAATTTTCAGGTTAAAAAAGGGGGCCTTTTTTGCTATGTTATAAATGTCAATTTTTGCTAAAAAAATTCCCGGGATGAGTTTTTGAGAATTAAAATTAGGTGTTCCATCAGCGGGAACACTGCGACTGAAAGGGTTAATCCGAAATGTACCGCAACAAAATATATTTTCACATATTTGAATTTTATATATATAGGATATTTTTTACATTCGATTGAATTTAGATCCCGAAAAATGTCAGTGTGCCTGTGTGTTTAAGGAATTGATTAAAATAGTATCTTTTTTATGACTTTTTATGTAACATAAACATGAATGTGAGTTTCATTTTGACCTTTTATTATATATGAGTGAGTATAATTTAAATATTTAACATTTATAAGGTATTTTAATTACGTTTTCTTATTGTTATATATCAATAATTAAGAGGCAACAGCAATAACTATCCTAATTAAATACCTTCACAATGGACTTTATCTGCGTTACGTAATAAACCCTTGACACGTGACTATTACAGGGAAAAATGCAGAATTATAATGTTTACATTTGTGTTTTATGGGGAAATGTTTGCATTCTATGGAGAAATATTTGCACCCTAGAGGGAAATTCAAGGGGAAATGGAGAATCAGAAGTTACGTGTCGGGTATGATTTATCCTCGAACCCGAAAAACCGATCCGCGTTTGTAATGATCGATAGATGGCGCTCTCTGAACACTGCAGTTGTTAGTAAATACAACAGCCACGTGTAATTATTATTCTTTCTCCGCCATTTCATCATGGAAAGTCGATTGCATAATACGAGGATATGCAGTTGTGTGATAATTTCACCTTAGCCCACCAGAGGGCGAGCATTTCATTACAATCGCGGATAGAGTCCATTAAACCTAAGTTTAACAATAAATGTATTTCATAAAATAAAAAATGGTTTGTATATGCTCAGTCACGTACGAATATTTGCAGTTGCTTTTCGAAGTGTTGTATTATCTTCATAATTAAAACAGTTTTTTATTTATTAGAAAAAATTAAGAAGTTTTCTTTTTCATTATTTATTTTTTATTTACTATTAGTGTTTAAGGATGTATTTAAATTAGCATTTATATAAATTTTATGGTCTATTGTGTACTATCTGGTTTTTAAAAAAAAGAAAAACTTAAAGGAGAGTTTTATTCATCGTTCAAATAAAATTATACAAAGAAAAATGAAAATCGATTAAAAATTCGATTAATCGGCCGATTAATCGATTAATGAACTACGATTAACCCAGTTAAAATTGTTAATCGATTCCCACCGCTACTATAATAATATAAAAAGAAATAGGATAGATTCTATTTTTTAATGTCTTCATAATAATGTTTTTATTAATAATCTAGATGCATCATTATTTAAGATATTTGCTTTATTTCTTATTTTCTTCTTTATATTTAAGAAGAAAGTATTCGATTAATGGAAAGTTTGTCTCCGGTTTCCAACGAATTTATACGTTTTGACATATCCTGAACATGATTGCATTATTTTAAGTGCCTTCGTGTGTGCCTAAACATTTGTGGATGCTCTAATAAATAAGTGGACGAAATTTAACCAAACTTGGCATTTAGTTCTAACATCAAAATATAAATTAGTGCCTATAAGCTGTTGCTGAAAATGGCCCACCAGCGGCCGATTTGTTCTGGACTCAAAGCTGGTAGACGTGAGGCGCCGGGTTCGATCCCAGTTCGCGCTCGTTGACCTAATCGTTTGGAGTTTTCCGTGGTTTTCTCCGAAACTTGCATAAATACGGACTAGGACCCCTTAGACCCCTCCCCCCCCGGAGGGCACTCCACCTTATGCCTAGAATCCTAGGGTAGCCAATCAACCTTACTTCTAAAATACCAAACGCCCAATAGGTAGCGCTGTCATCCCGTATATATTTATCTTTTTGTATTTATTTATTTGCTTCAACATAAAAAGGAAACTTCGCATAAATATGCACAGTGAGAATCATTTTTTAACGATGCTTTGTGAATTAAAATGAATTGTTTAAAATAGTAATAATCAATTATGAAAAAAAAATGATTGTAAATGTAGATGTATCGCTTTTCACTGGAGGGGAAGGGGGGGTGTCTATGTAAATTTTTAATAATAGTGTTTCTGAAAAGAACCCGTCAATACCTTTAAAACTAATGGTTGTACCATAAATCTAGAATAATTAAAAACAAATTTATCAGGGTTTTTCTTCGTTTGTTAATAAATAAATAAATAACTTAGGGAGAAAAATGCAGTTTTTAAAATATGAATGTGGTCTATAGGACACAAAATAAACTTTCTTTAGCCATTATTATATACCTTTGCAATGAAAATCATTTGCATTCATCATGAAAAGAAATTTTAATAAAAAATTATTTTAGTTAATATCTAATTTACATTGTGCGTATTTGTATAGGATAACATTAAAGAATGTTTTGTAATGGCTACAACATACTATATATTTGAAATTTTTTATTTCTGTATTTTATTCAAAAGATTTTTTTTTCTCTTTTTAATCGTTTTTCAAAATTGTAATTTTTTTGTATAAAAATCGCTTAGCAGAGTTTTCATAGGAAAAAGAAATAATAATTAAGAATCATAAATGCATAACTCTTATAATATATTTGTCGAAGAATATCTAATGAGGTAAATATTCTTTGGTATTTGCAACCTAAAAAATGTTTTTTTTTTTTTTTTTTTTTTTTTTTTATGGGAAACAAACTATCGCCAAGAAAGCGATAAGTAGCGAAAAAAGTTAGCGCAACGAAATATTACTTGATACATGTTGGACACGTTTTCTCCCGTGCAAAAGAATAGGGATTCTCCCTCTACTAGTATATCTGCTCAGATTTTTCTCCAAAAGAAGACAATTTTTGAAAAAAATCCCCAAATAACAATAAAGCTATTGAAAGTCTCTAATCGTAGGGATAAATCATTACGTTGCCAACATTCAAAGAGAGTTGAACTCCGCAGGTTTGTCCCCAAAAATCCCCAAAATGGAGACAAAAATCTTTAATCTGACATCACTAATTTCGCTGGATCTTCGGATCTTCGGATGGAATGGTTGGGAGGCACCTGTGACAGCGTCACGCATCCTCCAGTACCTAGATGTGGAAGCTAACGGAGTGAGGGTCCCGAACAACAATTCACTGCAATGGAGAAAGGGGGGGAACATAAAAGGCACAAAAAAAACAATAACAGATAATTTTAGAGCTTATGGAAAGAGGAAACACAATAATAAAAATGAGTAGGAAGGTTAAGTACAGCATTACACATCTAGGAGAAAGTTTAGGGATAGTAAGAATATTTTTTATTTTTCAGAGAGCAAGTTTTTTAATTTTTTTGGTATTTTAAAAACACAATTTTTTTAATTTTTTTTTCTTTTTTTTTTTAACACAAGGACAAAATAACACACAATACAGGACAACACAAGGACGAGGACAGGATATAATCTCCGAAGAGAAGTCAATGCCCGAAGGCGATAGGAAAATGAAAAAAAGAAGAGTTAACATAAAAAAGATTAAAGGTGGGAGTTTAGACTGAGACCCGCTCTGGGTCTTCGTCTATTAAGAGGATCATTATGGTCATATGTTGCGATTGTGTTCAAAGCAGAGTTATCTAATGATTCAAGAGCCAAATGAAATTGTATATTTAAGTATTGAATGAAGTCGTTAAGTCTAGGAGTTTCAATTTCTTTATATATGTGAAAATTTCTAACGTACCAAGGCATATCAAGAATTTGCCGAATAGTTGAATTTTGAGCCCTAATGAGTAACTTGATATGCGATTTGGCAGCATATGACCATACCATACAAGCATAAGTGAGAATGGGTCGTAAGTAGGAAGTGTACAAGAGCAATTTGTTATTAAAGTTTAATTTACTATTCCGAGCTAAGAGGGGAAGTAATTTACTTTTAGCAGCACGGAATTTATTACGCGTGGTGAGAATGTGTTGTTGAAAAGTGAGAGATTGGTCTAGAATAACACCTAGGTATTTACAGTGATTTGACCATGGTAGGGGGGTGGCGCCGAGGCTAATTTGGAATTTATCACGTTTATCAGATGTCATAGCATTTCTTCCACGTGAAAAAAGAATAGCTTCAGTTTTGGTAGTATTAAATGCTATTCTCCATTTATAAAACCAATGAACCAAAATTTTGAGGTGACGGGAAATTGCCGAAATAGCATAACGCCTGTTGACGCTCGAAGCGAAAATACAGGTATCGTCTGCAAAAATAGCCAATGAGGTGTGAGGGTATCTAGGTATATCATTAATATAAAGATTAAATAATTTAGGACTGATTTTGGAGCCTTGAGGAACGCCGAAATGGGCAAAAAAGTTCCGTGAAAGAGTGTCTTTCACCTTCACGTGGAAGTTCCTGTCAAGTAGGTAACTATGAATTAACTTAATAAGGGCGGGTGGAAAGTTATAATTATTAAGTTTAAAAATTAAGCCAGAGGTCCAAACTTTGTCAAATGCCTTTTCAATGTCAAGAAAAACTGCCGCAGTATATTGCTTCCGAATTTTGCCGGTGGTAATGTGCTCAACTAATCTGTAGACCTGGTGTGGGGCTGAAAGGCCATTGCAGAATCCAAATTGTTCGGGGATCATAATATTATTTTCTGCAATATGAAAATCTATCTGTTGAGCAATAAAGGCTTCGAATAATTTACTAAGTACATTCAGAAGGGAAATTGGGCGGTAACTCGAAGCCCTATCAGGGGGTTTGGCAGGTTTTAGTATCGGAGCAATGACTGCAGTTTTCCAATAGAAGGGAAAATAATTGAATTTAAAAATATTATTGAACAGGTGGGTGATTTTTGGAATATAAGTGAATGGTAGATTCTTGAGGGCGTCATTAGTGATTCCGCTGATGCCTGGGGCTTTTTTGTTTTTAAGTTTTTTGATTTCGCGGATGACATCAGCGTGGGTTACCAAAAAATCAGAAGGAGGAATTGGGTTATTCAAGAATCTGCTAACAGTAGAATTGACTTCTCTCTCAGTTTCAGCACTATCAATAGGATTACCTTGGAATTGTGTCTCGAGGTTTATGGCAATAGCATTAGCCTTCTCCTCGTTAGTGTACGCATAGTTCTGGGAATTTGGAATAAGGATAGGAGGCATTGGTTCAAAGGAGCTCTTAAATCTCCTGGCCGCTTTCCAGATGGAGTTATCCTCTGGAGACAGGGATTCGAGGAATTCTTTCCAACTGTCATTGCGTTTTTTATAAAGATAATCTTTAAGATCCTGCTGAGCTCGATTGAGAATAATTTTATCTTGAATTCTATGCGTACGTTGCCAAGTTTTCCTGGCTCTATTTTTATTAGTAGTAAGAATGCGGACGTGCGGGTCTAATTTAAAAAATTCGTTAGCAGGTTTGGAAGTAGTAGCATAGTCAATAGCACTCTTAATATCATTAGCGATGGTGTTAACCAGGAGATCTATGTCATTAGTGCTATTGATGGTTGGAAGGGAGGGTGGAATATCGTTAATAAAATTAGTGAATTGAGTCCAATTTGTACGAGAAATAATTTTGGGGGGGATCAGGGGGAGACGAATTTGAATATTAATTTTAATTGGATTATGATCAGAACTCAATTCAGCCAAGGAAATAATACTTTTATCAAAGTTAAACCCATTAAAAAGTCCAAAATCAATAGTGCTACTACTTAAGCCAGTGTGATGGGTAGGGGAGTCCGGAAAAAGGATGTCCGCATAATCAAAAAGAAGGATGTTGTCATGGATTGCTCTACCATAAGCGTTCGAGGCATTACAATTCCAAGAGGGATGGTGGGCATTAAAGTCACCAAGGAGAATGGTGTTCGCGTCATATCTGAGTAAAGTTATTAAATCAGATCTAACATCAACTGCGCTCTCATTACAAGGAACATAAACTGAGAAAAAAGTCAAGGGGGGGGGAACCTGGAATCATGAGAGTAATGCCAGTGGCATTGACAATGTTCAGAGTGGGGATAGTTACCTGGTGAAAATTTAGATTATTTTTAATGCAAATAGCAGTGCCTCGGATGGACAGTGGGCTAATGGGGTTAATATAATCATTTCGAATAACAATGTAATTTGGAATTTTAAGGGTCATACCAGGTCGTAATTTTGTTTCTTGCAGTAGAATAATATCAGGAGCATGCTCTTGTACAAATTCCCTAAGCTCTAAAATTTTACCCTGAATGGCATTGCAATTCCAAGCGACACAGGACAAGCAACCGCGAGCATCCATTAAGGAGCCGAAAACGCCTGGGTTAGTACATTAATTTTAGCTGTGAGATCCTGGCAACTTCTAAGTTTGTAAAGAATGTTTTTATATTTATTTATTAATTCTGTAAAACTGTTAACATTAAATTCTTGGGCTATTTCTGTTAAAACACTATTGAGTTCTGAAAGGGGATCAGCACTATTTGATGAGGTTGAGGGGGTAGAATTTGGAATAAGTGGGGGTGGGGCAGTAGGGTTGGATGGGTTAAGTGCACTGGCGAAAGAGAAACTGGGATTGTACGGAGTGGAACTAAAGGTGGGAGGCTGTTTTTTGTTGCCATTTGGAAATTTGTCGCAACCTCTGTAGCTGGCTGCGTGTGCACCCTGACAATTGCAACATTTCACATTCTGGACCTTTTTTCCCTCAGGACAATCCCGAGTCTCGTGATCGCCCGCGCACTTAACGCAACGGGCAGACATTTTGCAATTTTGTGACGAGTGATGGAAATATTGGCATTTATAACATTGAACAGTGCGGGTGGGCCGGAGATAGTCTTCAACGCGAATAGTGTAAAATAATAATTTATCTAGTTTAAAAATTTCGCGACTTTCAGGGATATTTTGTAAGTGAATTTGGAATAGGGGCATGGGTAATTGGGTTTTAAAGCTTGTTAACTGGTTTACTTTTAGGACCTGAAAGCCTTTTTCAGTAAGAGCATTATGTATTTCGTCTTTATCCGTAGCGGAGTCGAGGCCTCTAATGACCACACGGAGGGGCATTGTCGTGCTATCCGGAAATAAAAAGTGCTGGATATTGTGCTGATCTAGTTGTGCAATTAAAGTTTTATAGTCTTGTTCACTATCTGGATAAAGACGAGTGAATTTACCCGCCGGTGTCGCTCGGAATTTGCCTTGGTCACTGTGAAGTTTTTTAAGTACATTAGTCATATTATTTTCAGATAAAATAGTAATAAATCTGGTTTTTGGCATATTTATTCTCTTATTCTGTTTATGATCATTGGCCCCTTTAAGGGGGTTGGCTTTAATTAGAGGGGATGGTCCGCCCAGGGAAGTTTCCTTAAGGGGGGCGAACCGGTTGGTCGTAGATGGGTACATTGCCATTCTGGCAACTTTAAGGGATGGATGGTATTCATTTATGGTGGTGGGGTGACTGATTTTAGGCCTTTTAGAATTATTAGGTACAAGTTTGAAGTCATTTTCGTTAGGGATTTCAGCGAATTGAAATTTGGGTCCACTCACCCCATTTTCTGAATAAAGTCGAAGTTAAAAATGCTTTTGTAAAATTAAAATGTTGGCAGCTCCAGAGCTGCCAACCTAATCCGGCAAATTGTTCGTACTGCCCATTTTTGTACACAACTTAATTTTTAGAGTATTTGTTTTTTTAAATCCTTTATATTAATAAAATCAGACTTTTGTCTGTAAATTTGTCAGAATCAAAATTTTTTGCGATATCTTCACGTTTCACACATCATGAAAGCCGAAAATGACTTCAGAAAATTTTGCCTGTGTGTGTGTGTGTGTGTGTGTGCGTGTGTGTGTGTCATCGTGTCTGTATGTCGCTTTTTTTGTCCGGGCATCACTTGAGAACGGCTGGACGGAATTCAACGGCGCTTGGCAGGAATTTAGGTCTTCACCCAACTTAAAATTATATCTATCAACTTTTCAGAACCTCCCCCCCCCCGTTCATCCCTGGGAGGCAAAAGACTAAAACACGTTTGTCCGGGCATCACTCGAGAACTGCCGGACGGAATTCAACGGCGCTTCACAGAAACTTAGGTCAAAATTATATCTATAGAAATTTTCAAAATTATGATTAGTGTTTGAATTATGGGTAAAAAACGCCTGCGCATGCGCCATACATATTTTTTCCCTAAAACGCTTTGAATGGAAAAATAAAACATAAAAATAAATTTTTAAGTTAAAGACTTTTTAATTCGTGTGATTCGCACTACAAATTATGAAAAGATTGAAATGAAGTGTTGCTATCTAAATTCCACACTTTAGTTAATTTCAAAAAATCTAATTGTCGTATCGAAAAACTGTTTGCACCCCAGGATTCAGAAAAATCACCCCTTTCATTTGGTACTGAATTTGTAATGATAGGTCTGATCTTTCTAATTTATTTTTCCCTTTTTCCGTTGCCACTTAAATGTCATACTTAGTTATTTTTTAAAAATCTAATTGCCGCATCGAAAAACTGTTTGCACCCCTGGATTCAGAAAAATCGTCCCTTTTCATTTGGTATCAAATTTATTAATATAGGTCTGATATTTCTAATTTATTTTACACTTTTTCCGTTTTCAACCCAGATTCGGTAGAAGGTTTTATATTTATATATACGCATTTATATATTTTTTTATTTTCCAGAAGTAAAATGAAATATTTTTAATTTCACGTGAATAATAGTAAAAATTAGAGAGAAAAATACCTACAAAAGTTGCTGATTTTTTTTTAAAATCAGGAATTTGTATGTGGATAAATATTTTCATAGAGATATTTGGCATTAGTTTAATATTTTTATTTAATTAAGCAGTACTTTTCTTTCCTGCAGTAAAAAAAATTTTTTTGCTGTTATTATGTACCTTATGAGGTTCTTTTATGTTCTCCTCTTAATTGTAAATGATTATAATTTGGATTTTATTAAGATTTTTATTTTGTATTTTGTAAATATCAGAAAAGAGTTTTTATTTTATTTATTTTGTGTATGGAACAGCTTTATGGCAAAATTTGAAATTCGGCACCGAAGTAGCTCGGACATTTCTCGCCAAGATCTTTAATTGCACAATTGAGATAGCCAATTCAGTTCATCGCAAAAATGGCTTAAAATATTTAAAGTCACTAAAGTGGTCCAATACTAAAGCTGTGCATTTTGTATTTATTTATGTATAATATTTCTATTAAAGACTTCTGTGGTCACGAAATTTGGTGCATAAATTGTTTGTATGCATCCGGCACTTATTGTAACTGGATTTCACGAAATTCGAAATCCCCCCCCCCCTTCTCGGAGTGGGAGGACAATAAAATGTGTAAAAACATGTTTTTCCGTTTGAATTCGCTTTAAATTATCTTAGAATAGCGAATTTTGGTGTGTGAATATTGATTAAGTGTATTCATTATGTACATTAGTGGGATTTTGCAAAACTTCGAACTCACCCGCTGAGGAAGGGAAAGTAAGAAGTGGGTAAGTTACTGCCGAAGGCAGTGGAGACGTAGACTCCTCACGTTGCCAGCGAGAAAACCTCTACCAATCACAGCGAGGACTTAGGTTATTAATAAAGATATGGGATTTTGACAACTCATTTAAGTTTAATGTCCAGCGAAGCGGGCAAAGCCTGCTAGTTTTAAATATATTTGAAGAGAATTACTCCAAAAATTAAGTGGTGTAGAAAAAGGGGCGGTGCTAAAATTTTTACAGATTAGGTTGGCAGCTCTTATATTCCAGCATTTTCTAAATGTTTTTAGATACATAATATAAAATATATAAATAAATTTATTGATTCATTTTAAATTACTGTAAAAAAAATCCCTTTTCGGCAAGCTTAAAGGCAAAGGTAGATTCCTTTACATTAATGTTACAAAAGTAAAGAAATATTACATATGCATTAACACATACTTAGCCAATGGCTTTGTTCCCACACATTGCATTATTTACGTCCCTATTCTATTTTTAAGAAATTTAATTAACTACTACTATTCATTCTATTTAAAATTTTAGGCTAGATTTATTTGTCAGTAAATATTTCAATTTTTTAACATCCAAGCTCATAATTATTGAACAAATAGAAGCCATAAAGATATACAACTTGGTGACAAAACTTGCGACTTAGCAATGAAATTTGTTATTTGGCGGCAAAATTTGATAGTTGACGACGAAATTTTTGATTTGGCGACAAAATTAGTTATTAGATGCCAAAATTTGGCGAGCTTGGCGATGAAAAATGACAGCTTTGACGTCATTATATTTTCTTCCCTTGCAAAAACCTCATATCACTTCTCAGACCACAATGTCTTGTTTCCACAAGATAAAAAGTCAAATGAAGTTGTAACGTATTACTCTCAATTTCAATCGTAAATTTAAATTCGTGAGTAAACCGGTGTTCTAAACTATCCGCGATTGTAATGATCGATAGATGGCGCTTCCTCAACACTGCAGTTGTTAGTAAACATTGCCACGTGTGTTCCATTAGTGTTCTTTTTACTATAATTTCTCCGCCATTACATTATGGAAAATTGATTGCTTTTGGAAAAAATACTTCAGTTTATTCAAAGTTCGATCGGAAGTAGATTTTTAACTGAAGTTGAACAAATATTAGTTTCAAATCATCGGATTCATTCTTTACTTCTATTAGCCGAAGCAACTGAAATTTTAAATTTGTCATTTGGAAATAAATGGAAGCTCAATTCTGGATTTCTTGATCCTTTGGAGTTAGATTGTAGCACACAACAGTATGTGTTATCTTTTTTACCGTATTTATTCATTTTTATTCAATAAATATATGTGAAACTAAATATCGGCAAGCAATGGCGGCTGTATGGAATTCGAATTAAACCATGTTTATTGTAATTTCACCTTAGCCCACCAGAGGGCGAGCATTTCATTACAATCGCGGATTCACCACAAACAATATTTTTACCAAGACTAACGTATTATTTTAATTTTATATTTTTAAATGATTAATTAAAGCTGTTACCATGGTTTTTATATTTTCAGCTATCGTTTTTATTATCGTTTGCACGTGACGTAAGCATCAGATTATAAATTTAAGCAATTAAAGCTAAAGAAAAAGTCGGCTTCATTACAATTGACGAAAAATCACTTTTTAACTTGTAACTTTTAAGCAATTGAAGTTATCAAAAAAGTTTAAATACAAAAATTGTTCTTTAGGGTAAGGCGGTAATTCGCCTGATTTGAAGTATTTTCCTATTTTCAATAGTAAAAAAATTATGGGCAAATAAAAATTTCCACCCCCCACCATTCCCACCCCCTTTAAGCTGCATACCCTATCTACGAACTCGACCGAGACTTTTACTGTCCTGACAACATATCCCCAGCTGGTTAAATTTAAATAAAAATTACTCCAGTTATCGTGTTCACAACTTAACATGGGAAAAAGCGTTAAACATATATATATACCTATATATATATATATATATATATATATATATATATATAAACTTTTGAACGGAGGGTGGTTTTGGGTTCTAGGGATCATGATCGGTGAAGATATGAAGAAATTTTCCAGAAGTCGTGTCATGAGAACCATTGCAATAGGTAGATCTCCTATAAGAAATCTACCTAATACATATGAATTTCAATGCCTACTATGCCTCATAATAATAACAATAATAAATTTACGTCTTTTTTGCTACAACTATTTTGATACTATAATCTCTATCCATTTTAGTTACGACATAATCTAATAAAAGTGAGATAAACTACTATTAGAAAATTGTGGTAACAAATAAAAATTTAAGTAAAAATAAATAAATAAATAAAATTTTTAGAAGCTTTTTATTGAAATTGGATTTCGTTATCGCGTCTTCTTGTCACACTAATAAATAAGGCACATAAATGTCACCAATCCTTATCGTCGCTCATTGCCTCAGTTGGTTAGAGCGTCAAGTTGCTAATGCGATGGTGGTGAGTTCCATCCCCCGAAGGATCGATGCGTTAAATTTTGCAGATAATTAATAGAAAATGTGTCAATTGATAAAGAAATTTTTCATTGTCTACACAGTATTCTAAGAATTTTTGAAGAGTTTTTTTTTTTTTTTTTTTTTTAAAGAAGCTTTTTTTTTTTTTTTTTTTTGATACTAAAAAGCACAAAATAAAAATTTAAGTAAAAATAAATAAATAAACATTCTCTTAGAAGCTTTTTATTGATATTGGATTTTGTCATCCCGTCACGCTAAAAAACAAGGCCCTTTCACTTTAAAGTAAATGTAAGCATAATTTTGTGTCGCTCGTCAGCCCAGTTGATTAGAGCGTCATATTGATAGCATGATGGTGGTGGGTTCGGTCCTTGAACGCCGAGGTGTGCTTTTTCGCCGATAATTAATCGAAGAGATGTAATTTGTTAAAAAGAAAGCTTTCATGATCTGCACAATATCTTAAGAAATTTTGATAAGTTTTTTTAAGAAGCTTTTTTTAGTTACTGAAAAGAACAAAAAATAAATTTAAGTGAAAAAAAAGGGGGGGGGGGATGCTGGAAGCTTTCTATTGTGGAGCTCTAAACAGCATAAAATAAAATTTTATTCTTGCTCAGACATGCTATAAAAACATAAAATCTTCAACAATAAGAAAATTTAAAATGTATATATATATATATATATTTATATATATATAGAGAGAGATACATAGATAGATGAGTATAGATATTTCAAATTTTTAAGCGCTGAAAATTTTTAAATATTCGAAATATTTTAAAAGCATTCAAGTACAATATTTTTTTTTTGCATTTGTTAGATTTTTCTAGCATGTTCTATAATTTTCCTTAACTGTTCTTTGACTTCTGGTTAGAGCGTCATGCTGATAACGTGAAGTTCGTGAGTTTAAACCTGGAAGGCCGATGTGCTATTTTTTCGCAAATAATTAAAAGAAAATATGTCAACTGATGAAAGAAAATCTTTAGTTGTCTACACAATATTCTAAGAAATTTTGATTAGTTTGTAAGAAGGTTTTTTTTTAATAACTAAAAAGCACAAAATAAATATTTAAGTAAAGAAAAACATTTTTTTAAATTAGAAGCTTTTTATTGTGAAGCCCTAAAATGCATAAAATAAAAATTTATTGTGGCAAAGACGTTCTATAAAGAAATGAAAGTTTTAACACTAAGGAAATTTTAGAAAAAAATATAGATAATTCACTTTTGCAAGAGATGAATATTTTTAAATATACAAAATATTTTAAGAAGCTTTCGAGACATTTGAAATTTATGGCTTATTGAATAATTATATAAAAAACTAACAACTAAAAGTATTAGTCTCGAATGTTTTTAAAATACTATTTTGAATATTTAAAAACTTTCATGTCTTGCAAAAGTGAATTATCTATATATTTCTCTAAAATTTCCTTAGTGTTAAAACTTTCATTTCTTTATAGAATGTCTTTGCCACAATAAATTTTTATATTATGCATTTTAGGGCTTCACAATAAAAAGCTTCTAATTTTTTTTTTTTTTTTTATTTTTTTTTTTTACTTAAATATTTCTTTAAAGCTGCAGCTACATTTACTCTGGTTCAACATCTATAAAGCCATTTTCCACTACTGACTGCGTTATTATTATTTTAATTTAATTTTAAAACTATACGCGGAAAGGAATATAAAAGAATTAAAGTTTTATTTTATTTTATTTTAAACTGATATATCTTTTAGGTAGATTCCTTATAGGAGATCTACCTATTGCAATGGTTCTCATGACACAACTTCTGGAAAATTTCTTCATATCTTCACCGATCATGACCCGTAGAACCCAAAACCACCCTCCGTTCAAAAGTTTATATATATATATATATATATATATATATATATATATATATATTGTTACAAAATTGTAAATACTTGTGTTTATTTTTGTATAAATTCTTTCAAAGAGGCTTAGTAAGTTGATAAAGTGCTAATTTTGTGCATTTCTAGTCGTTTTAGCGTTGAAATAGCCTTAATTTACCTTAAAAACGCATTAAAAAGCCCCAATAAGGCAGGTAATGGATTTGGCACCAAATTTGGCGACTTTTTCCCACCTTGGCGATTTTTTTTTGGCGACCATGGCCAGAAAATCCTTATTAGGGATATACCAAATATGGAAGCTGTAAGTTGATTGGTTGACCACTTTCTAGAGTTTTCTCGAAAAATCTGGGTTCCATGGAACAGTATATAAGAAGCGCTTTCTCGCCAAGGCAGTTCAGTTCAGTCTGTGATCAGTGTCGGTCAGCTTGCATTGGCCTCTTCGAAAGAGACTTGCTTTAACTGTTATTGCTATCCGCGTTTGTAATGATCGATAGACGGCGCTTTGTGAACTGCAGTTGTTAGTAAACATTATAGCCACGTGTGTTCCATTAGTGTTCTTTTTGTTATTCTACTTAATATTCGTACTATAATTTCTCCGCCATTACATTATGGAAAATTGATTGCTTTTGAAAAAAATACTTCAGTTTATTCAAAGTTCGATCGGAAGTAGATTTTTAACTGAAGTTGAACAAATATTAATTTCAAATCATCTGATTAATTCTTTACTTCCATTAGCCGAAGCAACTGAAATTTTAAATTTGTCATTTGGAAATAAATGGAAGCTCAATTCTGGATTTCTTGATCCTTTGGAGTTACACTGTGGCACACAAAAGTATGTGTTATCTTTTTTACCGTATTTATTCATTTTTATTCAATAAATATATGTGAAACTAAATATCGGCAAGCAATGGCGGCTGTATGGAATTCGAATTAAACCATGTTTATTGTAATTTCACCTTAGCCCACCAGAGGGCGAGCATTTCATTACAATCGCGGATACAGTTTGTACTGTGGATTTGCTATTGACAGCTGTTGTTTAAGCTGTGTTTACTGGTCGAATTGAAGCTGATACTTGGTTTATAGACCTGCATTTTTCTGGAACTTTCTGTGAATAAATTACTGAAGTTTTGTACGTTTGGCCTTTCATTCTCGGACAGCTCACGAACCCTCAAGTACGCAACAATATATATATATATATATATATATAGGAATATATATATATGTATAACGCTTTTTCGCATGTTAAGTTGTGAACACGATAACTGGAGTAATTTTTATTTAAATTTAACCAGCTCGGGATATGGTGTCAGGACAGTAAAAATCTCGGCCGAGTTCGTAGATGGGGTATCCAACTCAAAGGGGGTGGAAATGGTGGGGGGTGGAAATTTTCATTTGCCATTAATTTCTTTAATATTGAAAATAGGAAAATACTTCAAATCAGGCGAATTACCGCCTTACCCTAAAGAACAACTTTTGTATTTAAACTTTTTCGATAACTTCAATTGCTTAAAAGTTACAAGTTAAAAAGTGATTTTTCAATATTTGTGATGAACATTTTCTATCCGCGATTGTAATGAAATGCTCGCCCTCTGGTGGGCTAAGGTGAAATTATCACACCACTGCATATCCTCATATTATGCAATCGAATTTCCATGATGAAATGGCGGAGAAAGAATAATAATTACACGTGGCTGTTATATTTACTAACAACTGCAGTGTTCAGAGAGCGCCATCTATCGATCATTACAAACGCGGATTGCTTTCATTGCAAAAATTTATAATCTGATGCTTATGTCACGCGCAAAAGATAATAAAAAAAATCACTGAAAATATAATAAAATTTTAATCATGTTTTTAAACAATCTGATTTAAAAAAAAAAAGTTTAATTTAACAGAAAATATGACGTCACAATTACAACAATGTACTGAGAAAAATGAAATAAAATTTTATCCGTGATTACAAATAAAATAAAAGTTAATAAAAAAATAAGTAAATAAAATCAACATATCTTAGGGCTAAGTAGATTTAGACTTTGCTTTATGACGTAATGCTATAATGTAAAAGATAAATGTCATCGTTAAAAAAAAAAAAAAAAAAAAAAAAAATCATGTAAATCAATGCTAAACGAATTAAACTGGCATGGTGGAAAAGGTAATAAATTTGGGGACATTTAGGTATTATCCTTTTAGCAAATGAATTAGGGACGATTTTAATGGATTTTCCGTTGAAGTTTACTTTCATGAAAACTTAAATTTAAATTAGAGTATTTCATTACTCGAATTCCCTTATTTTGATAAATAAAATTATACCATTTAAAGAAAATAAAGAACACTCTTTTATTGAAAAATGAACTAATAAAGGTTTTAGAAAACTATTACATATTTTAAAATCTTTATTTAAAAAAAATAGTTGTTGCCACTTGACATTATACAAATACATCCAAATCCTGTGTCACATACGATAGTTTTATACAAGTATAGATTTTTTGTTTGCACCTGGAACCTGATGGGAAAAGTGCCTGGAAACACATGTATCTAGTATTGGCTTTGATTATAAAGTCGTGTGCAAAATTTCAGGTCCTTCGGACGACAAAAAGTTGCCGAAATTGAATTGCAAAATTCCGTTACATACATTAATAGTTGCATCATATCAAGTTAATAAAAGTGTGATAATTAAAAACCATGTTAAACGCTTTAATTAATCATTTAAAAATATAAAATTAAAATAATACGTCAATCATTATACAAATATCGTTTATGGTGAATAGTTTAGAATGTCGGATTAGGCAAGAATTTAAAATTTACGATTGAGAGAAATACGTTACAGCTTCCTTGACTTTTTATCTTGTCGAAACAAGATATTGGTCTGTGAAGAGATATGATGTTTTTGCTTGGAAAGAATATATAATGACGCCAAAGCTGCCTTTCTCCATCGCCAGGCTGACCAAATTTTGTCGCCAAGTCAAACATTTCATCGTCAACTATGAACTTTTGCCGCCAAATCACAAATTTCATTGCTAAGTCGCAAGTATTGTCGCCAAAATCTCACCAAATCATACAATTTACTAAATTCATAACAATTAACATTGAAATTCGGCGGTGCCAAATGGTCCAAGGCAGGCCCTGACTAACGGCAGGGCATACGGGGCAAATGCCCTGGGCCCCCCTTCTGGAAGGGCCCCCCTACACTCGTATGCAGAAATTCTGCAACCTAAAGACCTCTTATGCCACTGCAACGGGGCCCCCCAGAATAGGCTTGCCCCGGGGCTCCAGGCAGTCTAAGTCGGGCCCTGGTCCAAGGTTAATTAATGTTAATGTTCCAACTTATGTGAACCAAAACAGTTTCACTTTACAATTTTTACTCATCTGACAATAAGAATCACAAAAACACAATACAAAACTTTCAATAATTCAATAAAAATTACAACGAAATAACTGTTCAAAAACCGCTACCACTTATCTGTATTTGACTTGACCATAGCAACGCCAGGCTTACCAGAGCTTGACCATAGTAAGATCACAAGAGCATTTTCACGTTTCTATTATTGTTTCTTTTAAAAGAAAGATATTGAACAACAGTTATATGGATTTTAAATAAAAATTATAATTTTGATTTAGCTTGGGTGGGGGGGGGGGGGGGTAGCTCAATAGCCCCGTCCGGCTTTCACCATTGCTGGGATTGTATATCGTTAAGGCTTCTATTTGTTGGATGATTATGAGCTTGAATTTTAAAAAATTGAAACATTTACAAACCAATAAATCTAGTCTAAAATTTTAAGTAAAATGAATAAAACCCTTTTGTAGTTGATAATTAAATTTCTTGAAAGCAGAATAGCGACGTAAATAATGCAATGTGTGGCAACAAAGCCATTGACTAAGTATTAATGCACATGTAAAATTTCTTTACAATTGTAACATTTACGTAAAGGACCTTTGCCTTTAAGTTTACCGAAAAGGGATTTTTTTTTTTTTTTTTTTTTTTTTTTTGTAAATAAATATGCACTCGAAATAGTGTATTTATTCATTTCGACGTTGTAATCCAAAACTTCTTTAATTATATTATAAAGAAAGTAAATAATCGAAATTTTTTTTATAAAATTGCACGAACATCTACAAATTAACCCATTCTATCCCAATTTATTTATTTTGCTCAAATTTGAGAAAAATGATATTTTTTAAGGTTAATTAAACCTTAATAAACTAAATACAACAAAATTTGAAAAAATATATGTATATAAACTGTATAAGAAATCTTATCCACCTTGTACGCAGGACATTGAAATAAAGAGGATGAAATTTGCACTTATATGTTTTAGTGTTCTCTTCAATATTGAAAGGTGCTCTCCGAGTATAAAGTTTTGCTTTATCTGTATAATACTTTCTTATTTACATGATAGTTCTCCAGAAAGAATTTTCAACCGCAAAGAAAAGATAAACCACGCCCCTAATTTAATGATTAAACAAAGATTCCAGATGGAGGAGGAGGAGGTGAGACACATAGCAGAAGCTTATATATACCATTAATATACTGCAGCTGACAAAATATTCGCACCAAGCAAATTCTGATTTCTATATGCTATTTTTTCAGCTGTCCTTTCAATAGGACAATGGGTTAGGACCAGCTGTAAAGCAAATCGTTCATTATTTTCCATCACCCGCTACCACATGAGCGCGGGCGGATGACTCCTCTAGAAAACAGCTTTATTATATTTTGTTCTGCATCAGTATTTATTGACGGTTTAAAAATTAATTTGTAACAAACTGATAAAACTTAACGGTGTAAGTAGAGTATTTAATTAATGTGTTTCTTAGTATTACAAAAAACTGCATATTACATGCCAGAGTTTGTATCAGCCGTTATTTTGAATACCACTATTTATTAAAAGCAATCACATATGATTTATTCAAAAATAATATTATAAACGATTGTTCAATAAAAATTATTATTAAAAAGATGGTGTTAAAAGTAATGACTGCTGTGAAATCTGCTGCATAAATATTAATTTAAAATTTATAAATAGTGAATGGTTCACGAATCCATGATTTTCCTTTTGTATTTCTCTGTTTTAATAAACCCATTATATATATATATATATATTTATTTGAGTGTGTATGTGTGTATTCGTTTAAATACAAATCAAGTAGAGATATAAAACAAATTGTTGAACATAATTGCGACATGTAAAGGGATTTAACTGGTAATTTATTTATTCATTGAATTAAAAAAATAAATTCAATAAATAAATATTTATTGAATTTACTTATTGATAATTTATTTATTCCCCAATATTCATTTATGAAAATTGAGAAATTAATTTAATGACGAATATTTTAGATTAGAAAGCTTTCAATGTTTTTAAACCTAGAATCATTTCATTTCAGTGCATTTATTGATTGAAAAATGTTTTTTTAAAGGAAGACAGCATTAGCTACCAGATTAATTCATGTACAATCAGGAAAAAGAAAAATAAAGAGAAAAAGAAAAACCAATAAATAATTGCGAGATAAAAAGAACTTTTTGTATACCACGTTTTTAAATTTTCTGTTGAATCATATAAACTTGACAATTATATGTATTAATATATATATATGAATTATTCCAGTAACTTGAAAAAAAAAAAAAAAGATCAAATGGGTAATAAAGAGAGCAATTTAAAAGAATGCATTGTCATCGTGTTCTGAGCTATTCTAAAATTTTCAAATGTTTAGCTAGTCGGGAAGTTAGTTGAAAATCGATTGCAAGATTTGTACTGGAGAAACAAACAATGCAACACACGACGTTACATGATTGTCACATACTTGCCAACCATCTCATTATGAACCGTACAATTTTTAGTACCCGCCTTTTTTTTCACACCAATAAGCTTTTAGAGTTATTTTATTCTTATTTAATCGTAACAACATTTGGAGAGAACAACTCTAAAAATATAGTGGTGTGAGAAAAGGGGCTTTTTTTCAGGGGTCGTTAACAATTGTACGGTTATAAATGAGATAGTTGGCAAGTATGTTGTCATTAATTCAGGGGTTGCACTCTCCGCCCTTCTTTTAGGACACATTCCGGGATGAGAAATTTCTGCCTTTGTTTTCATCACTAATTTGATGCAAAAATGTTTATGGTATATTTACAGGAATGTGTCGTGTTTACTTAGGATAGTTATTATTGTATAAAAGCACTGGTAGCAACATAGGCTAAAATTTCTCATCTCTGAGAGTAATCTGAAAATATGGCGGAGAGTACGCCCCCTGTTAATTAATGCGAAAAATTGTAATAGGTGTTATTCGACAAGGAGTCATATGTACTTTTAAAAGATGAAGTCACATTTGGAATTGTGGGGTCGTCTACTTACAAAAACGTGCACCAGCATTCTTTTTTTTTTTTTTTTTTTTTTTTTTAAATAGTAATGCCATATTTTGATTTTATGTTTAAAATTCTAGATTCACAAAAATTCGAAAATGTATTATTTCTTGTATATTTTACTTATATATTTATACGGCTATAAGCATTTAAAGTTTGAAGATGCAAATGTTATACCAAGTCGAAAATTTTTATTTATTTATATCTCCACAAAGAATCATTTGATTAATGAACCTTTTTTTAAAGGTAGGGGGAAAAAAACCCAAAGACATGTTTATGATATTTTTTGATTCATAACATTTTCTGCAATAAAAGTGGTATTGGAAAGCACAAAAGTGGTTCTATCAGTTCAATTCATGTAAAATTTACACTAGAAAAAAAAAAAAAAAAAAAAAAAAAAAAAACTACTTAGGCTTGTTTCTAGCTAGGCAAACGGAAGTAGATAAGGCGGTACTTCAAGAAAGAGAGGGTAGAAATACTTAATAAAGCACTATCTGCAGCATTATAAGAACAGGGCTACCACTGACAATTATTTTTCTATTCTTTTCCTAACGCTATTCCCACAGAATAAAATTTATAACACAAGGTAGTTCATCTAAAACTGGCCTCACATAATAAAAACAAGGCGTACTCATTAAAAAAAGCACTACATTTGGATTATTTGTACAATTTTCAGCCCCGCCTTTACATCATACCACTTTTATTTTAAAAGTAATTTTTTCTTATTTTATCGTAGGAGAAAATTATTCCCTAAATAACGTCATGCGAAATGAAGGCACAAGACGTTAGATTGCGCCCATCACAACTGCTCCAGCTCGTTCCTTCTTCTAATGAGCATGCGCAGGGACTTGCTCAAGTTGCCGGCCAAAATCATGAAACATAGTTCGTACAGTCCTTGAATTTTCTTAATTTTCTGCATCAATAATATTATATAGCTGCTTTTGATATGAAACAAGCCTTAAAACTTAAGAGAAAACAAATTCTATAAAAATACTGGGGGAAGAGTCCTTGAAAAAATGCGTGGCCGTACGAACCATGTGAAAGTCTAGTAAGATATTTAATTCGCCGCCGGTGCTACCCTCTATTACCGATGAAATTAATCAAACATTTTCACTTTCAGAAATTTTATTTTCCCTTTCAACCTTTTTTAAAATAATAAAAATCTAAGACTCAGAATCTTTTATTTTATTTCAAATTTTATTTTCCACCAATTAAAAAAAAAAAAAAAAAAAAAAAAGAAAAAAAAAATGATAATAATAAATAGGGTTCAGAAAAATATACAAATAAATATTTGAAAGTGTAGGAGGCTCTTCATTTATGAAAATATTTATAGATAATAATAATATTTTAAAAAGCTTAATAAAATAGCAGAAGTGTATGAGATATAATAATTCAAAATCAAGTTTAATAGTGCTTTATGATTGTGTTTATATTACTTTTTCACATCAAATGCTTTGAATGAAAGCTTAAAATAGAAACAAATGAAGTAGAAAATTGGTTTTAAGTTAAATTATGTATAATTTCCTAATCTTCGTATAATACTGCTTGTTAATATTTCCAATTAATTTATAACAATAAGAAAAAAATATATATAAAATATTTCAGTTTTAAATTGCATTATATTATTATCAGTAAATTATAAAAAAAAAAAAGTAAATTTGAATTAATTTAAATCCTATATATTCAACTAAAAATATTATACTATATTATGCATGGCATAGAAAAATTACATATGATTTTTTCTAACAAGTATTCGAGATATTCCCATTAATATTAAATAAGAATTTTATTAGATTTAACAAAGTACTTAAAAGCACGTATCTTAAAAACTGAACAAATGAGAGTTAATTTTTATCAATAACAAACAGTAAGAGGATTAGTAAAGCTGTTTATTTTCTCTCATGCAAATATTTACAATTATTATTATTATTAAATCTAATGTAGAAGCTTTTAGCTATATAGAAATTTAATTTCATGTCAGTATTATTTATAAATATTTTACATATATAAGTCGTAAAAACATTTTATTTTATTTTATAGCTTTTCTAGTCATAGTCATGCCTCCCACTGTTTAATAAATAATTAAGTAAAATAAGCAAAAAGCATTAATTTACTTTAAGACATGGGTTTAATATATTCTAATTATTACAGTTTATGGCTCCAACAAAGAATTTTCTATATTTTTAAATGAAAAATTATAAATAATATAATCAAATGATAAAAATTTGAAATTTATTCGAAACAGTAATATTTATCAAAGGGGCTCAAATTCTTTAACTATATATCATATATGAGGTTAGCACTGAAAATAAAATTGAAATTGATGAAATATGTTAAAACTTTTTTAAATTGTCTTATGACATTCTGATTCAAACAGGGAAGAAGGAAGTTTAAATGACCTTCTTAATGTTTGTTAGTGATAAACATTAACTCTCATTTGCTTAGTTTTTGAATATGTCTATTTTTAAGTACTCCAATAAATTTTTTATATAATATTGACGAGAATACTTCAAATATAGTTAGAAAAAATTTTATGAAATTTTTCTGTGTTATGCATAATACAGTATAATATTTAGAGTTGAATATATAGGATTTAAATTAATTCAAATTTACTTTCTTTATAATTAACTGATAATAATATAATGCAATTTAAAACTGAAATATTTTATATATTTTTTCTTAATGTTATAAATTATTTGGAAATATTAATAAGCAGTATTATACGAAGGATAGGAAATTATACATAATTTAATTTAAAATCAATTTTCTACATCATTTGTATCAGTTTAAAACTTTCATACAAAGTATTTGATGTGAAAAATTAATACAAACACAATCATAAAACACCAATAAACTTGATTTGGAATTATTATATCTCATACAATTCTGTTGTTATTTTATTAAATTTTAAAATATTGTTGATTTTTTTTTTTTTTCTTTCTCTAATTATCTATGAATATTTTCATAAATGAAGAGCCTCCTGCACTTTCAAATATTAATTTGAATCTTTTTCTAAACCCTACTTTCTTTCTTTCTTTCTTTTTTTTTTTTTTTAATTGGTGGAAAATAAAATTTAATATAAAATAAAAAAAATTCTGATATCTGCAATATCTTACTAGACCTTCAGGATTTTGGCCGGCAACTTGAGCAAGTCCCCACGCATGCTCATTAGAAGAAGGAACGAGCTGGAGCAGTTGTGATGGGCGCGATCTAATGTCTTGTAATGAAGGCGGGGTACAAAATGCCCGCCAGGGACAAAAATTTCTGCCTTTTTTGCTACCACTGTTTTAATACAATAACCACGACACAATCAACTTAATCACGACACATTATTATAAAAATATGATATACATTTCTAAATGAAAATAATGGTAGAGATAAAGGCGGGAATTTTTCATTTTTGAAAATATCCTGAAAAAGGGGCGGGGATTACGACCCTTGGAAATACCATGTAGATGCTGATATATTTAATATATTTGTAAAAGAGGAAAAGTTCTATATTAAAGTAATGAATGAAGTATTTGCAATTTTTTTTACTTGCTATACACATTTACTAACATATAAATGTATATTGTATGTATTACTATGTAAACCAGTGATTCTCTATCTAATGGTTGTCCTAGCAAGTGTGATTAAATCAGTGGTGCAAGCATATCAATAAGAAATATAAGATCTGTACTGGGTTTCAGCATTTTTAACTCTATTTTTCCTTCATGCATTCCTTTTTATTTCAATAGTATTTTTGGTTAATTTCTTTCAATTCTTATCTTGTGTTGCATGAATTTACTGGATTAATGGATTACGACAACTATCTCATAGTTTAGGCTTAAGTGATATATACGTCATTTCTCTTCTGCGTAAGTACTTTAACATGTTTTTACAAATCAGTGAATTTTACTTAAATGGTAATTGTGACAATAACTTTATACGTAATACATCTAACTATTAATTTCATTGTTGGTATTTTCATCTTTCTCTCATTTGCTGAGTATTGTAAAGGAATTAAATTATTTATTATATATATATATATATATATATATATATATATGTGTGTGTAGTAAGACGAAGAAGAAACGAATGAATCAAAATAATTTGCTAAAAAAGAAATCAGAACAAAATGCATTCTTTTATAAATAAATAATGAAATAAATAAATAAAATATATACACATTTACACTTATATAATAGACTTACATAATATGTAAGAAACTTATAAAAATGATTATGTCAATACTGTCTAACCCGTTAGTAGTCGCTATAGACAGCGCCACCTATTAAAAATTGCAGACTTTTTATTTAACTGTCACCAATAATTTTAAGAAGTGATGTGACCGACGTTTCTTCGATTTTATTCGTGTTTTATGTATATCAAATGTTACTTCTAAAAATTTTTGGTGGCTATTGACTAAAAAAAATCTGGCAACACTAAAAGATGGGCGGCAAATCGACCAACTAGCGACTACTAACGGGTTAATTCAATTATTGTGAGGTGATGCGTATACTAAAAGGTTAAAAAACTATAATAGAAACAAATTAAATAAAAAATATAATGTAAATATACCCTAAACTAATTTATGGAATGGAAAGTACTACTTTGAAGTGCAGCCAAACCGTATTTTTAGAAATATAAACCTTTTTAACTAAAAATAAAAACAAGGCGTGGTAAAAAACGCTCTATATTTGTATTATTTGTAGCATTTTTAGTTCTCGTTTATATCATACCACTTTTATTTTAACACTTTAGCAAACGCTGGAGTAGATTCACGTCATTTTAAAATCTGTAACTCCACCAGTGGGCGTTTCTGTCAAAATTTGTGTGTCATATATTTCTAAAGAATATACCCAATATTCATATTTTTACAATCAAATATACTATGGATACTTTGATAATAAGGAATATAATTATAATGTGTATTCATTTGTAATATAAACGTAAATACAGAAAATATTGTTTTGATATATTGTAACTTGGAAGAATATCGCCCGCAGGCGGACCTCATTGTCAAAAAGACTAAAACATGTGTTAAGAGGTTAAGAGTAATTTTTTTCTTAAAGGCCCATTTCACTCACCGCCGCCGGAAGCCGAAGCTAATGTTATTCTATGGGAAAATTTTCTTTGCAATTAACTTATAACTAATGCATATTTTTAAATTCTGTTTTCACATTCTGACAATACCCAGCTGTTAAATTGACGGACCTTTTTAAAAAATTATTTTTTTATTTTTTTATATTTTATTTTGAAGCTGCAAAATACGAATTTTCAATACGTGAATTTTTTTCATTTTGCAATTTTAAGGTAAAATATTAAAAATTAAAAAAATACATTTTTAAAAAAGGACCGTCAATTTAACTGTTGAGAATTTTCTGAATGTGAAAACAGAATTTAAAAATATGTATTAGTTAATAAGTTATTTGTAAAGAAAATTTTCCCATAGAATAACATTGGCTCGGGCTTCCGGCGACGGTAAGTGAAGAGGGCCATTAATTTAACGTAGTGATATATATCGGGGGAAATTATTCTCTAAGTAAAATGGTGCGAAATAAAGTCAGAGTTTAAAATTCGCCTGATTAAATTAAAATGCTTCCAGGGAAGAAAAATTTCCCCTTTTTTTGCAACCACTGTTTTTATACAAGAACATGCTTGCCAACATACTAATTAATATTATGTAGTGTTGTTAGCCCCGCCTTCTTTTTCACACCAGTATCTTTTTAGAGTACTTTTCTTCTTATTTAATCATAATTGCATTTGGAGAATATTATTCTAACAATTTACTGGTGTGAAAAAAAGGGCGGGGCTAACAATACTACAGAATATTAATTAGGATGTTGGCAAGTATGAATAATATCTATTCTACTTAATCACGACTCTCTATTTTATATGGGTGATTGCCAATCTAAGAGGTAGAAAATGAAGACTAATTTGAAAATATAAAAATTTTACCAAAAAAATTCCTTAATTCCCTCTTGACAACAAAGAATCTAATTTACTTGATGAGCTATCTCGTTTTCTATTTTTTGGTTGGTAATTAATTAATTTCAAAATTAATGTTTCAACGGAGTGGACACCACTGACCACGGAGTGGACACTTATAAATATCCAAACCTGAAAGTTATGTTGCAGCTGTATCTTTTCATCCATATTGTTTTACTTGTGTTTTAGAAAATAATCAACAAATATTTTTACTTTAATTCTTTTGAAAAATGATAAAATCTTTTTGTAAAAAAAATAGAACCGACTCCAAAAAGCAACTACTATTCAAACAACTAAAAAAAAAAAGGGTATGAAATGAAACAGTAAATTGCGCCTAAAAGTGCAAAATAATTTCCTTCGCCAAACTACCTAAAACACTACAATTAATCATAACTTTTGAAGTCGGCGCAAAATTAAATAAAATTTAATTAGTTTTTAAAGGTTTGTTTTTAGATCGGTAGCAACAAATGCTGTTGTCTCGAATGACCCATTTTCATGTTTCCTTTATTATTTTATCACTGTATACAATTGGTCCATTAGTAGCATCTACATAGAACAGTGAACATTCTTTACAATGCGGTATTTTTGTTTCTACGAAGTTAGTGTTTCCTTTGCAAATTTGGTATAACTTTGGATAACTATCATCCTAGGTGGCTTTTGGATTTGGCGATCAAAACATACACGCAAGATGTATATTTTCATAATATATATTGTACTATGTATTGTTTCATATTCTTGATTACTCTCTTAATAAACCTTATCAAACTAATCATGATATCCCAAAGAAATTAAATATGTTTGCCAGATAATTTTGCGGTTTTTCTTTCTCCAAGGACGTCAGATACCAGTATCTTCGCCAACTTTTGCTGCTTACGAAAGCTTATTTGTTTTCTTGAATCAAAGTAGTTTTCGGCTGCGTTTTGCAGGTGACAATGTGAGATGTGTATATTGAATAGGATTTGATTTTTGTATTGAATAAAGTTATCAATTTTTATTTAATTTTGCGCCGACTTCAAAAGTTATGAATTATTGTAGTGTTTTAGGTAGTTTGGCGAAGGAAATTATTTTTTTTTTTTAAGTTGTTTGAATAGTAGTTGCTTTTTGGAGTCGGTTCTATTTTTTTTTTACAAAAAGATTTTATTTTTCTCTTTTCAGTGAAAACTCATTCATATAGCAGAACATCAAAAGACGTTCGACCTGGGCCTGATTAAGGGGGAAGCTCGCTCTTGACACATTATTTATACTTACACCGTTATTTTTTAACAAATACTTTCCTTCTATAATAAACAGAAAATTTTCATTAAAAATTATTTTAAAAGAATTCTGGTGTCTAATAACGGTGAGTAAATTGGATTGTTTTACACCGTTCATTTTTTATAAAAAATATTTCTTCGTCAAAGCGTGGAATTTCTATAACATGAAGTAAAAAATAATTGTAAAAATATTCCGGTATGAGCGAGCTTCCCCCTTAATCAGGCCCTGCGTTCGACGGCAGCTTCACAAATCACAACTTCCAAGAAAAGTGACATAACTCAAAAAAAATGGTTTATGTCACTGAAAAATGCATGAAATACACCCAATGTGAACAAAAAAGTTACATCTCCATCTAGAAAGTTATCCACTCGAGAGACAGTTGTGCCAGTTTTATTCTAGTTATTTTTAAGTTGATTTCTCTCAAATGCTGCATTTTTAAGTTGTGTCACTTTTCTTGCCTTTATGGGATATGAGCAAAAAACTGTCTGTTGAATGAACATAACATACGTTAAGTTAAAAAGTCTTTAGAAATGTAAAGAACGGATACGCTGTATTCGTAACCAAAAATTCTGTTAGGCATATATATTGAACTTTACAGTGAATACGTGTCACCCGCTGCGCTGGAAATTGCGCAGCGTAAAGTTCAAACAAAGAGCAAAATATGCATTGCAACTGACGGACAGAAGTTTCAACATCGATACTTACATACTGCTTTTTACCAGTGTAGCTGCATGCGTTCAGCAGTTAGAGTGAGAATAGACTTTTGTGAGTATCCTGTAATTTGTTTATATCTTAAAGAAATCATAATGAAACCTATTTCAGGCTAAGATCAATACAACAAAGAAAGTATTAAAATTAAATCATCTCTTACGAAGTTAAAAGCTAACAAATTTCAACAACAACAACAATGAGAAACATGGTTTGTATTAAGAACATCTTTCTTTATGAAGTCGGTTTAAAACGTCTATGCGTTAATCGATGTGACCGCTTACAATAACCATACTTTGAATTTTACATACATAATTGTCACCCGCTTCGCTACAACATATGCAATGTTGTTCAAGTGTGCACAAAATAGGAAATTGTGAACAAACAAATGCACGTTTTGAGAGTTCTGTTTTTAGTATTAATGTCTAAACTATCTTTTCGTACTAAATCGATGATGCTCTGCAATTTTATAATTCACTTTTTCCCCCTGTCTTGAACCGTTTCCGAGATAGGAACGCTAACTCCACTGTTTTCCACCAGCATGTGACCGCTTACAGTAACAGTACTTTGAACCACAGAGTATACGTGTCATCCGTTACGCTGCAAAGTGTGCAACAAGTGTGTTCAAGTGTGCACAGTGTAGGAAATTGCGAACAAACAATTGCACGTTTTAAGCGCTCTATTTTTAGCAATAATGTCTAAATACTGTCTTTTTGTAGTAAATCGATGATGCTCTTTAACTTTGTAATTAACTTTTCTCCCATCTTGAATCGTTTTTGAGATAGGAGCGCTGATTTCGCTGTTTTTCACCAGATGGCGCTTTATTTTCTTTAGATTGCAAAGATATTACAATGGGATCTACTTCAGACCGAGATCTTTACAACAAAACAAAAAGTATCAAGTAATCGTATTTTGAACTATATAACGTATGTCTCGTCAGCTACGCTACAACGTGTGCAATGTAGCTCAAGTGTGCATAGTGTAAGAAATTGCGAACAAACAAATGCACGTTTTTAGCATTATATTTTTTGCATCAATGTCTAAACTATCTTTTCGTACTAAATCGATGATGCTCTGCAATTTTAAAATTCACTTTTCCCCCTGTCTTAAACCGTTTTCGAGATAGGAATGCTAGCATGAATGTCTAAACTATTTTTTTTGTACTAAATCGATGATATTTTTCAACTTTGTAATTCACTTTTTTCTTTAGAACCGTTTTCGAGATAGGAAAACTAACTTCGCTATTTTCCACCAGGTGGCGCTGCAAGCGGTTAAACCTTGTGCTGCATGGCCACTTTGCTATACTTACATACCATTGTTATTATTATAGCTGCTGCTCTATAGAGTTGGGACTGATTTTTTTGGGCACCCTGTATTTTCTTTAAATCGTAAAGATATTACAATGGGACCTATTTCAGACGAAGACCTTTTCAACAAAACAAAAATTATTAAAATCGCAGCATCCGTTCAGAAGTTACGAGCTAACAAACATAAAAAAAAACATACGGTTTGAATTGAGAACCTTCCTTCTTTTTTGAAGTCGGTTAAAAAGACGACAATTTTGCATTCCTGAAAGTGTCCTGAAAAAAGGGCGAGGAGTTCGAACCCAGATAATAATAATGAAATTGTTTTAATACATATATGAAAATTAAGTATTTCCATGGAAAATACTTCTGCTGTTAAAACTACCCTAGTTTAAATATTTAATTTCTTATTTCAGTGATTTTAATGAAGAAAATAGAGTTGCATTTGCATTATAATCGCTAAATACATAATTCCAGCTATACATCTTATTTAACGGATTTAAAAACAATTTGAATTTTAACTACAAGCGTAAATTGTATGAAAACAATCAACACTTAAATTAGAAGGTGCATTTTATTTTATTTTACTAGGGGCGGGGATGGAACACGGGCGCAGAATTCATACCGGAATCCGTTTAAGAAATTTCTCTACTTATAATATCGTTGATTTAAGAAGTAGAAATTTTTCTTACATCGATAGTGGTATGAATTCTGCGCCCGTGTTCCATCCCTGTAGGGGGCTCTGCCCCCTGCTCGCTCCGCTCACAAACCCCGAGGGAGGCTTCGCCTTCCCCAGACTCGCTTTATTTAATAATCCATGCGGGACTCTTGTCTGCCTATTCGCTGTTTTGCCTTTCACTGAATAGGAATATTAATAGTGCATAACGCACGTCAAAAGCAGAAAAATGTTATAGAAATCTCAGCATTCAATTTCAATTTCAAATACATAATATTTAATACCACACATTTATTTTATGAAATATACCAAAAATCAGTAATTTTTTTCAGATTAGAAATTCGTAATATCTAGATCAATTTGCATTACAGTTTTATTATATGACCCCTTTCAAATTTTTGTCACTATTTGGCGTTGAATTCTTTGGTATAACTGCTCGTTAAAGAAAAAAATGTATATATAGTACCGATTTTGGCATAGATAATATCTGTCATCCTTGGCGATTTTTGTATTTGACGACCAAAAACGTAATACGAAAATATGTGTCATATGTATATTTTCGAATCATACATTATACGAAATATTGTTTCATATTATGCTTTACTTTCTTGGTATACATTAATAAAATAATCATAATTTTTGAAAGGATTTAAATATGCTAGAAACATAACTTGGCGATTTTTTTATCTCCAAAGATGGCAGATATCAAATCTGTTCCCCTATTTTTTCTAATGCCTATACTTTTTACTACTGCATTTTTCAGTTAATTTAGGATAATATTAGGGTAATAACAGCTTTCCCTATATACGTTTCTAATGTACAATTAGGTAATAATTTTACACATTTGAAAAGTTTATTATTATTATTGTTGTCATTTTAATTTGTAAAAATGAACTACATCTTCAATCGTTAATTCCCTGTTACTTACTTCTTAAAATAACGAAGGGTAAAATGTACTCGATTCTCTATAAACTTCTATGTGATGATTTTTTTCCTGGCCATAAATTAAAAATACTTCGGATATATTTTATGCTATATATAAATACACTTAAACTAAAAAAGATAAATACACTTTAAAGTAAAAAATATAAATACACTTTAAAAACAAAAACGAAAACAAAATAATCTGGTGTGTCACTCACACGACTTTCTCTTACCCTGAAATTTAATACTATAAATACAGATTGGAGATTAAGAGGTAAGATAAAGGGTACTGTTATATAAACCTATGTTAAACAATTCAAATTATGCTTAGGAAGAGTTTTATATGATAATTAGTTCTGTGTGACGGGGGCTACCGCACCCTCAACCCCCCGTTTCATAATTGCACCTACATTTATATAGAATTTAATTCTGTTATTAAAATTTAAAGTTTACTTAAAATTACACAGAAAATTTTTACACGCAACGTACATTGTAACATATGAATCTTGGTCAAACTTTTCCAGCAACAAACTTATATTAACTTTAAAATACAACATTTGGATCTCCTAAAATTATTCGTTTTTAAATTACTCTAAGAGACACAGACAAAGATCAAACGTTAAAAAACTTGACTACGGTAATCAGGAAGCCTCAAAATGTGTATATATATAAAAAAAAAAAGCGATTAATATTTAGCTTAACACATACATTATTTACCATATCTCTATGAGGAATTTATTTCAATTCCCGAACAGCTTTCCTGGAAATGGTAAAATATTATTAGTAAAGGACATCCACTAACAACAAGTAACTAGTGTGTTGTGGCAACCACACGACTTTCTTCTATATTTTCCTTTACAAATTCACTCAGTAAAAATAATTTATTAAAATTACTATTTAAAAAAATTACCTTCCATGATAATGCAGACGATTTCCACATTAGAGAAATAGTATAACCAAAAAAAGTTGAATTTTTTCTAAATATTACATTAATAGAACAAAAAAAAAAAAAAAAAAAATGGTTAAAAATGAAAAAAAAAAAAAAATCGAGAACTTTATTTTAAATTATCACAGATCTATGGTTCAACCATTCGTTTTAAAGGTATTGGCGAGCTCTTTTGAAAGATACCCATCATGAAAATTTACTTCCCTCGAGGGGGGAGGCGAGGCTCCTACATACACAAATTTTTTTCCCAGTTGACTATCTCTATTGCAAAAAATATATATTTGTTTCATTTTGTTTAGTGCAGTCTATAGATGTTAAACACTGCTTACCTGCAATTTCCCCCATAGACGTAATGTATTTGAATATTTTGAATGTCCCTGTACACGAACCATTTGCTTCATCTCAACGGAAAGCTTAGTGTAGCATCCCTATATAATATACATTTAGCATACCGAGTTTGGAATTTCTGCTGCCATTTGTTCTTGGGATATGCTGATAACACACAGACCATTCGCTAAAAACATGATTTTCGTATTCAGGGGACCTCAGAACATGCAAATATAACAAAAACTCACGTTCGAAAGTTTGACCCTAAAACAATACTTTCTCAACCCTATGGGTAAGAGAAAGTAAAAATTCATTCAAATATACAGATAATACATTATTTCATTATTCACAGATTATATATATATTATATAAAACATGAAAGATTGCCAATAAGAAAATTAATTTTCTAAAAGTAGAAAAAATAAAGATATTTGCGAACGACAAATTACAATACTAAATTTATTTCTGCATAGAAAATATCTTTTTTTTTTTTTATAGCATGGACCACAGTTTAAATTTTCCGTAGAAAATGACATCATGATAAAAAAACAACGTCATAACAGAAACTTTTCTCAAGGTGGCAAATAGAGTACTTTTATAAACCCGAAGTTTTTAATTAATAACTTCCTTATTTAAAAAAATAGAAATTTGCAATTAGCTGAAATTTTTCCCTTAAAATACACGGCACACATTGGTACATCTCATGATGCGGAGGACATTGCCCTCCGTGAAAAGATGCAGTCGCAGACAAAAAAATTTGACCCCAGCGACAGTTACTTTTGTTTAATATGTAGAGGTTTATTATAGGTAAGCGCTAAAACATAGCCTCCTAAACTGGATGCCAGTCACGTGGCTCGGAAGATTGGCAACAGTTGAAGCGGTAGACAGTGCCACCTGGTACAGATTGCGCTGTTTTTTTATTCAACAGTCACCAAAAAATTTTGAAAGTGGGATATGATATAGATAAAAGGCGAATAGAATCGAAGAAACGTCGATTATATATATCATATATGATTTCTTAACATTATTTTTGACAGTTGAATAAAAAAGTCACGCAATCTGTACCAGGTGGCGCTGTATACCGCCTACTTCAACTGTTGCCAAGTTTATGAGCCAAGCGACAGGCATCTAGTTAAGAAGGCTATGGCTAAACTATAATAGTTGGTGTCAAAGCTGCAAAAAACAAAGGACGGAGAAGGCTTTTTTTTATGGAGTTATATGTGCAGCGCTGTAAAAGTATAACGTAGAGATCTCGATATTCTATATGTTTGTGCTTCTTTAGCATAATAATGATTAAAAATATTCTGAACTTTAATTTGTTAATGAATTAAATGCTTTATTTTTGAAGGAGTAGAGAAACAGTTGATTTAAAAAACATACCTAGCACAAAAACTATTAATTACAGTCTAATATTATATAATATTTTAATGATTCATTTACATACACAGATATGGGATTTTTCTGCATTTTTTAACCACTATTTCTATACACAAATCTTTGTTTTATTTTTATCCCTTTCAAGGACAATGTAATTACAATCATTTAATATCAATTGCCACCAGATTTTTAGAGTAGAGTTAGATGAAAAGCAATAAATCAATTTTTAGGCTAAGTTAAAAAGATTGAAAATTATTAAACATTTCCAGGGTGAATTTTCGAAATTGGGAATTAAAATTAGGCGATATAAAATATATACCGCCACCCTTGAAAGGGTTAAGATGATAGTGGACTTTCAAAATGGCAGAAATGAATTAAAAATTCAATATTTCAATTTTACTGTGATATAAAATTACATGACTATGGTAATGTGTGCCAAAAGAAATTTTTTCAATTAGCATCGCTTTACAAGCGTTTATATTTTTATACAAATACTTAATATGATATGACATGAAATTTCTTAAATGCAACCATGTTTCTCGCGCCTAGCATTGAGGATAATTCTAAAGGCTGAGCCAAACTGACTGTCAGGTTAAGATTTGGTAAACATCCGCTCATTCGGCGGTATCTTATCTTTTTTTTTTTTTACTTTCAACCACAAGGGTTATCTAACAAATTTAACCCTGGACTCGCTGAGTCAAAATATGTGATGTGCAGAGGCTCGCATAGTCGCAATAAATGTGGTTGAAGAGCAAAGATAATTTTCTCTAAGCTAAATTTTGCATTGTTGCTTCAAGTTTAAAATATTCCATGTGCCGTATTCTTTGTTAAATTTTCATGAAACTTACATATATTTATATCTTATCTTATTAGGAAACCGATCAATAGTATAATAATAGAAATCAATTAAATGATTTTCCTTCGAGAGGGAATAATATAACGCGATTTTTGACTTATAAACTGTTTGCCTTAGTGAGCCTCTTGAGAAATCTGTATTTAAGTTTGAATAAAATTGAAGTAACGAGAACGGAGTGGGAGGAGTCCTGACAGACGTGGAGTGAAGAAAGAAGCTAGTGCACAATCAAAACATGTTATAACTCATAATTATACTATTTAACCAGTGACAAGTGTAGATAGTCGCACTTCAGGAATCTAAACAGGGTTCGTACGGCCACGCCTTTTTTGTAGGAATCTTACACCAATAATTTTTTACGATAAATTTGTTTTGAATTTTATAGGCTTCTATTATAACAAAATTTATAATATAAATTCAGTGGTTGAAAAGATCAAGGAAAATGTAGGAGCGTACGAACCCTGGTAAAGGTGACTGTGAACCACGTGAGGCAAACAATGCTGAATATAGATAATTTACACATTCGGCCACAAAATCTGGTAAGATGTTTATTCTAGATTTCGGAAGTTCAAATACTAAAGTAAATCGTGGCTTTATTCGTATTAACCTTGTTTTTAGGAGAGATGACGAATGGCATAATAAAAACATGGCAGCAAGATGTCTGTTTCTCTCTCTCTCTCTGTTGAAAACCGCGCCCATCTTGTGGTGGATGCATCAATCAGGGTGGTCAGACTACATTTTCTCTCAGATTATTCCACCAATATTTTTCTTTCGAAATTTTTAAGAGTATGTTTGCACCATTAATTTAGCACAAATTATCATAAAAATATTCTGGTGGAAGAATCAGGGAAAAAAAGGCGGGTCTGTAACCACTCTGTTAACGTAATACTGTGACTTCATCAGTCTCGGTAAGATGATTTTAGCTTTTGCTAAATTCGAATTAAAGAGAATTTGGGGAAGTGTTACTGGCATATTTTTCCGATCCTGGAAGTAGTTTGTTAGACCATAGCCTCGTAAACTAGATGACTTCTGCGTGACTCGGAAACTTGGTGGTAGACAGTGCCACCTGGTACAGATTGCGCGACTTTTTTATTCAACAGCCGCCAAAAATTTTTTAAAGTGGGATTTAATATACATAAGAGGCGAATAGAATCGAAAAGTCGATTATATATATCATATATCACTTCTTAAAATTATTGGTGACAGTTAAATAAAAAAGTCTTGCATTCTGTACCAGGTGGCGCAGGCTATCACTTAAACTGTTGCCAAGTTTCCGAGCCATGCGGAAGGCATCTTCTTATAGGAGTATATGATCTAACCACAGCCTCCTAAACTAGATGCCTTCCGCGTGGCTCGGAAACTTGGCCGTAGACAGCGCCACCTGGTACAGATTACGCGACTTTTTTATTCAACAGCCACCAAAAACCTTCAAAAGTGGGATTTGATATACGTAAAAGGCAAATAGAATCGAAGAAATGTCGATTATATGTATCATATATCACTTTTTAAAATTATTGGTGACAGTTGAATAAAAATGTCGCGCAATCTGTACCAGCTGGCGCTGTTTACCGCTTGAACTGACTGTTGCCAAGTTTCCGAGCCACGCGGGAGGCATCTAGTTTAGGAGTGTATGGTTAGACGTGTATATCCACTTGGAAAAAAAAAAATCCGTATAAGCATGAGAAAAAAATATCCGTATACGTTGTCTTTTCTTCAACAAATCTACATAAAACTGATCATCTGTAGAAATTGTATGCAAATTTTAAAGTACTGTATAAATTTGTATTGACTATTGTTAATATATATATATATATATATATATATATATATATAATATATATATATATATATATATATATATAAGAAATACAACATAACCTCGCTTTTACGTTTTGGGAATTTAAGTTATTTCTCAATTTACATTTTTTTTTTTTTTTTTTTTTTTTAAGATATCTTTATTTTCAATGAATTTTAATCCTCGCTCTTATGTTAACGAAATTTTGAATTTTTTTCCATTTACATTTGTATATACAGCAAATATACAGGGAATACTTGTGGTTTAATTAAAAAAAAGTAGTGTAAAATAAACACATAAAGGAAACGAATACCATCAAGTCAGATTATATTCTTTATCGTCTTCTCTAGAACAAATAAATAATGCACCAAGCAAAACTGAAACCGAAGGAAGCTAAGCTGATGATTATGCGAATTTAAGGTGATCACTGATCCTTAAAACGCAGATGTTTAACCGTGAATCGCATACACAAATTATGATAGTAAAGTAAACATCCACATCGGACAAAAGCAATAAAGAATAATACATCTTTATTTTTTTTTTCCAGACTATAAGTATTAAACAATAAATTACGAATATTTAAATGGAAGTGCATTTTTTACTTTCTTCTACATTCAATAGAAGAAAGTTTTGGATTCATAAAAATTTTCGACTTGCAGTTTTCGACGGATTTACACGTTTTGAGAAGTCTAGAACACAATTTTACCATTTATAGAAAATGTCTGCCTGTGTGAGTGTGAGACAAAAATTTTGTGGCGACTGTATCTCCGGAACTGCTGTTCAGAATTATATATGAATTTAAATGTAGAGGCACCTTGACCTAAATTTGTGCCTATCAATTTTTATCAACAATCAAATGGTGGCGCTGCTATACAGCATTTTCCTAGTTTTAAGAAGAGGCTATATCTCAGGTTCTATTGAGTATAATCAAACAAATCTTGATATGTGAAAAGGCTATTTTGAGACATTATGATGATTCAATTTGAATTCTTATCGGCCAACAGGTGGTGCTGCTGTATAGCGATTTCGGCAGTTTAAGGAAAGGCTATATCTCAGGAACTACTGCCTAAAATTGCATATACAGCAGGGGGAACAGGGGGTAATTTCGATAAGTCCCGTTACTTTAGGTGTCGGATACATATGGACAAACCAAGCACCAATATTTGTGACCGCAGCTCCCATAGATTTCCCAGGACAAATTTAGCGCTAAAAGCGGTGTCTCAATTTTGCCCCCTCGAAACCCCCCTCCCCAAAAAATAGAAAAGATCGCAAATAAAAATAAATAAATAAACAAATAAATATTTTATAAATATCCTAAGAAAGTCGCATAGATTTTTTCAAAATGTTTGTGCCATTTTTAGTCGAGTTCTACTCAAATATCCGGAATTTGCGAAGTTTCCCACCAAAAATCGATTTCCCCCATTTCCCCCCTTAAAAATCGAAAATTTCCAAATCGCAGATAGTATTTTATTTGTACCCCTAGTCTCCCCATGTGCAATTTCTTTGCTGTGAAGTAATTAGGAGCCGAGTTATGCTTACAAACGTGTTTTTCACTCCCCCCCCCAATGGCAGAACGAAGGGGAATTTTAAAAATCTTGATAGATATAATTTTAAGTTGGGTAAAGATCTAAGTTTCTGCCACGCGCCGTTGAATTCCGTCCAGTCGTTCTCAAGTGATGGCCGAGCAAAAATTGGGAGTACGGAATTTCCGAAATTTCTCGCCAAAAATCAATTTCCCCCCCTTTCTCCGTTTAAAAATCGAAAACTCCAAAATCGCGGATAGTGTTTTATTTGTACTCATGTCTAGTCTCCCCATGCGTAATTTCTTTACTGTGAAGTAATTTGGAGCCGAGTTATGCTTCAAAAGTGTTTTTGACTTTTGCCCCCACAGGGGGGGGGAGGGGAATTTCGAAAATATTGACAGATATAATTTTAAGTTTGGTAAAGATCTAAGCTTCAGCCACGCGCCGTTGCATTCCGTCCAACCGTTCTCGAGTGGTGCCCGGACAAAAATTGGGCGTACGGAATTTGCGAAATTTCCCGCCAAAAATGAACTTCCTCCCCTCTCTCTGTTTACAAAACGAAAATTCCAAAATCGCAGATAATGTTTTATTTGTACTCAACTCTAGTCTCCCCATGTGCAATTTCTTTACCGTGAAGGAATTTGGAGCCGAGTTATGCTTCAAAAATGTTTTTGACTTTTTCCCCCACAGGGGGGGAAAGGAGGGGAATTTCGAAAATATTGATAGATATAATTTTAAGTTTTGTAAAGATCTAAGTTTCAGCCACGCGCCGTTGCATTCCGTCCAACCGTTCTCGAGTGATGCCCGGACAAAAATTGGGCGTACGGAATTTGCGAAATTTCCCGCCAAAAATCAACTTCCTCCCCTCTCTCTGTTTACAAAACGAAAATTGCAAAATCGCAGATAATGTTTTATTTGTACTCAACTCTAGTCTCCCCATGTGCAATTTCTTTACCGTGAAGGAATTTGGAGCCGAGTTATGCTTCAAAAGTGTTTTTGACTTTTGCCCCCATACGGGGGGGGGGCGGAGGGGAATTTCGAAAATATTGATGGATATAATTTTAAGTTTTGTAAAGATCTAAGTTTCAGCCACACGCCGTTGCATTCCGTCCAACCGTTCGCGAGTGATGCCCGGCCAAAAATTGGGCGTACGGAATTTGCGAAATTTCCCGCCAAAAATCAATTCCCCCCCTCCTCTCTCTGTTTATAAATCGAAAATTCCAAAATCGCAGATAATGTTTTATTTGAACTCAAGTCTAGTCTCCCAATGTGCAATTTCTTTACCGTGAAGGAATTTGGAGCCGAGTTATGCTTCAAAAATGTTTTTGACTTTTGCCCCCACGGGGGGGAAGGAGGGGAATTTCGAAAATATTGATAGATATAATTTTAAGTTTTGTAAAGATCTAAGTTTCAGCCACGCGCCGTTGCATTCCGTCCAACCGTTCTCGAGTGATGCCCGGACAAAAATTGGGCGTACGGAATTTGCGAAATTTCCCGCCAAAAATCAACTTCCTCCCCTCTTTCTGTTTACAAATCGAAAATTCCAAAATCGCAGATAATGTTTTATTTGTACTCAACTCTAGTCTCCCCATGTGCAATTTCTTTACCGTGAAGGAATTTGGAGCCGAGTTATGCTTCAAAAGTGTTTTTGACTTTTGCCCCCATACGGGGGGGACGGAGGGGAATTTCGAAAATATTGATGGATATAATTTTAAGTTTTGTAAAGATCTAAGTTTCAGCCACACGCTGTTGCATTCCGTCCAACCGTTCTCGAGTGATGCCCGGCCAAAAATTGGGCGTACGGAATTTGTGAAATTTCCCGCCAAAAATCAATTCCCCCCTCCTCTCTCTGTTTATAAATCGAAAATTCCAAAATCGCAGATAATGTTTTATTTGTACTCAAGTCTAGTCTCCCAATGTGCAATTTCTTTACCGTGAAGGAATTTGGAGCCGAGTTATGCTTCAAAAATGTTTTTGACTTTTTCCCCCACAGGGGGGGGGAAGGAGGGGAATTTCGAAAATATTGATAGATATAATTTTAAGTTTTGTAAAGATCTAAGTTTCAGCCACGCGCCGTTGCATTCCGTCCAACCGTTCTCGAGTGATGCCCGGACAAAAATTGGGCGTACGGAATTTGCGAAATTCCCCGCCAAAAATCAACTTCCTCCCCTCTTTCTGTTTACAAATCGAAAATTCCAAAATCGCAGATAATGTTTTATTTGTACTCAACTCTAGTCTCCCCATGTGCAATTTCTTTACCGTGAAGGAATTTGGAGCCGAGTTATGCTTCAAAAGTGTTTTTGACTTTTGCCCCCATACGGGGGGGACGGAGGGGAATTTCGAAAATATTGATGGATATAATTTTAAGTTTTGTAAAGATCTAAGTTTCAGCCACACGCCGTTGCATTCCGTCCAACCGTTCTCGAGTGATGCCCGGCCAAAAATTGGGCGTACGGAATTTGTGAAATTTCCCGCCAAAAATCAATTCCCCCCTCCTCTCTCTGTTTATAAATCGAAAATTCCAAAATCGCAGATAATGTTTTATTTGTACTCAAGTCTAGTCTCCCAATGTGCAATTTCTTTACCGTGAAGGAATTTGGAGCCGAGTTATGCTTCAAAAATGTTTTTGACTTTTTCCCCCACAGGGGGGGGGAAGGAGGGGAATTTCGAGAATATTGATAGATATAATTTTAAGTTTTGTCAAGATCTAAGTTTCAGCCACGCGCCGTTGCATTCCGTCCAACCGTTCTCGAGTGATGCCCGGACAAAAATTGGGCGTACGGAATTTGCGAAATTTCCCGCCAAAAATCAACTTCCTCCCCTCTCTCTGTTTACAAAACGAAAATTCCAAAATCGCAGATAATGTTTTATTTGTACTGAACTCTAGTCTCCCCATGTGCAATTTCTTTACCGTGAAGGAATTTGGAGCCGAGTTATGCTTCAAAAGTGTTCTTGACTTTTGCCCCCATACGGGGGGGGGGCGGAGGGGAATTTCGAAAATATTGATGGATATAATTTTAAGTTTTGTAAAGATCTAAGTTTCAGCCACACGCCGTTGCATTCCGTCCAACCGTTCGCGAGTGATGTCCGGCCAAAAATTGGGCGTACGGAATTTGCGAAATTTCCCGCCAAAAATCAATTCCCCCCCTCCTCTCTCTGTTTATAAATCGAAAATTCCAAAATCGCAGATAATGTTTTATTTGAACTCAAGTCTAGTCTCCCAATGTGCAATTTCTTTACCGTGAAGGAATTTGGAGCCGAGTTATGCTTCAAAAATGTTTTTGACTTTTGCCCCCACGGGGGGGGAAGGAGGGGAATTTCGAAAATATTGATAGATATAATTTTAAGTTTTGTAAAGATCTAAGTTTCAGCCACGCGCCGTTGCATTCCGTCCAACCGTTCTCGAGTGATGCCCGGACAGAAATTGGGCGTACGGAATTTGCGAAATTTCCCGCCAAAAATCAACTTCCTCCCCTCTTTCTGTTTACAAATCGAAAATTCCAAAATCGCAGATAATGTTTTATTTGTACTCAACTCTAGTCTCCCCATGTGCAATTTCTTTACCGTGAAGGAATTTGGAGCCGAGTTATGCTTCAAAAATGTTTTTGACTTTTGCCCCCACGGGGGGGGGGGGAAGGAGGGGAATTTCGAAAATATTGATAGATATAATTTTAAGTTTTGTAAAGATCTAAGTTTCAGCCACGCGCCGTTGCATTCCGTCCAACCGTTCTCGAGTGATGCCCGGACAAAAATTTGGCGTACGGAATTTGCGAAATTTCCCGCCAAAAATCAACTTCCTCCCCTCTCTCTGTTTACAAATCGAAAATTCCAAAATCGCAGATAATGTTTTATTTGTACTCAACTCTAGTCTCCCCATGTGCAATTTCTTTACCGTGAAGGAATTTGGAGCCGAGTTATGCTTCAAAAATATTTTTGGCTTTTGCCCACACAGGGGGGGGGGGGGGGGCTGAGGGGAATTTCGAAAATATTGATAGATATAATTTTAAGTTTGGTAAAGATCTAAGTTTCAGCCACGCGCCATTGCATTCCGTCCAACCGTTCTCGAGTGATGCCCGGACAAAAATTGGGTGTACGGAACTTGCGAAATTTCCCGCCAAAAATCAATCCCCCCCCCCCTTTCTGCGTTTACAAATCGAAAATTACAAAGTCGCAGATAATGTTTTATTTGTACTCAAGTCTAGTCTCCCCATGTGCAATTTCTTTACCGTGAAGGAATTTGGAGCCGATTTATGCTTCAAAAGTGTTTTTGAACTTTGCCCCCCCCCAGGGGGAACGGAGGGGAATTTCGAAAATGTTGATAGATATAATTTTACATTGGGTAAAGATCTTTTTTAGTTAAGTTTCTGCTATGCGCCGTTGAATTCCGTCCAGCCGTTCTCAAGTGATGCCCAGACAAACGTGTTTTTGTGCTTTGCCCTCCCCCCCCCGCAGAGGGGAATGCGGGGGAATTTCTGAAAATTTGATAGATATAATTTTAAGTTAGATACAGTCCTATATTCCTGCCAAGCGCCGTTGAATTCCATCCAGCTGTTTTCAAGTGATGCCCGGACAAATATATGGGACAGACATGCGGACACCATGACACACACACAGGCAAAATTTTCTGAATTCATTTTCGGCTTTCATGGTATGTGAAGCGTGAAAATATCGCAAATTTTTTTTTGATTCTATCAAATTTACAGCAAAAGTCTGGTTTTATTCATACAGATTTTAAGTCTTAAATCAAAATATTCTTACTAAAATAATATGTTTGATAAATCTCTAACATAATAAATAAAATGTCTAAATTGTTAATTCTGTATATATACTATTTTATTGAAACAAATTTTCTTTTTAACATTTTCAGTCCCCAATCACAATAATTTGAAAACAAAATTCTAAAAATTAATTAAAAATAAAATAAAAATAAAAATTATTTAAACAAATAATTTTCAAATAAAACTCCGAGTTACCTTAATTGTACAGTTATCTTGTAATTAGGCCGGTAGATGGCAGCACTACATAGAGCTAATTTCTATGGTACAGTGGGTAACAAAAGTGTCCGAACACTAGCAAAAATTCCCATGTAAAAAAAGTACACTTTGTACGGTTTTATTAAATAAATCCTTGTCGGATCCTATTCTTAGTCAGAGTAAGAACATGATTCGATAAGGATTTATTTAACAAAACCGTATGAAGTGTACTTTTTTTACATAGGAATTTTTGCTAGTGTTCGGACACTTTTGTCACCGACTGTATTTACAAGACGATATAATAACACGTGGCTATGTGTAGGTGCCACGCTCTATCTAGTTGCTCGTGAAAAACGGGTATTGTAGTTCTGATTTGGTCGAGATTAAATTCCTTGATTTGTCCATTAAGAAGGCCAGTTTTGGATTTGTTTTTAAGAAAGATTCTAATTTCAAGAAATTGAACATATTCATCGTCGTTCATAGATTTAATCCAACTTGGCTAAATTTAGTGGGTGTAGCCGGAACTAATGGCATTGAAGACTCCTTTTACGTAACCTTTCCTTGAGGAATCGGCCTTAAGTGAAGGACCTTTGTTTTGGAACCTTCTGCTGATAATTCAATATCAGTGTAAGGCTTGATGAACAGAGAAGGAATTAGCAAACTTTCTTTCACTTGCAACAATAGTCCTGAAAAGGACTTCTAGGTGACGTCGAAAGAGTGCCAGTAACTGCCAACAGACATAGTTGTCAACTTAGCACCTTTTGGCTACCGGAAAAAATTTAATAGAAATATTTATTTCATTTAAACAGCGAATTGCAACAGTTGTCACTGATAAAATAAATATATATATATATTAAGACTTTTCCGGTTTGCAAAAGGTGTTAAGTTGGTAAATACACCAACAGATGGCGTGCACTGGAACTAACTAGAATGCGTCTTTCCTCCACCTAAGCAGGAAAAGAACACTCCTCTCATCTTGTCTTGGCTTTTTAAAGTTTTGAGTATTTTAACCTCATATCATTTTTCTGGTGTAAGTATGTAATTAAATTTAACACTTTCGCGACCGCATGTTTTTGTCTTTTTGGCAGCAAGAACCGCCTTTGGGCATTATTCTCCTAAAATATAATATTTCAGAAAAAAAAAATTTTTGTAGTCACATTTCTAATACTAATGAATATACATTATAATTATACTCTTTCTAATCAAAGAATTTGTATCCATAGTACATTGATAGTGCAAATATGAATATTGGGTATATTTTTAAAAAATACATAACATACAAATTTCGAAAGAAACACCCACTGGTGGGGTTACAGATTTCAAATAACGTGAATCCACGTCAGTGGTCGCGAAAGTGTTAATATTATTTTAGTGTACTCTAATGTGCTTCATGATCAGATAGTATTTTGACAGTTACTTTGAAGCTATAAAGAATTCTAGAAAATGTACAGCAAATTGAATCATTATAAATGTCCTAAAAATTAATCGAAATTCAAGAAAAATATATATTTCAAAAATAGTAGGGCTATGCAATTTTCGTTGGTTGCATTTTGTTATATAGTTTGAATTTTTTTAAATTTTTTATTGATATAGCGTCAACAAAAAATATGTTACTATAATTGGAACGAGCGCATCGTACGCTCATTGGTTGTTTACAAAGAGATCTATGACATAGCTTATCGAATTATCCAATGGCAGTGAGTCTTTATTCGGCGATATTCTTTTGACGAACCGAAAAACGTTGGATTTGTTAACTGTACAAAATTATTGTTTAAAATGACAAAATAAATCTTCAAAATCAACCAACAAAATAAATTTGGTTTTACTAACAAAACATTTTTTTTTTTTTTTTTTTTTTTTTTTAGAACTGAGGACTATTAGTCTCAATCTGCGGATTTTTACGATAATAATTTTACGATAGTTGGACATTTATCGAAAATATAATTGAATAATTTGAAAGAAATGTTATAATCTGGAAAAAAAAAAAAAAAAAAAAAAAAAACTAATGTCTCTCCGTTCTAAACTAAATTCTGCTTTTGCCAGAATTTCATCAAAATATTTTTTTTTTTAAGAAAAGAAAATTAATAATAATCAGTATCGAAACAAAAACTATCGAAAAAGTTTTTATTTAATAATTTTTAATTAAGAAATAAAAAGCGCGCGTGCAAAATGAATTTAAAAAAAAGAAGCAAGATAATTAATTGAGTTTTAATTCAACGAGATAAATAAATTAGAGTGCTGATTCAATACAGCATTTCCTCGTGACGTCTGGTGGTTGGCAAAAAAGCGCGCTCGACTTTCCCGCGCCCCGCCCACCATTGTTAACCACATAGCGATCCGCCATCGCTATGCTTTTCCCAAGCCTTTTTGCCAACCACTCATAAAAATTGAGATGTTTGTTTACAAACAAGGAACTGCCCTATAGATGAAGGATTAGCTTTCCGTGGTTCGAGATGAATCACGTGATAAGAATCAATATGTTGCTATGTTTGGCTCTTTGTCGCTATTTTGGCATTTAATATTTTAGTTCGACAAATTATTAGATAACATGACAGTCATATGACTGAAACAAATTATTTTTAAAATAATTGTTCACATATTTCGCATTTTAATAAATAATCTAATACCTTGTTTTTTTTCATCGTTTCCCAACAAATTTTAAAAGAGTTTATAAAAGAAAAATTAAACTTTTAAAGAGCTAAATTTAACAACAAATAATATTTTTTCAACTATTTTTAAGCATTTTGTCGGTTAAATTTCGACTACACAAAATAAAAAAGAAGTAAAATCAAAATCAAAATGGTTTAGAACAAAAGGATATTAAACTACATAAGTAAACGAAAACATTGACGGTTATGACTTTTGCCAAGAACAATCTCTAAACCGTTGCCATAGAAATTTATTGAAAATAAGCTGTTACCAAGGAAACCAACGCATAGAGGGTTCATGTCACATGACTCATGTTGGACCATGTCAAGGTTACCATTTTTAATCACTCTACTTCATTTATCTCGTTGTTTAAATTTGAGTTGATAATTTCATAGATATAGTAATAAGACATAGATTGATGACTGAGAGGGAAAAAGTGATACCTTTTTTAATCGGGAAAAGACGGCCATTTTACTCTCTTACGGATGTATTTCCCCGAGTGAATATACACGGAGATACACATAGGTAATTTAGCAAATAAAATTTATGCACTAAAAGAGAATGAAAAACTCCAGATACCCCTTTTTCTTTCTTTCTTTCTTTTCGTTTTCCTTTTCTTTTATTTTTACTATACTCTAGTATACTCATGTCTGCACAAAACTGTCTTTCTTTCGTCATTTATTATTATTATACTTCTTTGAGATAAAAATCGTCTGCATTCATCATGAAAAATAATTTTAATAAATTATAATTTAATAAATTATTTGTATTGCGTAAATTTGTATAGGATTATATCGGAGTAGGAAAATTCCGGACCAGACTAATTATGTAGCTTTTCGCACGATCAACCCCATGGGTAAGTTCCGGACCAAACGTTGGTCCGGAATTTACCCATGCGTTTCCACTCTACTCTTGTAAACTGAGGGCTGTTTCACAAATAAAAATTAAATCGGTAACGATTGTCATAAGTGATTTAACAATTTATACTGCTTAGTATTGTGTTCATAATTATTGTTTCAAAAATTACTAATCCATATTAGTGAGATTATCCAATTACTATTGTACATTAAAATTAAAACTAAGTACTGTAGTTTTCCAAAAGAATTGAAAATACATTTTTAAAGAGTAAATCATCAAACAAATATTTAAAATGTACACATATTTAAGTTTAATATTAGTCTGAACATATTTAAAATTTCAAATAGTTAAAAAAAAAAAAAAAATCAAATAATGGCAAACACTTTCATTAAAAGGTTAAGACAGATTAAATAAATAAATAAGTAAATAAGTAAATATATAGTTAAAAAAAAAAAAAAAAAAAAAACTTGAATTAAATTAAATATTATTACCTTCTCCTATTCATATGACAGTAGTTGAACTTTTCTTTTCGCGTCAAATTTTCGAAATGGAGTTTTAGCTATAATTACACGTTTTGAGATGCCATAAATCCAAAAATCAGGTTTTTGACGGTTGTTTTGTGTGTTTTTTAAGATTAAATAATGAAATAAATATACACATTAGTCTGAATATATTTAGAATTTTAAATAGTTAAAAAAAAAAAAAAAAAAAAAAAAAAAAAAAAAAAATCAAATGCACTTAATCAATCTACTTAAGGCCCTCCACTGCCATCGATAGCGAAAAATATATTGCGCCCTATCTCCACCAACCCTATGTCTAATCAGAGTTTCCACAGTTTACGGCAGCATCTTACCAACCAGGCACTTCAACTTGAGTGTTTATTGTACAGTAGGTGGCCCTCTTAGGCTCCAATTTTCCCTATTTACTGGTAGGATATATTTCACATTCTGCAGTGTATAAGTGCATAAGTTTTAATTTGAGTATATATGTAAGTCGACAGGTCGCGCTGCTACATTGAAATTATTCGGTTTATTTCAAGGCTGTATTTCAGCTTCTACTGCCTGTAACTGCACCAGTTTTAACTTAAGTGTACATAGACCGACAGGCAATGCTGTTATGTTGCAATTTGCCTTGATTGTGAGAAGGCTATATCTCAGATTCTACAGTGTAAAACCACACCAGATTTACACTAGTGTATATCGGCTGACAAGTGGTGTTATCAGAATGATATCTTAAAATTTTCTCATTTATTCGAACTGTGTGTGTTATTTTCCACTGTAACAACTTTTAATCACTAGCACAACTTTTATTCTGTGTTTATTCAGATGGATTATTTTTCTGTTATATTACTTATATTTTTTATATCTTGTTCGGCTATTTCTGGTTTAGAGTTGATTTTGGAATTAGAAGCATAAGAATACGGCAATGTTTAAATAAATTATAATTTAAGCATATCTCTCTTTAAAATATTTTGCGGTGTATATTTTAAATTCTTGTTTTATAACTGTATTCTTATTTCATAGTAAAATGTTAATAAATCAATTGAAATTTATGTGTTTTAACTGTTGATCGTATACATATGTTTATAAGAAATAATATGTCTTTAATGTATCATATATAAATAGCGTTACGCTTATATCTTATTGTATTTACACTTTCTTATTACTGCTGCAATTGAGTTCTGTGAAATCTGAGTATCATCTACACATTGATGGATGAAAGGTCATTCATACGGAAGTTAAAAAGAAAGGAAAATAGATTATATTATAACCAAAACCCTTATTTCATGCATAAGCATGTATTAAACTAACAGTACAATATTGTATCAAACTTATGCTACAAAACGTTTAAAAAGCGGAGATCCCCTTTTAACTTGTGACTGATCCCTCGAGTTTTACGAATCAAAAAGAAAGTTCTTCCATCCTTTCTAAAAAGCATAGGTAAATTCCGGACCGAATGTTGGTCCGGAATTTAACCATGGAATTGCTCGACTCCCCCCTTTTGGTCCGGAACTTACCTACACCCGATTATATATGGAAGAAAGTCTTGTGGTGGCCACAACATACTAGTTATATATTAAAACTTTCTCTGCTGCTAGCTACATTTTAAAGAATTTGAGAATTCCATATTACTTACTAATATAAAATCTTAAAAAAAAAAAAAAAAAAAGTATTCCATTAAATATGAAAACTGTAATTATCTCATAATAATAACAAAGCAACTGATTATAAAAATTATATTTTTCATACATTACTTGAATATAACTTATTTATGGAACCTACCCCATTTCTTTTCATAAAATTATTAGAACACTTAAAAGCCGCGCAATATTTCGGCATTTTCAAAATTCATTAGGGGGGAATGGCGGTCACGTCTATATTCCATCTTCTGATTTTAAAATAGAAGACTAGATGGCATTTCCACCTAGTGGAAAGCTCAAAAACTAAGATACAAGTCATTGAAAACTTGTCTATGTATTCTCTAGGTCAGAAGTTGCAATACAAGTTTTTTGACCATTTTCATGTAAGTTTGGATTTCTGGTAAATAAGGTTCCTCTTCCTAAAAAACGAATATTTCTTTAGAATTTGCAATAAGTCCAAGGTAAGAAATTATAATATATATAAATTTATAGTTAAAATTTAAAAGGAAACTTAAATGGATTTAAATAAACTAATTCATGCAAAACAATCTAGGTGTGGGGTAATGATGGTCAGTGACTGCCATTACCCCATTATTGACTGTCATTACCCAACAATACCTGATATTATCAAGATGAGTTTTGAAATCATTGTTTTCTTTATAGATACCAAGAAATAGACAGAGGACAACTGAGAAAGCACAATGGACAAGCGATGCTTTATTAGCAGCGATTGCAGCTGTGAAAAGTGGAGTCTCTATAAGAAGAGCTGCAAAAGATCTTAGCATACCATTTAGCACCTTACAAGAAAGAATAAAGTCTGCTGATGTAACCGGCCCACGTCTAGGAAGAAAAGTTGTTTTTAGTCCTGAACAAGAAGCTTCTATAGTGAAGCAATTAATTACTTTATCAAATATGTATTATGGATTAACACCTTTGCAAATGAGAAAAGTTGTGTTTGAATATGCTGAGAAATTGAATATCCCAAACCTATTTGGCAAGACTAGTAAGTTAACTGGAAAAGATTGGTTAGCTGGGTTTTCGAATCAAAATCCATCACTATCAGTTCGTAAACCTGAAGCCACAAGTTTGAATAGAATAAAAGGCTTTAACAAGGAGGAGGTAAACAAATTTTTTGGAAACCTTGAATATGTTATGGAAAAATAGAAGTTTTCCTCTAGTAAAATCTATAATATGGATGAGACTGCAAACACAACAGTTCATGACACAAACAAAATTGTAGCAGCAAAACGACAAAAAAGAATTGGTGTAGTGACATCTGGTGAAAAAGGGCAAACCACTACAGTAATTTGTTCATTTAACGCATCAGGAGGTTATATTCCCATGTTAATCTATGCCAGGCAAAGGATGGCTCCAACTTTGGAGTAAATGGTCCACCTGGGGCTTTATACACTTAATCAAAAAATGGCTGGAGTACTGAAGAATTATTTCTTGAGTAGCTCAAACATTTCAAAAAACATTCTAACCCAAGTGAAAATGAACCAGTTTTGTTGATTTTAGATAATCATGGTTGTTATATTACTTTAGAAGCATATGTATTTTGTAAGAACAACTTCATTACGATGCTATCTATACCGCCACATTCTTCTCATAGATTGCAGCCTCTAGACGTTGTTTTTTATGGACCATTGAAAAAAGTATACAGCATAGAATGGGATCTTTTCATGAAGAACCATCGAACTGAGAGAATCACAGTGTACAAAGTTGCAGAACTTTTTAATAAGGAGTACTCAAACGTTGCAACTATTGCTAAAGGAATCTCCGGTTTTTCTTCAACTGGATATATACCCAATGAACCCTTCAGTCTTTTCTGATGAAGACTTTCCATTTGAAGTAGAGATGAGCACAACCTCATCATCTCAAAGAAATGAAGTGACATTTCAAGATGTTTCTCCACTACCAGATTTTAGTCATCCTGGTCCAAGCAACACAAGAAGGATGCATTCAGATATTTTGACTTCAACTCCTAATAAAACAGTTCTAGAAGAAAAGAAAGCAAAGCACGAAGAACGTTTGAAAACAAAACAAAAAAGTCAATCTTTGAAACAGAAGAATACTTCTAGAGTTCCTACACTGTAAAATCATAACTATTACCAGCTGCAAGAAACTCTCTGTGATTGGCGAAAATAATTATTTTCGCCAATCACAGAGAGTTTCTTGCAGCTGGGAATAGTTATTTTTTTACAGTGTAGTGCTGCATCACATAAAAGGCAATTGTCTTTCAGTTCCTCAGAATCGGATGTTGACTGCCCAACTAAAGCTGACATGCCAAGATTCCAGCAATGATAGCCACATGGAAACAGATGAAAGTGGATCTGAACATAAATCACAAGGGCAGTTTGTCATAGAAAAAGATCCCCAGTGTGTTCTTGTGGGAGATTTTCTTTTAGTTAAAGTTTTCGATTACAAAACTCAGAAAAACATCCCGGCTCAAGTAATTGAAACAAATGAAAATTCATTTAAAGTAAAATTTATGCGTCCATATAGAGGTCAGTGGGACACATTTATTTTCCCTGATGTTGATGATAAAAGTGACATACTTGCACAAGATGTTGTTGGAAAGTTCATCAAATTTCAACAACTGAGATGTGGAAGAATTAAATTTGAATAAGTTTGCTTTATTTTTGTGTTTTACTGCTAACTCGAAAGAAATTCATTAACTGCTATGTATTTTTAATAGTGTTGTTTACTTATCTTCTAAGTAAAGTTTCTGCTTATACATTTGTCTTTATTTAACAGAAATATTTTGGTTATTTATTGGCCAAAAAAGAATAGTATTCATTCTCAAAGCTATTACATGATTCATAAAATAAATTTTATTATGTGGAAGTACAAAATTTTAAGAAACTTAAAACAACATAAGAAAATCTTCTTGACCGCCATTACCCATACCAGTGACTGCTATTACCCTACATTTAGGGTAATGGCGGTCAAAATATATTTTTACGTTTTTTCTGTTTTCATAAAAACAATTAATCCTATGTAATGAAGTTTACTACAAAGTATGTTAATATGATAAAAGAACACATTTCAATATTAAAATTTAAACTATTTTTCTTTCCTGCACATATACAGTAAAATTTCCTTAAGTGACTGCCATTCCCCCATTCTCCCCTACCATTCTATTCTATTACTGTTTTCGAGTTTTAACTCTCTAATGGCTAATTTAAGGATGCCACTGATATAGTAACTCTTTTATTTTAGTATTATTATTGTTATTATTAAGCATAGTAGAATCGCTTGAGATCTTTTAAATTACGAAAAAACATATTCAGCAATGTATTTAACATTATTATTATTATTATTATTATTATTATTTGATTGATTAGGTGTTAAATGAAAATTATCGTTGTGGTGAATTTATTTAGAATTACTGAAATATAAGAGGAATTAAATAATAATAATAATAAAATTATCAATGATGTTATAATTCCTGGGTGCATTGAAATTCATATGCATTTTTACTGTCATTCATAACGAATAAATAAATTTATTTATATATTTTATATGATATATTTAAGATGCCTGCCTACCTTTAATGCAATTTTCGGTCAAAATTCCGATTTTCTATTTTTGGGTTAGTATTAAAGTATGACATTTTAGCTTTCTAAATCAGTTTGAATTTTGTTTCTATCTTGCTTAGAATTTGAGTTATAGGCATTTTAATATTAGCCACTCGCCAGATTTTGAAACCGGAAGTGACCGGAAATGCTTGTTTACATAAATGTTTTACTTAATATAATATAAGCATAAAAATTTGTAACTGAATATAAAATGAATTTAAAAAATAAAATAAAAAGCTTTGAAATAAACCAGGAACTTATTAAAATTATTTTTTGTTTAATAGGTAAAATCTTCTTTTTAAATCTGTTTTCTGCTTTTTCTCAAAATAAGAATTTTAAGGTTGCCGTCGAGTTTAATTTGCGACATTTTCAGCGTCGTAAATCTCGACATGGCTTAAACTCGAAGCTCCCAGACAATGACCATTGAGTAATATAGTTGCCAACTTTATCACTTTTTGACTGCTGAAAATTTTAATATATATATATTCATTTTATTAGTAGCTTTTTACATAAAATTGATTTTGTCATCGTGTCTTCGTGTCACGCTAATAAACAAGACTAATAAACAATATAAGCTGTTCAGTTTGTCGCTACATGGCCTAGGTGGTTAGAGCGTCCTGTTAATAATAAGGTGGTAGAGAGTTCTATCCCCAAAGGTCCGGCGTGTTGATTTTTGCAGATAATATGTGGAAAATTTGCTAATTGATAAAAGAAAATTTTTCGTTGACTGCACAATTTTCGAAAAGTATTTTAAGTTTTTTTTTTTCTTTTTTTTTTTAGATATTAGAAAACACAAATTATTTTAGATATTAAAAAAGCACAAATTAAAAAGTTTTAAGTAAAAAATACATAAATAAATATTTTTTATATATAGATAGATAGATAGACAGATATACAATGAAATAAATTTTCTAGATTTAAAAATTTATAATGAAAATGGTTATTTAGATTTTGATATTTATGATAAGAGAAAAGAATTTTCTTTTAAAGTTAATCTATTTACTCATTACAAATCTTGTTTACATAAAACCATCTATAAAAATATTCTAATTAACTTCCTCTATAGAATAAAACATCTTTCTTCTAATAAACATAAAAGTAAAAATGTTAAATCTATCTGTAATCATGCTAGAGTTTATGGTTATCCAAAATTTCTAGTAAATTCAATTATTAAATCATATTTCTGATTTAATCATCTTACCTTGTCTATGGTGTTTACATAAACAAAAAAAAAGTGCATTTTTGCATTTTTATCAAAAAAATTATATAAAAAATAAAAGACAATAAAAAATGTGGTGGATGGGTGGGCAGATGCTTGATTAAGGAGGATGGGTGGTGTTGTTAGGCTGGATGGTTGGGAGGGATTGTGATTCTCGCGTATTTATATGTGTGTTTGCTGTATAGATTTTTAAAATAATAATAATAATAATAATAAAAAACTGTTATAAATTTTAATATTAAATTACTGACTCTCTACTAACTTAATTTGTCCAAAGAAACATTTATCAAATGTACATTAAAAAAAAAAAAAAAAAAAAAAATATATATATATATATATATATATAATTAAATAGTTATTTAGTAAATTAACCTCAATATAAAATATTTGTTTTGGTAAATTAACCTCAATATTAATTACATATTGCTTTGTGTTCTTTTATTATTATATTAATGGATTTCAACTTAGTTAATTTATCCAAAGAAACATATAACAAATCTACATTTAAAAAATAAATTAGTTAATAAATTAACCCCAATTTTTATTACATATTGCATTGTGCTCTTAAATTAACTCTAAATTGAATTTTACATGACAGCATTTGATTAGATTTATACAGCACACACACATTATAAATAATTATATTAAAAAAAAAAAAAAAAAAAAAAAAAGGGAGTTATTACTTTTTCTAAACTACACAAGATGGCGATACTTACTCAATTATCTGATTTCTATGTTTCCATAAAATGACACTTTGATGTTTTTGCATTATCGTACATAAAATTTATATTTAATTTTAAATTATCACTTTTAGGTTAATTATTAAAATCAAACAGTTCACTCAATTTATCGTTCTGTTGATTAATGCAAATTCAAAAAATAATTTAATCGTTCAGTTATTTAATTCGATTCCAAAATTAACTGTGAATCTAACTGTATACAGCCACATGTATGCCTCGTGTTCTGGCTTTACGTGCAAGGGTGCAAGTTTCTTATACAAGTTTTTCATGTGAAATGTATGTTATACTTTAGATTTATTAATTATTACTAGTATTTCATTTAACTATTTTTATTAGTATTTCCATTAATAATATTGACTATGCTGCATGAATTCAAAATTTTGATTTTCATATGGTTTTCATAACTTTTCAGTTTTATTTTTTTCTCTCTTTTGGTGGTGTTATTGGGGGTAGCTTGTTGTAAATATTAAGCAATTTGCATACAACAAGACAGAAATAACACCTACTTTACATGCAATATTCATTCTACTCCCTTGAAAAAGTAATGAATTTGCATGTTTCAATTTATGGATGTTTGATAGTCGCAATCTCTTTTTGAATTTTTCTGTTTTATCTTTTTCAATGTTTCTTGTTTTCATCTATTCAATGTTTGAAAAGGTTTTCAATATATATATATATATATATATATATATATATATAATATGAAACTGGATTTGTCATCGCGTTTCTGTCACGCTAAAAGACGCTTACATTTAAGGGGGGGGGGGGGATTGTTAGAGCGTCATTTTGACAACGCAAGAGTCGTGTGTTCGATCCTCGCCGGGCCGAGGTCTTAATTTGTGTAAATAATTAATAGAAAAGTTGTCAATAGATAAAAGAAAATATTTCGTTGCGTACACAGTATCCTAATAATTTTTGAAGAGTTTTTTAAACAGCTTTTTATCTAGTTACTAAAAAGCACAAAATAAAAATTTAAGTAAAAATAAATAAATGTATATATATATATATATATATATTTTTATAAGCTTTTTGTATGAAATTGGATTTTGTCATCGCGTCTTCATGTCACGCTAATAAAAAAGGCGCCTCCATTTTAAAGTAAATATAAGCTTCGCTGTTTGTCGCTCGCTGGCTTAGTTGATTAGAGCGTCATGTTAATAACGTGATGGTTGAGAGTTCGATCTCCGAAGGTCCGGCGTGTTAATTTTGCAGACAATTAGTAGAAAAGGTGTCAAATGATGAAAGAAAATATTTCGTTGACAACACAGTATCCTAAGAATTTTTAAAGAGTTTTTTAAACAGCTTTTATCTGATTACTAAAAAGCACAAAATAAAAATGTAAGTGAAAACAAGTAAATAAATACATTTTTTTGTGAATTTTTTATTAGAAGCTTTTCATTGAAATTGAATTTTGTCCTCGTGTCACACTAAAAAACAAGGTGCTTCCACTTTAGAATAAATGTAAGCATAATTTTGTGTCGTTCGTTGGCACAGTTGATTAGAGCGTCATATTGATAGCGCGATGATGGTGGGTTCGGTCCTTGAACGCCGAGATGTTGCTTTTTCGCCGATAATTAATAGAAGAGATGTAATTTGTTAAAAGGAAAGCTTTCGTGGTCTGCACTATAGCCTAAGAAATTTTGATTAGTCTTTTTAAGAAGCTTTTTTCAGTTACTAAAAAGAACAAAAAAAAAAAAAAAAAAAGGAAAAATTGTTGGAAGCTTTTTATTGTGGAGCACAAAAACAGCATAAAATGAAAGTTTATTCTTGCCCAGACATGCTATAAAAACATAAAAGTTTCAATAATAAGCAAATTTAAAATGTATGATGTATAGGCACCTTCCTTCCCTAACATTGGAATCTAAAGCTATTTGATTTCTCTTTGCCGTTCCTGAAATCCAAGGCAGTTTAGTTTCTGTTTTCCCGTAGCCAGCCGATCATGTGACGCAGTATCGGAACTTGAAAGGAAGTGAGTGATTATGACGAGAGTGACATCATTTCCTCAACGGGCTGCAGCTAAAAGGCATTCGAGGGACGAGTGCAGTTTTGCTACGAGTCCTGGACGGAGCTGTGTGCTCATTAGACGTGCCGCTGATGACTGTATTTTATTTACTTTGGCTTTCACGCTCGACGATGTTAGTGAAATGCCGGACAATTTCCTATTTTTATAAATTATGATTGACGATCTATTGACTACTGAACTTACTTTGATGATTGACTTTAACTGCTCATTAACTCCTTGTAAATAGTAACTGTAAATATTTTAATTCTTTATTAAAAGTTAAGTAAATATTAGAATTAGTATTGTTCTTAAAGTTTTAAACCGCTCGCCAGCCCAACCTGATACTATATATCAGAAGTGGGATTAAGAATAAAATCTACTGGATTAAGAATAAAATCTACAGGATTAAGAATAAAATCTACAGGATTAAGAATAAAATCTACTGGATTAAGAATAAATCGATTATTTTAATTTTAACTTAGAGTTTGGATTGCAACTTAAATTTTAATTTTAAAGTGAATTTTGATTTCAACGAGAATTTTCGAGAAACACGAACTTTTAAAAACTGTTGCTGAACAGTTGAACTGTGTTTAAAATATGAACTGTATAGACTTTTGTGAACTGAACTTTTTAAAAACTGTTCTTGAAATATAGACTATTTTTAAAAACTGTTGCGAACTTTGTGTCATCGAGTGAAATATGATGTTAAACAACATTGGAGCTTTTGTGCGGAGTGCTTTTTCTATTCTGCAATTTATAGTGGATGATAAAATACGTAAAGTGTGTTCTGTGGATGCTACGGAATAGCTACGGATCGTCTGGATAAAGGTCTGAACAAGAAATTTCTGTTCTACAAAGTGCGAAAGATGTTCTTCAAGGTTCTCGATGATTAAAACAGCAAGTCGACTAAATGGAAATTTTAAATAAAATTTAAAACAACAGCTGTTTCGACTCTACAAAGGTACGTACATTTTATCTTCTTATAAAATGGTTTCATTGGGTGATATACCCAAGATCGGCGCTGCACTGAGGAATGAAAGTTATAGTAAGATTAAAATTCTGCATCGCTTTTTATTTAACGATATAGGTGACAGAAAAAATCGATGCAGAATACGAAAGTTTTCCGGCTTTAATTTTGCCATAGATGATGAGAATTATATAAAAAGGCAAAAATTCATCGACGAAAATTTTTCATTAAATGAACTAATTATTATCTGTAATGTATTAAATGTTCCTTTTGATGGGAGCAAGAATGAACTGCGAGATCGATTATTATTACATTTGTGTGACACGGAGTTGTTGAAACAAGAATGTTCCGAGAATAATTCAGATGAGGAAGATTCTGAAAACGAAAGTAGCGATAATGACGTCGAAAAAGCCGACTCCTCTGTGCAGTGCCATATCAGCAAAAATAAGTGTTATGATTGTGATTATGATAATGATAATGTTATTGATGATTATAATAAGGGTAAAAAAAGTATAAATTGTAATAATGTGAATTTTGGATCACTTGGTGCAACTGTCTCTTTTAGCGATTTTGAGAACAATATTTCTAAATTTAGCGGCGAGCCGCATGAGAATGTTATTGAGTTTTTTAACGAATTTGAGGAAATAGCTGAAATGTTTAATCTAAACGAATTACAAAAAATAATTTTCTGTAAAAGATCGTTGAGCGGAAATGCTCTGTTATTTGTAAAATCCGAAAAGGGATTACTTACTTATAAAAAATTAAAAAATGCATTAATCGAGGAATTTAGAATCGAAATTAACTCTGCGTCTTTACATGAAATGCTGTGTAAAAAGAAAATGAAGCCTAATGAAACGGTTATAGAGTATTTCTTTAAAATGCGCGAATTGGCAAAAAACGGGCACATTGAAGATGCCGCGTTAATGCATTACGTGATCCAAGGAATAAATGACAAAAGTGAAAATAAACTAATTCTTTATGGTGCAAAAAATATTCGTGAATTTAAAGAAAAATTGAAATTACATGAAGTGTACAAAAGAGACACTGAAAAAACTAAATCTAGATTTGATAAAGTTGATAATGCAAAATTGAAAACTGTACAACATAATGTATATGAAAAATTTAGTCCTAGAAATGATGTAAATAAATTGTGTTATAATTGTGGTGAAAAAAACCACTTATCTAGAGATTGCCCTCATAAGGCCAAAGGCCTTAAGTGTTTTACGTGTAAGCAGTACGGGCATAAAAGTTCGGAGTGCCCAGGTTCGAAACAAGAAGTTGAAACATTATGTGTTAGTATAAATCATAATTTGAACAAAAATATTTTGATTAATAATGTAAATTTTATTGGAATCATTGATACAGGAAGTGAAGCAACATTGTTGCGTAAAAGTTCTTTTGACAAATTAAGTGTAAAAAAATTAAATACTATGAGTACTATTTTGAAGGGTATCGGAAAGAGTTCGATAAAACCCTTAGGTTCATTCAGTGCTGATCTTAAAGTTGATGATTTTAAAAATAAAACTGATATTTATGTTGTACATGATGATTTAATTCCTATGACGTAATCCTCGGTATGAATGTATTAATGTTAAGTGAAACAACAATTAATGAAAAGGGTATTTTTGTGAAAAATAAGTGTAATTCTCTAGAGGTAAATTTAGTAACAGTACTCCCTGTAGATAAATATCAAAGTGAAATTAAAACGAATGTTGTTGTTGATGCCCCTATGAACTGTAAGAACAAAAATTTTGAAAAATCCCTAGAAATAAATAAAACAGTAAATAGTGCTAAAAAATGCAAAAATGAAACCCCTCAACCTTGTTATGCGGTCAAAAAATCATTAGAATCTCCCGAAAAGGCCATAAGTGAAAATGACGATAAAGACGAAAACGACGAGAGTGATGACGATAAGATGCTTTCAGAGGACGATATTAGTGTAAATGATGACAGTGAGGAAGAAGAGGAGCCTCGACGACAGAAACAGAGTCATACGAGTATTTTCCAGACAGATGATGATGGTGATGAAGAGGAGGAGCCGCGCCGAAAGGGACGAAGTCAGACGAATGTTTTCAGAATGAAGTCGCTAAACCTTAATAACACTTATTTGAAGAGAGATGAAAAACAATTCCTACTTAGAAAAATTTCACAGTTAGCCGAAGAGTTGAAAAAAGTAAAAGAAAAAGTTGACGAGAATTCCAAACTCCTTAAAAGGAAGAAATCGAGAAAAAAGCCAGTGACAATAGATTCCACTGAGTGTAAAAAACAGAATTTGCCAAAAGAAGAGACTGCCGGTATAGATCCGAGAAAAGTGTTCATTCCATCACTTCCATTGACGACCACGATTGGTGAAATAGCCATATTATTTCCCAAAGCTGTACAAATAAAATTAGAAGTTTTCCCTAAATATAATACTGCCATTATAGACTTTTCGACTGAACTTGATGCAACAGACGCCTTAAAAGGCATTAAGACTGAAAATGATCGATTGGAGGGTCTCGAGTTCGAGTCCCAAAATAACTTTGAGTCCCAAAGTAAAGATTTGCGTAAACCTGCTAAAGAACTATGTGTTAAAGTTAAAAAGAAAAATGAAGCAAAAAATAAATTGAGTAAACAACCACCAAAAACTGGTGAACTAAGCGACCAAGTTGCCGTAAAGCCAAAACTGATGTACTTTTGTAACTGTACGACTGTAAAAATTAAAAATGATAATATTGATGAAAAAGTTAGAAATGGATGCCATGAAGGCTCCTATTGCATACCCACTCATGCTAAGATCCTCAGACATAGGATCACTTAGTTTAAAAGCAAAAATTTGAAATATATTGTAAATAAGTTTGTTTTTATTTTGTGTTGCTTTTTTTTTTTTTTTTTTTTTTTTGTATCTTTTCAGTGTGATCGCCTGGAGGTCCAGTCGAGGAAGGATGGCCGAGTGATGTATAGGCACCTTCCTTCCCTAACATTGGAATCTAAAGCTATTTGATTTCTCTTTGCCGTTCCTGAAATCCAAGGCAGTTTAGTTTCTGTTTTCCCGTAGCCAGCCGATCATGTGACGCAGTATCGGAACTTGAAAGGAAGTGCGTGATATGACGAGAGTGACATCATTTCCTCAACGGGCTGCAGCTAAAAGGCATTCGAGGGACGAGTGCAGTTTTGCTACGAGTCCTGGACGGAGCTGTGTGCTCATTAGACGTGCCGCTGATGACTGTATTTTATTTACTTTGGCTTTCACGCTCGACGATGTTAGTGAAATGCCGGACAATTTCCTATTTTTATAAATTATGATTGACGATCTATTGACTACTGAACTTACTTTGATATTGACTTTAACTGCTCATTAACTCCTTGTAAATAGTAACTGTAAATATTTTAATTCTTTATTAAAAGTTAAGTAAATATTAGAATTAGTATTGTTCTTAAAGTTTTAAACCGCTCGCCAGCCCAACCTGATACTATATGTATGTATATATAGATATATAGATATAAAATTTTTAAGCACTGAAAATTTTTAAATATTCAAGAACAGTATTTTTTGGCATTTGTTAGATTTTTCTAGCATGTTCTACGACTTTTCTTAACTGTTCTTTGACTTCTGATTAGAGCGTCATGCTGATAACGCGATGGTTGTGGGTTTGATCCTCGAAGGCTGGTGTGCTGTTTTTTCGCAGATAGTTAAAAGAAAAGATGTCAGTTTATGAAAGAAAATCTTTAGTTTACACAGCATCCTAGGAAATTTTGATTAGTTTTTAAGAAGGTATTTTTATAACTAAAAAGCATAAAATAAATATTTAAGTAAAAAAACATTTTAAATTAAAAGCTTTTTATTGTGGCATAAAAAGCATAAAATATAAATTTATTGTGGCAAAGATATTCTATTATGAAATGAAAGTTTTAACACTAAGAAAATTTTAGAGAAAAGTATTTCATTTTTACGAAAGAGGAAATTTTTTAAATATTCAAAATATTTTAAAAAGCTTTCGAGACCTTTGAAATTTATGGCTTACAGAGCTGTCAACCTAATCCGGCAAATTGTTAGTACCGCCCATTTTTCTATTAAGAGAATTACTCTAAAAATTAAGCGGTGTAGAAAAATGGGCGGTACTAACAATTTGCCGGATTAGGTTGGCAGCTCTGGGCTTAACAAATAATTATTCAAAAAGCGAACAACTAAGAATATTGGTCTCGAATTCTTTTTAAAATATTTTGAATATTTAAAAATTTTCATCTTTTGCAAAAGTGAAATATCTATATTTTTCTCTAAAATTTTCTTAGCGTTAAAACTTTCATTTCATTATAGAATGTCTTTGCCACAATAAATTTTTATTTTATGCTTTTTAGGGCTTAACAATAAAAAGCTTCTAATTTTATAAAATGTTTTTTTTTACTTAAATATTTATTTAATGAATGAAAACCGTTGCAGTTCGATGATTAAATAAAATAAATATTTCTATTACATTTTTCCGGTAGTCAAAAAGTGCTAAGTTGGCAATTATGATAATTAAACATTTATCGCAGAGATCGTAGTCTCCACCCTTTTTTTTTTTCAGGACACTTTCAAAGATGAAAAATTTTGGCTTCTTCTGCGAGCACTTTTTTTTTAGAGAAATTCTTTTTATGTTCTTAAAGTAATGTGCCGTGAACTAACAACAGAGAAATTGTGATAAAATATGTTGGTAGCTAAAAAGGCATAAATTTCCCGAAGGGTCCTGCGAAAAGAGCGCAGACCACGATCCCTACTACTCTTTAACCAATGTCTCTTGAATGGTTAACTACATTTCTTGCGACCATGGAAGCCCCTGCTTATGAGCGGATTCAACGAGTCCACTATGTAAACCAGGGGTGGCCAACCCGCGGCCCGCGGGCCGCATGCGGCCCACCTAGTAGTTTCTTGCGGCCCGCGAGGAGACTGACGATATTTAAAGTTTGACAAATTTGGTTAACAGATCAAAAATTAATAATCTGGTGTGTCACTCACACGACTTTCTCTTACCCTGAAATTTAATACCATAAATACAGGTTGCAGATTAAAAGGTAAGATAACGAGTACTGTTATGTAAACTTGGGTTGAACAATTCATATTAGGCTTCTGAAGAGTTTTATATGATAATTAGTTCTGTGTGACTGGGGCTACCGCCCCCTCAATCCCCCGTTTCATTAATGCACCTACATTTATATAGAATTTAAGTCGGTTATTAAAAAATAATTCTGTTTTCCATATTTCAGAAGTAGTATAACACCAAATATCCAAAAAAAGTGCATTTTATTCTCAATACTTAGGAAAAAAAAATGTTTTTTTTTTTTTTTTTTTTTTTTTTTTTTTTTTTTTTTAAGTTTTTTTTTCGTTAAAAGTAAAAAAAAAATCTATAACTTTGTTTTATATTATCGCAGATCGATGGTTCAACAATTCGTTTTAAAGGTATTGGCGAGCTCTTTTGAAAGATACCCATCATGAAAATTTACTACCCTCGAGGGGGGACTTCCCCCCCAGGGGGGGACGCGAGGCTCCTACACACACACAAAAAAAAAAAAAAAAAAAAAAAAAAAAAATCCCTGTTAACTATCTCTATTACAAAAAATATATATTCGTTTCATTTGGTTTAGTGCAGTCTATAGACGTTAAACTCTACTTACAGGGATGGAACACGGGCGCAGAATTCATACCGGAATCTGTTTAAGAAATTTTACTACCTAGAATATCGTTGATTTAAGAAATAGAAAATTTTGTTACATTGATAGTGGTATGAGTACTGCGCCCGTGTTCCATCCCTGTACTTACCTGCAATTTCCCCCATTGACGTAATGTATTAGAATTATCTTGATTGTCCCTGTACGCGAACCATTTGCTTGATCTTAAAGAAAAGCTTACTGTAGCATCCGTATGTGATACACATTTAGAATGCCAAGTTTGAAATTTCTGCCATAATTTGTTTTTGAGATATGCTGATAACAGACAGACACACACGCAGACATACACACAGACCATTTGCTAAAAACATGATTTTCGTATTCAGGGCATCTCAAAACGTGTAAATATAACAAAATCTCGCGTTCGAAAATTTGACCCAAAACAATACTTTCTCTATCTTTTGGGTAAGAGAAAGTAAAAACTACGTTCTGACTTTTCGAAGTTATAATACCTTTCAACGATTATGGTAGCTGAAGAATTGTTGTAATGAAATATTTTTAGATCTATTATTCATACTTTTTATTATATTTTTAATGTATAGTCATAAATTTTCCACGATTTTATTGCTAATTTATGAATAAAAATAATTTAAATTAATGAATTCTGCTCCAAATTTTACCTCTGCTTTTCCCCGAAAAAAGTATATCCATACATGAATTATATACTCACAAACATATATTCACATATGCATATGTACAGCAGGGATGAAACACGGGCGCAGAATTCATACTACTCTCAATGTAAGAAAAATTTCTACTTCTTAAATCAACGATATTATAGGTAGAGAAATTTCTTAAACGGATTCCGGTATGAATTCTGCGCCCGTGTTCCATCCCTGGTACAGCCATAAAACAATAATAATTTCCTTCCTCCACTAATTTCGCCGTAAAATATCGTAGAAACCAGCAGCTGATGCCTGACGATTGGTAATTATATCTAGTCTTTAATTCAAATGCTAAAATTTCTTTAGGGTGTCACCTACATATTAAAACTTGCTCAAACTTTTTTTTCCCCTGAATATTAACACCCATTTTTGACTACATATTCGAATTTCTGAGGTCAAGGCGGTTCGGAAAAAGGTACAATTTATATTTCTTATATCAAATCTTCATAGAATTACAAGCAAAAATTGATCAGGGGCAAATCTTTATATTAAAAAAGATTAAATCAAGATATCACAGAGCCCAGTGGCAGAAAGTTTTGAAGCTGTCTGCGACAGGCTTGTAAAATTTCATAATCTGTCTGCAAAATTTGCCTGTAATCAGGGGTGAAAATGGCTTACACTCAAAAAGCCTGAAAGCTGATGGAGACAGGGGGGGGAGGAGGGGGGCTTAACATCAGTGGTGATCTCGTGCAACAATACACGAATACAATTTTACTACAAAACGATATAGCATAAACAATTGTATTCATTCAATTCATCTCATTCAATTAAATATTTTATAACAATGTTTGACACAACACAATATAAATAATTACAACTAATACAAGTATTAGTTTTAGTTTTGATACAGAAATTTTTATAAGTGAATTGTTATCCGAAAGTTGCAAACAAATTTTTTCTCAATGCAGACAAAAACTGTCCGCAAGCCGTTTTTCTGTGTCTGCGACTATGTCGTCGTGTCGCGGTGTTTCTGCCACTGGGTCACAGAGAAAGGTATTATATCCATTCAGATAATAATCGGAAAAGTATAACAATTAAAAAAATAAATAAATAAAGTAAAGTAATGCTAATTAAGAAATGATGTGTTTGGTTTGGTTTAATGAGTACATGGGATTTATTGCTTGCCTCTAGGGCCGCTTATATCTCGAATAATCCACACCACAAGGGTTTATAAGTCTTTATTTAAGAACAGATACAAGAACAGAACAAGGACAATACATACATCCATGCCTTCTCCGGGATTAGAACCAGTACCCAACTGTGTAGAAGTCAGGGTCGCTAACCACTACACCGTCTGGGCGGCATGTGTACGTTTAAACTTACTTGAATAACTATTTTAAATCATGCGCAAGCAAACTGATATGACACAAATGGCTGCTATAACGCAAATGGTAACAAGTGACAGCCCCCTAAGAGCAATAAAAATTGAAATGTCACTCTAATTCGAAAAAAAATCTGGTGTGAAACAACCACACGACTTCCATTACCCACTATTACACTTATTATATGCATTTTTTGAGAGATAATGTGGTCAGAAAACATAAAAGTGACCAAAAGAGAACATTGTTAGAGCCGTTTTTGATATACGAACTTCTACAAAAAATCAATTACTGAAGGGAAAACAATAATTACATACAAAAGCATATTTAAAAGTGAGTTAAAATGGCGAGTTTGAAAAAAATCCGTACAACCGTTTTTAAAGGAACGCCTTTGCGAGGCCTGAAATTGAGCTATTTATACAGGACGCCTATCAATTTTCCTGAACTAACCAACTATATCATTCGAAAGGACATCTAATAGAGTGTTTTTATAGCAAGTTTGAAGAAAATCGTTAGAGCCGTTTTTTGAGATACGGACTTACGGTCTCACTTCCGGTTTCCGATGTCCCACTTCCGGTTTTTCAATTTTCACCAAAATTTGGAAATTTCATCTGTACACCAGACGTATTTCAATTCTAAAGTTTCGTAGCTCTATCTTTATTAGTTTCTGAGCTATAATAGCCAGAAGATTCTCCACATACACACACACACACACATACATACATACACACTGACCAATTGCCAAAAACCACTTTTTTGGACTCAGGGGACCTTAAAACGTGTAAATCAGGTGAAAACAGGATATCGAATTTTCAGACCGAATACAATACTTCCATTACCTACGGTAGTAGGGTAATGGAAGTAATAACGATAGAAATGAACTATAAATTTAGAAACCCATATTTTTGATGATATCAATTCTATTCGTGCAAAAATTAATGTAGGTCATAACCTCATAACTCAAAATTTTTTGAAATATGAAATTAGTAATAATTTTCATAGTTCAAAAAATGTTTTTTAATCAAAAATATGCATGGAATATATTTGGCTTATTTCAGTCAGTATTCTAACGTAAAAAAAAAAAAATGAAATTTTAGTATGTTAGTTTTTTGGGAAGGCATGAATTAATATTTATTACTCGTACATTCATTTATCATTACCATCTCCATATTTTAACAAATTATAACTCTGTGAAAAATTGAGAGAAACATATAAACTATGCCATTTTCTGGGCTGATTTGATCCAAATATTCCAAAAAGCTTGTCCAAATTGGGTGTTGCTTTTGAGAAAACGAAGTTGATGTCAGTTTTAATATGTAGACACCCCTTAAGCATAGTCTAACTAAACCGCTCTAAACTAGGCTTTATTATTAATCGATTGGCACCAGCCGCATGGCTCTACACTAATTTTTCGGCGAAATTAGTCGGGAAAACAGGGGGTGGGGGTGAGCTTTTTTATGACTGTACATACGGTGCGGCCCGAATGAATAAAACAGGTTTCCAATGCGGCCCACCAAGTGTTTTGGGTTGGACAGGCCTGATGTAAACTATGGGAGAGGGAGACAAGCTTTTCGTTGAGAGAAAATAAGCGGTAAGGGAATACCGAATGACTGGATGTTTACTAAATTCAAACCTGTTGGTCAACTTGGAAACCCTCCAAGATTTTCGACTCGTCCTCACTACTAGGCGTAGGAAACGTGGTCAAAGAACTTATACTATCGGAAAGAAGGTTTGCTTCCGTAGCGATAATGTAAACGCGTCTAATCACGTGACTTGATAGAATAACCATACACCAAAAGCAACATTACAGGGAAACGGCACAGTCAAATGGCGTACGGTCGCTGTGTTTTATTTTCGCTATCTTGCTTGCATTGAACAAAGAACTTATACTATCGCATAGTATAAGTTTTTTGCATTACTTTCCCAATGATTATAGCTCTTAGCCTTATTTATTGTACAGTCGGGGAAAAAAAAAACGCAACACGCAACGTAACTTCGTTACTAATCAATGTAGGAAAATGTAATAGGTATCATTCGACGGGGAATTGTGAGTAGTTTCAGAAAATGAACTGATATTTTGAATTGGGGGTCGTCTACATATTAAAACGCGCACCAACTTTGATTTTTTCAATGGTAACACCCTATTTTTATTTTATATTTGAATTCCCGCAATCGCGACAACGCGAAAAAGTATATTGGTTGTATATTTTACTCATTTTTTCACAGAGTTATAAGCGTTCAAAGTTTGAAGGTGCTAATGTTAAATTCATATTTCAAACTTTTATTAATATCTTCATAAAAAATAACTTGATCGATATAATTTTTTTTTTACGAGATATAGTGAAGAAACCCAAACATAATCCATCATTACTTTTGATTCCGGAAAATATTTTTAATTCTGAAAAATATTAATAAATTCATATTCATAAAAATTATGAATTATGACCTATATTAATTTTTACATAAAATTAATCCTAATGCTGAAAAATATGGGTATGCAAATTTGCAGCTCATTCCAGTTATTAGTTTTCGAGATATAAATAAATCTTTCTTTTGGAGTGGTTTTGGGGGCCGTCTCTTATATAGTTTTGCATGAGATAACGAATCAAATCTTAAAAAATAACAAACAAAATTAAACAAAATGCTTTTATTTTTTATTTACGGGTCAAATTATATAACAACAACGTCAAACGCAAAGAAATGAAATAAAAATGATGATTTTTGGACAGTGTTAGCATCAAGAATTCCTGTTTTCTAAAGAAGACAAGCCCCGCCTTCATCGTTCTTCAAAACAAAACAATACAGTAAAGAAAAGTAAATGTAGCATTGAGTATTCGTGTTAAACTCCTTATTTTATGTTGACAAAATATGCACAAGTGGTATTTACTTCATCGATTAATTGGTGATAAATTTTGAATCTTTTAAACAAACACTAGAAGAAAAAAAGTAACTAAATAGGCGGGGTTTACTGTTTTAAATAGAAAAATAGGTTTAATGTGAAATTGTCAAATATAAAAAACGAATGGAATTGGAATACAAGACAGACCTGTAAAATCTTTTCTTAACTACCGTCATAGTTAAAAAAGGCTTAATCATTTGCTTCATATATTGCTTTATTTTATTTTATTTATTTACTTATTTATTTATTTTGTAGGGGGACGATTATTCTTTTAAGCACACTTACTCTTTAAAATTTTATTAATTAATTTTAAGTTTATTCATTTTTAAAAACATACTTTAATTTTTATAAATATATTTTAACACTTTTTGCGACTGCAGGATTTTGTCTTTTTGACAGCAAGACCCGCCTACGGGCGTTATACTCTCAAAATAAAATATTTCAGAACAAATTTTTTGTATTCACAATTATATTACAAATGGATATACATTATAATTATATTCTTTCTCAACAATATATTTCTATCCATAGTATATTTCATTGCAAAAATATGAACACTGAGTACACACTTAAGAAATATGTAACACACAAATTACGAAAGAAACGCCCACTGACAGAGCTACAGATTTTCAAATGGCGTGAATCTACGTAAGCGGTCGCGAAAGGGTTAATTAAGAAATTATATTTTCATAGAAATTATAAAACGAATCGTACAGTTCCAAAGATTTCAACTGATCGAAAACTGGTAAGTGCGATTAAAATTGTTTAATATTTACTTCATGAACATTTACAATAATTTATCCGAAAAGATTTAGTTTATGCGTTGTTGTATATATATATATTATTTCATTTCGTATATTCTGTTACACCTACGAAAGAAAATTTAAGCTTTATTGGTGATCACTACAGCCATAATAGACACTTTTACTTGAAAAATATTGCACTTTTTTCACAGAGTACTGTATGGAGTAATCGCAAGTGTAATGTATTTAAAAAGACCTAAAATTATCTAAAAAAGTACTGAAGTATATATAAATCTAAAAAAATTGAATTCAGGATAATTAAGGAACTGAAAACGAGGCAACGTTTTATTAATTTGTATAAATATTTTTTTTCCTGAAAGATTTCCGGTGTGAAACATTAAAATTTTCTGTATTTCTTATAGGATCTTAATTTTATTTTTCTACATTTACAAATAACCCCCTAACACATTTTTGTTTATAACTTTTTAAATACTAAAGATAAAGTATATAAATAGTATACTTTTCCGCACTGCCAGACTCTCAGAAATTCGAAAATGAAATCAAAATTGGGTGTTGCTATTGAAAAAATCAAAGTTGGCGCTCATTTCAATATGTAGATGACCCCTAATTCAAAATTTGACGACATATTCAGAAAGTGCTTTGAATTTCCTGTTGAATGATGTGTATTAGATGTTCCTGCGTCAATTAATAACGAAATTACAGCTGGTGTTGCGTTTTTTTTTTCCCCGACTGTACATTGAAAAGCCTTTTTCATTTTCTTCTTCTTTTCTTTCTTTCTTTTTTCTTTCTTTTTTTTTTTTTGGCTATATATATATTATGTATTATATTTGTATTTCTATTTAAAAATATTTGAAAATCGTAGAACATTTAGGAAATGTATTATAGGAATATATTAGGAAATGTATTACAAATCATTATTTGTTTCAGACATTTACACACATATATATATGAATATGTACTGATGAAATTATTCTTATTTCATATTTTTAAGATTTTTTTTTTAATATCGTTTTATAAATAAAATATGTAAATTACAGATATTAAAAAAAAATGTGTCAGGTAAATGAATAGCATTATTGAAATTATTACTATTTGATAACATTTAATAAAACAATTATTATTTTTATTATAAATTATCATTAAAAAAACTGCTTCAATATTTAAATGTATATTTTAATTTTTTCCTACACTTATTTACAATTAATTAGAAAATATTTTTATAGTTTTCGGGAATTAAATATTAATACATAAATGAATAGTTGCTGCTCTAAATTCTACACAACGGAACAAATAATGATCTTAAAAATAAATAATTAATTAAAATATTAACTATGATTAATAACGGTTAAAAATGATTAATGATAAATACCGAATGAGGATAAAAAGTTGATGATGAAATGTAATTAATGATTAAAGCGTAAAAAATTCGAAATCCCGCACGACCGCTGAAGACAACAGAATCTGTCAACGTCAACGAACAACCAACTTGTTTACAATTCAAATACGGCGTCCTGTGATCACATGTCGCTACAATGCATGCGCATATGCGCATATACACGAATCTCTTTTCGAAATTCTCTGCATGCTCCTCGCTATTCGCTAACTCAGCTTGTAAGTTAGCTTCTTGTACAGGCACACTATAAACTCCGCCAGGGGGCAATAGTTATGTTTCAGCTGCAGCTGGCCTTCTTATCGTAGTAAAAATTCTTTGACGTGGTTACACCTAGAGATGTGAGCGGGGAAAAAAACCCGGGTTTAAACCAGGGAATAAACCCGGTTTTTTGAGAAGGGAATTTTGAAAGCTTCCAAAACAAGGGAATTTTGAAAGTTTTTTCAAGTTGCGAATTTATCTCTTTTTTTTTTTTTTCTTAGATTAGAGATGTTCTATGGCATTTCAAAATGTTATCTCATATTCAGATGTTTTTTATGATCTTTCAATTTTTAAATAGTGCTTTTAACGCCTATAAATTTAAAAAGAACAAATTTCAAATTTCATTAATTGACAGACTTATTCTCTGTTATTGCCGTATATTTATATTTTAGTTCTGACTGTATACACACTGAGTTCAATATGACACTTTTTTTTTTTTAAATCGCAATCGCATGTTTAAGTTGTATATCTTTAACATTTTATTTCAAAAATAAAACAAAATTGCTTCAAAATATTCTGAATTTACTAAAACAATCAATAATATTACACTCGGAAATATTATTTCAATTAAAATTTCAACAATATTAATATGCAAAAAATAAATGAAGAAAGAAATAACAGCCAAATTATCAATTATTAGCTATTGAATAATTTATGTATTGATTTAATGCATTAAAAAACTATTGCTTGAATTCTTAATAACCGAAGAACTCATGTTCGATTTTGTTCCCCGTGCTCTTTCAGTGATTATAACAAAATTTCATCAACTAATGTGAAATTTTGTTCGATGAATTTTAATAAAATTTAATAATTTTAAAGTATTCTTACCATAATTTAATTTCATTGTATTATTTTTTATAACGTATTTTATTTTGGTATTCATAAAAAAAAAAAAAAAAAAAAAAAAACAAGTTATTTAAATAGGCAGACAAAACTTCATCATTTATTATTGTCAATAACGTAAACGTTTATTTTTTTACAATTTTCTATAAAATAATCACATTATTGTTGACATCACTTTTATTTATACAAATAGAATAAAAATGATATTGAAACAAGTTGTTTGGTACACCTAAAAAAGTGAAATTAAATCTCAATATTGAATATTAGTTTCTTCCCATCAAAGTTTCCAAAGTTCCCAAAATACCCGGTTTAAACCCGAAAATTCCCATGTTTATTCCCCAGAAGCAAAATTCCCGAGTTTTTTACATCTCTAGTTACACCAAAGAACTTGTACTATCGGAAAGAAGGTTTGCTTCCGTCAGTGGTGGATTTAAGGGGGGGGGGGCTAGGGGGCTGAAGCCCCCCCCCCCCCAAAACACTGACCTTAACTATTGAATATTGGAATTGTAAATTTTTTTATCGGTCTAGAATAACACTTTGAAAAATCTTAGCCCCCCCCCCCCCAAAAGTCAAGTTCTGGATCCGCCACTGGCTTCCGTAGCGATAATGTAAACGCGTCTAATCACGTGACTTGATAGAATAACCATACACCAAAAGCAACTTTACAGGGAAACGGCACAGTCGAATGGCGTACGGTCGCTGTGATTTATTTTCACTATCTTGCTTGCATTGAACAAAGAACTTATACTATCCTCCTATAACATGAGTTCTTTGCATTACTTTCACAATGATTATAGCTCTTAGCCTTATTTATTGTACATTGAAAAGCCTGTTTCATTTCTTTCTTTCTTTTTTTTTCTTATTTTTTTTTTTTTGTTGGATATATATATATATATATATATATATATATATATAAATTATGTATTATATTTTTATTTCTATTTAAAAATATTTAAAAATAGGTAGAATATTTAGGAAATGTATTATAGGAATATATTAGGAAATGTATTATAAATCATTATTTGTTTCAGACATTTACACACACACACATATATATACCATTAACACATACTGATAAAATTATTCTTATTTAATATTTTTAATATTTTTTTTAATATCGTTTTATAAATAAAATATGTAAATTACAGATATTTAAAAAAAAATGTGTCAGGTAAATGAATAGCATTATTACATTTATTAATATTTGATAACACTTAATAAAACAATTATTATATTTATTAAAAATTATCAATAAAAAATCTGCTTCAATATTTAAATGTATATTTTAATTTTTTTCTACACTTATTTACAATTAATTAGAAAACATTTTTAAAGTTTTCGGGAATTAAATATTATTACATATATGAATAAATAGACAATAAGACTTCTTCACACACCATAAATTTTAAGCCAGCACAACCGGTTTCGAAAGGACGTATCCTTCCTTCATCAGGTGCAAAAAACACGTGCTACTGCCTTGGAGGCAAAAGCAAGACTGAAAGCAGGGCAAAAACCAGAGGGGGAGGAGCAACACAAACAACCAGTAGGAAGCATCATGCTGGACCAATCAGAGAGGAACACACATGCACACACAAAAACAAAAGGAGGGAGGGAAGGAATAAACAACAATTTATAATTTTTTTTTTATTTATTTATTTATTTATTTTTATTTATTATTTATTTATTTATTTATTTATTTTTTAAAATTAATATTATACTAATAAGTAAATTTAATAAAATTAATTAATTAATTAATTATTATTATTATTATTTTTTTTTTTTTGTATTTAATATTTTTTATTTGGCATGAAAGATAATTTTGGCACTTTTAAAATTAATTTTGGCACTCTTAATAAAGTTTTAATTTTAAGAGTGCCAATATTATCTTTCATGCCAAACGCATTTCCGAACTGGATTTTTTGGAAAATTTAGCTATTTACCTTAATCGTGATAAAATTGTCAATGAAAAATCTGATTCCACTTTGCTGTCTACAGCCTGGGAAAATTTGTTTAATTCAATTAAATAATTTCCTTCATTATGTTTATAACATAATAATAGTTATAATTAAATATTTCTAAATAAATAAATATAAATAAATAAATAAATAAAATAATAATAAATAAATTAATTTTATTAAATTTACTTATTAGTATAATATTAATTAAAATAAATAAATAAATAAAAAATAAATAAATGAATAATAATAATAAAAAAAATTATAAATTATTGTTTATTCCTTCCCTCCCTCCTTTAGTTTTTGTGTGTGCATGTGTGTTCCTATCTGATTGGTCCTGCATGATGCTTCCTATTGGTTGTTTGTGTTGCTCCTCCCCCTCTGGTTTTTGCCCTGCTTTCAGTCTTGCTTTTGCCTCCAAGGCAGTAGCACGTGTTTTTTGCACCTGATGAAGGAAGGCTACGTCCTTTCGAAACCGGTTATGCTGGCTTAAAATTTGTGGTATGTGAAGAAGACTTATTGTCTATTTATCGCTTGTACACCAGTTTTACATAAATGAATAGTTGCTGCTCTAAATTCTACGCAACGGAACAAATGATGATCTTAAAAATAAATAATTAATTAAAGTATTAACTATGATTAATAATGGTTAAAAATGATTAATGATAAATACTGAATGAGGATGAAAAGTTGATGATGAAATGTAATTAATGATTAAAGCGTAAACAATTCAAAATCCTGCACGACCGCTGAAGACAACAGAAATCGACGAACAACGAACTTGTTTACAAATCAAATTCAAATACGGCGTCCTGTGATCACATGTCACTACAACGCATGCGCATATACACAAATCTCTTTTCGAAATTCTTTGCATGCTCCTCGCTATGCGCTAGCTCACCCTGTAAGTTAGTTTCTTGTACAGGCACATTATAAACTGCACCAAGGGGCATTCGTTATGTTTTAGCACTAGCAGCAGCTGGCCATCTTATCGTAGTAAAAATTCTTTGGTTACACTATACCGCCTGTAGCCACGGCGGGCACAAGCGTATCGTAAACAAAGAACGTTTAATTGTTTCTGTTAAGAAATACTAACAGATTGAAATTTTATTACAAATAAACTCAATATATTTCATGGTGTCACTTAACTATTTTATTGCACGTGCATTTCGCACAACTTTATTGTCGGAGGTAATTTTTTTTTAATAATTGAAAAATTGCCTATTTATGTGCATTATATGAAAGAATATAGTAAAAAGCAGTGAATAACCCGAAAAAAAAATATCCAAATTTAAAAATATTTTGAAATTTATTCTAAAATATGCATAAAATTTGCTGGAAAAAAAGCACATTTACAAAACATCATAAGTCAAATTTAAATAAAGACATTTTTATTCTGTAAATTTTATTTAGATTATTGAAAGGTCCTTAAGGGAGTGGACTACTCTCAAAACTATAACCATGTTATTTAATATTTTAGAGATGATAACATTTTTACATGCTGAAAAAATCATGAATTTACACGACAGTTCATAATTTCTATCGAAAAAAAAAAAAAAGAAAAAAAAAATAGTTATATTCATTATCGTAGTTCAGTCCCTAAAACAAGGCAGGTACTGCTAACCAGAAATCATCCCATACCCATACTATAATCATAAAAAAAAATAAGTAAAAATAAAAAATCCAAACAAACATTGATCGAACTAGCATATATATAAGCATGTTGTTTGACGCATAAATCAGTTGCCTATTTTAGCTTTGAGATATATTTTATCGAGACATAATGCCTAAAAAAATTCGCTAATGTAGAATTTACAAATTGATAAAAATCATTATTCTGCCAGGATTTATCGGGACTCCTCCCACTTTTTTTCTTGTTACTACATTTTTTCGCTAACTTGACTATAGATTGCCCGAGAACGCTCTCACGAGGGCTGATAATGTACGCGTCGAAAATCACGTTACATGATGCCCTCTCGAATGAACATAATTTAATTTATTTCTATTATTACAATTACACTATTCGGATGGTTTCCTGGTAAGGGTAAGAAGTTTGTGTATGTTATATTTTTCCACCTTTAAGTGTTTTTTATGACATTGTTTAGATGATAAAGTTTTTGCGAACGATATTGTCAGCTTTTGATAGATTTTCTTGAACCGAACATTTGTTTTAACAAATAATAATAATAAAACAGTTCAACTTTTATAAACGCCTGCTTTTGCTATTTTTCTTCATTAATATTTTTCTCTTGAATTCAAGTTACTAGTTGTTATGGCTTAAATATTGGCAGCCCTGTATATCTTCTGAAAGTTATGTACCCATCACATGGTGCACATAAATATAATACTATATTAATAGTACATGGCACAACCTAAAGTACACTTCCATCAAATTTCAAGTATTGTCACATTATAATCTAGTTCTTTTGTGTAGCCCTGTAAACCAACAGTGAATGATTTCTATATCATATTCTACATGAAATATGATTTTACGTTTTTAAAAAATATATATCCGTTACATTTGGTTTAGTGCAGTCTATAGCCCTGTATATCTTCTGAAAGTTATGTACACATCACATGGTGCACATAAATATAATACTATATTGATAACACATGGCACAACCTAAAGTACACTTCCATCAATTTTCAAGTATTGTCGCATTATAATCTAGTTCTTTTGTGTAGTCCTGTAAACGAACAGTGAATGATTTCTATATCATATTCCACATGAAATATGTTTTTACGCATATAAAAAATATATATCCGTTTCATTTGGTTTAGTGCAGTCTATAAATTTTAAACTCTACTTACCTGCAATTTCCCCCCATAAACGTAATGTATTTGAATTCTCTTGGGCGTCCCTGTACACGAACCATTTGCTTGATCTCAACGAAAAGTTTAGTGTAGCATCCCTATATGATACGCATCTAGAATACCAAGTTTGGAATTTCTGCTATAGTTTGTTTGTGAGATATGGTGATAACAGACAGACACACACACATAGACACACAGACCAACCGCTAAAAACGTGATTTTTGGATTCAGGGGACCTCACAACGTGTAAATATAACAAAATCCCAATTTTTGAAAGCTTGATCACAAAACAATACTTTCTGTACCTTATGGATAAAAGAAAGTAAAAAGAGCATCAGACTTAGTTTACTTTAGATACAGAAATACATAGTATAATTATTGTGTGTTAAATATATTGGAGGTCAATTAAAAACATTAATGAAAAAATGAATATATGTATAGATAAGTAGCTGATATTTAATATACATGACCCTGTGGCAGAATTTTTTCTTCTTTACTGCGTCAAACCTCACTAGAGCTAATTTCTTTCTGCAAGACGATATCATTCAATACTATCATAACTATCAATAATATCATAACTACCAATAAGACTAGCTTTTTTGTTTCTAAAAATGTTTAGGTTAATATCAAATATATGTTTTTTTTTTTTTTTTTTTTTTTTTTTTTTACTTTATAACCTCATATTAGTTTTTGGTAAGAAGTAATTCTGTACTACGGAGGTAAAAGACACCATGTGTATTTTGTGAAAAGAGTTAAATTAAAACAAAAATATATACTATTACGTTTGCTTTAAGACATGTTAATACAATAAATCAATTATAATAATACATGTACAAAAATAAATAAATAAAATAAATAATAATTAAGGAAATTAAAAAAATCATGATGTTAATGTTTATATGGACAAAGTAAAAACATATTACCTGAATTACATCCAAAGTTTTTTTATCCATAGTAAATAATTCCTCGTTCTTAATTGTGTAAAGAAATAAATGCTAGCAACTAACACTTTAAGGTGTAAAATCATTTACATTCACGGCCTTAAAATGCTGATAACTGACAAAGATTGAATTTCGATAATAACACTGGTTTATTATATAGAAAATACATACGTTATTTATTAAAAAAAATGAAGCTAAATACTCTTCTCTTATTAAATAAAATAGAAACACACGTTCACAATTTCGCAAGGAGAGGCAGCCATCTTTGTTTATCTAAAAAATCCAAGTGGAATCTCGTGGGGAGAATGAAATCATCCTTGTCTGTGATTGGTCAACTTAAACCGATTTCGAAAGCAGTTTGGGTGCTTTGGAAGAAATTTCTATTCACCTTTCCGATAAGGTGGTTATAGGGTATAAAATGCATGTCGGAATGATTTGGTTTGGAAGCCGAGCATTCCGCTAGCGAAATGTTTCCGCGTCGAATTCTTTCCGATGGGTTCGTTCTAGAGCCCCATGTCTTTGATGTGCTGCAATGACATATATTTGTCAGAAATAAAGGGAATGAACATTTTTTTTTCTTTCTTTCCACTGTCTTTTTCTCTTTATAGTAATTGTATATTAGTGACCTATATAGTGTTAATGCCTCTATATAAATCTAAAAGTGCACATAAAGGACATGGTGCTCTTATCACAAAAACAACATGGTGTCCTTTACCTTTAAGGTAGTTTTAAATTATTATTATTATTATTTATTTATTTATTAAGAACTGTAAAAAATTCTGAAGAAATAGTGAAGCGCTATTTGTTCTATTTAATTTTGTTATAATTTGTAATGTTTTTACTAGATAAAACAATAATATAAAAAATTAAATCATATTTTAAATATTTGTAGACAAATAAATAAATAAAATAAGAATAAGAGTGTAATGGTAATGAAACGTTTCAATTAACAAATTTAATTTTTACAAATTTAATACAAATTTTTAGTATTCAAACATAAAAATATTTTTACACGATAACCTATCAATGAATCCACAAATCAATAGCCGAATGAGTTTTTAGAATATATTGTTAAACTATAATAATATAAAATCGAAAGAAAAAATTAAAAATTAGTTAAAAGGGAACTTTTAAGAAAAAATAAATTTTGAATTTTGTTTCATTAATGCGAGGATTAAAGCGAACTTTAGACAAAAAATAATGGGAAAGAAAAATAGTAGCTAAAAGTTTAAAAAATGGTAAAATGTAAGAGAAAAAAGAAAAGAAAAGAAAGAAAAAAAATAGGAAGAATATTTTTTTTTTTTTTTTTTTTTTTTTTTTTTATGTATGAAAAAATAAATAAATAAACCCAAACAAAATATAGGTCCTGAGAGCTACAATTTCACTATTAACTGACAAAATTTATGTTCAATTGCAATTAACTGCTGTAAAAGGTATTTTAGCTGCCAATCTACACAGCTTGTACTTTTTTTTTTAAGTTGGTGAATAAAATATGCGTTAAGTTTACAGCCAATTATTGAAATATGTATAAATTTTACTCTTAATTACCATTAACTACTTAAATACCGTATATACTCGCGTATAAGTCGACCCCTAAATCGAGAAAAAAAAATTTCTTTTGCACCGGTATTTTAAACTTGTTTCCTTCATCTTGTATGCACAAAATCAATCGTGATAAAGCAAGTGAAAGGAAATTGATCTAAAATACTGGTATTAAACCACTTTTATCTTTCAAATTTAGGGGTCGGCTTATACGCGAGTATATACGGTATGTTATTTTTGCCGCTGGCTAATCAATAAACTTATTATGGAAATTCACAAAATTTTTACGGCCACTAACTGAAATACGTAATTATTTCGCTACAAATTAAAAATATCTACTTTTAATCGCGAATAATTGATAATATACACCATAATTTCGCAAATAATTTATATTAATTCACTTCCTCTTTTCTTTTTTTCAAAATCTATTCGTGAAATTCGCGATATTTTTGTAGTCAGTTCCCAAAATATGCAATTATTTGGCTGCTAAGCGATGAAATCTGTGCCCTTTTCAAAGCTGAATTCCCAAATACTGAAAATCGATGAAATTCACACTTTTTTCAAAGCTGAATAGTCCCAAATTATGCAATACTTTAGCAACTGAAATCAAATATACCGGACCATTTCACCGCTAATTGTCAAAAATTTACGTAAAATTGTAACTAATCTATTTTCCAGCTAACCGATAATAATCAAGCTTTTCTCAAAGCTGAAATTCTCGAAATTCGCATTTTTACTATGCGGCGATTGCAGAATCACACTAATATTTAGCTACTAATCGATGAAATTAATATTCTTTTGAAAGCTGAATCCTGAATACTCAATTATTTAGGTGGGAAAAATCCTAGTTCGGCCCTGCTAATGATTTCGTTTCACCTCTATTTTGATAAAATTGCGGCAGAACTGACGCATGCGTAATAGTGATCACTTCACTTTAATCGAGAAATAAACTGTAGGTAAAATGAACTCCTGAAATAAGAAACAGGTTTCGTATTCATCCTCAATTACCCTTTTAGCGGTTCACTAGTCACTGCCACAAACGCCTCAATAAATTTAAATGATAACGTACAACAAATTCCAGGAAAGATTAAATTTTATAAGTAATAAATAAAATATATTTGATGATGTGAGTAAACTGTATTATTTAAAGTGGTTTTAAAATTTTTTTAGCAAATTAACTCATTTTTTTTTATGCTTTTACATACCTGCCAATCGTCTCATTATAAAGAGTGAAATTTTTAGTACCCGCCTTTTTTTTTTTTTTTTTTTTTCACATCAGTCATATTTTAAGAATAATTTTATTCTTTTTTAATCGCAACAACATTTGTAGAGAATTACTTTTAAAATAAAGTGGTGTGGAAAAAGAGGTGTTTTTTTTTTTTTTTTTTTTTTTTTTTTTTTAAGAAAGGACGTTAAAAATTTTAACCCTTAACGCTCGGCATATTTTCCTATTTTGAACAGTAAGACACGCCTTTTGGCGTTCCTTTAAAACGTCACACACAAAAAAAAAGTCCGAAAAATTGTAATAATTTGTTTTATTTTACTTCATCATTAAATAAAATAAATCTTTCTGTTAAAATTTTCCGGTAGCCGAAAGGTAGCGTATAACACGTTTTAGAAAAATAACATTTCATTTGCAGAGGAACACCTTAAGGCGTGGCTCGATTTTTTAATGTCCCCTCAAAAGGGACATACGAGCGATAAGGGTTAAATTTATTGATGAGATGGTTGGCAGTTATGCTTTTAGATGCATATTATAAATGATATTATTTTACTTTTTTTAAATAATACTAAACATGCCTATAAATTTCACATGTCTCATAAATTATATCATTACTAGAAAAGCCTCGGTTCGGGAACGAACCGAATTCTAAATGCGGGAAAATTTTTAAAATCAAACTCGAAATGTATTACGAAATTCGGCCAAATGCTGCTTGCGTGCCAATAGATCAATGTTTGTTAATGAAAGCATTCTTAAATTTATGAAATCAATGAAGGTAGAGAATCAATGAAGGCTTTGCCCGTTTTGCTGGTTCTATATTTAAAGGAAACTTTTTTCTATATCGCTTTACATAATAATAATAAATAAATGAATAAATAAATAATGAAACTGCTCTAAAGCCACTTTGGTTCCCCACTGCCTTCGGCAGCGACCCACTCATTCGCAGACTCTCGGGTGCCTGTGTTTATTGTCTGTGACAATAGTTTATCTGTGGGCTTCCATTTGGGTGCTTATCAGATGACACTTTCGAAACGGATTGTATAAAAAAATTGAAGTAGCAATTTTATATTTGAATCCCTGTTACATATGAACAACACTATACGTGGTGTACATAATATTTTTTTTCACGTTATTTTCTATATTTGATTTATTCGATCAATCATAAAATGACAAAAATTTCGCGCCAAATATAATATTACACTGTGCTGTGATCGTTTACGTCTATCGCATGCGACAATTTTTGGGGTTCCAATAGTAGTTGGTATATAGGAAAATAAATAATGAAATTTGAAAAACCTGATCATGGTATAGCCTTAATATAGCTTTCCTTGGGGACTTTTGAAATTTTATCGCCAATTTAGACAAAAATACATACTTTATGTGATTATTTTTTTCTGTTTTTTTTTTTTTTTTTTTCTTTTCTTTTCCTTTTCCTTACCTGTTCTTTCTTTTCTGTTTTTCAATATTTTATAATTTATTTATATTTTTGATGCGCTACTTGGCTTAAAGTGGCTTTTGCGAAAGTGGAGTTCTTGGTGAAAAATGTCCGATCTATTTCAGCATCAAAATTTTAAAAATTACCCAGGATTATCAATAAATAAAGCTCTTTAATATAATGCTGAATTAGCTTTCATGCCAAGCACGATTCATCCGTGCCAAAAACATACTATTTAAACCGTTGATTTAACAAAAATAGGAAAAAAAAAATCTAAAATTGAGTTACAGTATTATTATTAACATTATTATTTTTACTCCATTTTGATATTTTTATCTTTTTATGTGCATGAGCAAATTTAATATTTTATATTTTTTTATTTTTCAAGTGTAACCATATTTCATTTTATGCTGAAAAAAAAAAAAAAAAAAACTTACATTTGTTTTTTATTTTTGGCAACAATTAAAAATTTAAATGTCCAATTCTAAAGCTATTGCCAGGTTATTATTTTCATATTTTAATAAATTTTAAAAAATCTAATCAAAATTTCGTTACAAATAAAAGGGGCGATTTTTCTGAATCCGTCGGATTAAACAGCTTATCGATCGGACAATTAGATTTTTAAAATTAGCTAAAGTATGAAAATTTGGTGACAACTTGCGTCCGCACACAGACAAACAGAGCCCAAGCCATCTCTTATACAGAGAGAGGTTGTTTTAATTTTTAAAAGTTTATATTTTAGGGTTTCTAAATAAATCCACTATAATAATTTTTTTATCTAAAAGGGAATCAATAATAATGATGATAATAATAATAATAAGTATTTGCATATATTTCGTTTAACTTAAAAGGACTAAACTGGAAAATTTTCCTGCTATGCCTGTAATAATTAAATCGTTTTTAATAGATTTTGAAAATTTTAAGTTGGAAATTACTGAAGACTGGGTTGCCAACATTTTAATATATTAGGAACATTTCTAGCCTCAACTTAACATCATACTGCTTTTTAAAAAGTAATTTTTTCTAATTTTGTCGGAGTTTTATTTTGGTGAAAAGCCAAGGTGCAGTTAGAAGTTGCACACTGCTCAATTTATTTATCAATGACTTAGTTCATGTTTCAAAGACTATTAAGGGTGTAGATTGATTGCTCTTTGCTGATGATCTTGTCATTTGGGCGCAAGCACCAAAGCGTAATGCGAAATCCTTCATAGAAAAAATAATTAACTTGGCTCTTGTTTGTCTGTCAAATTGATGCATTGAAAATAATATGATTGTGAATTCGGAAAGGACTACCGTCCAGTCTTTTTCGTTGACCCACCAGGCATTTCTCCCTGATGTGAAGTATAGGAATGTTGCTTTCACCAGGGCCCGATTAACCTTACAATTGAGGGGAAGCACAAATCCATTTGGGGGCCCCCCACTGACTTCTTGGTCTAAAGTATCATAGAAACATCTTGAAAAATTTATAAATTTTTCATTAAATTTTGTAGTTACCTGGAACTGAGAAAAAGTAAATTCGCTTAAAAAATAGACAAGCAAATTCACTTGATTTTTGTACAAAGGTATAAACTGGCAGGGCCTGATTAAGGGGGAAGCTCGCTCATACCGGAATATTTTTACAATTATTTTTTACTTCATGTTATAGAAATTCCACGCTTTGACGAAGAAATATTTTTTATAAAAAATGAACGGTGTAAAACAATCCAATTTACTCACCGTTATTAGACACCAGAATTCTTTTAAAATAATTTTTAATGAAAATTTTCTGTTTATTATAGAAGGAAAGTATTTGTTAAAAAATAACGGTGTAAGTATAAATAATGTGTCAAGAGCGAGCTTCCCCCTTAATCAGGCCCAGTAAACTGGTGAAAACCTATGTTCACCACAATATATGAAATTATACCATTATAAATGAATGTGTAAAAGCTTTATTAGCCTACATCCTATATAATCTAGAAATGATAGTTGTGCTGTCAGGTAGGACTGTGACGTTTTATAATCAGACAATGCATTTAGACAACAAGCTTACAATTCGGGGCACATTTTTTTTTTTTTGTTTAATTTGAGGCCTTCTCAAAATTTTTCAGGGGAAGCACATGCTTCTCGTACCTGTTGGGTAATCAGGGCCTGGCTCTCACCCACACTGACAAATTTAATTACTTGGGAGTAACTTTCGATAATAAACTGAACTGGAATTCACACATTGATTCAATATCGAGTCGCACTCAAAGAAGAATGACTGCTTTGAATCGTCTATTTGGATCACTATGGGGATGTGATAGATCAACCTTGAATACTAATTATAAGACTTTTATTTTACCTTTAATCACTTATTGCTGCGAACTTCTTATTACTGCAAGTGATCACGCATTGAAGAAATTGGAAATTTTTCAAAATCAATTACTGAGTCTCATTACTAAAGCCGTTAAATCAACACCAATTGATGCAATGCTTTTATTGACAAACAGTAAAACAATCAAAATTATAATTGAAGAAAAAGCTTTGATTCTTTATGAGAAATTAATTAGAAATGGAAATCTTTACTGGGTTAACTACCGAATAAAAGATAGAAATTTAAAAACCCAAAAAGGTTTTGTTCAGTTTGTCCGGGACCTTAAGCAGAAGTTTGAATTGCCAGCTGACATCCAGGAGGTTGTAAAACCTTCTAATCCACTAAATATCGAACAAATCGAAACAAACTTAAGTCTTATGGATGGGCTTTTTACGAACAACAACTCTATACAGGTTATGAGGAGTTTTGCTTTAGACACTGTTAATACAGAGTGTCCTAAAAGTTCCAGTACTGACGCTGATGTATTTTTTAATTACAAATCAACAAACCTTAAAAAGGATTATTTTTATGCTAATGATAAAAGGCACATTTAAAATAACGGAGGAAAAAATACAGAACTTGCATTTATAATAAATGTTCAATATGTCCACTTTTCTAGGAGGCAACGCTGAACTCGTTTGCGCATGTGTTTAGAAACGCGTTTTAACATGCTGGGAGTGACTTCTTGTAGAGAAACTTGTACTCACCTGCACAAAACCTGTATTATGAAATTGTCGAACGAGCTGATATAGCATATTTTTACTCGGTATTGCATCATCTGGATATTTATATCGCCAAACATCTTTGCATCTTTCATACGATTTACATTCAAAATAAGCTTCAAACAGCGTAATTCTCTGAATGCGTGATAAACACATTTCACTATGAAGAACAAAATAACATAAAACTTTATTCTCACACAACTTGAGCGAGAAAAGAAACAAACTATAAAAATTAAAGAACTGATGCAATAATAAGCAGACGATAAAATTTAATATTAAAAAAAATCATGGACACAATGAGTTCTTTAAGTTGGAGTACTGGAACTTTTAGGACACTCTGTACAAGGTACCCGGAACCTGAATGGTTACACGTCTATACTGATGGATCCTTTTGTGAAATTCTTGAGACTGCAGGTTCAGGAGTATTTTCCAACTTATTATCCTTTTATGGTTCTGCAGGAAAATTTCGAACAGATTTTGATGGTGCGGTGGAGGGTGTCCGAATTGCTCTTAAGTATTTATTGCTTTTTGCCGATAAATTTGATAAAGTTGTCTTATTTTCCGATTCTCAAGCCGCAATTCAGGCAATTAGCTCGATCAGTCTGCCCTTCTCAGAAGAAATCTGCCAGGTTCGGCAACTTTTGTGGGAGTTGAGTTTGAGAAGGAAACGTGTAATGGTTCAGTGGATACCTGGCCACTGCTGTGTTTTTGGTAACGAGCAAGCCGACAGCCTCGCAAAAAGAGGCTTGAGAATACTTCAAATGAGATCCCCGGCACTATCATTCTATTCCATAAAGCTGTATATTAAACAAATAATGGATGGGTATTTAAAACTGCAAATTCATGACAGAATAAAATTAAAACGTTGTGGGGCTGAAGATCTTTAAACAATTCCCATTAGTCCACGACGGCAAGCTGTGGCCCAATTCCGTCTCTTGACTGGACATGATTGTTTGGCAGAAATCCATAGCTGCCAATATTTTAATTTATTCCGGAGTATTTTTAGCCCCGCCTCTATTTGGAACTACTTATTCTTTAGAAGTAATTTTGTCTTATTTTATCGAAGTTATGTATTGGAGAACATTTTTCTATAAATAAAGCATTGCGAAATAAAGGCGGGGCTATAAGTACTCTGGAATAAATTAAAATATTGACAGCTATGGAAATCTCCATCATATTGGAATCTTTTCAATCCTGGTTGTCCCCTCCACAAATCAGCTGAACCAATGAACAGGCACCACCTCCGTCAATGTGCTTCACTTCGTGGCAACTCTGAAATTGTGCTTTACTGGTGTGTCAGAGAACATTTAGGGCAATGACTTCGGTCACTTCTACATTTTCGTCATCTTTTTTTATTTTATTTTATTTTATTTTATTTTATTTTTTTTTTTTTTTTTTTTTGTGTGTGTGTGTTTTGTTTTTTTTTTTTTTCATTTTCCTTCTGTATTTGCCTTGCCATTGGAAATAAAAATAAAAAAAATATTTGAAGAAAAGTACTCTATGAGTGGCGCAAAATAAAGGCGGGGCTAGAAATGCTCCGGGATAATTTAAAATTTTAGACACTATATCATTATCACTCAATCGGAAAATGTTTCAGCTTTGAAAATTAGCATAGTTGTAAAAGTTAAATCGATTTATTTCAATGATTTTATTGAAGATAATAACAGGCCACAATTTTTTTCTTGATTCTTTCATCTGTATTTTTCTTTTCGAATTTTAAATAGTAAGTCTGCATGGTTAATGAAGTATAAATATATTGGTGGAAGAATCAGAGGAAAAAGGCGGGTCTGTAGCCACCTCTTGAATAAAGGATTATAAATTATTATTGAATTTGAATAATAATCTCTGATTTATATATTTTTTATTTTTTATATTAAAACACAAGCGACTTTCTGTAAGACCAAAATCGCGCGATGTGGGCTGCGCGGAAGGCTGTTCGCGTCTTCAGACGAAACCGGTGACCAATCGCTGAGAGCCTCTTCAGATATTTAGGGCGAGCGAATTCAGAAACTTGAACCCACGAATATTGTACATAATTTCTCTGTTACTACAACCTGGAGCCACTGTGGTCCGAAGTGTATCATGAACAGACTATTATCAATTCTACTAACAACAATTGCATACAAATTGAAATTTTATAATCAATAAACACAATATATTTCATGGTGTAACTTAACTATTTATTAATATATTGTGCAGTTCCCCACATTTTAATTCATTCTGAGCATTTATAGCAGTACGTGCATTTCGCACAACTTTATTTATAGAATATTTTTCTCCAATATATAAATACAAAAAAAAAAAAAAAAAAAAAGTAAAAGTGGTATGAAATAAAAGCGGGGCTAAAAGTGCTCCATAATAAATTAAAATGTTAACATCTCTGCTACTGGAGTATTTTCTTAATTTTCTTAAGGTGCCTGCCTACCGTCGGAGGTGATTTTTTTTTAATAATTGAAAAATTGCCTATTTATGTGCATTATATGATAGAATATAGTAAAAAGCAGTGAATAACCTGAAAAATATATGCAACTTTTATAATATTTTGAAATTTAGGCTCAAAATATGCATAAAATTTGAAGGGAAAAAAAAGCACAATTACAAAACATCATAAGTCAAATTTAAATAAAGATATTTTTATTCTGTAAATTTTATTAAGATTATTGAAAGGTCCTTAAGGGAGTGAACTTCTCTCAAAACTATAAGCATGTTATTTAATATTTTAGAGACGATAAAATTTTTACATGCTGAAAAAATCATGCATTTACATGACAGTTCATAACTTCTATCGACAAAAAAATAATTCAGCTAGATTAATTATCGTAGTTCAATCCCTGAAACAACGCGAGTACTGAGAACCAGAAACCATCCCATACTATTAGGTGTACCGGAAAGTTCTGTCGTTTTGAATTAAAATACTGACATCGAAAATTTATCCTGGATAAAATTTAAGATATTCTTAGGTAACTTATGAGATGGTTATTTGTAAAGTACCATGTAAACACTGTTAAACAAAAATTTCCGGTTTCATTTTATTAATTCAAATCAACATAACTTTCCGGTACACCTAATATAATCATAAAAAAAATAAGTAAAAATAAAAAATCCAAACAAGCATTGATCGAAAAAGCATATATAAACATGTTTTTTGACGCATAAAACAATAGCCCTCGTCAGCTCGTTTTCGAGTTATGAATTATGAAATTTCGCTAATAATCGGTGCAACCACGCCTGACTGAAATAATGAATGAAATATAAAGCAAGCAATAATCGGAAGAGCATCGACAAACGTGTTGTTTGATGCATAAATCAGTTGCCTATTTTAGCTTTGATATATATTTTATCGAGATATAAAGCTTAAAAAAATTAGCTTACGCAGAATACACAAATTGATAAAAATCATTATTCTGCCAGGATTTATCGGGACTCCTCCCACTTTTTTTTCTTGTTACTATATTTTTTCGCTAACTTGACTATTGATTGCCCGAGAATTCGCTCACGAGGGCTGATAATTTACGTGTCGAAAATCACGTTACATGATGCCCTCTCGAATGAACATAATTTATTTCTATTATTACACTATTCGGATGGTTTCCTGGTAAGGGTAAGAAGTTTGTGTATGTTATATTTTTCCACCTTTAAGTGTTTTTTATGACATTGTTTAGTTGATAAAGTTTTTGCGAACGATATTGTCAGCTTTTGATAGATTTTCTTGAACCCAACATTTGTTTTAACATATAATAATAATAAAACAGGTCAACTCTTATAAACGTCTGCTTTTGCTATTTTTCTCTTGAATTCAAGTTATTAGGTGTTATGGATTAAATATTTGCAGCCCTGTATATCTTCTGAAAGTTATGTACACATCACATGTTGCACATAAATATAATATTATATTAATAGCACATAACACAATCTAAAATACACTTCCATCAATTTTCAAGTATTGTCGCATTATAATCTAGTTCTTTTGTGCAGCCCTGCAAACGAACAGTGAATGATTTCTATATCATATTCTACATGAAATATGTTTTTACGCAAATAAAAAATATATATCCGTTACGTTTGGTTTAGTGCAGTCTATAGCCCTATATATCTTCTGAATGTTATGTACACATCACATGGTGCACATAAATATAATACTATATTATTGAAAGTTTGTCCACAAAACAATACTTTCTGTACCTTATGAATAAAAGAAAGTAAAAAAACTCGAAATGCATTACAAAATTCGGCCAGATGCTGCTTGCGTGCCAATAGATCAATGTTTGTTAATAAAATCATTTTTAAATTTATGAAATCAATGAGGGTAGAGAATCAATGAAGGCTTTGCCCGCTTTGCTGGCCACTATATTTAAAGGAAACTTTTTTCTATATCGGTTTATATAATAATAATAATAAATAAATAAATATATAAGTAATTAAACTGCTCTAAAGCCACTTTGGTTCCTCACTGCCTTCGGCACGACCCACTCATTCGCAGACTCTCGGGTGCCTGTGTTTATTGTCTGTGACAATAGTTTATCAGTGGGCTTCCATTTGGGTACTTATCAGATGACACTTTCGAAACGGATAGTATTAAAAGTAGCAATTTTATATTTGAATCCCTGTTACATATGAACAACACTATACGTGGTGTACATAATATTTTCTTTCACGTTATTTTCTATATTTATTTGATTTATTCGATCAATCATAAAATGACAAAAATTTCGCGCCAAATATAATACAGAATATACCAAATATAATTACACTGTGCTATGATCGGTTACGTCTATCGCATGCGACAATTTTTGGGGTTTCCAATTGTAGTTGAGTTAGATAATAGTAGTTGGTATGGAAAATAAATAATGAAATCTGAAAAACCTGATCATGGTACAGCCTTAATTAAGCTTCCCTTGGTGACTTTTGAAATTTTATCGCCACTTTAGACAAAAATACATACTTTAAGTGATTATTATTTTTCTGTTTTTTTTTTTTTTTTTCCTTTTATGTTTCCTTACCTGTTCTTTCTTTTCTGTTTTTCAATATTTTATAATTTATTTATATTTTTGATGCGCTACTTGGCTTAAAGTGGCTTTTGCGAAAGTGGAGTCCTTGGTGAAAAATGTCCGATCTATTTCAGCATCAAAATTTTAAAAATTACTCAGGGTTATCAATAAATAAAGCTCTTTAATATAATGCTGAATTACCTTTCATGCCAAGCACGATCCATCCGTGCCAAAAACATACTATTTAAATCGTTGATTTAACTAAAATTGGAAAAAAAAATCTAAAATTTAGTTACAGTATTATTAATAATATTATTATTTTTACTCCATTTTGATATTTTTATCTTTTTATATGCATGAGCAAATTTAATATTATATATTTTTTTATTTTTCGCGTGTAAGCAAGCATATTTCATTTTATGCTGGAAAAAAAAAAAAAAAAAAAACTTACATTTGTTTTTATTTTTGACAACAATTAAAAATTTAAATGTCCAATTTTAAAGCTATTGCCAGGTTATTATTTTCATATTTTAATTAATTTTAAAAAATCAATCAAATTCCGTTACAAATAAAAGGGGCGATTTTTCTGAATCCGTCGGATTAAACAGCTTATCGATCGGACAATTAGATTTTTTAAAATTAGCTAAAGTATGAAAATTTGGTGACAACTTGCGTCCACACACAGACAAACAGAGTCCAAGGAAATCTCTTAGCCGTTTATATATAGAGAGAGATTGTTTTAATTTTTAAAAGTTTATATTTCAGAGTTTCTAAATAAATCCACTATAATAATTTTTTTTTTATCTAAAAGGGAATCAATAATAATGATAATAATAATAATAATAATAAGTATTTGTATATATTTGGTTTAATTTAAAAGGACTAAACAGAAAAAATTTCCTGCCATTCCCTGTAATAATGAAATCGTTTTTAATAGATTTTGAAAAATTTAAGTTGGAAATTACTGGAAACTGGGTTGCCAACATTTTAATACATTACGGAACATTTCTAGCCTCAACTTTACACCATACTACTTTTTTTAAAGTAATTTTTTCTAATTTTGTCGTAGTTTTATTTTGGTGAAAGGCAGTTGGAAATTGCACACTGTTCAATTTATTTATCAATGATTTAGTTCTTCTTTGCTGATGATCTTGTCATTTGGGCGCCAGCACCAAAGCGTAATGCGAAATCCTTCATAGAAAATAAAATTAACCTGGCTCTTGGTTTTCTGTCAAATTGGTGCATTGAAAATAATATGATTGTGAATTTGGAAAAAACTGCCGTCCAGTCTTTTTCGTTGACCCACCAGACATTTCTCCCTGATCTGAAGTATATGCTCTCACCCACACTCACAAATTCAATTACTTGGAAGTAACTTTCGATAATAAACTGAACTGGAATTTTCACATTGATTCAATATCGAGTCGTACTCAAAGAAGAATGGCTGTTTTGAATCGTCTATTTGGGTCACTATGGGGATGTGATAGATCAACCTTGAATACTACTTATAAGACTTTTATTTTACCTTTAATCACTTATTGCTGCGAAATTGTTATTACTGCAAGTGATCACGCATTGAAGAAATTGGAAAATTTTCAAAATCAATTACTGAGTCTCATTACTAAAGTCGTTAAATCAACACCAATTGATGCAATGCTTTTATTGACAAACAGTAAAACAATCAAAATTATAATTGAAGAAAAAACTTTGATTCTTTATGAGAAATTAATTAGAAATTCAAATCTTTACTGGGCTAACTACCCAATAAAAGATAGAAATTTAAAAGCCCAAAAAGGTTTTGTTCAGTTTGTCCGGGTGAATTGCCAGCTGACATCCAGGAGGTTGTGAAACCTAATCCACTAGATATCGAACAAATCGAAACAAACTTAAGTCTTACGGGTGGGCTTTTTAAGAAGAACAACTCTATACAGGTTATGAGGAGTTTTGCTTTAGACACTGTTAATACAAGCTACCCGGAACCTGAATGGTTAAAGGTCTATACAGATGGATCCTTTTGTGAAATTCTTGAGACTGCAGGTTCAGAATTATTTTCCAACTTATTCTCCTTTTATGCTTCAGCAGGAAAATTTCGAACAGCTTTTGATGGTGCGGTGGAGGCTGTCCGAATTGCTCTTAAGTATTTATTGGTTTTTGCCGATAAATTTGATAAAGTGATTTTATTTTATATTCTCAAGCCGCAATTCTGGCAATTAGCTCGATCAGTCGGCCCTTCTCAGAAGAAATCTCCCAGTGTCGGCAACTTTTGTGGGAATTGAGTTTAAGAAGGAAACGTGCGGTACTTCAGTGGATACCTGGCCACTGTGGTGTTTTTGGTAACGAGCAAGCCGACAGCCTCACAAAAAGAGGCTCGAGACTACTTCAAATGAGATCCCCGGTACTATCATTCTATTCCATAAAGCTGTATATTAAACAAATAATGGATCGGTATTTAAAACTGCAAATTCATGACAGAATAAAATTAAAGCGTTGGAGGGCTGAAGATCTTTAAAAAATTCCCAGTAGTCCACGACGGCAAGCTGTGGCCCAGTTCTGCCTCTTGACTGGACATGATTATTTGGCAGAAATCCATAGCTGTCAATATTTTATTTTATTCCGCAGTCTTTTTAGCCCCGCCTCTATTTCGAACCACTTATTTTGTTGAAGTAACTTTGTCTTATTTTATCGAAGTTATGTATTGCTGAAAAATTTTCTATAAATAAAACGGTGCGAAATAAAGGCGGGGCTAAAAGTACTCTGGAATAAATTAAAATATTGGCATCTCCATCGCATTGGAATCTTTTCAATCTTGGTTGTCCCCTCTGCGAAGTGCGAATCAATGAACCAATGAAGCAGAACCAATGAACAGACACCACCTCCGTCGATGTGCTTCACTTCGTGGCAACGCTGAAATTGCGCTTTACCAGCGTGTCAGAGAACTTTTAAGGCAATGACTTCGGTCACTTCTACATTTTTTTTTTTTTTTTTTTTTTTTGTGTGTGTGTATTCCTATTTGATTTTTTTTTTCCTATCAATTTGCTTCTGTATTTGCCTTGCCATTGGAAATAAAAATAAAAATAAAAAAGTTTGGAGAAAAGTACTCTATGAGTGGCGCAAAATAAAGGCGGGGCTAGAATTGCTCCGGAATAATTTAAAATTTTGGACACTATATCATTATCACTCAATCGGGGAATGTTTCAGTTTTGAAAATTAGCATAGTTGTAAAAGTTAAATCGCTTTATTTCAATGATTTTATTGACGATAATAACAGGCCACAATTTTTTTCTTTATTCTTCCATCTATATTTTTCTTTTCCAATTTTAAATAGTAAGTCTGCATGGTTAATGATGTATAAATATATTGGTGGAAGAATCAGAGGAAAAAGGCGGGTCTGTAGCCACCTCTTGAATAACGGATTATAAATTATTATTGAATTTGAATAATAATCTCTGATTTATATATTTTTTTATCTATTACAGTAAAACGCAAGCGACTTTCTGTAAGACCAAAATCGCACGATCTGGGCATGCGCGGAAGGCCGTTCCTGTCTTTAGACGAAACCGGTAACCAATTGCTGAGAGCCTCTTCGGATATCTAGAGCGAGCGAATTCAGAAACTTGAACCAAAGAAGAGAATATTGCATCTAATTTCTCGGCTACTACTGCCTGGAGGCACGGCAGGCACAAGCGTATCATTAACGATATCTCATCAATTTCAATAACATCAACGACTTACAGATTGAAATTTTATTACCAATAAACTTAACATATTTCATGGTGTAACTTAACAATTTTATTACGGTTTTTAATATATTGCACGGTTCCCCACATTTTAATTCATTCTGAGCATTTTTAGCAGCAGGTGCATTTCGCACAACTTTATTTATAGAATATTTTTCTCCAATATATAAGTACAAAAAAAAAAAAAAAAAAAAACTTTTAACGTAAAAGTGGTACGAAATAAAGGCGAGGCTAAAAATGCTCCAGAATAAATTAAAATGTTAACAGCTCTACTATTGCAGTATTTTCTTAATTTTTTTAAGGTGCCTGCCTACCGTCGGAGGTGATTTTTTTTTAATAATTGAAAAATTGCCTATTTATGTGCATTATATGATAGAATATAGTAAAAAACAGTAAATAACCTGAACAAAAATATGCAAATTTTAAAATATTTTGAAATTTAGGCTCAAAATATGCATAAAATTTGAGAAAAAAAAGCACATTTACAAAACATCATAAGTCAAATTTAAATAAAGGTATTTTTATTCTGTAAATTTTATTTAGATTATTGAAAGGTACTTAAAGGAGTGAACTATTCTCAAAACTATAACCATGTTATTTAATATTTTAGAGACGATAACATTTTTACATGCTGAAAAAGTCATGAATTTACATGACAGTTCATAACTTCTATCGACGAAAAAAACAAAAAATAATTCAGTTAAATTCATTATCGTAGTTCAATCCCTGAAACAAAACAACGCGAGTACTGCTAACCAGAAACCATCCCATACTATAATCATAAAAAAATAAGTAAAAATAAAAAATCCAAACAAACATTGATCGAAAGAGCATATATAAACATGTTTTTTGACTCATAAAACAATAGCCCTCGTCAGCTCGTTTTCCAGTTATGAATTATGAAATTTCGCTAATAATCGGTGCAACCACGCCTGACTGAAATAATGAGTGAAATCCAAAGCAAGCAATAATCGGAAGAGCATCAACAAACGTGTTGTTTGATGCATAAATCAGTTGCCTATTTTAGCTTTGAGATATATTTTATCGAGATATAAAGCCTAAAAAAATTCGCTAATGTAGAATCTACAATTTGATAAAAATCATTATTCTGCCAGGATTTATCGGGACTCCTCCCACTTTTTTTCTTGTTACTACATTTTTTCGGTAACTTGATGTAGATTACCCGAGAACGCGCTCACGAGGGCTGATAATTTACGTGTCGAGTTGGTGTATGTTATATTTTTCCACCTTTAAGTGTTTTTTATGACATTGTATAGTTGATAAAGTTTTTGCGAACGATATTGTCAGCTTTTGATGGATTTTCTTGAACACAACATTTGTTTTAACAAATAATAATAATAATAATAATAAAATAGGTAAACTTTTATAAAAGCCTGCTTTTGCTATTTTTCTTCATTAATATTTTCCTCTTGAATTCAAGTTATTAGGTGTTATGGCTTAGATATTGGCAGCCCTGTATATCTTCTAAAAATTATGTACACATCACATGGTGCACAAAAATTATAATACTATATTAATAGCACATGGCACAACCTAAAGTACACTTCCATCAATTTTCAAGTATTGTCGTATGTTAATCTAGTTCTTTTGTGTAGCCCTGTAAACGAACAGTGAATGATTTCTATATCATATTCTACATGAAATATGTTTTTACGCTTATAAAAAATATATATCCGTTACATTTGGTTTAGTCCAGACTATAGCCCTGTATATCTTCTGAAAGTTATGTACACATCACATGGTGCACATAAATATAATACTATATTGATAACACATGGCACAACTTAAAGTACACTTCCGTCAATTTTCAAGTATTGTCGCATTATAATCTAGTTCTTTTGTGTAGTCCTGTAAACGAACAGTGAATGATTTCTATATCATATTCCACATGAAATATGTTTTTACGCATATAAAAATATATATATCCGTTTCATTTGGTTTAATGCAGTCTATAAATGTTACACTCTACTTACCTGCAATTTCCCCCATAGACGTAATGTATTTGAATTCTTTTGGGTGTCTCTGTACACGAACCATTTGTTTCATCTAAACGAAAAGTTTAGTGTAGCATCCCTATATGATACGCATTTAGAATACCAAGTTTGGACTTTCTGCTATAGTTTGTTTGTGAGATATGGTGATAACAGACAGACACATACACATAGACACACAGACCAACCGCTAAAAACGTGATTTTTGGATTCAGGGGACCTCAAAACGTGTAAATATAACAAAATCTCAATTTTTGAAAGTTTCACCACAAAACAATACTTTCTGTACCTTATGGATAAGAGAAAGTAAAAAGAGCATCAGACTCAGTTTAGTTTAGATACTGAAATACTTAGTATAATTTTTGTCTGTTAAATTTATTGCAGGTCAATTAAAAACATTAATTAAAAAATGAATATATGTATAGATAAGTAGCTGATATTTAATATATATGAGTAATCATTAAGTATTACAAAATTTTTGTACATTCGATGTTCTTAAAGTCAATGAATTTTAGAAAACTTTCCAGCGTAAAATAGAGTTAACACACATCCCTTTTACTACAATAAATCTGAATTAATTACCTGTTAGTATTTCATAAGAATATTATTAAATGAACATGTAATACTGAAGAAATAAAAAGAAAAAGAAAAAAGGGATTAAAGAAAAAGAGAGAGAGAGAAGGAAAAAAAAAAAAAAAAAAGCGTAGTTTCAACAGAATTAGCTTCATTTTTAGCAGTAGATATAGCAGAATGGCATTCTCCAATTATTTAGATACCAAAATCGACAATCAACTGAATCCTCGAGTAAAGAGTAAACACAAACAAAAACGGATAACAAGAATCTGTAATTTTAGACTTACAATCTTTATATACACAATCAAGATTTGCAAAAACCGTTAGAGCTGTTTTTGAGAAATGAACTTCCGGTTTCGGATGTCCCACTTCCGCTTTTCCAATTTCCCCCAAAATTTGAAAAATTCATCTGTACACCAGACCTGTTTCAATTCTAAAGTTTCGCAGTTCTATCATTATTAGTTTCCAAGATATAATAGCCAGAAGATCCCCCCCCCCCCCACACACACTGACCAATTGCCTAAAACCACATTTTTGGACACAGGAGACCTTAAAACATGTAAATCAGGTGAAATCTCGATATCGAATTTTTGAACCGAATACAATATATATTTCCATTACCTACGGTAGACGGGTAATGGAAGTAAAAATCAAAATTTGGCGACTTTTCACTCCCTGGCGATTTTTTGGCAACCTGGGCGGGAAAATCTTTATTATCGATATACCAAATATGGAAGCTATAATGTTATTGGTTGTCAAGATGCTGAAAATTTCCAGATTTTTATACGCAGGTGTTTAAAAAGTTGCATCGCGCTAAATGAGTCACTCTCAATTAGTCTCACGCCAATTGCCTTACGATACAGAGCTCTGAGCCTCTTTAGATTGCAGTCAATTGCTGTATGTGTTACTGCTCTGATTCAGTTTGTACTGTGAATTTGCTGTTGACAGCTGTTATCTAAGCTGTATTTACTGGTAAAAGTGAAGTTGATAGTTGGTTTATAGACCTGTATTCTTCAAGAATTTTCTGTAAATATTTTCCAGCCTCTGCAAGATTCGCTTTTCTTTCTCGGACAACTCAGGTACTCCCAAGTACGCAACATTATTATTATTATTTATTAATAATCATTTTTATTTATAAAAAATGAAAATAGATAATTTGTACAATTTAAACTTTGGAATCCATCAATAGCCATTATGCATAGAATTAATCTAATGTGTATTCGTCATTCATAATATCAACCAAAAAATAAATAAATAAATAAATAAATAAAAATAAATAAGTATCCTGTGATAGCAATAATCTATTTCCCCTTATTTTATATATATTAAATGGTAATTTTTAAAACACAAATTCACAAAATATTTAATTTTTGTATATAGAGTAAATATTCAAATTATTACATATAGAGCAAAATATTAAAAATGATTAATGTAATAACTGCATAAAAAAGGAAATGTAAAGTAGTTCATGATATATAGACACCTAAAATATTTATAATGCAAATCATATCAGTACACAGTACAGATTGGAGAAATATCGATGGTAACCCACGTAAAAAGTCATTTTCGCTGTAAATTAATGATCCATTTCTTTTTCTTCCATCTATTTTCATTTCTTGGCAGTTTGAACATTCTAAATCCACAGAGCAAGTGATAGGAACAATTAACTGCTCAACAATTTCCCCATTTTTAATGGTTTTAGAAACTGATAATGAGTTGCACGCTTTCAACGAGGTGGGCAACACAATATCCGATATGCTAGTCTGTATTATAAGAGCTCTACGCTCTACATCAGTGTTGGCAATTCAAATTTTGTCTTTTCGCTTAGAGTAGTCGCTACTGACAGCTGACAACTCAAAATGTCCCTACACTGACGATAAAAAAAACTCTATTTTAGTAAAACATTATGAATAAAAAAAGTGTAAAATCAACATGATCCATGCATAATTTCTTGAAAAATTACAACCAAAAATATCCATACGAAGTCAAAATCTGTCTTTAGATTAGATTCTGAAAAAAAAAAAAAAAAAAAAAAAAAAAAAAAAAACTGCTAAAAGTCCCTACGCGTAGGGACAAATCCCTACAGTTCGCAAAATTACTCTACTCTACAAGGTTCTATTGCGTCATCCTTTCTTTCACTTTGCACTGTTTCTTCGAAAGTGAATGGGAAAGAGGAAAAGGAATTTACATTTCTTTTTCATTTACTAGTAGTAGTATGTTGCGTCATCGCCGGTTGTATGTACGTTCTCGTTTTTTTTCATCGAAGTTATGGTGTTCCGGCTTGTTTCGTAATGCTATGGTAACAGGTTTAATCAATATTAGTTCATATCTAAAGTCTGAAAGTATGGAAGATAAAACGGATTTTAGCATTCACGGAGCTCATATTAAAGAAGTTCACGAAGTACCATTTCATATTCTTATACGGCCATTTCCATCTCAACTGGAAGAAGAGAAAGTATTAAGTCTTATGGAAACGCTTAAGGTAAATATTTAATTTACTTGTCAAAGATAACTCAGAAATTTATCTGAGCTAAAACTGATAATCTGATAAGAAAAGCTCTGGATTTCTGATTTTTGGTAGTCTCATCTCATAGTTGGTGTTGAGCGATTCTGCGCTCAAAGCTGGAAGACGTTCGATCCTAGGTCGCTCTTGTCAGCCTAGCTGTTCGAAGTTTTCCGTGGTTTTCTCCGAAACTTGAGTAAATACGGGCTAGGATCCCTTACAAAATCCCCCACCGAAAGCACTTTCCCTCAGGCCTAGGACCCTAGAGTAGTCAATCGGCCTTCCTCCCAAATCCAAATCCATTGTTGATGCATGCAGTTTAAGGAGTCTAGGCGATTTTAACTTTAAGGAAATAAATAAATAAAATACTATGTTATGACTATCAAAAATATATTTCTTCTGCATTTTCCTATAAGAATTCAGGCAGTACAACTTATTTATCTTATGATGAATGCATACGATTTTCATCTCTCTGAGTTATAACAATAAATAATAAGCACAAAACTTTGAATAAACACCATAAAATGCAATAAACTTGCAACAGTTGTTTCGGATCGAAAGAACACACGATCCTTCGTCAGGTGAACAAATAAGTAGGCACGAGTGCTGCTGCTGCTGCAATCAAAGCGGCAATAAGTTTATTGCATTTTATAGCATTTATTCAAAGTTTTGTACTTATTACTTTAAATCGCTAGTTCTGTGGTGCTTTCTTCTTTTTATAACAATAAATGTCGAAAGAAAATCAATCTTTTACTCTGCATACGACATTTTTTTTTTTTTTTGAATGAAAAATATTTATAATTTTTTAATAGTTTATCATAGATCTATGGTTCAGCCATTCGTTTTAAAAGCATTGACGAGCTCTTTTGAAGATACACACAAAAGAATTACACTCCAGGAGATAAAGCAGTGCGCCTACATATACATTTCTTTATTAAAAATTATAGAACAAAATGGATGACAGCGCCACCTGTTGGGCAATTAATATCCAGGTGATGTTATCACTATCAGCATCAATTTAAAAGCCAAGATCCAATTAAGTACCAAGTCTCGCTAAATTTCGTCCAATTCGTCATTTACACAACGTCCATAAAATTTTGAATACACGCTGACAGACATATTTTAAAAACGTTTAAATTGTATTCTGGACGTTTTAAAACATGTAAAATCACTGAAAACTGAAATTTTTGATGAATCCAATATTTTCTTCTTATGCACATAAAAGAATGTTGAGAAAAAAATCGATTCTTTAAAAATTATAGGTTGAAATATGATACATTTTAACACTTCATTTATGCTCCTATTGGGTCAAATGTTAACAAAATCTTAAATAATGTTAAGATTGAACTTTATTGCATTTTTAAACTTTTACTCAATTTTTTACTTTCTTCTATATAGTACATAAGAAGGAATTATTGGATTCGTAAAAATTTTCGAACTGCAGTTTTCGATGGATTTACATGTTTTGAGATGTCCTGAAGACAATTTAACCAATTTAAAAAAAATGGTTGTGTGTGCATGTGCATGTATATGTGTGTGTACAAAAAATTTCGTAGGCGAAACACTGTATCTCAGAAACCCTAGAATGAAATTAATTAACTTGGTATTTACTTGGACATTATCTAAACTAGCACCGATTACGTTTGGGGATCAATCGCTCAACAAATGTCACTGCCATCTGATTTTTTTTTTTAAATAGGGCAAAATTTTATATAAATGTACTTATGAAAATTATTTTTAACTTTTCATTGTGAAATTAAATAAATGTACATATTAATTATAATATTAATAGTCAACTAGATTTATATATATAGGGGCATTGCATGCCAACCTCTTCCACCCCACCCCCTCCATGGGGTAAAAATTTCAATATGAGTATCTTTTAAAAGAACTCATCAATACCTATAAAATTTATGGCTGAGTGATAGATCTGTTATAATTTGTAACAAAGTTTTTTTTTTTTTTTTTTTTTTTTTAATAATAATAATTATTATTATTTCTTGTAATATCCCTTAGAAAAAATACAACTGATTTTATATATATATAGTGATATGCCAGTTTAAATTGTTTAACATCGATTTACATAGCATTTTTTAAATAATGACATTATTCTTTACATTAATATCATAATGAATCAGTACCAGTCTGTGCAACTCTGCTTAGCCCTACATAACGTAAACGATATGTTTATTTTGATCGTTTTTCTTCCTTCTTTTTAATACGCTTTTATTAGCTTCACCTGTATGTATGTTTGTAACCGCTCTGGGAGCAAACAAAAAATCTATACTGTAAAAAAAGACTTTCCCTAAGTGAACGCTGTGGCTGTGAGGTAAAGTTCCGCGCTACGAACCTAAAGGTCCAGCGTTCGAGCCCAGTCAGGGGAAGGGGAGATTTTTTAAAAATGATTTTTGTTAAATTCTAAATTATTTTAATTAAAGAATTAAATGTATGTAAATAATTATGGTGTGTCACTCGCACAATTTTCTCTTACCATGCATTTGAATACTAAGATAGATATTTTGTGCTTTTTAGTTCACATTTCTATAAAAGCATGTTCTTTAATTTTTTAAAACTATAATATTATTAAATTTTATTTCCTTTTATTAGAATTATTTAAAATCACAGATAAGATTTTATTTAATTTTTCTTAATACAATTGTTGCTGTAGTGACTCATATACTACTCCGATTCAAAAAATTAGAATAATGTAAAAAAGAATGAGTTTGATGTTGCTAACGCGTCAATTTGCATACTGCGTCCAGGAAAAAATATATTAAAAGTATCTAATTATCTTCAGAGCATTTATAAATATAACATAAATATTTATTTTTATCTGATATATTAATAATTAACTATTTAAAAAATATTAGAATAATTCAAAGAAATAGAATACCTCGATAGCATGGTTCAAAAAATTAGAATATTCAAATTTTTCTTATAAGTTGAGAGAACGGCTGCGGGATTAACATCTGTGGGACTATAAAATGTGCTCCGTTGAAAATGAAAAGTCGTTTGGCATTTGATTGTAGCGTAGTATTTGCTTAATATGGGACGAAAGAGCGATTTATCTGAGGCTGTGAAATATCGTATTGTGTACTTGCACGAAATAGGAAAAACACAACTTTTAATAGCAAAAGAAGTGAAATGCTCTCAAGCAAGTGTGAGTAGAGTTTTGAGAGAATATTCTAATAATAAGTGTTTTCAAAATAAACACTTTAAAAGTGGTCGAAAGCCAGTAACTTCAAGAAGAGATGAAAGGCAATTGAAAAAGATTGTGAAGAAACATCGTTTTCGGAGTGTGAGATATGTGCATAGAAAATGGAAAGAAATGGGTATAAATGTCTCCAAATCTACAACACTACGACGACTTCGCAAATTAGGTTTTAGATCACGTGTGCCTAAGATAAAGCCATTCTTATCATCTAAGCAAAGGGCTGCTAGAGTTAAATGGTGTAAACAAAGGCTATTTTGGGATCACGACGATTGGAAAAAGATACTTTTCAGCGATGAAAGTGTGTTTTGTGTGTCTCACGGAAATCAAGGTATACGTGTCTGGAGACTCAAACATGAAGCTTATAAGAAAGAATGTTTAAAACGTTCGTTTAAATTTGCGACCTCTGTTATGGTATGGGGCTGCATGACTGCTGAAGGCCCAGGCAGGTTGTGTATTGTTTCCACAACAGTCAATTCAGAAGTCTATCAAGAAATTCTTGAACATTTCATGATTCCTTCAGCTGAGGATTTATGTGATGACGATTTCTTGTTTCAGCAAGATTCAGCTTCTCCCCACACTTCCAAATCAACAACTAAATGGCTCAAAGAGAAGGACATACCTGTACTCCCTTGGCCTGCAAACTCACCCGATCTAAATCCTATCGAGAATTTGTGGGGAATTATGAAGAAACGACTTCAAGAAGTTGCGCCTAGAGACAAAAAAGAACTTATTTCTAGTATAAAGAGCATATGGGCGAATTTGGATAAAAAAGATTGTGAACCTTTAGTTAAAAACATGCCAAAACGTTTAAGAGCTGTCATTAAAGCTAAGGGTGATGCAACAAAGTTACTGATTAGCAAGTAAAAATACTTAGAGTTTAAATTATGTTCAATATATTTTCATTATTCTAATTTTTTGAACCATGTTAGAAATAGAAAGTATTCTAATATTTTGAATTTTTTGTTGTCAGCTGATTTAAATATATTTTCTATTTCATTGTAATTTGTTTACATTTTTATAATCTGCAAAATATGCAGATTCATATTATAGTACTTTATATTTGATATTGTTGATTATTTATTTGATAAATTCGATTTTCATTTCCCTTGACCATATTTCTTTTCATTATTCTAATTTTTTGAATCGGAGTAGTACATATATATATGTTTTATTTATCTATTGTAACTATTTAATTGTTTTAAAACATTGGGTAAAAATTCACTAAACCTTACAGTTTATTTATTTTTTTCTTTTAAAGAGAGAGGGGGGTGGACTTAATATCAGTTCATTCTATTGTGTACAACTTTTTGAATTTACATGATATTTGTTTGGAGTTTTCCTATAAGTAGCTCATACTTTTGGCTACTAAATTTTGCAAGTGAAATTTCGTTAAAGCTTGCATATGCATAGTTAAAAATTACTTAGTAAAAATGCTCATACTTCATTAGATATTTCATATTTTTGCATTCTAATTGCAGTATTCTGTGTTTAATGCAGTATATTATGTAGTTTTTTAAATGGAATGTATTTAATGTAGTTCCTTAAAAAATAGCTTTGCACTGGTTTTAATGACATAAGTGTGCTAATTAAAAAGGTGGCAATTTTTTAAAGAAACCATTATATCTTCCTGAATATATATGGTAGCTTCATAAAGATTTATACAGGTAATAGGAAAAAAAGTTATAATCACAGGCTACAACCTGAACGGATTTCAACCATTTTTTTTTTAATTGGATGATTCCAAAACATTAGTTTTTTTTTTAATTTTTTACTGATTTCCCTTTCGTTTTCAGGGCAAAACTTTTACTGAAATATATGAGGTATAACATGTTCTAGCACACTAAGACCAAACCCGTTAAGCTTGGCCGAGACCAGGCAGGGAGGCAGGTAGGGGCTGTCCAAAGGTTTCTGAGGTATAACATGTTCTATACACTCTGAAGTTTCAAGATGATTCAGTATTTTTTGAGATATTTAGCAAAATGTTTGAAATTGAAAGCGTTAGGTGATTTATGGTAAGGTAGTGTAATATAATTTTGCATGAAATACAGTTGAGTTAAGCACTGATAATTCAGCATCGGCAGGAAATAGATGGTTGCCCGATTACCAATTTTTCAGGATTATATGTGTTCCAAAATATTATAACAAAATCGTCGATCAATCATAACATCTAAAGAAATATTTAAAAATTATATATATATGCTATACTAATGCATACCCTATCAAAAACGCAAATACTTAAAACAATATTTAAAATAAGTTAAAAATTTTAAATTAATAATTATAAGAAAATAATATTGTTACAGGACAGGTGGTACAGGGAGAAATAGATTTCTGGCTCTCATGTTTACTTTGGCGTTTAGTATCGAGAAAAGTAACACTTTTTTTTTTTTTAAATGACTTTTGGATTTGTTATTGTAAGACAAAATTCGTTGTTCTTTTTCGGAATTTTGCCACCATCTTGATTATCTCTATATATTAAAAAAAAAGTTACTGTCACTGGCTTCAAATTTTTTTTGTCTACGACAGCATCTTCTAGCGGAGGACAGGGTCCTTCGCATCATGAGAGGTATCAATTTATTCCGAATACTCCAAGGAGGACATTTCAGCAACTGAGAAATTTCTATCATTTTAATTAAAGAAGTTATTAGCTAAAAACGACAAGTTTATGAAGGTACTCTATTTGCCATTTTGAAAAAAGTTTCTCCCAGTGGCGTTGTTCTTCTGTCATGAAGTCATTTTACACAGGAAAATTAAAATATGATCCATGGTTGTACGTAGGTAGGTAGGTATATTGGATTTAACGTTGTACCAGAACTGCACTATACGTAATTGGATACTGTCTGGGACGCACCCCTAGAGATGTTCCGGAGACATGCCATCACAATTTTGATTCTTCACGGAGTGGATGCTCCCCTCCCCCGCTTTGGAGATCCCCAGAGGTATAGTCTGGATGGAAATATGGAGGACTTTGAAGCCACGACAGATTTTATGTGCACCAGCCACCATTCGTACATGACGGTCTTTGGCCGGCTTAAGTATCGAATCGGTAATTTTCCAATTACGTGCTCAGCGCTTTACCGACTAGGGTACCGCTGCCCGAAACCATGGATGTAAAAAAGAAAGAAAATAAATTTTTTTGCACGGGGAAATTAAAATATGATCCATGGTTGTAGGTAGGTAGATAATTAAGTTGGTTGTGTTTGACGTCGCACCATTACTGCGCTATGGATAATTGGCGACGGTCTGGGACGCACCCCTAAGGATGTTCCGGAGATATGCCACCACAGTTTTGGTCCTACACGAAGGGGATGGCTCCCCAGCTTCGGTGGTCCCCAGAGGTATCATTTTGATGGGAACATGGAGGATATTGCAGCCATGACATATTTTACTTGCACCAACCACCATTAGTATACACGAGTCATTGGCCGGCTCGAGAACCGAACCCACAATCTTCCAATTACGAGTTCGGCGCTCTAACGACTGGAGTACCGCAGTCCGGATCTAAGGTTGTAAAAAAGAATTAAAAAGGGTCATATACTAAGGCTGTAATGCAAAATGGTCTATATATTATGAATTTCTTTCTATTAAAGAAAAGTATAACTATTATATTTCAATTTGACATTGAATATGAGAATTTCCATAAATTCTAATATGCACTATTAATATAAGTCTTGTAATATCACTATTAATATTCCTTTTCAGTGAAAGAAAGCAGCGAATAGGCGGGAAGAGCTCTGCATGTGTTAATAAGTAAAGTGAATCGGGGGGGGGGGAAAGGCTAAGCCTCCCCAGGGGTTGGTGAGCGGAGCGAGCAGGGGGCAGAGCCCCCTAGTTCTGTAAAAAATTCACATCAGTTCGTAAATCAGTAAAATTAAATGGAAATTCATAAACTATACTGATGATTCATAAAAGTTGCCAAGAAAACTGGTTCCAAGATTATCTGTGCATGACCCACTAAGTATTACATTATATGGGCGGAGAAAAAAAAAAAGTCATCAGTACCAAATTATAGTTTTCCAGATTATTAATGTTTCACTGTAGTTGTCATTTTATTACCTACCCGGTAATACAAATATCCCGAAAAATCTTCATTCGATATTTCAACCCAAAAGCCATTGGATTTTAGACAACTATAATAATGCTATCACCAGCCACTTGGAATGAAATAGAATATACTTTCCTGTATTATGAAAAATAGTTGCAACTTGAGGAAAGTGAAAATGAATACTAAAATGTAATCAATCTTTAAATTAATATCTAAATTTAATTAGTTAAATTTGTATAATGTATTACATAAAACAAATCTGTTTTATAGTAAAAACAATCATGCATTTACTCATAAATTATGAAACACTTTCCCTTATGCAGAAAGAAATAGTTCTTGTGTGGAAAACTACTAAAATATGCGGGAGACAGATTTTGAATTTAATACGCACACACAATTTTTTTCCACCTTCAAATTAAATTCTAAATAATATAGTAACATCTATAGTTGAAAAAGAATTTTTATTCTATCAAAGAGTTTACACAGGGGTATTATAAAATTTAAAATATTACTTAGAAATAAATAATCAAAATATCTCGTGGGAAAAAAAAAAAAAAAAAAAAAAAAAATCTGTACATTTATTTATACATAGTTTTGTAAATTACAGCTATTAATCTTGATTTGTTTCCAGTCTGGCATAGACAGGGTGGCTACAAAAATTCAGAAATAAAGTTCCCTGATTTTTCCATGATTTCCATGACAAATTTTGACAAATCTCCACGATTTCCGTTACCTATTATATACATTCCATAATTTTGTGTACATCATACTCTTGTGTAGCATACTCGCTAAACCACTGCAATTCAAAAAACTATACTGATGGACAAAAATGTCTCAATCTTTTCATTTCTTTCTTTATTCACTTACAAAAAGGAAAATAAAATGAAAAATTTAAAATTTTGGATAAATTAACAAAATTATAAAAATTTGACTAATTTTAATTGCACAGTATATTAACATTTAAGACATAAAATTACTACTTAAGTTGTTTCACTAAAAATATTTATTTTTTAAATGTTAACTTGGGTGAGATTCAATTAGAATGCAGCGAATCCTGTACAATCATGGTTAAGATAACACCTGTTTGGCGATCTTTCAGTCATGTTTGCTGGGCAAAAATGAAAATTTCTATGATTTTTGGGTGTTTTTACAAAATTCCCTGATTTTTCCCTGATATTTCCAGATAGATAAAGTACCCTGATTTTTTCCATGATTTCCCTGTCTGTCGCCACCCTGATAGATTGAAATAACCCATAAACTTAAACTCTTTCTCATATATAAAATGATAGAATTTGCAGCAGGCATTTAAAAATACAAAAGCTGATTTTACTTAATTTTTTTTCTATCTATCATTATATGTAAATGTAATAAAACAACTTTAAAATAAAGTCAACACACTTTATTTTCAGGATCCTGAAAAACGAGAATTAGTACCTCCAGTGGATGTCCTTTGGGTTACAGGATCTGAAGGTGGAAATTATTATTATTCCTTTGGAGGCTGTCACAGATATGAAGCTCACAAGAGGTTAGGTTTACCTACTATACGCAGTAAACTTGTTAAATCAACGATTGATGATATAAGAACTTACCTTGGTAGTTCAACTCCACATCTGAAATAATACTTAAAAATCCTTTTGTAAATTATGTAATTAAATCAACAGATGTTTTATACTTAAAATTCTATGTTTGTATTTCCTCTTTAAAACTGATTTTATTTATTTTTTCAAAATAAAGGACTATAATTAAAGTTATAGCTATTTTTTTTCCCCTTACATACATATAAAGTAGAACCTCGATCTATCCTTTTTCATGGGGTGGGTGAAAAAAAAAGATGAAAGCAGGAAAACAATGAATGTGGGTTAAAGACAAAACATGAAGAAAACAATGTTTGTGAATTAATACACACAATGTATACAGTATATTACTAATAAAAACTAATTTGTTTCTTTCCAAACTTTCAAAGTATTAAATGAAAGTTGTAGAACATTAAGTGATATTTATTTTTAAAAATCAGTAATTTTATGCTGGGTTTTTCGTTCATTTCATAAATTAAACAAAAAAATTTCCAAATTCATAACATTTTTCTGTAATTTTATGTGCGTAATATAAAACTTCGTGTATTTTCAAATGTCGTAATTACATCAAACATACTGGTGTAAGCTCAGCCTCATTGGCGTGAAAATTATCCTCTGTTTCTTAGTCATTATTTTAATTTTTTGAAATTACACATTTATTCTATGCTGATACCAAATTTTGCAGTGCCTTAAAGGAAATATTATCAGTAAATTTTGCACTAGACACATCTTCAGCTACATGCAACCACTCTTCATCTGCATTATCAGCATCTTCATTATTTTCTTGAACTTCTGTTTGATATTCATCATTTTTACTTCCATTACCTTACTACCGTAGGTAATGGAAGTATTGTATTCGGTCTGAAAATTCGATATCGGGTTTTCACCTGATTTACACGTTTTAAGGTCCCCTGAGTCCAAAAAAGTGGTTTTTGGCAATTGGTCAGTGTGTATGTATGTGTGTGTGTGTGTGTGTATGTATGTGGAGAATCTTCTGGCTATTATAGCTCAGAAACTAATAAACATAGAGCTACAAAACTTTAGAATTGAAATACGTCTGGTCTACAGATGAAATTTCCAAATTTTGGTGAAAATTGAAAAACCGGAAGTGGGACATCGGAAACCGGAAGTGGGACCGTAAGACCGTATCTCAAAAACGGCTCTAACGATTTTCTTCAAACTTGATATATAAACACTCTATTAGATGTCCTTTCGAATGATATAGTTGGTTAGTTCAGGAAAATTGATAGGCGTCCTGAATAAATAGCTCAATTTCAGGCCTCGCAAAGGCGTTCCTTTAAAAACGGTTGTACGGATTTTTTTCAAACTCGCCATTTTAACTCACTTTTAAATATGCTTTTGTATGTAACTATTGTTTTCCTGTCAATAATTGAGTTTAACCGGAAGCGGGACATCGGAAACCGGAAGTGGAACCGTAAGTCCATATCTCAAAAACGGCTCTAACGATTTTCTTCAAAATTGCTATATAAACACTCTATTAGATGTCTTTTCGAATGATATAGTTGGTTAGTTCAGGAAAATTGATAGGCGTCCTGTATAAATAGCTCAATTTCAGGTCTCCCAAGGGCGTTCCTTTAAGAACGGCTGTACGGATTTTTTTTTAAACTCGCCCTATTAACTCACTTTTAAATATCATTTTGTATGTAATTATTGTTTTCTGGTCAATAATTGATTTTTTGTAAAAATTGGTTTCTCAAAAACGGCTCTAACGATTTTCTCTTTAAGTCACTTTTATGTTTTCTGATCACATTATCTCTCAAAAATGCCTATAATACGCGTAATAGTGCGTAATGGAAGTCGTGTGGTTGTTTCACACCAGATTTTTTTTTACATGTAATTGCATTTCACGAAAGGATATTCTGGATTGCTGAAGAGATTACTTCCTGTCATGCTGAAATTATAAAATGAATAGCCTGCAGATGATCTGGAGGCATGTAATCACAATTTTAATCTTCCGTGGAAAGGAAGAAAAGAGTTATTTTAGAATGAAAGAAGTAATTCCAGTTTGTATAGCCATATGGAACAGCTTGACCTTCAGGAGAAAATTTTTACAAGGTCAGAAGAAAAATTTTACTACAATGAATGCAGGAAAAGGACTTCTTGAAGAATGATACATGCGGGTTTTGTTAACATTATTTAAATGTAATTTGTGCAGGAACCATAGAAATAAAATGATCAATGCGGGAAAACAATGGATACGGAAACAATAGATTGGGGTTTTCCTGTATTTAAATTTACAAACTAAATTGGCTTTTATGAACTCGGTAAAATTACCTAATATTTAGTCTATGAAGCCTCTGCTGTAAAAGCATTGTTACCATTTACAGTGGGCAACCTAAGGATAAAATAAAATAAAACACTTTTCTATGTTATGAGATATAGCTATGCAACTCATGAAAAGTGAAAATGAAGAGCTTTATATTTAATTATGTATATTTATGTGTATATAACACAAATCTGAATTGCAATAGTAAAACAAAGAAGTAAAATCATGCAACATTCATAAATTATGAAACATTTTCCCATATTTAAAGATAGAGTGAGAGTGAGATAGAGAATGTTAGAGTGAATACTTTTAGAAAACAAGAAAGTAAAAACATACCTAACTTATAAATAATGAAAATACTTGCAGGCTATACAAAAGGCATTCCATAAAAAGTGAGTTATTTTTTTACGTAGTGGTAACACCGTGAAACTAAAAAATAGAAGTGCAGGCGGTTTTTTCAAACTGTTAACTGTACGTTTATACAAAATTCTAAACGAAACAGACTATTTTATTTTCCTATTTCCGTGCTTGTTTAAAGAACTGTTTTATTTGCCCTACAGAAATGGAGATGAGTGATTCAGAGTTAAAAAACGAAATGTGTTGTGCCATAAAATTTTGCTACCGTTTGGGCAAAACAGCTCCAGAAACAGTTACGTTAATGAAAGAAGCTTACAAAGACAAATGTTTTGGTGAGTCTACGATTTTTAGATGGCATGGTGATTTCAAGAAAGGCCGTTTGTCTGCAGAACTGGCTCCTAGGCCTGGGCGACCAAAAAGTGTTGTGAATGATCAAAATGTTAACACTGTCTGGGTAATCTTCAAGAAAATCGGCGAATGACATGCAAGGAGATAGCGGCATCAACAAACATTTAGAAAACGTCGATATTTCGCATTCTATGCAACAATTTACAGCTTCGCTATGTTTATTCCAGATGGGTCCCTCATCACCTTACTAAAGAACAAATGAAAACAAGAATTCACCAATGTTGTGAATGGAAACAGATGCTTCAAAATGATCCAAATCTCCTAAAGACTGTAATAACAGGTGATGAAACTTGGGTGTATCATTATGATCCTCTTACCAAGTCCGCAACAAGTGTATGGAAACATACTGATTCTCCGCCTCCGAAAAAAAATCCGACAAACCAAATCTGCTGGAAAGGTCATGATGATTATTTTCTTTGATCATAAAGGTGTAATCTGTCAGCATGCTGTGCCTCCAAAAACTACTGTGAATGGTGAATATTATGTTTCAGTCTTGAAAATTTTGCGACAACACATATCGAGAAAGCGTCATGAACTGGTAGGGACATTACATCACGATAATGTTCGCCCGCATGTTGCTACTTCTGTTCAGCAATATCTTAGTAAATGCAATATTAAAATCATGCCACATCCCCCTTACAGTCCAGATCTCGCACCATGCGATTTCTGGCTGTTTCCAACGTTGAAGAAGCTCAGTGGCAGAAAATTTAATACAGATTCTGAAGTTATTTCAGCAGTGGAGGGTTCTTTGAAGCAGCTTCCAGAAAAGGGCTTCTCTACTTGTTTTGAAAAGTGGGTTGAATGATGGGACCGTTGCATATCATCTGATGGAAGGTATTTTGAAAGAGAATGATGTATTTTTTGCTGTAAATATATTTCTGGATTTTTTATGATTTTACTCTCAGTTTTTATGGAATGCCCTTTGTACTTATGGTAAAAATAAATTAGGCAGAATTGATTGAATGAATGAATGTTATTTTAAGAACAAGAAAGTGAAATAATACCTCACATATAAATTATGAAATACTTTCTCTTATATTCCCCTTTTCCCTTATAAAATATTTTTAAGGAGACTTTACATCACTGAAAATTTCATATAAAAGCTTATAGAGTAGGTGCTCCAGTGATTAACATGCTCCAGTAATTGACATCTATCCCGAAAAAATTAATAAATAAGAAAAATAATAAAATCACATATCTTACATATAAGAATTTTAACATTTTATATCAAACACTGGAGCATAGGGTGCTAATAACTGGTAAAATGAATAACTAGCAGTGTCAAACACTGGAGCATAGGGTGCTAATAACTGGTAAAATGAATAACTAGCAGTGTCAAACACTGGAACATAGGGTGCTAATTGCTGATAAAATGAAAAACTGTCAGTGTCAATCATGGGCGTCGGCAGAATGGGGCAAGGGGGGGGGCACTTGCCCTCCCCTGGAAAATTCTACTTAGCATTTTTTCTTTAAATGTAAAACTATGCTATCAGAATTTTATTTAAAAAAAATATTTTTTCAGGTTGTGCCCCCCCCCCCCCCCTGAAATTTTTTCTGGCGACGCCACTGGTGTCAATTACTGGAACATTGAGTGGGTGTCAAATAAAAATTCATAAAAAAAAAAAAGATGACTAGAACATTAAAAACATCAGAAATTGCTCTAAAAGTGTCAATCACTGGTGCACTTACCCTAGTTATATTAAAAGTAATTGAGCCAGACATTGATTAAGAGAATGTTATTATTTTAAAAACAAGAAGGTAAAAACATGCATCACTTATAAGATATGAAACATTTTCCCACAGGATATAGTTACAGTAAAAGTAAGTGAGTCAGACAATCAGTGAATGCTATTTTAAAAACAAGAAAGTAAAATCATGCATCACTCACAAATTCTGAATCATTTTCACTTATTACAATATAGTAAAAGTGAAACTAAATCAGAGAATGATTGAGTAAACATTATTTTTAAAAGATATAAAAGAAAAGTAGTAATTTAACAAGAAATTAAAATTCTGCATAGATAACAAAAGACTTTGCAATATTATAGCATTTAATTTTAACAAAGGGAAGAAAGAATGACTGAATGTTTGAATTAATTTGTTAATACAATAAATTGCATATTCACTATTTATAGTTCTTTTAGAGGGATGCAGCAGTAGCAAATAATCTTTAACCACGTTTCTTGCGACCATGGAAGCCTCTACGCATGTGCGGACTGAACGAGTTCACTGTTAAAATAGGGGAACTAATTTTTCCGTTGAGAGAAAATAAGCGATAAGGGAACACCGAATGACTGGAGGTTTACTAAATCCCAACATGTCGGTCAACTTAGCACCCCTCAAAGATTTTGGACTCGTCCTCACTGCTAGGCATAGAAAACGTGGTTACACTATAATCAGATATATTATGGTATAGATATCTAATTTAGATATATCAACACATGAACTTGGAAAAAAATACTCAAACACTCCTATCATACTTTGCCACTGTATTTCTATGCTATTCTCACTTTGTTTCCTGCACATAAGGTTATGTTATTAATTAAATTCATATCAATTGTTAAGAGGTTTTCCTCCTAATTTATGGTAAGTCTTTCATTTATTAATCAATCCTGAGGCCTAATCTTGCATAGATTTTTCTTCTTTTTTTTTTATTTTACAAACAGTATACATAAACATAGTAAAAACTGAATTGTTGAAGTAGTGTGTATATCTCCTCCCACTGCAAAGCTTAAGATGTTTCATCAGGGTTTAAGCTGAGTAAAAATTTTCTTTAGCAAAAAAGCTACAATCAGAAAAAAAGCTTTAGCAAAATGCTAAAATGCCAGAAACAGTAGAAAAGATGAATATCAGTTTACACATTATTCTAAACACCTCGATATGTTTGATTTTCATTTGTAAATTGAACTTAAAAGTTTTTAATCAGGTCTTTAAAAAGTTACAGAAGGTAAAAAATTTTTTAATTTGAAACGAAAAACAAAAAAGTAATGATAGTACTTACAACTGTAACCAGATCAATTCGAATAAAGTACAAGCATATATTTTAACACATTTATTGGCAGACATGAAAAATATTAAACTTTTTAAATTATTACTTTACATTATAAACTTTTTTAAAGCAATATGAACATCTTAGATACGACTTATATTCTTTTTTCTGGAGATATAATTATCACTATAGCATGTAAAACTACATTAAGCTTATACTGTATCTGAAAATAAAAACATAACTTATAAAAAAAAAAGTGATATAAGTGAAATTTGTTTATCAATATTCAAAGTTTTTTGGTTCACAATTTATAATTTTTCTTTCTTTCATATTAGACCACTTTACAAATGCCTCATGTGTATTTACAAATTGATTTCCTGTATGTGATTCTTATGCGTAGTTCAGTGTTTGATTTTCCTTATATGCATGAACCGATGGATTTTTCTTGATCAATGTTGCAATTTTTTTTTTTTTTTAAATGAAAGATTCGTTATAATATTTTTGCCGAAGATTTTTTTTTTTTTTTCTTTTCAGACATGGTACAAGCTTACAGAAAAAAAGGCTAAACTTTTCACGACCCCCCCCCCCCTCTAAAAAGTGGTATCAGGCAACAATATAAATTTGTCAATAATAAAAATAATGTTAAGTCTGATTGCGTACATGTACACACAATAAACAAAATCGGAACAATAAATCTTATATTGAATATCATATTAATTATAATTAAAATAGTTGTAAGTGCTTAAAAAACAGACAAACTTATTACATATACTTGAAAATAAATTTATTCTATAGAAGAACTGTTTGCTGGGGCAATTGATTAGCAAAATAATGTAGTTCAAGTTCATTAGGAAAATGCAGTTGAAGTGCTATTTCTTTTTCATTTTCTCCCAAGTTTAAATTTGACATTTCTTGAAAGCCAATCACATAGAAATTGCTAATAATATATTGCACAAATTCAGGCTGACCCCCCCCCCCCCCCCTCTCACATGTCCAAAAAGTTTTAATGCAGATCTGCATTAGTCCCAAGAATAATAATTTTCAAGCTTAAAAAGGCTGAATTTAGCCTTAAGGCTGAAAAGTAACATGTCTGTCTTTTATAATTTGTGTTTAGTAAGATACTTCAGCAAAAAAGCGAAAACATGCTATTTCATTTTCGTATTTTGGATAAGTCTTTTAGCATTTCGCAAAAAATGTTACCGTAGCGGAAACACTGTGTTTCATATAAACGTTACAGCAAACTCTAACTTTAGAAGTCATTTCAGCAGAAAGAGTTTGAGGTTACATAAAATTTGCAGGAGACTGCATAATAATGTTCTACCATGAGTATATGTTACTCTAAAAAAAAAAAAAAAAAAAAAAAGCTCTTGTAATGTAAATTATTATAAAATTATAAAAAACAAAAGCAAAATAATTTTCTTAAAGGTTTTATTTCAACAAAATATACAAAAGGCTGACAAATAACTTAAAACAGAGTGTAAAATTGTCACTTGTAATTATTACACTTAATTCTTGATTTAAAAGATAATACAAAAGACAATAATTCTGTACAAAGAAAGATGTTAAAATAGGCAAAATTACTAAAAATTATTTTGAAGGCAAATAATTGTACAATAATATATTAGTGATATTCAAAAATTTTCTTTCTTTATCAATGTGATAAGTAACATATATTTATAAACTGACTAGTAAGATAAATAGTGAATTGGGAAGTTCAAATATGATATAAATAAGATAAATATAGATTATGTAAACTAAGTTTCTTTTTCGTCTTTTTTATTTTTAAGTTATTTGAAAATTAGCAAAGTGTCAGCTCCATAAAATTTATATATTTTTTTTAATTAAAAAAATTCAAGATTTATCACAAATTTGCACTCTAATTCTTCTAACAGACCCTACTTTAAAAATCCTGAAATTACACAAAAAAGAAAAAAGGCCAGGGTGTGATTTATTTATTTGATTGTAATCAATATAATTAAAGTTTTTGTAAATCTAAAAATGTACTAGTAAGTTATGAAAAATATTCCAAATTTTCAATTAAACAACAGTTTTCTTTTAACAATCACTGAAAAATAATTTTTAAAAATCCTGAAATCAGGAAATATATTAGGCAAAAGTTTGACATCAGTAACAAATCCTACACAATCACCCCTGTTCTTGTTATATTTTTTAATAGGTTTTGTACCACTATGATCACTTTATAGAACTAATTTGAATTTATAAACTTATAAAAATTAATTACAAACCTTATATTTCAGATTCAAAATGGCAGAGATGCCAACTTCTAATGACAAAAAAGCAGGAGATTTTTTGACAGAAATCAGGAGACTTTTTCCAACAAGAAAGTTTGTAAGAAAAATGAGTAAAATAATGCACATTTAATTTTAAGTACAGCTTTATAAGCTTAGAAGGAATTTACAAAGCATCAGTATTAAAATTAAATGAATAATATATCTTTTCTTGCAGTAAAACAAACTATCAAAAAAAAAAAAAAAAAAAACTCAGACATACAGTTGTTTAAAATTTAAGTCAAAATAGACAGATTTGATCATTCTGCTCCTAATATACAACAATAAGGATTTTAATTATCTTTGTAAAAGAAAAGGTAATAAATAAAAGAAAATATCAGCTATGTTCTAATTTCAATAGTTATAGTATTTCAAAAAAAAAAATAAAATAAAATAAAATAAAATAAAATAAAATAAATAAATAAATAAAAAATAAATAAATAAAATAAATAAATAAATAAAATAAAATAAATAAATAAATATTTTAATAATAAGACATTTTCAATTATGCAAAAATGAAAGTTAAAAAATTATTCTTAGCAAAAATTAGTTTCAAAGCATTGTATAGTAATTCACATTCAAACTGAACTTGATAAATTGCAGGGCAAGATAAATTTCAAATTTTTTACCCAATCCCACAAATTTTAAGCATAAATTATGCTAAGAGGGATAGATAAAAATTACATCAGAAAAGCAGGAGAAATGAGTGGAAAATTAGGAGCATGGAAAAACAAGCAAAAATCAGGAGACTTGCCATGTCTGAAAATGGTCATGGATTATTTGAGCGAAGTACTTTCTAAATTAGGGGGATCCCCCCCTCATCCTCAACACCTTTCCATGGTGGTGCCTGGCATGACAAACTGCTAAAATGTTGTTCCTCCCTCCAAATGGTGATGCCATAGCCATGTCGAGACTGGCTTTTGATTTGATGCCATTGCAAGCTTCTAAATTATCTATTATTTCAACTGTCTCCCGAAAAAAGACATAATTGAGATTATTATACTGTGCGATTGTTGTAACTTTTTTAGAATTGATTTTTATTTCTTCTTTTTGGTATGTTTTGGCTAATGCTGTACTACTGTTTTCATATTTTATATAGTTGATGTGCTCATTGATTCTAGTACTTATTTTTCTCTTGGACATTCCCACATAACATCCCCTTTTGTTAGCTTTATATGTGAATGGGATTGTGTATACCCCTGCAGTTTCAAGGGAGGAAAACAGGATCTTTATCATTACGAATGATTTGATATATATTAGGGTTTGGTTTTATTGGTATGTTTACATTATACTTTTTAGCTATATTTTTTATTTTAATCGCAGCACCTTGATTGTATGGGATAGAATTGGCATATATTTTAAGAGGTTTTTTTAGTGGCTAGTGGGGGGAGGGGGGGGGTGTTCATTAATTACGTGAGGTGTTCAGGAGAGGGAAGGGGTCGAGTCTAATCTCATTCAATCTCATGTGGGGGAGAGTGTCTCGGTAAATATCACGTAATTTTTTCCTGCAAAAAACAGTGTAAAATTGCAAGAAAATTGAGTTAAATTCAAGTAAAACATGTTTCTTGACTTAGATATGGCAAAATCTAACATGATAATATTTGTTGTGGCTATCCGAATGCCGCAAAGCAGCACAGTAGCCTTTCAATTGTTTTAGGCACCACTAGCCAGCCACACACAATCTATGCACATCTATGAAATCTTAAAAACTAGTCTTCAATAAAAATAATAAAGCAAATTGTGTTTTTTGGAATTAATCCAACACATTTACAGTAAAAGTACGAATTTTGAAAAATCTCACATGAGATTAAGGGAGGGGGGAGGGGATCGAGCAAAATCTCAGGAAATCTCATCAGGGGGAAAGGGAGGATAAAAAAAATCATCCAAAACTGCCTCACGTAATTAATGGACACCCCTCTAGGGATGTGGTTTAACTGTTTAGTTCTTTATGAACAATACTGACATTAGAAACCAAGCACTTCTTTATGAATCATTCGAAATTATTAAAAGAAAATCAGAAATTTGTAACGATTCCTTATCCATAAACCCCCCCTCAATTTGGCTTCATTTCTTGGGCTTAAATTAATTTATGGTTACCCTGCTTTAGTTTAGTTCTGGCAACCCCGCAATATTGATATTTTTAACCTTTGCTTTAGTGGCTCTTTATCCTTGTCTTATAGTGATCATGTTTCAAGTTCATTTGAGTGTTTTAGCATATTTTTAAAATGTATATAGTAAATTTTTATAATTTGTGTAATCATCTGTTAAATTTTTCTTTGAAGTTGTAATTGTGATATCATGTAGTAACTCAAATTTTCTATGTTTATGTGTTTTTTAACATCATTCTTCCCTGAGGAAGGTTAATGAAGGAATTTCGCTGAAACGTTGGATTTAAAATTTATTAAAGTTTTAAAGATTAATATGCTGAAAGTTATTTAGTACTTTTTCATAATTGTAAAAACAGCATATATAAAAAAAGTGGAATAAATATTTCTGAATTGTTTAGTTCTTTATTTTAATATAATTTTTCTATTAGATTTTTGGGGTAGTCACATCGTTTTAGCAGTTCACCAGGCCAAGCACCACTGTGGAAAGTTGTTGAGGATGAGGGGGATCCGCCTAATTTAGAAAGTACTTTGCTCAAATAATCCACGACCATTTTGAAGCTGAAATATAAGGTTTCTAATTAATTTTTATAAGTTTGTTCAAATGCCTCAACTTAATTTTGATTTAAATTAATAAGAAATATACTTCTGAACAACAATATACCTATAAGACCTAATGATGATTTAATTCCAATATTTTTTAACAAGCAAAGATTCCCCCCCCCCCTCTTTTGCTGGTATACTTAATATAAAACCAAAAATTTAATTTTTATTATAGTCCTCCAGTGAGGTAATAACAAATATATATAATGAAATTTAACAAATTTATATAATTAAAATAAAGCACAAAAGTTGATGAAAATATGAAACTAGAAATATTATTACTGCTTGCTACAGTAAACTTTTTGCAATAAGAGACAGCATGAAATATAAATTTCAGCTATTTTTATTCTAGAATATCCAAAGGAGAATTAGTACATTTAAAAAAGTTTTAAAAAGGATTGAGTTTAATATACTAATTAAATTAAAAATACCTATTCAAATCCTTATAAAAGTTGAGCCTTTATATATTTCGGCGCCCAGACAGGGCCATCATCAGAGCTCGAAATGACAAGAAAATTACTACTGGGTGGTTTGTTTCAAGCAAACCGCCCAGCAGTGATTTTCTTGTCATTTCGAGCTCTGATGATGGCCCCGTCTGGGTGCTGAAATATATAAAGGCTCAAATTTTATAAGGATTTTAAGAAGGTATTTTTAATTTAATTAGTATATTGCAGAATTAGTATTTAATATTAGTCAATAATACTCTAATGATGTTTTATATAGCTTTAAGCTAAACAACAAAATTTTGCTTGCTACTTTTAGTGAAATACATACATGGTTTAGCGATGAAACAAGCTCAATTTTTCAAAGCTTTTAACTTAAAATGGAAATTTCATACATTTATTTATTTCCGAACAGAAAAAAAAAAAAAAAAAAAATGTAGTCTGTTTGTGAGTAAAAAGTATGTAGTTTTTTCATTGTTTTATTTCTTACTAAATCACTTAAATAAGATAATCACTGAATAAATACAGATGGATTGAAAACAGGAAATATTGTTTTGACCATGCCAAAGTCTTTAGCATTATCAATATTAACCTGCCAGTGCATGGGTGGAAAAAAGACACAATTTTATTTCATTATTTGAATGGTTACAATACAACATCACACAACAAAAAAATATGAAGTATAAATTTTACGTTTCTTATAATTTTTTTTCACAGAATATATAAAATGTTTCGCTTACATTGCATTCTAGTAAATAAACTGGGTCCCACAGACCCAACCCGTGCACTGGCGGGTTAACGAAATGAAGACAAATCAGGCAGTGTAACAGCAAATAGAAATTTTCAGATCCAGGCAGAATTTTTTACAATGGACTCTTCCTAGTTTCATCTGCTCAATCATGTGACAGAGGAAAACGAATAATCAAATTCTGAGAATCGAATTCAATTAAATATTGTACTTAACAAAAATGCTAATATATAAAATAAAATAAAATAAAATAAAAGTAATATTGTGCATTTGTAAACAGTAGAATAGTTGTATTAGTAAATTTAATAATTTTTTAAAAACACTTTATGTATTTATTTATTTTCAAACGTAAGAATCGATTTTTGAATGTTCAGTGTAACTGTTACATTAACTGATCTAGTAATAAATAATAGCCTGTTCTTGTGGAATGTTTATGAATTATAATTTAAAATTTAAAATGGTTTCATTTAATTTAATTGCATAAAGTTGTTACAACAAGTTAATTAACTTAGTTACTGGTCTAAATGGATTTACGCAGTAGGATATCGCACTGTCAGTGATTTAAGTACCAAAAATCAGAGTATTTAACATGTTCTTCATGAACATTAATAACAAATATAATCTAAATGATGATTGTAAATGTATACAGCAAACCAAAGATGATGAGTAATGATATAAAATGGATTAAAAATGATGCTGTATAAAAAAATAACACAGGTTAAATACGATTGATCAAGAATAGAAAATACGTTATTTCAGCAATCGCTATAGATAAACAAGACTTTATCTGCTATTTGTTTTTCCTCTATCATGTGACCTCTGACGTCAGGTGGGAAGAGCTCATTGTCTTCTACTAAGGTCTGAGTGAAATGCATTCAGTGGCAAGGAGGAGGGGGAGAGTCATTAGTTCATATTCATACTAGTTCAGAGGAAACCGAGAAAAGTTCTGAATGGCTAAGCCAACGAGCATTGTTAGAGTTTGAATTCCAGCTTAGAGACAGATTTCAAAAGGAGATAGAATTTGCCCTAATATACCTTGCCTAATAAAGGAAGCACTATACAATTTTGTTTATAAAGACCAACAATGTTTAAAATATTTCTAGACAGTTTATTTATGGTTAATAACAGGAGACTTGGCGTTGGAATATTAAAACTCGAATAAACTACTACGTCAGAAATGCCAAAGAAAAATATTTGCGATGCATACAGCTGTTTTGGTAGCCTTAAGCGTACCGTCTTCAGTGCAAAAGGAACTCAAAAACTATACAAACTATTCAAGGAATTCAAAACTTTACAAAATTATATTATCCATTCCTTTTGCACTGAAGACGGTACGCTTTAGGCTACCGAAACAGCTGTATGCATCGCAAATATTTTTCTTTTGGCGTTTCAGATGTAATAGTTTATTCGGGTTTTAGTTTATTTACGGTCTTGCATAAATAATACATAAAAGCTTTACTTTAAGAATACCAACATCACAACTACATAAAATTAAGAATAAACTCAACTAATCTTTACGTAACATATATTATGGCATAGAGAATCTGTTTACAATTTAATACAATTTCTAATCTAGTACAAAAAAATAATTGCACAATTCAAAAACGTTGAATATATATATATACAATTGATAAAATAAATTGATAAAATCACCCAGGTAAAATATATTTATACAAAAAGCAAGATAAAACAGGGGCCTGTCCAGAGAAAAACCTGGCTCCGTTAAAAGACCCTTCACAAAAGTGTTTATCCTAAATATGGACCCTTCACAAAATTTCCCCCCTTAAAAACAGATCTTTTAATAAATCTATTTCATTTCAAATACTGATCTTCTATAAAACGAACCGGCCATTTGAATAATATGACACGCTTTGCTGTATTTCTTTGAAAAGCTGATATTCAATTTCTAATTTGTAAAAGCTTTCTATATATATGCTTTATAAAAGTGAACCATCATTGTCTAAAATGAAACCTTAATTAATTGCAATTTTATTTTGCAAAATTACATTTTTCACAATTTCACAAAAAGAGAACCCTAGCTGAAAAGCTCAGAGATGCCAAGACTTTTTCCAACAAGAAAGTTTGTAAGAAAAATGAGTAAAATAAAGCAAATTTAATTTAAGCTTAGAATGTATTTACAAAGCATCAGTATTAAAATTAAATGAATAATATATGTTTCTTGCAGTAAAACAAACTAAAAAAAAGCCCTCAGACATACAGTTGTTTAAAATTTAAGTCAAAATAGACAGATTTGATCATTCTGCTCCTAATATAAAACAATAAGAATCTTAATTATCTTTGTAAAAGAAAAGGTAATAAAGAAATGAAAATATCAGCTATATTCTAATGAAATTTGAATTATTTAAGTTTTCAATAGTTATGGTATTAAAAAAAAAAAAAAAATCTTTTGATAATAAGACATTTTTCATTTTGCAAAAATGAAAGTTAAATTTATTCTTAGCAAAAATTAGTTTTAAAGCATTGCATAGTAATTCACATTCAAACAGAACTTGATAAATTGCAGGGCAAGATAAATTTCAATTTTCTTTCAAATTTTTTTACCCAATCCCACAAATTTTAAGCATAAATTATGCTGAGAGGCATAGATAAAAACTGCATCAAAAAAGCAGGAGAAATGAGTGGAAAATCAGGAGCATAGGAAAACAAGCAAAAAGCAGGAGACTTGGCATGTCTGAAAGCTTGATTTTCACACTAAATTTAGATTCACAAGACAGGGTGGCTAACATGAGAACTTTTCCAAATTCCTTGACTTTTCCATGACTATTTTTCACCTTTTTTCCTGACTTAACCTGTGATTTCCCCAAAAAATCACAAAATTAGCGAACAATTCAGCAATTTACAATAACGAGCTTACAAATATAACTTATTTCCACTAAAATTTGCCAAAATTCCCGACTTTAGATGAAATTTCCTGACTTTCCCTGACTAGTGGCCACCCACACCCTGCAAAATTATGCACGGATTTTTCACAATTTCACAAAATAAGACCCTGTTTGAAAAGTCTGGACAGACCCTGGATAAAATTAGTAACTTAAAATTGCACATTCCATATTCTACAAAAACACTCAAATAAAATTTAATATATAATAAAAGTCGTGAAGTTATCTGTAAAACATATATTTTTAGTACTTTCACTATTTTAATCTTAAAAACTAGTTTTTCTAGTGTAGAACATCTACATGATCATATCCACATACCTAATATGCTTTTCAGAAAAGTCTCATAAATAAAACTACTGGAAAAATTCAATTTTTTTTTTTTTTTTTTTTTTTACAATTATTATTATATATGATTCAAATGCACAAAAAGTTATATATTATTATTATATATGATTATTATATATATTCAATGAAAGATATTTAAATCTTTGACATTTGCTTTATAATTTCAATTGCAGAAAATAATTTTTTCTTTTGCTAAGAGGAAAGTTCTTAGAATTATATAAAATTACTGTTATATTGATAATCAAATATGTCCTAAAGTTTGACGAAATTAAATCACCATATTATCAATTTTAATTTTAGAAAATTATTTTTTTTTCACTGCTAAATTAAAAGTTCTTAGAATTAAATTATTGTTATATTAATAGTCAAAGAATTCCTAAAATTTGACAGAATTAAATTAACATATTACTATACATAACAGAAATTCCATAGTTAATAAATGTATATACAAAAGAAATAAATAAAAAAGAAATAATGACCATTCTATTTATAATGAAGGAAAAATTTAAAAATTATATATAATTTTGGCTTTCAAAAATCTATCTTAATATGATGATTTCAATTTTTATCAGTAGATGGCACCACCACAATTTTCCTAAAAAGCCAACAAAGAGCAGTGAGGTTTCTGTCTTTTAAATCCTTTGAAATATATTTTTAAATATGAGCCTCTGAGCATATGTTTCTGCACAAAAAGTTAATATTTTTTCAATTTCTTTAACGCATTCACTGTCGATCTCGTGCCAGCACATGATGTGGAGTGTTTTTTCAAATGTTAGTCCCATGAGATCGGCAGCGAATGTGTTAAGAAAATGTGTATATCACTTGTACTAGATTATTTTTTTGCAGAGAAAATATAATCATAACTGGTCTACGTTAGAGAAATATTATACAGATTTTAAATAGTTTTGTGATTATTAAAAAATAAATAAATAAAATTGTTACAGTATCAAGAATTTTCGACTAACTTAACTAATATATATGCTAAATATATAACTTAACTATATTATGGACTATTATACTACATTTAAAAACATTTTACATAAATAAATATAGAACTGCCAATGAATATAATATATATAGCACCATTAGCATTATTCAAATCAAAGTAATCATGTATGATTTGTTATATAAATGCTAAAAATGTGCTTTATACAAACAAGCTGAAATAAATAAATAAAATTGTAAGTTTTTGAATTATACAGCTGAAAGAATAAAATAGTTATGATTACTATTCTCTATAAGAAAGTTTGCATAGTTTATGTAATCAGCAAAATTTTATAATAGTTTAAATGGTATTAGGGTTAAAGCCATTTGACTACACAAGGTTCATAGGACTGGGTAGACTGCCCTTCACAAGGGTCTTTTTAAGGGGTCCTAGCCTGTATTTACGTGAGTTTTGAAGCAAACAATGGAAAAGTCAGAATGACTAGGTTGATAATTACAATATGGGTCAGAACCCATTACTTTCTGTTTACCAGCTGTGGCAGCAGAACCTTTTTAAAATTGGTAGGGCAAATGTGAAAATTGTTACGCCTAGTATTGCTCAAAAGAACTGCTTACACTGCATTAACATACTTGTATTCTGTAGTGCTGCTAGTCTCACCCTTTTTCTCACACTAATAAATTTTTAGAGTAATATTCTCTAAATGCAATTACGATTAAATAAGAAGAAAAATATTCTAAAAAGATACCGGTGTAAAAAAGAAGGTGGGGCAAACAATACTACAGAATATTAATTAGTATGTTGGCAAGTATGAATTAACAAATTATCCCATTGTACCTATAACCAGCAAATTAGTACACATTTTTATAAAATTATTGATATAATTATTAAAAAACATAGTATTAAATTTCAAAGTTTACAGCAAAAAACAACCCATCAAAAATGTAACAAACAAGTATTAATTTCTTAATACATTTTAAACTTAAAGAAAATTATCCATAATGCTGAAACACAATAAGAAATGAAATAATCAAATCTTTTACCCTTTCTTACTGAAAAGGAAAGATCTCATATTTTAACATAAATTTAACACACAAAATAACATTATACATAAATGAAGATATTACATGTATTATAACATTAATGCTTATTGATAAATCTTCTTTCAAAAAATACTAAGCAGCTGGTAAATTATTCACAGCAAAATTTATTAATTGCAACATTTGGAAGTAAACACTGACAATGTAATACAAATTTAACAAAATATTTGTATGGAGTTGCAGTAGAAAGCATAAAATTAAAGAAAATGGGATCAATATATATGAATGAAAAAAGTTCAATGGATGTGTTGGGTACGACGAAAAAATGGTGAGCAAACATGCTGTTTCATATCATGAAATGTAAAGGGACGCCGTAGTCACCACAGAGTGGAAACTTGCTACAATTAGAATTTTCAAAGGTTCCAATGTACACTATTATTGTAGGTTCTAAAACGGGGAGAAGGCACCACTGAGCGGGAGTTTAATACAATGAGATTTTTCAAGGATCGTAAACTAGCTGGTCGCCATGGTTATATACATTCAATTTAAAATATACATATATACATACTTGATTTCAAATAAAATAACAAATGATTTTTTTCTTTTTTTAAGTGAAAACTTTTATTAGATAATAATAATAATAAAAATATACATATATATCATTAGAGTCTAAGTTTTATTGGGTTCGTGGGTAAAATAAAAACTCTAGTACAAATGTATAAACAGGGTTTGTGAAATGCAGTCGCCTGGTCGCCAGTGGTGACCTATATATTTTAAGTTTTCAATGAAAACTCAACACTTTTTTTAAAAAATTTAATATTTTGGTGAAAAAAGTGATCCCAGGCACAGGTGCTAATTTCAGTTCTGATGCTTAACTCATGCCATTTTGACTCATCCCATTTATCTGTACATGATTCGAGAGTCCGTCGTGCAGAATCGATACATCATTAGGGAATTTACACTACATTCCTCCGTGCATGTTTCATAACCTAGTGTCGGATTGAAGCACTATTAAAGTAGTTTACACTGGTCTCATTCATGCTTGTTTCACAGCCTGGTGCTGAATCGATGCAGCAATGTAATGATGCATCAATGCCAACGGTGTATCAGTTTAGATAAAATAATAAAACTGGTTTCATATTAGATTTACACCAGTGTTTTATGATGTATCGATGTGTTATCCAATCCTAGTATGTATTTGGTTTTTATGCATAAAATTTTAATTTCTACATTCAAGTAAATTTCAAAATTGAAAAGAAAAAAAAGGGGATGGGGGAGGGAGTTGAGGGATATTTTTGACTGGCTATCTGAAATTTTTCCTAGCTATGAACTTTTTTCAAATTCCTGGGGCCCTGTGTATAAAATAAGAAACATATAAAGGTGCTTTACTGTATATATTTTTATAAATGCAGCTCTATCAAATTTATTACATTCCTTTTACTGTAAGTGAAGATAAAACTAATAATAAGCATCAGCAATTAAAATAGAGTACTTTTGGGAATAACATAACATGTTAAGAAAATTTAGTTAAACTTATACAAAGATGAACAAAAGATATATAATGTTACATATCCAGATGTTATTGGATATTAACATAGAAACAAAAGCATTTTTATTTATAAAATCCAACAATAATTTCAGAGTATTAAAGATATATCTAGATTTTAATAATAATAATAGCATTTTTTCTTAATATACAGGGTATTCAAAATGATGTACAATACTTAAAAAGACTGTAATAAATCCATTTTTTAACAGAGACATACCATAATTGATTAAAAAGGGAGGACAATTAAAAAATTCTCTTTCCTCATGCTTCCACACTGGAAGCATGTGAATTCCTCAACAACGCGATTTCTAATCATTGGATTGCCATGCTAGATCAAATTACATTTATGATGTTTCCTCCCCCCCCCCTTCGAAATATTTGCAATGTATACAAAAAGTCCAAAATTACTTTGTATGTCGTTTAACACAATTCTGAAAACCAGAAGATTTATCAATCAGCATATAAGACTGATCAAAGTTGTAAAACATTGAAATGGCACTACACATGATAATATTCATAAGTCTAGGTGTTTTTTTTTTTTGATAAAAAGCATACTTAAAATTTATTTTAAAAGAATTAAATTAAAAATTAGATAAATGATTTATGATAGGAGAAATAGTTAAATTCTACACAAATAATAATTAAAAAAAAAAAAAAAAAAAAATGGGAAATTAACTAACTCAGGGTATTAAATCTATTTTTGTTGCATTTTACCCATACAACACACTTGGTACATTGAGTACAATGCAGATACATCATACTCATTCATGTACACACTTCGCATAATACACTAAGAAAAAAAAAAAAAAAAAGCTGCACTTGGATAATTTTATTTTTCTTTTGAAAAAAAAACTAATTTAATCATTTAAAAACAGAGATGAAACAGTAATTTTATTTTTCTTTTGAAAAAAAAAGCTAATTCAATCATTTAAAAAACAGAGATGAAACAGTAATTTTTTCCAGATATCGTACATTCATATCCAGCAGGCAATAAAGTTTGAGGCATTCTATATCTGGTAAAATCACAATCCATTTCATCCCTACATTTAAATGTTAAAACTGGTAATTGTTGAAAAGAAAAACAAGAATATTCAAGTATGGCTTTTTATTGTCCCTTAATGCATATCACATGATGCCATTTTGCTATATTTTTACACCTCTTGGTATACAGTGAAACTGGACCAAATATGTCCTAAGACAGCAATTATTATAACATTGCATGCACACAACAGTGCAATATCTATCCAGTGTCACATTTTATGTCGTAAACAGAAGATATTTCCACACATGCCTGAGATGGAGTAGTATGACATGCCTATAATGTCATCAATGTCGCATCATGATGTCTTTTCTGCAAATAGTAGGATGAAGCTGTGCTTTATGGGTTTTCATAAAATAGCAAACAAAAATATGTTCATATTTGTATTTTCAAATTCACATAACTTCTAGAAGCATATCTACAATACAATATAAATTTATTCCTCATTAATTCTAAAATTCATATGACGACTAACAGGCTAGAAGTACTTCTTTATCCATTTAAAAATTTAATCTACATATAAATATACTCCATATTTCCAGAAGAGTGATGGTCTTTCTTAGAGTTTGTAACGGCAGATTTATTTTTTTTCTGTTCATAATGAAGATCCTTGGCAGCAGCATGGAGCTTTTCCACAAAGTCAGGAACACCTAATTAATAACAATAACACAAGTTTAATAAAAAAGAAGAGAGAAATTTATGTGAAACTTATGCAATGATCATAAATTCAAGGACGAGATTAGCAAAATGACAATCAAGCTGAAACTATACGCAAAAGCAAGACGTTACTAGAATTTTAATGATAAATTAATCATAATTGAATAATAGATACATTTTTACATGCTTTTATTTAACTTGTTTGTTGTCTCTCAGAGTCAAATCTAGCAAACAAATTTCAACTCATATTAAAAGGAGACTTGGCGCTGGATTATTAAAACCAGTAAAAACTACAAACCTCAGACAAACATTCGGTCCACTTTTCCTTAATTTTTCTACAGTTTTCACAACTAGTGTTTCTAAAATTCCTATTGGCCATTCCCCCCACCTTTCACGTAATTCTATTGGTTGAACAGAATTCGGTCCATTTTCTATATCTATCAGTACTTCTCCCTGATTTCTTTATGCACTGAAGACAGTACACTAAAGGCTACCAAAACAGCTTTCTGCTTGCCATAATTTTTTCTCTTTGGCATTTCTGACGTTTGTATTTTTTACTGGTTTTAATAAATTTCAACTCACTTCCTATCATCCAATTCAGTTGAAATATAGCATACATGTATGTATAGTTACGACGACAATACAAGCCCAAGCAAAAATAGAATTAGGTGGTATGAGAAGTCCAACTTCAGTTAATTTTTTTTTTTTTTTTTTTTTTATCTGACTAGCTGAAATTCTGCATAAATGTATAATGGCAATACATGTCCAAACAGTAAGGGATTCAGAGGTGGTGATGGGAAAGAGATTTAAGCAAACATATACTTTTCTACATTAAAAATAACAACAAAATTTTGATTTGTATAAACCCCACAAATTCCATCTCCCCCAACTATACTACACATATAAAATCTTTTTGAAGATAGTGTGGTTAAAAGACATAAAATTGACCTAACTAATCAATGACCACTATCATTTTTTTTTATTGTAGTAATTAATCAATATATTCATCAGTGCATCTAAAATTAAGTTCCTGTAATTAGTTTGAATAAAATCTGTAGAGCTATTTTTGAGCACCTTCCTTGCCCCCTTCGCTTTTGAGATCTAAAACTGACTTCCCCAGTCAGAATGCCTATTGATTTTTCTGTAGTAATAAAGGGTGGTTAATACTAGAACTTTTCCATGACCATTTTTCCTAATTTTCCCCCGATTTACACCGTCTATTTCCCATAAAAATTTTACAAAAATAGAAAATAATTTAGCAATTATTAATAATAACACGCTTTCAAATATAACTGATTTCTACAAAATTTCTTGACTTTACATGAAATTCCCTGACTTTTCATATTCACTTAAATTCCCTAACTTTCCCCGAATAGTAGGCACTCTGTATAAACTAAAATATATGGAAGGACATGTAAGAAGGGCATGTAAAAACAACAAATTTTAAGAAAATCATTAAAGCTGGTTTTGAGATATATGCATAAAGAGTTCAGCCCCCTTTCAATTTTCATCAAAACTTGGCCAACCTATCTGTACACCAAAAACCAAACAATACATATAAAAAGACATCTAAATATAAATTAATACATCAAATTATAAAAAAAAAAATCAGAATGCATTTTTTTTTAGACGCTCACTGCTAAGACTTGAAATTAACTCACCAAATAAAAATGTCTATCAATTTTCCCGCACCAACCAAATGAAATACGGAAAATATACAAAACAAATACAGTGGAACCTGCCTAAAGTGACCACTCTAGTGACCGGCTAAAATGGTCACTATACGCAGGTGGTCACTTTATAAAGTCTCTTTAAAATTGGAAGATGGTCACTTTAGTCAGGAAAATGGTCACTTTACTCAGGTGGTCACTTTACCAAAGTGGTCACTTTTACAGGTAGATATTAACAATATATGAAAGGAAATCTGAAAGGAGACTTTATAGCAAATTTGAAGAAAATCATTTTTAACACTTGAGCACCACGCAAATTCTTAATAAAATCCATTAAAATTCCTTAATGATATTATCCTGTAATAAATAAAAATTAAGTAAATTTTAAATAAATTTTCAGTAATTACTTAAAACAATGTAATATTTTTAGTTTTATATCACATTAGTTTTATATCACTGTCAAGCATCGATGGCTGACATGGCACTCAACGTGTTAAAATACCAACTTTCAGTTCAATTTCAGACTTTCAGTGTCCCACTTCCAGTTTTCCAATTTTCAGCAACACTTGGCAAATTCATCTGTACAATATGACTACACTTATCTTAATTATTAAAAATTTTCAGTATTTTTTTTTTCCATTTTGTAAATAAGATTGTCGTGAAACACGACAGCGTTTTAATTGTTTAGATTTATTTTTCTGCATTATTAACAAGATCTTCTAATTTAACAGCATTTAATTTAAATTTCCTCTGCTTAGCGATCTTCCCGTTTCTCCCCTGTACGTCAGCTTACCGGCTACGCGCTGATTTTTCCCTCCGTGGAACTTCAAATGAGGTTTCACCCCCCTCTCCCTCTCTCGGCGCACGCTGCCGCGATGGATCGTCGCCGATTGGCTCGGAGCGCCGTGACGTTTTTGGGGAAGCTGACTAGCAGGCAGAAATCCTCTGACACTCTTAGAGATGACTTGGTAGAAGGAGCCAGCGTAGGAAATTCGCCGTGGCCGCGCTCCCGCGCGCGCCTCGGGCGTTTTCGTGGATTTTTACCGCGTGAGGATAACCTCTAATTACAATTACGATTTATAACTATAAAATATTAAATCTTGTGAAATAAACTCGTATTTTGAATCAATATAATTTGATATAATGTCCTTAATAATTTTTGTGGTAATCATTCGACTCATCTCACGGATGCACGTGGATTCCAAATATGTAACGATCCCTAACACGAGGAGCAACCGAGACCGGTTTGATGAGGACGAAGCATGGATGCAAGTCACAGTCCTTATTGATGAAACTCAATAAATAAAGAGTAATTAATTTTCAACAAATGTCTCTTCTTCTTCATTCTGCAAAATAATGGTAAGAGTTTTCTCTATTCTTTTAACGTGCTTCTACTGGCGGCACATCAATAGCGATTTTGTCGTGAGCATTGGGTTATTGCACCAAGCATTCCCTCAGAAATTTCCAGATTGCTTTTCTGCAAAAAATAAACTATTGCATTTCTGCAAAAATAAACTGTCCTGGAATAGATTCTACTATCGTCTAAAGACGATGGAACTTTGTTCTTTTAGTACGATCACGTCGATAACTTTTCCTAAGCAGATGATGCAAGAATCTATCTATTACCCCACAGCACTTCACCACAAAGATAGTCAATATTTTCGCCCACACTTAAATGCACTGAGAAATTTCAAAAAATTAAAACCACTTTTTTGGACTCAATGGATCTTAAATACATAAATCAAGTAAAAACTTGATGTAAAAAATTTTGACTGAATACAATATTTCCATTACCTACAGTAGTTGGGTAATAGAAACAAAAAGTTATACAGATGTAAGCAAATTAACATAACTAAAGAGGTGGATTACTCTGTCAAATCGGAGGTTTATACAATTATATCAAAATACAAAAATAAATAAATAACAAATACCTGATGATGCCATCCAGTTGTAAGCAGGAGTTGGAAAAGCAGCTTGAGGGTCATCAAAATATGTAAGAACATAGTCAAAACCATTCTGTAGAAAAAGGTAATCACATGTTAAAAATATATCTTTCCAATATATTTAATATATATATTATTAGAATGTAATTTTAAAACAGCTTTCCCATATTATCACAGTATTCAAATATTAGTTGAACTTGTAAAATACTACAAAATAAATAAAGTAAATTTAAAATGTATTTAAAATTACAAGAGAACAGATTCTGAGTATTCTTCAAAAATTCTATAAGAATAACATACAGAGAGATTTAAAAAAATATATTTCTCTGTTTTAAACTATGGTCGCTAAAATAAATTAATTAGTGTTTAATAAATAGATTAATATTGTTATAAATTTAAAGGAAGTTGATTATATGTCTATTTTTTAAAACAATTACTTGTTAAGACATAATTTTTGTAGCTAAATTTGCAAAAATTTATATGACATTCCAATTATTCACAGCCATACTCTATACTGGGAGAGAAACAAAAATTACATGAGTGAGAGATATTGAGCAATTCTACTTTAATGGTTCTAGGATTTAATAAAGTATAAAAAGAATATTGACATTTATGTTGTGGTTGGAGAGAAATTAGAAATCACAAGGCTATTGTAAAACACTTGATCGACAATCATTAGTGACGTGTAGAGGGGGGGGGGGGAGGATGCACAAAAATTATATGAGTAAAAGATATTAAACAATTCTAAATCTTTACAGGTCCGAGAATCTAATAAAGAAAGCTGAATATTTTGAAAAAGAACTTTTATTTTAGCAAAGGAAAACACACATGTATTCAAGACTAATAAAGAAGTCAAAGTAAAAAGATGTTGCAAAAAGAAATTGAAATTAGAAAATCAATGAATATTTCATTTTAAATCAAGAACTGAATGCAATCATAATCCTTTTTTTTTTTTTTTTTTTTTTAAATTTTACGTTTATATTAAAGTAAAATTACTGTACTAAATGCAATTAGTATGTTGTGACCACTGCAAAATTTTCTTTTATGTTTTATAATACAGATCCATACAGTATAAAATTATTTATTAAAATTATTTCCCATGATGAATGCAGACGATTTTCATCTTGGAGAAGTATAACACAAAATGACAGAAAAGAAGTAATTTTGAGCACTGTAGATAAAATCATTTTTCAGTGATTTTTTATATAAAAAAAGGCATCTTTTTTGCAATTTCAATTTAGAGACAAATTATAAAAACTTTTTTTAAAGCATACAGGATAAACAATTTATAATTGAAACAATATAAAAATAAAAAAATTATTATTTATCGAAAATTAGGGCAAATTTTTCTTAGGTTCTAAAATTATGGATCTTGTTCATTCATTCATGTAAAAGTACATCAGAATTGTAAATATCACCCATCAATGTAATGGCAATAAACTGCATAAACCTGGTGCAAAAACGTAATAATAAACATTGTAAACAAACACCATAAACTGAAAAAAAAAAGAATTCTTCGACCACATTTGATGAAACCATGGAAGCATCTGCACAAGTGCTAACTCAACGAGTCCAATGCTCAAATAGGGGTGACAGTCATCTGACTTAGGGAAAATGAGCAATAACACAGCGCAGAATTACTGGACGTTTTCCAAATTTCAAACTGTCGGACAAGCTGACATCCCTCCAACATTTTGGACGCATCCTCACTGTTAGTTTTCGGATATGTGGCCACACTGAAAGCATGATTGAAGCATCAGATCTGTTTACAAGGCTTTTATTTATTATCTAGTAATAATCACAGCAGTGCAGAATAAGTTTGGAATTTGATTGCTTAATTTGGGTTGTTTAAATGAAAATAAGTAGTGTAACAGCTAAAAATTTGAGGAAATTTAGGATAACTTATAATTAAGAACATTTCAGGGCATTTTTTAAATTTTCAGGAATTTCAGGAAAATCAAGACAAATACTACCCTTGCAAAATCGCGCTATGCCCTATGTGAAAATGTTTATTTTGCTCCTTTTCTCTCTCTCTTTTCATTAAAAATGGGGGGGGGGGGGGAAACGATGGTGAAGCGGAAAAGTGTAACATCAGGTTACAACACAGATGAGAAGCTAAATTTAGAGATAATAGTCATGATATCTGTTTGTTTGAACCTTTTCTTGTTATATTTAATATTAGGAAACAAAATCAAATATGAAATAGCAATAGTTTTAGAAGTTTGAAAATTTCCTTACATTTCCAATCTTCAGCAGGGTACCAATGTCAAAACTATGGAATTTGGCGATTGTTCTACTTGTGAAATAAATTCTACAGTTTTGGTAAGCAAACTAAGATTTATAATGTAGATTTTGAATAAAATTGCATATCAGTTCTATTTTTTAAGCATTTGATTTATCACCCATGGTTACATTTAACCCCAGAAATTTTGCTCTCAAGTATTTTGTCGAACACAAGTGTGACCACCCTAATTGCACTTCTCCAAACATATTGTAATTAATGGAATTGTCCCCTTATTTACTATTTGGCCCAAATCAAGAGATGCAATAGAATTATCGTCAAAGACATTGTCACAATTCTTCCTGAATCTAAATTAGTAAAGGAGAAAGTTTTGGGGTTTTCTGTTTATTCCTACTGAATTACAGAAATACTACCTATTTCTGATTTGCTTTTTGCCAAAGTGATGATGCCTACTTTTGATTTCCTTGTATTTATTCAATTTAATATTTTATGTTTCAAATGTCAGAATTCTCCTTAAACCTAACAATTCATTCAAAATATTTTTTTTTCCAAAGAATTTTTTACCTACATTTAATTACTCTCAAATTAATATCTAACACTTAAAATCATACCATAATTAAAAATAACATACTTAATAAAGTTTGAGAATCCACAAAGGTCTACGAACCAAAAGCACAATATAAATATAAGTACTTAATTCTGTTACAATTTTTAGTTTTTAATTGCATATTGTTATGCATTTTTTGCAAATTTTGCGAAGTGCTTGCACAGGTGTACATAAAATTTGACAACTTTGCAATGAGTCAAGATGTTTTAAAAATCCAAAAAGTTTCAAATTTACTAAAGTTTTCAATATCTGGAAACATGATGTACCCTGTCCTTTTTTAAAACCTGGGGGAAATTCTGATCCCTATTGTAGATTGAGTAAGCTTGAGCATCAAAGGACATTTGATCATTCACTGGAGATAGGGAAATTGGGGGGTCGAACAATAATTACATGAGTGTGAAATGTTAAGGAATTTTACTTCTTTATAGGCTCTAGAATCCAATAAAGCAAGTTTAAAATGAGTATTGACATTTATGTTGTGGTTTGGAGATGGAAAAAGATTGTAAAACAAAAGGGTTCCACATAGCATTTGATCATTGATTGGTAGTTGAAGATAATAAATAGAAAGGGGGGGGGGATAAAAAATAATTACATGAGTGAGAAATATTGAAAGATTCTATTTCTTTATAGATTCTAGATTCGCATAAAGCAAGTTTTAAATTAATATTGTCATTTATGTTGTGGATGTAAAGAGATTGGGAATTGGAAAGCTTTTGTAAGGCGTTTGATTGACAATCGTTTATGCGGTTTCTTTTTATTAATGAACAATATATGCATATATATATATATATATTTTTTTTTTTTAACGGAAGAAATTATTAAAAATCGGAAGTTGGAATATTAACTTAAAAATCGGAAAACTTCTGATAAAAATTGGGGAAAAAAAAAAGCACATATGTGCCATATATTGACGAAATCTGGAGTGAATTGCCTAAAATTAGCATTTTTATTTAGAAATTCTTTATTCATCTCATCTTAGCATTTTTAGTTTCATTTTTCGAAAATATTACAAAAACGGGAGAGTTGGAAAGTATGCTACTGAAAACCAGAAGCTGAAAATTTTTACAAATTTAATACTTACTAAGTAATAAAATAATAATACAATAAGTAATAAAACGGTAACAGTTTGCAAGTCTACCAAGCTTAATAAATATCTTTTCTAAACTTGTTCAATATTTAAACCAAAAGTACAACAAATATATTAATATGTTTTAAGACCCCTCAAAAAAAAAAAAAAAAAAAAAAAACTTACATCATCATATGTCCTATGAGGTCGGATAACCATTCTTGAACTATATGCTGTAACACGTACGTACTTATCATTTACAGGGCATTTAGGATGATCTATTGATCTTGATACAAGTACCATTGTATTTGTTTTTGGACTTATCTGTAAAAATATATATATAAATAAGTAAATAAAATAAAAATAAAGAAACATAAGACATTTATTAATTTTAACCTATAGCAATATGCAAACCATGAAAATAAATTGTAATTATTAAAAAACAAATACTACATTTGAGTGTACAGGCTAGATATAAACCCTTGTGCAATTAAAAAGTCATTGCAGATATACTATATTAAATACTAATAATATGCTTAGCTGCTTTGATGGTCACCATAATTAAATGATTTTTTTTTAAATGAAGTGCTACTTTTTTTACATCACTTTATAAATAAAAAAAATCTGGTATATAACAGTCACATGACTTCCTTTATCCACCACTACACATATTATTTACTCTTTTTGGAGATAGTGTAGTCAGAAGACATAAACCTGACCTAACTATAGTTCAACTTTCACGAGATGGCACTTCGCCCCTCCTCTTTTTAGAAGAGTTTACTTTAAGGAAGGGGCATGTGATTTGAAAAGAATGAACAGGTGGGGAAAAAGTGAAGATTGCTATGAGAATAGCATCAAGCCAATAGTTTTTACTTCTCGCCAGCTGAAATCTGTTTTGCCTATTAAAAAGAACATGTGTTAACTTTAAAAATTCAACGGCATAATAGATAATAATAATAATAATAACAAAGCTTCACTTATTTTACACCTGCATTTTCAGTAGGCACTAAAACCTTATTTAGATCAAAAGAGAGAGAGAGAGAGAGAGAAAAGAAAAAATTACAGCTTAAAAAGTTTTGAGCAATTTGCACTTTCATCGCATAATGTATTTGAATTTATTGACATCCCACTAGCAGTTGGGAAGTTCAGTATTCAAAGTTGGAGGTACTGAGATCTCTTATAACAGTTACACATTTCAAGGTATTTACGCTGAATTAGTTGTTAAAATACATTTAAATGATTTTTTTCGTTAGGTATTGTCTTTAGGACTAATAGACAGATGAAATCAAGTCAGTAATGCTTCTTAATTTTGTTTGAAAAGATTTAAAAAATAAAATTGGGAGAAAAAAATTACTTTTTTTTTTTTTTAAATTAAGAAAAATATTTTTACAAATATTGAATAAACAAATGGAGAAATTTATTAAAATAAATTGAGCTGTACACATAATTTACAGTATTATGTACAATAGCTCTCAGAATATTTGCATTCACATCAATTGTAAATAAATAAGATAGTTTCTTATATTATTGTTATGATGGATTTAAATTTCTATGCATTTGGTCTAAATAAAAAATAAATAAATAAAATTTCTTAGAAAATTATAATTATTGGAGTGCAGTTCTTTATTCGATTTTTAAAATAATCAATCATTTTATTTCTTTTAAATAATGTTTTCAAAAAAATAAAAATAAAGAAATATTACTTTTATAATATAATATACTAGAAAGTCCAAAAGTTCTCTTAATGTGGAAATAAGTAGATTCTTAGCAGATGACCTCCCTTTTCACCCTCAATCGATTTCAAGGCAATAGAATCGTCGCTGCCTACGTCACACATGATTGACAGGTGCCAACTCGTGAAAGTTGAACTATAATTAGACATCCAATAATTTTCTACTAGTAGCAAATTGATACATATACATTGTAAAAACATATAAAAGGGAGTAAAAAAAAAAAAAAAAATAATAATAATCAGTGGGATATATATATATTTTAAATACCAATTTCTGAGATCAAAACTGAATTAGCTAATCAGGGCACTTAATATTAATGTAGTAACCATGTAATGCATGCAAAAGTACATCTAAAAAAAGGTTTAAAGTAGCAAATTTGAAAAAAAAGTCATTAGAGCTGTTTTTGAGATACTGATTTTTGATACCACTTCTGATTTTCACCAAAAATTGTCTGTCTCAGCTGATGACTGGAAATCAACAATTACATATGAAAGGATATCTAAAAAGGCTACGAGAGTTTGAAAAAAAATCTGTAGAGCCATTTTTTAGGAAACCCACTTGCGAGAACTAAAATTCACGTACTTATTCAGAATGGTTATCAATTTTCTTGAATAAAGTACTAATACACATGAAAGGACATCTAAAAGAAGGTTTTTATAGTAACTTTGAGGACAATTATTAAAGCCATTTCTTAAGATACGGATTTATGGATTTATTTCAGACTTTAAATGTGAAAAATCCAATTTTACCAAAAGTTGCCAAAATCAATTTCAGGGCTTCCACTCAATTTAAAAAATAAATTCCCTGACTTATCTAGGTCTATTTTTAGAACATTTCAGTCACAAAATTTGGTCTGTGACATAAAAAATAGCTCACGGTATAAAACAGAACATTGCTTGGTATAATACTAAAGGATTATTGTTTATAATTTAAATTTAAATACCTTATATTTATCCTTTTCATAAAAACGAATATATTTCGGCATGCTTATCGCAGCCCTCTTCAGTGTTGAAATGACGACTTCATATTGCCGGCACCTCCAAAGTAAACATTCCCCACTTGCTGTCGTTCCAACTTCACTTCATTTCTTGATTTTTAATAGCTGTTGCCAATCTTCAGGAATCAAGCTGTGTTCACGGTCGTTAACAGAAGAATAAGTGGTTAGGATTTCTATGGCTTCGTGCTTTAAAGCAAACTGATTGTTATAGGGGGCTATTTTATGAATATTAATGGTGTTAAGGTTAATGGGATTATTGTTATGTCATAAAATAGCCCCCTATAACAATCACAAGTTTGCTTTAAAGCGCGAAGCCATAGAAATCCTAATCACTTATTCTGCTGTTATCGACCGTGAACACAGCTTAATTCCTGAAGATTGGCAACAGCTATTAAAAATCAAGAAATGAAGTGAAGTTGGAACGACAGCAAGTGGGGAATCGAATGTTTACTTTGGAGGTGCCGGCAATATGAAGTCGTCATTTCAATGCTGAAGAGGGCTGCAATAAGCATGCCGAAATATATTCATTTTTATGAAAAGGATAAATATAAGGTATTTAAATTTAAATTACAGAACATTGCTTGCGACATAAAAGACAACATAGTAACATGACTTGTGATATAAACTGAATGCTCAAAAAGCATTTTCCAGGTTTGTATCATCATTTTTCAAGGTTTTCAAGCAATATTTACAACTTTCCCTGCTATTTCCCTAACTTTTTTTAGTAATTTCCAATTCCCTGACTTTTCCAGATTTTCCCTGTTCTCCCTGATCTGTGGGAACTCTGAACTGTATATCAACTTGTGCACAGAACCTGCCTTAATTATGACTTTCTCTATCTTTTTTTTTTGTTTTAGGTATATGATCGATAGAAGATAACCCCCCTTACACACATACATATAGTAACTGCAGTAATGCTTCACCTGGACACACTTTTTTTTGTTCGTTTCATTTCCCTCTTAATTTTACAGTTCCAAAATTTTTGTTTAATAAAATGTCGTCAAGAATTTACTTATATTCACTAAGTACAAGATAAAATTGAATATATTAACATAAACCTTAACATTTTTAATACACATATAAAAGCTGAAGTCAAGACAGAAAATCATAATCAGGTATAAACCAATACTCTTAGATATTTGGTGGATTGGTTATATTCATTTTTACAAGGGAGAGAATACAACATAGGCCAGGATTTGAATTTAGAAGTTTGATTTAACATCTGAACACTTTTTCCCTAAGTTATCACAATGAATATCTGAGCCACACAATTGCAGAAAATAGGAAATTTTTTAATATTTCATCTGTTCAAGGAATACAGAGACTGGACCAGGTCTGTATTTTCAGAACAGATGAAATAATGAAAATTTTCTAACTTTTATATGAATTGAGGTCATAGCTGAATTTTACAGAAATTTTTTTAGTTATATTTCCTTTTAGATATATATTTTTTGCAAACTTAGTCTCACTTAACAAATTTAAAAACTGCAGTTTAAGGAAATTTTACTTTCTTTGAATCTGATATGACTTAAGAGAATTAAAACTTTACACTTTTTAGATACAACAATCTGCTTTATCATACAGCTTAAATACAAATAATATGAAACTGAAAAAAAAAAAAAAAAAAAAAAAAAAAACTGCAGAAAAAGTGCAATAACTGTTAACTGTTTAGAAATCTTTAATTGTCAACCGTGAAAATTCATCAGATAAATTGGAGTGGAAGGCTGATTTTTATACCAACTATGTGAAAAATACCAGAGCAGGAAATTGAATCCGGGCCTTCTGCTTAACAGTTAAGTGGAGGACCTGGGTTCGATTCCCGCCTCTGGTATTTTTCACATAGTTGGTATAAAAATCAGCCTTCCAATTGGAGTTCTGCCATGATTAATATTCTCACCTGTTATATCTGCGTTTGCAGACTCGGTGACCTTTCCAACAAATATAATGTGAGAAATGCCGAGTTGGTTATCAGCCAGGGTAGCTCAGTGGTAGAGCATCCGTGCGTTAAGCAGAGGGCCCGGGTTCGATTCCCTGATCTAGTATTTTTCACATAGTTGGTATAAAAATCAGCCTTCCACTCAAATTTATGTGATGAATTGTTAACTAATTTAATCTAATCTGCTAATCAATCAAGCAGGTGAAATCTATTTATGTTAAATTAATTTTCAACATAATAAGATTTAAGCACAGAACTGAAAAAGATTATGTGAACTAACTGGCTATGTCACAGAAGAAGAACACTAAAAAAATAAAATAATAATAATAATAATAATAACAAAGATTTTGTATTATTAATAAACTATACTAATAATTCTAAATAATAATAAATGCAAATATACTTTGAAAAAATATTAAATTTAGATAAATTTCTTACTTGAGAATAACAATGGTGTAAACAGAATTAAAGAATACATAAACATTAAAAAAAATATATAAATAAATAAAATAAATAAACATAAAATAAACATACCACAGCTCTCCTAATGTACACGTATTCTCTACTATACATGGGAAACTAGAATGAGAAAGAACAAATAAAATATTTTTAAAAGAACAGAATATACACATTAGTTTAAATACTGCAATAATACTGTCCCAAAGAATACAGGGTTCTCAATAAAACACAAAATCGTGAGAATCTTCATTTTTTTTAATCTTCTCACAATTTTTTTTAACATTGAGAGAAATTCCCACACTCTTCTGGGGCCAGTTTATTAAAATTTTTGATTCAAAAACAGGTCATTCATAAAAACTAACAATTTTGAAACGAAAAATCTTTCATATTTCACACACACACACACAAAAAAAAAAAAAAAAAAAAAAAAAAAATTAAACAGATCCTTCGCAAAAGTTGAATGATAAAAAAAAAAAAAAAAAATTTCAAAAAACTTGGATAAGAAAATTATGAATTTTTCTGATCAGCTGCAAAAATACATTAATTTGATTTTTACAAAAAAAAAAAAAAAAAAAAAGAGTATATATATATATATATATAGCTGCCTACTTCTGTGATCGGTGGTGAAAAAAATTGACATATTTAAGCAAATAAATGCAATTAAACTCTATTTACACCAATGAGCAGTAAAATTAGACATCATTAGCCATTTACATTAATCTAGAATTTTTTAAAGTATTTTTTAGTTCTCACATTCTTTTTTGAAATATCATTTTGTTTCTGAGTAAGTATGAGATATTCTCACCCAGACTTTATATCTTATAAGAACCCTGGAATCTAGTCTACATAATTAGAATGCAACACTTATTCTTTGGACTGTCCATGAGAAGAAACTACTGCATTAATTTACTTTATTTTGGTTTTAAATGAAAAAGTTTTATCCATCTATAGATACAACATAGGCGTAGCCAGCTTTTCATGCGGGGGGGGTGCCCAAATTTTAAATTGAAATTTTCAGCATAGATATACGTACATAGTACACATATGTATATACGTAAACGTGCGTATGAGTATTTTAATATACGTGTATTCATATGTATGTCGGTAAATGTACATAATAAATGAATTATGTTATTGCGTGCACAGACATATAATATATATATATATATATATATATATATAAAGAATAATGATATAATTCAACTAGCAGAACTACCTGACGAATCTTGCGTTGAAGTAGTGTTTAAAGAATCTAAGAGAAATTTACAAAGATTCTGATTGTTCAGAAGTTTGAGGTAAATGAAATTTTCCATTGTAACAAAACTTTGCAGGTGAGGCTCTGAGACAATTTTTAGCACTACAATTTCCACAACATTTACCAATTTTCCTGCGCTGACACTGACAATACTCATTTGCCAGGCGCTATAAGTGAATGAGGGGTTCTGCTTTAAAAGCTGGTAGACGGGTGGTGCCGGGTTCAAATTCAGATCAAGCCCATCAGTATAGCCGTTGTGAGTAGTTTTCGCCCTAAGTGACAACTTTCGATAAGTTTAAAAGAAACGCAATTTACATTCACTTAAAAGTAAGGAAGATGCGCTTCATTACAACATTTTTTAGGTACATTTTTTTTTTTTTTTTTTTTTGGGGGGGGGGGGGGGGGAGTGCATATATTTTTCGGAAGTGTAGTGTTTTACTGCACCCAGCAAAACTGTTCATTTAATGAATATAACTATATTCTTAGAAAGTTTTAGGCTGTAATTAAACTAAAAACATTTTTTAAATAATTCAGAACTTTTATCCACACCACTTTTTGAAGCTTACCGACTTCAATTATCATTTCAAGTTCCCTCCGTTTATAATATACATTCAGAAAACTTAAAAAATAAAATTAAATTAACCAATGAAAAGTTCCATCAACAAGCAATAAAATATTTGAATTTTCTTTTGCATATCCTTATAAACAGGTCCCATTTGTCCAATCTCAGTGAGAAATACCATTCAGTATCATAGTTCCGTGATAATGGGATTAAGTACGATTGTGAGTTCTTTGCGACTGCATTAGTGTCTAGGCTTGGGTGAAGTGTTCCTCACGAAGAGGGGACTATCAAGGTTCCTAGCTTATATTCATGCAAGAATTTTTTTTTTTTTTTTTTTTTTTGGGGGGGGGGGGGGGGTTGCGGGAAAAGCTTTAAACAGCTAGGCTGCTAAAACGCTCTGTTCAAACTTGGCACCTCTGATGTACCAGCTCTGAGAGCATTGCTGCATTTGGTATTTAGGAACAGCAAGAAATACAGTGAATATATATACTAGCAGACTTTGCCGCTTCGCTGGTCGCTACATTTAAGTGAATTCTCAAATTTCCATATCATTATTAATAGAACCTCAAAAATTAAAAAAAAAAAAAAAAAATCACTGAAATTAGATGAAACCTCAGCTAAAATTCCCACTGCGTTAGGTAGGGATTTTTCTGCTCGCAACATGAGGATTCGGGTTTCCATTGCCATCGGAAGCGATTTACCCGCAATTCACTTTCTCTCTCCTGCGCGGGTACGTTAGAAGTTTCACGAAATTCCACCAAATTGCGTACACTTAAACAACAACCGTTCACCAAAATTCGCCATTCTAAGATAATTTGGAGCATATTTAAGCTTAAAAGCGTGTTTTTTGTCCCCCTCCTCTCTATGGGAAGTTAGAAAGTCATTTCGAAAAATCCCTTTGTGGTGTGTGTATTAGGAACGTATAACTAATCGACACATCAAAATATCGTTTATCTGAGATAATTTGGAACAGAGTTACTCTTGAAAAAGCGCCCCCCCCCCACCTTTAAGAAGCGGTGGGGGGAAGGGAAAATTTCAGAAAATCCATTTGTTGTACTTGTTCGGTATGCATAATTAAACCACACATAAAAATTAATCTGAGATAATTTAAAAATGCGTTTACTCCCCTCCACCCACCCCTAGGAGGTAAAGGTGGGGATTTTCATAAAACCTAGTTATGCTCATAAAGAATTTATGCACTAAAATTTGTGACTGCAGCTTCCATTGATTTCCCAGGACAAATTTAGCCCTAAAAGGGAATCTCGAATTTGCCTCCTTATAACGCACCCCCCCCCCCACACACACACACATATACGAAAAAAAAATAGAAAGTTGCAAGTTTACTGAAGAAGACGCATGACTGTTTTAAATAACTTTATACCACTTTTGGTATCTACTCAAAAATCCGGAATTTCAGAAATTTCACTCTGAAAATCAATTGTTCTCCCTCCTCCCCCTTAAAAATACAAAAATCCAAAATCGCAGAAAATTTTATTTTCGTATACAAGTCTAGTCTCTTCACGTGCAATTTCTTCATCGTAAAGTAATTTGGAGCCGAGTTATGCTTATTAACGTGTTTTTGACTTTCGGCCCTCAGGGGAGGAACAGAGAGGGAATTTTGGAAAATTTGATAGGTTTACTTTTAAGATGGTACAGACCTAAATTCTTGCCAAATGTCGTTGCATTGCGTCCAGCCATTCTCACGTGAAACCTGGACAAAAATAGTTAACAGATGCACTGACACACAATGCCCCCCCCCCATAAACACACACATAGAAAGTCATTTTCCGCTTTCAAGATGTCTAAAACGGGAAGATATCGCAAAATATTTTGATTCTAAGAAACTTACAAACAAAAGTTTGTTTTTATGAATATACATTGAAGTTTTTGGTATATTTTTCTTTTGCTTAAAATTTTACTTACCAGTGACAAGTAAATTGGTGGAATTCCCCACACCTGGGTGTGCATGAACGGGGGGGGGGGGGGTGCCCGGGCACCCAGGGCACCCCCCCTGGCTACGCGCATGTACAATACATCAAATTTAGTTTTTTGTGACAGGAGTTACAGGTTACAGCTAATCATAGTTAGTTAGAATTAATCATTAAAAAATTGAGTAAAATGTCATAGTTAAGAGGCAACATACAATTACACATGAAAAATAATCGTGAAAAAATATTTTGAGAAATTATCATTATATTTGGAAAAAAAAAAAAAAAAAAACATGCAAATGTCTGTATTTTTTATTAAATAAAAATGATAAAATTATTATAGACTCAATGGGTTTAGTTAATGTAATTTAATGAATGGCTGCCAACACTTTAAAACTGTCTCTAAGTTAGCTAAGACATACATGCATTAAAGCTAGTTTCCTCCGTGGCTCTGTAAATGAAAATTAATAAAATTATTCTAGATTCAATGGATTTAAGTTAGTGTTATTTACTGAATGAGTGTCAATGGACTCTTCCCAGTTTCGTCTGCTGAATCATGTAATAGGGGGAAATGAATAATCGAATTCAATTAAATATTGTTCTTAAGAACAAAAATGTTAATATTTAATCTATAATAATAAAAGGAAAGGTTTGTCTGTCTGTCTGTCCGTCTGTTCTTTTATACGTTCAGCCCGTACTGAATGCAGAAGTACAAGAATTCACATACTGATGCACTGGAAACTTTCCGAGTTCCTTCTCGAAACAGAATTTAAAAATTTTAACTAGTTGTGGAGATATTAATTAAAATGTAGAATCATGCCTAATCTGAAAGCGATCTCAAAGCAGAAAAAGTGGAAAATAAATTAGAAATATTTGTCCGATCGTTACAATTTCGATACCAAATGAAAGGTGCATTTGTTTCTGAATCTAAGTGTTCAAGTGGTTTATCGGTACAACAATTAGATTTTTTAAAATTAACTAAAGTATGAATTTTCTGTGGCAACACCATTTCAAATGCCAGAAATGAAGACCCATCGTCTGCCATGAAAGAGGAAATGATTGCAACCGATCAAGATGTCACGTGTTTTGTAGTGGAGAAAAATATTGCAATTTTCAATTTTTTTCAAATTTTTATTCACGTTACATTTGAATTCATATTCGGCCTAGACAGCATATTATAAAGCTACCGTTCAATTTTCATGAAAATATGTGGATAAACAAAAAAATGAGATTAAATTTTGTATTATATTTTGAACTATTTTAAATTGAGATATGCCGTTGAAATTCCGTAATATTTGTTTTTAACGCCAAATATTTCGATTCTGAATATTTTTGAAAGTGTAGAATTATTAGGAAGGGCTCGAGGGGGAGGGGGGGGGGAAGCAAACGGCCAGAAAAAAAAAAAATAAAAAAATAAAAAAATAAAAAGAGTTACAGCGTTTGAAATTGTTATTATTAGGTTTCAAGGAAAGATAAATCGATTGCGGATATTTTCAAGTGTAAAATTATTAGAAGGGACGGAAAGGGGGGGGGAGGGGCAAAAACGTAGAAAAGGAACGGTTGTTTCGGAGAAAACAACGGAAAACCCAGAACGCCTTTATTCTTTTAAATTTTGCAGAATTTAGAATTCTGATACTCCTTTCACATTTCATACTATGGATTTTGAACAGTATTTAGCCCGGAATTACGCAAGTTTCGGAGAAAACCACGAAAAAGTCAGACATAAATCGTTTTATAATAGTGTTTATACCATTTTTGTATCTCAGCTTCTAATTAGCATAATTTCAAAAGTAATATGTCATTTTAAAAATTTTTTGAATTGAATTTTAAGAGCAGACGCCAAAAATTTCTGTCACCTTCCATTAACCGACCATCATAAGTAATGGAATTCGAGATTTCACATGATTTACACGTTTTAAGGTTTCCTGATTAGGTTTTCTTTTGTATCTCAGCTACTAATTAAAATAATTTTATAAGTAATACATTATTTGAAAGCTTTGTTGATTTAGAATTAAACAGTAGATTCGAGATTTCACCCGATTTACACGTTTTGAGGTGTCCTGATTAGGTTTCTTTTTGTATCTCGGCTACTAATTAAAATAATTTCATAAGTAATACATCATTAGAAAGCTTTTTTGATTTGGAATCAAACAGTGGATTACAGAAATTTCTACCGCCAGATGGCGCTGTAATATTTTAAAATTTCAATATTTCAATTTCTAATTATGATTAAATTATTTTTAATACATCATTCGAAAGATATTTTAAAGTTCTTTTAAATTATCGAAAGTTTTCACCAGATTTACACGTTTTGAGGTGTCCTGAATCAGTTTTCTTTTATATCTCAGTTATTAATTAAAAAAATTTCATAAGTTATACATCATTTGAAAGCTTTGTTGAGTTGATACACATTTTAAAGTACTTTTACATTATCGAAAATGGAATTCGAGATTTCACCCGATTTACACGTTTTGAGGTGTCCTGATTAGGTTTTCTTTTTGTATCTCGGCTACTAATTAAAATAATTTCATAAGTAATACATCATTAGAAAGCTTTATGATTTCGAATCAAACAGTGGATTACAGAAATTTCTACCGCGAGATGGCGCTGTAATATTTCAAAATTTCAATATTTCAATTTCTAATTATGATTAAATTATTTTTAATACATCATTCGAAAGATATTTTAAAGTTCGTTTAAATTATCGAAAGTTTTCACTAGATTTACACGTTTTGAGGTGTCCTGATTAGGTTTTCTTTTGTATCTCGGCTACTAATTAAAATAATTTCATAAGTAATACATCATTAGAAAGCTTTTTTGATTTGGAATCGAAATTTGTACCGCCAGATGGCGCTGTAATATTTTTAAATTTCAATATTTGAAATTCTAATTATGATTAAATTATTTCTAATACATCATTCGAAAGATATTTTAAAGTTCTTTTATATTATCGAAAGTGGAATTCGAGATTTCACCTGATTTACAATTTTAAGGTGTCCTGATCAGGTTTTCTTTTGCATCTCAGCTAATTGAGTTAGACCGTTCAAAATTGGTATATGTAAGTTAATTAGGAGGGGCCTGGAATGGTGGGGAAGGAATAGGCGCACGCAGCGCGCACGAGACTGCGTTGACGAAGGCAGTGGGGACCCTGTCCGACATTTTACCTGATGAGAAATGATTTTTTTTAAAAATTTTCTTTTCTTAAGAATAAAAGTTTGATTTCAGAAGGAATATGTGCGTGCACCGCCCATATATCTTAACAGGTGGCGCGCAGCGTGCATGGGTTTGGGACCCAATGCGAGTTTTTACCCGATGCTAAAAGATTTTTTTTAAATTTTTTTTCTTAATAATAAAAGTTTGAGTTGAGAAGGAATATGCGTGTACAGCGCACATATATCCTCACACTTGCGCGTGCAGCGCATATGGGTCTGCGCTGCCGAAGGCAGTGGGGTCCCGGTGTAAGTTTTTACCCGATGCTAAATGATATATTTTTTAATTCCTTTTTTTAAGAATGAAATTTATGAATAATAACATGGAATTTTTAGAAGTCAACAGGATGGTGAAGGAATACGTGCACGCAGCGCACGGGTCTACGCTGCCGAAGGCAGTGGGGACCCGGTGCGACATTTTACCCGATCAGAAAGTTTTTTCTCTTTTTTTATCACATGATAAAAATTTATGCAATTTTGAGAATTCATTAATTATTGTGATTCATTTAAAAATAGTGACCAGCGAAGCGGGCGTAGCCTGCTAGTATAAAATAAAATAAAAGTAATATTGTGCATTTGTAAACAGTAGAATAATTGTATTTGTAAATTTAATAATTTTTAAAAAACATTTTATGTGTTTATTTATTTTTACCTATAAGAATCGATTTTTGTATATTGTAGTGTAACTGTAACATTAACTGATCTAGCAATAAATAATAGCTTGTTCTTGTGGAATGTTTATGGATTATAATTTGGAATTTTAAAATGTTTTCATTTAATTTAATTGCATAAAGTTGTTACGTTAATTAACTTAGTTACTGGTCTAAATGGATTTACGCAGTACGATATTGCACTGTCACTGATTTAAGTACCAAAAATCAGAGTATTTAACATGTTCTTCATGAACATCAGTAACAAATATAAACTAAATGATGATTGTAAATGTATACAGCGAACAAAAGATGATGAATAATGATATAAAATGGATTAAAAATGATGCTGTATAAAAAAAATAACACAGATTAAATACGATTGATCAAAAATAAGAATAGAAAAAAAGTTATTTCAGCAATCGCTATATATAAACAAGACTTCGTCTGCTATTTGTTTTTCCTCTATCATGTGACCTCTGACGTCAGGTGGGAAGAGCCCATACTTTAAAATTGTCTCCAAGTTAGTGAGTTAAGGCTTATATGTATTGAGTCTAGTTTCATTTGTAGCTCGGTACACATAAAATTAAATTTAATATTGTGGCATGTTAGTTTTGAAAAAGAAACACAAATATATAATAAAGGCTTTGAAAACAAAGTCAGAATTTCATTGAACACTTATTTTGCATAAGTACATGAATCTTAGATACAAAAAATAAACTTACAGGGTAATGCATAACCCAATGCATTACTTCACAATCAGACTGTGGATCTTTATCAATAACATCCAACTTGATAACCAATCTGTCCCATTGCTTTCTATATTCTATGTCAGTCTGAAGAATAATAAGAACAAACAAAATAAATAATTTGAAGTGAGTTCTGTTTTAACATAATGCTATTACCTTATATTTAATAACAATGTAATAACAACATTAGTATTATTTAAACAATACTACTAATTTTCATTAGAAGCTCCTTTTATAATTTCAAGAGCACAAGTAAAATGGTAAAGTACCTTTCATTATATTCCAACTACATTTAATGTAGCAAAGTCCTAAACTGAGCTAAAAAGTTCATTCTATGGAGAATTTGCCAAATTGTGATTCATATTTTATAATACTTTGAACTACCAGGTTGCTGCACAAATCAGCCAAAAAAAAAAAAAAAAAAAAAACTTGAGTTTTTCCTGTTTTTTAAAAGTAAAAAAGATGACACACAATTATGCAGTATCAGAATCTAACATATTTACAAGTCAATTGAACATATCTAGAGTATACTAATTTTATTAACTTACTACAGTTGGGAAAAACCATATAAATAACTTAATTATCTTCCTTATAAAGCACTAAAATAAAAAATATATAAAAAAAATTCATTTGGGAAAAAAAAAAAAAATTCTATGTTTTTTCAAAAAATTCTGAATTCCCTAAGGTTTTCCTGTTTTTGCAATAAATTTTGAAATTCCTGAGTTTTCCTTGTTTTTTAAGAGATTTTTAAAATTTTTCCAATTTTTCAGGTTTTACAGGGTTTTCACTCATTTTAAAAATAAAATTCCCTGACTATTCCAGGTTTTCCAGGTCTATTTTTAGAAAATTCCAGTCCCAAAATTTGGTTCCCGACATAAACAAAATAGTTCATGGTATAAAACAGAACGTAGCTCACAACATAAAAGACAGCATAGTAATGAGACTTGTGACATAAACTGAACGCTCAAAAAGCTTTTTCCAGGTTTATTATAATCATTTTCCCAGGATTTTGGGCAATATTTGCAATTCTCCCTGACATTTCCCTGACTTTCTCAGGTTTTCCAGGTTCCCCCTGACCTGTGGGAACCCTGTCTTCAGTTTCAGGTACTTTAGCAACCCTGACTACATTAACCAGGGTTCCCACTCAATTTCAAAAATAAAATTCCCTGACTTTTCCAGGTCTATTTTTAGAAAATTCTAGTCCCAAAATTTGGTTCTTGACATAAAAAAAAAAATAGTTCATGGTATAAAACAGAACACAGCTCACGACATAAAAGACAACATAGTAACAAACTTGCGACATAAACTGAACGCTCAAAAAGCCTTTTCCAGGTTTATATAATCATTTTTCCAGGTTTTTGGGCAATATTTGCAATTTTCCTCGACATTTCCCTGACTTTTTTCAGTAATTTCAAATTCCCTTACTTTTTCAAGTTTTCCAGGTTCCCCCTGACCTGTGGGAATCCTGAAAAACTTTAAATTCTTACCTTTTTTTTTTTTTTTTTTTTTTTCATTTATACTAATATGTTACAATTATTCTAAAATAAGGAAAAAAAAAAAGAAGGAAAAATCTTGATTCAGAAATACACTAATTCATTACTTTTAAATATAAAATTATTATTTTAATTTAAAAACTACAGTGCATATATAACTATATTCTTCTAATGTTTTATGGTATTATCATATTCATTAAAGCAGAGTAATTTTAGGAATACATGCCATATGCATCCTTCCAGAGATACCAATCAATTTCAAAAATAAAATTCCCTGACATTCCCAGGTCTATTTTTATAAAATTCCAGGTCATAAAATTTGGTTCATGACTAAAAAAAAAAAAAAAAAAGACAGCCTCATGAAGTAGAAGATAACATGGTACATTTTAAATTGCATATTCAAAAGGCATTCAAAAGTCTAAAGTCTTTAAAATACACAAACGAGAAATTTTGCCATAGATGTAGTCAGTATATTTGAACAATTTTGTATGACCTTGTATACACCGTTCGTCCAATTTCAATAGTTTCAAGTAACATTTCCCTATATGACACAAATTTAGGATGTTGAATTTCCCGCTAAAAACAGTTTTTTAGTTATGCTGATAACAGAACTCATAGACACACATAATGTTAAACCAATTGTTAAAAACTTAATTTTTGGATTCAGAGAATTTTCAAGCATGCGAATATAGCAAAAACTCTATTTTGAAAATTTGACCCCAAAACATATAACATGAAAATAAGAGAAGATAAATCAATGAAAAATGTATTAATGAGAATATATTAATGGAAATAATAATAAGTATGTGTAAATAAATATGACTTGTACTATCATTACAGGGACTGGTAAAAGTTCCAATATCTTAGGAGCCCATGAAACATTTCTAGGAGCCAGAGATAAACTATTTCTACGACAGTACTGATGGAAAAACAGAGAGGTTAGAGGCAATATTTCATTATTCTATAATTAATGCAGGTCATTCATGTATTATTTTTCACTGAAATAAATATATGATCATAAATATATGAATATTTTTCCTCAGTCTGCAAAAACTAGTTACCAATGAGATATTTTTGGTTGCCTGGAATTTGTCAGACCCTGATCATTAACAATCATCAGATCATAAGTCTTAAAGTATTTTTGTGTGGCTCAATAAAGTGAGCTACAGAACACCTCCAAAAAACTGCATACTTTGGGACCAAAAACTGTGCAAATTTTAAATTTTTGTAGATTCTTCCCCCCATTTCTGAACAAGAATTTAAATACTATTATGCATTAAAAATGAAAATGATACTGAAAGCATATAAAATATTTAAAAAATAATTAAAGAGCAATAAATGCAGTAAAATATATAAAGTTACACACATATATTCATTTATATTCACAAACACACACACACACATATATATACATATATTATTTGTAAATTAACAAATTAAAATTTGTCCAATAAAGTAAAATACAAAATTTCAGTAGTAAACATATGATACCATATAGACATGTGTATTATAAATTTACAAATTTTATTACAATTTAGAAATATAGATCAAAGTATAAACTTCTTTTTAGAGAATCTTTTCCGTGCGTTATTTGAATAGTTGTCATTTTTTGTTTAAACACAAACGATCTGTTAAAAATTTAGGTAGTTATCTCGAAGATATGGACTTAAAATTACCTTTCTTTATCTCATTAGATTCAGTTTCTAAGAAATCACCCCTAAAATAAGTGCCGTTTGATTTTTTTCTTTGAAAATTGTACTATAAATTTCATTGTTTACATCTGATGTGATGTGTGGATTCCTGGAGTTTGTGGATTTTAGGAGTGCAAATTTCTGGGAGTCTATGGCTAACACATTTTAAACTAGCTGGCATAGGTGGACTCCGCACAGTTCCCCATCACGTATTTGTTTCCACACATTTTAATTATTGTTAAAAACTATCAAAGTAAAATTGACATACCGCATCTCAGCAGGAAAAAGGATGCAACTTAAAAATGCAATATTTGAGAAGAATCAACTTATAGATGGTATAAAGAAAAAACTTATATAAAACTAACATGAATGCCTCTCAGGTAGATGAATTGAGAGTTATAGATGCGACATTTTTCATGCTCATTGGGGGCATTTTATATGCATTTTTCAATAACATAAACCCAAATTTGCCATTTTAGGTTGATTTCTTTGGAAATCGAAATATTCCAATCATTTTGTTTATCTCTCTCTCTATATATATATATATATATATATAATCGAAATCTTATCATCATGGTAACTCCCGAAATAATACTCCAAATCAAACCAAATTTGCACAGCAAATTTATCTTATAAATATCTTGGATAACTTTGTTAACTAAGTTGCTCCACAATTTTATTTTCAGGTGGCGATGTATGCATAGACCATATAAGGGTCTCAACCAAGTTTATAAATAAATTTTATCTGCCATGATATTTCCAATCGCTTTTTCTGACCAAAAAATCTATAACTCCAAACTTTCATCAAAATCGCTATGTCCAATTTCGTGTAAACCATATTTCTGCCATATGTTGCAATTGGCCTTTAAAGGTTTAACAGCAAACGCGAAAGTTTCTGAAGATGAAAATATTTCCAATCATTTATGTACCCCTAAACTTTCATCCAAAATCTCTATATCGATTTCCGAGTAAACCCAATTTCGGCCATATGTTAAAATTGGTCGATAAAGGGTTAACTGAGAAAGCAAAATTTTCTGAAGAGGAGAGTAAATCCAATCGTTTTAGCACCTCCCCGAAAACACTTAATCCCCAACTTTCAACAAAATCGCTGTATCCATTTCCGGGTAAACCAGATTTTTGCTGTGTTTTGCGATTGACCGATAAAGGGTTAACTGTGAACGCAAATTTATTTGAAGATGAGATCCAATCGTTTTTTCTCATCAAAAATCCCTAACTTCAAACTTTCATCAAAATTGCCTTCTCCATTTCCGTATAAACCCAATTTCTACCATACGTTGCAATTGGCCTTTAAAGGTTTAACTGTGAACGTGGATTTTTCTGATGATGAGGACAATTCCAATCGTTTAAGCAACCCCAAAAGAACTTAATTCCAAACTTTCACCAAAATCTCTAAATCCATTTCCGAGTAAACACAATTTCTGCCATTTTCTGCCTTTGGCCAATAAAGGGTTAACAGCGAACGAAATTTTTTCTGAAAATGAGGGCTGAGGGCTAATCCAAGCCCCCCGAAAAACACTTAACTACAAACCTTTTTGAAAATCGCTATATCCATTTCCGAGTAAACCCAATTTCTGCTATATGATACAATGGGCCGATAAAGGGTTAACAGCGAATATGAATTTTTCTGCCTTGCGAAATTTTCAAAGTCGCATGTTTATAGTTAATGATGTTCATCCCGGCATCAAAACTGATATTTAAGAGCTGTTTTACATCTTTACGATAAAAATATTTCTTTTCATGCACATTTAAGTGAAATTTTCCCCTCTCCCATGTTAAAAAAATCATAAATTTCGAATAACTTCTGAAGTTTTTTTTTAATTAGAATGTTGCAAATAAATAAGGTTCTTGCCAGTGTCATAAATAATATTTTAAAACTAGTCTGACCTCTTTGCAATCATTTGTTTGTGAGATATCATGTAAACAGCTAACAGACTAACACACTAATGGACTAACAAACTAACAGACACCCTACAGACGGACACCATACAAATTTTGTCATTTTCGGATTCTTCCCACCTGAAAACGTATAAAAAAGTAAAAAAACCGAGGTCAAAAATTTTCACGATTACCTAAGTTCCCCATACCTATAATATGATGGGGAACTAAAATGAGATTGACTGGTTTAACATTGCAAGTAGTCAATGGACAAGCAACAATTGGTGATGATCTGGGATTCAAACCTACAGTTAGGTATTAAAACCCGAATAAACTACTACGCCAGAAACGCCAAAGAAAAATATTGGAAATGCATATAGCTGTATACAGCCGAAACAGCTGTATGCATTTCCAATATTTTTCTTTGGCGTTTCTGACGTAGTAGTTTATTCGGGTTTTAATATTCCAACGCCAAGTCTCCTGGTATTACTACGGTTAGGTACTTTGGATTCACCCCAATATCTGAATTTTAAAAATGAATAATCATTAGCATATTTCAATTATAAATAGCATTTGAATTGTTTGCCCTTTAAAATTCTTTAAGGAATTATTACCCAAAATTAGGACATGGTAACTTCACCTAAATATAAACAACCTTTGTTTGAGGGAAAGGCTAAATTCTAACCAGAATAAAGTCTGAATCAAACTTGGGTCCAATACTGTAACTAATCAAAGAGCAAATTTACTCAATATCTGACTACAGATCTGAAAATATCCGCTCACTGTAATACCCAAAAGAAAGTAGCAATTTAAAAGAAATAAATGATTTGCCCCTTTTTATTGTCCGGCAACCTTCATAAGAATGAGTTTCATTAATCAATCGTACGGAAATCACATGTTTTGGCAATTAAAACTTAATAAAGTCAAATAGTGATCTCACATTTAGAAAATCGGCCACAAAAATATTATTTATTTTTTGAATTAAACATGAAAAGCAGGTATTTTGTTTATTCCTGGGAAAATAATAAAATATTTTGAGTATCAACTTTGATGTTGCAAAAAAGTGGCCAGTAAGCTAAAAAGCATTACCGTACAATGGTGAGTAATTTAAAACTTTAATATTTAGATCATCTAACTGGTACAATTTATTTGACATAAAATTGGAAATTTTCAATAGTCCTGCAGAAAAAAATGCACAATGCCATGGATTTATTTTATTTTATTTTTTACTGAGAAACTCCATTACTGCTGAATTAGTATAAATGATTAATTGATAAGCTGTAATTTCATCTAAATAGAAAAAAAAAAAAAAAAAAAAAAGAGAGAGAGAGAGAGAGAGGGGTGGGTGAGACTGAATCATTTCTAACAAGAATGTAAAATGACAAACTTGGGTTCCATTACTGAAATGGTTATTTTTAATCTTGAGAGAATTAATTCAACTTTTCTACAAAAATGTACTGATCACTAACCATAGACTATAATACATCAAAATTATTTTAAGTGTGCCTATAAAAGAAATTAATTGATAAGCATCACTGTTATCGACACAGAATGCTAAAGAATACATTGCATTAAATAACAGAAATATAGACAAATTTTGTTTTATTTACAGGATTATAACTCATAGGTAAAAACCCTTAACAGTATTAAAAGAAAAAAAAAAAAAAAAAAAAAAAAGGAATGTCAAATGATACTCATATTATTTGGACCAGAAACTCTCAATCTTTTTATATTAGCTAATTAATAGAAATAGACAATTACTTCACATATCATCAGGATGACAAAGGAATAATCAATGAAAATGAAAACAGAAGATAACTTTGTAAGAAATATGAAAATAGGGATGGATTAAATTAAAAACACTGAAATCAGGGGTGGCTCTTGAACACAATCACCTCTGTATTTAAAAATAAAGCATCTAAAATACACTATAAAGAATTATTGTAGGTAGATTATAAAATTCGAGTTACTTTTTGTGTGTCTATAACAGAAATATATAAAAATGCTAGATGGACAATTTTTAATAATTAAAAAAAAAAAAAAACTATAGAAAATTTTACGATATATTTTATTTCTTTTGCAATCAAACGATAACTGCAGAAAATGCTATTTTCATTATACAGAAAGAGATATACTGAAAATGAAGTCTCTAATTATGTTAAAAAGAAATATAAACTGAAATACTTTTAAATAAAAACATGCTGAAAAAATATACCATATTTCTATAAGTTAAAATTAAAAACTATACTTACTTGAACTGCAAAAAAATCTCGAGCAGGTACATCATAGAAAGTTCCCATAACTAAACGTAAAAAAAAAAAAAAAAAAATAGAATGTCAAAATATTTATACAAAACTATGCATAACTATATATATACCATATATTCATATTTATGTATCATCCCATTGAGCATAAAATAATTAAAAAAATTACAGTACATTATTCTTATGAAAGTTTTTTAATACTTAACTTTAAAAGTTGATTCTTTTTTAATTTTTAAATAAATAAATATATATTTATATACATGAAAGTAGATAGAAAGAACTAAGATTTTAAATTATTATTTTAAACTAATATTGTATGATAATCTAAAGAAAATCTCTTGCGAAATTCAAAACTGGAAATGAATTCTTAAGGTTCCTCTGTAGAATTGGTTTCATGGTAAAACACTTTCACAATGCAAAAAAATTAAGAAAATTGAATAACTTTTAGATTAAATGTTATTGAATCACATGCAATTCTCCTTTTCTCGTGGTAAAATATTATGAATGTAGATGATATTTTCTCTCAGAGAAGTATAACACTAAATATTGAAAGAAAGTCATTTCTATGTCAGCATCAGAAGAAATTATTATTATTTTTTTTTAATGAAAAAAAAAATTGATAACTGTGGTTTAAAGCAGCAGTTGGCAACCTTTTCAACTTCACAGACCACTAAATTGGCAATTTAAAATCTCACAGACCACTGTTATCGTTGATTTAGAAACATAAAACATATTTCTAGAATAATAATCAGAGTGTGGCCCTTCTATAAAAATGAAATAAACCTATTTAATATAAAACATTACAAATGCTTATTTTATTAATAAAAGTGTAAATACTTATTTAATCGTATGAACAATGTTTAGAGGTTGTTTGGTTGCAATAAAACAATTATAGGGAAAGAACATAAACACCAATTTATTGCTCACATATTAAAAAAAACTCAGACGAAAATTTAACAATAGTGATAAATAATTGCACGGTTGCTATTCAAATCAGGAGAAACAACTCCCTGAGTTTTCCCTGTCGCTTTTAGAAATAAAATAGATGACACTGACACACAAACATGCAGCCTTAGAATCTAACATGTTTACAAGTTAATTGAACATATTTAGGATATAGTAATTTAATTAACTTACTATAGTTGGGGGAAAAAACATAATTGATTCATTATAAAGCACTAAAATTTTTAAAAATATTTTATTATGAAAAAATTTTCCCATGTTTCTCCAAAAAATTTCAAAATTCCTTGAATTTTCCCTGTTTTTGCAATAAATTTTGAAAATTCCCTGACTTTTCCCTGTTTTTTAATAGATTTTCAAATTCCCTGAGTTTTCCAGGTTTTCTCTGTTTTCCAGGTACCGTAGCAACCCTGAATTGCTATTAACCAAAATTGCATTTACTAAATTTAGTAACGTGAACATTATATTGTTAGATCATTAAAATCCAACACAAAATTATATTTTTGACATATATTTTATATCTTTAAAGAATTTGAATATTCCAAATAATTTAGAATAATTCTTAGCTAAGTATCAAAAATACATATTTAAAAATGCTATCTAAATCTAGATCAGAAATTTAAAGCGATATTCCTGATGCTTACAATTAAAATTTTTGTGATAAAAGTTTATCCCATTTATCTTCTCTCACATCTAGAAAATTATCGAGTTTCTAATGATGTGAAGTACGAATGACTCATAAATACCAAAGTTGAAATTAACATCTGTATCACTTCTGATAAAACATTAAAAAATACAAATAAGTCCAGATTTTTCTACAGACCACCAAAATTTTGTTGTGGACAACTAATGATCCATGGACCACCGCTTGGAGACCACTGGTTTAAAGTATCAAAGCTTCTAGAATATATTCAAGGTGCTTTAATCATGGCTTATTTACAAAATGACTCTTTTTCATACAATTATCAAGGAAACTATTTTAAATCAGCCACAAATTTCCCTGATTATCAAGTTTTCCAAATGTCTGAAAAAATTCCTGACTTTTTCATTATCCAGGTTTACCAGTTGGGCAGATACAATAAGTTGTGCATGTATATTGAACCCTTAAGAGGATGAAATATAAATATTTATAAAATGTTGAAAATGCCAATGTAAAAAATATTAACAGCAAACTGCAGTTTCGGTCATTTAGTGTAATTATTATGTAACTATTATTTAAGTGTAATTATTATTAAGTGAAATTATTATTGCAGAATGACAAAGGTGGATTAGTGCTCTTATATAGATAAGGAAACAAATTCTAGAGTCAGAATATCAGCCAATAGGAATTTAAGAAACTGGAGGTATTAGCCAATATGAAATTGGGATATCCAGAAAGCTACGCAAATGGAGGTGAAAACCAAAAATATATGGATTTCATGTGATAAGGGGGAATAGCAAAATTGTAATTATTGACATTATAGATTGAATTAATGGTTGAAAGCAAGGTTTAAGTTGAAAAATAGACTAAAAAAAATGAAAAAAAAAAAAGTTGCTAAATTTTTTTCCGTCTCAGCTGTAAATTTCTTAGTTTACATAAAAAAAAATTGTGTATTATAGGTCTGCAGATCAACAAGAACAGAATGTATTAAAAAATATATATTTGGTTAAACAAAACATCATAAAAATAGCATAACATACTCTTTTATAATAAACCAGTATTTTGGAATACTTACTTTTATATTCATACAAATAAGAGTTAGGAAATGCTTTTCGCCAAAGTTGAATACATTCTTTCTGAATGACTGCCTCCCATCCATCTTCACGGAGTTTTTTTACTAGTCTTTCACCTGTGATAGGCCTTGTTGGATGATCGTCAGAGCTACGAAAATTATCCAGGTCACAAATGCAGCTATAAATAAAAATAGTTTTTTAAATTTTAATTCAAAACCACAAAATTTTGTAAATTTAGTAGTTTTGTGCATTTTTACTATATCTTTAAGACAATTAATACAATATAAAATATATAGTAGCATTTTTTCTTGAAACTCTGTACTTCTTAAATTTTAGATCTTTAACCTCTAAAACATTTAAGGCTCACAAGCCTTATTTCAATTTAAAAGTTAGAAACTACTCCTATATCTATATGAGTAATTTAGAAAATTCACAAAATAGCTAACATTTTAAACTTAAAATATAAAAAAAGCCCCTTCAAAATAGCAAATAATGCATTCTATACTATTGTAAATTTATGTAATTATCTTAAGAATAACTTCTCAAAGTTTCGGAATTAATTAAATATGTTATGAGACCACTCTTTGAAGTGCTTCATTTTAACAATCACTGCTTTTAACTACATAATATGCTATAAATGCAGGTAATATTTTTCTTGATATCGTATTTAAAATTAAAAATTATTTATATTTAATTATGTATTCACTTTTATATGTACCATACTACTTTCATTATTTCATGATGAATAGATTTCATTATTTGTCTCTTAATATTGTTGTAATATTCACATTGCAAAGTTAAAAATTTATAAACTAATTCAATGAATTAACCAACACCAGCATATTATAAGCCAAGAAGACTTAACCCATTTTGATATCATACTTCCTTACAGAAAAATAGTTTAATAATAAATGAATAAATGAATAAATAAAAAGTATTTAGATCAGTTAGCTTACTAAAAATAATTTCAAGCAAATATATAGTATTTTAGGTTATATCACCCATTTTACCGAAAGAAGTCATACAGAAGAAATGCTAATTATATCATATATTAATAACGATTGACATTTTGAAAGATGTATGAAAAAATATATTGATACTGATTCAACTTTCAACTAAGCTTTTTTAAGCTAAGAGATTTTTTTTTTTTTTTTTTTGTTATTTAGAATTTTTTACATAAATTCTAAAACCATCGGCATAAAAGAAAATGTTTGGATAGTACATTGTAGACAAGGTAATGCATATATGGGTTAACGCAGTAAGTAGCACTTACGCAGGGTGATTGAGTGAGTCATATCAGCTATTGTGATTTAGCATAGGGATGGCTAGTGCATGCCTTCAACCAAGTTAAGGCTGATCATGTATGTAAGGGATCTAAGCCTAATGCTGACTCTAGGCTAATTTGGCAGGGTGCTCTGACGGCCCTTTTAAACACATTTTAGCACCTGGTAGCCTTTTTTCAACCCATTTCAGCATGTGGTGGCCCTTTTTCAACCCTTTCCAGCACCCAATGGCCCTTTAAAAAACATTTTAGTACCAAGTGGCTTTTTCTAATATTTTAAATGTTCAGAAGCCTTTATATACTTCTCTTCCTGACATGCAACCTTCTAGCATTAGCTTTACAATATTCCTGGAAGAACAATTACATGTAGTCCACATATATACATGTAAAATTAGTAAGTTACTTTTGTCATGTACAAAAATCTTAACATATAAGACACCAAATTAGGCAAATAATGCCCTTTTTATTGAATTTCCTCCGACGGCCCTTTTATTCTAGAGTCAGCACTGTATAAAGCCTGTTGGGAATGCCTTCTATATTAAATTTTTGAAGGAATCTTAGCTCATATTCATGTGTGTTTTGACAGAAAATAACAAGAAACTAAATTGCTAGGTTGATGAATGCAATCAGGATTTGAAACAGACATCGCCTGTCTAACAGCTTCAAGAGCCAAACATCTTAGCAACACTATGGAGACGTGTACAAAAGCATCTATATCGACATTAATAATCATTACAGTGAAACTTGAGTAATTCGAAATTCTGGATAATTCAAATTTTTTACTTGGTCCCTTGAATTTTGTATTAAAATAATGTTAAAAAATCGTGGATAATTCGAATTCTATTTTGAATAATTCGAATTTTTCATACGATTACCTTTAAAATATTACAGTAAAGTTTGTTCCCGAGATTTTTCTCGGCTAAAGTGCATTATATATTTCGACAGTTTTTCAAAAGAAGGATAAGAAGATACAAGAGAAGCCCCTAGCTAGTGCATCAGAAGATATGGTGCATATGCATGAACTTCGGGGATTTTTTTAATTAAAGTTCATGTCTAATGTAGAAGATTCTATTTTTGTATCAAGTCATATGCTATGACACAAAGGTTGTACTTAAAGAAGAAATCAAAAATATCTGACTATTTTTTAAAAAATGTTAAATAATTAAGCTCATAAAAAATAATGATTTAATGGGCGGGGGGGGGGGGGAATGTAGCAGTATTCTTAGATATAAATTTTATGTGTTCAATCTTTGACTGTAGAATTTTAATTTTTTAATTTATCTCTCTTTTTTTTTTTCTTTTTGACAAAAAAGTATATGTAATTCGAATTTTTGGATATTTCGAATTTTTCTCTGGTCCCTTCAACTTCGAATTATCCAAGTTCTACTGTAGTAGGATGCAATAATTTTATTACACTAGTATTCAGTGATTTCTTAGCTATGGTAAAATTTATTGATTATACCAGAAGTAAAGGAATTTTTATTAAAATTCAACATTTTTATTGAGAATAAGATTATTAATTCTGTGTATAGTTATTCTGCATTTTTCAATATTTTCAGTAATCACACTTCTTTAAATAATAGTTTAGATTGTACTATCAAGATTTTATTGCTGCAAAAAGAATAATCTTTTGAACTGTACTAAAATATTAGTGTTAAATGATGAAGAATTCGATGCACAAACACCACTGTTTCAAGCTGAAATAATTAAATATGAACCAACATCAATTTAAAATAATAGTCACAAATGTAGTGTAAAACAGCAGTGAGCAAAAGCAATACTGGCAAGATAAAGAAAGAGAAAATATTATTAAGGTAAGAGGATTATTACGAAGTAAAAATCATTAGCATCATTTTGTTGTAGGCCGGCTTGAATACAGTGAGATGTCCAGTAATATACAGTAAAAAAAAAAAAAAAATAGGTCTATTGTCTAAAATTAAATTCTATTTAGAACAAACTTTCATCATTATTATTATTGTACTAAAAAATTCAAAAATATTTTTAGCATTTTTACGACAGAAAATAAACATTGTCTAATGAATATTCAAGGTTGATGAATAAAGATTTCTAAACATTTTCTGTTTGTCTTAGTTATTGGCATTGCTAGAAATAATTTTAACTCTGTCTTTGTGTTAAAAAAAAAAAAAAAAAAAAAAAAGAGCTCTGTTTATTATTATTTTATTTAATCATTAATATATCTTAAATACATTGTGCTTTGCATAATCCAAAAATGTTATAAATTTAAATTTACATCGTTTGTAACATCCTAGGTTTTTTATTTATTACAAATTTTATGTTGTTTGTTTAATAAATTTTTATTTCTCCTTCATACTTGCTTAGTATCAATAGGGAATAATAGTTTTGATTAAGAAAATAAACTTTTATGATTTAAGCTGCATATAAAAAATTCTATTACCACCTATAGGAGGTGACTTGATTTTTAGAACCAACATAAGGTAATTTTAGACATGAGGTAATTCACTTGTTAATGACATAGATTTCAATTTTGACATCTGATTAACTTAGTTAAATTTTTACGTCAGGCCGGACTGTGTGGGTCTAACTCTCTATGTTGCACACCGTGCATGAAATTTCAAGCTAGTACAGACCTCTACAGTGGCGGATCTAAGGGGAGGGGGCTAGGGGGCTGAAGCCCCCCCCAAAAGTACTGACATTCACAATTGAACATTACAATTGTAAACTTTTCATTGATCTGGAATAACATCTAGAAAAATCTTAGCCCCCCCCCCCCCCCAAAAGTTAAGTTCTGGATCTGCCACTGGATCTCTATCAGACATCGTGAGAAAACGCACATGTGCGTTTTCTCATGATGGTGCTCTATCGGCACATTTGTAAGAGCACCTTATTTTGCAGTCAAACTAAAATCTGTTATGATTCTTCTCCAGGATGTCATGACACTTAAATCTACCAAAATATCATATTTTTTACATCACACATAAAATAATAATGTGAAATTTTGAAAATGAGTAATTAAAAAAAAAAAAAAAAAAAAAAAATCATTAAAGAAACAAATATTTAATGGAAAAACAAAACTCACATTTCATCACATGTTCTGAAATAGAACATTTCCTCCAATAACAATTCATCCTTCTTTATGAAACTAACCAAAATGAAATAAACTTAAAATTGGCAAAAGAAAAATTAAAAATAGCTCTAAAGCACATTATTATAAATAAAATTAAAAAAGCAAATTAAATACTAAAATTTTTATAACTACTATAGGATGAAGTGGAATAGATGCAGCAACATTTTTTTTTTGGCATGCTAGTTTAATTTTGCTCAGTTGCTACTATACACTAACATATCTGAAAAATTTACTTACAAAAAGCCACTTAAAGGGGATTTGACATCTTTGACTTGGCACCACAGAAGGTTTGACATAAAAGCTTATATTTTCAAAAATAAAAGATTATATGAGGCATTAAACTAATTAAATAATTTTATTAAAAACCTTTTAGTTGTAATTATATTATGAAGGATTAATTTACATTTAAATTAGCAAAATACCTTACAAACATTCCTTTAATAGTATGAGCATATATATTTCAAACCCCAACGGGTTCATCTTCAGTGCTCGAATGACTTTGCCTGTTTCTGTTAACGAGGGAAACAGAAACAGGCAAAGTCATTCGAGCACTGAAGATGAACCCGTTGGGGTTTGAAATATATATGCTCATACTATTAAAGGAATGTTTGTAAGGTATTTTGCTAATTTAAATGTAAAAAAATTTTATTTGCCTTATTCTTGGCCAGAATATTTTCTGTAGGGTACCCTGCTGTTGCCGGCAGCAACAACTGTGCTGGTTGAACGAAAGAAGACTCCAGCAAAGTTAGTGTGTTCACGTGCAGAGTTAGCAAGCGCACTCCAACACGTTAAGCGTGTTCACAGGTGACAGATTTAGGTTTAGGCCCTTGAGGCCTGGGCCTAGGGACACCAGTGTTTTAAGGGCACCTAAGTTTTCAAGGTGACTAGAATCTGAACAGTTGTGGCAATTATAATTTGAATAAACGCCTAAATTTGAAAGGAAACTTCAATTTAAAAGGAGTGAGAAAATTGAGAACTGATTTTGGTGTTTCGTGGATTATAAAAACACTTTGTAGGCCCAATTTAACTCATTATGCAATTTTTGATAGTGGTTTGTAATTTGGGAATATATATTACTATACTTGTATGGTGTCATATTTTATTTGTATGGTTAATCATCCGGACTGGAGAATGACTGTATATAACTATTCGATGCTGCTACTTTCATACAGCGATTAAACATCCAGCAACAATTTATGCTTAGAACTGTGTCGAGAGCGGCACAATTTTTAAGCCTTTAAGAATCTTAAAAATAAATTAATTATGAACACAAATACAAGCATAAAAAGCACATGAAATTTGAAACTGATTAGGTTTTCAATCGATGATGATAATACAAATTTCAAAGTCTGATCTGCTCTTCCTGTCATGAGTTAAGGATATTTTCATTTAATGAGTGCAATTATTTTGTTAAAATAATTAAGTATGTATTAATGAGTTAAATATAAAATATCGAATGAAAAGCTGTAAAGGAACTATTTTGAAGCAAATCAACTTATCTATTTATGATTCAAAATAATTTCTTTATTGTTTAAAAAAATATAAACTTTTACGTTAGTTTGTTCTTCAGTAGGGGTGCACAACCTTTTTGGCTGGAGGGCCACCCTCACTGTTCATTGGGATATGAAAGGCCACAGATGAGATAATATAAAAAAAAATTAAACAATGCAGATATATTTGCCGTGTTATATATATATGCACATATACACAACAGATGCATATATAAAGAGGTGCACTATCATTATCATGTGCCTGTGTGCAGAACTTGAGTTTGTATCATGTGTGTAAATGCTGATGTAGGATACCAAAATAAGCAGTTTTAATGTAGGTATGTGGATATGAAAATATCACTTTGAGGTATTAGACGGCACTGGCGAGATGTGTGAGTGAAAATGCTTTTATGGTCATAATTGTCATTTTCCACATGAATTTCCAACAAAATGCATTGTGTCACCTTCCTGTTCTGACGTAACATAAACAACATGGTCTGCAAAAGTTTCAGTGAGTTTGACGAGGATTTGGTTGCTAAATTATTATAATAGCAACCAAGGGCATAGCCAAAGAAAGGGGTGTGCGTGGGATGTTAGTGCCCTCTGTTTGTGGTTATGCCCCTATTAGAAACCAGCTAAACTATGATAGTAATCAGTCAGCAACTGCATCTACTACTGAAAATCTGAGATATATTTTATATTTTTGCAAATGTAACCCCATTGCAGTAACTGAAAATCTTGGTGGTCGTTTTGCAGTACAGAACTGTCTATTCTCAGCAAGTAAAATTATTTGAATGTTTTGTCAGCTATGCCTGTGTTGAAATCGCTCCCTGTACATTCTTTTAGCCGCTGCTCCATTTCTGTTTGCAACCTCTTAAATCATAAACTGTGTTTTTATCAGTTCTATAAAATAATAAGCATCATTCGGTCTTTTTTATTTGACCAGACAGACATAAATTAGACTTTTGAAGCCTTTTTATTTTTTAATGATAATTAAAAATATTTAAAAATAAAAATTAAAAAATTAAAATTAAAAATATATATTCTTCATTAATTTTAACACACATAATTATTATTGTTTTTTCTTTTTAGATAGATTTATAAAAAAAAAAAAAAAAAATGGGGGGGGGGGGGGGCAGAAAGGAGCTTTTACTTACTGATTGTTACATTTTTCAGTTTTTAATCTTCTCGGATAGATAAAGATATAACCAGTTACCAATAGATTATTCTATGATTTTCACAATAAAAAATTAAGAAACATACTGTGGAACATTATTGAGAAACTGAATAGAAAACTTAGCTCTCAAACAGAAATATGTATAAGAATCAACATTTTCATCCCTTCCCGACCCCCCCTCCAAAATAAATAAAAGAAGTTTTTGTAAATGCCAGTTTTTTTAATGCAACAAATAAATACTTTTTCTTTGTCTCTTTTTTATTTTTTTCTCCTCCAGCTGATAATTAATGCAATCTAAAATGCCAGTCCTTTGGCGGGCCGCAAATTGATGGCTACTGGGCCGCATGTGGCCCCCGGGCCGCAGGTTGTGCACCTCTATTCTTCAGTGATTATTAATTAAAATTTTAATTCAGTTTATAATCATATCTTTGTAGGAGAAACCAAATAAACTATTTTTAGACCACATTTCTTGAGACCATGGAAGCCTCTGCACAAGCACTGACTCAACGAGTCCAATGTTAAAACAGGGGAGACAGCCATCTGATTCAGAGAATAAGTGATAAGAAAGTATCAAATTACTGGATGTTTTCCAAATACCAAGCTGTCATTCAATTTGGCACCCCTCCAAGCTTTTAGACTGTTCCTCACTGCTAGTTATAGGAAACATGGTTATACCATAATTGATTCTTTCATGATCACACTGGACTGTTTATTTTTTAAATTATATATTGTTTATTATATGCATTTTAGAGGTCAAGACTTAAAATTTTTAGAAGTGGCCAGTGGCCACTGGACATGATGAACTCAAGTGGCCACTCATGAGTCGTCGTCGTTATACATCGGATTCATACACATAATATATGATATGATATATATATATATATATATGTGTGCATAAAAGCATAAAAACACAAATGATATGGTCGGGAAATTAAACTAAGGAAAAGTGCTCTTTATTGTATTATTTCAATAAATAAAAAATTATATATGTGTGTATTTCTGCCAATAAAATAAATAAATAAATAAATAAATAAATAAATAAATAAATAGGTATTATTTGATTTTTTTTTTTTTTTTTTTTTTTTAACTTACGTACTTCTCTAGTTTAAAATTTTCAATATCTAAAATGAAAGGAGGTAGGAGGAAGACAAAATAGATTGAGAAATCGAATCATTGAAAAGTGATTCGGTTTTTTGAGGGAAGATATGACCTCGTTTGAACTTCCACTGAATGCTTATGATTTTATTCTTGTTAATGTTTTAAGAGTGAGTTCTATAAGCATGTTATAATAGCATGTAATCCAGCTTTTTTAAAATGCTATTAATAACTATAGTATTTAGACAAAAGACTTTAAAATTCAAAGTTTTAGTAATGAGAGAAAATATATGGACTTTCATAGATACTTTCATACATGGATTTTGCTACGGAAAACAGCAGGCTATAATGATGATCTGACAATGTGATTTCTCATACACAACTTGTGTTTTACAAGAATATTTATTTTATGTCACATTGCAAAAGAAATAAAAGAAATTGATTTATTTAATAAATTTTACCTAGTCTGGCACTTCCATCTGCAAATGGAAAATAATTATGATCAAAATTAGAGGAAAACCAAATTATTTTTAGTCTGAGGAGGGGGTGGGGAGGCAAAGAATCTGTACTAGCCTATTATCAGAGGTTTAATTTTATTAACTGGCATGTGATTGCTAAAATTAGAAATTTGCTGAAAATTTTCTGTAAACATGATTAGTTGGACATTATTAGCATCATTTTCAATAAATTGAATACTAAACAGTTATATATATAGCTTTTATCTACTTTAAACATTTTCAAGATTATTTAATTAACACAAAAAATTCTTTAATATGACTGCAGTTACTTTTATATCCACATAAAAACTCATACCAAAAATTTCATACCATCAGAAAAACAAATTTTTCAAACATATATAGAAGAAAATTTTTATGTGTACATTACTCATACATTAATATATATATATATATATATATATATAGTATTTAATTATCAGTTTTAAGAATGTATGAAATCAAATGAGCATTAATTTTCTTAAACTGATTTAGAAAAAAATTTTGTACCTATTTTTCACCCCCCTCCCCCTGTTTATACATTTGGTATAGATATGAATATAAATATATAATTTAATTGAGAAAAAATAAATATATTCATCAATTTAAGTCTACAAATAATTACGTATGTGAGAAATATTGAGCACTTCTCTTGCTTTATTGTTTCCAGAATTGATCATTTATCACTATCTAGAAATGGGGAAGGGGGGGGGGATTAAAAAATAATTTCATGAATAAGAAATATTTATTTCTCAATTCGACTTCTAGAGTCTAATAAAGCAAGTTTAAAATGAATATTGCCATTTATATTATGGATGAAGAAAGACTGAGAAACAACTGCAGAACATTTGATCGGCGATTGCTAGTTGGAAATAAGCAAAGGGGGAGAGAGGAATAAAATAATTACACGAACAAGAAATATTGGACAATTCTATTTATTTCTAGGTTCTAGAATCTCATAAAGCAAGTTTTAAATTAATATTGACAATTATGTTCTGGATGGAGAAAGATTGGAAATCGGAAGGTGCGATCATCATCGAAATCCCATTAAAACAATCGCCGATCGTTAATGGGATTTCTCTTTTTTAAACGAACGATATCCGCGATTTTTTTTTTTTTTTTTTTTTTTTTACGGAAGAAATATTTTCGCGAATTCACGGAAAAAAATGGCGATCAAACCAATTTTTTTTATCGCCACTTTTTCAAATTAAGTCACCACGTGGCGAGTGGCGACCGTGAGTCTTGACCTCTAATGCATTTACTTTGTGATTGATATATCTAAGAATAATATAGTTTTCTTTAGTTGTATTCCATTTATTGCTATTATTATTTATACATAACAATTCAAAACATGGGAAAAAGGTGCCATATTGAATATGCCTAGGGCGCAATTTAACTTAAATCTGCCACTGCGTGTTCATGTTAATGAAGTCCGACTGTATGTGTGTATATATACACAGTAGAAGATCTTTATAACATAAACCTAAAAACACAAGGTTGAGTGTTATATAGAATTTTGCATTACATATATAACATGTTCCACACATCATTAAACTTACCTTGTAAACACGGCCAAACCTATCAAAACAGAGTAGAGTATTTTTAAGTTAGATTCCTTGAAACAGAAGTAAGGTAGATTCAGGGTTAGAAATAAGCGATCGTTAGTCGCATTTTGCGACCAGTTTTTTTCATTTTGATGCTTAGACTTCCAATCATAGGTGCCATATTTGACACCTGGATTTTTTCCTCATCATACATAATAATTTTCCCAATCCCATCAACTGTAAACAAGTCTATTTCAGTCAATTGAATCTAATAAAAACTAATTTAAGAAATCATATCTCTATGAAAGTAGTTGACAATTTGTTAATGATTAAATTAGACAGCCCTAAATTGGAAGATTTGATGGAATGATGTATCTTCTGGGCGAAGAATGAATTTGCGATTTTAATATGTACGTTTAATATTGTCAATGTAATTACATTCATTACATAAATATTTTTTATATAATCTTGCATATATTATTTCAAGTTGATGCTTTATTATTATTTTTATTTTTAATATACATATTTAATTATAGATGGCACCTAGATTTTTCTTTTTGACGCACAAAAAATTTAATACAGGCGTCATTTTGACACCTAGTTTCAAAATTCTTATTTCTAACACTAGGTAGATTATAAATTTCATTGTTACTTTTTATTTTTTTTCATGTTTACTTTTTAAACATAGTCTAAATAAGTCTGGACCAAATCATTCATTATATAACTCATTTAAAATACCTTATATTAAAACAATAGCAATTTTTTTCATTAAAAAACTGTGAATTAAGGAGATAAAGAAAAACTATATTACATTTAGTCCTCTAAAAAGTAACAGTTTTTACAATATGGAAATGCAAGAGCTTCTTAACTGCAAAAGATCACTGTTTATGTCTGAGATACTGCATTACATAGACAATTGCATTATAAAGATCTTCTACTGTATATATTCAATAAAACCAACTTAAAAGAATGGATTTTGAAATTTATTGATTAGTTTTTGGCTAAAAAAATTAAAAAACGCATATATATGTACAAAATTGAAAAAAAAAAAAAAAAAAAAAAAAAAAAGTTATATATTTTTAATATTTTTTCTTTTAAAGAAAGATACTGTAAAATCCATCTCTGGTTCTTTTGAGTAGGTTCTATTAAACATAAAAAAAAAAAAAGAACTCTTTTCTTAAATATCTCTAGAAGTTTCAGCATTTTGAAAATAATTGAATTCATGAAAAAATGCAAACTGAGAAAGCTAAAAGATTTCAAATCTGCAAAAAATACATCAAAAACAATAAGTTGCCTGAATATCTATTTTATCAAACAAATTTAACATAGTTCAATTTATAAATATCAAATGGAAATATGAGCTTTTATATCAAAACCTTCAGAGGTACCAAGTCCTCTTAAAGAAAATAAAGTAATGAACCTTTTGTGCTCCACTTGCCAAATGATTTCGGACAAGTATACTTTCTACCTACTAATCCTATATACAGTAGTACACTTATAGATATGTAATATGAATTTCCGAAAAGTGAAAATCTAGATAAATCTGGGACTTTTTGAATTTTAAAATATCTCAATACATTACAGGGTTTCAAACTTTTCTGTACGCCTCCAACAAAACTGAAAAAGAAAAGTAAAAAAAAAAAATACATATATATGTGATAGAGTTGAGGTGCATGGGACAATAAGTATAAACACATTGCAAGGCTGAAATTACCTAACATGCAAAAACCCTGAAAACTGTTTCTTGCATGGAGATAGGGAAGACAAATTAATGATATATCACATGGTTACCTATAATAAGTGATATTTGCAGAGTTCTTAATACAGTATACAGTAAATTAAACATTAAAAATGAAAAATTTCTATAAAAATAAAATAATTTAACATGAAATTGAAAGACAGCAAAAATTTCAAAAGCCCTGAATTCAAGGGTAGCCCCTGTAAAGTTTCACCCCTGATTGTCCAATATACAAAATTCCTGTGTGGGGAAAGTGTAGCCATAGATGACAAACAAAAAGCTTAAGAAATAGAATAAGTCTGATATAATATATTTAAATATCTAGATCCCAATTTTTTTTTCTTCCCAAAAACTATGGAGTTTACTTTACAAGTACAGTTACGAAAAACCTCAAATTTCGAGAGGAACACTCTGTCCAAGAGTTCTCTGTTTTTCAAACTTCTAAAACTATCACCAGATTTTGCTCCAAACAGTTTAAGGAGAGTGTTGCACCCTGCCTGCTCTATGGTTGAAAAATTAGCACCTTTCTTGCCTCTTATCCAGAAAAAAATTGCACCGCATTCTTACTTTCTTTTTGTTGAAAATAAACTTCAATAGCTTCAGAAGATATGCTATAAATCAGGATTAAAAAATTATATTGCCCAATATGCCTGGGGCATGTAATTTTTCAATTTTACATGCCTGGCTGGCAGTGGCGGATCCAGAACTTGACTTTTGGGAGGGGGGGGGGGGGCTGAGATTTTTTAAAATGTTATTCTAGACAAATAAAAAATTCACAATTGCAATATTCAATTGTGAATATCAGTGGTTTGGGGGGGGGGGGCTTTAAAATAATCTTGTCTAAGACTTTTACTTAAATTAAACTGAAATAAACAATCCCACTATAGATATAATGTTGTTAAATTCTTTTCACAAGATATGTGAATGTTTTTATTAATATGTATTTGAATAAGATATTTGGGCATGTATTCTCCAGACTAACATGTCCGACAGGGCATGTAAAAATTTTCAGATTTTTCAAGCCCTGCTATAAACATAAATAAAAGTATAGTATATAATGATCAATATTATTCATTCATACATTAGTAACAAGCAAAATTAAAGTGTAAAGAAAGTTAAAATTCGAAACTTTTTCTTGTATCCATACCTAAAATTAAATTTTTAAATAGAGTGTCTGCACTTAGTGTTAAATGTGTGCTTAAGAATCCAAAATTGCCTTCAAGAATCTAAAAAGTGCCTTTTTTTGCTAGCAGCCTCCAGTCCTTTCTTAAATCTAAGGGAAACTTTGATATCACATGTATGATTCGGTTTTCTAAGATTAGAAAGGAAAGTTTAAACAAACAGATATGATATCTATTAGGTCCAAACTTAGCTTATCACTTATCAGTTGAATTATAATACAAGGTTACACTTATCCCACTTCATCCTATATTTAAAATAAATAAATAAACACAATTATAAGATATTATAAGGCTAATAGAATCAAGCAACTACAGACACAACAAATGAGAGGAAATTAAATTATTCTATACTAGTAGGCTACACCTGCTTCACTGGTCAGTATTTAAAAGAATTTTCAAAAGAATTGAATCACCATTTATTTTTTATATCACATTATAAATATAAATAAAATATAAAAAAATTACATTGAAATTGTTCTAAATCTCACTTCGGGTACTCGCTGCCTACGGCAGCTGCTTTTCCACACACACTGCATCAGGTTCAGGTTCCCCCTGCCTACAGAAAGGTCTTTGCCAGGCACTTTAATCTGGGTTTTTATCGATGACAGGTTGATCTGTTATTATTTAAGAACTACGATTTTAAAGATGTCTGTATGCCAGCATCTATTAAATATTTTAGTTTTTGCACCATGTATTTTACAGTTTTTGCTCTTTACACTACATTACCATATGATTCCGATCAATATAAATATTAGTAAAAGTAGATTTTCTTTTAAAAGGAATTGAATAAATGAGAAACAAATAAATTTCAACTAAACTTAAATTTTAATAAGTTTAATCCTTTCTAATATATACTACCATCACGGAGTAAAAAGACAGGAGAAGAAGGTAATGCTGAAATTTTGTGATGCTGTTTTCTAATGTTTACAGATGGCGCCAGCGTGCAATCCTTCCTTCTCTCCAGCTTCCGCAATGTTATTCAATGGGGAAATGTCTCGTTTTAATTATTTTTTTTTAAATAATATCAAGCTGAAAAAATTTCGATTGAAAGCAAATTTCATTAAATAGAGTATTCTAACCAACATGTTTTTTTTAAGAGCCATTTTATACTAATTTTACTTTGAAAGAAAGCTTTTAAAAAATGACGATTCTTTTGAACCGAAGCTAGCTAAAACAGACAATTGGGAGGAAGGAGAATGGATGAAATTTTGTAAAGAAAAAAAATAAACTTACTTTAGGTGCAGAAAACACGAACTCGGACTTTATTTTTCTCCTAGGGCTTTTTTTTGTTTTTCTTATCACTATCATAGCCTGTTTTACAACTAGGAACGAAGCATTTATTTGAAACATCTGAATTATGCAGTTTTAAGAACTTACAAAGAAATTAAATTGCTTAAAATAAAAAAATTTAAATGTACTCCAGCAAAATTCTATTGAAAACAACAGTATATCCGCGCCGAGGTAGGGAGGAATGACAAGTGGCGCCCTCAATATTTACCAAAAATTTAGATCACAGTTTCGTAGCTTTCTCCCATTGGACCTTCAACTCCTATTAATATTACTCCGTGACTACCATTTTTTCCAATAAATACTACAAAAAAAAAAAAAAAAAAAAAAATCCTTTTTAAAGAAATTATAATTAAAAAAATGAATAAATAACTTTTTAAAATTAAAATTTATTATACTTAATTTTTTCTACTGCAGTACCATTTGATCTTCAATAAATATAAATAAATTTTTAAAAAAAAAAAGAAGAAAAAGAGATTTCGCCTTCAAATGAATGAATTAAATAAAAAAAAAATAATAATATTATTACATATATATATATATAGCATAATAGCCATTGTTAAGATACACAGACAATTAAAATGAAAGAATAAATTTTACAAAAATGAAACATAAAAGACTATAAAATTTAAAAAAATTAAATTAAAAAATTAAAATTAAATTTTTTTTTTAATGAGGTGCACACCTATAGGGTCCCATGTATCCATCTGCTCTGCGATCAGTAATGTGAGCACCAGAGCACAGAGAGACACACAGACAAAACTTCTCTTTATTTAAACGGATAAATAAATAAATTTTAAGATCACTAAAATAATAATTATCCAAAATATATTAAAATATTTGTCAATTATTGTTAGTGGCTATTATAAACTAGCCGCCTTCGGCAACCAGCTGGTTCACAAACTATGAAAATGCATTTAAGGATTTAATTAATTACTGAGGAAAAAGAAAAAAAAAAGAAGAAGAAAAATTTCTGATTGCCAATCACAATATGGTGACTTAATGCTACAATGTGGCCACTAAAATACTTGCCATAGGTCCCCACAATGGTGTTCACTTTCTACAGCCTATCTCATTGTTTAAAAAACTTGCATTCATCTGTTCTATCTAAGTCCTTATTCAAAAGGGCTTATCCCAGGTTGTGAGGGCTGGAATTAACTCCTGCACAGGTCGAGTAAACTTGACCCACAAAAGAGTATTTTTCAATTTACATTATATACGAAACTGAATTAAAATTCTATTTCACAAAATAAAATACAGTTATATTATTGAATATATCTTTCAGAGAACTAATTATTAGATGAAACTAGAATGTATAATTAAAATTATATTAAAAATAGTCTAATTATAAACAAAACAAAATTTCATGTGTATTATACTTACTTTTAAGAAATCCTCTGTTTTAAATATTCACAGTATATAAAAAAATCTGGTGTGAAACAACCACACGACTTCCATTACCATGCATTTTTTTTTGGAGATAATATGATCAGAAGATATAAAATTGACCTAACAAAGTAGAAACCTAAAATTTTTCAGGTATGAAAAACTTAATACACGAGTAAAGACATATAAAACAAAGTTTACATGGCGAATTACAAAAAAATGGTTGAGTTATCTTTTGAAACACCAATTTCCGAGATCTAAAATTAACCTACCTAAGCAGGATGACTGTTAATTTTCTTGTAATAACCATGTAAAATACATGAGAAAGGATATCTAAAATTGATTTATGTAACAATTTTCAAGAAAATCGTTAAGAGCCATTTTTGAGACATAGGCTTTCACCAAAACTAAAGAAAGAAAGAAACCCTTTTTACTTCCATTACCGTTCCCCATACGGCTCAGATGCAGTATAGTCCACCATCGCCAAGGGCCGTTTCTTCACTAAGCTGCAAGGTGATGTCTTGCCAAATATGACATGTTTATTTTTGTAGCAACCCTTGTATTTCTCTCAATCAACTCTAGCATTCGTTTCACGCTGGTATTCATTTCTTCTTTTACTTCTGACCGATAGTATGTGGTTTCATGCTCTTGGACTTTCTACCTGAACATGGTCAATAAGGTACATCACAGCTATCTTTTGTATTTGTAATTTTGTGCTTTTATTTTGTGTGTCTTTTGGAAATTTTCATATAAGAGTGTGTGTGTGTGGGGGGGCAGGTTTATAAACATAACTCTGCTCGAAATTAACTCAAGAGCTTTTGATGTGTCGGTTGGTTATGTGTATGCAACATGCACTATAAAGGAAAATTCTGATATTACCTCCTTGGGGCAGCTGGGGCAAAAAAACACATTTTCAAGCTTAAGTCTGCTTCAAATTACCTTAGAATTAGTGAATTTTGGTGTGTGTGTGTTGATTAAGTGCAGTGTACATTTTGGTGGGGTTTCGCAAAACTTCTTACTTTACTTGTGAGGGGGGGGAGGTAGAAAGGAGTAAAAAATGGTTAAGTTGTTGCTGGAAGCAGTGGGAACTCAAACGCCTCATGTTATGAGTGGGAACTTAGGTTTTGACTGATTTCAGTAATTTTTTTTATTAATAATTATGCAGAATTTTGAAAATTCATTCAAATATAGTGACCAGCAAAGAAAGCAAAGTATATTTTATATATATATATATGTACATCAGTGTTTCCGCTACGGTAGCATTTTTAGCAAAATGCTAAAAGACTTATCCAGAATGCAAAAATGAAATAACATGTTTTTGCTTAAGCATCTTACTAAACATAAATTGAAAAAAAAAAAAAAAAAAAAAAAAAAAACATCGGCGAAAATATAACAGGGTGGCTACAGAAATTCAGATAAAAAATTCCCTGATTTCCCTGACTAAGTTTGACAGATTTCCATGATTTTCGTTACCTAGTACAGTCGAAACTCGTTAACATGAAACTCAAGAGGGAGGGGGGGGGGTATTGTTCATGTTATGAGTCGTTCATGCTATCAGTAACTAATCTTCATTTTGGCGGGAAGATCACGTTAAAAATAGTTCACGTTAACGAGGCTCGACTGTATATACATTCTATAATTTTGTGTAATCACACTCTTGGGTAACGTACTCGTTAAACCGCTGAGCAGTTAAAAAAATTATACTAATGGGCAAAAATATCTTTATACTTTTTTTTTTTTTTGTTTACTTTGTTAACATACATGAAAAGGAAAATAAAAATTCAAAATTTGGGAGAATTTAACAAAATTATAGAAATATGAATCATTTTAATTGAACAGCATATTAACATTAAAACAGAAAATTATTCCTCAAGTTGTTGCACTAAAAATGTTTCATAATAATAAATTTATTTATTTATTTATTATTATTATTATTTATTTTTTTGGTCAACTTGTCGAGATTTAACTAGAAAGCAGCCAATCCTGTGCAATCATGGCTAAGATAGCATCTGTTTGACGATCTTTCAGTGACGTTTGCAGGGCAACAATGAAAACTTCCATTATTTTGGGGTGTTTTTACAAAATTCCCTGATCTTTCCCTGATATTTCCAGATTGATAAAGTACCCTGATTTTCCCATGATTTCCCTGTTTTCCATGATTGTCGCCACCCTGTATAACGTATTTTTCCTGGGAAAATTTTTTTTTTAAAAATCGCAACACTGATCAAGAAAAATCCATCGGTTCATGCATATAAGGAAAATCAAACGCTGAACTTCGGATACAGGGAATCAATTTGTAAATAAACATGAGGCATTTGTAAAGTGGTGTAATATGAAATAAAGAAAAATTATGAATTCTAAGCCAAAAAGCCTTGAATAATAATAAACAAATTTCACTTACATTTCTTTTCTTTTTTTTTGGTACGCTATGTTTTTATTTTCAGATACAGTATAAGCTTAATGTAGTTTTACATGCTATAGTGATAATTATATCTCCAGAAAAAGAATATAAGTTGTATCTAAGATGTTCATATTGCTTTAAAAAAGTTTACAATACAAAGTAATAACCTAAAAAGTTTAATAATTTTCATATTTGCCAATAAATGTGTTAAAATATATGCTTGTAGTATATATTCGAATTGATCTGGTTACAGTGGTATAAATTACTTTTTTGTTTTTTATTTCAAATTAAAAAATTTTTACCTTCTGAGTATAACTCTTTAAAGACCTGATTAAAAACTTTTAAGTTTAATTTACAAATGAAAATCAAACATATCAAGGTGTTTTTAATAATGTGTAAACTGATATTCATCTTTTTCTACTGTTTCTGGCATTTTAGCATTTTGCTAAAGCTTTTTTTCTGATTTTAGCTTTTTTGCTAAAGAAAATTTTTACTCAGCTTGAACCCTGATACATTAATTTCCCACTCATAAGACTGGAAAGAACACTAAGACTTCTTTCAATGCATTTCCTTTATACTTTCATAACTTATGAGTTTATTAATAACTTTATTGGTACAAATTTCTCTTCTTTTCCTCTAAGCTGCTGAATGTATTTTTCCTCAGTTCTGAGCTTTTGATGGTATCCCATCAAATTATCCTATGCCATTACTCATGCTATTCTGGTTTGCAGTGGCTGTAAGATAAAGTGTGACTTTAAACCAATAAATTTTTGAAAATTATGTAATTTTAATTATAAAAAAGAAAGTGATTAACCATTTTTAGCAATATTTAGTTTAAAATTCTGTCTTTATAAAGCCGATCTTAGTAATATAACATTTGATTAATGACATCTAAAACTATAAACAAACATAAAAATAAACATATTTTTTGCTTTTTCATAATAAACAAATATGTAAAAACTGTGTGATACCACACATACTTCTCTATTTCTTCATCTGTGATTTTATCTTTTTCCCAGCTAAATAATGCTATTCCAAACAACATTGAAAACGGACGTTTCTGTGAGCAGAGATTTCGGGAAAGCTGCGATATAACATGTCTCAGTGAAGTTTCAGAATATAGATGAGTATATAAATTCCAGATTTGATGCAATCTTCTCAGTCTGTGAGATGCAACAAAATTGCACTGTTTAGTAAGAATTTCACCAAGAACCGCCAATTTTTCATTACAATGATCTTTTAAGTTTTGTAGTACATTTCTACGACTTTCATAGTCTAAGAGAGATCTAAGAGAAAATGGCTTATTATGAAATTTTAGATGTTGTGTTGAAATTGAAAACTGGCGTTTTATTTCTACATTAATTTCACTTTCCCCACATGTACGATAACAACATCGAAAGTTTCTTGCTAATTTAGGATACAAGACACATCCACTCATAATTTCAGACGACGAAAGTGCAGCACACGAAAGAATTTTATGGTAAGAATTAAGCCGAATCACATTATGTTTTAGTTACGATAATACATCAGGTTCAGAATAATCAGATAAAATGAAAAACCACTTAAAATATAAAAACAAAATTTCACATGCCGTGCTGTGTTTATTTCGTGATCAGCCGGTTTTAAGGTTAATAATACAGATAACAGTAATATTTTAAAAGCCACAAGTTCGCGGACAAACAAGGTCATAATTATTAATTGAAAATTTGTAAAACCCTTGTTGCATTTTGATTTTCCTTTCATCTTTTTAATTTTATAATGAAATTTCTTACTATATGATTTACCTTTATTATTTATTTTGCACATAAATTAGAAAAATAATAAATAATATTTTTGAAATGTCTGTTGGCAATAATCAAATGTAAACAAACTTCATTGACTGATTTTGCAAAATTTGATACTCTAAACAGAAAATTTTATTAATTATAAAAAAAATATATATATATACAAATTTTGCCATGGCTTTAAAAACCTTTTTGAACGAGATTGAATTTTTAACTCAAGTACATATATTATTTGTGTTACTTAATGTTTTTGAAAATTTCCCAGTAAATATAATAAGAAACTTTCTCTATTTTGACTTTATTTTTGAATTCAAATAAATGCCATTTTTATTAATTATTCTTATTTTATGTACCCAACTTTCTCTTTTTCACAAGTAAAAAAACAATATAAACTTTTTAAGGGTGTTCAGGGATAAACGCTTCTGCTTTTTTCATTTAACTATTTTCGCAAAATATTCTCTTTTGTGATCTTATTTGATCACAAAAAAAAAAAAAAAAAAAAAAAAAAAAAAATTCTTTTAAAATACAAGAAACGTTCTTGCATAGAATAGTGTTTAAAAAAAAGGGGGAAATTTTCATTGATTAAGCATTGCTTGAAAGAACAAAATGAAGTCACGTTTGTTTAAACACAGTTATAAATTATCAAAATTAAAACAAGTCGGTATTTTACATACCTGTATGACTAATATAATGCTTTTCTATTTTTTAAATACGTAATAATATGAAAGTAGTTATGTTCGTTGAAATATAAATAAAAGATACTCTAGATAATATAAAATCTCTTGAAGTGACAATAATTTAGACGAAGTTAAATTGTATTTCACAATGCACGTTTGAAATAGATTTAGTATAATTCATTGATGTATTAGTATTTATATTACAATTTATTGGCATTTCTTAATTAAAGGCTGAACATTAATTGCAAATTTTCTTTTTCATTACACACACACAAGGTTCATTACACATTGTCACAAGAGATAATATATTTAAAAATCTTTCTTACATTTTTAGGGCCCCAGGCCACGGCCTAGGTGGCATTTGCACTAATTGGGCCCTGATATCATATGACATATAACTATCTTTTCACTTTTCTTAATAAAAATATATATTCAAAGTTACAATTGTATAGTATTATACTGAAAAATACTAGCACTATTAATTTATATATGGATAGTTCATTAATATTAGCTGAAATATATATCATTTAAAAATAATTCATATAACAAACTATGATAATAACTTAATTTGTTTAAATAAAATATGGGAACAACTATAGTATCACCCCACAACTGGATTTGGCGATTATGGCTAAATCATAAATCTAAAATAAATAGCATGCAGGCTGCCATATTATATTGCAAAGAATCGAGAATGACATCGTTATCATTCAAAACGGTGACAAAGAAAAATCACCAAATCTAGTTGCGGGGAGATACTATAGTTATACCAAAATGTGGCATAAAATCATTTTAATAATAATAATAATAAATTATAGCTAGCTTAAATAAAAATAATCAGATTTTTATTTAGTTATTTTTTAATTATGATATTCTGCTTTTCGTCAACTATTATGTTTGGTGGGTGCGGTATCTACATAATGGAACAGTACGAAAATTGTTAAAGTAATTAATTTTTGTTAGGTACACACTGTTATTTGAAAGGTATTTCCAATCCTAACATTAAGCTTTTATTGAATGTAAGTTTTTCTTTCAAGAAATCAGTAATATGGCGGCCTTTCCTTTCTTCATTAAAAATTTTCATTATATATAACCTTGTGATCTAACTATAGTAATTTTTTATATTCTTTGGGTTATGCTTTCTTATGTAGTATTATGTTTTCTTTGTGTATTGTGATTATAATCAAGAATTGATCCAGGTATTAATTTTTGGGGCCCATTTTTGTGAAAAACAAAATAATTTTGTGAAAAGGTATTTCTTTTTGCAATAAAAATAATTATTGCACCAAACCTTTCACTTTAGCAGTTACTTTATATAATGTTTACTATCAAGTTAACAGCATATTATTGAACCTAGTATAGACACTTATTAAAAATAATACTGTTTACATGGAAAATTTTTACAAAATCATCATTTAAAAAAAATAATAAATCGTGTGAAAGGGCTGTTGTTACGAATCTGAATTTTGTGAAGGGGCAGCAAATGGGTCCCAATTTTCACCTGGATCAACCCCTGCTAATGCCATCTTGTCTTAAAAATTCTGTTCTAAATTTGTTGAATTAAGTATTTTTATTTATTAGTATCCTATGGTTGGACTTGCAATTACTGATTCTTCTGGACCAGTACCAGGCTATTTATTTGGAGAAATCAATGGTATTAAAATTTTACTGATATTACTTTACATGATTTCTTTCTTTCTTTCTTTTTTTTTTTTTTTTTTTTGTATAAAAGTATGTTATGTGATATAGGCATTAATAAATGTTTCCTTTTCATATTGTGAAACGTATCAGGATTCCCATTCTTGGGGAGAACCTGGAAATATAAGGGACTTTAAATCAGTGAAGAAAATCAGAGAAATGTTAGGGGAAAATGCAAATATTGCCCCAAAACCTAGAAAAATGATGATATAAACCTGAAAAAACTGTCTTGAGCATACAATTAAAAAAAAAAAAATTCTATGTTATAGTTTATATTGCAAACCAAAATTTTGTGACCTGGAATTTTATAAAAATGAACCTAGAAAAGTCAGAAATTTTATTTTTGAAATTCAGTGGGAACTTTGATGCGTACATAAGAAGTTGTCTAATGTGTATTTGTGCTAATGAAACACATTCAAAAACTTAAAGAGACAATAAAGCCCTGTATCATTTAAAATCCAAAGATAAATAAAATTAAACATATTTAAAATTTTTAAAAGTTAAAAACCATGAAATTTTACTGTTAGAACATTTTACAGTTGCATCATGCAATTTTCTTCAGTCACGTTAGATATTTCCAATGCGACTGAAGAAAGTCTCAAGATGCTATCTAAAACATGAAATTTTAATGTTTTTAATCGTTTAAGTTACTTTTTAGTTTTTTAAACACTGCATCATATTGAACTTTATTGTGTGTGGTAAAGGTCATATACCATAAGAAAGATAATAAGAAAGATTTGTCATGTTAGTTCCATTAGTTTTACCTACCTTAATGCTTTAATGTTCACTGAATATTTTCTTAAATGGTAAATAATTTAAACCTTTTCTGACCAGTAATATATTAATATATTTTTTATTTTATATTATTTCACCATGACTACTGAATTTAATATGTTTTTGTTGTTGTGTTGTTGTTGCTTATCCCTAAAGCACATATCAGACACAATGAGTTTATAGGCAATTTTAGAGCCAACCACTGATCAGTGCCGATTTTTCATAAAAAATTGTCTCTACTTCCAGTGTGATAGCGCGCACCCAACTTGCCCAACTTTTTCAGAGCTGTCTTGATAAAATTGTCTCTGCACACAATTTTTCCACAGACTCATCCAATCAGGATGCGCTATTTTGATACGTCATATTTCCAAGATGGCAGAACATGGGAATTGCTTAATGTGGAGATTTGAAGAAGAAATATTATTGTTAAGCACATTTATTTTACTGTTAAATGATAAGAATTTTGAATTAATTGTTTTTATTTTCGTACGGCGTTATGAGAATAGTTGTAACAAAGATCAAAATAGAAATAATAATGCGATATTTTACACAAATGAAAAGTAATTTTAACACTAATCATTGTGAATTTTATTCGCACCAAGAAAAGTGATAAACGTCAGAAGTTAGTTTTTTTTCATTCAACTTTTCACCCGTCGTAACCTCTACGGTGTTTTCGTCGAGGAAAAATTGGTGCTAAAGTTGGCTCAATTGTTTCTAAAGTTTCTGGGTCTGATACGCCCTTTAAGACTAGCAGGGCTAAATCAGGTTCATGAAATTGTGCACCCTAAAGAAATCAAGAACCAATATAGGATTGTGAGTAAGATCTTGTCTAGAAAGCCCCAGGCATGTCGCATGTGAGAATATGATTAGACGAAGAACACTTGGCACAGACTTCAAAAGGTTTGGAACCACCTAAAAGTGTCAAAGATCCAAGATGACCACTGAGGAAGTGAGTAAGGGTGGTTTGATCTTGCCTGTTACAATCAAGGGCTAGAGAGCCACCTGACTGGTTACTCAGTTTGCCAATTGTACAGTGGCAGACAGTGGTGTCGCCAGAAAAAATTTCAGGGAAGGGCAAAACCTGAAAAAATATTTTTTTAAAATGAAATTCTGATAGCATAGTTTTAAAGTTAAAGAAAAAAAATATTTATTGGAATTTTCCAGGCCCCTTACCCCAATGTGCCAACACCCATGATGGCAGAACACGCCAAGAGGTGTTCTTGATCATTGAAAAAAGCTCCATATAGGTGAGAAGCAAAAAAGACATTGCTAGGGTGTCACCACAGCGTTCTCATTATCCCTGATATCACCATGGGAGGTAATCCACTGTAGAGAAATCTGATGAAACAAAGAAAGGTGCTTCAACTTTTTAAGAATATTAATTTCAGTGTCATCTCTCACACTATGCCAATTGGCCAAATGTTGGATAGATCTTCTGCTGTCTGAGAGGATCCAGATATCCTTACCACCAGTGAATGGTCCAAGTGAATCAAGGCCTTCATCTATGGCTATTATTTCACTATAAAAGCAGTAGTCAGGATTCCTTCTCTGAATCCTTTCATCTTGATTTTGTGACTTTATGTAAATTCCACTGAATTTAATATTATTTATACTATATCATTTTTTTTTTAATTGTATTTAACATCTATCAGGGAAATGGTGTGAAGTAACTGCATTAAAAATATTTTTCTAGGTATTGATTTAAAAGTGGTAAATTTTCTTGTGTTGCACACGAATGACATTAACATGTTATTTTGCAGGTAAATTCAGAAAAAACCATAAATACTTTTTTAATGCTTTTGATTTAAATTTAACATTTCTGTTAGTATTTACTTATTAAAAAGTAGGTTATATTACATTTACTTTAAAAATATATGCCTAAATAATATCCTTTTAAAAAATATGCACTTACGGCTTTTAGAACAAATATATTTCGGACAACCATCGTGTCTATCATCAGTGCATTACTGTGACACTCCTTCTGTTTTGGTTTGTTTCCTCTTCCTGATCTTCAATTCTCTTCACTTCGAATGGTCTTTTACTTTTAATTAGGTGTTGCCATACAGATGGTATTACGCTATGCTCACGATTGTTGATAGACAGATTGTTAGTTACTATTTCAATGGCTTCTCTTTTGAGAGCATAATGGTGGTTATTAAAGGGGGCTATTTTTCGGGTATTAACAGTATTAAGATTAATTGGGTTAATTTTATGGGTGGTAGACAGAGCAGTAGAAGATCTATTAAATTTTATATCGGAGAAGTGTTCTTTTTTGCGATCACTAATACAACATTTTGGGATGGCTCTCAAAAGAGAAGCCATTGAAATAGTAACTAACAATCTGTCTATCAACGATTGTGAGCATAGCGTAATACCATCTGTATGGTAACACCTAATTAAAAGAAAAAGACCATTCGAAGTGAAGAGAATTGAAATCAGGAAGAGGAAACAAACCAAAACAGAAGGAGTGTCACAGTAATGCACTGATGATGGATACGATGGTTGTCCGAAATATATTTGTTCTAGAAGCCGTAAGTGCATATTTTTTAAAAGGATATTATTTAGGTATATATTTTTAAGGTAAATGTAATTTAATCCTTTTTTGAAAATAAGTTAATATGTAGGTTATATTATTTAATTTTTTATACGTTCCAATCTATATTAATGGTCTTCTTTATTGTGAATCTTTTAGCTATCACATATGTTGAAAATGGAAACAATTGCAAGATGTTAGTAACATTTTTAGTTTCTCGTTTAAAATGTGATACACCAATCGTTTGTATCAAGGTGAGTCAATCGTTATTTTCAAAATATTTTTGCATATGTAATATGTAAGACTGTCAAATTTTGGTAAATATTCTTTAACTTGGTTTATAGCCAAGGTTTTAAAACAATGTTGATTTATTTGTGAGTGAATAATGAAGAAAATTTGAAACAAACTGTGTTAGTGAAAAAATAGTACTGTAATCTGTTTTTAAGATAGAGGTCTACTTCTTTCAGACAAAATAAGCCAAATGAAAACATTTTTTAGTTTTTTGTTTTTTTCTCCTTTGGCATCAGTTAAAATAAGCAATTTATAATTGATTAGGTACAAAAAGAAAAACTTACACAGTGACTTTTCATCCAAAAATTAAATTGTGTTTAAGGCAGAATTTTAATTATTACTTTTTTATATGTTTAATTTACCTTATTTAAAATTGTCTTTTATTTAGAAAAAAAAAAAAAAAAAAAAAAAAAAAAAAATATATATATATATATATATCATCTATATGAAATCTATGGAAGATGAATATTGTAGTTGATGTAGTTGCCACTGGGGAAAATAAATTGTTTTCCATGGTTAAAAAAAAAAAAAAAAAAAAAAAAAAAAACTGGTGGGGAAAAATGCCTTTCATCCAAAATTAAATTCTGCTTAAGTTAGAATTTTTAATTTATGAGAGAGAGGTTATTTATGCATGAGAGAAGAAAATTTGAAATGATTTGGTCCTTTCTTTAGATTGTTTTATTATTATTTTAATTTTGATAAATATATTTTCCTGATTTTTCTCAAAAGTATTTTGGAAATTTCAGTAAAATAGATAACAAATTGTAGCTCCAAATATTTTTTACGAATAAATTTATTGTTAATTATGTACCTATAAATCATCTAAATGATTGAATGATCTTTGATTTGTTCCTTGAAACCGCAAATACATGCAACATTTTATTTATTTTTTTAAACTGTATGTATATTTATATATATGTCCCTCCGAAGGTAAACGACACACCATGTCCATTTTGTGAAAAGATTTAGCATCATGTCCTTTATGCACATTTTTAGATTTATATAGAGGTATTATGCCGACCGGGATGTCGGCCTGGATAGCTCAGTGGTAGAGCATTGACCTTGTAAGTCAAAGATCCGGGGTTCGATTCCCGGTCCAGGCATTATTTTCACTCAGTCGGGAAAAAAAAAAATAATAAAAAAAATAAATAAAATTTCAATAAATATGATTTTCTTCCACAGTTAATTGTGGGATTTTAATAAAAAATTGTATTTCTCTCCCATTGTTTAATGGTGTTTTCCTTTACCTGCGGCTTATTTTCTGTTGAGCTATCTAAATGATAGACCAGAGATGTTTCTGCCTAATAGGTTGTCTGAGTGAGTAATGCAGACTGGGATGTCGGCCTGGATAGCTCAGTGGTAGAGCATTGACCTTGTAAGTCAAAGATCCGGGGTTCGATTCCCGGTCCAGGCATTATTTTCACTCAGTCGGAAAAATAAAATTTCAATAAATATGATTTTCTTCCACAGTTAATTGTGTGATTTTAATAAAAAATTGTATTATGCATTAATTTCCAGTTAATATAAAGGAGATAAGACCGTGGAGAATAAAGCCATGTCCATTTTCTTTATTCTTGACAAATATATTTCATTATAGTATATCAAAGACATGGTGGTAACTCATTTCACAAAACGGACATGGTTTCCTTTACCTCCAGGGTACGAATATATGTATGTGCATATTTTTAATTTCTGTCATATTTCAGCTTATAGGTCATAATGAGTAAAACATGAAAATGAATTCTAATTTGAAATTTTGAATACCAATTGAAAAGCCGTGTAAAATAAAAGAACATAGATAAAAACACATTCCTCAAACATTTTACTAATATAGAATATGTTAATCCGCAGTTTAAATAATAATAATAAAATAAAATATCTTCAATGAAATACATTTACTTGAATTATTTAATTGAGTAAAAATGTGTAAAGTAATTCTAAAAAAAAACCTAAGCCATTCTACTTTTTTAGGAAAAAATAAAATAAATAATAATAATAATAAAAATAGCAAAGGAGGAAAAAAAAAATGAAAATATCATTTTTATTGATTGATATAACATAGAGGATTAGATTAGTAACATAAATATTTTAAATGACGTTTTAATTATTGAAGTTTATTTATTTATTTATGTTTTAATTAATAGTATTTGTTTTTCTTTAAATCTTACTTGAGTGCAGTCAATGAAAATTAAATTTGTAACTTTTGATATTGTGAATTAAAATTATTCTTATTATTTAATAGATTTTAAAACTGCTTTTATATCTTGTAAAGAATGGTCATGGTGAAATGATTAATCAAGTAAAATTCCACGAAGTTTCTATAAAGGAAGCGAAACGTAAGATTTTGAATTTCTTTTCTTTATGTTCATTAAAGTAATGCTTTCTAATTTTTTGATATGTACTTAGCTGTATTTTCCAGTGTATAAGTGGAGGTTTTAAACCCCAAAAATAACTTAAAAGTCAAGGATTGACTTATACATCAGAAAAATAAAAATTATAAAAATTACTTACATATACTTAAGAGAAGCATCAACTTTACTAAAAACATTTAAAATGAAAACTTTACTTCTACTTCTCCATTCAATATAAGATAAATACTATACAATTGTACATTAATTGTGCAATAGTAATATGCTCAAATAAAAAACTACTTAACCAAGAACTCAATAATATTTTGAAAATAACCAATAAAGCAGGATTTAATAAAGATATTGTTGATGAACTATATAAAAAAAGAATTAAAAAACTCAATATCATCCCAAATTTCCAAAAACCCAAACTGGACTTTACCCCCGCTATTTCCTATGATTGTGGGGTTTCTCAAAAAATCAAAAATGCCACCCATAAAATCAACATTAAAATTCCCATCAAACCAAATAATTATATATATCAAACTATTAGAAATGAAAAGGACAGAGTTGACTCCATGGAAACTCCCGGTATCTATAAAATTCCGTTTGCTAAAGAAAATAAAAGTAAAGGCTTTTACATTGGGATGACCAAACGTAAAATAAAAAGTAGAATTAAGGAGCATGTTGCAGATATTAAACTAGGCAGAATTACTACCGCACTTACCAAAACCAACGCTAGCAAAAATATTGATATAGATTTCTGTCATGTCCGAAAAGTAGCAATTTATAACAACACAACTTACACTTATAACTGAGAAACAATTGAAATTTTATCAAATCCGTCTGCGTGTAATGGCACCGATCTGGCTCAAGATTTTGACCGTAACTGGTCCAGATTCTGGTGTAGAAACAAGTCTCATTCAGAAAGAAGCTACAAGCCGCCACAGAACAGCCTCTGAGGAAGGGGGGGGGGGTTCCCGCAAGTTTACTCATGCTAATTAATGGAGAAGTAGAAGTAAGGTTTTTATTATAAAAATTGATGGCTGTTTAATGCCACTATTTCAATTATAGAAATCAAAGATAAGTTAGATCGACTAAAATTCAGATCAGACTTATTGTCCACTGCAAATCTGATTAGACATCCAAACACTATATTGATTATAATAAGAAAACACCACAGTACTGACGTTTTAAAGTAATAAGTACAAAACTTTGAATAATGCATTTTATGGTGTTTATTCAAAGTTTTGTACTTATTACTACATTGATTATAGTCAGTACATTAAAGTATAATTTTTAAAATGTAGCAAACTGTTTATAGAGGGAAAGTATGTTATTCAGAAAGTTACAGTAAATTTATGTATATATATATAGTCGCCCTAAATATCTGAAACTTAATCATTTCATTTCATTTGATAAAGCTCTAATCTTATAATATTTACTAAATTTAATTTTGATATGAGAGTTTCTATCCAACCAAATAGTTGCTATTCCAAAGGTAAATTTATAGATGATTGGCGTTGTTGTTTTGGACACTGTGCATCCAAATAAATGAATAACAAATTTAATAATAGTAAATAACATATTTAACAAAATGAAATTAATATTACAGGATTTTTACATCTTGGAGGTAATTTTTTTGTTAATTTTCTTTTTAATGGGTATGTTTTGTTATTTTGAAGATTTATAAACGGTTGTGATCACCTATTTTCTCTGAAATTGATATATGGCAACATTGTTATGAAATTGACAATCTATTTTCACTTTGCATTCACATTTTTCACAAAGTAAAACAAGGAGTCAACTTATACACCAAATATATATATATACACCTTGTGACAAAAAGATAGGAACAAAGGGTTTTTTCTTTGATTTTTCATAAAATAACGTTATCTAAATTGTTCTTATCATTTATTATTATTATAAAATAACACTATTCCTGGACTAATTTTTGTTTTAAGACTAATTTAGAAAAAAATTAAGATTAAAATTTTTCTAATTTAAGACTACACAGCGCAACAAAAAGATAGGAACAAAGATTTTTTTTTTAATTTTTGAATATGATTCAAATATTTAATATGTTTTTGATATGATAATATTTTGTTATGATAATAAATGATCAGCACAATTTAGATAATGTTATTTTATGAAATATTTAAAAAAAAACCTTTGTTCCTATCTTTTTGTCGCGGAGTGTAGTCTTGAATTAGAAAAATATTAGTCTTAAAACTTTTCTAAATTAGTCTTAAAACAAAAATTAGTCCAGGAATAGTGTTATTTTATAATAATAATAAATGATATAGAGGGGGATAGCAAAATGTGTGTAATATTTTATTTATTAACTTGTTGACTTTCCTTTTGTCCACCTAGTTGTCAATATTTCCAAATTTAAATATATTTAAAACACTTTAAACACTTCATCTATGCCAACACAAACGCCAACCCTATATGGGATAAAGCCAAAACTATTACAGCACCATCTACTATCCAAGAACTTTACATTTCCGAAGCTATTCATATAATTAAATGCAAAAATGCAATAAATTCCAAAGATGCTGCAATTTTACCAATAATTTGGCACAATATTATAAAATAGTTAATAGCTTATTTCTGCTAATTCATGATGTTTTTTCTCCTACAATAACCTCGTATGATATGCAATAGTTCCAGCTTCTCTCACTTTTCTTAACTCCTTGGTCCAACCTCTACCGGAATTCATATTGTTTTTTGCTGATATTTAAAATATATCACGTTATTAAAAGACTTAACTGTTGACTGTAAAAAGAAAACATATTTAAAACTGCGCAATGGAAACGAATCATAAATCCCTGATGATGCTTTAATATTAAAGCGAAAAGCTTTGGATAAAAAAATTTTAACATCTTTTAAATAAATTTATATTTACGTGTGTTTAAAGTGTTTTAAATATATTTAATACAAATGACACGTGTTCAATTTAACTCTTTATTTTTTAGAGATTATTTATAATTTCCAAATTTATTACTTCTTCTCAGTTTAACTCTCATCTCTCATGCTAGTTACCATAAAATACCATTCAAATACCCCCTCAATCTTCAGGAAAATCAGGATATATTTTGGAAGGGGGCAGATAAACGGTAAAAATTGGCAAAAATATAGAAATTGATATGCAATTTCTTGCTAAAATGAGGCGGCATTAAAAAAAAATAGATATGTATATTAAATTGCAGTGATAAAAAATAAATAAATACAGTTAATTATATTAAAAACACGTAAAATTTAATTTTATTTAAAATATGTTACAAATTTTATCCAAAACTTTTCGCTTTTAAATAGTAAAGCATTATCAGGGATTTTTATTACTATTTTATTCTTACTTTAAAAGCGAAAAGCTTTGGATAAAATTTTTAATATCTTTTAAATAAAATTAAATTTTATGTGTTTTTAAAGTGTTTTTAATATAATTAACAAATGACACATGTTCAATTTAATCCTTTTTTTAGGGATAATTTAAAATACAGTTAAACTTGGTTAACAAGTGTTCAAGTAACTGGATAAATTCAGGAAACCCTTTTTTCCCACTTTCAAACAATAGTTTTAAAAAAATTTGCTGCTATTTTAGGAAAATTACATTTTCTATTTTCAAATAATCACAGTATTCAATTTACTAAAAAAAAGATCAATATTCTTGTTTATAAAGGTGAATATTAAAAACAAAGAAATAAATATTGTAAAAAATTGTTTCCTTTTCAAATAGAGATTTTCATTGAGCATAAGAGAGTGCTTATTTGGTATTTTCAGAAAAACAAAAGTCAGGTGAAAAACAGAGGAGGCATTTAATCGAGGAGGCTTTTGCAGTATTTTACAGTAATTCACTTTACATCAGTTTGCATGATATTTCTAAAAAAATGATATTATCCAGTGTTGCCAGATCTGACGTATTTTTTATTCAATAATCACCAATAATTTTGAGAAGTGATATTTGATATACATGATAGACTCTCGATCTTTGAAGTGATTAGGCAAACTTTGCAATTAAAAATTATTGGTGATTACTGAATAAAAAATCTGCCAGATCTGAATACACTGTTACTATCTATATCATAATGTTTTAAAGTCCAAAAATCGCCAAGAATCCACCGCCACTTTAGAATGTAGGAAAAGAGGGGAAAAAAGCTAAAAACCCCATAGGAATAGCATGGGAAGAAAAACAAAAAAACTCACAATGTCAAGTGTGTTAAAAAAAAAATAAACGGCTCACACCGGAAGTAAGAAGGGGACAAAATTGACTAGAAAAATACATTGAACAGCGGGAACCGGGCGGGCTGGGGCATTCTTAATTATTTTCAAGCTTCATTTATTTATTTATTTTAATTAAAGATATTATGGGTCATTTTCGAATAAATTGCCAATTCACTGTCCATGCTATTCCAAGGCTTTTAATTATTTTAATATTTAGTGAAACAAAAAATGCTTTAGCACTCTTATTTGTGAGAGTATTTCTAACATGATATATGAAAAAAATTAATCATTTCAAAGTTCGTAGCATTTGAAAAAAAAAAAAAAGAAAAGCAGGAAAAGTAAGAGTTCATTTTTTTAAAGAACAAGCTTTTTTATAAATAAAATAATTTAAATTATTCATAAATAAAAAATAGTTACATATTTATTTTATTTAATTTAGAAAATTTGGAGTGGAAGGATGATTTTTATACCAACTATGTGAAAAATACCAGAGCCGGGAATCGAACCCGGGTCTTCCGCTTGACGCGCGGATGCTCTACCACTGAGCTACCCTGGGTGATAAAATATTTACATATTATTCAACAAATTAGCTAACATAGAACTAAAAAAAAAAAGGGGGGGGGTTCAAGTATAAATATTAAACTGAATAGCTCTGTCTTTAAGCTGCATCATGAGTGTTACTTTTTTTAAAATGTTGTTTATTTACAAAATGCGGCATCACCTAGTAGAAGTTCTTTCTGTTTGTGTTTATGTCTTCACCTTATAGAACACTGAGCATGTTATGTTGTAGTTTTTTGATAATTATTTTAAGAAATATTGACAAGCAAAGTCCATAGAAAGGTGAGTATTTTACCATGCTTTTATTAACTTTGATTCTTGTTTGTTTGTCCGGTACAAATCTTGCAATCTATTTTTAACTAACTTTCCTAATAGCTAGACATTTGAAACTTTCACAGTAACTCAGAACCCTGTGACAACACAATACTTCGAAGTCAGATTTTCAAATTTTCAAATTGTTTTCTTTTAATTAATTAAAATATAATAATTTAAATTTTCGAATAGTTTTCTTTTAATTAATTAAAATAATAATCTCTTAATAGCAATAAAATAACCATTAAAATATTAGCTATAATTTAATTGTTGCCAAAAAAAATAATTATGAGTTCATTTTCTTTCGACATAAAAATAAATACATTTAATTCAACGTGAACGTTAAAAAATTATAAAAAGTTAAATTATGCATCTCACAAAAATTGACGTCATTATCACTTTAAAAATTTTATACACATTGATAAGTGCTAATGTTGCTTTTGTCACAATGCTAATATATGTTGTTCTAAAAGGAGTAATATTTTATTTTTAAAACCAACTTTTTTTTTTCACTATTATTATTATTTTACTGAACTGAGTCCGCGTGCTTAAATATTGCTTAAATATTATTTTTTATCCTCGTGTATTTTATTAATGATTCATCAGAAAATTTAAAAATATGGTATATAAAAAGTTTTTTTTTTATCTTATAATTATTTATTCATCGTCATGAGTGCTACCTTATTTTTTATGAATAAATATCAAATAAAATATTATTGCTTTTAATATGTAATAGTGGCAAAAATTACTTATTTATTAAGCCTAAAAGATTACATCTGTATTGAATATTTTTATGGAAAAACATAATGAACCTTAATTTTGTCATGAGTGCTACTTATCATGAGTGTTACTTTACTGTAGGTAATACTCTTGATGAAATTGCATTTAATTTAATATTCATGCATTTTAAACATTCTAAAAACAAAAGTAAGAAATTATTCTTCTATAAAAAAGTTCAACAGCTGATTGTTAAATTATATATCTGCATTATATATGCAAGTTAAATGCTGTTTTGCCTTTTGAAGATTATTATTGAGTGATACCTTAATTTTTGTTAGTAATGGGCTCTTCCCACCGTAGTCTGCTCAATCACGTGATAGAGGAAAACGAATAATCGAATTCTGAGAATCGAATTCAATTAAATATTGTTCCTAAGAACAAAAATCTTAATATTTAATATAAAATAAAATAAAAGTAATATTGTGCATTTGTAAACAGTAGAATAGTTGTATTTGTAAATTTAATAATTTTTTAAAAACACTTTATGTGTTTAGTTTATTTATTTTTAACTGTAAGAATCGATTTTTGTATGTTCCAGTTTAACTGTTACATTAACTGATCTAGCAATGAATAATAGCTTGTTCTTGTGGAATGTTTATGGATTATAAATTTTTTTCATTTAATTTAATTGCATAAAGGTGTTACAAGAAGTTAATTAACTTAGTTACTGGTCTAAATGGATTTACGTAGTACAGTATTGCACTGTCACTGATTTAAGTACCAAAAATCAGAGTATTTAACATGTTCTTCATGAGCATCAATAACAAATATAAACTAAATGATGATTGTAAATGTATACGGCAAACAAAAGATGATGAATAATGATATAAAATAGATTAAAAATGATGATGTATAAAAAAATAACACAGATTAAATACGATTGATCAAAAATAAGAATAGAAAATATGTTATTTCAGCAATTGCTATAGATAAACAAGAGTGCATCTGCTATTTGTTTTTCTCTATCATGTGACCTCTGATGTCAGATGGGAAGAGCCCATTATCAGGTAAAATGTTTTGTTTTTAATATGTAACAATGGAATTAACTACTTATACATTAAACCTAACTAGCTACATTTTCATTGATTATTATTTAAAAAAAAAAAAAAAAAAAAATTGCTAAACTATAATTTAGTTATGAGTGTTACCCATAGCGAAGTAACACTTCTGAGAAAATTGTTTTTTTTTTCATGAATATATGTATACATATATAAATAAAGAGAAAGAGAGATGTATATATATATATTATGACTTTTGACTTTCAAGATCTTTTCAATAATATTGAGTTATCAGATCTTAGTAATATCATTTACAGTCTTTTTCAAGAATATAAAGCTCAAATTAATCTTCCTTACAATTTTAAAGCAGAAAAATTTAAAACTCTTCTTAACTTTGTTATCCATAATAATTATATCTTCCACAACAACGCTATCTATTTGCAACAATTAGGCATCCCACAAGGAGGTTGTAGCTCCAGTATTTTGGCAGATCTCTATCTTTATTATTATGAAAAGCAAATTTGCAATGATGATGTTCGATTTTATCGTTACATCGATGATATTATTGTATTTTATCTCAACAAGAACTCACAAAATGGCTTTTCCTTCAATTATCCACCTAAATTAAAGCTAACTCAAAATACTCTGACTAATCAATCAATTAACTTTTTAGATCTCAAAATAATCATCGATGGTAATAAACTTTACACAGATATCTATGACAAACGGCAAGATTTTTGTTTTAATGTCAACTTATTTACACATTTTAATTCATGTCTGCATCTTTCGGTATTTAGAAACATCATCATTAACCATTTATTTCGAATTAATAATTTATGCTCTGCAAAGTTTAAAAACAAGAATATTAATAAACTGATCACAGCCACTGCTAAAATGGGTTTTCCTAAAAACTTTGTATTTTCTATTTTATATCCTTAACCATGTCTCTGTCAGTACAAAAAAAAAAAAAAAAAAAAAAAAAAGCTGTGTACACTCTTGTGTATATCAACAAAAAAAATTATAAAATAATAAAAGACAATAAAAAAGGTGGCGGTTGGGTGGGCAGATGTTTGATTACGGAGGTGGGGTGGTGTTGTAAGGCTGGACGGTTGGGTGGGTTTGTGAAATTAAATTAAAAAAAAAAAAAAAAAAGTAGAAGGCTTGTTGCATTTGCTTTGCTATGCAAACTTTCATTTTCCAATAAAATTTCAGATTTTTCCTTTTTGAGTTGTCAACTATATTTAATGTTCTAATTATACTGTTAAACACAATGTGATCAATCGGTGAATTTCATTGTGGCTTCGTGGTTTCATTGTTGTTCATCTGCTTTGAAATTTTGCATTTTTAAATCCATATGGTTCCTGTTCTGGTTGTGGCAGGCTGGGGGAGTGTTGCCGGCGTAAAACTAGTGTAACCCCACAGGCAAGTCACAAGTCTTGCCGCCTGCCTCCTTCTTCCTATCTTGTGTTTCTTGGGTTGTTTTTTCATTAATTTTGATAAGTTTATGGTTTTAAGTTAAGATTTGTTGTTTTACTTTATTGATCCGTTTGTTTTGCAGACTGTTAATTAATAGATCTGGTTTCTTTACATTAATGTATTTCATCCACTGATGATTTTTTTTTATCTAAATGGTCATTGGTGTTTCAGTGATCTTGTATCTGTTGCTTGGCTTCTACTATGCTTAATAGATCATCTTTATTATATATATATATATATATATATTAAATAAAGTACCAAAAGAACTTTTTTAACACTTTATGTTTAAAACTTTGGTGTGTCTGTCTGTTCGCACTCTAACTCCCGTATATATTCATGGAATTTCTTGAAACTAATATATGCTGTTTAGGTTGATTATGGGATGTTCCCTATTGAAAATGGGATAAACACCACCACTGGTTTGTCTACAGGGATACCCGAAAGAATTTTAATGCATTGTGTCCTATAAGAGGGATTTCTATAAATCATATTTTAAGACTTTTATTGTTTTATTTAGTGCAAATCATAATGAAATTAACATTAACAATACATATGCACAAGGAAATACGTTCTTTAGAATGTAGTATGATTAGCATTAAGATTTACAGGGTCACACAAAAATATTAAGTTACATTGATGGCTATAATTGGAAATCTCTGAAATTGTATTCTTGTTTGCATTAATCATTTTCAACAATTTCTAACGATGTTTAAGAGTGATTATGATATGAATTCGTCTGTATGTTTGTCTTTCTGTCTGTCCGCTCTCTATTTTCCTTAAATATTTTTGGAATTTCTTGAAACTGATATATGTTATTTAAGTTATTTAAAATGGTGTGAATACAACCACTGGTTTATGTATAGGACACCAAACAGTATTCCAAAGCACTGTGCTGTATGAGAGTTATTTCTATAAATCACACTTTAATACTTTTATTTTATACAAATCATAATGACATTGACATTCATAAGCTCAAGGAATGTTTTCTATAGACTATAGTAATGATTAGCATTAAGATTTACAGGGGTTAATCCTGGTTTTTGAAAATGGTACCCCATTTGTGAATTTTGTAAATAATTTGTGAAAATTTCTTTTATTAATTTGTGAAAATTAAAAATGCTTAGTGAACAAATAACCGAAGTTGATTTTGTGAAGGTACCGCATCGCCGAAAATTGACTTTGTGAAGGTACCGCATGGCCGAAAATTGATTTTGTGAAAGTGCCGCAAAGCGGCACTAAATCCATTCTGGATTAACCCCTGATTTATGTCACACAAACATTTTCTGTTTCTAGGGCTACAACTAAAAATTTCTGGAATTGTAATTTTCGACATTAATCGCATACTTTTAATAGAAATAATTTTATCTTTTTTTTTTTTTTTTTTTTTTTCCTTTGTGGAATATTGTCAGATGACACATTTATTATTCAAATGTATATTTAAAAAAGAAAAAAAAAAAAAAAATGAACACTTTCATAGTTTTAAAAATGTAGTCGTGTTGTCTGGTAACACTCTTCACAATAAAACTCAAACATTCACTTTTGAAGGTAAATATCTCTGGTTGTAAGAAAATTAAGCTCAAATATTATTTTTATCCAAAAAAAAAAGCTATCTTCAAACCTCTATTCTAAAAATAACAAAGATTTGATGATTTTTAAATTAAAAATTTTTTCAAATGCTGTGTGAGCAAAAATTTTTTAAATGATCCTTATATGGATATGTATAAAATCCTTTTCCATTTTTTAATTTGTATTTGAAAGTACTCTTACTTATATATTACTATTATTTATAAATGTGTCAAATAAATCATCTGTATAATCTTGGCAAAATTCATCATAAAAAAAACTTGAATTCAAAGTGTTAGAACTTTTCTAATACAATTGTGACAATTTTATTTCTTGGTAGATAAATCTACGATTTCAATTTGGCAGATTATAAATAGCTAGAAATTATCTATTAAAAACATTCAGCAATACTTTTTGAGCAGGTTTCTTTCAAATATTTTACAGAAGGGGATAGTCCAACATTTTTCGATCACAGTTAAGTTTTGATTCGCTAAAATTGGTTCAGACAATTCTGCTATTGGTCACATAACTTAAACGTATTTATTTACTTGTCATAAATTTTCAGCTATTGTTGCCTAGCCAGAAAATGTTCCTGCCTGATAAGACTTTTAGTGAATTCCCCACTTCTAAATTTTCTCCTTAATTTTTAAACAATTCCTTAACAGTAAATTTTTAAAAAACTCCTTAATTTTTAAACAGCAGTTATGATTTTTTTTTCCCCCATGATTTTATTGCAAGAATATACATGAAATCTTTTTCTTTTAACTTTGGTACCTGTTTACCGCTTACACCTGAAACTTAAGAGGGGACAATACCTAATCTCGCCGGCAGCCTTCGCCCATGTTATTCTATGGGAAAATTTGTTGCTACAATTACACATTACCTAATGAATATTTTTAAATTCTGTTTTCGCAGTCAGAAAATTCATAACCGTTAAATGAGTACTCATTTTTGAAAAATTCATTTTTTTTAAATTTTTACATTTTAATTTTGAGTTCAAAAATGCGATTTTTCACAAAATGCATTTTTCTCATTTTCTAATCGCAAAATGAAATACTAAAATTTTAAAAAATCAATTTTTGGAAAACAAGTACTAATTTAACGCTTATGAATTTTCTAAATGTGAAAACAGAATTGAAAAATATTCATTAGGTCTAATGAGTAATTATGTAAACAAATTTTCCCATAGAATAACATGGGCGAAGGCTGCCGGCGAGATTAGGTATTGTCCGCTCTTAATGCATTTCTTTTAGATTAATATTACCTTATTTTTATATGTCAAAACACTACTGCTTTTATTGTGTTTTTTAATATCTAAAAAATCATATCATAAATCATAAACTTTAAATATTCCTTGATTAAAAATACAAATATAAAAATATGTGAATATTGTCTGATAACAAACAATAATTTTTACAGTTTTATTGCTGTGTAAACAGATTTTTATCATTGTAAATTTTTAGTTTATTCTTATAGTTTATAAAAATTGTAAGAGAAAAAAAAAATAGTATATATCTATTATTTAATTTGTATTTTTTATATATTAATTTATTTTTATCTATCTTCTGTTTTCACTTATATACAATTCTTTTATAGGTTTTAATGGTCCTGCAGATGATGTCTATGGCAATAGTTTTTATCAAATGATTCGTAATATGGCTAAGGTATTATTTGATATTACTGGTCTAGATATAAACCATTAATTTAACTTTTTTTAGTTTTTAACCACCAATTAAAAAAGAGGAGCATTTTAAATTTGACAACTTTGTCTGTGTAACTGAAACTACCAAAAAAAATAAGCCAATTTCAATGTTTTTTTTTTTTTTTTTTTTTTCCAGATTAAGATGTTGATTTAATTGGGATGGTTCTTAACTATGTTAAGTAAAAATTTGTTCAATAGATTTTTTTTTCGTTTTTTAATTAATTAAAATATGATTTTTTTTTTCAGACCAGTTTACATTGATATTTCAAAATTTGTGAGCTGTTAATCTGTTACTTTCCAACTGGTGTCAGATGACGATGATAAACTGTCATGTGATTTTTGGACTTGATTTTAACAAAAATTAAAAATTAGCTATAATACTGACTATGAGTATTAAAATCTAATTTTTCAGGCAACTTTGCATTGGTATTTAATAGTTACGAACAATCAATCTTTCAACAAATGTTTGTTAATAAGGCATATAGTTTTCTTGATAAAACTATATATATATAAGAAATTTACTATAAAGGAGTTTATTAGTTTCTGTCACTTCATATTTAAGAAGAGTCAAGACTGTGCACTCAATAACGATTAAAACATAGTTTTTGCAGTTGTTTTATTGAAGACACTGTGGCATGCTACATGTTATTAACAGTCAGTAGGTCTAAGCATGTTGACATCTAAATTCGTAGCCGAGTTTGGCCGAAGCTGTCCTGTTAACACTCGCTTTCAGAACTGCAGCCAATTTCCCCTCCTGGGGCTGTTAATTTTACTCAAAGTAGTGTGGGTTAATTAAACATAAGATCACATGAAAAGGGCACTGTTTTTTGTGTGCTCCCACTTAAATATGGCTTATTTTGGGGTGAGGCCAAACTCCTCATATGAATTCTTATTGGATAGTTAGCTGTCCTATGACAAAAAATTTTTATTCTTTCTGTGACAAGTCTTGTTCATTCAAACCTTTACTGCAAGACAATATTGACATACTTTCTTATTTACACATATGTACATGTAACTATAAAGACTAATATTATTAGTAGGCTGTTAAAGAATTCTTAAATACAAGACATGAGTTTCTATTTTCTACTGAAATTTAGAAATAGCTTTCATTTTTATGGGCAAATCTTTCTGCAAGTGACAATTTATTTTCTGTGACAATGTCGCTGTGTCGCCTAAATTCTGCCACAGGGATTAGCTGAACTAATTCCTGCCTGCATTTTATCATTGGCTAGCTGGGACATCTGGGGTTAAGTATTCAGCATTGTCTTACCGCTAAAATTGATGATTGCGTAATTTTTATTCTAAAAGTTGTTCTCAAATCTGATTCTCACATTGTGACGTGCTTTGTTGGAAAACTAACTTTACCTGGGCTCTAGAATAGAATTCCCGTTAAGTTGTTCTTAAAATTAAAATTTATTCTGAGATATTACTACTAAGATATCATTTAATATTAATTTATAATAATTTAAAATCTGAATTATTTTTATCCTTTCATATATATATATATATATATATGTAACATTCCATTTTTGCATGTTACTTGAATTTAATAAAAATTAAATACTCAAGAATTAAATGAATTTCATGAGCCAATATATCACACATCTTTATTGTTAAGTGGCTAACTCCGAAGTGCGAAGAATACAAGCTAGTAGATATAGACTACATCTACATGGTAGTACATGTACATTTTAACTTTGCGTTTACTCTTTATAACCTTATATGGTAATGACATGATATGGACAAAGGATTAGGGATCTTACGCAATCATCTTTTCGACACGTGGCAAGGCTGATGCAATCTCTAAACCCGAATGAAATATATAGTTAAAATAATAAATTCTTAATAAATAATAATAATTAAATTAAATTAATTATCCAGATTAATGAAATATTAATTTTATTATTACATCCCCCCCTCCCGAGAGGACTACACCCTATGCGTCCATAGGGTGGAGGACACCCAGGAGCAAGTAGATTAACTCTTAGAATAACCCCAAAATTTTGAAAAATCCTAAAACTACAAAAATTACAAATTCCAAATCCTTTATCCATTTATACTAATATATAAAAACATAAAATAAAAAAACAAATTGGATAGTGATAATACAAGAAAGGAGACAATATATCTGACAAGAAGATTTCTAAGTTTTGTCTTCTTACCGTCATGTTTGCATCCCATCCTGAATTAAACTTCCATTGTATACAATGGATAAAAAAAAATAAACAAAACCATAATAATAATAATAATAATAAACAAAATATATCTTCAGGGCCCTGTAAAAAACACTAAATTACAATAAAATTAAATATACGCTAGCGCTATAACATATGAAATATTACAACAGTTATTAATGAGTACTCATAAAAAAAATAATACAAAATACTGGTAAGATAAGGCCTTATTTACATCATACAATTTTTGTTAGAGGTGCACCTCTTTATATTATTAACTTTACCTAATTACACAATGTTGTCTGAGTCACTCAAATGTACTTTATTTTCTCATTGAGTGAGCTATTAAGTTCGTAAACATTACGCTTTTACAAAATAAACAATTATCAATATTTTCATATTCTCAATACGCTAATAAATAAACAATTTTAAAACACTGGAAATATAACTGGAAATACAACTCATGAATAATCAAACAGAATTGTCCTGTATTCTCATAATTTTATAATATAATAAAAAAAATCTAGATGAACATTTTTACTTGTTTACAGATAATTTATCAGAGTATTCTTTTCTTATGATAATAACTGTAATTTAAGCATTTTCACTTAAAAATAATATGAAATTATTATATGTGAAAGAGTAACATAGATCTCTTTCTATATTTTATTCCATATAAAAAGAATAACTATAAAAGAATATTAAAACAAACCAAAATAATTTAAAATTTATCACCAATTTCCTGCTATTAAAACATTAAAGTTCTCATAAATTTTTATCTTTTTTTTTTTTTTTTTTTTTTTTTTTTTTTTATAAACAAATAAAAAGTTTACTTTTTAATAGGTATTTTTGAAGGTCGTTGAACTAATTTAAATTTGTCAGCAGAATTAAAAAATCTTAATCTAGTAGAATGAATGATGTCGGTTTTCTTGTTATTTAAAAAATTGGGTCTATTTATTTCAAATGTTACCTCTGATAGTTTCTTAATGATTTTGAAAGGCCCATCAAAAGGGGGAGTTAATTTTCTAGTATTTGGGTATATAAAATTTTCAACCATGACAATATCTCCTTCCTTAAATGGAGAATCTAAAAAATTTTTATCATACCTTATTTTGTTTTTCTCATGGTCTTTAAGCGTTCTATCAAATGCAATTTCTCTAGCTTGTTCTAAAGGAGGATATATTTCCATATTTGGCAAGGGGGATTCATACGGTAGTGTGCCATACAGTAAATAATTAGGAGGAAATGAGGTTACTTGGTGTGGTGTATTGTTGTATTCTGCGGTTGCTTGTTCTAATAATTTTGGCCATGGAGTTTTCAAATTTCCGGAATTAATTTTACATCTCATCCTCTGTATAATTGTTGCCCCAACTCGTTCCTGTTTTCCATTACATTGTGGTCTATGGGAAGGCGTTAATCGTTGAGTGATACCGTTATTTTTTAAGAAATGTTTAAATATAGGAGAAGTGAAAGCTCTATTTCTGTCACTCAACAGTTGTTTAGGTTTTGCAATTTGGAAAATTTGTTTCAAACAATTAATATAGGTCTCAGTGGTAGCATTAGTACTAGCAAAAGTCCACACATACCTTGTACAATGGTCAGTTATGCAGTGTAAATATTTTTTGTTGGAGTGGTAATATCCTAAACCTCCTATTGTATCAATAGACATTAATTCAAAAGGTAATTTTGCAGGTGGTAATGATTGTAGTAACCCAAATCTTTTCTGATGACATTTTTTATTTAGTTGGCATATCTCACAAAATTTTACATAATTAGAAACATCAATTATTATAGATTCCCAATAATATATAGGTGATAAAATTTGTAACATCTTTTGGACCCCTGGATGGCCAAATTGTATATGTGCATTTTCCATTAATTTCAACCTTAAAGAGAAAGGAAGTACAATTTTAGTTAAACCCTTCTTTTGAATAGTTAATAAATCATTTATTTTTTTTAATTTAGGGTTAGATAAATTATCCAGTTGTTGATGTTCTCTAATTTCATCTATGTCTAATAATTTAATCTGTGTACTTAAAAAATGAGAAATCGGTTGTCTACTTAAAAAATCTGCTTCATGATTAGTGGATCCTTTTTTATATTTTACGGTATAATCATACATAGACATTTTAAGGGACCATCTGAATAATCTACCGGTAAGATGTTTAATTGATTTTAACCACACTAGTGCTGCATGATCAGTGTAAATAGTAAAATGGGTTCCGTGTAAATAGCAATGAAATTTGTCAACAGAATCTATTATAGCTAAACATTCTAACTCAGAGGCACTATAATTTTTTTCGTACGGTCTTAAGGACCTTGAATGGTATGCTACAGGGTGCAGATTACCGTCAGGATGCATCTGTTTCAAAACACTCCCTATGCCATCTCCAGAAGCATCTACGAACAAACTGCATGGATAATTAGGATTATATATTGATAAGATAGGTTTTGATATTAAACAATTTTTAAGAGTTTCATACGCTTTTTGACATTCATCATCCTAAACCCATTTCACATCCTTTTTTAATAAATTATTGAGAGGTTTTCTTACTTCAGAATACCTAGGGATAAACTTATTGTATACATTGACACTTCCTAAAAATCTTTGCAATTGTTTAGTATTACATGGAGGAACAAGTTTTTTGATAGTTTCCACATTTGCATTATTTGGTGAATAAGTCCCCTCCCCAATTTCATACCCCAAAAAAGAAATCTTTGTTTGTGCAAACTGGCATTTAGAGAATTTTAATTTAATGTTTTCCTTCTCGCAAATTTGAAAAAGAGTTTTAAGGTGTTCTAAATGTTCCTGTAAATTGTTTGAAAAGACTACCACATCATCAAAATAATTTAAGGCGAAATTTACTTGATATTTATTTAAAATTTGCTTTAATGACCTTTGAAAAATAGCGGGGCTGTTTTTATAACTGTATGGAAGAACTTGAAATCCATATAATCCGAAATTACAGGTAAATGCTAATTTTTCTTTACTTTTGTCCTCTAGGGCAATATGCCAGTATGCCGATGTTATGTCTAAAGTTGAAAAAATTCTATCTTGACTCAATTGATCTAATATTCCATCAATCCTGGGAATTGGTTCTTTATCAGTTTTACAAATTTCATTGATTTTCCTGTAGTCAATACATAATCTTGTTTTTCCCTCCCCTCTTTTATGTGCTAATGTTACTGGGCTACTGTAAGGGCTATAGGATGGTTTAATAATACCATATCTTAAAAGTTCATCAATTTGTTTTTTAATTTCAGCATTATCTTTTTGCGATGCCCGATAGGGTCTCAAAGATACAGGATTTTCTGATGTTAAATTTACCTTAGCTGGTTCCATTCTAATCTTTCCAATATCAAATTTATTTTTAGAAAAAATATGAATGAAGGATCGTATTAGAGATGCCAGCTCCATCACTTGATCCATTTCAGCGAATCCAGGTAAACACTCCTGAATAGCCAAATGACTTTCAATGTTTTCAGCCAAGTGAGGGAAGCTACCATCCCCAACGCTCTCCTTTGCTACACATGCATTATCAATACACTGAATATTTGTTTTATCAACTCTACAAAACTTAGAATTATTATTATTCACATTTTCGTTAAAGAAATTTCTATTTTCAACAAAATCATACCCAGTACTATTGACATCATCATAAATATTTTTAAAATTTCTATTTTCAACAAAATCATACCCAGTACTATTGACATCATCATAAATATTTTTAAAATTTCTATTTTCAACAAAATTACACTTAGAACTATTGACATCATCATAAATACTTTCATCACTAGGATCACAAATTTTAATAAAGTTATCATTAATATAATTTTGTTTAAGTTTCTTAGATTTTTTACTAATTTTAGTTTTATCCAGTTTATGCAAATAGTATGTACTCATTGACTCTTGTTTAATGTTCATATTATAATAAGTTATGTCTTTATTCCCTTGGTAAATTTTTCCCTCCTTTAAATCAATATCTAATTCAAAAAGTAACATATGTTCTAAAGATAATAAAATATAAGGTAAATCAGAGTCAATGACATACATACGAATCTTCTTTGAATAGCTACCTATTTGTGCACTTACCTCTATAACTTTGTTTATCCCTACATGGCCTTGCGTTTGTCGAATTGTTTTATTTGCATTTGATACCTGCATATATTTTAAATTTGTTAAGAAATTTGATGGTATAATCGTAATATTGCTTCCAGTATCCAAAACACATAACTGAATCTGTCCAGTGTCCGGAAAACATATTTCAGTCTGTAGGAAATTAGTTTTAACTCTTTCAGAAATATGTTCTGCATTTTGCACGCTCATAGGCGGCGTATATTGATATCACTTGGATGGGCATTCTCGGGCTATGTGGCCAGCTTCATTACATTTGAAGCAAATCCAGTTAGTTTTTCTTGTTGTCGTTGGACGAGGAATCTTCGCTGTCTGACTTGCTTCGTGATAATTTTCTCGGGCATTCGTAGGCTGATAAGTCCCCATTCTAGGCGGCTGCACCTTAGCTAAGGACTTCAAATTCTGCACTTGTTTAGGAGCTGATCTGTACTGGAAATAATTATGAGGCTTAAAACTTGGAGCATTTGGGTCTAAACTAAAGGTGACATTTTCTCTGTAGCTTATTTCTTTCTGTAAAAATGCAATTAAATCTTCTGTGCTTGTTTCTTTATTTTTTTCCTTTTGACGTTCAAAAATTAATAGAAGCTCCGAGGGTATCAACTGTTTAATTTTAGTATTAATAACAGGGCTGCAGTTTTGAATATTTATTCCAACATTATTCAGATTTCTTAAGTTAATAGAGAGTTCTGTAATAAGTTTTTTTAATTCCTTCACTTGCGCTACAGATGTCACAGGCTTCATTTCCAAAATTCTCTTCACGTTTAAGTCTATGACTCTTTCTTTGTTGTCATATTGACTCTGTAAAAGTTGAATAATATCTTTATAATTTTCTGCGGTCATGGCAAAGCCAGCTACTAATCTTGATGGCCCTCCTTTCAATAAAGATATCAGATATGTTAATTTTTCTATCACAGCCAAATCTTGCCTTTGGTTGATGGTAGCATCGAATATTTGCCAGAAAGAGTTCCATGTATTAATATCACCTTCAAAAACAGGAAGTTCGACTTTTGGAAGACGTGCTGAAATCGTCTGTGCTTGTCTGTTTTTTTCTGTTGTATCAGCGGCACTTTCTGAAACTTCTACTATTTTTTCTTTTTTCATTTTTTCTTCTTTTAAGTTAATTTCAATTTTCTTCAAGGCTTCAATAATTTTTTCTTGGTATTCCTCAGAAGCATCACACTCTTTCAAAATATCTTCATCTTTTTCTGTTGTTATATTAATTATCTCCTTGTCAAGATTCTTCAATTCTGTTTTCTTCTCTTGTAATTGCTCTTTTAAAACTTCTAACTTCATTATATCTTCTGTATTTTTAATTAAATCTTCTTTTCTGAGAAGTTTCGTCACCTGTGTTCTAAGTAATCTTCTTTGTTTCTTTAAATTTTCCATTTTTTAAAAATTATATCAGAATACTCAATTCATCGGAAAATTCCTGAAACGTTCCGCGGTACCTTACCGTCGAAATTACGGCATAGCTCAAAAGAAACCTATCGGTGATATTTAATCCATCACTCCTCTCTTTTTCTACCAATCATATCGCGGCGAAAAAATTCTTTTTTCCCCCACAATACAGAAGAGGGGGGCCAAAACGCATTTTCGCTCCTCTGACTTGACTTTTCATCTGAAACTTATGACTGATTCAAATCGAAAGTAAAATATTTAAAGTTTATATTTTTAAATAAAGTCCATTTTAGATGAAATAGTCCTCGCATGGCATTCTATCCCTGTCGACTTGTAACATTCCATTTTCGCATGTTACTTGAATTTAATAAAAATTAAATACTCAAGAATTAAATGAATTTCATGAGCCAATATATCACACATCTTTATTGTTAAGTGGCTAACTCCGAAGTGCGAAGAATACAAGCTAGTAGATATAGACTACATCTACATGGTAGTACATGTACATTTTAACTTTGCGTTTACTCTTTATAACCTTATATGGTAATGACATGATATGGACAAAGGATTAGGGATCTTACGCAATCATCTTTTCGACACGTGGCAAGGCTGATGCAATCTCTAAACCCGAATGAAATATATAGTTAAAATAATAAATTCTTAATAAATAATAATAATTAAATTAAATTAATTATCCAGATTAATGAAATATTAATTTTATTATTACATATATATATATATAAATGATATTTATTGTAATAAAATTTAACCTTAAAATTTAGCAATTAATAGATTCAAAACAATACCAACACTATATATATATAAATGGGAATTTTCACTTGTTTTTGACAAAAATTAAAATTTACTATGGAGAGTGTTTTTGAATTCACAGTTCAAAAATTTCTAAATTCAATTTAATAAAAATAAAATTTAAAGTTAGTTTTACACTTGATTACAACTAGTTTCTTTTTTTACTGTATAGTAAAATATTAGTGATTATGGATTTTATATTTATATTTTACTGTTGGAATGAAATTGTTCCTGATTTCTTTACGTTTGTATTCAAATATTTTTGTTCTTCATGTGCTTTCAAAATGAAATACAATATGTGTATTCGATTAATTATTTTCTTTTTATGCATGTTTATATTCTAAAATATCTTTTTAAAAAATTTCCCAGATGAATATTATAACAGAGTATTTATATTACAGACTTGAGATTCACTTTTATCTTTCATTCTGAAATTTTGTTAATATATTATAAATGGGTAACTCCGGTGGTAATGGAAGGCCATTTTGCGCAATAAAGTCAAAGCATTTCATGCTGTTAAAAAAAAAAAAAAAAAAAAAAAAAAGAAGTTTCTCAAAAACTGAAATGTAGACTTTTATCAGAGCCTCCTTAAGTAGATGCCTTCCACGCGCAGCGAATCTCAATGTTAAATTAGGCAACATTTAAAAAACAAAACTAACGCTAGGTGACAGCTAGGTGATAGGGTTTAATTTTCTTCGGAAGTGGACAAGACCTATTTTAGTTTTTCAACTAATTGAATCTAATAAATAACACTTTTTTTAAAAATATATTATTAATTAAAAAACGAAATTTAAAATTAAATAAGCAAAAACATGGTATGTCTATCACGCGATTAAATTATTTTTTATATATTTATTCAATAAAAATTTCAATTTTTTTTTAAATTTAGATATCAGATGAAAGTTTTGTTTATATAAATTAAAATCTCTGAACTTTAAATGAGTTTCAGTTTAGAATGAATAATTTATAATGATAAATTATTAAAATCATGTCTTTTTTTTCTTTTTCTTGGTCATGTCCTTTACGTTACATTTTTACCTTATTAGGTGTGAATTATTTTTCTTAAATCGAGAATTTTATATTATTTATAAGAAAAATAGACCAGCACATTAATGAGATAAGTTAACATTCAGTAATAAAAATTGGAGAAGAAAACAATCTGTTGTCTAGTCCGTCACAAAAAATAAATAAATAACCATTAAGATTTAAATTTTTAAAATTAAGGATTTCTTGAGTATAAGTTTTCTCTCGCACAAAGTTTTTTTTTTTTTCCAAGATTTTATTAGCTTTACCAGTTCCGAGAGTGTATGCTTTCGAAACTGATAGACAGTTTCGAAATAAAGTTGTGTTATGTTTACATGTTTTGAGGTCTCCTGAAACGAAAAATAATGTTTTTAGCGGTTGGTCTGTGCGCGTCGGTTTGTCTATCTCGGATATACTTGGAAAATGCTGAAAGTGTATTTCATTTTGTGTTAGGTGTTTTTCATATAAGATTAAATTTAAATGCACAATCTGATGTGCACATAGTTTATTGAAAACATACAGGGCTATTCAAAATTAAGCTAAACGTTCTTTTCTGTAGAATGTAATTGACGAAAGTGCTTTGCTACACTTTTTTTTATGTCGACGAATACTGTTGAAGAAGGAAAATTAATTTTTCGAACCTATAATGTAAACAAAGTATTTTTTTGAAGTTCTATTTTCAACTCAGGTTTTTGAATAAAGTCACGTTTTGGGGTTCTCTGAATACAAAAAGCATTTTTTTTTTCTGTTTTTAGTGATTGATTTATATGCATATTTATTATCAGAATAACTTAAAAACAAACAAATGCAGAAAATTCACAATTGTATTTTAAAACTCGTATTAGGTTTCAATTTGAAAAAATTGATAAAGATTGGCAAATTTAAGGATAAATTAATAACATCCTTGAAATATTTTTACTTCCATTACCCTACTACCGTAGGTAATGAAAGTATTGTGTTCGGTCCAAAAATTCGATATCGAGTTTTCCCCTGATTTATATTTTTAAGGTCTCATGAGTCCAAAAAAAGTAGTTTTTGGCAATTAGCCAGTATATGTGTGTGTGTGTGTGGATGTGGAGAATTTCTATTTCAAAAAATCAAGTCATCTTTCTGTTATACCTAATAATTTTTCTAATCAGTAATCATGATATTTGATTTTTACATGAATTTTTAATTCCATATTCCATTTGTGTGGTAAAAGGTTAATAAAAGTAATGTTATGAATCTTAAAACTTAATATTTTTAAAAAGAACAAAAGTAGAAATAAAAATGTTCTATTTTTTCTTTTCAATATTCCCAACACTTTTGTATCGATTTAACTGAAATAATCAAATTTTTATACGCATTTACACAAGTCTTTAAAAAACAGTGGTATTAAAAAAATATAAATCAATCTTGTTCCTTATATTGGAGTATTTTATAGTTTTATTCATAAGTTACTAATGTAATTTATGAATAAAACTATAAAATACTACAATATAGAGTTACTTCAAAGTAACTAAGAACAAGTTATTTTTCTGTATTCCTACATCAATAAATAAAAATTTCATTTCATTTTGTAATAAGCATAACTATTTTATTTGTTAAATCTAACTTACTAACAGAGGTGTCAACCCTTCGAATTTTTATATCATAATTTCTTTTAAATTTATCCTCGTCTTAATCACAGAATTTACGATAATAAATAAAAATAATGTTTTTTTGTGAAAAATATTATTGATATTAAAAAATCCGGAGGGTTGGTAATTTTGCATTAAATACTTATGCAGTTTACATACCTTGTCTTGAAATATGAAACCGTGAAAACTTATATTTTCACGGCGACTCCGATTTACAAAATGGAACGACGCAATACACCATGCATATTATATATAAAAAAAAAAAAAAAAAACTCCCACATTTGTTAAATTAATAAAACGTAAACCATGAAGAACTCAATTGAATCGCGGGAAATAAACAGAACTTTACAACTCGGTATCAAGCGCCATCTACTTGGCTATGTTCTTCTTTTGCTGTTGCCAAGTTTTCGAGCGACTCGCTAGGCATCTACTTAAGGAGGCTCTGCTTTTATACACTTTATGGCAAATTACATGAAAATTTAAGTTACAGAAGTATATATGAAATATAATGGATAAAAAAGAGGTAAGAATTAAATTAATATTTTTATATTTTAAATTGTTGTTTTCACATTTTAGGGTATTCTCTTTATATGGCAAAAGGAATGAATGGAAATTCCATATTAGACTAAACTGTAAGTTACTCTAAAAGCATAAAAAATAACGAACGGAAATTACAATCGCGATCATTTGGAAATAAATAAACAAGTTAATCATTCAAGCATTTTGATATCTGGAAATATTCTATAAATAAGTTTAATGAGCAATAAAAATGTATCTGGCGCTGGAAAGATTCAATACAAGAATTAAATTAGCAATGTTAAAAGAAATAAAAGACTTATGATTATAAATTAGGGTTTGATTACTTATGTCAATTAGAAAGCAATAAATAATTGTATTAATGACATTGCGAGTTAAGGTTCTAGATGGTCTGGGAAAAACAAAAGTACAACCAATAAGGAACAAAGAAGAGGCATGGTATTAACTAAAGTAACCAATTAAAGAAAATGGAACGAGGTTAGAAATACGCCAAATTATACCAAAAATTAAGGGTTTAAAAGATGGAACTCGTCAAAATTTAGGATCTTCATCGATTAGCTCTTGCCAGTAAAATCTAGTAAATCTGCGCCACCGAATTTGAAAGTTAATGTGTGAGACCAGGGTGCTGGCAAATTCCGTTTAACGTGGCGGGTCCGCAGGGGCGTAGCGTGAAAATTTGATTGGGGGGGGAGACCCACCTTTTGGCGCCCTTTCGTATTCCTCATCTGAAAATGCCACCCACATACTTTCAAGAGTGCTGTCATCTTTGGAATCGAGGGCACATGCCCTCTCGTCGGTTAATACGTGCCCCCCCCTTCGGGGCATATTCCTAAAATCTGCCAAAATAATAATAATAATAATAATAAAAAAAAAAAGCTTTTTTTTTCCCATTCATTTTGCAGCTTTTTTTTTTTTTTCCCATCCATTTTGCAGCTTTTTTCCCCCCCCCCTCCATTTAGTAGCCTTTTTTTAATACATCTTTGGAGCATTCTAATTTTTTTCAGCAAATCTACATATTAATACGCAGACATGAAATTCCTCTTACATTTTTAGCCTATTCAATAAAAGGAAGGGCTTACGTTCGAAAGATATGGTTAATGTGCTTTGCAGAAATAAATACACATATATATATATATATTCTTGTATGAGACTAAACAAAAGTATCTTTCTTAGGACAACCAGAGTATTGGTTGTCCTAATCGTTTTGATTTTTCTAAAACTAACATAATTTCATCTCCTGTCTTTTCTTCCCATTTGAATATCCATGAAGATTTTTACATATTTAAAAATTCAAAAAATCTTGTTAATGATATTTGTTCCACTCCGTTCTCGTCTGATGCTATAGAATTACTCACATAAGTTCGATTTTTGTTTAATTTTGATATTTTTTAAATTTTTAGATTTTGTTACATTTTTTAATCTAATTTATTTATTTATTTTCTTCTTTTCTTCCATAATTCTGTATTGCTGACTCTAGGCTAATTTGGCAGGGTGCCCTTTTAAACAGTTTTTAGCACTCTGTGGCCCCTTTTCAACATATTTCAGCAACTGGCGGCCCTTTAAAAACATTTTGGTACCAAGTAGCCTTTTCTAACATTTTAAATGTTTAGAGGCCTTTAGATTTTTTTCCCTGACTTTTGAACTTTCTTAGCAATAGTTCTGCAGCATTCCTGGAATAACAAATGCATGCAGCCTATATATATATACAAGGAAAATTAGTAATTTACTTTTGTTACGTACAAAAATCATAACATAGAACACCGCAAATTATACAAATAATGCCCCTTTTTATTGAATTTCCCCCAGGCGGCCCTTTTATTTTAGAGTCAGCACTGTTCTCCTCACACCAGTATTTATGTTCACATTCATTTGTATATATTTTTGCTGTTCACTTAAAACAGTGTTGTGCGTTGCCGCTTTGACTGCAGCACTTGTGCCTACTTTTCTCGCCTGACGAAGGATCGTGTGTTCTTTCGAACCGAAATAATTATTGCAAGTTTATTGCATTTTATGGTGTTCATTCAAAGTTTTGTAATTATTGCTTTTAAACGCCAGTTCTGTGGTGTTTTCTTATAATGAAATTAGGTATTGTTCACTCTTAAGGGGAAAAAAAATCAGTAATTTATTTATTATTATTATTAAGTTGATTTCTTTAGAAATCGACCTATTGCAATCACTTTGTTTATCTATGTATCTATCTATAATGAAAATTTTGTCATCACGATAACTCAAAAAATAATACTCCAAATCGAACCAAATTTGGACAGTGAGTGAACTGATCTTATAAATATCTTGAATAAGTTCGTTAACCAAGTTGCTCCGACTTCTTGTTTTCAAGTGGCAGCCACTTGAAAATTTCAAACCCACAATGTAAAAAGCAGATTTAAAGCAAGATTTGCTTGAATTTTGATGTAAATACAGGCCACATAAAGGTTTCATTGAAGTTTATTAATAAAGTTTATCCGCCATTTTTAATAAAGTGGCAGATATTTTAAGTTAAGCGGGGTCACTTGAAATCAGGCTACCACTTGAAAATTTAAAATCACTATAACTTCGAAATAATACTCCAAATCGAACCAAATTTGGACAGTGTCTTAACTTATTTCATAAAAATCTAGATGCGTTTTTTAACCAAGTTGCTCCGCCATGTTGTTTTCAAGTGGAGACCACTTGAAAATTCCAAATTCAAATTGTAAAAAGCGTATTTCGATTTTTTTTTTTTTTTTTTTTTTATGTATATATAGTTTATACAAGTGACAAGTGTCTCAAAGAACTTTATTAATGAACTATATCCGCCATTTTTAATAAAGTGGCAGATATCTTAAGTTAAGCGGGACCACTTGTAATCAGGCTACCACTTGAAAATTTAAAACCATGATAACTTCCGAAATAATACTCTAAATGGAACCAAATTTGAACAGTGTCTTAACTTATCTTATAAATATCTTAGATGAGTTTGTTAATCAAGTTGCTCCGTCATTTTGATTTCAAGTGGAGAGCACTTGAAAATTTAAATTGTAAAAAGTGTATTGCGAATTTGTTTGAATTTTGATGTAAATACAGACCATATATTATAATGATCTCAATGAAGTTTATTAATGAACTATATCCGCCACTTTTAATAAAGTGGCAGATATCTTAAGCGGTGCCACTTGAAATCAGGCTACCACTTGAAAATTTAAAATCATAATAATTTCTGAAATAATACTCTGAATCGAACCAAATTTGGACAGTATCTTAACTTATCTTATAAATATCTTAGATAAGTTTTTTTAACCAAGTTGCTTCGCCTTTTTGGTTTCAAGTGGAGACCACTTGAAAATTTCAAATTCAAACTGTAAAAATCGTATTCAGAATTTGTTTGAATTTTGATGTATACATAGATTACATAAGTGTCTCAATGAACTTTATCCTCCATTTTTAATAACGTGACGGATATCTTAAGTTAAGCGGGGCCACTTGAAATCAGGATACCACTTGAAATTTTAAAATCATAATAACTTCTGAAATAATACTCCATATCGAAGCAAATTTAGACAGTGAACCTATAAATATTTTGGATGAGTTTGCCAATCACGTTGCTCCGCCATTTTATTTTGAAGTGGAGACCACTTGAAAATTTCAAATTCTCATTGTAAAAAGCGCATTTGATGTATACATAGACTATATGGTCTCAACCAAGTTTTTTTTAACAGCCATTTTTCGGAAAGTACCGGATATTTTATACTAAGCAGGCCACTTGAAATCAGGCTCCCACTTGAAAATTTAAAATCACGCGCCGGCGACTTGAAAATTTTAAATTCACATAAAAAGGTATTTATGAACCAATTTGCTTAAAACTCCATACGTAGATAGCCTACATCAATATTTCTACTAAGTCCATTAATAATTTGTAGCCGCCATTTTGTAACAAAATGACGTCTACTTGATAAGGAAAAAGAAATCAACCTACCTTTCCGAATAAGCCGGAAGGACTTGTTTTATATATTTAAATCAATTAAAAAACGTTTTTCTTTTTTCCCATATCGTGGGAAAAATATTTTAAGAAATGTAGTAGCCATTGCTAAGGAACGCAAAACAATTATCGCATGCCTTTATGTGGAAGAACAAACCAAAAAAAAGTCCCATTGTCCAAAATTAAATCTTTTTTGTACAGAAATTTATATCTTACTTAAGTTTTGGTGTCGGTGTTTGGGAAAAAGGCCGATTGACTGCTCTAGGGTCCTAGGCCTGAGGGGGAGTGCCTTCTGTGGAGGTCTTTCTAAGGGGCCCTAGCCCGTATTTACGCAAGTTTTGGAGAAAACCATGGAAAATTCCGAACGACTAGGCCGACAAGCGCGACCTGGGATCGTACCCGGCACCTCACGTCTACCAGCTTGACAGAAAGATTGCGGATTCAATAATCGAGCCAACTGAAGACCATCATGAAAGTCAGTCTCTGGTGCACGTAAACTCTGTCGTGGCTGCAATGTCCTCCATGCTCCGTGCAAATAATACCTCTGGGAGATACTGAAGCGAGGGAGCCATCTCTTCCACAGAAGATAAAAATTGTGATGGCTTGTCTTCGGACGGCCACTGGGGCGTTAATCCCAAACCGTCTCCAATTGCCCAATATGTGCCTATTAATGCGTCGTTAAATCAGCTTCCTCGCGCTATTTCATGTCAAAAAGCACTAGTTGAATTTTATAAACTTATAAATATTTCAAAACCCTTAAGCGATGAAACTAAAATAAAAAAAATTTGCTTAAAGGATCACTTAGAATCAAAAATTGTTAGTGAGAAATCATTATAATCAAATCAAACCTTATCTAATTTCGTTTTTATACAATAGCCATAACGTACAATAAACTGCTTTTTTTTTTCTCGAGCTAAGGTCTTGAAAAATAGTAATTTTAAATTTTTGGAGGTGAGAAGGCGATTGCGCGTACTTACGAGTCAATTGTAAGTATCTGAAATGGGAGAAGGGTGCCGCAGTCGCCACAGGGCGCGAATTTGCTAAGGTCAGAATTTTAAAGGGTCGTTGCATGGTAAGCAAACATGCTGTTGTAGGTGCCTGAACAGGAAAGGGCGCCGCTCAGCTGGAGTTTGCTGCTAACTTATTCTTAAAGGGTTCTGAATACGATCAAAGTTTTCAACAGTCTTTTGCACGGTAAGCGAACAGACTATTGTAAGTGTTTGAAATGGGAAATCATGCCATAGGCGCCCCCAAACAGGAATTTGTTATGATCAGATTTTTTTAAGGGTCGTGAATATGAAGAGAATTTTCAAGGATTGTTTACACAGTAGTAAAATAGGCTGTTATACACGTTTAAAAAGGCTGTTTTAGGCGTCTAATTAGTTTAGAGGGCACCAACTAATGGGAGTTTGCTACAGTCAGACATTTTAATGCGAACTTTTTTTGCTGTCGGTCAACCAGTTGGTCGCTGAAGAGAGCTTCTGATGCATAAAAATCTTAAGTATTTTTGGTAACTAACGATAATCAACAAAATTATGATCCACTTTCAAATGAACTTCAAGGTGCAAAACAGCGCCCCCAGAAACCTCATTATGCCTTTGTAGGTGCCTGAACAGGGAAGGGTGCCGCTCAGCTGGAGTTTGCTACTAACTTATTCTTAAAGGTCCTGAATACGATGAGAATTTTCAACAGTCTTTTGTACGGTAAGCGAACAGGCTATTGTAAGTGAGCAAAACGGGAAATCACGCCATAGGCGCCCCCAAACAGGAATTTGTTATGATCAGATTTTTTTAACCGTCATGAATACGATGAGAATTTTCAAGGGTTGTTTGCACAGTAGGAAAACGAGCTGTTTTAGGCGTCTTAATTAGTTTAGAGGGCGCCGCAGGCGCCACCTAACGGGAGTTTGCTATAGTCAGACATGTTAACGCAAACTTTTTTTGCTGGCCGGTGAACCAGTTGGTCAGCTTGTGATATATAAAACTCTTAAGTGTTTTTGGTAACTAATGATAATTAACAAAATTATGATCCACTTTCAAATGAACTTTAAGTCGCAAAACAGCGCCCCCAGAAACTTCAATATGCCGCCCTATTCTTTAAAACATTGGGGGGGGAGACTCCCCCCCCCTCCCCCCCCCTCAAGCTACGCCCCTGCGGGTCCGGCTTTAAGACCCCACGAATCTTCATTGCCATACCAGACTCTGATCCCCAGCCCTGAAATGGATTTTAAATAAGTAAATTTTCCAGCAAGCCTGACTAGTTTACTTATGTGTTCCACGATTGCAAGCAAGAAATCAGAAATATGTGACTATATATATATTTGGATAGAATTGTTCTTTCATTACCATATTTTAAATTTAAATTTAAAAAATGTTATAAACTGAAAATTCCCAAGTTTTGAATTTTTAGTAAGTTGCTATAAAGTATATAAAATTTTGCATTTCAGCTTTTGAGAAAATATGTAATTTTTGTGTTATTTATGAAAATTCTGTATATTTATTCTTTTTTCTCACTTCTAGGAATTACTTGAAATTGTTTTCTCTGATAATGTTGAAAATAACGAAAGATCTTCAGCAGCAGGTATTTTGTCATTTTATTTTGCGAAAACTTTTTTTTTTTTTTCAAGAATATGTACTAGGAAGTTCAATATTATTATTATTTTGGTTGATTAAATCAAAAAAAGACTTTACAATTTTTTTTCTTTTTAAATAATATATGCAGTTAAGTTTTTCTAATCTGCAGGACTAAATGTTTTGATTTCAATTTATTGATTTCAATAAATAAATAATCAATCTTAAAATAGTAAAAACATAAAATAAGCATACATTATTTATATTAAATATTATACAAATTCAAACTGATAGTTACTTAATATTAACTAACAAATTAGTTTTATTTTATTTTTATTTATTTATTTATTTTGAATATTGAAATAATTGTTGTTTTGCTTTACACTTATGTTTTGAATTTATATTCTGTAAATTATGCAAAAATATAATTTCTGGTTCTGAAATGAAATATTATTTTGATTATTCCAAATTCTTTAAAGAGTTGCAACAAAATCATTAAACTGTGAATAACAAAGATTTTTAAATGATGTAATGTAAGGTCCTAAAAAAAAGTCAAAATTGAAAATTTGTTTAAGTTAACCCTCGCTTTTCCAAGATGGGTATATTTTGACCCCATTTTGTAGTTGAAATTTAGTTAAGCCTCATTCAAAAAGTGCGCTAATTCACCAGAGATAGAAAACGTAACCAATGGAATGTTGCAATTTCTAAATGATACAAAATAATGCGGTGCTGGTGATTTTCACCAAACGTGCCAAGTGGCACCTGAAAGCAATTTTTCTATAATAACACCTTGAATTTGGGAAAGCAAGGGTTAATAACAAGATAGGAAAATCATGCAGTTTTCATAGATTATTAATACTTTCTAAGTTTACCATGTTTAACTTACACTGTGCTTTGCCTATGTGATCATACAAAATGCAGAAAGACACACAGGTAGACTAATTTAATTCATGATCACTGTTAAACATTGTTCAAAAGTGTTAAAAACACTTATGGAAAACATAATTCCAGCAATTTCTGATTATAGTCCTTAATGTATCTTAATATTTTTGAGTGGCCCAGTAAATCTTAATGCTAATCATACCGTATTCTTTAGAAAGCATTTTTTTTTTTTTTATGCATATGAATGTAATAACGGAATGAGAAGAGTGAGATTAAATTAGATTCATTATCCATGATATTCAATCAAGAGTGTGAATCACCTCTCAAGTGGAACAAGAAATAAAAATTATTCTTTCAATCAAAATAAAAAGTAAATTAAAAAAATATCTAACCAGACTAACATGTGTAATTTATAACTAAACATACACAATTATGCATTCAAAATTAACTTTCATTCACTAGTTTTCATTTATGTATTCTTTGGATAATAATAATAATAATAATAATGAAAAATTCTGTCAAAGACAGAATTTAGTTTAGTACGGAGGATTATTAATTTGAATTTGTAAAATTTTTATTTTTTATCTCATTTTTTGATCGTAAAACTGGGCAACATACTTTTTAAAATGACTGAAATGAATTAAAATGAAGTGTTGTCACCTAAATTCCATATTTTAGTAAATTTTAAAAAATCTAATTGTCGTATCGAAAAACTGTTTGCACCCCTGGATTCAGAAAAATCACCCCTTTTATTTGGTACTGAATTTGTAATGAGCACCATATTTTTTAAAATGACTGAAATGAATTAGAAGTAATACCACCTAAATTTCATACTTTAGTTAATTTAAAAAAAATCTAATTGTCATGTCGAAAAACTGTTTGCACCCCTGGATTCAGAAAAAGTTACCCCTTTCATTTGGTACCAAAGTTGTAACAATAGGGATTTCTAATCTATTTTGGTGTTAAACAAAACTGGTCTACAAAAACTCCAGATTGAAATTAATAGTCCTCTGTCCTAATAAATATATGAAAAAAAAAAAAAAAAAAGATTGAAATGAAGGTAGCAAGAGACTTCGTGAAGGAAGTCACTACAAATGAATTATTGTGAATCAGCTTTAGAAAGCAATGGGCTCTTCCCACCTGACGTCAGAGGTCACATGATAGAAGAAAAACAAATAGCAGACAAAGTCTTGTTTATCTATAGCGATTGCTAAAATAACATATTTTCTATTATTATTTTTGATCAAACGTATTTAATCTGTGTTATTTTTTCATACATCATCATTTTTAATCCATTTTATATTGTTATTCATCATATTTTGTTTGCCGTATACATTTACAATCACCATTTAGTTTATGTTTGTTATTGATGTTCATGAAGAACATGTTTAATACTCTGATTTTTGGTATTTAAATCAGTGACAGTGCAATATCGTACTGTGTAAATCCATTTAGACCAGTAACTAAGTTAATTAACTTGTTGTAACACCTTTATGCAATTAAATTAAATGAAAACATTTTAAAATTTCAAATTATAATCCATAAACATTCCACAAAAAGCTATTATTTATTGCTAGATCAGTTAATGTTACAGTTACACTACAATATACAAAAATCGATTCTTATAGGTAAAAATAAATAAACACATAAAATGTTTTTTAAAAATTATTAAATTTACAAATACAATTATTCTACTGTTTACAAATGCACAATATTACTTTTATTTTATTTTATATTAAATATTAAAATTTTTGTTCTTAAGAACAATATTTAATTGAATTCGATTCCCAGAATTCGATTTCCTCTATCACGTGATTGAGCAGACGACGGTGGGAAGAGCCCATTAAGAAGCAAAGAAAGCAATAATTTTGTGTAGGATGTAATTTAGAAAGCAAAGAAAGAAACTATTCAAGAAGTGGAGTTATTGAAAGAATCTAGTTCGTTATTCTTCTACATATCATCTGTAGCTGAAATCCGACATCAGTAAATATTTTACCGTATGCTTAGACTGATTATGTTTTCATACCTCTAGGAAGTAACGGTATTATTCCCCCCAAACTATCATCATATGAATAATAGATGTCAATTTTGTTATGATCTATGCAATATAACGGTTTTAAAATGTGGTTTATAGAAATAGCTCTCATAGAACACAATGCTTTGAAATTCTTTCACGGGTCCATGTACACAAACCAGTTGTGGTAATTACCCCATTCTCAATAGGGAACTTCCCATAGTGAATTTGAATAACATATATCAGTTTCAAGTAATTCCATGACTATTTACTGGTGTTAGAGCCAGGGGCGTAGCAATTCAAAAATCATGGGAGGGGCTCAAAAATTTCATTTTAAAAATGACTCAAAATTAATCTTTAGAAAATCAGTTAATAATTAGATGTTAATACAATTTTTTTAAAAATTAAAATCACAATCAACTGATTGGAAGAAAATCATATTTAATGAAATTTTATTTTTCCGACTGAGTGAAAATAATGCCTGTACCGGGAGTCGAACCCCAAATCTTCAACTTACAAGGTCAAGGCTCTACCAATTGAGCTATCCAGGCGGACAACCGGTCAGCATTTCATTAAAATTAGATGTTAATTAATAGTCACTAATTATTAGTATTAATTATAAAATATCACTAATTATCAACATTTATAAGACATTAATTTTGATTTTAAATGTGTGATTGTTTCATTTGGCATTAAAAGAGAACTTTGTAATAATGAATAGGGTGGGGGGGCTTGAGCCCCCTGATCCCCACCCTTTCCTACACCCCTAGAGCACACCAAAGTCGTAAACACTTTTCAACTTTGTTGGAAAGTGTTCAAAAGAAAAATGTTAATTTTTCCATAAATTACCATTTCCAATAATTTCTTTGTTAACATCCAGAAATGGATTATAGATTAAAGGTTTTGTGGGTTATAGTTTGTTTCACTTTCTAAATATGAAAATTCATTTTTTAAAAACAAATTTGCTTGATCATCATAATTAATTTTTAATTCGAATCTCCGATTTTAAATGTATAAAAAATATTATATATATTAAAAAAAAAAAAGATTTTTAAAAGGAATACTTTTTTATCGGTGTTCTAAAAAGTAGTAAATAAGGCAAAATTTTCTGTACTCAAACCAATTAAAAGATCAAAAGCATTCATTGATGACTACATCCTACCATATAATAACAAACTTTGTCATCAATGAATGCTTTTGATCTTTTAATTGGTTTGAGTACAGAAATTTTTGCCTTATTCACTACTTTCTAGGACACCGATAAAAGAGCATTCTTTTAAAAATCTTTTTTTTTTTAATATTATTTTTAAAATTAAAACTGAAAAATTTAAATTTAAAACCGAAATGAAGCAAGACACGAATGTTTTGAAATCCTTGAAATGCTGTAAAATTTTCTGATATTCTGAGTTACTGATCTCACTCACTGATCACCCAGGTGTCACTCACTGGTTACTTGCAGGTCACTCACTGGTCACTCATAGTCATAGGGATGACCCTTGAATCAAAATATAGCAGAAAAGTGGCTCGATGACAGACAGAATGACAGACAACCCGGGTGAATAAAAAAGCATTCTAAAAATTAAATTAAATGTTAAAGAAGGCCATTTGCTTAAAAATCATATGAATGGAATCAAATTAAAAATTAATAATGGTCATGTGACATCATGTTTAAAAAACAAGTTTTTACATTTAGAAAACAATATTCTCACATTAAATATAGAAATATTAAATATGTTATGGGGTTGAAAGTCATTCTGTGCATACATTAGAGATGCCAGTAATACAAAAACAAGTGGTTACTCTTTTAAACTGATGACCCTGTATAATAAATAACTTTTTTTCTTTTATGAATTTGTAAAATAATAATAATTTAATTTAAATATACATAAATTTTTATGGTTTGTTGATAATTTTTTAATTATTGCATTTATTTTTAAATGTAAAATATGATTTCTGAGCATAATTAAAATATTTTAATTTTGTTTATTAAAATGCAAGTGCTCTACTTTTTCATTTAAACTGTTATTTAAAGCAAATCAATATAATATTGTATGCGTTGTAACGGCATGTTATTGTAATTTGAAAATATGTAATACAGTTGAACTTTGTTAACGTGAATCTAAAGGGAGAAAAAAAATTGTTCATGTTATCAGTAATTCATGCTAACAATAACTAATCTTCATTTTGATGGGAATTGCGCAAACAGTTTATGCTAAGCATGTTGACGTTAACAAGGTTCAACTGTGTATATATATATACATATATATTTAATGTTAATACAAGTACTATTGCATATCACCAACTTAAAAATTCATTAATCATATGATATTTGTTTTATTGAAGTATAGCTAAAAATGTATTTTTACAATTTTGTAAAAAAAAAAAAAAAAATCTCCACATAATATTTTTAAATTATATTATTTTTATTAGCATGTACATTTTTTTTTTTTTTTCATTACAGATAATGTTGTTTTATCTGGATACGGATCTCAAGCAAGTTCTAAGAAAATGACTGGCTTTGGTTATAGCGTCAAAACTGAAAGTAATTCGTTATTTTCATCCTGATATATTTAGTTTAAGCTTCTCTCTCATTTAAAATATTTCCCTTATTCAGTTTGTATTCATCAATTTGATATTCTAAGTTTTTATTACATTCAGTTTGCTTAATATTTTTTTGTCCATTGCATGATACTCAGTTGTTATGTCAGTTTTTTCAGACTTTGTAGTATTTTGAACACAAAACTCTTTTTTAAAAAATTGTAAGGGCTACATGGATAATTTGTACATCTTTTCTGTTACATATCAGGAAAATATTTTTCTATTATGTATAACAGTGTTAATTATACAAAATTTTAAATAGATTGAAAAAAAAAAAAATTTTTTTTTTCCTTCAAGAGTTAATGCATCGAGGGTGAGAGGCATCTTTAGCTTAAAGCTGCCTATCTGTCAGATTTGCTGTTTCTTCTTCCACATGTAATTCTGTGGTATTGTCATTGCTTTGTATTTTAAGGATATATAGTTAAAAAATAAATTAAAAAATTCTTTATTTTTTATTTTTTTATTCTGCTTCTTGAACATATCACCTTTATTTTAGTGGGCATTTTTATTATTTTATTTATTTATTTTTTCATTATTTAAACTCAAAACTCTGGGTTTACATAATGAAATTAAAAATTCAATAATATATTTTTTTAGAAAATTCTGATTTAGGTAAAATGCAACATGTTCAAAAAATGGAATTCCAAAAAATACTATTTCTTCAACGAGATAGCCTAAAAAAAAAAAAAAAAAAAAAAAAAAAAAAAATGAAGCAACAGCAATCCCAAAGGATCACATGGCAAAGAAGAAGTAGTGAATCTGACCAATATCCAACCTTAATGTATTAACAGTATGTTAATTGAATTATTCTGAATGCTTATGGCCTACACAGTTTACTTAAATAACCTTTGATGTGTTCAGTATTCACCTATTTTGATAAATTTAAGGTCATGAATTCTATGAAACTGTATCCAGATCTACTTTCTATTCATATCAAAAGAATTGCTCAGTGCAGTGGTGCGACCAAAGGTGCGATCTGGGCCTATGTTTATGATGGGGGCCTCTGAAGAATCTTAACTTTAAATATGTATCTGGTAATGTTTTCGTGCCATTATTTTAACTAGCAACATTCCCTGCAATTCCACTTTAAGCACTAAGTTCCTGTCTAAAGAGCCTCAATGTACAAAAAGTAATTGTAGAGTAGAGATTCCAAAACCAACTAGTATGATTTGCCCACCACATGACTTTCTTCTATATAATTTTGCACAAAATTTATTTAAGACAAATTGTTTATTAAATTATCAAATTATTTTTCATTATAAATGCAGACGATTTTGATCTGACAGAATTATATCACTAAATGCCGAAATAAAGTCAATTTTTTGCAGTTATCAAGTTTTTTTTCATTAAAAAATAAAAAAAAATCGATAACTTTGTTTTAAATTATCACAAATCTATAGTTCAACCATTCATTTTAAAGGTATTGACAAGATCTTTCGAAAGGTACCCATGTTGAAAATTTACTCCCCCAGGAAGAAGGGGGGGGGGGGGTTGAGCGATGCTCCCACATGCACAAATTTTTTTCCTAGTTAACTACTACTATTATCAATAATTCGTATTAATTTTACAATCACACAATTAAAATAACTCTCATTATGTACATTTATACGAAATTTTGTCCTATACTGCCATGTTAAAAATTTAGAAAAAAATGCAATCATAGCGCCACCTGTTGAGCAATTGTTCCACAAATCTAATCAGCACCAGTTTATGTTAGGATTCAACTAAGTACCAAGTTTGGTTAAATTTCGTACATTGAGTCGTGAATTACAGCGTCCACAAAATTTGTGATACATACACACAGACAGACAAACATATTCTAAAAACAGTCAGATTGTGTTCAGGACATCCCAAAACGTGTAAATCCATCAAAAACTGGAGTTCAAAAATCTTCACGAATCCAATACTTTCTCTATATATACATATAGAAGAAAGTAAAAAACACTTCTGCAAAGTTCTGTAAGGAAGGGCAAGCAAGGCTAATACTCCTGGCCTTTTTGTTGGGTTGAGCTTCCAAATCAATCTTAAAACTTATTTTATTGTCTTTCTATATTAATAAACTTATGCTAAGAATTGCAAGGGGGCTTCAATTACAGATTGGGCTCCAGTTAGGTGGCCCCAGTGAGACCTTCACTCTGGGCCTTAAGAGTTATAGGTCTGTCATTAACTCAGCATAGAACAAATGTTGTTATAAAATTATTTTCATAAAATGTGAAAGACTTCCTGTATTTTGATGTTATTTTTTATAGCAATAGTTTACAGTTTTCCTACAACACACAGTTCTTGTAATTTAGATAATTAGCACAAGACTAATTTTCGAACATTAAGCAATGATTAAATGTGTTTATAAGAGTTTAACTTTTTTTTTTCCCTAAGTTAATTTCTAAGGATGAGGTAAAATCAGCTGAAATGACCAAAATATATCACTGATAATGCGTTTATATGTCATATTTTTTGGAAAATAAATAAATGTTATAAATTCGACAAGTAATTCTTCAGGGGTGGGGAAATGCTTGATGTAGTCGTCACTGGCGAGTAATTTTTCGAACATGGCAAGTTAATTTTATGTCAGTCAGCTTCATTGCTGATATTCAACAACAGTATGACTGTATCAGTGTCGGCTCGTGAACCGAAAGTAGGTGAAGAGCTCAAAAATAATATTGAAGTATTTTTAATCATAATTTTTATTAAGCATAGTCTTAACTAAAATTAACTAAGAACACTTATTTAAATGTAAATTTATATTCTACAAATGAATACAGTGTAAATTACAGTGTGCCTCTTCACCAATTTCCGGTGCACGAGCCGCCACTGGACTGTATAAAACATAAACGAAAAAAGAAAACTCTCTAAACAAGAACAGTGTTTTAATAAGCCACGACTTTAGACTTTATTATCTTTTTAAACTGTTATTATTCTAAACTGATACTAAATACTGTATTTTAAGAAATTGTGCTTTGGGAATTTGAAAGAATTTTGCACTAAATGGTCAATTCACCTTACATATATATATGATAAACTGTTTTGTAAAGATTATTGCTGTGCGTCATATATTGCTTGTTGGTAAGAATTTTTAAAAATTCCCTACCCCTTTCTCCCGTATATTATCATTGTCAGAAGAAATAAATACCTTTTAAACTTTTCATATGATAGCTAACTTTTACAAATTGTCTTTATTAATGATCTTAAATTATGATTTAGACTTTTTTTTTTTTTTTCAATACACTGTTACAATTTTGACACCTTTTTCTGTTTTTTTTTTTATGCTAAATCATTCTTTTATTCATTCATCCTAACCAAGGTTAAAAGTTCAATAAATTGTTTTAGGTTTTAGTAATGGCATCAGTTTAGAGTATTACAACGTGGTCTTTTATTATTAAGAAGATTGTATGTAGAGCTAACCTCTGTGCAGTTTAGAGAGTGTGGTTTTATATAATAGAGTTAAATTTATTTTGATTTCTTGATGGCATACATATTCACAATTTTGTAAAAAAAAAAAAAAAGTGCTCATTGCCTTCCCCCATATAATATTTATATATATATATATATATTCTTCTTAAAGCTTAGATCAAATTTCCACAGTACTTGTTTTGAATGATCGTAATTTCTGAGGCACTGATAAAGCTATTTCTTTTAACTAGAAAAATAGGTTTCTGACTGGTTTTGCTCATATATTTAAGGCATGCTTAATATAATGGGATGTAACAAAGGCCAAAATATCCCTCCTCCAAAAATAAATAAAATAAAATAAATAATAAAGTATTCAATTATAAGAAAAATATTCCTTTTAATCCTTTTAACATAGCAGTTCATTTATGCATGTTTTGTATTATAGAATCTATGTCTGACGTTGTGAGTGAAAGTTTCTCCAGTTTCATGGAAAAACTTTTTCCTTCTCCTGATAAAGAAATGGAACCTTCAGCTGTTTCACATATTGGTGATGCCTTGCCCAAGTATAAACCTTTAATTATTGAAAAAGATCAAAGCGTAGATGAACAGACTATAACACTAGAATCTTCAATACATAGTTTACCAATAATGCCATCTAAGCCAGAAAGAAAAGTAAAAGGTAAAAGTAATTAAATAATAACAATGTGAATATGATAGGCCTTGATTGTTTTTAAAATTGGTTTCATATTTAATTTTATTTATTTGTTTAACCTTATGCCTCTACCTTCTTATACCAGCCAACTCTCCATTACTTCAACGGAGATTCCGTTATTTTGGGACTGTTTTCCACTCTTTGTTATTCTTAAACATTTCTCCATTATTCTGAAGATTTTAAAAATTACCGTAAAATCCCGAAAGTAACCCCCCCCCCCTTTTTGAAAAGCAAAACGGATAAATTTCAGGTGGGGGGGGGGGTTATAATCAAGATTCTTTAAAAAAAATGAAGAAAAGGGAGGGGAGGTTATATTCGATGGAGGGGGTACTTTCGAGATTTTACGGTACTTACTTAAAAGGAAATATTAACGGTAATTTCTTACATTAAAGGTAAAAAAAAACTGTGTAATGATTCCATTGATAACGTGCATCCGACACTTTATGAAAAATTAGTTAAATTAGAAATAATATATAAATATTAAAACTTAATTCAATGCCAAACTTAACTTGCAATGCCGACGTACCGTAAGTGCGCCCGAAGATTGGATGGAGTTTATTGGATGGAGGAAAAAAAAAAAGGGGGGGGGGTTACTTTCAGGATAACGGAGACTCACTTTCAGCGAGAAAAGGGAGGGGGCTTATATTCGATGGGGGGGTTACTTTCGGGATTTTACGGTATACCTATAATTTATTCAAAACTTCAACAAACCTTGTTTTTTTTAAGCAAGATTTTGCTTTTGCTGAAAAAAATTCTCATGAATCTCTCCATATATATATTACTATTTTTAATTAATAATTACTTAATTTTTATTTAATAATTAAATTTAAGTTACCCATATAACTTTTCGATAATTTAAGCCATGGATTAAACTATTAAAATACTGTCATATGTTGAAAACACATCAATGTTTCCTAGGCCTGAAAATGTCACTTATAAAAACTCAGTTATTTTGATTCTTCAATGTTGGCAGGTATGCCTTCTGATATACACTAGAACCTCGCTTATCTAAATAAATAATATTATAGTTTTAAAAAATTAAAGAACACGCTTTTATAGAAATGTGAACTAAAAAGCACAAAATATCTATCTTAGTATTAAAATGCAGGGTAAGAGAAAATCGTGGGAGTGACACACCATAATATTTACATACATTTAAATCTTTAATTAAAATAACTTAGAATTAAACAAAAACCATTTTTAAAAAATCTCCCCTGACTGGGATCGAACGCTAGACCTTTAGGTTCGTAGCGTGGAGCTTTACCTCGACGCCACGGCGTTCACGTAGGGAAAGTCTTTTTTTTTACAATATAGATTTTTTGTTTGCTCCCAGAGCGGTTACAAACATACAAACAAACATACATACAAACATACATACATACAGGTGAACCTAATAAAAGCGTGTTAAAAATACATCTAGTAGTACATATTTAACTGTAGTCTGTAAAAATTACAATATAATACATATATGCATAAATTATAAAATACAGCACTGTATAGTAAAATTTGTCTACATTATCTATGCCGTTTGTCAAAAGACACACCTTCTCCAGTGTGTGTCCTTTTCTAGACTACTTATGTTAACCAGGAACTCACTTAGTTGGAGCTCAGATAACCACGATTCTACTGTATCTGTCATTATGATGCTTTTTTCTGTGACACGCTTATAATTCAAAATTATCTAATTATGGGTTAACTTGATTTTAATTTCCCATCATGCTATAGGTATAGGAGACATGAGTATTTGAGAAAGTATTTTATCCCAGTTTCTTATGTTTTTACATGTTTTGAGGTGTGAGGAACCTAAAAATCACGTAACTGATGGTGTCCAACTATATGTTAGCCAGCAGTTTGTTAGCTTGTATAGACATTATCTCAAGTACAAATGATCATTAAATGGTCAGACCAGTTTTAAAATATCACTTATGATAGATACCTATTAATTATTTAAGAATACTATTGATTTTCAGCATTCTAATTTGAAAACTTCGTAAGTTATTCGAAATTTATGATTATTTATTTATTTATTTATTTATTTAACATAGGAGAATATGGTAAAATTTTTCATTAAAATATATGAGGATTATTTTCAGCATCAAGATGTCTAAACAGTTTTAAAATGTATTTTGTGATCCTAGCATAACCATCATTGACTCTGATTTGAAACAGCACTTTTTCAAATCAGAGATTTAGGCAAAAAAATAATTATCAAAAGAAACTATTTGCAAGCTGCAGGAGTGTTTGTGTTCAGGGTTTACCCCGCCTGATTTCAGGGTTTTTACTCAACCCATCTACATTTTCATAATTCCTATGCAGTTATTTTTTGCTTTCATTGGTTGTTCATTTGTTATCCAGGTGATATGTGAATGAAATGTAAAAGGATTGAGGGCTTCTAAACAGTTTGAGTATTATGTGATATTTTGGGGTTTTTTTAATTTGAGGCTCTAATTTTCAGGGTTTTTACATGGGATTGAAAAGATAGAATCACAAAATGAAGAGTGGTTGCAGTTTTTTTTTCTCTCTTAAGAATAGAAAGATTGGTTTCAGCGTAGTGTGAATTATTACAAAAATTCCAAAAATTGTCAAGGTTAAGCAATTTTATTATATCAAATTTAACTTCAGTTTCTTTAAGTGATTAGCATTCATTTTATAATCACTATATAAGATCTCTTTTATATGTGTTATTTTGAATGCATTTTATTGTGTATTTTCATTGTTATTAATATTATTATTATTTAAATAGAGGGGTAATATAATATGTCCAGATATTCATGAAAACTTAAAAAATGTCCTGAAATGTCTTTAAATACTTCTGAAATTTTGAACTACTTTGCAATTTATTGACATTTAAACTACTCAAACTATTTTATCAAATGTCAAACTCATGTTGTAAGGCAAAAATATTTTCGCCTGAATATTAGTGTAAGTCATCAAAGAAAGATTGTACATTATTACAATTAAAAACAATAGTTGCAAATTTTTTGTAATATACAGGGTCTGCCAAAAGTCCCACACACTGTTAAAAATTTCAACAGAAAACTCTGTGTAATCTATTATCTTAAGTCTTATATAAAATTACTGAGAAAAATAAACAGAGATGTTAAAAAACTTATTTTATACATTCATTTTAATAACTAACGTTAATTTAAATAATTATTGTTGAGAATATATTTCGGACTTAGAATGCTTTTTCTAAAGTAGAAACAGTCATTTTTAATTTTAATTAAATAATTAAATAATAAAATTAGGTAAAAATACAGAATAAAGATTAAGAATCTCGATTATTCACTTTTAACTAAGAATTACTGTAAATTTACAGAGACTCTGGATAAATATTTACATTAAATTTACAGAAATTTTTAACAGTGCACGACACATCCCCTCCTATCACAGAGGAAATGCAGAGAGGGTTCAATGAATTCAAGGGGGACCTCTTATTGTGAAAATTTTTCGGCCCAATGGAGCTGGGGGGGGGGGGGTTAACTTTGAAATTTCAAATAGGAAGGTATGTCTTGTGATACATCTCTGAAAATGTCTCTTTAAGACAATTAATTTGATATAAATAGTTTTATCCTGTGATGATTACTAAAAGAGATACATTAGTATAAAATTTGCATTTCAAAACTCAAAAAACAATAACAAAAAAAAAAAGAAAAAAAAAAAAAAACATTAGAAAGGTTTTAAAGCTCTCTTCATTAGTTTTGCCTTACAATGATTATAAAGAAAAAATACATAACAAATTAAAATACTACTAATGCAGATATTCTAAAAAAAAAAATATTTTCTGAAGATTAAGCTAAAAGATGCTCAAAGTGACCATCTGATACTTCTTGGCAGTAATAAAGTAGTTGCAGAAATTCTTGCTTTACTGCCTCAGATGCAGCTGGCGAGATTTTTTTACAGCCCTCTGTCATTCACTTTTTGAGTTCTTCAATAGAATTTAATGACGTCTTGCAACTGATAGATTTTAAGTGCCCCCATAGAAAGCAGTCATTAGGCGGGAAATCCGAAGAGTGGTGTAGCCAATCCAAAAATGTTCCTCGTCTTTTGATCCAATGATTAGGATAGTTCTAATTTAGGTAATCTATCACTTTTTTTTTTGTTGTTGTAAGGAGCAAGGCAACCATCATGTTGAAATATGACTTTGTCTTTTGAAATAACCTGCTCATTTAGCACGTCAACAGAATTTTCAATAATTTCTATAATTAAAGGATTAATTATGCCCTGTAGCATTTCTAGATAAACATCACCAGTTAAATTTTCATTATAAAACAGAGAACTGATGATATTATCTCCAAGGATTCTGCCCAAACCTTAATTTTTTAGATAGACTGGGTCTTGATCATCCTAAATATATGAATGTTTGATTAATACTGGAATTGAACATTCTGCATATTATCATCGGTATTCAAAGTGAAAGTTTATCACTGAAGCAAATGTGCCTAAGCAACTGAGGATCTTTGGAGACTTTGTCACACATTTTTTTTACAGAATTCAAGCCTTCTGTCTGGATCATCCAATGACAATACTTGTGTGAATTGCATTTTATATGGATGAAAATGATGTTTTTTCAGTATTTTTCGTATTTGTTGTTGGTGGAACGTTACTTGCCTTACTCATTTGTGCTACAGATTGCTGAGGGTCGGTATGAATATGAGACGCAATGTCAGTTTCTGTATCTTCATCTACTGTTGGTCTCCCACTTCTCATTTTGTCTCTTAGTCTAAGAGTCCCTATAAACTTTTCAATTAATTGGGACACATATGCATGATCAATATTGGGTGATCTGGGTCCATCTCATTAAATTACTTGGCAATTGCATTAAAACTTTTTTGACGCTCTCCATATTAGAAAACTATTTCCACTTCTAAAATATTTTAAAATCATTACGTCTCGTAGTAAAATTAAATTTTAATCACATTAAAAAATGAGACAGATAATATACATTAAAAATATACATTTTAAAATATTAAAAACACAAAAACATAAATTTAAACGTTTCGAGCCTTTTACAGGCTCCTCATCAGTAAAAACATCAAGTGCAAATGATGAGATCAAATGATGAGATAATATTTCCACTTCGTTCTCGTCTGACCACACCATGTTAATTGAAAAACAGTTTAGGCAAACATGAGTTTTGAAGTACAATTTGTACAAAAAAACACTTTTAATACTTTTTAAAATATTAAATTACGACTTCACTCACCCGCCCTCTTCACTCACCGCCGCCGGAAGCCGAAGCTAATATTCTATGGGAAATTTTTCTTTACAAATAACTTATTAACTAATACGTATTTTTCAATTCCATTTTCACATTCTGAAAATTCTTAGCTGTTAAATTGACGGACCTTTTTTAAAAAATTACTTTTTTATATTTTATTTTGAATCTGCAAAATACGAATTTTCAATATTTGAATTTTTTTCATTTTACAATTTCAAAAAAAAAAAAAAAAAAAAAATGCATTTTTAAAAAAGGTCCGTCAATTTAACAGTTGAGAATTTTCTGAATGTGAAAACAGAATTTAAAAATATGTATTAGTTAATAAGTTATTTGTAAAGAAAATTTCCCCATAGAATAACATTGGCTCGGGCTTCTGGCGACGGTAAGTGAAGAGGGCCGTTAATCTGTAGAATTGAAGAAATAATTATAAATGTGTTAATTTTTTTTTTTTTTTTAATTATTTGAAATGTGGATTTTATACTCATGTATCTCTTTCAATAATCCTCGCAGGACAAAACTATTTATATCAAATTCATTGTCTTAAAGAGACGTTTCCAGGGATATATCACAAGACATACCTTTCTATTTAAAATTTTAAAGTTGCTCTCCCTAGCAGAAGATATACTTTTTGTTTTGATGATGATTCAAAATACAAAGTCTAAAAAACTTTTTAGAATGACTGTCATATATAAAAATGTGTTTTAGCAGGGTTTTCTGTTGCTCTGATTAAAGTTACACCTATTTCTGATTCCATAATAGTGAACAACTGTTCTATTTTTCTATCAATTTAAATTTTCTAATATTTGTGATATATTTTAATCATAAATGAAAATTTTAAAGTTGGCATTAAAAAGCAATCTGGGATAAACCCATTCTCTTGTACCACACCAACACATTCAAAAATTAGTTCTTTTTCTCTATTTTGCATGTGAACAGCTCTTTTTGCCAATTCATAATGAGTTCTAGGTGTTTTGCTTTCACATGCAAATTAGTAATTTTGTCCTGAAATTTCACTTTATGCTTGTACAACCCCTGTAAATAAATTATTATTCTTGTTACCTTTAGTACATAGACCTGGTCGAGCTGGAGGTGGCTGGGAATCATCTTCTGATGAAGAGGAAGGTAATACAACACCACCTCTTATGATTGAATTAAACCAAGAAAATACAGCATCTATTGAATCACTGGAGTGCAGGTATTATGAATTATTAAGCTATAGATTATAATATTTTTACAGTTGTGTTAAATTTGCTGTACAGAAAATTAACTACATATTCAGTATGACATCTTGATTATGTTGGAATGTGATGTGTACAGTGAACGTCTTTCAGTTTGAGTTTCAAGTGTATCTTCATCATATTTATATGCACAATTATTTTATATTTTTTATGCTAGCCTTCTTAAGCACGCTGAAAAGTTATTAAAATCCTATATTTCATAAAGAAAAAGCAAAAATTAAAGAAATTGAAAATAAAAATTCTGTAGGATTATTGATTAAAATGAATAAATAAATATATTAGCCCAAGGCACGAAATTTCCGCTCGCCAGCTCGCCATTGGCGAGTGGAATTTTTACTGTGGTGAGTAAAAATTTGGTCTAGTTATAGATAGCATTCTTACACGATATGGTGACAGAAAACATTATTTTTTTTTTATAGATTTAAATATGGCAAAATCTTGCCATTTTATAACCTCATATTTAGCTGGAAAGGAAAAATGCTTAGTGCATGCATAAAAGTTTTAATCTCTTCGGCAGTTTCATTTCTCCCACTGTGATTTCTCCAAGCAGAGTGAGAATAGACGAGCAGGGAACCTCTTTGGCCTTCGCCCACTATCCGGCAGAAGAGGAATGTGAAAGTTTGCCTATGCGATATCGGCACATGAAAATGAACCCGAGCCATTTTAAAGATACTGCCTATGCTTATTTTGTTGAATAGTGATCAAAAAACAGTTTACATTTTCCAGTTTTTTTCTGAAACTCCAAGGATTTGCTCTTGTAATGATTTGTAGGTATGAAAGCAATGAATTTACCGAAAAAGTTATTCCGAAATGGCTATTTCAAATGACATCAATGAACAAGTTATATACATCGACATTCCGTCTGATTACAAAAATAAAATGGACGAAAAAGACAATTCTGATGTAAAAAGTTAAATAAATAAATAGGTAAATAAGGAAGCTTAATCTTTCATAATAAAATTATTTTCACAGGATATTGTTTAATGCAAATAGTTTTCTTCTTCTTCTTTTTTTTCTTTAATGACTCTTTGCATTTATGTTATTAGACATTTTAACCTTTTTCAAATCTCAAATACAATACATTGTAATGATTTTTAATGAGACATGATTATGAGACAAGGTGATAAATGACACACTTTTAATGTATATAATTTTAAGTGTATTTGTAAAAGCATTTCAAATATTTAGGAATAATAATAATAATAATAAAATTCGCAAAAAAAAAAAAAAAAAAATGACAACTCTATTTTGTGGCGAGTAAAACTTTTTTTTCGGTGAGTGTTTTCTGAGTTGAAATTTCGGGCCCTGTATTAGCCTATAATAACCTGTTTCATTTACAAAAAAAAAAGTATCAATATAATAATGTAATACTAATTATACATGATGTTAAAAAAATGTTGACCATAACTTTAATTACTTAAATATTGATTGTAGACACATTAGATACTGTAATAAATAGCAAATTTTTGTGCACAAAAGGACAGAACTTTATGTGGAATCATGAAAATTTTCAGCAGATTCAATTTCAAGAATTATAAAATTTTAATTTTTATACAGCTACTGTACCAATAAAAATTCCGATGAGTAAAAGTATTCTATCTATATAAATATTTTTCTATCATAGACCAGTTATGATTAAATTTCGTTGAAACGATTCGATAGTGATGTCAAAGGTGAAAAAATTTCTTAGATTCATAGTGTAAACTAAATTTAAAAAAAAAGAGAAAAAACTCTGTGGATAGTGATCTCTATATATATGTTGCAACAACATAAGCGGCACCAAAATCAATGACATTTCTATACTGCAAATGGCAACAACTGAATTAATGAAAAGTAGATTTTATAAATAGAAGCAAGTATTTATAATAAAATTGGACAGATCAGGACCATTTGCAGCATAGTGAATGATTGTGGCAAATGTAAGCTATAATCAAAAATGAAATTGCAAAATTCGAATTTTTTTTTATTATTATTCAGTATTTCATGTTAGAGTTTGGCCAAAATATAGCTATTTATTATTTAATATTGCTAATTTCCCCAAAAGTAAAATATGCAAGGATAAAAAATAATACTTATACATGGGCAATTTTAAGCACGCATAGTGCATACTCAGTTCATTTTTCATTTATCTGATTAGATCATTTTATAGAAAAATGAATTTTAAAAGATGCATCTTTACAATTTTTACAATATCATTTTAAACTTAGCAATATTTAAAAAATATAAACAGAATATAAACTATCTACATAATATTTCTCTAATGGGGACCAGTTATGATTAAATTTTGTCAAAATGGTATGATAGTGGTGTAAGGTGTTATATGATTGGTCAACTCAGACCCAAAGCATAAATTTGGCTACTATTATAAGCAAGACAAAGTGGTTATAATTGCTTTATCTTGAGATTTTGGCTGTAAAAATTTAATCTGATACACTTGAAACACGCATTTTCTATTATTATTATTAGTTTTTTTTTTTTTTTTTTGGGGGGGGGGGGGGTGTTACAAAGGAGTAAATTCAAGACTCCCCCTTTAGCGCTAAATTAATGTGGGGAATTCTGTGGGATCTGCGGTCACAAAATTTGGTGCATAAATTGTTTATATGTATCCGACACTTATTGTAACGTGATTTATGAAATTCTCCTATTACCCCATCCCCAGAGTTGGGGGGCAATAAACACGATTAAAAGGACGTTCTCCCATTTAAATTCGCTTTAAATTATCCTAGAATGGCGAATTTTGGTGTGTGGATGTTGATTAAGTGCTCGAATTATATACTTTGGTGAAATTTCGCAAAACTTTGAACTTACTTGCTGGAGAAGGGGAAGTATGAAACGGGTAAGTTGCTGTCGAAGGCAGTGTGGACCCGGACTCCTCACTGCTGTATGGGATTTTGACAACTCATTTAAGTATAGTGCTCAGTGAAGTGGGCAAAGTCTTCTAGTTAAAAATATAATAAATGAATGTATAAATTGTATCATAAAAAAAGTCCCAAGTGTATCATAAAAAGTCCTGATACTGACAAGCATTATGAAGTCCCAATGCAAGGGTCCCAAGGGTATTATAAAAAGTCTGAATACTGACTAAAACACTTTCTGATGCTTTGCCTTAAGTTGTCTAGAAACAGAAATAAAAATTGCCAACAAATCATATTTTATGAGACATTAAAAAATTATGAGTGAAAACACTGATGTTAACAAATACTTTTATATTTAAATTTGTGATTAATCCTTTAACAACTTTGAACATATCTTTATGACTTTTTATAAGATAAAATGCTTAAATGTGGTATGTCAACTTATTAGTATATATCAACATACGAACACATTTTATTTATTGGAACTTTTTTTTTTTTTCAAAGGAAAGGGGATATATAAAAATTTGAAATTCTTCAAATTAATCTCGAAATCTTTAGTCAGTATTATAAAATTCAATAAAATTTTTTCACACATCTTCTTGCTAATTTTTTTTATATATGTTTAAGATAAATATTCAAGAAATTAAAAAGTACTTTTTCAAAAAACAAAAAACTCATGAAAAAATTTAGAATTCATGGCAAACATTTCTCGAGAGTATTGTGACTTCGCATTGATTGTGAAAGAGATTTTATATGCCTACTTTTGGTAAAAAATGGTATTAGAAACAAGCTGTTACTATTGTAATTCTGTCGTAGAGTCAGTGAATAAAAACTTTGTAAGTAAAGGTCATATACTGTAAAAACTCACACCTGTTGTTTTTCATTAAATAATTGAGCAAAACTCATCATCAGGTGAAAATAATAGGCAAAAGTACAGCATGAAATTTGCAAATTAACGCTCAGATTGTGCTCGTACCTTTTTTTTTTATATATATATAATTTATGAAGGATTATATTCCTTTATTTCACAATGAAACAATTATAGTGAGATTTTTTTCATTTTATGATGTTTGCTAAGTTTTTATACATTATCTTTCATCATCACTATTTTGCCTCATTTCACTGCTGTTGTTTACAATTGTTTCTTATTAAAATAATTGATCAAAATTCTTTATCAGGTGAAAATAATAGGCACAAGTACTGTATGAAATTTGTAAATTAATGCTCAGGTTGCATGCATGCTTAATTTTTTCATCTGATGAAGGGTTATATTGCTTTATTTTAAAAAGAAACAATTGTTGTGAGCTTTTAACTATTTATAATGTTTCCTTACAAAATACATTTCTGTCAACTCGAGTATTTTGACTCATTTACTCGTTGTTTACAACAATTGTTTTTCATTAAATAATTGAGCAAAACCCTTCAACAGACAAAAATAGTAGGCACAAGTACAACATGAAATTGGCAAATTAATGCTCAGGTTGCACTTGTGCTTATTATTTTTGTCTGATGAAGGGTTATAGTCCTTTATTTCAAAAAGAAACAATTGCTGTGAGCTTTTTTGCAATTTATGATTTTCCTTTCAAAGTTTTTATACATTATCTTTCAACACCAATATTTTGACTCATTTTACTGTAATTTTTAAAACTCCCTACCCTAGTCTATTATACTAAACTTTTTCTTTCTTATTTGTTTCAGTAAAGCATTTGTTGAGTGTGTTTCTGAAACTTCTGATGAATCTAAAATAATTGATGAAATTGTTATGAATAAAGACTTAACAGAATTGAATTGTGAGACCATTCGACAGACTTGTAAAAGGTAATTTGCTTTTCTTAAGAAAAAAAATTTTTTTCCTCAGATATTTTCAATTTATTTTTCATAATTTTCAAGTAATAGGATAAAGGTATTGTTCTTTCTTTTTTTATTTTTAATTTCCTGAGAAAACACAATCAAATTCTTTAAAAAAAAAAAAAAAAAAAAAAAAAAAAATCCAGTGGATTTCATATTTAGGATAATTTTATATCCTCTGGACAATAAAAATGGCCTGTTTTTCATTTGCAGAATGTGTTTTGGATGTCAAAATGTCACATCTGTAGAAATCCTAAAGATGTGTTCTTATGATTCGCATTAGATAGTATATAGGAGAAATGTAGACATCCCTAAAGTATAAAGAGAATAGCATATTTATGATAACCTGACGACAATGACATCCTGCAGCTGACAAAAATTGTTCTACGCACTGTTAAAAATATTCTCTGATTAGGTATTGTCTACATATTAAAACTGTAACAAACTTTAAAACGATGTAATGAATTCAGGTTGCATGAACTTTTTTATTTCTAAACAAATATGTGCCACAACCTTCTACCTAGATGGCCAAACATAATTGCAGTATAATAGCAGCCAAACTTAACAAATCTATCTCATTCTCCTGCACAAGATTGCACATGCATCAATTGTGCATGCATGTCCAATCAGAAAATGCATTGAATTTTTAAAGGATAATTTAATCAGATGGTCCGATCAGATAATCCACTGACTTTATGGTAGAGAAAAATGATTGGATAATTCATTTTCTGTATCCTTCATGAATTCAGCAAATAGCTCTCACCTGATTTGACAAATATGATTTCTATGATAATTATAGGATGTCCACAGAACAGTAGTGGTTGTATAGGGTAATGTGGCTTTATCAGCACTTTTTTTTATTAGTTTACATTGGACTTTTATTAACCTTCAAGTGTATATTAAGTATTGAATTGTAGACCAACAATTAACCTAATCTTGAAAAAATTTAAAAAGTTGACTAAATGTTGTCTTTTAATTTGATAAATAAAACTAAAAAGTCTACTTTGCGGAAACATTTCCATGTTACAGACTTTTAAAGTCATCAATGAATTAACAATGTATCTCTGTATGTTAAAAAAAAAAGTTACTATTGCTGGTGTCTTTTTTTTTTTTTTTTTTTTGTCTCATCAATTTACGTAATTTCAAATCTATTTGAATTACTCTTTATGAGCATTATTTTAAAGTAAAATATTTCATTTCAGATGTTCCTCTCTTAACTGTGAAGATATTTTGTCATTATGTTTAGAAAAACTTATTGAAAATGAAGAGAATATCCAATTGGTATTATTATTATATTTTCATCTTGAGTTACTCGCATGCATACTACTTATGAATAAATTGAAATATTTTTTTTCTTTTCACTCATAGATTTTTGTGATAATGATTTTAGTTTCACCATGATTTCCAGATACATTTATTTGTTTATTTTTAACTTGTTTGTTTTTAAAAAAAAAAAAAAAAGATGTTAGTTTTAAATTGACAAAAAAGTTTGTTGTTAAAAGCCATAACTATTATGTGTGTTGACAGGGATACAGAATATGTCTGAATGTAGGAATGAAGTTTGGGAGAAATTTAGGCTGACTGGGGAAATTTTGATACATAATTTTCAGTGTTAAGAATGGAATATAATTCAGATATTTTCAAATATACAAGATTTAAATGGAGGTTAAGTTGAACCTCAAAAACCCTCTCTTGGCTAGGCCATCCATAAAGCCATCCTAAAATTTTGCAGATTTGCCAAAAATGTTTGAGTTTAACATCATTTTTAACACTCAATATTATGTACTAACGTTTAAAACCCCTCCAAAATTTTCATCTAGCTACGGCCTTGGCTCTGGAATAGGAGAGGAAATATTAATCTACGGAAAAAGTATAAACTTTCTAATCTCAAATGTTATTGATAGAACAAAATCACATGTCTTAGCAATTAGCTTCTATAAAACTCATTACTTTCTTAACCATGGTCAAAATATTTCTATATTTGACAATCAACTGCAAAAATATCACATTTTGCCAATAAGCTATGAAATAATTGCCTATTTCAGCAATGTCCAGGGAAACAAAATCTCATATCTTAGCAATCAAGTGTTATAAAATTCATTAATTTCTTAATCAATGTTGAAATGTTTCTGCATTTGGCAGTCAACTGTAAAAATATCACATATTATTTATCAATCCAACAAAAAATGGTCAATTTTCATCGACTCACTATAGAAAAATGATATTTCCATTGATCTATAGAAAAAGTTTAGGTCTGAAAACGGACTGTTCACAAAATTTGACCATCTTAAAGTGGGCCATTAGCAAAAATCAACAATTTTTAAAAGTTAAAAAAAAAAAAAAAAAAAAAAAAAAACTTTTAAATACTTAAATTTAATTTTACTCAGAGCATATTTAATTATAATTAAAGTTTGTTGTGATGAATTACACAAAAATTAATCACATTGAAAATAAATGTATAATAAAACAAACAGAAATGGAAAATAAATAAATAACCAAAAATAAAAAGCAAGGATTCTATGAAAAAGAATAATGGAGCAGAACGACCAATGAGAAATAAGTGCATAATAAAATAATAACAGTTAAAATACAACAGCTATATATTTAGGCCGCAAACAAATTACTTACAGGACGCTACTAATTCAAAATACGAAAAATAAGAGAGGACAGTCATACCTGTTCATTTCCAAAATGTGTGTCTCATTTTCAGACAAGAGCGCGGATTACAAAATCAAAATCTTACCTGCATGTAACTCAATCGAATCCTCAGGCTGTCTTCAGGATTAAAATAGAAAAAAAAAATGCAGGAAAACTTACCCTTACAGGTAGAATGTACCTTCGAAGAATATCTAAACAACACGGCACTTAAAAAAAAAAAAAAAAAAAAAAAAAAAAGCAGAGAAAAGAAACAAAGAAACAAAATGTTTTTTTTTTTTTTAATTTACAAGCAAACACTTTCTTCCGTACCCCACAAAATCCAAGCTTGTACTGACAATGTATACTGCTTCCTACACGTGACTAAACATTTCTGAATAGAAGGGACAATCCGTGGGAACGAATCTCACACTAGGCAGATTACAGAAATACTGTCGCCTTCTAAACAGGTCTTTTACACAGGAAGCCAATAAGTACTTATAAGTAGAAAGAGAAGGGGACAAAAACAGCAAATTTCTCTTGAACGACTGAATTGTAAGAATAATAATAAAAATAAAAAAATTGCCGGCTGATATGCAAATTAAAAAAAAAAAAAAAAGAAGGTACATATACATTTTATGTAGTGAGATAAAAAAAAAAATAATACTAGGAATATGCTACATTGCATAATAACATATATTTATCATTGTATTTCGTATATTATAGATATATATATATATGTGTGTGTAAAAAAAAAAAAAAAAAAAAAAAAAAGAAGAAAAAAAATAAATGATATATGTAGATGTAAATACTTAACTTAATCAAGCTTTGCATAACACTAATCAAGATGATTTGTATATATTCCTTTTCTATGTATATTACAAACATTTTGCATTTTATATTTTGCTTACAGTAAAACAAATATTGTTCAAATTTTGAATTCATATGTGTCTAGCAGCATGTAATTTGATATATATAATGATGAAATATATGTATTTTATGTATATATAAATCGCACCTTTTTAAACGGCAAAAATTTTGTTCTTACACAAAATGAATTTTCTTCTTCTTTTTCCCCTCGCGATATATGTTTTATATATATAAATAAATATATGTTTCAAGAATAGTCAAACTTTCAAAGGGATCTTAAGTTCATAATCACACATCTACGCACTCTACAACAGTAATAATAAGATATCAGTCTTAAGCACAAGCCAGCACTACCTATTTGACTCTTAAAATGCTGTAAAATAAACTCAATTAACAGTAAAATGCTCTTATTATAGTCCATGATACTAAAACAAAATGTGGAACTATATACACCGCAACCTCACTGACAGCAAGTAAAATGAGGTGAGAGTGCAAGACATTCACAAAACTGATGATTACACAAGGACTTTCAACATCAGTACTCTTTCGTAAAGTGTGGGCATTCATCTTTTTCCATACAGGGGGGAGAAAGCGGCATGTTGTGATGAATTACACAAAAATTAATCACATTGAAAATAAATGTATAATAAAACAAACAGAAATGGAAAATAAATAAATAACCAAAAATAAAAAGCAAGGATTCTATGAAAAGGAATAATGGAGCAGAACGACCAATGAGAAATAAGTGCATAATAAAATGAGGGGAACCAACTGCCAATGGAAAAGGTGTCTTTGAACACTCCCAGTAACAAAGAATTAGCATATGCTAATACAAAAAATGAAGAAGGGGCCAAGATGAGAAGGACTGGGGCTTTTGGCTTCCCTGACTCTCCCTGGAGCCTGACACCGAACCTGAAGAAGCAGATCTCTTCGATGGAAACCTAGCTGCGTCTTCTCAGAGATCTCCGGCCGACTATCAGGGCTGGCGGAACAATTGGAATGGAGATATTCTCCATACTTCTCTCCCCCCCTTTGCAAGTAATATAATTTCTTTTTCTTCTCAAGAGCATGACTATAAAATTAAATAATAATAAAGACATTTAAGAGGTTAAGAAGACATGCATAGAGACTATATCGTAAAAAAATGGTATCACATCGATATTAATATTGTTATTAAAAGCTATTCTAATATTATAGTTATGTTATGTGAAAAAAATATCCATGCTCAATAATTTAATATTTAAACTAGTAAATTGTCTGTCTTGTTACAGCAAAGTATCAAATCTTAATAAATATTTTTGCTGTTTAAAGTATCTGTTTTATTTTGCTCTTCTAGTGATTTATTTTATGTAATGATAATTTTAGATGTTTATGAGACCAAGATTAAATTACTATATATTCTGGGAGAAAATTGGTCTGTTTAAAAGTAGATTAATAGAAGTATTTGCAATAGTATCAAAATAATAGCAGGGTTGCCAACTGCTCCGATTTCTGCGGAGTTTCTCCGAAAAAATTTAAAAACTCCGCAATTCCGCAAAGTAATGTTTATGCTCCGCAAATTCAGTCTTGACCACCTAACTAAATATTTTTATTAAATACATAAAACTGAATAGTGGCAGACACTGAAAAAAAAATAACTATTTTTCTTTTTTCTTTCTTTTTTTTTTTTGAAGAACCACACGCTTCACTGTACAATACTCATAAATAAATAGTAAAGAAAAAAAAAGAAAGAAAGAAAACATTCTAGTGCTAGGCATTGCGTAATCGAAATATTGCTGACTCAGAATGGGAACAAGTATTTGTTTACATTAGCTAAGAGAGTGTTTAATTAAAACCACAAGCTGAAAGGGGGGAAGAAAGAAACCGAATGCTATGATTATGCGGTGTTTTGATTTTCATTTAAACTATATCAATGTTTCAGTTATCTTAATGCTTAATAGGTCTTTAAAAAAATTGTTTATTTTAATTATTTATCGATAAAAATAGTGGATTCAAAGCTACTGAACTTTAAGGCCGATTGACAACGCTTTATTTAAGATTTATTTGAAATAATTATGCATTTATTTTATCATTCACTTAAAGCATTAATGATTTATTATTATATCTTCATTTGTATCTGGGGGGGGGGGGGAATAAGTAAACAAATTATGACCAATAATCTGCAAAATTCTAAAGTTTACAAAACATATGGTCCCAAGCTATGCAGATTAGAGGGTGTTGACTCAGAGATGAGATCATTTACACATTTATATGAATATCGGAGATTTCGTTTTTAGATTTTTATGTGATAGTATAATAATTATTTTGACATTCATGAAAATTGTTGGAAATTTAATTTTTTCTTCCCCTTCGTGCTTTCTTTCTTTTTTTTTTTTTTTTATGTAACTGAATAATCTACTTTCATATATTGTCTTTATTTATGTATGGAAAATATGCCATTATGCAAAAAACAAATTACTTTTTGGTTTTAAGCTTATATTCAGACTTAATCGCATTTCCCATTCTTATCTCTCTTCACTATTTTGCTAAATATATTTGATTATCAATAAATATTTCTTAATTTCATATTATTGTTGTTAATTTATGTTTGTTAGTGGTTTCTTTCTTTCTTTCTTTTTTTTTTTTTTTTAATATATTTTTAAAATTGCTCCTCAAAGTAGCCAAAATGCTCCTCAAAATTTCTCTGAATACTCCTCAAACTGTTTTTGAAAAGTTGGCAACCCTGTAATAGTAATAAAACTTTAATACTTGATAAACAGCACTGCCATAAAATTGTGTTAGGATTTGGGTGTTATTGAATTCAGAAAGGGTGTTAAAAAAAATATCACGAATCTGGGCTGTTTGTCATTTTATCACTGGCTATTTAGCATAATTATGCAAAATTTTAACAACGCAATGATATCTGGTGGGGCTGAATTTCTGCTTCACTTTTTTTAAGTTAATATAGCTAAATTCATCCCAACAAAGTTATACCGTATAAAGCTCAGGATATAAGTTGAAGTATTTTCTGGGCAGATCCACCCTTTTATCAGCAACCATCAGTGTGGTCCGCTGCCAAAAGAGGGTGCCACAATCGATCTAAATCCGCTTGCGACTCGTGCCCATTACAAGCTGATTGGTTACTGATAATTTCTAAGTAACCAATAAAATAACAAAATTAAAAATTTTATTACAAAACTTAAATGTTTTCTGAATTACTTCTATCTATTTACACAGATATGTTAAGACATATACTGTTAAAAAAAATTGTTAGTGTTACAAAAATTATAAAAATATTAAAAATACTGTAGAACTTAAATATTTTCTGAATTATCTCTACTTATTTATACAGATTAATTAATTTTTACCATGTTTTTATTAACTTCTATTCTTGTTTGTCTCGTACAAATCTTGCAATCGATTTTTAACTAACTTCCCTACTAGTTAGACATTTTAAATTTTTAGAATAGCTCAGAACCCGATGACAATACAATACTTTGAAGCCTGATTTTTGAATTTTGGATTAGTTTTCTTTTAATTTATTACGATATGAAAATAATAATTTCTTAATAGCTTTAAATATAGCCATTAAAATATTAGCTATAATTTAATTGTTGCCAAAAAAAATTAAGAGGTGATTTTTTTTCAACATAAAAATAAATACATTTAATTAAACGTGAACGTTAAAAAATTGTAAAAAGTTAAATTATGCATCTTACAAAAATTGACGTCATTATCACTTTAAAAATTTTATATACATTTATAAAGTGCTAATGTAGTTTTCTAGCTAAGATTCAACAGAAAATTTAAAAACATGGTATATAAAAAGTTTTTTTATCTTATAATTATTAAAGCTTAAATTTTAATTAATGTACCAAAATTAATAAATTCAATTAAACATTTCGCTATGTAATTTAAAACTTTTTTTAATTTTTAATCTCACACAGATGTATTAAGATTTATATTATTAAAATAATAATTAACTAATGTTATAAAAGTAATAAATATAATTTAATAATTTACTCTAAAATTTAAATATTTTCTGAATTACCTCTATGTATTTGCATTTGCACAGATTTGTTAAAATTTATAAATATTAAGTTAATATTGTAAAAGTTCAGTATTAGCAGGGAATGTGTTAAGTTGCCAGTGGTTTAACTCTCTTTTTGATCTTAAATACTTTTAATCATTTTTATCTGTTTTAATTATATATATATTTTAATTGCAGAGAGCTTTAATTTTCATCGAATATTTATTATTTTATGATGTGGTTTCCGTGGATTCTATGGTGAAAATAGTATTGCCTAGACTGCAAAAATGTTTAGAAGATAGCAAAAATTTGAAGGATTCAGTAAAAATAAAAGCTATGAAGGTATGTTTTAAATTTTTTATGTTACAGTATATATATTTTTTGTGTTTTTATTTTTATTTATTTATTTTTTACTAGCAAACCCATGTGAAATTTTTGCACTACTTCTTTTCTTATTTACCTTTAAAATTTTAAACTCATAAATATTATACCGATTGCCCCACCTAATTAAAATTTTAATTTAGCAGAAGACAAATTATTATTAGAACCAAATTAATATTGTGCAATAGTGAAATAAAAATCATTCAAAGAGAAGTTTCAAAATAAAATTCATGGTTCATGATCCAGTTACTTCTGCAAAAAGTACAGTTTTTGTATAGGGCTTACATGACGCCTTTTAAATTTTTATTACTCTGTTGGCGATGACTTTTCATTTATTTATTTCGGCAAAATTTTTTGTTTTAAAAAAACTAATTTCAATTTTGATTATACTTTTTATGATTGTGAATTAAAAAAAGCCAATTTTAGCCAATTTATACTAATAATTCATATTTTTTAAAGTATTGCATATATACATTTTAAATATTGCTATGTTTAAAATAACGCTTGCAAAGATTCTGAAGAAGCAACTGTTAAAAATACTTTTTTCCGCAAAATAATCTCATCAGGCAAATGCAGTCATTTTTACCATGTTTTTATTAACTTCTATTCTTGTTTGGTTGTTTGTATGTTTGTCCGATTCAAATCTTGCAATCTATTTTTAACTAACTTCCCTACTAGCTAGACATTTGAAACTTTCACAGTAGCTCAGAACCCGGTGACAACACAATACTTCGAAGTCCGATTTTCGAATTTTTGAACAGTTTTCTTTTAATTAATTAAAATATGAAAATAAGCTCCTAATAACAATTAGCCATTAAAATATTAGCTATAATTTAATTGTTGCCAAAAAAAATTACGAGTTCATTTTCTTTCAACATAAAAAATAAATACATTTAATTAAACGTGAACCTTAAAAAATTAAACATTTTTTTTTTTTTCATTATTATTATTAGTTCACTGAACTGAGTCCGCATGCTTAAATATAGCTTATATATTATTTTTTATCCTCACATATTTTATTAATGATTCATCAGAAAATTTAAAAACATGGTATATAAAAGTTTTTTTTTTATCTTATAATTATTTTTTATTAGATCATTGAGCTGATCCACAGCTTAAATATTGTCCATTTATAAATATTATTTTTTATCCTCGCATATTTTATTAATTACATCATCATCTTATCGTTGCGATAAAACATAATCATAACTTGTCCATGTTAAAGAAATATTATATAGATATTTCAATCTTTTAACATATTGCCTTTTATCTTAGGGGACAAAAAAAAAAAAATATTTTATTTCATTAATAAGTTTTTAAGACTCTAATTTTCAATCTTTGCATAATAAACACGGACATGCAATCACTGTTTGCAGAAAGTTTTTCTACTTTGCGGAAATTTTTTTAATATTGCTTATTAAAAGAAAAAGAATTAGTTTTTTTAAGCTTATTACTTAAAAAATAAAAGACATAAATATCTATTTTCAATTATTTATGCTTCATTTACTTGTGCTGAATTTATTGATTCTTTTTCTGCCTGCGTAAAAGGATACATATATCACATCCTCTCAGTGGCGCCGACTATGTGGGGGCTCGAGGGCTCGAGCCCCCCCAGAAAATTTTCTGTAGGGGCTCAGCCCCCCCAGAAATTTTGAATACTGATTCACTATTAAACAAGAAAATCTTTCCTCTATTTCTATTTAGTTTTTTACCAAAATCATAGCTGTAAAGTAAGGTTGTTGCAATTCAAAATAGACATAAATTGACTAAAAAAAAAAAAAACAAGAAAGGCTGAAAGTCTCTGTATGGGGCGCGGGGGGGGGGGGGAGATCAGAGGAAGATGATTCCCTTTGCTGTGCTATGGGAATCCCAATCACTTATGGTTTGTGCATGAGGAGCAAAAGTTTTCAGAAACATCGATGCAAAGTAATATAACTATTTTCACAAAAGTTACTGCCATATTGTTATTACATTTTTAATTTTAATTTTATTTTATTAATATATTATACGCTTGATGCTACTCTCTTCCCTAAGTTTAAGTGAAAATAATTTTTATAAAGGTTTCTGAGATGTTTAATTCGCCTTTTTTTTTTTTTTTTTTTAAATTATTTAATTTGCATTTTATTTATTTGGTTGCTTCTTTTTTCCCTTGGCATTTTTAAATAAAAATGAACTATTTTGGATGTAAGTCATGAATTTATAAACAATAAGAAGTATATAATATTTTCCTCCCTCCCCCTTTTTTTTATGAAACTTTTTATTTTAGGAAAATAAACCTTGATAATCTGGTGTGTCACTCATAAAATTAAATTTTATGGCCTATTGGAGCTGTGCCATGTTCAAATTTGTCACTTGATATAGCTGCTCTAATGCAGACTCAGTGACCTTGCCAACATAAATTATGTGAGAAGTGCCGAACTGTTTATCAGCCAGGGTAGTTCAGTGGTTAGAGCATCCGCGCGTTAAGCGGAACGGCCCGGGTTCGATTCCCGATTCTGGTATTTTTCACATAGTTGGTAAAATGTCAGCCTTCTACTCCATTCTATCAAAATTTAATTAATGATAGTTTATGAAATTTTAACATTTTAAGTAAAAATGAAGAGTAAGAACAAATATTGTTTTTAAAACTTAAAGAGAAGATATAGCAGAAATTATTTCGAGATTCTGTCTTTCCCCTCCAATTTTAACTTAACATAATCACAATATTGTTTTCAAACTGAAGTGACTGATGGCCGTATTATCCCAGCGACCTCCCTGCTACTCTTAATTTTGTTTTATAAATTCGATTTACATAAACTAAATGGCAAAAATTATGATGGCATTTTCAGGACCAGTTTTGGGGCCCTTTGCTACTCAGGACGCCTCTGGCACGTGCCCCTGTGTTAATCAGGCCGTTGTTTGTGTGTGCATAAGCATGGGTGCATTATTATACCAAATTTGATGACCTTGTATTAGAAATATGATCCCCCCCCCAAAAAAAAAAAACATCCTGGCTACGGCCTTGGTTCGAGCCCCCCCAGAAAATTTTCAAAGTCGGCGCTGCTGCATCCTCTTATGTATTTATATATATTTGTTGTTTTAAATGTTATTTAATGTTGTATATATATTCTTTTTTTTTTTGTATTAAATCTTTTAATCTGTATGTTCGCTTGAAGTTTTTCATTTTATCTAAGTCTGGTAAAAGATGAAATGTTTTGGAAGTGGAACAAAAACAAAAAACAGAATTTGAAAAACTTCATTTTTGAATGAGATATCTTTATAAAACAAAGCCAAAAAAAAAAAAAAAAAAAACATAGGATTTACATAGGCAGAAAGAAGGGGGGGGGGGGATCTGATTTGTGTGTGTAGCCTTAACATGTCACCAAATATAATTTTGCTATAAGTATTTATAGAAAAATGGAAATTCTGATGGATTTTGGTGAATTTGAAAATTTATTAGTCACTGTTAATTTCAAATAAACAAATAAATAAAGACTTTTTTTTTTTTTTTAGTCAAAATAAAAGATAAATCATATCAAAATGAAATCAATTTAAATTTTAAAGTTTTAAATGTATTAAAAGTTAATATGTATAGTGGTAGTTACTAATTAAATTAAACTTTATATTGAGTAAAATCATCAAAATAGGCTCTGGAAAAGAATAGTTTTGCAAAATCTGAAAAATTAAAGTAGGAACTGCTGACTTACCCAGTTTGCAGAAAAAAAAGTTTTATTAAAACGTAATAATAATAATAATAATAAATATTTTTTGAAAATCTATGCAACACTAGAAAATATAAAGTTTAAGACATTTTACTTGGATACCATATTAGAATTTTAGCATTTGAGAATTAGAATTGAATAGCACTTGGAACATTCAAAGATGAATTCCTCAAAACGTTATATAAACATTTGTACATTTCAATAATGAATCAAGCGCAAAACCGTGTTTTTGTAATCTGAGTACAAGTCCTTAATATTAAAAAAAAGTTATGTCATAAGTTTAACATTCTAAAAATAATTCAATGTAAAAAAAAAAAAAAAAAATCTGGTGGGACTCCACTCGACATTGAGTAATTAATGGTTTTGTAGATAAAGTAAAGTAAGAGGAGTTGTTAAATAAACAAAAGAGAGAAAATTATAATTGGGTGTTTGAGTATTTTTCTCCATATAGTACACGATGTTTAATTTAACGCTACTGAACTTTGAGCCCATAGATTATAATGATAACAAATTTTTCGTTGTGTCCCTATAAAAACATATAAAAGCTAGATTCATTAAAATGCTTACAGTTAGTGCAACAGGGACTTATAATATTCATATAAATTTTCAGCTATATTGAAAGACGCTATCGCATTTTTAAAAATTTGGTCCCATAGGCCATAATGATAAAGAATTTTTCTTTGTGTTTCTGTAAAAAAACTGTAAGTGCTAAATTCACCAAACTGTATACAGCTCATGCAACTGTGACCTATAACATGTGTACAAATTTTTTGCTCAGTTTAATAAGGCATTTAGATGTTATCATACTTTTAAAAATTTGGCCCCATAGGCCATAATGATAAAGAATTTTTATTTGTGTCCCTGTAAAAAAGATGGTGAGTACTAAATTCACCAAAATCTATACAGCTCGTGCAACTGTGACCTATAATATGTGTATACATTTTTTGCTCAGTTTAATAAGGCGTTTAGACGCTAACACACTTTTAAAAAATTGGCCCAATAGGCCATAATGATAAAGAACTTTTCTTGGTGTCCCTGTAAAGAAACTATAAGTGCTAGATTCACCAAAATCAATAGGGTTTGTGCTACGGTGACTTACAACATACGTACCAACTTTCAGCTCATTCGAGCAAAGCGTTTAGACGCTAGCGTGTTCACTCGCACGCATAAACACATGCATACACACACAGCATCATAAAAATAATGAAAACGGACTCAGGTAACCTCAAAACGTATAGGAACATCAAAATCTCAAATTCGGATTTTTGACATGATTACAATACTTTCCTGACTATAGTGTTCGAAAAGTAAAAAAAAAAAAAAAAAAACTCTGGTGTATGATATTTTTGTAATTAATTTATTAGGCTTTTCACCTAAGTTAGGATGACACACATTTTCTGTTTATTTTGAAAAGATACAAAACATAAGTTAGGATAACACATTATGTATTCCGTGGATTTTTTAGAAGATACACAAACTTGAAGACAAGTCAACAGAAAAAAAAAAGTTATGCCATTTGAAACATAACATAACCTCAAACTAAATTAAGATAAAGTACCACCTGTTAGTGATAAAGTTTCATAACTTGCTTAAAAAGATTTAAATTTGAACAAGCATAATATCTATTTATTACACACAAGATAGTTTTCACAAAACGGGCTGAAGAAACCCTGTTGAATAACTGTAAAATTAAGACAACTATTGAAAAATTGTAAAGTAATTAAAAAAAATGGAGGAGGGGGTTGAAAATTCATGAAAAAATTAATTTATGAATAAAAGACTTTTAAATATAAAACTGCTTTATACACCATAAAATAAAAGGAATCACTGGTTTCAAAAGGATATGCCCTTTCTTCTTCAGGTGCAAAAAATACATGCTACCTTGGAGGCAAGAGCAAGATTTGCTGTCTACTGCAAGGTTGCTCATATACGTGCTACTACTTTGCCAAAGTAGTAGCATGATTTTTTACACCTGAGGAAGAAAGGTCATGTCCGTTCAAAATCAGTAATGCTTCCTTTTATTTTGTGGTGTTTGAAAAAGTTTTATATTTAAATTAAAATAAAGACTGTAAAATGCACACTGTTTTAAAATACTATTGTGTAGTGCATATTATCTAAATGCATCCCCAAATCTTAAAAATTATAATTCTAGTTTTATGATTTTTTTTTTTAGTGTAAAGATAAAAATAATAAAACTTTGTTGTATTTTATTTGAAATTTAGTTAATAATGTACATTGTGCTTAATTTTCTAAAGAAACAACAACAACAACAACAACAAAAAAAAAAAAAAAAAAATGAAATACTGTTGCAAAGATTGCAAGATATCCCCCCCCCCCCTCTTTCCCCATACATATATATTAGAAAAAAAAAAAAAAAAAAAATTGAAAGTAATGTATAATTTCAATGCTTTTAGAATTAAAGTAGAAAAACTAAATGTTCTTGATATTTAAAATGTTTTAAAATTACCTTTTTTATGAATTGGAATTCAAGATTAAATAGTTGTTTTACTTCATATATTTTTTTTTCATAAATAATAATAATAATAATAAATGTTTTAGGCATCCATTGATAAAACTAATTCTAATATATCTATGAAAAACTGATAAATGGAAAATTGTGTATAACTAAAATGTTTCAATTGCAGATATGTAAAATTATTGAAATTTTAAATGCAAAGATCCAGAAGAAATTTAACCAGCAAGAAACTTTATTTTCTACAGAAGCAGAAACTGTCAAAAGTTGATATTGAATAAGTATTATGTAAATTGTTTGTGTAAATAAGGTTGTAATTATGATATACTTAAAATAATGTAAATAAATACATTGTATATAAATAAAATAAAAAAAGTAAATTGTACATGTAACATATTGTCAATTTATTTTTGTCTGTGTCTGTGTCAACCATTTCTTCATTACAGAACTGAGAATTTGAAAAAAAAAAAATGCTGTAACAAAAATGTAGAAGTAATATAAATAACAAAATCAACATTTAGTTACTTGATATTGGAAATAAAAATATACATTCACCTGATGGCCACCAAACAATATAAAGTGATGACTTAAATGAATTAACCCTTTTGCTACCAGAGCCTCAGGAGAAAAACCGCCACCACAGCCCAGACGTCTTACTATTTAAATATGATACCAATTGTCATTTATTTTTGTGGGATGTATCTATAACGTTCTAACTAAAGTCAATAACATCCTGTATCTATTTTATTGTTTTATAACATAACCCGTCTGTGTGCGACATGATTTGATGCAAACAATTATCATAAACTGATATGAATACCCGTCACATATTTGTGACGCCGGGCTCAGGTAAGAAAATCGGATTGTCACATATATGTGATGCTGGTAGCGAAAGGGTTAAACAACTTAACAAACTTCTTTCAGGAATTTATCTAGGAAAAATTTGGATCGAGAAACAGGCTCTTCACAAAAGTCAGTGATCTTAAAATGAATTCTACATAAAAATAGATGAATTTAAAATGAACTTTTCAAAAAATTCATAATATTAAAATGGATTTTTCTCAAAAATTGAAATTTTAATACATATTTTTTTTTTAAGATGCAAAGAGAGATTGAGATAAAAAAACTGTGCTGAGAAGGGGGGGGGGACACGTTAGTTGTTAGAATGTAAAACTTCACAAATTCTAAATTTTCTTTGCATTAATATATGTAATGTATTTATGATTTTATATGAAAAATTAATTTAACAGTGACTACGACAATAATGAAAGCTTAGCAAGTAATTGCATGAAAATATTCCTGATTTATTTGAACTAGGTTTTTATTATTAATGTGAGAACTAGGCATATGTGGGATAACTTTTTGGTTGTATTGGTAGTGTTATACAAAACATAATGTATAATGGTGTTTAAAAAAAGAAAAAGAAAAAAGTGAATTCTGGTAATAAACGTTAAATGTGACAATTTTGCCAACCTGTTCTAAAACAATATATATATATATATATTGTTGCGTACTTGGGGGTTCGTGAGTTGTCTGAGAATGAAAAGCAAATCTTGCAGAGGCTAGAAACTTTATTTACAGAAAATTCTAGAAGAATACATGTCTATAAACCAAGTATCAACTTCACTTCCACCAGTAAACACAGCTTAGATAACAACTGTCAAGAGCAAATGACAGTACAAACTGTATCAGAGCATTAACACACAGCAAGACTGTAATCCAAAGAGGCTCAGAGCTCTTTATCGTAAGGCAGTTGGCGAGAGACTGACTGATTTGGTGGCCTCCTTTTATATCCCTCTATCAAACCCAGAATCTTCTGGTAACTTGTAGATATTTTTACAAATATATATATATATATTTGAAAAAATAAATATATATTTCTATATATATATTATATATATATTTCTACAAAAATGTAAGTCCAATTAGTAAAAATTGGACCCTGAGAAAATAAAACCTGTATGAATCCTTGCTTTCTTCCTTGACATCCATAATCATTCATTAATTGACGCTATGGAAATTCCTTATTTTAGCAATTAAAATGTAAATTAAGTCAAATAGTGTAATCCCACATTTCAAAAATCAGCCACAAAAAATGTGGCATGTTTTAGAAAAAAAAAAAAAGATTTTTTTTGTCTGTTATTGGAAAAAAGCTATTCAGCTAAAGTATTTGCAATAAAGTGCTGAGCAAGCTGAAAAAATTTTACTCGCCACAGGTGAGTAATTTAAAATTTTGAATTTTCTGGTTATTTAGTACTTTTATAAAAAAAATTCCATCTTTCAAAAAACTGAAATGTGGTTTCGTATTCCAAATATAAGTTCTCTACAAAAGAATATTCTTTACTAATTCCACAAATAAACATAAATTAAGCAATGTAATAAATAACCACGCTTAACAATTATTTGGAAAAATGTACTGAACTTATAAATTTTTTTTAAACTTTTACAGGTTAATTTCATTTCTTGTTCAATTTTAAGTACTAATATTAATTTATTTTAATTAATTTTGGTGTGCCGATATTGACATACATGTATGTATTGCTTGTCAATAATACAAAACACTTAATTTAAGAAAAATAATCTGGTGTGTCACTCACACGACTTTCTCTTACCCTGAAATTTAATACTATAAATACAGGTTGGAGATTAAGAGTTAAGATAACGAGTACTGTTGTATAAACCTGTGTTAAACAATTCAAATTAGGCTTCAGAAGAGTTTTATATGATAATGAGTTCTGTGTGAGGGGGGCTAACTCCTCGTTTCATTAATGCACCTACATTTATATAGAATTTAATTCGGTTATTAAAAAATAATTCTGTTAAAAAAAAATAATAATAATAAAATTATTATTTAAAAAAATTGTCTTTTATGATAATGCAGACGATTTCCATATTAGACAAGTAGTATAACACTAAATATATATATATATAAAAAAAGTTGAATTTATTCTCAATATTACATAAAAAAAAAAGAATTTTTTTTTTTTAAATGTAATATTGAGAATAAATTCAACTTTTTTTTTTTACGAAAAGTTTAGTGTAGCATCCTTATATGATACACATTTAGAATACCAAGTTTGAACTTTCTGCCATAGTTTGTTTTTGTGGTATGCTGATAACAGACAGACACACACAGACCAACCACTAAAAACATGATTTTCGTATTCAGGGGACCTCAAAACGTGTAAATATAACAAAATCTCCCTTTCGAAAATTTGACCCAAAAAGAATACTTTCTCTACCTTATGGGTAAGAGAAAGTAATAATTACATTTAATACAGTAAAAATGTAGTGTGGCAAACATGACAAATAACAAACGTGTTTTGAGTGACTCATCTTTATCACTCATTTGCTCTAAATTGAGACACATTTGAAGTATTTAATTTACACAAACAGTACTTTCATCTGATATGTAAATTACAAAAAGTTCTAAAATTTAAATAAATAAATATATTAAAAATTATTTAATGGTGTGACAGACATAAAAAAATGTAAAAATTTAGAATTATCTTATACTTACTTATTTTTCAATTAAATATTTCTTTTTAATTAATGTTATAAAAAAAAAAATTGTATATATAATGTATTATATTTATTTGTTTATGTTTCATATGTTTTCTATCGTGAAAAAATAAAATGATTGAGTTAATTGAAAAGTAAACTAGTATGTTGTGGCCACCTCAAGACTTTCTTCTATATTTTCCTTTATTAATTCACTAAGTGCAACTAATTTATTAAAATTATCTAACAGGATGAATGCAAACGATTTTCATCTTTGAGAAAACAAACACTAAATATCCAAAGAAAGATAGTTTTAATGTTTATAAATAGCATATTAAAAAATGCATTTTTATAATGGTTATCAGAAATCAGGGTTAGTACAGTTATATGCTATAGAAGTTTAGATATAGCTTTCCCATTATCGAGGAAAATTGCAGTATAGCAGTGCCACCTATTAACCAGTAAGCACCCAAGTTGAATCAGCGTAATGTCTCATAATGGCCTTCTCGCATGTCAAGTTTTGTTTGATGATACGTAATCGAACCTAAAATATAGTCTTCCTTTAAATTATAGAAATCGCTGTTTAGCATCGCTACCTGTTGAGCAGTTGACACTAAAAGTTGACAGTCGTAAATTTATGTCAAGGTGCATCTGCATATATAAACTTATATGCAATTCTGTGCCGAAGTTCCTGAGATATAGCCTTCCCTTAACCTGCAGAAATCGCTGTATAACAGTGCCACCTGTTGGCCGATAAGCATTCAAATTGAATTAACATAATGTCTCATAATAACCTTCTTACATATGAAGTTTTGTTTGATTATACGCAATAGAACCTGAGATATAGCCTCCCCGTAAATTGCAGAAATCGATGCCACCTGTTGAGCGGTTGACACCATAATTTTACAGGCACTAATTTAGGTCAAGGTGCATCTACATATAAATTTATATACAATTCTGAGCTGTAGTTCTGGAGATACAATTGCCACAAAATTTTTGTCACACACACACAGACAAACAGACATTTTCTTAAAATGGTCAAATTGTGTTCTAGACAACGTGTAAATCCGTCGAAAACCAGAAGTCTAAAATTTTTATGAATCCAATACTTTTTTCTATTGAATATAAAAAAAGGTAAAAATGGACTTTTTGTCCCCATTTGTATCAAATTAATCTACACAGTGGGGCTAACAACTTGGGGACCCTTTTTAAAAAAATTATGCCTGATGTTTTTAGTAATATGCTTCTAGCTACGAATTGTAAATTAAATAAGAAAATATTTAATACATTTATACTAAAAAAATTGTTATTTCTAAAATTGAAAGTTAATATGTAGAAATTTACTAAGATTTTACAATTGGTTTAATTGATATACTTATTTTGAACTCTTCACTGCTGCACTATAAAATATCAAAGTAAAAATCTTCTGCAATATTATGGTTGTCATAATTGCTTATAAAAATATTTTTTACTTGTAAAAAATTCCCCTGTTAAGTTCTCTGTCAAAGAAAGGCCCTTCTTCGCTACAATGTGTGTAATTTATGTACATACTTCTCTTTAAAAGCTCAATAAGTAAACATTTAAAACTATTGTTACAAATTTGTAAATAATTGTGTTTGTTTTTGTATAAATTCTTTCAGAGAGGCTTAGTAAGTTGATAAAATGCTGATCTTGTGCATTTCTAGTCATTTTAGCATTAAAATAGCCTACTTCCTATTCTTAAATCTAAAATAAAATAGAAAAAAATCTTGGAGTATGTGATGATTTCCTACCTTTTTTTCCTCTACATTCTTTTAGATAAATTGGTAAAATATTGGCACTAGTATGGTATAGAAAACTACAATAAGTTTCCTATCCAGATAAGCATATGGGTGAAAGAGATCCTATTTCAATAAAAATGTTTTTGGCATATCCACATCCTATGCTGAACTTTTCATAAATTTGAAAAGTAACGGGAAATTAAAGTACCTTTCTTTGAATTTAGCCTTTTGCTTGATTATATTTCTTTTCATGCACGTTTAGGTGAAATTTTGCCCTATTCTCCCATTTTAAGAAAATCGTAAATTTTGAATGACTTCTGAAGTTTCTTAATTAGAATATTGCAAATGAATAGGGTTCTTGCCAGTCTCATAAATATTTTGAAATTGGTCCAACCTCTCTGCGATCATTTGTTCATGAGATATCGTATACACAGACTAACAAACTAACGGACTTACACACTAACGGACTAACAGACACCATACCCATTTTGATATTTTCGGATTCCTCACACCTCAAAACGTGTAAAAAAGTAAAAAAACCGAGGTCGAAAATTTTTATGATTACCTAAATTTCTCATACCTATTGTATGATGGGGGACTAAAAGTAAATAGCTGTTATAATTTTTTTTTTAACATTTTATATAATTTGTCATGTGGGACACCTCTGGCCTAGGTCTTTCTATTCATAAACTCGCTGCAAAATTAACACAAAATTATAACTTAAAGCTTCATTTTTATTTCCACCAAATCATGGTACAGTTCAAATATTTATTGAGAATAGGAAAATTAAATACTCCTTTTTGCATAGTAAAAAATTATCTGCATCACAATATATGGTTATAATTAATCATGCAACACAGTTCTTTACAAATAATAATAAATAATTTCATACAGCATGATGCATTTCTTTTTCCAAACAATTCTCCTCAGTCATCAGGTCTTCCATTGCAACTGAATTCTGTTATTATGGATGATCTAAACTGAATAAGACAATGTTAATTTTCTTTTCTTTTGACATTCCTCTAAATAAAAATTCTTTTGTCTGCTCTTCTTTTCTCTCTCCTTTCTTTTTGCTTATTGCTCAGAATTTATAAATAAGGTATCATGAGTTCAGAAGGAGGGTCTTGCTATTATAACACAGTTCTTCGCAGATGTATTGCTGCAAATATAAAATTTTAAACAAGTTTAAATGTAAATCAAAGAATCAATAAAATATTTTGTAAAACATAATAAACTACACAACAAATATATACTATCAAAATTATGTTTACAATTATTCAATAACTGAACTTTGTAAATTCAGTTAACTTATACACGGTGGTTTAAAAGGTCATGCTCAAACGGCATGCATGGGTGTGTCAGGTCATTAAGAATAAGAATTATATATGATGTAGGAGCTGGGGGGTTAGAAACACAATCGTTACAGTGCAATTGCATTGTGATCATCCTGAAAAAGAAAAGATAACAGTGTAAAAAGACCTTTATTTTACAAAATATGTAATCAGAGTCCAGAATATAAATGAAAAATGTTACAACTCACAAGAAGTGCTTGAAATGTGCCTCATTAACCGCAATACATGCTTCATATCGTCATTGTGTCTTTTTACATACATACTAGTTGGCTAGAGCTTATCTGCCTCAAGTGGGTTACAATCATGTTTTCGACCCCCAGATCCTATATAATTCTTAATCCTCATGACCTAACACACCTACACCTGCCGTGAAGTCATGACTTTTTGAACCACCCTGTAATGTAAATGTACCCAATATTATCTGAACAGTTAGGTTTTATACATTTCGCTTTGTTTTATCATTGCTCTTTTAAAGTATTTGGATGTATAAAGATTTATAGTTGGAAATAATTTGAAGTGCATTTTAGGTTGTGTTAAACATTTTTTTATTCCTGTACTAAATTTAAATATACTACTTGGTGGATATACTACAATCGATAACCAATAAACAGAGCTATTCAAAATTAAGTCAAATAATTTTCGTTGAATGGTGTGCAGGAAAATTATCTGAATAATTAAAAAAAAATGGTCTAGTTTAATAACGACCTTAAACGTTTAATGAATGTGTGTTCTGGAAATTTTGCTACTTAGCACCCCCTCCCCCTTGCAGGCATGAGAATTTTCCGCGGATCCTCGATTTTCCGCTTCTTTGCGATTTTCGTTAATTCCGCGGTTTTTTATTTTGTTAAAATCAAACTCCAGTAACGATCACGCTCCACGAAAAACTTTAGCTTCTCAATCTTTTTCCATCCAAAATATAAATGTCAATATTCATTTTAAACATGCTTTATCAGATTCTATAACATGTAAAAGAACAGAATTATTCAGTATTTCTCACTCATGTAATTTTTTTTGTCCCCCTCCCCCCCTTTTCATCTCTAACCATTGCCGATGAAAAATTCTGCGGGAAGCCTTTTTCTTTTGAATATTTATCCATCCACAATATTAATTTTAAACTTACTTTATGATATTCTAGAACCCATAAAGAAGCAGAATTGTGTTTAATATTTCTCTCATGAACTATTTTTTACCCTCCCGCCCCCCTTCTTTCCCATTTTCCACCACCAGCCAATGATTAAATGTTGATTGCTAGCTAACTTTTTTTCTTTTTTTTAACACATGTTTTATTGTGTTGATGTGCATTATTCTTTTAGTTTAACTTGTCACTTTTAAAATATTTTATATAGTTTTTTCCTGTGAGCATTATTTTTCATTTGAAATAAATTTTATGAGTGTACATTTGTATAGTTCTCCCCGCACGTGTTATTTTTCATTTGAAATTAATTTTATGAACACGCGTGTTTCCTCTTTTTTTAATTTTCTGCACTCTCATGCCTGCCCTTGGAAATAACTGTAAATACCTAAAAAGCAATGTTTATTGTGTCAATATGTTTACCCCCAGTCTTGTTTTATAGAAACACTTTCACCAGTTGAAACATTCACAGACCAAATTATTCCAATTTGGCACAGGATCTAAGAGTTTTATTATTTTTTCTATAATCATTAGATTTAAATATTGGTTTCGTAAAAATTTTTGACTTCCAGTCGTTGATAGATTTACACATTTTCAGAGATCAAATCACCATTTGACCATTTTTAGAAAGTGTCCGTCTGTGTGATATGTGACAAAATTTTTGTGGCAATTGTTCCTCAAGAGCTGCTGCACAGAATTTAATATAAATTTACATGTACTAGTTGCATCTTAAGATAAATTAGTGTCTATTAACTTTTGGTGCAAATCGCTCAACATGGGGCATTGCTACATTACGATTTCTTCCATTTAAGGGAAAGCTGTATCTCAGTTTTTATTGTGTATAATTGAACAAAACTAAACATTTGAGAAGGCCAGTATCAACATTATATCCATTTGATTTGGGTACATATCGGTTTATAGGTGGCTCTGCTATATTGAAAATTTTCCGGTTACCGTGAATTATATCACAGATGCTGTTGCATATAATTGCACAAAACTTGTTTTATGAAAGGGCCATTATGAAACACTATACTAATTAAATTTGAGTCCATATAGGCCAACAGGTGATGGTGCTGTACTACAATTTATCCCATAAATAGGAAGACTCAATATCTATTTCTATGTTATAAATGCACGAAACTTTATGTGTGAGATAAAAATTATGAAGAGAAACGCTAACTTAAGTTAGGTGTATATCGGTCGACAGGTAGCGCTGCTATTACTCATTTTCGGTGATTTCCCCATCACTACATCTTGGCATCAGTTGATTAAAATTGCACCAAATTTCATATGTAAAATCTTTTTTGTGAGAAGCTATGGTTAAACTTCTATGCATATCGAACGCTAAGTGGCGCTGTTATATAGAATGACTAGCAGGCTATGTCCGCTTCGCTTGTCCCTATTTTTAAATGAATCGCTATAATTACTGAATTCTCAAAATTGCATTTTTTTTTATCACATGAAAACAAAATCGGATTAGGGAAAATGTCGCACCGGGTTCCCACTGCCTTCGGAAAAAATTCCTAAAATGCTCTAACTCTTATTTCTATTATTTTCCCCCTTCGCCCCCCCCCCTCCCGTCTATCCTAATAATTTTACAAATTCGAAAATATCCGCAATCTATTTGTAGGTATCAAAAACCTCTATGCACCAGTTTTAAACGATCTATCTCTTTTTTAATTTTTTTGCCCCTCCGCCCCCCCCCTTCCCGCCCCTCCCAATAATTTTACACATTCAAAAATATCCGCAATCGATTTGTAGGTACCGAAAACCTCTATGTATCAATTTTGAATGATCTAACTATATTTTTTCCCCTCCGCCCCCCCCTACCCGGCCCTCCTAATAACTTTACATTTTCGAAATTATCCCCATTCGACTTGCAGGCCTTTAAAACCTATCTGTACCAATTTTGAACGGCCTAACTCTATTTCTATTTCTTTTTGCCCATAGCCCCCCCCTTCCCGCCTCTTCTAATAAATTTACAAATTCGAAAATAACCGCAATCGATTTGTAAGTATCGAAAACATCTATGTACCAATTTTGAACGATCTAACTCTATTATTATTTTTTTTGCCCCCCCCCTCTCCCTCCCCCTTCTCGCCCCTCCTAATATACACTTTCGAAAATATTCCCATTCGACTTGCAGGCCTTTAAAACCTATCTGTACCAATTTTGAACAGCCTAACTGTATTTCTATTTGTTTTTGCCCCATAGCCCCCCCCCTTGCTGCCCCACCTGGGGGCTAAAATTCTAAAATTCCAGAAATTGGTTTTTAGATGCATTAGCTATATTTTAGAGCAAAAATTTCAGGTATATCTGTTTTTTTTGTTTGAGATATATAGGATTATGTGAAATCACGTTTCTCCCCTCTCCCCCCCCCCACCCTTGGGGACCGAATTTCTAAAATTCCAGAAATCGATTTTCAGACATTTGTGTTAGCTATATTTTAAAGCAAAAGTTTTACGGATATCTGTTCTTTTGTTTGAGATATGAAGGATTTTGTGAAATCACGTTTTGCCCCCCCCCCCCCTTCCCCCTTGGGAGGCGAATTTTGTAAAATCGCTTTTTAGTGGATGCCTACGTCATAGAAAGAACATTGTCACAAAATTTCATGCTTCTAGGTCTAAGCGTTTGGTCTGGGCGATGATGAATCATCCCCCTCACTCACTCAGTCAGGAAGAACGATTTTATATACTACTCCGATTCAAAAAATTAGAATAATGTAAAAAAAAATGAGTTTGATGTTGCTAACGCGTCAATTTGCATACTGCGTCCAGGAAAAAATATATTAAAAGTATCTAATTATCTTCAGAGCATTTATAAATATAACATAAATATTTATTTTTATCTGATATATTAATAATTAACTATTTAAAAAATATTAGAATAATTCAAAGAAATAGAATACCTCGATAGCATGGTTCAAAAAATTAGAATATTCAAATTTTTCTTATAAGTTGAGAGAACGGCTGCGGGATTAACATCTGTGGGACTATAAAATGTGCTCCGTTGAAAATGAAAAGTCGTTTGGCATTTGATTGTAGCGTAGTATATGCTTAATATGGGACGAAAGAGCGATTTATCTGAGGCTGTGAAATATCGTATTGTGTACTTGCACGAAATAGGAAAAACACAATTTTTTATAGCAAAAGAAGTGAAATGCTCTCAAGCAAGTGTGAGTAGAGTTTTGAGAGAATATTCTAATAATAAGTGTTTTCAAAATAAACACTTTAAAAGTGGTCGAAAGCCAGTAACTTCAAGAAGAGATGAAAGGCAATTGAAAAAGATTGTGAAGAAACATCGTTTTCGGAGTGTGAGATATGTGCATAGAAAATGGAAAGAAATGGGTATAAATGTCTCCAAATCTACAACACTACGACGACTTCGCAAATTAGGTTTTAGATCACGTGTGCCTAAGATAAAGCCATTATTATCATATAAGCAAAGGGCTGCTAGAGTTAAATGGTGTAAACAAAGGCTATTTTGGGATCACGACGATTGGAAAAAGATACTTTTCAGCGATGAAAGTGTGTTTTGTGTGTCTCACGGAAATCAAGGTATACGTGTCTGGAGACTCAAACATGAAGCTTATAAGAAAGAATGTTTAAAACGTTCGTTTAAATTTGCGACCTCTGTTATGGTATGGGGCTGCATGACTGCTGAAGGCCCAGGCAGGTTGTGTATTGTTTCCACAACAGTCAATTCAGAAGTCTATCAAGAAATTCTTGAACATTTCATGATTCCTTCAGCTGAGGATTTATGTGATGACGATTTCTTGTTTCAGGAAGATTCAGCTTCTCCCCACACTTCCAAATCAACAACTAAATGGCTCAAAGAGAAGGACATACCTGTACTCCCTTGGCCTGCAAACTCACCCGATCTAAATCCTATCGAGAATTTGTGGGGAATTATGAAGAAACGACTTCAAGAAGTTGCGCCTAGAGACAAAAAAGAACTTATTTCTAGTATAAAGAGCATATGGGCGAATTTGGATAAAAAAGATTGTGAACCTTTAGTTAAAAACATGCCAGAACGTTTAAGAGCTGTCATTAAAGCTAAGGGTGGTGCAACAAAGTACTGATTAGCAAGTAAAAATACTTAGAGTTTAAATTATGTTCAATATATTTTCATTATTCTAATTTTTTGAACCATGTTAGAAAGTATTCTAATATTTTGAATTTTTTGTTGTTAGCTGATTTAAATATATTTTCTATTTCATTGTAATGTGTTTACATTTTTATAATCTGCAAAATATGCAGATTCATATTATAGTACTTTATATTTGATATTGTTGATTATTTATTTGATAAATTCGATTTTCATTTCCCTTGACCATATTTCTTTTCATTATTCTAATTTTTTGAATCGGAGTAGTAGATAGATATAGGAGAAAGTTTTGTAATGGCACAACATACTTATTTTATTTGCACCCACTGTCTTTTTCATTCATTAGAACTTCAGGATACAGACGTTTTAACTTCGATTGTTGACCTTGGATAGTACATTTTAATAGTTAAGGTCCTTTTTACTTTCTCTTACCCATAAGGTAGAGAAAGTATTGTTTTGGGGTCAAATTTTCCAAACTGAGTTTTTGTTATATTTACACGTTTTGAGGTCCCCTGAATCCGAAAATCATGTTTTTAGCAGTTGGTCTGTGTGTGTGTGTGTCTGTGTGTCTATCTGTTATCAGCATATTTCAAAAACAAATTTATAGCAGAAAGCCCAGACTCGGTATTCTAAATGTGTATCATATAGGGATGCTGGCTACACTAAACTTTTCATTGAGATCGAGCAAATGGGTCATGTACGGGGACACCCAAGAGAATTCAAATACACCATGTCTATGGGGGAAATTGCAGTTAAGTAGAGTTTAAACATCTATAGACTGCACTAAACCAAATGAAACGAATATATATTTTTTATGTGCGTTAAAACATGTTTCATGTAGAATGTGGTACGGAAATCACTGATTGTTCGTTTACAGGGCTACACAAAAGAACTAGATTATAGTACGACGATACTTGAAAATTAATGGAAGTGTACTTCAGGTTGTGTCGTGTGTTATTAATATAGGATTATATTTATGTGCACTCTGTGATGTGTTGTGTACATAACTTTCAGAAGATATACAGGGCTGCCAATATTTAAGCCAAAACATTCTTTTTTATTGTTAGTGGAAGTGCTTTACTATAATATTTTACCATGTAAAGGAAAGCTGCTCAGGAATTGAAATGAATTCCTCATAGCCATATGATAAATAATGTATTTTTTTTTAAGATGAATATTCATAGCTTAGTTTTTTGTATATTTACACGTTTTGAGGCTTCCTGAATACCGAAGTTAAGTTTTAAACGCTTGATCTTTGTCTGTGTCTGTTAGAGTAAATTAAAAAAAAATAATTTCAGGCAATCCTAATGTTGTATTTTGAAGTTACTACATTTGTTACTAGAAAAGTTTGTTCAAGATTTATAAGTTTCAAGAAATGTTGCGTAAGAAAGTTTTCTGAATAATTTTAAATGAACTTTTGAATTTAATAAAAGATTTGAATTCTATATAAATGTAGATACAATAATGAAATATCACACAGAATTATTTGTCAAATAAAGCTGTTCCGAAGCCAAATTTGAATTGTTTAACATAGGTTTACATAACAGTTCTTGTTATCATACCCCTTAATCTCCAATCTGTATTTATAGTATTAAATTTCAGTGTAAGAGAAAAACATGTGAATGACATACCAGATTATTTATTTATTTATTTTTTTTTTTTTTTTTTAGTAGAAGAAAGTGTTTTCGTAAAAAAATTCGACTACCGATTTTCGAGGGATTTAAACGTTTTGAGAGATCTAGAACAACATTTGTCAATTTTTTAGAAAATGTATGCCTGTCTCTGTGTGCATATGTGACAAATTTTGTAGCAACTGTATCTCAGGAACTACTGCACAGAATTTCATACATGTAGTTGGACGTGGACATAAGTTAGTGCCTATCACTTTTGGTGAAAATCGTCTAACAGATGGCATTGCCGTCCCATTTTTTTCTAAATCCTTAACATGGCAGTAGAGGACAAAATTTCGTATAAGTATGCATAGTGAGAATTATTTGTAACCGAATCATTATGAAATTAAAAAGAATTATCAGCATATATAGTTACACTCATCACTGACTGACTCTGTCACGCTTAAAAAGGCTAAGAGATCTCCTTGTACTCTGTCTGTGTGTGTGAACGCAAGTTGCCACCTAATTTTCCTACTTTAGTTAATTTAAAAAAATTAATTGTCCGATCGATAAATTGTTTAATCCGATGGATTTAGAAAAATCGTCCCTTTTATTTGGTACCTTATTTGTAACGAATTTTTGATTAGATTTTTAAAAATTAATTAAAATATGAAAATAGACATAGCTTTAAAATAGACATTTAAATTTTTAATTGTTGCCATTTTTTTTTTTTTTCAGCATAAAATAAAATAGGCTATCACGTAAAAAAAAAAAAAAAAAAAAAAAAAAAAAAAAACATAAAATATTAAATTTGCTCATGCATATGAAAAAATGACGTCTATAAAATAATAATAATAATTTTAAAGTTTAAAGTTTGCGAAGAGATAAATAAAGTGAGAAAATTTCGCACGGGCTTGCTAACAAATGAATTATCTGAAGTGAGAAATAAATAAAATGAAATGATCATTTTTCAACGGGCGCCTTAGTCACCCTACAACTAACTAGTTCATAATAGTAATAGTAAACAAACTGAAAAAAAAAAAAAAAAAAAAAAAAAATGTTTATGTAGGAGTATCGCTTAACCTCCCTGGAGGGGGGTAGCCCTCCCGGAAGGGGGGCAACTTCTCAACATGAGAATCTTTAGAAAGAATTCATTAATATTTGAAAACGAATGCTTGAATCATCGATATGTAGTAATTTATAATAATTGTTATTAATTTTTTTCATTAAAAAAACGGATTTGAAATTAAGATTGTACAGGCTTTTAAATATCTGGGATCAATACTGGAAAAAGATGGTTCATCACGGATGTAAACTGGAAAGAGAATATCTGACTCTAGGAAAATAATAGGAATACTAAACTCAATTCTATGGAGCAGAAATACTATTGAAAAAACAAAAAGAATCATCTTCAACACCTTGATAGAAAGTGTTCTGCTGTATGGAGAAGAAACATGGACAATTAAGTCTGCAAGCGAAAAAAAAAAAAAAAGAAAAAAAAAAGAAAAAGAAAAACTGCTATCTACAGAAATGGACTTTGGCGACGATTGGCCAGAAATTCAAGACTTGAAAAAAAGACCAATATTGAAATAAGAGCAAGGATGGGTGTTAAGACGAATATCATAAGAAAATTAGACAAGAAGAGGCTACAATGGTGCGGACTTGTACAACGGATGAATGTGAATGGAATACCACAGCTTGTACTGAACTGGAAACCTGAAGGGAAAAACAGGAGGGGAAGACCGCAGAAAAGGTGGAAAGATGAGGAACATGACAGAGAATGGAATGGATGAGGAAGATGGAGACAAAAACTAAAGACTGTTTTTGGTTGAAACGAAACCTCAGCATTCAAGAAATTCCCTAATTAATAATAATAATAATAATAAAAATAAATAAATAAAAAATCATTTTTTAAAATTTTATTTTTAAAGAATGGAATTGACTTGTTTTAGATAGTTAGTGTAATAGGATGGAAATCGTCTGCATTCATCATGGAAGATAATTGTAATAAATTTTAAGTACTGAGTATGTATAGGAAAATATAGTATAAAGTCTTGTGATGGCCACAACATGCTAGTTCTTCGCAAGTTTCTTGAATTCTTTTCTTTGCTAAGTTTTAACTTGTGTGTATCATTGCTCAAAATTTAATATTTGAAACGGTCATGATGAAAAACATATTTGATTATATATAGGTGTACATCGCCTAACAGATGGTGTAGCTATGCTGCAGTTTTTTCCGTTCATTGGAAGGCTATATCTCAACTTTTATAGTGGTTAAATGCTTCAAACTTAATGCGTGTGATGACCATTAAGAAAAAGAATGTGGCTTAATTTGGGACATGTTAGCCTAAAAGGCGAATGGCCACAACATAGCAATCTTTATATATATATTTCTTTTGTGCGTGTGTATGTCACTGAACTCCTCCTAAACGGCTGGACCGAGTTTAATGAAATTTTGTGTGTGTCTTCAGGTGGATTCGAGAATGGTTTAGATTTACAAATGAAAGTTGTAACTTAAAATTAGTTCTTTCTTAATTAATTTTTAACCAACTCTTTCAACAACTTTTCCATCTAGATGGCGTGAGTTGTCGTAAACACGATGTCAGAATTTATTTAATGTTGAAATGAAAAATGATTTTTTAACCGTATCTTACGAAGTGTTTAAAATATTTTTTCAAAGTTAATATTTTAGAATCGTAAACACGATGTCAGAATTTATTTAATGTTGAAATGAAAAATGAATTTTTAACCGTAAGTGTTTAAAATATTTTTTCAACGTTAATATTGTTAAAATGTTAAAATTAGTTAAAATGGTATATTCTTTTAAAAAATTCGTCAATATCCGACGGAGCTATTTTATGATAAAATGAAAAATGAATTTTTAGGCCATTATTATTTGTGCAGATGGAAAATGTACTAAAAGTTTTCCAAAAAATTTCACGATCACAAATGTTGACGGATATCCAATATATCGTCGAAGAAATCCCGATAATGGCGGACAATCTTATCATCTATGGCGGTCATCTATGTCAACAACATAGATATTGACACTGATAACCGTTGGGTGGTCCCATATTCGCCTCTGCTGAGCAAAACATTCAATGCTCATATTAATGTTCAGTTCTGCAGTTCAGTGAAGAGCATCAAATACATTTGCAAGTATGTGAATAAAGGCAGTGATATGGCTGTATTTCGAGTTGAAAATACCAATGTGAATGCTCCTCCGGTGAATAACAACGATGAAATAACACTTTACCAAATTGGCCGGTACGTCAGCTCCAATGAAGCTGTTTGGCGTATCTTTGGTTTTCCAATTCATGAACGGGATCCAGGAGTTCTTCATTTAGCCGTCCATCTTGAAAATGGCCAGCGCGTATATTTCACGAGCGAGACAGCGATTGATCGTGCTATAAATCCACCAAAAACTACACTCACCGAATTTTTTGAATTGTGTAATCGTGCGGATGCTTTTGGTGCTTTTGCACGGACATTACTCTATTCAGAAGTACCACGCTATTTCACATGGGCTCCAACAAAAAAATGGATACCCCGCAAGCAAGGCACGCCGATTGATGCATGTCCCGGTTTATTCAAATCAAACACCTTGGGACGAGTATTTACAGTCAATCCAAAGCAGACTGAGTGCTTTTATCTTCGACTGTTATTGTTTAATGTCATCGGCCCTTTGTCATTTCAAGATTTACGTAAAGTGAATGGACAACAGTATCCAACGTATAAAGATTATATTAATAAAACAGTATCCAACGTGCACTCGGCTTGCTGAAGACGACAACGAGTGGGAGTGTATGCTTGCTGAAGTAGGACTGAACTGTACAGCAAAACAAATTCGTCTACTATTCGCTATAGTGTTGACTACATGTTTCCCGGCCCGAGCAGAGACATTATGGGATAATCACAAAGATTCAATGACTGATGATATATTGCATCAACATCGTTCACGGTGCAACGATCTAACGATAGTATTCAGTGACGCTATGTACAATGAAGCATTAATTGCTATTGAAGATCTTTGCATTATCATTGCCAACTTACCACTCAGTCATTTCGGTATGCATTCAACTAATCAAAATGCATCTGATTTAATAAGCGCTGAATTGAATCGTGAACTACAATACAATACTGTAGAAATGACAGCGATTGTTGCTCGCAATCTCCCACTAATGAATGAAGAACAAAGAACCATTTACGACCGCATCATGCTCGCAGTTTTGGCAGGACAAGGTGGATTCTTTTTTTTTTTTTTTTGGGGGGGGGGGGGGGGTGAACCAGGTGGAACTGGCAAAACATTCCTTATTTCGCTAATTCTCGCCGAAATACGATCAAATAATGGCATCGCATTGGCTGTTGCATCATCTGGCATTGCGGCAACTTTATTGGATGGATGCAGAACAGCTCATTCATTATTTAAACTGCCACTAAATATTCAAAATAACCCAGACGCAGTGTGCAACATAAAAAAAAACAATCGTTCATGGCCACAGTGCTGAAATAGTGTAAAATTCTTATCTGGGATGAATGCACTATGGCACACAAACATTCGATTGAGGCGTCGAACAGGACATTGAAAGATATAAAAAACAACGACAAACTATTTGGCGGCACTCTGTTACTCTTTTCAGGTGATTTCAGAGAAGCACTTCCCGTTATTCCGCGTTCAACATACAATGATGAGATCAACGCGTGCTTAAAATCATCGTCATTGTGGCTTAATGTTGAAAAGGTACAACTGAAAGTAAATTTGTGCGTTCAAAAGCTTCAAGATCCATCCGCTGAAACATTCTCAAAACAATTGTTAGATATCGGCGATGGAAAAGTTACTACAGATGAAACTGAATGCATAAAATTACCGACCGATTTCTGCACAATCATTGATTCTCAAGATGCTCTTATTGACCAGATATTTCCCGATGTACACAGGCGATACACAAATCATGAGTGGCTGGCAGAAAGAGCAATTTTAGCAGCAAAAAATGTGGACGTCAACGAAGTGAATCTCAAGATACAACATTTGTTACCAGGAGACTTGGTTTCATACAAATCAAATGATACAGTTTGCGATGCCACCGAAGCTGTAAATTATCCAACAAAGATTTTAAACTCATTGGATTTACCAGACATGCCACCGCATATTTTACAACTGAAGGTTGGATCTCCGGTTATTTTGAACCCACAACGGTTGTGCAACGGCACGCGATTAGTCATAAAAAAATTAATGAAAAATGTTATCAAAGCCATCATTTTAAATGACAAATTCCGAGGTGAAAATATATTACTACTGCGAATCCCCATTATACCCACAGATGTGCCAATTCAATTTAAACGCCCTCAATTTCCAATTAGATTGGCATTTGCAATGACTATCAATAAGTCTCAGGGCCAAACGATGTCTGTCTGTGGCTTAGATTGGAGCACATCATGTTTTTCACACGGACAATTATACGTGGCTCTCGAGTGGGCAAACCATCCAGTTTGTTTGTATTGGCGAAAGATGGGATAACAAAAAATATTGTACACTCTGTTGCATTAAGGGATTGATATTGTTTTTCAGTAATATTGTTATAAGTAGCGATATGTATATAATTTTAAAGAATCAATTTTAATAAATTAAAAAAATAAATGATTGGCGTTTTGTTATTTTTATATTCTTTCACCGTTCACAGCGCTCCATACATCTTCCACTTATATACCACATCCTTACACACTTACAATAAGTTAGTTATTTTTTTCTAGCAAAATATTCTCTAGAAATAATTTATATGACAAAACAACGTTTGTCGGGTCAGCTAGTTCAAATATAGATTTTCAATTTAAAAATTAATTATTTTTTGTACGCAAATTTAAGAATACTTAATTATTTTATATTTAGATGCAAATAATATGAAGATTAAGAAGCATGCATAGATACAGTTAAATAAAGCTGAAAAAGAAAAGAAAGAAAATGTAAACACTTCTGGTTTTTGGAACTGCATGCGTCCAACTGAGAGAGATGCCACTGTTTTTAAACGGGGGTGGGAATTTCCTCTCACTTAAAAATATGTCAAATTAAGTTTTTTCTAAATCTATTCTGAATTGTTTTAAAGCACACTCTAAATGCTCAAATGCAGTACCTCTTATCCTACACTTTAAAGTATAATACAGTAGTACCTCCGAATAAAGGGCACCAAAGGGACCGAACGTTTTGTCTCTTAAATAGAGGTAGTCCTTCTTCAGAGGTATGAATATTAGTTATACATAGTATGTAAATCAAACTGTTCTTAAGAAATTTGAATAAAATTACAAGTAACACCAAACTTTGAAGACTCAGAATCCAGTGTAACATAGTACCCATTTTTAACACGCTTTTATTAGCTTCACCTGTATGTGTGTATGTTTGTTTGTATATATGTATGTATGTATGTATGTTTGTAACTGCTCTGGGAGCAAACAAAAAATTTATATTGTAAAAAAATACTTTCCCTACGTGAACGATGTGGCGTTGAGGTAAGGCTCCGCGCTGCGAACCTAAAGGTCCAGCGTTCGATCCCAGTCAGGGGCGATTTTTTAAAAATGGTTTTTGTTTAATTCTAACTTATTTTAATTAAAGATTTAAATGTATGTAAATATTATGTTGTGTCACTCACACGATTTTCTCTTACCCTGCATTTTAATACTAACATAGATATTTTGTGCTTTTTTAGTTCACATTTCTATAAAAGCGTGTTCTTTAATTTTTTAAAACTATAATATTATATATTCAGTTTTTTAAATGCTTCATTTGTAATAAATAACTTTTTCAATTAATAATTAAAATTGTGAAATAAAAGGAAAAAAATGTTTTTGTACTTAGGAAAAATTATTTGAAATAATCCGCAAAGCGGTAATGCACTTGCACACACTGCAGCACTCGTGCCTATTTTGTTTGCCTGACGAAGAATCGTGTGTTCTTTCCAGGGCCCGATTAACTTTGCAACTGAGGAGAAGCACAAATGCATTTGGGGGCCCCCACTGACTGCTTGATCCAAAGACTCATACAAACATTTTAAAAAAAATTATAAATTTTTCATTAAATTTTGTAGTTACCTAGAATTGAGGACAAGTAAATTCGCTTAAAATATAGACAAGCAAATTCACTTGATTTTTGTACCAAGATATAAACTGGTGAAAGCCTATATTCACCACAATATATGAAACTATTCCATTATAAATGAATGTGTAAAAGCTTTATTAGCACAGATCCTATGTAATATCTAGAAATGATAGTTGTGCAGTCAGGTAGGACTGTGACGTTTTATAATCAGACAATGCTTTTAGACCACAAGCTTACTAATTCGGGGCTCATTTTTTTGCTTAATTTGGGGCCTTTTCAAAATTTTCCAGGGGAAGCACATGCTTCTCGTGCCTATTGGGTAATCAGGGCCTGGTTCTTTCGACCCGAAACAATTGTTGCGAGTTTATTGCATTTTATGTATTTATTCAAAAATTTGTAATTATTACTTTAAAACGCCAGGGTGCATTGCTGCTTTGACTGTAGCACTGGCGCCTACTTTGTTCGCCTGACGAAGGGTCGTGTTTTCTTTTGATCTGAAACAATTGTTGTGAGTTTATTGCATTTTATGGTGTTTATTCAAAGTTTTGTAATTATTACTTTAAAACACCAGTTCTGCGGTGCTTTCTTATTAAAGTTTGTCACTGTTTTCAGAAGTAGCTTGTGAAATTGCGTATTGCAGAAACAATTTTCTGTATTGAAGCTTGAAGCTCCAGATTATTCCTTGTTCTAAAGGTTGCAGTAGTGAAGAAGGTGCATTTTGTGGGAATCTATATATTAATACGTGAAGCAAAAACTTTGTACCCCTTTTTACGAAAATTGCGCGGACGGAGGATTATGAAATTTCGCACACTTATAGTTTATATAGAGAAGAAGTGCAGAATGCTAATATTTTTTAAAAATACAACGACAAAGACGAGAAATTGGAACATTTGTGAAACGACAAAGGTGCAATTCAAAGCCTATATTATCGGGTTTTATTTCCAGATTAAAATTAGCATTTTCATTTTTTTATACTGTTGCCAAAATTTTGAAATTTCAATTAATAATAAAAAGTTAATATGTTAATAACAATAATAAAAGTTAATAACAATGAGTTATTTTTTAAATAGCCAGTTTCATCTGAAAGAGTTATCGCAGAATGCTAATATTTTTTAAAAACACACAAGTTTTGCATTATATATATACTAATTAATCAACTCAACTCAACTCAACTCATTCAATTTGTATAGATCAGTTTCTAAAGAAATCTATATATTAATACGTGAAGCAAAAACTTTGTACCCCTTTTTACGAAAATTGCGCGGACGGAGGATTATGAAATTTCGCACACTTATAGTTTATATAGAGAAGAAGTGCAGAATGCTAATATTTTTTAAAAATACAACGACAAAGACGAGAAATTGGAACATTTGTGAAACGACAAAGGTGCAATTCAAAGCCTATATTATCGGGTTTTATTTCCAGATTAAAATTAGCATTTTCATTTTTTTATACTGTTGCCAAAATTTTGAAATTTCAATTAATAATAAAAAGTTAATATGTTAATAACAATAATAAAAGTTAATAACAATGAGTTATTTTTTAAATAGCCAGTTTCATCTGAAAGAGTTATCGCAGAATGCTAATATTTTTTAAAAACACACAAGTTTTGCATTATATATATACTAATTAATCAACTCAACTCAACTCAACTCATTCAATTTGTATAGATCAGTTTCTAAAGAAATCAACCTAAAATAAAAAAAAATAACGATTTTTTCTACTGACGATGAAAGTTTTTTTCTACTTTTATTATGCCTCGACATAGAACATTAACGGGTCGGATTGAGAGACAAAGAAGAAGGAATCTATATTTGCGGACACATAATAATAATAGTAATGAAAATACAAATAGTGTTAATATTATACAGAATGAAGAAGTGAATTTGACAGATAAATTTAAATGTGCACGAAATGTCATTCCAAAAGTTTTTTATAGTTATGATTGTGGATTAATGGATTTGGAATGCAGGTTTTGCAATGCGAAACATTTTGAATCTGAAGTCACTTTAGGTGACAGAACTGCATTCACTTCATGTTGTCATAAGGGTAAAGCAATATTACCGCCCTTAAGTCAAAATGAATATTTTAAATCATTGTATGATGGACTTATTTCAAATGAACCTTCAATAAAAAGTAAGTCAAAAAATTATTTTGAAAATATTCGCAAATACAATTCATCATTTGCTATGGTTAGCTCTTAGTCTTTGACAATAGAACCTTAATAATGTTTAAACTTATAATTTTAATTAATTATGGTCGAATTTCGACCACTGGGCGACCACTAGTAATACTAATTTAACAGATTGCTCCCTTTTATACACTTAAATATTTTCTTCAAAATAGAAGGCATTATAAATTTCTTTTATGTTTCCTTTATCATAAAACTTTCTTTCACTTTTTCGAAAATTGTCATTAAACTCTCAAAATTTTTATTTTATAATTTTTGAGTGTCCCTTAGCCAGAGGTAAACACATTAAGGTACCTATTCAAAGGGACTGGGACCAAAGAAATTGTCCTTTAAATAGAGGTGCCCCTTCTTCGGAGGTGTTCCTTTACAAGAGGTTTCACTGTAATATGTGTTAGGTAATGTAAACTAAAAGATAGTAGTGCGAGTGCAGCACTAGATTAATTTTAATGTTTTGCTAGATGATTATGTGAATTATTTTGTTTATCTTTTTCTTTCACATTTATTCACGGAAGCATCCTGCAGGAGACATAATTACCCATAATGCATTATACAACTTTATAAATGGCAGTTGGATACTGCATTTGACATACAGTGAGAAAATATTCTGATCACAAGAGTATCATTTAGTTTAATAGGCTTAGTACAATAGGATCGTCTGTTTAAATTAATTGTGAGTGAAGTTTAGTGAAACAGTTAATACTTGGAATAATATCATTTGTTCCATTTGCTGCTTGTATAGTCAATAAATGAATGTTAATGAGACTACATAAAACGTATTGGATCGGTCACATATTTTCTATATTTCAGTAAAAGTAAAATAATTTTAGTGAATTTATTATTTTAGTCAAACTGAAATCTTTTTATGGACAGTTTTAGAAAGTGATTTCTATTTTGTTAAAATTGTTCTTCTTTTTTGACTCTCATACGTTCGGTCGAATATTTCGAAAAATAATCAATTTATTGTTCTTGAATTTTGGGAATAAGGAAAACATGCCTTTCCTCATATTTTTCAGCAAAGATTTTGTCACAAACCTCTTTAGGGGCAGGGGGTGAATAACAACTACAATAAAATAAAACATTTTTGTGATTGCCCTGTATCTAGAAGTGCGTCCATTCATCTGCAAAGTTTAGATATTGTTATAAATGTTATATTTCATACTTGTGTAGAGTTTTGGGAAGTAATTTTTGATTATTTAGATTATTTAAAAGAATATTATTTAGATTATTATTTAGATTAATTACTATTAGATTATTTAAAAAGTTATAAATATTTTATTAAAAAATGCAAAAATTTTTTGCAAGTTTTTACTTTTTAACTCTAAAAGTTTTTTTCGAAATTTCACGAAACTTTCAGAAAACACGACAACATATGCCTAAAATATTATACTGTAATTTAAAATAAATACATTTAATATTCAAAGAGATGCGGACGGTTATAGTAAATAATTTATTACTGCGCATGCGTGGACTGTACAAAAAAACTTTAATATAGTTTAATACTCAACAGTATAGAGTATCTTATAAAACAAATCCAGTTCAATATCATGAAAATTCATAGCGATACCGGTGATTGAATGAGCTGTTTTTCAGTCGTTTTCTGAAAAGTTTTTTACGATAAAGGGTCATTCACAAATAAAAATTTGTATCAAAATTCAGAAAAAACTATGTTACACAATGAATCTTAATGCAACATTTGTGATTCATTTTTCTTTTTTTCATAAGTATGTTCTACATACCTATAAAAAAAATTAATTGTTTAAAAAGAAAAATGTAACTTTTTTAGTTTACAAATTTTCATTTATGAATGACCCCTTATCGTAAAGACCTTTTTAAAAAACAGCTGAAAAACATTTAATCACCGATATCTCTATGAATCTTCCTGATATTCAACTGGATTTTTTTTTTTTTTAAGGTACTCTATACAGTTGAGTATTAAAATATATCAAAGTTTTTTTGCTACAGTCCGCGCATGCGCAGTAATAAATTATTTACAACAACTGTCCATATCCCTTTGAATAATAAATGTATTTGTTTTAAACTATAGTACAATGATTTAGGCATATGATGTCATGTTTTCTGAGAGTTTCTCAAAATTAATAATAATGATAATAATAATAAAAACTTTTAGAGTTATAAAGTAAAATCTTGCAAAAATTTTTTGCATTTTTTAATAAAATATTTATAACTCTTTACATATTCGAGTTAGTCTCACAAAACTGTACACATGTACAAAATATAACATTTATAACCGCATCTAAAATTTGTAGATGAATGGACGTACTTCCAGATACCGGATAATCACAAATATATTTTTTTATTTTATTGAATTTGTTGTTCGCCACTTCGTTACTTTTTTTACAAACAGCATAAGACTAAGATCCTGACTCGACAAGTATTTACTTATCAAAACAGTATTAGGTGCCAACCTTTTAAGTACACTGTAAAAAATATGTCCTATTTACTGCCAGAAATTCTCTGTGATTTGAGAAAATATGCGTAAGTTACGAAAAAATTACGTTGTCAGAACGTGTTTTCTCAAATTACAGAGAATTTCTGGCAGCAAATAGGACATTTTTTTTTTCAGTATAGGAATTGTTACTAGTGCTTCAATAATTTTGCTGCCGGCTGTATATGTGTGTCCATGTATGTATTTCGTATAATTTGAAAATGAATGGACAAGATTAAAAAAGAATTATGTAGTGTTGCTATAGCATCTAGTTGTGTCCTTAATTCCCTTTTTGGTTATTATATGGTTTTCCAACTTGAGATTTCCACGAAAACTAAAAAAAAAAAAAAAAAAATGTGTTTAGAGATTTAGATAGTCCCACAGAAACTACTTTTAGATAACATAAAATAATATTATTACAAAAGATAAACACCTTCCCTCCCCCCTATTAGAACTGTTGGTCTTGTGAAAATGCATGTAAAGGCGTGAGGAACCTAATAACGGTTTATTGATTTCAAGAGAGGTTGGCCTAGGCAACGAACCTGGCAACATTCTTGGAAACTTGGTGACTGTATTTGAAGAAATAAAAGTTTTAGTCATGTAAATCTGAAAGCCTTATCTCAATTTGAAACGCAGTTAACTAGCTTTTTCCGGTATAATTTATCGACTTGTCGCCTCTAACGTTTGCCTAGGAGTAAAAAAGAAGGCCATCTGCATTCGAATGAATTTTCCATTGAGTTTTGAGCTGGGTGTTTATCATAGAGAGACTGCGCGACAAGCTATTGATCTGTTCATGAACAAACAATATTCGTCTTTTCGGTGTACATAACTTAGCTTTCATGTTTTGTTGTATAACTGTTGTATTGATTTTATTGTTTTTTCTTTTCGAGAATATTTCTCAAATAAATTGCATTCGTCGACTAGAACATGCCCGTTTATTTACGAACTACTTACCACAAAAATAATAAAAATTTGGACTTGTCCAGAGTTTTCAGCCTTATAATAAAAATTTATAAAATGTAAAAATTGGTATTGGTAAAGTGCCTCCTAAAGAATTATAAAATATCCAAAATGCATATTAAAAGAAAGTATAAAATGTAAAGTGGCTTATAGCAACGGCTTATATGCTTCAGAGAGTTCACCTGGCGCTGTTTTCTACTTTTTAATAGTTTTATTTTTTTGAGCTGCGATGTTTTTTTTTAACCAATTACCTCCTTCTCCAACGTTGGAATTTTTTTTTTTTTTTACCAACGCTCATTGAAGCAGGTTGCACATTTTTTCGTCGCCGGTCAGCCAACTATAAAGATTTATAAAATGTAAAATATGCAGATGGTCGCCATGCTGTGATCTGGTGTTGTTCGCGTCCAGGTAGGTTGAGGGTGGGGCCGACCAGAGGTCTCCGAACCACTTACCCCACATGAATATGTTATGTCAACGTTTTCGTACTGATATGCATATTTTAATGGGTGTGCATGGAAATCATGTGCTCACATCAAATTATTCATAAACATTCTTGTTTCAACTTTAATTAATTAAGATAATTAATTTTAATTTACTTTTAAGGTAAATTTTATTTAATAATTTAACACACGATGATGCCTAATTACGAAACTCATTATATTTTGTGTTATTTGAACTATAACATTTCCTTATATGTTGGATTTCTCTTATTGTGTTTTAGAAAGAACTGCTAAGAGAAATCGCTCATATTGATATTGTTACAAAATTGTAAATAATTGTGTTTATTTTTGTATAAATTCTTTCAAAGAGGCTTAGTAAGTTGATAAAGTGCTAATTTTGTGCATTTCTAGTCGTTTTAGCGTTGAAATAGCCTTATTTTCCCTTAAAAACGCATTAAAAAGCCCCAGTAATGCAAGTAATGGATTTGGCGCCAAATTTGGCGACTTTTTCCCACCTTGGCGATTTTTTTGGCGACCTTGGCGAGAAAATCCTTATATGGGATATACCAAATATGGAAGCTGTAAGTTGATTGGTTGACCACTTTCTAGAGTTTTCTCGAAAAATCTGGGCTCCATGGAACAGCATATAAGGAGCGCTTCCTCGCCAAGGCAGTTAGTTTAGTTCAGTTTTCAGCCAGCTTCGCTAGTGCTTGCATTGCTCTTGAGCCTCTTTGAGCGAGACTTGCTTCAAGTGTTATTGCTATACAGTTTGTACTGTGGATTTGCTATTGACAGCTGTTGTTTAAGCTGTGGTTACTGCTTGAATTGAAGCTGATAATTGATTTATTGACCTGTATTTTTCTGGAACTTTCTGTGAATAAATTACTGAATTTTTGTAAGTTTGGCCTTTCATTCCCGGACAACTCACGAACCCTCAAGTACGCAACATTTCTGGTGTCAGAAGTGGGATTGTCTGTGAATGGTGATAACGAGAGCTATGGAGCAAGAGATGAAAAAAATTCTAGAAAGCTTAGCTACCCAGATGAATGAGATGAAAGTTAGCCTGAGTCAAGAGATGAATGAAATGAAAGCCGGACAGGAAAAGATGGAAACCGGATTGATAGAGAAAATGGAAACAGGACAGGAAAAGATGGAAACCGGATTGATCGAAAGAATGAAGGAAGGACAAAGAGAGATGAAAGAAAGTATGGAAGCATCGCAAAGAGAATTGAAAGACGGCTTGACTGAAGAAATGAAGGAAATGAAAGACAGTTTGGGTGAAGAAATTAAATCTAATCAAGAAGAGATGAAGAAAGAACTATCATCAGTGAGAGACGACTTAGTAAACGTGAAAGAAGTGATAGAGTGTAAGTTATCAGACGTGGAAAACAGAATAGATGGAATAGAAGAAAAAGTTATGAAAATAGAAGAGAGTTTTGAAGAGAAAGCTATGAAGATAGAGGAAAATGTTATGAAAGTAGAAAGGAATTTTGAAGAGAGATTTATGAAGATAGAAGATAATTTCGAGGAGAAAGTCATGAAGAAAGTAGAGGAACATCTTGAGAGAAAAGTAGACGAGAAGTTGATCTCCTTGCCCCAGGAAACTGAAAAGAAAGAGAGAAGAATCCAGAATCAGGAATTTATTAAGTTGTCTACCTACGACGGCAGTTCCTCTTGGCATGTATATAGGACGCAGTTTTCCATCGTAGCTGAAGCTAACGGCTGGGACTCTACCGCCAAGTCAGTCCACTTAGCAGCAGCATTACGGGGAGATGCAGCCGAGATACTGAGAAATGTTTCTAAAGAAGAAAGGAACGACTTCGAGGCCCTGACTAGAGCACTGGAGCTACGCTTCGGAGAGAAGTGTTCTAAGGACTATAGTCGCCTCCAGCTAAAATCCCGTTACCAGAAAACGGGCGAAAGTTTGCAAGAGCTGGCAGCGGACATTCAGAGATTGTCACATCTAGCATTCTCAGACTGTCATGCTGACACTCGGAACGACTTAGCTCTTCAGTACTTTATCGATGCTGTTCGTGATCCAGAAATTCAAAAAGCGCTAAGACTGTCCAACATCAGAGACGTAGAATCAGCTTTAGGTTATGCACTTATTACAGGAAGTTTGTCAAGGGCTTCTCAAATATTGCCAGACCACTCCACAAGCTGACGGAAGCCAAACAGAAGTTCCTGTGGACAGATGAATGTGAAAATGCGTTCAAGCGACTTAAAGAGGCCTTAACATCATCGCCTATCTTGACGTATCCACAGCCCGACAGACAGTTCATACTTGATACCGATGCCAGCCATGAGAGTGTCGGTGCTGTTCTGTCGCAGGAAATTGATGGTCAAGAACATGTCATTGCCTATTGGAGTAAATGCCTGTCTAAACCAGAGCGAAATTACTGTACCACCAGGAAAGAGCTACTCGCCATCGTAAAAGCCATAGAACATTTCCATCATTACCTCTATGGCAGAAGATTCCTGCTCCGGACTGACCATGCATCTTTAACGTGGTTGCTCCAGTTCAAGAACCCGGAAGGACAGATTGCCAGGTGGATACAACGCCTCCAGGAATATGACTTCGAGATACGTCATCGTAAAGGGACTCTACATGGTAATGCAGATGCCTTGTCCCGGAAGCCCTGCTCGGAAGTCTGCAAGTACTGCTCTAGAGCCGAACAGAAATACCTGCCGATAAATCCGGTGGCCTGCCAAGTTACTACCTCAACACCACCAGAACAAGATCCCGATCCATGGAGTGACGAAGAACTTAGAAAAGCCCAGTTGGAAGATCCTGACATAAAATTAATATTACAACTGAAGGAGACGACCAGCAACAGACCTACCTGGCAGAACATTTCCAGATTTAGTCCCATTACGAAAAGTTATTGGGCACTTTGGGACTCTCTTCATATCAGAAACGGCGTATTATACAGAAAGTGGGAATCTGATGATGGGAAAAGCTTCAGATGGCAGATGTTATTACCAAGATCAAAAATTCCAGCTGTTTTAGAACAACTGCATAGTAGCTCTACCGGAGGCCATTTTGGGGTAATGAAGACTCTGCAGAAAGTTCGGGAACGCTTCTACTGGTGCAAGGCAAAGGAGGATGTGGAGAAATGGTGTAAATCCTGTGATGCTTGTGCGGCACGTAAAGGCCCGCAGAAACGAAGTCGAGGAAGACTGCAACGGTATAACGTGGGAGCACCATTTGAACGGATTGCAATCGATATCTTGGGTCCTTTGCCACGGACCTCCAGTGGAAATAAATACATCCTCGTCGTGATGGACTATTTCACCAAGTGGCCTGAGGCATATCCCATTCCCAATCAAGAGGCATGCACAGTCGCAGAGGTCCTAGTGCAGCAATGGGTGTCAAGGTACGGCACGCCCCTACAACTTCATACCGACCAAGGTAGGAACTTTACCTCTGATGTTTTCAAAGGACTGTGTCAACTACTCGGCATAGACAAAACCCGGACAACACCATTACATCCCCAGTCGGACGGCATGGTCGAGAGGTTCAATCGTACCATCCTGAATAACCTCTCTCTTCTAGTATCAAGGAACCAGCAAGATTGGGACTTGAAGTTGCCATTGTTCCTGCTGGCTTATCGAAGTGCTGTCCATGAAACCACCGGCTATACTCCAGCCCAGATGCTGTTTGGACGTGAACTTCGTCTCCCTTGTGATCTCCTGTTTGGTTGTCCACCCGATGCGCCCTCATCGCCCGAGGAGTACATCCAAGATCTCCAGGCACGATTTGAGGACGTACACAACTTTGCTCGGGAGCGGATTAACATGGCAACGGAGAAAATGAAGACAAGGTACGATCTAAAGGCTACACAACATGAGTTCCAGGAAGGAGAGAAGGTCTGGTTGTGGAATCCTGTTCGACGCAAAGGACTCTCTCCCAAGTTACAGTGCCACTGGGACGGACCGTACACAGTCTTAAAAAGGCTGAATGATGTAGTGGTGCGGATCACTAAAACACCTTCATCAAAACCGAAGGTGGTGCACTATAACAGGCTAGCCAAGTACCACAAGTAACGGTAAAATTAAATTTTAAAATGTAAATACTGGTAAAATTTGAGCATGTGCACTGTAAATATTTGTATATAGATATTTGTACATATTTGTGAATTTTGTAAATATTTCCCACTTAATTTATATTTCTATGTTATCTTTATGTGCAACTTAGTTTTTGTGTTTTAGATTGTGTAAATTTGTTTAGTTTCGCCTCTTGACCAAGGGTTGCACTGCCCGGGACGTGCAGTCCTTGGGAGGGGGGCAGTGTTACAAAATTGTAAATAATTGTGTTTATTTTTGTATAAATTCTTTCAAAGAGGCTTAGTAAGTTGATAAAGTGCTAATTTTGTGCATTTCTAGTCGTTTTAGCGTTGAAATAGCCTTATTTTCCCTTAAAAACGCATTAAAAAGCCCCAGTAATGCAAGTAATGGATTTGGCGCCAAATTTGGCGACTTTTTCCCACCTTGGCGATTTTTTGGCGACCTTGGCGAGAAAATCCTTATATGGGATATACCAAATATGGAAGCTGTAAGTTGATTGGTTGACCACTTTCTAGAGTTTTCTCGAAAAATCTGGGCTCCATGGAACAGCATATAAGGAGCGCTTCCTCGCCAAGGCAGTTAGTTTAGTTCAGTTTTCAGCCAGCTTCGCTAGTGCTTGCATTGCTCTTGAGCCTCTTTGAGCGAGACTTGCTTCAAGTGTTATTGCTATACAGTTTGTACTGTGGATTTGCTATTGACAGCTGTTGTTTAAGCTGTGGTTACTGCTTGAATTGAAGCTGATAATTGATTTATTGACCTGTATTTTTCTGGAACTTTCTGTGAATAAATTACTGAATTTTTGTAAGTTTGGCCTTTCATTCCCGGACAACTCACGAACCCTCAAGTACGCAACAATATTTACAACCTATAATCAGTATATGTAGTTACCAGTAGTTACCCTCATCCGTCACTGATTCTGTCACACTTTAGGCTTAAGAGATTTCCTTGGACTCAGTCTCCTAATATTCATACTTTAGTTAATTTTAAAAAATGTAATTGTCCGTTCGATAAGCTGTTTAAACAGACGTATTCAGAAAAATTGCACCATTCATTTGGTACATTATTTGTAACAAATATATAATTACATTTTTAAAAATTAATTAAAATATGAAAATAAAAGCTTTAAAATGCATTTAAATTTTTAATTGTTGCCATTTTTTTTCAGCATAAAATGAAACATGCTTTCTCCTAAAAAAAAAATAAATAAAAAAATAAATAAAATAAAAATAAAAATAAATTTGCTCATGCATATGAAAAAAATGACGTCTATAAAATAAAAATTTTAAAGGTAACGAGGAGATAAACACGGAGTAAAACAAAGTGAGAAAATTTCGCACGGGCTTGCTAGCAAATGAATTATTTAAAGTGAGAAATAAATAAAATGAAACGATTATTTTTCAACGGGCGCCTTAGTCGCCATACAACAGACTAGTAAAATAATATGTTAATTAAGATTTCTAGAAATCTCAAAACTTTATGAGATTCAACAACTATATTTAACTAAACCGATTTCTGTTTCACATTTACTTTTATGTTTTGGAAAGGAAGTTCTCTGCAAATGACATTATTATGTAGAATACATAATTATACAGCATTATCGTTATAATCATTTATCATTAAATATCACGCAGCAAAATGTTTTGGATTTGACATGCAATCAGTTAATGCAAAGGAATATCTGTATTATGAAATTTTACACTTTAAATTAATGAAGTTTAATCATATGAAGTTGGGACAGTAAAAACTTTAATGTGCAAAGCTGATTGGTTGTGTGTGTTCTAAATGGGAAACGCATTTAATAAATTAGTGCACTACAGAATTCGCTTTTTAACCCTTTGCGGCGCAAGGTAATTCGGATCTTTTAAATTATACTGCCACCGGAATTCATGAACAAAATTAAATTAAAAGATATTTTAAGTTTAAGAAAAACAACCTTTTCTGCTATGTTATAAACGTAAATTTTTGCTAAAAAATTTCTGGGATGAGTTTTTGCAGCTGGGAGGTAGTTTCACACTTATACCACCGCGCGTTAAAGGGTTTTAACACTTTCCAGCAAGGTTGAAAAGTTTTAATGACTTCGGTTTGTCTGTCTGTCTGCCGTCTGTTCACGTTCTAACTTCCGTAAATATTCGAGAATTTTCTTTAAACTAATATATGTTATTTGGGTTTATTATCGGATGTTCTCTAATGAAAATGGAGTAAATACCAACGCTAGTTTGTGTACAGGGACAACCCGAAAACATTCCAAAGCACTAAGTTCTATGAGAGGTATTTCTATAAACCATATTTTAATACCTTTGGCTTTACACAAATCTTAATGAAATTGAAATATGTTATTCAAGTTCACTATCGAAAGTTTTCCATTGAAAATGGAATCAATACTGCCACTGGTTTGTGTACAGGGTCACCCGAAAGTACTCAAAAGCATAGCATTCTGTGAGAGGTGTTTCTATAAATAAAATTTTATTAATTTTACTTTGAACATATCTTAATGAAATTGAAATATGTCATTTATATGCACAAAAAAATAAATAAATAAATAAATAAAATAAAAATAAAAATAAAAATAAAAATAAATAAAATAAAATAAATAAATAAATAAATAAAATAAACTTTCTATAGACTATAATATATAGAAAATAAAATTATTAACATTAAGATCTACAGGACCACACAAAAATATTCGGTTACATTAAGCGCTGGAGAACTGTTGGAATTGCATTTTCATTTACATTAAGTGTTTTTAAAACTTTCTATAACAATTTTAAGTGTGAATATGATTTGAATTAGTGTATCAGTCTGTCCGACTGTCCGCCTCCAGCATCCATGGATATTTTTAGAATATCTGAAAAATGATATACAGTCGAACCTCGTTAACGTGAATTACTTCTAACATGAACTGTTTCTACAATCCCCGTCAAAATTAAGATTACTTTAGTTATATGAAGATCAGTTACCGATATCACGAACTACTGATAACATAAACAAATTTTTTATCCCCCTTGAGATTCACGTTAACGAGGTTCGACTGTATATGTTATTCATATTTAATATGGAATGTTACCTATTTAAAATACAAATCATAAAAAATTGACATTTATTGTTAATATGCTAAAATAATTTTTGTATAGAATATGACATGCTCTATACCTTAACCTTCATATTAACAGGGCTACACTAAAATATTCAGATACATTAAAAGCTGCAACTGGAATCTGTTGGCTGCATTTCCATTTGTGTTAATCATTTTTAACACTTTCGAACAATGTTTAACAGTGATTATGAATTCAATTAGTCTATATGTCTGTCTTTCTGTCCTTCTGTATGTCTGTTGTGTAATAAAGTAGGCAAAGAACATTGAAGATACGAGTACGCGTAATTGAAAAGTGTTAATAATCAATTCGGACCACTCGATTTTTCGTTCTTGTCTATACATGATGTTAATTTTTTTTTTTTTTTTTAGTTTTTATATTATTTATCATATCAATTTTACTTTCTCTTACCCATAAGGTAGAGAAAGTATTGTTTTTGGGTCAAATTTTCGAACGCGAGATTTGGTTATATTTACACGTTTTGAGGTCCCCTGAATACGAAAATCATGTTTTTAGCAAATAGTCTGTGTGTATGTCTGTGTGTGTGTGTCTGTCTGTTATCAGCATATCTCAAAAACATATTATGGCAGAAAGTTCAAACTTGGTATTCTAAATGTGTATCACATAGGGATGCTACAGTAAGCTTTTCGTTAAGATCAAGCAAATGGTTCGTGTACAGGGACAATCAAGAGAATTCTAATACATTACGTCTATGGGGGAAATTGCAGGTAAGTACAGTTTAACGTCTATAGACTGCACTAAACCAAATGAAACGAATATATATTTTTTGTAATAGAGATAGTTAACTGGGAAAATTTTTTTTGTGTATGTAGCAGCTTCGCCTTCCCCCTGGAAGGGGGGGGGGGAAGTCCCCCCTCGAGGGGAGTAAATTTTCATGATGGGTATCTTTCAAAAGAGTTCGCCAATACCTTTAAAACGAATGGTTGAACTATCGATCTGCGATATTTTAAAACAAAGTTATAGATTTTTTTTTTCTTTTAAAGAAAAAAAACTTAGAAAAACGTTTTTTTTTTTTTTAAATATTGAGAATAAAATGGACTTTTTTGGATATTTGGTGTTATACTACTTCTCTAATATGGAAATCGTCTGCATTATCATAAAAGATAATTTTTTTAAATAATAATATTAATAAATTATTTTTTAAAAACAGAATTATCTTTTAATAACCGAATTAAATTCTATATAAATGTAGGTGCATTAATGAAACGGGGCGTCACACAGAACTAATTATTATGTAAAACTCTCCCGAAGCCTAATTTGAATTGTTTAACATAGGTTTACATAACATCGTTATCCTACCTCTTAATCTCCAACCTGTATTTATAGTATTAAATTTCAGGGTAAGAGAAAGTCGTGGGAGTGACACACCAGATTATTTATTATAAATTTGATTTAATCGTTTTACATATAATGTTGATAATATCTAACTTAATATATTTTGCCTTATTAGAACCTTAACTTTTCTGATTTGTTGAATCAGGTAATTTATGGCAATACTTCTTTCAATAAATAATTAGCAATACTTCTTTCATGCTTAAGAAAGAAGTATTGCTCCAAATCGTTCATTATGGACGTTTATAATCTATTTGAAAAGGAACATGTCTTTATTAATTAATATTTCTATAAATCTAAAACATTATGATATACATCAATTACATTTAGTTAAACCGATTTATGTTGCACATTTCCTTTCTGTATTTGAGAGGACATCATCTGTAAATGGCTTATTATGTGGAACACATAATGAAACAGCGTTATCATTATAATAATATATTATTAATCACCCATCTAGCAAAACGTTTTCGCTTGGCGCATGTAAATCAATTAATGCAAAGCTATATCTATCTGTATTATAAAATTTTATATTTTAAATAAATAGTTTTATCCTACGAAGTTATGGCAATAAAAAATTTAAACTGTAAAGCAGCTTGGTTTTTGGTGTTCTAATAAAAACCAGATTTAATGAACTAGTGCACTACAAAATTCGTCTTATAGATGATATTAAATATTTTTTTACATGCATTTTTGTTTCAGCTTTAACTGATTTATATTATTTATTTAATTAACTTTTAATATAATTTTGATTTAATAATTTCATATATAATCATGACTCAGCGCCATAACTTATTATATTTTGCATTATTGGAAGCATAACTTTTCCTGATATGTCGAATTTCAATATGGACGTTTACGATCATAGCTCTTTTTTAAGGACATGTCTTTATTATGTAAGGTTCATAGAAATTATCAAAATTTTATGATATACAGCAAATGTATTTAGCTAAGTCGATTTTTATTTTACGCTTTTCTTTATGTATTTGAGAGGAAGTCATCTGCAAATGACATTATTATCTGGAATATTTAATGTAATTTAATGGGCTCTTCCCACCTGACGTCAGAGGTCACATGATAGAGGAAAAACAAACAGCAGACGAAGTCTTCTCTATCTATAGCGATTTCTGAAATAACATATTTTCTATTCTAATTTTTGATCAATCGTATTTAATCTGTGTTATTTTTTTACACATCATTATTTTTAATCCATTTTATATCATTATTCATCATCTTTTGTTTGCTGTATACATTTACAATCATCATTTAGTTTATATTTGTTACTGATGTTCATGAACAACATGTTAAGCACTCTTATTTTTGGTACTTAAATCATTGACAGTGCATCATCGCACTGCGTAAATCCATTTAGACCAGTAACTAAGTTAATTAACTTGTTGTAACACCTTTATGCAATTAAATTTAATTGAAAACATTTTAAGATTTCAAATTATAATCCAGAAACATTCCAAAAAACAAGCTATTATTTATTGCTAGATCAGTTAATGTAACAGTTACACTACAAAATACAAAATCGATTCTTACAGGTGAAAATAAATAAACACATAAAGTGTTCATTAAAAATTATTAAATTTACAAGTACAATTATTCTACTGTTTACAAATGCACGATATTACATTTAATTAAATTTATATTAAATATTAACACTTTTGTTCTTTTAAGAACAGTATTTAATTGAATTCGATTATTTGTTCTCCTCTATCACGTGATAGAGCAGACGACACTGGGAAGAGTCCATTGAACATTGCTATCATTATAATGACCTATTAATAAAGGTTTTCAAACGCAATGAGAATTGTTGCGAGTTTGTAAATAATTCTATCTATTTTTGTAGAAATTCTTTCAAAGAGGCTCAGTAAATTGATAATATCTTAATTTTCTGTATTTCTAGTTTGTTTTAGCATTAAAATAGCCTAATTTTCCCTCTAAAACACATTAAAAAGCCAATAAGGCAGGAAATGGATGTGGCGAAAAATTTGGCGACTTTTGGTGAGAAAATTCTTATTATCGACATACCAAACATGGAAGCTGAAATATGATTGGCTGATGAGATACGGGAAATTTCTCGAACAATATGGATTCGATAGAGGAATATAAAAGGAAGTCTAGCGCGCCAAATCGAGATCAGAGTTAGTCAGTCAGTTCCGACAAACGCTTGCATTGCTATTGAAAGAGTTCTAAGTCCCTTTGAATGAGACTTGCTTTATGTGTAATTGCTATACAGTTTGTACTGTGGATGTGCTATTGACGGCTGCTATTTAAGCTGCGTTTACTGGTGGAATTGAAGCTGATACTTGGTTTATAGACCTGTATTTTTCTGGAACTTTCTGTCAATAAAACTCCTGAATTTTTTCAAGTTTCGCCTCTCATTCTCGGGCAACATACGAACCCCCAAGTACGCAAAAGTATGTTTGCCTAAAAGGGGAAAAGTTAATTTATTCATTAGGCTTTATTTTTACTTTCTGTTATCCTTGTATGATAAAGGAACAATCCAACAGTGGTGAAAATTGTCTGCCACACTTAAACAAGGTTCAAACAATTATAGTTTAGTGTTAGAATGGTTGCCACATCCGTCTGATTTAAGGGTAATAAGAAAAACCAATGGGTGCTCTTTTAAACTGATCACCCTGTATATGCATAGAAGGAAGTAAAAATGCAATTTAGAAAATATTTAAGGAATATAAATCGTTTTCCAAATTTTATCTTCATAAAAAATTATTCTTTTACATAAATAATTATTTAAACTTATTCCGAATTGATACAAATCAGGCCTCTTATTACTTTCTCTTACCCATAAGGTAGAGAAAGTATTATTTTTGGGTCAAATTTTCGAACGCGAGATTTTGTTATATTTACACGTTTTGAGGTGCCCTGAATACGAAAATCATGTTTTTAGCAAATGGACTGTGTATATGTCTGTGTGTCTCTGTGTGTGTGTGCCTGTCTGTTATCAACATATCTCAAGAACAAATAGTAGCAGACATTCCAAACTTGGTATTCTAAATGTGTATCATATATAGATGCTATAGTAAGCTTTTCGTTAAGATCAAGCAAATGGTTCGTGTACAGGGACAATCAAGAGAATTCTAATACATTACGTCTGTGGGGGAAATTGCAAGTAAGTAGAGTTTAACGTCTATAGACTGCACTAAACCAAATGAACCGAATATATATTTTTTGTGATAGAGATAGTTAACTGGAAAAACTTTTTTTGTGTATGTAGGAGCCTCACCCCCCCCCCCCCCTGGGGGGGAAGTCCCCCCTCGAGGGGAGTAAATTTTCATGATGGGTATCTTTCAAAAGAGTTCGCCAATACCTGTAAAACGAATGGTTGAACCATCGATCTGCGATAATTTAAAACAAAGTTATCGATTTTTTTTACTTTTAACGAAAAAAAAAAAAAATCTTAGAAAAAAGATCGTATTTTTTTTTTTTAATTATATTGAGAATAAAATGGACTTTTTTTGGATATTTGGTGTTACACTACTTCTCTAATATGGAAATCGTCCTCATTATCATAAAAGATAACTGATTTAAATAATAATTTTGATAAATTATTTTTTAATAACCGAATTAAATTCTATATAAATGTAGGTGCATTAAGGGAACGGGGGGTTGAAGGGGGCGGCAGCCTCCTCACACAGAATTAATTATCATATAAAACTCTTCCGAAGCCTAATTTGAATTGTTTAACATAGGTTTACATAACATCGTTATCTTACCTCTTAATCTCCAACCTGTATTTATAGTATTAAGTTTCAGGGTAAGAGAAAGTCGTGTGAGTGACACACCAGATTATTTTTTATTTAATTTAAATTCATCAAATGAAATCGTTAGAAAAATGTGTTAATACTCTATAATTAATCCGCATTGTTTAACTGGCAGTGAGGGATGTTCTTGCCAGATACAAGTGTATTTGTATTAAATTTATAGCTAGGAATTAAAACAGATCTCATACACTTGTGACATGCATTTAGTCGTGCCAGTGTATGCTTAGCTCATCTCTTTATCTTTTAAGCAGCAGTCATCTGCCAATGACATTATTGTTCTGCATGCATAATTAATCAACGCTATCATCATTAATTATCATCTATTATTAAGCATCATTTAACAGCGAAATGTTTTTCGTCTGGCCTGTAATAAATTAATGTATTGAATACATGTATTAGCAGAGAGATTTTCTAAATTTTATGCACTATAACATTCATGTATAATCTAGTGACATCAGAAGTGTATAGTAATAATAAATATATTATTACTAATAATATAACTAAATGTAAATTATAATGACATTTTTAAAAATCTTAAATGTTAGTATCTTGTGGCTACTAAAGACTTTCTTCTATATATTCTATAGAAATTCACTCAGTTCAAACAATTTATTAAAACTATCATTTATTAAAATTATCTACCATGATGAATGTAGACAATTTTCATCTTAGAGAAAACTAACACTAAATATTTAAAGAAAGACAGTTTTATTCTCTGTAAATAACATATCAAAAAATGCTTTTTCATAATGGCTATCTCACATATCAAGTTTCGTACAGTGATGTACTATAGAAGTTGAGATATAGCCCGTTCTCGGAGAAAATTTCAGTATATCAACTCAAGCTATGGGCGGATATGCATCCAAACTGAAATAGCATAATATCTCATAATGGCCTTCGCACATATCAAGTTTTGTTTGATTTCACGCGCTAGAATCTGAGATATAGTCTTTTCTTAAGTTGTGGAAATCGCTATATAGTAGCACCACCTATCAAGCAATCAGCACCAAAAGTGAATTAGGACTAATCGTGTCAAGGTGCATCTACATATAAATGTATACACAATTCTATGCTGTAGTTCCTGAGATATAGCCTTCCCTTAAATTGTGGAAATTGTTTAGCAGCGCCTATTGTTGAGAGATTGACAGGCACTAATATAGGTGAAGGTGCATCTGTATATAAATTTATGTGCAATTCTGTGCAGTAGTTCCTGAGAAACAGTCACCACAAAATTTTGTCTCTCGCACACACAGAGGCAGATAGACGGACAGACATTTTCTAAAAATGGACAAATCATTTTCTGTACTTCTCAAAGCATGCGAATCCATCTAAAACTGGAAGTCGAAGATTTTTACGAATCCAATACTTTCTTCTGTTGAATATAGAAGAAAGTAAAAATTTGTTTCCAGCTCAAATATTTTTTTTTTCTTGAATTTGTGACAGTTATAAGATTACAGACGTTCCAGAGGCAAATGTTCTTAATAATTAATGCCCAAATTTCCTGGAGTTAACGCTCGAAAATAAAGTCATAGCTACAAAAACGTCTTGAAATAAAGAAAATAAATTTTTATCCTTGGCTTGAAGGAATGAATGAAATAATGGAAGAAAAGGTGATTTAGCAGAAAAAAATTACGTCACATTTGCAACAATGTATTGAAAAAAGAAATAAATTTTACCCGTGATTTGAAAGAAATGAAATAACTCTAAAACATTATTTAAATGAATAGATTTAATGCTTATGTAAGGGAACACAACTTGGCGATTTGGCGGTTTTTCTTTCTCGGGCCCCGCTAAAACCCGTAAAATTTTGGTAAAAGTTTTCGCTAACTTAGAGGAAAAATCCTAAAAATATAGTTAAAGGGTTACATACAAACGGAACGCTTGCAATTTCGATGACGTAAATTTTGCAAGTTTTTTGCAAATACAGTCGGCAGCAAAAGTACCTGAGCACTAGCGAAAATTCCTATATAAAAAAAGTACACTTAATGCAGTTTTGTTAATTAAATCCTTGTCGAATCCTGTCCTTAGTCAGTCTAAGAACATGATTCGACAAGGATTTATTTAAAAAAAACAGTGTTAAGTGTAATTTTTTCACATAGGAAATTTCGCTAGTGCTCGGATACTTCTGCTGCCGACTGCAGTCATACATTTGGAACGCTTGCAAACGGCTTTGCAACTGGAAGTGTTTCGTTTCATTTGTATGTACCCCAAAGTGATTATAATAAATAATCATAAAAAATAATAATAATAATATTTAGAAATATCGATTATTAGGCGGGTAAAAACCGACTAGTACAGTCGGTAACAAAAGTCTCCGAACACTAGCGAAAATTCCTATTTAAAAAAAAGTACACTTAATGCAGTTTTGTTAAATAAATCCTTGTCGAATCATGTTCTTAGTCAGTCTAAAAACAGGATTCGACAAGGATTTATTTAACAAAACTGTATTAAGTGTACTTTTTTTACATAGGAATTTTTGCTAGTGTTCGGAGACTTTTGTTACCGACTGTATATAATACTCACTATTAGTAGACTATAAAAAAAATTGTAAACTTTGAAAGCGTCTTCGAACAGAGTGCAAATTTTCATCAAAATTTGACCCGCTGTTTCTAAAACAGTGAGCCAGATTTTGCTGAAAACTTCCCCCCTTTATGTCTAAACCCTTAACAGATTTTCGCGTTCAACCGAGAATCGGAGATAAGGGTGAATACAACAGTTATTGTCTAGCTATGCTCCCACTTGCCTTCCGGCCCACCAGCGGCCGATAAGTTCTGTCCTCTAAGCTGGTAGACGTGAGGTGCCGGGTTCGATCCTAGGTTGCACTCGTCGGCCTAGTCATTCGGAGTTTTCCGTGGTTTCCCCCGAAACTTGCGTAAATACGAGCTAAGACCCCTTAGAAAGTCCCCCACGGAGGGCACTCTCCCTCAGGTCCAGGACCCTTACTGGAGTCAATTGGCTTTAATCTAACACCAGCAGCAACCTTTTGCCTTCGCCTTCCTGAGACTTTTACTTTGTAGTCTGCCTTTCGTAAAAATTATTCCTCACTTTTATTTTACAGGTAAATCTTGATAGCTTCTACTGCAAAGCAGCAGCATAAATAATAAAACATGCTAAAGTTTTTTCGAATAGAAATAACTGAGCACGAACCTACAGTCGGCAGCAAAATTATTGAAGCACTCATCCACATTCTTTATATTTATTTTAGTTTGATCGCTAATTTTTATCATCAATTTACTTTTTTTATAAACAACATAAAGACTAAGATCATGACTCGACAAATACTTACTTAACCAAACAAAATTTAGGTGTCCATGTTTTAAATACGAATTATTGCTAGCGCTTCAATAATTTTGCTGCCGTCTGTATCACGCTGCTCACCTGCAAACATTTATTTTTCCCTTCTGCTTAGTGAATTTTAGCATTTGATTATTTCTACTCGAAATAATCGTTATATGTTTTTTGCTATTTACAGAGTTCTGGTAATTTTTTCTACTCTTCACATTTATGGTATGTTGTACAGTCAGCAACAAAAGTATCCGAGTACTAGCAATAATCCCTGTCAAAAAAAAGTACACTTAGGGGTACATACAAATGAAACACTTCCAGTTGCAAAGCCGTTTGCAGGCGTTCCAAATGTATGACTGCAGTCGGGAGCAAAAGTATCCGAGCTCTAGAAAAAATTCCTATATGAAAAATGAACACTTAACACTGTTTTATTAAATAAATCCTTGTCGAATCCTGTTCTTAGACTGACTAAGAACAGGATTCGACAAGGATTTATTTAACAAATCTGCATTAAGTGTACCTTTTTAACATAGGAATTTTCGCTAGTGCTCTGTTACTTTTGCTGCCGACTGTATTTGCAAAAAATTTGCAAAATTTACGTCATCGAAATTGCAAGCGTTCCCTTTGTATGTAACCCTTAATACAAACCACCTGTAATAATGCCTCCGAGCTGAGCTCTATGTCACGGAAGATCGGCTGATTACATCCAATCCCCACGATCCAACCTATATCATAGGAAGTGTTGATTGGATAAAATCGGCCGATCTTCCATGACGTAGAGCTCAGCTCGGAGGCATTATTACAGGAGGTGTTGCTTAATACTGCTTTGTTAAATAAATCCTTGTCGAGTCATGTTCTTTGTCAGTCTAAGAACATGATTCGACTTTTTTGACATCGGAATAATTGGCTAATGCTCGAATACTTTTGCTGCCATCTGTAAGTTGAGGTTGAGTTAAATGGGCTTAATGTCGCATTAGAGCTAGTAGGTAGTGGGCAACTAGTGTTGGTTTGGATTCCTCCCAAGGGGTGGTTCAGACACATACTATTTCAATTTTGATCCTCCATGGAGGAAATGTCTTCCCGCTTCGATAACCCCTAGACTTGGAAGAATAATATAACAGTTGGTTTTACGTCACACTAGTGTTACACTATGGCCAATTGGTGACGGCCTGGGACTCACTACTAAGGGTGATGTGGATACATATCATCATAATTTTGATCCTCCTCAGAGGAGGAGTGGATCAAGACAGCACATTTGCTCCTTTGAAATAGACATCTAAATTTTTAATTGTTGCCTTTATATTTTTCAACCATAAAATAAAATATGCTTTCACGTTAAAAAAAAAATATAAATAAATAAAATATCATATTTGTTCATGCATGTACTTACGGATAATACGTAAGTACCGTAATTTCGTGCACTTTTGCGATTCAAACACATCAAGGTAGGGGTATCCATTTTTTTTTTTTTTTTTTTTTTTGGGGGGGGGGGGGAGAGTTGTGTGCGCGATAGTGATTTCAGCGAAAAAAAGTTACATGCGTTTTCAGATTCATGCACAGCGAGACAGGGGTGTCCAGTGATGTTTTTTTTGGTTTTCATGTGAGCGAAGCGAACATACGTGCGTGATAGTGATGGCTTCGAAAACGCGTTACATGCGTTCTCAAATTCATGCACAGCGAGGTTGGGGTGTCCAGTGATTTTTTTTTTTTGGTTTTCATGTGGGCGAAGCGAATATACGTGCGTGATAGTGATGGCTTCGAAAACGAGTTACATGCGTTCTCAGATTCATGCACAGCGTGATTGGGGTGTCCAGTGTTGTTTTTTTTTTGGTTTTCATGTGAGCAAAGCGAACATACGTGCGTGATAGTTATGGCTTCAAAAACGAGTTACATGCGTTCTCAGATTCATGCACAGCGTGGTTGGGGTGTCCAGTGATGTTTTTTTTGGTTTTCATGTGAGCGAAGCGAACATACGTGCGTGATAGTGATGGCTTCGAAAACGAGTTACATGCGCTCTCAGATTCATGCACAACGAGGTAGGGAGTGTCCAGTGATATATATATATATATATATATATATATATATTTATTTATTTATTTATGTGCGCGAAGCGCATAAACGTGCATGATACAACTCAAGTTTACGTGTTTTCCAATTACATCTTTCGTTTTCTATTTCTTTACTTTTAGTGGAAGGGTCTAAATTCATAACGGGGGTTTCAGGTAGCAGGAGGCTTTCTTACAAAAGAAAATATCTAATCAGCATTTTAAAGCATTTGAATGTCAAAAGAAAATATTAATATTTTATTTTTTATTTTATTTATTTTACTTTTTTCAAGTGAAAGCATATTTTATATTATGGTTGAAATAATTAAAATAAAGGCAACAATTAAAAATTTAGATGTCTATTTCAAAGGAGCAAATGTGCTGTCTCGATCCACTCCTCTCAGAGGGGATGTCTTCCCCGTTTCTTTGATCCCCAGACGAAATAAATTGGTTGGTTGATTATTGGATTAAAGCCGATTGACTACACTTGGGTCTTAGGCCTATAGGGGGAATGCCCTCCATGGGGATCTTTCTAAGGAGTCCTAGCCTGTATTTAAGCGAGTTTCGTAGAAAACAACGGAAAACTCTGAATAGCTAGGTCGATGAGCGTGACCTGGGATGGAACTCAGCACTTTCCATCTACTAGCTTTAAGCGGAGTACCGCTTGCCCACTGGCGAAGCCCCAGAAGACAAAAGAGAAGATGACATGTTCGGAAAAACATGAAGCCAAAACCGTAACCGTAGAAGCCATTAAGTAATACAGTTGTATGAGAAATTGCATTGTTATTGGTAAATTATACAATATGGATCATTCGAGACGAAAGTCATTGTAAGTATAGGTCTCAAAACCGTAAAATAAATAAAATAACACAGTATTAGTTAATGTTTTGGTATACTCAGTATGGTTCTTGAGGTGGTCATCTTGTGTAGACAACAGTTAACACATCGAGTAGATATACTAGTTAGGTACAGATTCCCTAGACTGGCTATGGAGAAAAATTCCCGGAACATCACTTCGGTTTTTGCGCCTTCTTTTGGCGATAATCGCTTTCTTGGCAACTGGTTCTTGGGATTTTGCATGTTTTAAATGGTTTGCTGCTCTTACCATCAAAACTCCAAAGAAAAGTCAAACAGAACAGCTTTCAGTCAATAGCAAGGATTAGATTACTTGCTTTTCATTTCAGCTAGTGTAGGCTGTGGTTTGTGTTTAATTTATCCCTAATCGAAATTTAAAACAGCGATGAAGAAACTTGCTTTGGTGGGAAAAAAAAAAAAAAAAAAAAAAAAAGATAGATTTACAGCAGAATGTGCTGACAATATGGGTGCATAGGGGAAAAAAGTTAGAAAGAAGTAATTTACAGCAGAAACAACCGTAAAAGAGTCTCTCATTACAGACGTTTCCGCTGAACCTTATGCTACAGCGTCTAGAATAAACAGTGTGGAAAGCGGCAAATAAAATTGCACTAAAAGAATTAAGCCAGTCACCAGATGTCATTGTAATCGAAGCTAGTGCACGACATCAAAATTGAGACTCCCTATTGGCTAATTATGTGCTTAGATCACGTGATTGAGCTGACGAAACTGGGAAAAGCCAATCAGGTCTTCAATTTGAGCAATAGCTTCGATCACAGAGACATCTGGGGAAGCTTAATTTTTGTAGTTTTATTTTAACATCACGGTTATAGGCGATTGCCACACTATTTATTCTAGTCGCTGTACTTATGCACCGCATGCCATTGCGGGTATATAAAAATTTCTACGCCAATCGTTGAGCTCGAAACTTTTATTTACTTCTGTAGTAGCCAATACCAGCTGCTTGGCGCTCGTGCAGAAGGTCCATTGCTTTATTTAACAGCAGAATGTGCTGGCAATATGGGCGCCAGCACATTTTGCTGTACAAGCTTTGTTTTTTTTTTTTTTTTTTTTTTTTTACAGTGTGGCATGTCGGTTTGGCGAATGAAATGGCGGGGATGTGATCTTCGGAAGCAAAAAAGGTTACTAGTTCACTGTAGACTCTAATAGTATCTCTTCGATGAGTTAACTTTATTTGCCCTGCGTGCTGATACGCCCATTGAGTACTGATAGGAAGTAGAGTACGGATTCCCCATACTAGCTGTGCAGAAAAATTCTGCAAAAATCACTAGGGTTTTTGGATGAATAGGCGCCTTCAGTTTGCGATAATCGCTTTGGTGGTTTGGTGAAAGTGAAAATTGCTTTGGAGGAAACCTGCTTTGGTGGAAGTAGAATGTTAGTTTGGCGGTAAAAAAGCCGGTTTGACGAATGAATTGGTTAGATTGGTGGGGCTGTGGGTGATGTTCCGGAACAAACAGGTTACTAGTCCAGGGTCTATTCTAATATGTAGCAATGGATACGACTTATGCAAGCACCTCTCATATAGTCGGCAGCAAAATTATTGAAGCACTCATCCACACTTTTCATATATATTTTTTTAGTTTGATCGCTAATTTTTAGCATCAAATTACTCTTTTATAAACAGTATAAGACTAAGATCACGACTCGACAAATATTTACTTAACAAAACAGTATTACAGTGCGTGTCGAAATGATAGGTCCACCAGTAAAAACGAAAGTTATGTTGGTAAAAAAGGTTTTATTGTGTACAAAGTACTATTTTATAAACTACATTACTTCCTTCAATGTAAAATAATACATGAATAATATACAAATAATAGGAATAATAAGGAAAACAAAAATTACATGAAAAAGCTGTTTCAAAAAGATAAATCCACTGAACCAAGCATTAAATTAATGTTGAATTAATAAGAAAATTTTCCACCTTGTTTCAGAATAAGCTCATAAATCCTATTCAGCATGGTTTCTACAAGTTTTTGCAAACACTTTTTCTCGATTTTTGACCATTCGGAGGAAATAGCCTTTTTCAAATCTGCAGTACTTTTGTACTGCCTTCCGTCCGCAAACACCGCTCTTGCGAGTATACCCAACATGTTTTCTACCGGATTCAGGTCGACACTGCAAGGTGGCCAATCGATAACATGTACACTATCATCCAGAAACCATTCGAAAGTGGACTTTGCAGTGTGCACAGGAGCATTGTCCTGTTGGAACGTGAAGAATGGGCCCCAATGTGCTCTGCTTGTGGAAGAAAATATTGTTCAAGCAGCTGTTGATAACGTGCAGCATTCAAATGATTGTCTACAAATGATATATCAGTTTTTCCTGCACCTCCGAATCCGGCCCATACCATAACGGAACCACCACCAGCTTGCCTCTTCGAGAATATTCGTCTATCGTTACGCAGATCGTGCCAGTAGTACTGCCAGCCATCTGGGCCATCCAGGCTGAATTTCCTTTCATCACTGAATATCACACGATGCCAATCTTGTTTCCAGGACATCACTTCATGTGCGAATTTCAATCTCTTTTTTTTGTGCTTTTTAGTCAATTTAGAAGCCGCTTTCCTCTTCACTTAAACTACATTGTTGAACTTCTTTACCACTCTATGGACTGTAGATTTTGATATTGGAGGATTTTGTTGTCTGGCCACAGTGGACAAGCTCATATTTCCAGATTTTAACTCCTTTACGATAGTCCTTCTTTGTCGGGGTGTCACTTTTGATGGGCGGCCAGATGATTTTTTACTACCATAAGCATTTCTAAGTCGCAAATAATTGTTTACAACATTATGTGATCTGTTTAAAAGTTTACCTATTTCTCTATTCAATTTTCCACACATTTTAAATGCATCAATTTTCCCCAGCTCAACCAGCGAAAGACTGCAACGACGACCCATTTCGTTTGATTACAACGTGATGTTCAAATCTGTTTAAATACCTCCACAGCAGTCAGCATAATCCCGCAGTAAGACTAAGCAACGATATTTATGCAAATTTTTCGAAATAAACGTGATTGGTGCAAAATTTCTGAAGGCGGACCTATCTTTTCGAAACGGTCTGAAAATGAAAATTTGCATAAAATAAAAAGGAATTATTTATTTTTAAGAAATGTCTTCATAAATAGTTATAACAATTACTGATTAATTATCTCTACCAAAAAAGTGATTCTTATTCTCAATTAAGAGTCGAAATTTTGAAAAATGCGGGTGGACCTATCATTTCGATACGCACTGTATGTCCCTTTTTTAAAATAGGAATTATTGCTAGTGCTTCAGTAATTTGCTGCCGACTGTATCATTCATCCAAGAGTGAGTAAGTGGGTTTCACATCGTACTAGTGCTACACTATAGGTAATTGGCGACGGTCTGGGACTCATCCCTAAGGGTGGTCCGAAGACATGCCGTCACAACTTTGATCTTCCACGGAGGGGATAGCTCCCCCGCTTCGGTGACCTCCAGAGGTGTACAGTCGGCAGCAAAATTATACGAGCGCTAGCAATAATTCCTATCTAAAAAATGTACACCTGATACTGCTTTGTTATATAAATGTCGAGTCATGTTCCTAGTCAGTCTAAAAAAATGATTCGTTAAGAATTTATTTAACAAAAGAGTATTAACTGTACTTTTTTACATAGGAATTATTGCTAGTGCTCGAATAATTTTGCTGTCGACTGTAATTTGTATGGGATCATGCGACATTCTTCCAAGAATTTTTCAAAGAAGGAGGGGGTTCAAAGTCGCATTGTACCTACGCAGTGGGTTACTGGCAGCTGTCTGGGATTCATCCCAGGTTAGTTCGGAGACATGCCAGGGCCGCGGTAGCGCCGTTGGTAGAGCGCCGAGCTTGTAATTCGAAGATTACGGGTTCGATATTCGAGCCAGCCAAAGACCGTCGTGTGCACTAGTGGTAGTTGGCGCATGTAAAATCTGTAGTGGCAGCAATGTCCTCCATGTTCCCATCGAAATTACAGGGTGATTATAATTAAAGTTATGATTTCAAAACGCTATAATTTTAAAACTACCCATCAGAGCTATTTGATATTTTACCAGAGCAATCGTGAGGCAATAGAATTTTGTTTGGCAAAAAAATAAAATAAAATAAAATAAAATAAAATAAAAATAAAAATAAAAATAAAAATAAATAAATAAAATAAATAAATAAAAATAAATAAATAAATAAAATAAAAATGTGCCGTTAATTATCCGTAAAGTATTTGTTTCATGAAGCTCCTCTTTTCTCTTTACACTATGACTGTTTCCGTTGCCAACACGTATTCTTGTCTTTTTGCTAAAAAAAATGTAGTAAACCCTTGAAGTTTATTGTTTCCTGCTCTTCCATTGTGTTGCTAGCAACATTCCCGTGTTTAATGAGTCCATTTAGGCGTTTCCCTTGACAACGCCATCTATAGGAACATGTTGGAACTAATTTTTTCCTCTCCCAAACAAAATTCCATTGCCTCACGATTGCTCTGGTAAAATATAAAATTGCTCTGATGGGTAGTTTTAAAGTTATAGCGTTTTGAAATCGTAACTTTAATTATATTCACCCTGTATATATATCTCTGGCGGACACCGAAGCAGGGAGCCATTCACTCTATGGAGGATCAAAATTATGATGGGATGCGTCCCAAACCATCACCAATTCCCCATTGGGCAGTACTAGTGTGACGTCAAACCCAACAAACTAACCGGAGACATGTCATCACATTTTTTGTTCTTCCAAATTTTCCGAGAAGAATCACTTTTCAAATTTATGTCCGATATCGATTTATTCCACATTCGATTTCGATTTCAAGGGGAGTCTAGTTTCGTCAAAACCTATTGGGTAATCAAATTTTATTATCCGTATGTTATTACTATTCTACATTTGATTACTATAATTTGTGTTGAAATTATTTATCAATTTTTTTTTTAAAGTAAGTAATTTCGAGCATTAAAATAAATCATATATTTTTAAATTTCTGCCTATTAAAGTGATAGAAGAAAGTATCTGTCAGCCTATTTGTCATTCCGTACGAACCACCTGTTGTGAAAATTCTACATCTGTTCATCGATTGATAGTGAATATTTTCTGTGTAAAGGATTATCTTAGTAAGTACGCAATTTTATGTCTTAAATTTGTAAGTGTTCATTTACATAGGCATATTCAATTTTAAAAAAGATGTGAAAGAATATTTTGTACAAATTGTATCATGCGAATGTTTACTTTATTTTTTTCTGTAATTTAAAATATCTAACAGCAATATCTTCCTGTAACTAAGGCAAACAAGATTTTCATAACTTAATGCTTTGTGCATGCATAAATAAATTTCAAATATTATTTTTGAGAGTAATTATTTTTTTTATCAGTGGGGGAATAGAAACTATTATAAGGGTAAATAAGAATACTTCCTTATTACTTTCTTCTGTATGTATATAGGGTAAGTGCACCAGTGATTGACACTTTTAAAGCAATCTCTGATGTTTTTAATGTTCTAGTCATCAGAAAATATTTTTAGAAATCTTAAGTTAGTACATATGGCATGAAAGACATTCAGAACTACATATATGTTAAAATATACACATTTGATAAAAAAAAAAAAATTAATGATTTTTTTTTAATTTGACACCCACTGAATTGTCCAGTAATTGATACTGCCAGTTTTTCCTTTTATTAGTAATTGGCACCCTATGTTCCAGTGTTTGAGACTGCTAGTTATTCATTTTACCAGTTATTGGCACCCTACGCTCAAGTATTTGACATACAATGTTAAACTTCTTATTTGTAAAACATGTGCTTTTATTTTTATTTTTTTACTTATTAATTATTTCGAGGAAGCATGGAAAGATGTCAATCAACCTGTGCTCCAGTGTTTGGCATAAAATGTTAAAATTCTTACATGTAAAATATGATTTTATTATTTTTCTTATTTATTATTTCGGGATAGATGTCAATTAATGGAGCATGCCAATCACTGGAGCACCTACCCTATAGAGAAATTATTGGATTCGTGAAAATTTTCGAACTCCAGTTTTCGATTGATTTACACGTTTTGAATGTCATGAACACGATTTGACAGTTTTTAGAAAATGTGTCTCTGTGTGTGTGTGTGTATCACATATTTTGTAGACGCTGTATCTCACGAATCAATTAACGAAATTTAACCAAACTTGGTATTTAGTTGGACCCTGACATAAACTTGTGCTGATTAGATTTGTGGAACAATTGCTAAACAGGTGACGCTATTATCGTATTTTTTATAAATTTTTAACATGGCAGTATAGGACAAAATTTCGTATAAATGTACATAATGAGTTATTTTAATCGTGTGATTGTAAAATTAATATGAATTATTGATAATAGTAGTACTGAACTAGGAAAAAAATATTGTGCATGTGGGAGCATCGCTTCCCCCCCCCCCACTCCGGGGGAGTACATTTTCAATATGGGTATCTTTCGAAAGATCTTGTTAATACCTTTAAAACGAATGGTTGAACTATAGTTCGGTGATAATTTAAAAGAAAGTTATCGATTTTTTTTTTTTTTTTTTTTTTTTTTTTTACTTAAAAAAAAAAAAAAAAAAAAAAAAAAAACTGATTTTCAAAAAATTGACATCTTTCGGCATTTAGTGATAATATAATTCTGTCAGATAAAAATCGTCTGCATTTATAATGGAAAATAATTAATAATTTGTATTGAATAACTTTTGTGTAAAATTATATAGAAGAAAGTCATGTGGTGGCCACATCATACTAGTTATATTTTGTCTGCTTGAATAAATTGTGAATATTTATTTTTTTAAGACAGTAATTTTCAATCTAGTAGAAAGATTGTTAGGAGGCACTTAACCTAAAATTTTTCTGGGAGAAGAATAAAGTGATCCCATATAATTTTGTGAAGTAATTTTCATTAACGAAATGTATTTCTAAACTAAAAAATGCTTTTTTTTTTTTTTTTTTTTTTTAATTGGTTTAAACATTTGATAATGAAAATAACGCAATTGTCGAAAATTACTATTTCCTTTATATAATATGATTAAGATGTATAAGAAACATAGGTTCCTAAATAGTTTTTATTTTAGGGCCTATAAATATTTGTTTTTAAATCCTACTCTGGCCATTTGACTTATTTTGTATGCTAGTTCGCTAGAGATTAGCAGATTGAGTTAAACGCTTTTTCTGGTTTTTCCAATAATTGCGTATATTTTGCTTTAAATTTTATTTTAATATAACTAGTATGATCCACCACATGACTTTCTTCTATATAATTTTACACAAAATTCATTCAATACATATTTATTAAATTATTTTCCATTATAAATGCAGACGATTTTTATCTGACAGAGTTATATATATATCACTAAATGCCGAAAGAAAGTCAATTTTTTGCAACTATCAGAAGAAATAGGATTTTTTTTTTTTTTTTTTCGTTAGAATATAAAAAAATAACTTTGTTTTAAAATATCACAGATCTATAGTTCAACCATTCGTTTTAAAGGTATTGACGAAATCTTTCGAATGATACCCATATTGAAAATTTACTCCCCCCGGGGGTGTACTCCCCCCCCCAGGGGGAGGAAGGAAGCATTGCTCCCACATGCACAAAGTTTTTCCTGGTTAAATACTGCAATTATCAATAATTCATATTAATTTTATTGTCACACGCTTAAAATAACTCTCATTATGTGCATTTATACTAAACTTTGTCCTATACTGTCATGTTAAAAATTTAGAAAAAATGCGATGACGGCACCATCTGTTGAGCGATTGATCCTCAAATCTAATTAGCACCAGTTTATGTCAGGGTCCAACTAAATACCAAGTTTGGTTAAATTTCGTTCAATGGTTCGTGAGATACAGCGCCCACAAACTTTGTGATACACACACACACAGACTGATACATTTTCTAAAAACAGTCAAATCGTGTTCAGGACATCCCAAAACGTGTAAATCTATTAAAAACTGGAGTTCGAAAATTTTCACGAATCCAATACTTTCTCTCCATATATACATATAGAAGAAAGTAAAAAACGATTGATTCTACGTGATTGGATCGTGAATTTTCCGCAAGCGTGCAAAATTGATTTTGATTTCAAATAGTAGTATCATGAATATTACTTTTTTATAGTATGTTAATATTACATGTAAATTTCCTTATATGATACTTATGTTCAGCTTTCACCCCCCTCACTCACTTTAAAGATAAAAGCATGCAGTTTTTGTAATATTGTTGTATTGAAAGTAAAAACTTTTTAATAGACCAAATTCTGTCCAGAGGTTGTATAAAAATTTAAAAAGTAACTTTGTGAAAATCAAAGTAATTTTTTATCAACATTCTTATTTCATTCCTTATTCCTGAACACCTTTCAATCTACATAGCCCAGTTAACTGTAACAGGCAAAAAAATTAAAATATTTTTCAATATTTTTAGGATACCGTAGATATACAGAGATTTACTTTACAAAGGGAATATGATATAAGATTGACTGCTTCTATTTCAGGAATATATAAATTTACAAAAATTAAACGTGCCCTATTTTGCCTGTCCTTCTTGTTAAGCATCTTACTATAATTAAAAGAAAAGAAATAATTCACTGAAGTACCAAATTGGTCAGTTAAGATTTTTCTTCTTTAAATCAGTTCCTTACAATAAAGTTAAACTGGGATTCGAACACTATATTTTGTACTTAAAAAGAAGGTTCACTTTGTATTACTGGATGAGAATCTGTTCTGGAGAAAAAAATAAAGAAGCTTGGTGGGGATTATTACCATTTGATCGCCGCTGACTCATATATCCGGTCACTGATTTTTTTCTTCTTTTTTTCTTTTTAAACCAAAATACTTATAATTCAAAATTATGTAACTAATAGATCTGCAGATCAGGAGCCTCACCGTCGTATTTGCATTCCTCATTATTCAGATAATTTTTATTTGTTCCATATTTATAATAATTGTGTGTGTGTTAGTGAGTGATTAATTCGCTACATAATTATATACATTTGGAGGGGGGCTACCCAGTGACGTACCAAGGGTGGGCAGGAAGGGGCGGTCCGCCCAGGACCTCAGACATGAAAAGGCCCCCGGAAAAACTTAAGCTTTGAAGTTGCTGTGCCATTATTTTAACCTGAAAAATTCCCTGCCGTTCTTTAAGCCGTAGGTTCCTGTCTAAGCCTTAATGTACAAAATGTGACCATAGAGCGACAACTCCCCCCAAAATAAATAATCATTTATGTAAAGCCCAATTAAGGCAGCACACGTGGTACCAATGCCCTTGGCTTTCTTGTTGGGTGTTTGGCTTCTGAATCAGTCTTAAAATTTATTTCTGTGCCTTTTTATAGTAATAAATTAAAGTGAAGAAGCGCGAGGGCTCTAAGTAGTAGAGGCTCCAGTTAGGGGGTCCCAGCGAAATTTTCGCCCTGGGCCTCGAGAGTTGTAAGTGCGCCATTGGGGCTACCGTCTCCCTCAGCCTCATGTTTATCTATCTGTACGAGTATATATGTATATTTCCCTGTAACTCATAGCCTTGTGTTAAATCCTTATAATTCATAAATACATATACTAAATTGGATGTCAAAAGTTTGAATAAATTATCGGAATTATTTTGTGTAGCTCTGTAAACAAACTACCAATTTCTTTGCTTCCCATTTTCAAAAAGAAAACATGTTTTCAAACATTCTAATAACATATGTTTATTTCATTCTGTTTAATGGAATATAACCGTGTTAAAATGCATGTATAGAAAACCCCATCTATAAATCGTAATGGTACAAAATTCTTTTGTGTATCCCTCTACACGAGCCACAGCTATTATATACACCAATAAAAGTATACAACTAATTCGTTGTAATTCTTTAATATTTAAATCAAATTTCACATTTCCGTGATTGCAGAATGTCATTGGAATCCTTTTGCGTGCTCCTGTAAATTTTAATCTGAATACATGTTTTTTCTAGAGAAAACATGCATCTTAATAATGTATAATTTCGTTATGCTGAATGCAGCATAAACGCATTAAAATGCTCTTAAATAAAAATCTGTTCATAGGCTCTAATGTAACGAAATTCTTTTGTGTCCCTGTAAACGAGCCGTAAACATTATATACACCTGTAAAAACTATATAAGTTAATCTCTGTAGCTCATGAATAATTGCTCGAAATTTGACATAATTTGGATGATTACGTGCGACATTGTCGGAACAATTTTGTAAAGTCTTGTACATTAAATCTAAGCACACATTCTTCTAAAGAAAACCATGTTTTAAGCAATTTCAATAATGTATTTAATTTCGTTTTGGGGAATTCAGTCTAACCATATTAAAATGCATTTAAACAAAACTCTGCCCATAGGCCGTAATGATAAGAAATTCCCCCTTTCTCTTTTAGAAAATTTCCCTCTTACTGAAATTTTACAATTTTCTTTCCAAGATTTCTGAAGGATAACTTATGACCTTTTTTTCCCAGGCTCTTCACACGCGAATTTTTTTAGCGTGTTTCTATTAAATTGTTGCCATTTTGATTAACAAAGACTCTAGCGGCGATTTGGTAACCGGGATTTTCCGCTGCTGACAGATAAAACTTACAGTCGGCAACAAAAGTATCCGAGTACTAGCCAATAATTCCGATATCAAAAAAGTACACTTAATACTGTTTTGTTAAATAAATCCTTGTCGAATCATGTTCTTAGACTAAAGAACATGACTCGACAAGGATTTATTTAACAAAGCAGCATTAAGTGTACCTTTTATAGTCAAGGATTAATGCTAATGCTCGGATACTTTTGCTGCCGACTGTATATGTAGCTTCAGAATCAATTGATATCGGCAAAAATAAATTCCAGATTAATTTAATTGTATTAAGTTTTTTTTGTTTCTCATTCAATAAGAAACGCCATATTAAATATGTATATAGCATATAAAAACACTTTAGGCAATAAGTACCCGATATACACTGAGATTTTTTTATATGGCTCTGAAATAGAACAGTAAATACCGCGATTGCTAGAGATTTTGATTGACCCATATATGTAAAATTTTGCAGTTATACGACTGAAAAGTTTTAAAAGCAGAGTAAAATTATGTAAATGTATACAGTTCAGTTGCATAATTTAATGAACTTTTTTTTTTATTGTTGTAACCTTATGCAAAAATTTTCATTTCTTGCATTTGCATTAAAAAAGTCTAAAAGATTAAATTAATGGAGGAGGACCTATTTGCATCATGAAAATTTAATTATAACATATTTACGAATTTTCTTTTCCTCTTCTCTTTAAAACTTTCTCTTTAACTTTTATAATTAAGAAAAGAAAAAAAAAAAACTTCATAACATTTTTAACGTAGAATAATTATGAAAGCAATATCGTTATGTTCTCGTAATCGATTCTCTTTATACAATCGATGGTAGATGTCGTCAGAAGTATGTAGTCTCTAGAAAAGGCGCCTTTCAGCAGACAATGAATGGAGAAAACTTGACATTTAAAGATCGGAGAGAGCGCTCTTAATAAACGGAAGTCAACCAGGCGTCGCTGTCAACTTGCTGTCGTTTGTTATATTTTTAAAAACGATAAAAACTTCAATTTTACATAAATTGCTCTGAATAGTTATAAATGTTATTACCTGTTTTAAAGCAAATATCATAGATTTGATGCATTTAATTAAGTGAAGATCATTTAATCCTTATAATATTATATGCAAATGTTTGAATTTGTATAGTTACTTTCTTCTATGTATATTCACGCAGCTGTCAATTTGTACTTTTTTTATTGCTACCGAAATTTTTGGATTGTTTTAGCAGTTTTCTGCGATTAAACATGCTGAAATATTTTAGAAAGAATGAGTGGTGAAAACACACACACACACACACACACACACACACACACACACACACACACACACACACACACACACACACAATTTGGCATTTTAATGCATTCAATAGGAGAAAATATTGAATTTGTAAAATTTTTTGACTCCTAGTTTTCGATGTATTTACACGGTTTGAGATGTTCTGAACCAGGGCTGGCAAGTTTCTGCCGGAGCGGTCAAAACGGGCCTGGCAAAAAATATTTTTTGTCAGTAAGTGGTAATTGCACTGCGCTGGGAAGGAAGAAAAAAAAATTCTGATCTCCGATACCATTTTTGCTGATTCTTATGTAAAATAACCTCCTTAATCCGAATATTACTATTTTGACCAGCCACCCACCGTTTACTCCGGACACCACCCCTTCCCCCAATTTTTATCACTGTTCGGTAACTTTACAGTCATGAATTTGATTTGGAGAATGAAAAAGAATTAATTTAACATCTAAAAACAAAAAATTATGTTTAATAAATAATAGATAAAAAAAGAAAAAAAGTAATACATAATTTCAGTGGCAAATCCCCCCCCCCCTAAATTTTCTCCTTGCTGCAAATGTTGATGCTGTAGAATTTTCCAACTCTGTAGCTCCTCAAAAGATATTTAACAGTTAAAATAATCCTTCACCCTCCCCTAAAAATCAAATTTATAGCCATAAAGTTACTGAAAAGTTAAAAAAAAAAAAAAAAAAAAAAAGCCATCCCTTAAAAAAAAAAAAAAAAAAAAAGGTGGGTGGTAGGGCGAAATGGACGTCATACTCGGCTTCAGGAGGTCATTTTACATAAGAATTTGCCAAAATGGTATTGGGGAGCAATTTTCATGCCGAGCAGTATTATTGGCAGAAACTAAGATATGATGTTAATGAGAACTTTAATCTCTATAAGCAGTTAAATAAATAAATGACAAATCAAAACTGAAGATTGAGTGAAAACTCAAAGAAGCAAACAAATTTCTATATATTATATATAGAAGCTTTAAGGATTTCAAAATTATATATTTTTAAATTATTTCTCCCATGGCAAAATATGCTTTCTGTGTCAAGCTATATTGGTGTAAACCTTTTCTACAAGTTAATATTTTTTTAATAATATATCTCTAATTTACACACAACGTATGGATTTAAAGACAGAAATACTATAGTCATACTAGAGCAAAATTCTTAAACAAAAGATACCAGTTTATTTTAGCAAGGGAAATTTAGGAATATTTTTAAAAAATTTATAAACAAATCTTCCATATTCTATATTAGAAGTTTAAAGTATTTCAAAATTACATATTTTTAAATTATTTTTCCCATGGCAAAATATATGCTTTCTGTGACAAGCTATATTGGTGTAAACCTTTTCTACAAGTTAATATTTTTAACAATATATCTCTAATTTACACACAACGTATGGATTTAAAGATAACAATACTATTGTCATACTAGAGCAAAATTCTTAAACAAAAGATACCAGTTTATTTTAGCAAGGGAAATTTAGGAATATTTTTAAAAATTTTATAAACAAATCTTTTTGCAGAGGACCATCTCTTTTCTGCGACAATATCACTGTTTTGGCTAAATTCTGCCACAGGGTCTTACACTGAATATGTTTAACTCATTATCGTATAGTGTTGAATTTTTATTTAAAAATACTTTAAAAAGTTTAACAAAATGTTATAATACTTTAATAAATTACAATTAGAGTATTTTCAAATAATGCAATAAATGAATTTTTTTACTGTATGCAAATATAATTCCTATAAAAATATATAAGTAAATAACTGAAGCTCCAAAAATTACATAAAAATGTTTACATAATCCGTTATTTAATGTTATTGAAAGAAAAAAATTGCCAACCAAATATACATTATTTTATTTTTTTAAACAAAGCGTACTGTAAAATGAAAATTATTCTTGTGTGCGTAAAATTTCATTGTACCACACAGCTTCTACCAGCTCTCTGCTTTTCAGTTTTTTTCCTTTGGCGTTCAAGACAATAATTCAACGCCAAGTATCTTTTTTTAATAAGATTTGCAGTTTATATCCGAGAAGTTGCTAATATTGAGTTACTCCTGTTTGTCATGAGAGCGACGACTTATCAGATATGTGTCAAAGTAGCTTCTTTCGAAATTAATTTAAAGCATTTTAAAAGAAAGTATGTAGTGAACTTTAAAGGACTAAATATTTACTCTAAGAAAATAACAATTGACAGTAATCGAATGAAAAGACTCATGCAAATACATTTAGACAGATAAAAAATTTTAAATGTTCAAATAATTAAAAATTAAAATCAGTAGAATGAAAACAATTATGCAATTTTATATTTATATAAAAAGGTTTTTAATGTTCAAACTAATCAAATAAGAATTAAAAGTAACTAAATGAAAACAATTATGTAATATATACTAAGACAAATGAAAGGTTTTAAATATTCAAACTAACCAAATAAAAATTAAAAGCAATTAAGTGAAAACAATTATTTAATATATACTAAGACAAATGAAAGGTTTTAAATATTCAAACTAACCAAATAAAAATTTAAAGCAATTAAGTGAAAACAATTATTTAATATATATTAAGACAAACGAAAGGTTTTAAATATTCAAACTAACCAAATAAAAATTAAAAGCAATTAAGTGAAAACAATTATTTAATATATACTAAGACAAATGAAAGGTTTTAAATATTCAAACTAACCAAATAAAAATTTAAAGCAATTAAGTGAAAACAATTATTTAATATATACTAAGACAAATGAAAGGGTTTAAATATTCAAACTAACCAAATAAAAATTTAAAGCAATTAAGTGAAAACAATTATTTAATATATACTAAGACAAATGAAAGGGTTTAAATATTCAAACTAACCAAATAAAAATTTAAAGCAATTAAGTGAAAACAATTATTTAATATATACTAAGACAAATGAAAGGTTTTAAATATTCAAACTAACCAAATAAAAATTTAAAGCAATTAAGTGAAAACAATTATTTAATATATACTAAGACAAATGAAAGGGTTTAAATATTCAAACTAACCAAATAAAAATTTAAAGCAATTAAGTGAAAACAATTATTTAATATATACTAAGACAAATGAAAGGTTTTAAATATTCAAACTAATTAAATAAAAATTTAAAAGCAATAAAGTTAAAAAGATTACGCAAGATATTTTATATTTAAACAAATAAAAGGTTTTAAATGTTCAAACATATCAAATAAAAGCAATAAAATGAAAACAATTATGCAATTTTATATTTAGACAAATAAAAGGTTTTAAATGTTCAACTAATCAAGTAAGAATTAAAAGCAATAAAAAGAAAACAGTTATGTAATATGTATTAAGACAAATGAAAGGTTTTATAAATATTCAGAATAACCAAGTAAAAAAAAAAAAAAAAAAAAAGCAAAATTGATAACGCAAGATTTTATATTTAGATAAAGGTTTTAAGTGCTGAAAATAAGCAAATAAAAATTAAAAGCAATAAAATGAAAACAATTATGCAGTTTTATATTTAGACAAAAGGTTATAAATGTTCAAATTAATTAAATAAAAATTAAAAGCAATAAAATGAAAACAATTACGCAGTTTTATATTTAGACAAAAGGTTATAAATGTTCAAATCAATAAAAATTAAAATCAGTAGAATGAAAACAATTATGCAATTTTATATTTATATAAAAAGGTTTTTAATTTTCAAACTAATCAAATAAGAATTAAAAGTAATTAAATGAAAACAATTATGTAATATATACTAAGACAAATGAAAGGTTTTAAACATTCAAACTAACCAAATAAAAATAAAAGCAATAAAGTGGAACAGATTACGCAAGATATTTTATATTTAGACAAATAAAAGGTTTTAAATGTTCACACATATCAGATAAAAAATAAAAGCAATAAAAATGAAAGCAATTATGCAATTTTATATTTTAACAAATAAAAGGTTTTAAATGTTCAACTAATCAAGTAAGAATTAAAAGCACTAAAATGAAAACAATTATGTAATATATATTACGACAAATGAAAGGTTTTATAAATATTCAAAATAACCAAATAAAAATTAAAAGAAATAAAGCAAAATCGATAACGCAAGATTTTTTATTTAAAGTTTTTAAGTGTTCAAACTAAGCAAATAAAAATTAAAAGCAATAAAATGAAAACAATTATGCAATTTTTAATTTAGACAAAAAGTTATAAATATTCATATTAATTAAATAAAAATTAAAAGCAATAAAATGAAAACAATTATTCAGTTTTATATTTAAACAAAAGGTTATAAATGTTCAAATTAATAAAAAATTAAAAGCAGTAAAATGAAAACAAATATGTAATTTCATATTTAGAAAATAAAATTTTTTAAATGTTCAAATTAATAAAAAATTAAAAGCAGTAAAATGAAAACAAATATGTAATTTCATATTTAGAAAATAAAATTTTTTAAATGTTCAAATTAATAAAAAATTAAAAGCAGTAAAATGAAAACAAATATGTAATTTTATATTTTGAAAGTAAAATTTTTTAAACGTTCAAACTAATCAAATAAAAATTAAAAGAAATATACGATATAGATAATGAAGGGTTTTAAGTATTGAAATTTAGCCTATAAGAATTAAAAGCAATAAAATGAAATCATGCAGCATGTATCTAGACAATGAAATATTTTTAGTATTCAAATTAAGCAAATAAAAATTAAAAGCAATAAAATGAACACAATTATGCAATTTTATATTTAGACAAAAGGTTTCAAATGTTCAAACTAATCAAATAAAATTAAAAGCAATAAAATGAAAAGAGTTAGGCAGTTTATACAAGACAAATAAAAGATTTTAAATATTCAAACTAATCAAATAAAAATTAAAGGAATTATATGATGTATAGATAATGAAGGGTTTCAAGTCTTGAAACTTAGCCTATGAGAATTTAAAGCAGTAAAATGAAATTATACATTATGTGTCTAGAGAATGAAATGTTTTAAGCAAATCAAACTAAGCAAACAAAATTTAAAACAATAAAATGAAAACAATCATGCAATTATATACTTAGACAAATAAAAGCCTTTACATGTTCAAACTAATTAAATCAATAAAATGAAAATTATGCAATGCTTATTAGATAAAAGGTTTTAAATATTTAAATTAATAAATAAAAGTTAAAGGAATTATACGATATATAGATAATGAGGATTTTTTAAGTATTGAAAGTTAACCTATAAGAATTTAAAAGCAGTAAAATGAAATTATGCAGTATGTATCTAGACAATGAGTTTTAAGCATTCAAACTAAGCAAATAAAAATTGAAGGTAATATATGAAAAATTTTATTCGATAAATTACTATAAAAAATATATTTTTAGACAAATGAAAGGTTTGGAAAATTAAAGTTAAACCAATAAAAATTAAAACCAATAAAATTAAGTCTATTTTAATATATTTAGACAACGGAAGGTTTCTAAATGTTTAAATCAAGAAAAGTTCAAGGTAATAAAATTGGATTTTGAGATATGTATTTAGATATGTTTGTAAAAATTTAAGCTATTTCAAATAAAAAAATTCATTAATATGAAAAGGACTATGCGGTTTTATTTAAACAATGGAAGTTTTTGAGTAGTAAAACTAAGCAAATAAAAACTGAATATAAAATGTCTTATAAAGAAACATTCAAAAGGTGTCGTCTTCAAAAAATAATGAAAAAAATATGTGATTCTACTCTTTATAAAACACCAGGAAGTGAAAAAATTATCGGCTGAAATGAATTACATCAACCACAAAAAGTTATCAAAATTAAGTATATTTGGCGATTTAGCGCTGTTAGGCGTTCAGTTCGCTAGCACCGAGATTGCCGTGTGCGAACAGAACCGTGTTTTGTTTCTCCGCCAAGTACTCAAAATCAATCGCCTAACATTAAATTGTTCAATTCTCACACCATCGCCCACTGTCGGCTCTAGGCTAAGGCCTGGCGATTTATGTATTTTTTGAATAAAATGAGAGTAGTCCCATTAGAGGCGCTCAACATCACTCCAAGAGTGATGAGAGGGGGCTGCTGCCTGTTAAATCGCCTAATATTGTGAAATCGCCAAATATGCTTAATTTTGATAAATTTTTGTGGTCGCTGTAATTAATTTCAGCCGATAATATTTTCATTTTCTGGTGTTTTAGGAAGAGTAGAATCACATATTTTCTTCAATATTTTTTGAAGACACCTTTTGAATGTTTCTTTGTTAGAAAAGTAAAAGGTTTGGAAAAAACAAAACAATCCATTAAAAAAAATACAATAAAATTGAAAAAAAAAATTACGAGATATTTTAAGTAAATGAAAGTTCATAAATATTTAAACTAACCTAATAATAAAAATTGAGGGTAATATGAGAGTTCTTATGCGAAGACCTTTTTTAGACAAATGAAAATCCTAAATACTTAAACTGAGGAAAAAAATAACTAATTTTTTCTTTTAAGTTTTAAATGTTAAATAAAAGTTTTAAACTAAACAAAAAATGAACACAATAAAATGCAAAGATCTATGCCACAGATATTTAGACAGTGTTTTAAATGTTCAATAATTGCAGATGAAAATTGAAGGCAATGAAATAGGTTTATGGCATAAATATTTACATTCAGGATACGTTTTAAATATTCAAAATAATCAACTAAAAGTTTTACATTCAGAAAATTATTTCATTTTTAGATTACTTTTCTATTTATTAACCAATTTATTAACCAATTAATTACCTCCAGTAAACTTGAATTCTGATTAGCGTTGAATTCAAAAATAAAATTCTGAAACTACACTAATCAGGGGGTGTGGGAGATGGGGACGATATATTTTGCACATTAATTTTCTTTCTTAATGTGTGTGTATATGTATATATATATATATATATATATATATATATATATATATATATATATAATGTGTGTGTGTATTTAACAAAATAACTGAATTTTGTTAACCCGATCAGGTTATCGCTTTTTTCGGCACCTTGTCAGTTTATCATGGGTCTTCTATTCATAACTTTTGAACAAATTGAGATATTTGAAAAATTCAGATTGCATAATAAAATTTAAAAATCGTATTTTTACGGAAAAAATCATGGACACGATGGATAGGCATTTCTTCTATATATGGATTCTTAGGTTTGAGACAAAAGAAAAATGGCTCGGGTCTCCAACGACCCACGATATCTTGATCGGGTTAAATTCAAAATGAATTTAAGGTTTTATCTTTATCTTATGTATATTGTTTTAATTCTATTTTACTTAGGCAGTGAATTTAAGAATATGTAATCGAGAATGGAATAACTTTTAATTTTTGCAGTATTTAAGGAGTGTTCCACAGCCCTTTTTCAGGATCTTTTTCTCACTCCGCCAATGAATTTCAATCCTTGCTTTTATGCTAACAATATTTTAAAAATTATTCCCGCAAAAAAAAAAAAAAAAAAAAAAAAACTAAAATTTAGAGTAAATAATGAAAATGCATTGCAGTTTATGTCCATTCATATGTAATATCTGTACTGATAAGTATAAAGGATTTAAGTCCAAAAATATCGATTTTGAGTTAAGTACATAGTCAGACTCAGAGAAAAATTCGCAATCGATTTGTATAAAGGATTTAAGTCTATGTCATTTAGTCTTTGAGAAAATCCATTTCTAAAAAAGGGTTCAAGTCAGAAATTTACCATTCATGTATGGTATAAAATATTTAATTCAATTTTTTCCCGTTATTAAATAAAGGTTGACAGTCATTGAATGGTATAAAAGGGTATACGTCAATGAAATTCCTTTTTCCTAATCGATTCTTCTGATTTGTTTTTAGTTAGTTTAACTTTATTTTTCGTCTCCTGAAAAATCAAAGAATATGGACTTAAATCCTTTATACTTATCAGTACTGATATGTGTGTGTGTGTATTTAACAAAATAACTGAATTTTGTTAAATTCAAAATGAATTTAAGGTTTTATCTTTATCTTATGTGTATTTGTTTTAATTCTATTTTACTTAGGCAGTGAATTTAGGAATATGTAATGCAGAATGGAATAACTTTTAATTTTTGCAGTATTTAAGGAGTGTTCCACATCCCTTTTTTAGGATCTTTTCCTCACTCCGCCAATGAATTTCAATCCTTGCTTTTATGCTAACAATATTTTGAAAATTATTCCCGCAAAAAAAAAAAAAAAAAAAAAAAAAAAAACATAAAATATAGAGTAAATAATGAAAATGCATTGCAGTTTGTCCATCCATATGTAATATCTGTACTGATAAGTATAAATGATTTAAGTCCAAAAATATCGATTTTGAGTTAAGTACATAGTCAGACTCAGAGAAAAATTCGCAATCGATTTGTATAAAGGATTTAAGTCTATGTCATTTAGTCTTTGAGAAAATCCATTTCTAAAAAAGGGTTCAAGTCAGAAATTTACCATTCATGTATGGCATAAAATATTTAATTCAATATTTTCCCGTTATTAAATAAAGGTTGACAGTCATTGAATGGTATAAAGGGTATAAGTCAATGAAATTCCTTTTTCCTAATCGATTCTTCTGATTAGTTTTTAGTTAGTTTAACTTTATTTTTCGTCTCCTGAAAAATCAAAGAATATGGACTTAAATCCTTTATACTTATCAGTACTGATATGTGTGTGTGTGTATTTAACAAAATAACTGAATTTTGTTAAATTCAAAATGAATTTAAGGTTTTATCTTTATCTTATGTATATTGTTTTAATTCTATTTTACTTAGGCAGTGAATTTAGGAATAGGTAATGCAGAATGGAATACTTTTAATTTTTGCAGTATTTAAGGAGTGTTCCACATCCTTTTTTTAGGATCTTTTCCTCACTCCGCCAATGAATTTCATTCCTTGTTTTTATGCTAACAATATTTTGAAAATTATTCCCGCAAAAAAAAAAAAAAAACTAAAATATAGAGTAAATACAGGGTGTTTATAAAGTCCCGCACCCATTTTGATGTTTAATAACTCGTAAAATAATGAAGATATAAACAAACTTACGACATTTATTGGTAGAATAACTCATATTTTCTTTCCAGGTTTGAATATCTTTACTTTTGTAAATATCGTCTGCGCGTGTGGTTAATTTCAGATGCATGTGGTTAATTAAGACATGCTTGCCGCTACCTGGCGTGAAATTGACTATCGACTTGATATTCTCCGTGCGACGAAGGGGGTACACGTGGAAGTTCATTGACAAGGGTCATGAAACTTTTTGAGTCTATCTAACCATTTATGTTATTAATTTTAATATATCTTTATTATTTTAAGAGTTATTAAACATCAAAATGGGTCCGGGACTTTATAAACACCCTGTATAATGGAAATGCATTGCAGTTTATGTCCATCATATGTAATATATTTGTCGATTTTTTTTTTTTTTTTTTTACTGTTGCCAGTTAGATACTGAAATATTCGTATTGGAAATGAAAAAGTCGCTCCTGAATTTGATATTTCTCTTTCCTAAATTCTGCTAAAATCCCCCCTCAACCTATCTCCCGGAGGGAGGAATTCCGTGTTTGAAAAAATACGAGCCAAAAAGGGGCAAATGGGTCAAATCTTTATCTGTGTTCGAAAACATCTATAAAAATCATGTATCTATCAAATTTAACTGCTTTTATCTTAATAAATATTTATCAGTTTCTGAGAACTGACTATAAACAAAAACGTTTTGAATGAAAAAGAAAAAAACTGAAAGTACGAAACGATAATCGCTCTGAATGTTCTGAAAAATAGATAAGACCGGACATAGAATAATTATCTGCTACCGGAAGATAAAGCTTTATTAACTGTCATTTCATTTTTGTGCATTATGAGTGGAATATGGATTGGTGTAGCTGTACATAAAGTTTACGTAAATAAGTAGGGAAAAAATAGCAAATACGTAATTTCAAAAACTAAAAAGCTTGATAAAAGTTCGATGAATGGAATTACAGGATTGTAAGTACTTTATTTTTTCGCTATTAATAGCTTTATGTATAATAAAAATTTTTGGATCTTCAGTACAGGTTTTTATTAATGGCAATTAGTATTTTCAGGTGGTCTAATTTAATAAAAACGTCTTAAAACTCTGGCTAATTTTAGTAATCACCTATTCCTGTATAATATTGATAATGGGCTAGTCCACGAAGTGATATATTGGCCTTTAAATTTGCCTTCTCCCGAGAAGTAATGAAAAGATGCCAATTTATGACGGATTGTCCGTAACTCTCGTGCCTTTTATTTATTTTTTAAGTATTCTTTAATATAATGATATGCGTTTAAGTAAGATTATGTTTACAATAATTAAATAGTGGTATGAAAATTATTTTCATTTGTTGATAATTTAGCACCTATAGTAATGTAGTGGTCATAATTAGAGTTAAGTGAACTAATTTACTCTGAACATTAAAAAAAAAAAATCAACAGAACAAAAATTAATTTGCGGTGGTATGCATTGGTTCCCCATCGTACTATAGGTGAGTGTATGGGGAACTTAGACAACTATGAAAATTTTTGAACTCGAGTTTTTTGACTGTTTTACGCGTTTTGAAGTGGGGGGGGGGGGGGAATCTGAAAATGACAAAATTGATAAGTCCTTCTGTAGGGTGTCTGGTAGCTTGTTAGTGTGTTAGCTTGTGTGTGTACACGATATCTTAAGCACTAATGATCGCAGTGTGATCGTATCAGTTTTAAATAATTATTTATGGCATTGACAAGAACACTATTGATTTTCCACATTTTAATTTAAAAACTTCATAAATTTATTCGAAATTTAGGATTTTCTTAACAGGGGAGAATAGGGCAATTTTTCGTTTAACCTCTTGAGACCCGAGAAAAACTAAAGATTGTTTTAAAAAAAATCTAGTGTTATTTTGATTAAATTTCATTATTAAAAAAGAGAAAAAATACCTCTTAAAATATTTTAATTAGTTTAAATTAAGTAATTTTGATACAATTAATGTAATTGCAAACAAAATATTTTCAACAAAATACAAACTAAAATTCTTAAAATTACCTCTGGTATAATAATTATACATCTCTAAATACAAAATGATGACTAAAACATTCAAATTTTATTTCTTTTATTAAAAAGTATAAAAAGATATTTTTCTTTATTTTTTCGTTGTTGACGTGTTAACATTTTTTTGCTTTTATGGTATTTTACGCTATGCTAAGTTTACTACTTCACGATACAATACTGCAATTTCTTGAAAAACTATTAAAATATTCTTTTCCTAATTGAGTATCGTGGATTTGAATGCTAGTAAACATAAACTTTTCATTTTACACGAATTTTATGAAAGTATCCAATTGGGTACCAAGGGACCCAAGAGGTTATACGTGCATTTAAAGAAATATTTTTACTGTAAAAATGTTGGATCAATTTTAAAATATCGGTTATGATTCTGAAATGAACATAAGCAACTATGAAAATTAATCTATGAAAAGTTCGTAAGTTATTTGAAATTTACGAATTTCTTAACATAGCAGAAAAAAGTAAAATTTCGCATAAACGTTTGTTTTGTGGAATATTTTCACCGCAAAGATGGCAAACCACTTTTAAAATATTACATAAGATACTGGCATAAATATCCTTGACTATGAATTTTCCCAATTAAAAAAAGTTTATTAAGTTATTCGAAATTTACGGTTTACTTAACATCAGTGGCGTATCCAGGATTTTTCCAAGGGGGGGGGGGGGTTCGTCCTTCCGAATTTTTAATTAAGTTTAAGTTTAATTAAGTTTATTTTTAATTAAGTTTAACAATCTTTTTAAATATCATAATTACTTGCCGAAAATAAGAGAAAGAAAAATAGTAAAACAAACTCACCAATTAGAAGATCAAACTAAAAAATCTTTAATTAGCGACGAATAACGTAGAGCCTGTACAAACTGCTACACAAAACATAAAATTCAATGCATAGTAACGCAAAATGTTTCACTGAATTTTCTTATTTACAGAGCGAAGTCTAATCGACGAGAGGTTTTCGCTAGTTTATTTAAAATGTCTTATACTGTTGGGGTATTGTTTGGGTCACTCCTTCAAGGTCACTACTTCAATGGCCACCCCTTCCCCATATGGTCGACCCCTCTTGTCCTTGAGTATGAACTCGTAAAGGTGAAATCCTTTCAGAGAATTGTTTTCAGAGGAAACATGTTTTGCGCCGCGCAAATGATGTGGTTTAGTTGTTTTCAGGAGTGTTTATCGCAGGGTAATGAAAAAAAAAGTTAGTCATAATTTTAAACCACTTCGTAGAAAAAAATATTCTACGCTTGCCATACATTTTTTCCGCTTGAAATGTGAAAAAAAAAAAAAAAAAAATGTAAGGAACAGCCTAATTTTTCTTATCATACATTTTGTCAAGGGGGGGGGGTTTAACCCCCCTTGGATACGCCACTACTTAACATGATAGAATAGGGCAAAATTTCACATGAAAGTCCATTTTGAGGGTCATAAATACAACGGACTACTTTAAGATAACATTTATGATACTTGTTTGAACATCATTGACTACAAATATTCTAATAGGAAAATTTCGTAAGTTATTCGAAATTTAAGATTTTATCAACATAGCAAAATTGGGCGATGTTCCACATAAATTTGCATTTTGGGGACCGTTGAATTGGAAACAGTATGGAATTACATGAAAACTAAACTAAGAAATTGACCCCAAATAAGATAATCGATTAGAATAAGATATATGCATCGAACTGAACGGTGGGTAACCTATTGGGTGGGGACTTCCTTCTGTCACTGTGTCGAACGATTGGTGAAATCCATTTCTCTTAACATGAATACAGTGTGTCCTGTGCTAGAAATTTATGATAAACACACATATTATGAGGAACTGAGCAAAAGTACCTATTTTAACTGGTTTTTCATAATAAACTAATTCATGAATAAATTTTGCTTTTAATGAGGGTATAATTACAATGTTTTGGTGATTTGACTTAATTTAAACGTTTTTCAACTTCAAAAGATCTAGCACTGATTTGATTGTTTGGATTCTTGTTATAAACTGTTAACGGCCCTCTTCACTTACCGTCGCCGGAAGCCCGAGCCAATGTTATTCTATGGGGAAATTTTCTTTACAAATAACTTATTAACTAATGCATATTTTTGAATTCTATTTTCACATTCAGAAAATTCCCAACTGTTAAACTGACGGACCTTTTTTTAAAAAATGTATTTTTTCCAATTTTTAATATTTTATTTTGAAATTGCAAAATGAAAAAAAAATTCACATATTGAAAATTCGTATTTTGCAGCTTCAAAATAAAATATAAAAAATTAAAAAAAAAAAAAAAAAAATATTTTTTTAAAAAAGGTCCGTCAATTTAACAGCTGGGAATTTTCAGAATGTGAAAACAGAATTTAAAAATATGTATAAGTTATTTGTAAAGAAAATTTCCCCATAGAATAACATTAGCTTCGGCTTTCGGCGGCGGTGAGTGAAGCGGGCCCTGCTAATTCACGAAGTAATTACCTTGTAACTGTAAGGGACAATATTATGTATAGCGTTGTCAAGTGGGTACATCTCAATTTTCAAAAGAACGAGAACTAGGGCTACCAACGTTCTTAAAATTTTATATTTATTTTTTTATACTGTCACCACTGTTTTAGAAAAATCATTTTTTTTTTTTTTTTTTTTTAAATATTACAGCACTAAAAACCCTTAAAGAAAATTTATTTTGACATTAGTGGTGATAATATAATAAAAGGCACATAAAATTTTAGGAACAATGAGAGTCCTGCGAGAACTGATTTGTATTGATATATGATACGAATAACAAGTGAATTTTCTTGTAAATTCCACAAAGAAGTTTTGTTGTAGAGAACATAGTAATTAGTATTATCAAATGGCACGGTCTACGACAAGTTGAAAATTTCTGAAATTTAAAAGGTCAAAAACTGATTTAGTAATTTTAATAAATCGTATTATTGATATTTAGCTTTGTAAGAAGTAATTTTCTTGTACTTAAGCACATTCCGAGTATTATTATTAAGCAAGAATATTATGTAACAATTAATTATTAGTAGATCGAGATATTTTATCGAATTTTATTATTAAACAAAATGCATGATATTTATTTTATTGTTTAATTTATGTAGTACGTACTATTATTATGTAATGGGAACCAAAGTAAACTGCACAACGTCTATGAAGAATGTTCGCCATTTGGGACGGCAAGCGTCAATATTACAAATCTATTTTTCATATCGGAAATATTTTAGAAAACATTACATTATTAGTATTTTAGTGGAATTTAAAGACTGTTTTAACATATCTCGCGATGTGTATGTTGAGTTTACAAGTAAACAAAAGAAAGTTAATACAGTCAATCTTTTGTTGCTAATTGCTTTTTTGCATCCCGACCATTTTAGGCGGACATTTTTCAGAATTACTGTGGCTTATCCTGTACTTGATTTAATAGAAGCTACCGTATGTCAAATTTGCACGAATTTCATATCTAAAAATGTCAGTTTTTGACTGATATGAAATTATTCTTTATCCCTCCCCCTTTTTCTTAAGTTCTTTTCGCTGGTTATATAATAATCTTAAAATTAATTGAAAATTAATAAATTAAACCTTCCAAATACATTTGGAATTCATCTAAAAATAGTAAATGGGAAAAAAAAAAAGTAAATGTAACTGGAAATGTTTGTTACTGCTTTACTATATTTTTCCCTCTTTACGTTTTATTTTTTTAATGTTCTCTCTTACACTTTTCTTCTGAAGCTCGGTTGAAATCCTCTAAAAGAGAAAATATTTAAACTCTTCTACATGCTTGGTTAGAAAAATATTTTTTATTTATTTTTTTGTCGAAAAATGAATCGGGTATGTCGGTTATTAATGAATAGAAGGTCAAAGGTCTCTTTTATTGTTTAGATTATTTTATAAAAGTTTGCGTGTTTAATTAGCAGATTTTATGCTAGATTGCTTTTGAAAAGAAATATGAATTTCTGTAAAGAAAGATTCAAATTTTTATCTCCTCCCCCCCCCCCCCCCACACACACACACCCTTCCTTGAACTGCAATTAATTTTCAGTCAGCACTGCTCATGCAGACAATTTAATTTTCTTAGCTTTAAGAGGAGGAAATGATATAGAAACTAACGGTTTTGTTGCTCAAATAATTTATTAAAAATATTTGTTTCACACATTTATATGAATGTTTATTGTTATCTATACATATAAGAACATAATTAGTGTCGGGAAATTCATGACGAGCTGGAATGATCATTTCAGTTCAAGGGGTTAAATAAGTAAATTTAATTCTCGCTCATAGTTACTAAACAGAAAATTACACACCACTAATGTATCCAAAACTTTTACTTTTTAAAGTCATATTTTTTTAATCTAAGCCATTAATATCATTGCAAATATAACATTGTAATAAAATTATTTAAAATTCTACTAAATATTTTTATGAAAATGGCATTTATGGATGCTAAATACAGGTGTCGGTCGTAAGGGAACTAAGCTTGGCTTACACTCGCACTTGAAAAGAATTAAAGAAATAGGTAGAGTTAAACAGAATTTCGCTCCACCCATTGTTAAATAATTGAACTTTTAATAAATAGATAAATAAATAAACGTATATACTATTGTTACACGATATGAATTAGCATAATGTTAAATTTCATCTTAGTTTATTTTTAATTCATGAGGTTTTTTTTAAAATGTATTTTTGAGACAAAATGTAAAGTTTCAGAGTACATTTTGAGGCTCAGTATAAAATGTATTGATGAATGCTTACAGCTGTAAATGTTAAAGTGCAACTTTTGTTTACCCTCTTTTAACTTACCCATATAGGGTTGCTACTTATATTTCTGGCCTAATAATGAAAAAACAAATATGTAGGATCGAAATTGGTTTTATTGTTTTTCAAAATATTCTCCATGATGATCAATACACTTTTGCATGCGTTTGAACCAATTTTTAAAGCACTTTTTCCAGTCCGATTGAGGTAACTCCAAAACATGCGTTTTGAATGCATCAACCGCTTCTTCGGGGGTCGAAAATCGTTGTCCACGTAATTTATTTTTGATGTGTGGGAATAAGAAGAAGTCATTGGGTGCCAAATCAGGGCTGTACGGCGGATGACCCATCAGTTCGATCTTTCGCTCAGTCAGAAATGCATTTGTTTGAGTCGATGTGTGAGAGCTCGCATTGTCATGATGAAGAATGATTCGCCTGTTCTTCTGCTTTTTTCGAATTTCTCCGATGACTTCTGGCAAACAAATGGTCGTGTACCATTCAGAATTGACCGTCCTGCGTTGCTCTAACGCCACTGTTGCCACATGACCGTTAATGCCGAAGAAACAGGCAATCATTTGTTTCGATGTGCTTCTTCCTCGAACAACTTTTGTTGGTTTTGCCTCGCCTTGGAAGACCCATACAGTTGAGTGCTGTTTTGTTTCCGGCTCATATGCATAGATCCATGATTCGTCACCTGTGTAGATGTTATACACAGCCTTTGATGTACCTTGAACGTATTTTTCCAACATTTCCTTGCACCAATCGACACGAGCCTTTTTTTGAGCGTTTGTCAGATTATGCGGGATCCAACGTGAACAATTTTTTTTTTACGATCAAATGTTCATGCAATATTTTATTGATGCTAGTCATACTAATGTCCAAAGACGCCTCAATCTCACGGTATGTCACATGACGATCTTGCTTTATCAGTTCACGCACAGCATCGATCTTTTCTGGCACAACAACGGATTTTGGACGACCTGCACGGGATTCGTCCTGGATCGAACATCGACCACGATTAAATTCGTTATACCAATTTTTTACAGTGCTGTAGGATGGCGCTTTATCGCTGTATAAAGAATTAAGTTCATCGAAGCTCTCTTGTCTTGACAATCCACGTCGAAAGTTATGAAAAATAATCGCACGAAAATTTTCACGATTCAATTCCATTTTTTGAAAGAGAAGAACTTTTCAATTTACTATCAACAACACAAATAAAGCTATAATGGTAAATCGTCTGCTGAATTTACGTTTAAAAATATCAAACTTTCGATTAAAATCGTCTGCGGTCGCCTAGCAACACTTACTGTTGCCAAGGCCAGAAATATAAATAGCAACCCTCGTAATGGTAGAGAAAATAATTTTTTGAAGGGCTAAATTGTCGAATTTGAGCTTTTGCTATATGTACACATTTTGAGGTCTCCTAAATTCGAAAATCAGGTTTTTAGTGGTCTGCCTGTTATCAGTATATTTAGAGAAACAAATTGTAGGAACAAGTCTAAACTCAGGATTCTAAACCTATATCATATAGAAATATTGTAATAAAATTTTCGTTGAGAACCAGAGGTGGGCAATATACTTCAAAAAAAGTATATAATATATAATATACAAATACTCTACGATTTTGCCCAAAATATGCAAATACTTTTTAGAATTTTGAAAATATACAATATACTCTATATTCAAAAAGTATATTTAATATACCTTTCAGAATATACTTTTTTTTTTAAATCAGTGATAGTAGTATTCGTAATAGTTATAAAAGTATATCTGTTTGTTTCATTTCTCACTAAGAACAAATGAGCTAATTTTTTGCTTAGGTTATAACCAATATTTTATATTTCAATAAAAATATATAGGCATTTATGAAATAGTAAATAATTAAAAAATACACTTATAAACTAGAAATTTTCTTGAAAGGAAACCTTCATACTAACGAAATTACTCTTTGTAAAATGCAATAGAATATATTATTTACTGTGTCGTCATTCATTATCATTAGATAATAGTTAAAGAAAAAATCAATTTGCTTCGTTCAGTTATATTATTTTGATCATTTTATATTTTTAGTTCATCTTACTAAGTCAGTCTACATAGAGACAATAAATCAAAATGTTAGCCTTTGAAAGAAAGGAACATTTAAACTGAGTTTTCACGGCGAAAATCCTGTTCTAAAAGTGAAATGAAAGATTCTTTTTTTCTTTTAAGAAGTTGGGAATTTTGAGATAGAGTAATATTGTATTTTTAATGCTGTAAAATATACAATATACAGAAGAAAATGTATATTAAATACAATATATAAATACTTTTGAAAATGTTGTGAAATATACAATATACGAATGTATATTGAATATACTATATTATATACTGCCCACCTCTGTTGAGAACAAGCCAAAAAGTTCGTGTACAGGGGCATCCGAGAGAATTCAAATGTTTTACGTCTATAAGCGAATTTTATGGTAGGTACTGTTTAACACCTTTAGACAACACTCAACAAAATATGAGCATGTACTTTTGTGTGTATAAAATCATATTTTGCATAGGATATGGTATGAAAATCATTTATTATCCGTTTAGAGTCATTCAAAGAGTTCAGGTACATTAAGACCAGGGCGCGAAATTTCCGCTCGCCAGCTCGCCATTGGCGAGTGGAAATTTTACTGTGGCGAGTAAAAATTTGGTCTGGTTATAGACATAGTTCTTACATGGTACGGTGACAGAAAACATTCTTTAAAAAAATTTAAATATGGTAGAATCTTGCCATCTTATAACCTTTCCTTTTTCTTTTCTCGGAGTGCCGAGTCTGTATGCGCGCTGTCCGACGATCGCCCCATCCTGGGAAAGGAAAAATGCTTAGTACATGCATAAAAGTTTTAACTCTTTGGCAGCTTTGTTTCTTCCACTGGTATTTCTTAAAGCAGAGCGAGAATAAATGAGCAGAGAGCCTCTTTGCCCGTCGCCCGCTATCCAAGAGATGAAAAATGTGACAGTTTGCCTATGCGATATTGGCACATGAAAATGAGACGGGCCCTTTTAAATATACTGCCTACGTTTATTTTGTTGAATAATGATAAAAACAATAGTGCATATTTAACAGTTTTTAGCTGAAACGCCAAGGATTTGTGCTTGTTATGATTTGTAAGCAACGATTTTATCGAAAAAGTAAATTCCGAAATGGCTATTTCAAATGACAACAATGAACAAATTATACTCATCAACATTCCGTCTGATTATAAAAATAAAATGGATAAAAAAGACATTTCTGATGTAAAAAGTTAAATAAATAAATAGGTAAATAATGAATCTTAATCTTTCATAATAAAAAACAAATTTCACAGGACATTGTTTAACGAAGTTTTTTTTCCCCTTCCTTTTTTCTTTAATGACTCATTGCATTTATAGATATTTTAATCTTTTACAAATCTCAAATACAATGCATTATAATGATTTTTGATTATAGATGATTATGAGACATGATGATATGACACACTTTTAATATATATAATTTTAGGCATATTTGTAAAAGCATTTAAAATAGTTAGGAAAAATAAAAAACCCAAAATGCGTAATAAAGGGAAAAAAAAAAAAAAAAAAAAAAAAAAAAAATGACAACTCTATTTTGTGGCGAGTAAAGATTTTTTTCGAGTGTGATCTGAGTTGAAATTTCGGGCCCTGTTAAGACTGTACTTTGAAATTACTGAAAGTGCATTTCAAGTTATGTTTCATACTGTGGTCAATTTCAATATAGCATACCTAACAGCATATCTTCTTCACACAACATCCTCAGGATATCCCATGGATAAAAGGACATCCCATGGACATCTTCAAGTTGTACGAAATGGATAAGTGTGTTGTTAGTGATGCGGTGTGCATATAATTTATAGAGAATTTACAAGGCTACACAAAATTGAGAGAATACTTTCTTCTCAGCTGAATATAATTAGTGGAAGTGCTTTATTAAATTTTAAGAAATCTAGGAAAAAGTTTTTTTTTTATTTTTTTTTTTTTTTAATTTCAGCAATTAGTTATTTTGAAGTGTCCTGAAAACGAAAATGAAATTTTTTATGGTTTGAGTGTATATATCATGATAACGTAAAAATCGCATAACTGCAGGAAAATTTTGATCAAGATGGTAAGTTTCATTCAAAGAATTGTGCGATGCAGTTTGTTTGAATAGTTTTAAATTTTTAAATTCATTAAGTCTTAATTTTTTTGAACTTAGTTTATTTTTTTTTACCAAGCTTATTTACAAGGAAACAATAAAAAAATTATATCTCGTCCTAATGTAGTTAATTATCTGAAGTTTATTAAAAAGAGAATGAAACTAATGTTTTTTTGTAGAGAATGATCATTACTTGAAATTGTAGGATTATTACCCTTTCTATTCTTTTTAAAGTGACGATAAAAAAATTTAAGCTATATTACGGTTTGTTGTACAAACGTACGAAATTAGGGGGCGAAATACTCATACTCTGCGATTTTATTTTTTTTCTTATTTACAAAAATATTGAGCAATTTAAATTTACTTAGAAAGTTTCGTAACTAATTCTTAAGGTCAAGTGGGGCCACTCCAGTTCTTTTTGTTTGTTTTAATTAGCGTTAGAAAAAGAAAATTTGCCAAGAAATGAACCTAAAATAGCAAATGTCGTTTATCAAAGAATAGAATGTCAAAGGTTTTGTTTTGAGTGACATTTTACAAAAGTCTGAGTGCTTAATTAACAGATTTCATTCTGGGTGATTTTTAAAGAGAAATCTGAAATAAGCATTAAAATTTTTCTATTTTTTTTTCTCTCATATTTCTTCGTTTAGAGAATAGTTATTTATTCAGTTTAAAATCTAATTAATAAAAAACAAGTTAAAAAAAAAAAAAAGTTAAATATCTAGACATTTATACGTCAATAAATTATTTTTATTAATTTTTGATGCACGATTTTAAATTTCAATAGCATCTAACATCTATATAATATTTCTCTAACGTGGACCAGTTTCGGTTAAATTTTGTCTAAACGAAACGATAGTGACTAAGGTGTTATCTGACTGGTTATCCCAATCCAAAGCATGAATTTGTCTGCTAGAGATTTCGCATTTGGCTACTAAAATTTAATCTAGTACACTTGAAATGCACATATTCTTAAAGAAATTGAAATAAAAATAAAAAAATAAATAAATAATTAATTTTTTGTGTTCAAACATATGCTTAAAATCTCCATAGTTATAAATATATTTGAAAGAATTTAAAGCCAATCATTCTTAACATTTCATGGTGACTCTTCAGTAGGACAGTAGTGGCGCCATCTGTTACATTTAAAATTTTCATTCATTATAAATACGATGAAGATTATTTCGTTTTAGTTATTTTTTAAATATATTTATTAACAATGGAATTTCTGTTATGTATTGTAATATGGTAATTTTATTCCGTAAAGTTTTAGGAAATAATTAATTTTTAATTTAACGGTAATTTAAATCTAAAAGTTTTCAACTTAGCAGCTTAATAACTTAAAAACAAATTTCTAAAATTGAAATTATAATGCAAATATCAGATTTAAATATTTTATTAGGGGGTGGGGGTAATGGAAACTGAAAATTTTCCAGTGATTTTGATATTTTCCCGAAAATTATAGGTATTTAGGTACTATGACGCAGATGTTCTGCGCGGGAAAAGCTAGTTTATATTATTACGAAGAAATTAAAAATTTTACGAAGTATATTACGCAAAATTCTTTTATAAAACACGCGTCTTTAACTTAAATATCTATTGAGCTATCATCCTAGAAGGGATGAAGTATTTATTGGGTTACTATGACTAGATTTATTTAAAAAATACGAAATCGGATTTAATTTTTCTGGTCTTTCTAAATTATTTTTTTTATGAGGAAGGTAAATAAAACTTTCTGTAACAATATAAAGCTACATTCTTTTATTTCCTTATAGTCACTATATTTAAAAGAGTTTCCAAAAAAATATTGATTGCTATTTCAAATCCCTTTTTAATAAAAATGTAAAAGGAAATACAGTGTAAAACACTGGAAATACACTGTATCTCTTAGAAACTCGCTTCGGGTTCCCGTTGCTTTCAGCAGCGTCTTCTTCGGCTACGTTATATCGGTTCCCGGTTCCTATTGTTTGCATTTGCGCTTTAATCGGACATTTTAATTTCAATGCTAACTGGACAATAACAGGCGCTGCTATTTTTTAAGAACTATATTTTTTCGGACAGATATTTTTCAGACAATTTATCTTCACTCTGACAACAGATGACAGCACCAATCTCGCCAGCTGTTCTGCGATAATTTAAAATAAAGTTATCGATTTTTTTCATAAAAAAAAAAAAAAGTTTTTTAGAAATAGACAATAAAAATTTTCTTTGAATATTTAGTGTTATGCTACGTCTCTAGGATGAAAATCGTCTGCATTCATCTTGGAAGATAATTTTAATACATTATTTTTACTGTGGGAATTTGTATAGAAAAACATAGAAGAAAGTCATGTGGTGGCCACAACACACTAGTTTTATGTTGAAATGACTTATAATGAATGGAATTAAACTATCATTAATAGCAGGAAACTTTTTATAGTGTAATTAACATTCCAATTGTATAGCTTGAAATTACATTCTTGTGGAAATAATTAATCAGGTTTTGTGAAACTTTTACCATGATATATCATAATATATCACATGAGTTTGCGCTGTAATTTCTGGATATTTATTATTTTAAATCTATTTTGAATTATGTATAAAATGTCCAAATAGTAAATTATTTTTAGTTAAAATTTAAACCTCAAATATTATAAGGTACAGAAAATAGGTATAGGAAATTTACTTTCATCATGAATTAAATTTGCAGTACATATAATGGTTACACATGTATCTTAATTTGGGATCGATTTTTTCTTTTTTTCTTTTTTTAAGGAGAGCAGAGTCATATAGGCTATTAGAGATGTCATTAAAAGTATTTCATGAAAAAATAAATAAATAAACAAATAAAAATTAATAAACTCGTATTTTATTATAATTATTTTTTTAAAAGTTAAAAATAGGTTTTTGATTTAGTATATTTTTAACTACTTGTCCGATTGAACTAAAAATACGACGTTAGCTAGATTTTGTTCTAATAAGTGTACCGATTTCCGTAGCGATCGGTTGAACAGTTAGTTTATATAACGAATTAAAATATGACATACTCTATTAAATGTGGCCTAATGGAAATTTCTAAAACACTACTAAAATTTCTATCTAAAAACAGTAGTCTTGTTGTACTAATAAATCTACCTTTTAGCTGTATATACGCTAAAATTTAATCTACATTATTTTACATCAAAGATCGACTAAATAAAGCGTTTCATAAAAATCCTTACAAATATTTAAATTTATTCACTAATAAAACTTGCATACCGTTCACAAATACATAAGTTTCAAAATAATGAAAGTACATTAAAAATATAGCTTAATGTAAGCGCTTAATTCCTCAAAAACTAATAGTCCAATAATTTCTTAAATCGATTTTATCCTCTTATGAATATAAAAGAGAAAATTCTTTAAAAAAATCGTATGGAATATTTCCCCCATGTCTTATACTTAATACACGTTTTATACAATGACTGACTTATATATTCAATGTATTAAAATGAAAGAAGTTCCTTGTTACGAGACAAGGAGTGGAAGAGCAGCTATATAATTTGAAGAAAATTTTGTTTTTTGGTTATGCTATGAAATTTCTATTTTATAAATTCAGATTCTACTTTTAAGTATTCTTATTTAATTGTATTTCATAATTAACTTTGTTTTAAGGAGAGTTTTTACTTTAATAAATTATGTAGTCGTTATAAAATATATTTCTGTATCATATTTTGTTCTATATCATTTCAATAATGATATTGATATATATATAATATTTTATGCTTTTTTAAAATGTAAATTAATACTATTCAATTTTTCTCAATATTTATTCACTCTTATCATTTCACTTAATCCCTCATTTAATAGTTTAAATCGATTTCAATAAAATATAATAAATTTATTATTTATTATATTTTATTTCAATTTAAATAATATTTTATTTCAATTTATACATTACTTATATTAATTTTTCTTTCTAAGTACACATTGCCTGCAATTATGATTACATCATTCTTTTTCTGATGTTCTCACAAACGTGGAAGTTTGTTTATAAATTATTCTTTTTAGAAAAAATAAATTTTACTTGATCTCTGCAAGTGTATTGACATTGCGTAAATTTTAGCTCAATTTACAAATTCTTGAGCCCATCCCTGTACAGATATTAAAAAAAATTTTGAGCATCAAAATTAGCTACCATATTTATCATACACTCCCCCCCCCCACTCCTGAAAAAAAATTACCACAATGTAATTTTAATATATTAGCTTTATCCTTAAAATTTGTGTTTGTTGCCCGAATTTGCAAAATGACAAAAACTTAATCAAGCCTTTGGTAAAGAATGTAAGCTAAAAACCACTCTTTCGCCGTGTGTACTTTGTTATAATATCGAAAATTCCCTCGCAACCTGCTTTTCTTCTACTTCAAATAAAAAGTATAATATGAAATATAAGTTTTTTTTTAACAGCTTTTGGAACATTTTCAATCTTCTTATTTTGCAAAATGGGAATATTCTGAACCGCGCCACCGTATATTCAACAAAATACTCTGCATGATTGATTACATATATGAAAAGAACAGTAGTTCTCAATACTGGGAATTCTCTCTGTACCAATTAGAATTCGAAAATTCCCACGCAACCTGATTTTCTTCTACTTCAAATAAAGTATACTATAAAATCCAAGGTTTTTTTTTTTAAACAGCTTTTGGAACATTTTTAATCTTTTTGCAGAATGGGATTTTGACCCGCCACCGTATATTCAACAAAATATTCTGCATTATCACACACACATATATATGCCCCTTGATAAGTATATTTCTAATTTTAAGCATTTATATCCAATTAATTATGTGGTTTATTATCTTTTTTCTCTTTCACAAATTTAATGGTCCTTTTTATTATCCTTCAGGTCGGCGTAAGTATTTTTAGTTAATATGGTAACTCATTGGTTCCTTATCTATATCGCAACTTTTTGTGTCATTCTTTCCTCTATGTTAAATTCAGTTCTATATTTTAGTGTGCTGTTATTGTTTTAGTTCTATTAATTGCTAAATTTTAAGATTAAATTTTATTACGTTATCTATTATTTATATATATGAAAAGAACAGTAGTTCTCAATACTGGGAATTTCGATTCTCTCTGTACCAATTAGAATTTGAATAACAGTGTTGCCAATTCAAATTTTGACATGTCCCTACGTTCAAAATGTCCCGACATACGTTAATGATAAATGTCCTTACATTAACGATTAAAGTTCCTAATCTAGTGCTAAGGATGTTCGTAGGATATATTTACGTCCTCTTGGGATATCCTTAAGATGGGGAAGAAAAAAGTATCTCTAAAAGTCCTTACTCCATCTTTGCATGGTGAAGAAAATTGTTAAAAATCCTTACGCGTAGGGACAAATCCCTATAATTGGCAACAATAACAACTCGTAATTGTTATAAAGACATAATATGGTACCGCCTTCTGTTGAGGGATTATTCGTAACGAACACATTAACTGCAATAACATTCGAAGTTATTAAAAATCGAAAAAATAAACGGAATAAAATAAAATGTTTTATACATTTGGAAGAGTAAGTATTACAGAAGTGTAAATATTCTTTTCAAATTGCTCTTCTCAAACTAATATTTCAAAATTTTATGTATTTAAAAATGAAGTTTATTTAAATTTATATAAAATCCTATAAAAAATTAAGAATTATGCAGCGTATGACTGCTGAAATTGCACTTCAAGCGATTTACACTCATACCCCTTAATGTGTCTAAATAGTTTTGTATGGCCTTGTAAACATCATTTATTTTAATCATACCGTATAGCTTAATAAACACACTTTAGTGAAACTGAATAATGTATGTTAATTTAGCCGTGTTTTGTGCAGTATAAATATATTAAAATATATTATACTCTACAGAAATACCTCCCACAGATAATAATGTCAGTTTTTGAGAACTTTTGTACACAAAGTAGTAGCTTTATTTATACTATTTTTTTTTTTCAACAGGAAACATTTTGTAATGAATCTAAATGCCATATCAGCTTCAAAATTTTAAACTGTTTTCGAAAATAGACTAACCGAAGTAGTCAAATACTTTAAAGCTTTGTTGAACCGAGTGTTTTAACTTTTTTCAACAATATTGAAAAATGTTTGAGCTGGCTTTATCTATCTGCCCGCTCTTAACCCTTTGCGGCGCAAGACAATTTGTAACATTTAAATTATACTGCCACCGGAATTCATGAACTAAATTAAACTAAAAGAAATTTTAAGTTTTAAAAAACCGGCCTTTTCTGATATGTTATAAACGTGAATTTTTGCTAAAAAAATTCCGGGATGAATTTTTGTAGCTGGGTCTTAAATTTTGCGTCCTCGCAGCGAGGACAGCGCGCGTTAAGGGGTTAAACTTGTGTAAATGAATCTTAGAAAATGCCACGAAACTCGTATGTTATTAAAGTTCAATAGAATTTCTTTAAAAAATTGGTATAAACAGCATGGATGGTTCATGTACAGAAACGCCCAAAAGAATTTAAATGCAGTACGCTCTATGAGAGGGGTATTGGTATAAAGTGTATTATAGTAGACATCTGTTTTACGAAACATAAAGAAATTACTAGCGGGACAGTATTTTCAAATGAATCACTATAATGAATCACTAACGGTTACTTTTGGTGTTAAGAAAAGACATTAGTATGCGCAGTCCCGTGTGCGCTGCGCGCGCTTATATTTATATTAGCAGGTTTACCTGGCACTAATCAGGTTAAAGTAAGTGCTCATAAATTTTTTGAATTTAAAGTAAAAGAAAGTAAAGAAAGAAAGAGATAGAATTAAAGTGAAGTTAAAGTAATCTTTCAGTTTTATGATATTGTGAGTGAACGTTTTGGATAAATGAGTTCCAAGCCAAACCCAGTATGTTGATACAAGTTTTCAGCTTTAATTAAGCTTTGGAAGAAGTGAAAAAAAAAGTTTCCTTTTACCAAAAACCAAATTCGAAAACTAGCGTACAATCAATAGAAAGATATTAAAACTTCTTCACACACCATAAATTTTAAGTCAGCACAACCGTTTCGAAAGGACGTAGCCTTTCTTCATCAGGTGCAAACACGTGCTACTGCCTTGGACGCAAAAGTAAGACTGAAAGCAGGGCAAAATCCAGAGGGGGAGGAGCAACACAAACAACCAATAGGAAGCATCAGCATCATGCAGGGCAGGACCAATCGGAGAGGAACACACGTACCCCCCCCCCCCCCCCCCAAAAAAAGGGGGGGAGGGAGGGAAGGAGTAATAAATTAATTTATTTTATTTTTTATGTATTTTTATTTATATATTTATTTTTATTTATTTATTTAATATTATACTAATAATTAAATCTGATAAAATTTATTTATTCATTTTTTTTAACTAGAATTATTTTATTATAAATAATATTATGTTATAAACATAATGAAGGAAATTATTTAATTGAATTAAAAAAAAAAAATTCCAGGCTGTAGACAGCAAAGTGGAATCAGATTTTTCATTGACAATTTTATCACGATTAAGTTAAATAGCTAAATTTTCCAAAAAATAAATATACATAAAAAAATAAAATAAATATACATAAAAAAATAAAATTAATTTAATTGATTACTCCTTCCCTCCCTCCCTTTTTGGTGTGTACGTGTGTTCCTCTCTGATTGGTCCTGCCCTGCATGATGCTTCCTATTGGTTGTTTGTGTTGCTCCTCCCCCTTTGGATTTTGCCCTGATTTCAGTCTTGCTTTTGCCTCAAAGGCAGTAGCACGTGTTTGCACCTGATGAAGAAAGGCTACGTCCTTTCGAAACCGGTTGTGCCGACTTAAAATTTATGGTGTGTGAAAAAGTTTTAATATCTTTCTAGTTTCCTTTTACTTTCCGAACATATGTAAGGAAAGTATCGTAGTCATGACAAAAATTCGATTTCAAGATTTTGGTGTTTCTATAGGTTTTGAGGTCTCCTGAGTCCATTTTTGCTACTTTTTCGGCGATGTGTACAATGTGAGTAAACTCGGTAGTGTCTAAAACGATATGATCGATTGAGCTGAAAGTTAGTACATATGTTGTAGTTTATCATAGCACGAACCTTGTTATCTCAGCATAACTTAAAAACAAATAATTGCAAGAGTTTCAAATATTGTATTTTGAAGTTCATGTGAGATCGTCACTTGGAACGTTTTATTAGTATTGTTTTAAGGCGTGTTGCGATCGAAAGTTGTCTGAATAATTTGGAATGAACATTAAAATTTATTAAGTTTTGGTTTTGTATATATAAAAGTAGGTGCTATACTGAAACGGCTTCAAGAGGGGTGGTGGAAAGCGGTAGCCCTCCTTTACACAAATTATTTGTGAAATAAAATTGCTGCTAAACCTATTTTAAGTTGTTTTAAAAGTACGTGGTTATAATTAAACTTCCCCTATAAAATTCCTACAGCGCAAACGGGTGAATGGAAAGCAACGAAATTTGATATATGGACTATACACGAGAGGCGCTCACGGAATTTTGAAAAAAATATTTTAGTTCCAAAATGTCCATCAGAGGGCACCTTTTCCGGAAAAAAACATTGAATTTAAGACAATAAACGACCAAAACGAAATAAAGAAACAATATTAACATTTATTGACTAGTTTATGATTACCTTGTCACCGAACCACGTTAAGTAATACCTGTTTTGCATAATGCTTCCTCTTCTTCGCAAGCATGAAAATATCGACATTTTTTCACCTATAGAACTGACAGCTTTTCCTGGTTTTACATTTTATTACTCACAATTCTTGTCTTGTTCTGGATTGTTAATATTGTTTCTGCATTCCGTTTTGATCGTTTATTGTGTTAAATTTAATGTTTTTTTCCGGAAAAGCCGCCCTGTGGAGAACATTTTGGAACTTTTTTTTTTTTTTTTTTTTTTTTTACGAAATTCCGTGAGCGCATCTCGTGTATAGTCTATATACTAAATTTCGTTGCATTCCGTTCACCCGTTTGCGCTGTAGGATGCTGTTTATAGGGGAAGTTTAATTACAACCGCCCTGTGGGTTTATATACAGCACATGTTATATTAGTTCTTAATCTGCAATTTCTTTATATTATTAAAATGCAGGGTACGAGACAGTCGCGTGTGATAAAGATATATTATAATCAATGTTAAAGAGTAATATAACTTCGGTTTCTCTGTCTACTCTCGAATTTTCATCAGTATTTACAGATTTCCATGAAATTGTTATTAAAGTTTATTATTTCACCTAGTCTACAGATTTGCCAAAAGTTCCTTAATTCATTCCGGAGCTCTTTTAGCGCTGCCTTTATTCCACACCGCTTTATAAAGTAATTTTATGTAATGATATGATAAAAAAAAAAAAAATCTTATCAATAAAAGTGGTATAAAGTAAAAGGCTGAAGAAATTAAGGAACTTGGCAAATCTGTATTTATTGAAAACTGTTTAAATATTGGAACTTATTTGTGTTCAAGGACTTGTATAATATTTTTGATGCATTATGGTCTACGGAAGGTATCTTTTTAAAAACCTATTTTAATATCTTTATATTGGAAAAATGACAAAATTAATACAAATGGTTAAAACATACTTTATTTAAAAAAAAAAAAAAAAAAAAAATCTGGAATGACTCCACTCGACTTTCCGAACATAGTCATTAACAGTTTTGTAGATAAAGTAAAGAAAGAGGAGTTGTTAAACAAATAAAAGAGAGAAAACCATAATAGAGTGTTTGAGTTGTTTTCTCCATATATTACACGATTTTTTATTTAACGCTACTGAACTTTGAGCCCATAGATCCTAATGATAAAGAATTTTTCGTTGTGTCCCTGTAAAAACCTATAAATGCTAGATTCACCAAAATGCTTATAGTTAGTGCAACAGTGATTTATAATATTCATATAAACTTTCAGCTCAATTGAATAAGGCGTTTAGATGCTATCGCACTTTTAAAAATTGGGTCCCATAGGCTATAATGATAAAGAATTTTCTTTGTGTCCCTGTAAAAAAACTAAGTTCTAAATTCACCAAAATCTATACAGTTCGTGCAACTGTGACCTATAACATGTGTACAAATTTTTTGTTCAGATTAAATAAGCTTTTAGACGCTATCGAACTTTTAAAAATTTAGCACATCATTACCATAATGATAAAGAATTTTTCTTTGTGCCCCTGTAAAAAAACTAAGTGTCAGATTCTCCAAACTCTATACAGATTGAGTAACTGTGACCTATAATATGTGTATAAATTTTTTTGCTCAATTGAATAAGGCGTTTAGATGCTATTGCACTTTTAAGATTTTGGTCCCATAGACCATAATGATAAAGAATTATTCTTTATGTCCTTGTAAAAAAACTATAAGTGCTAGATTCACCAAAATCTATAGGGTTCGTACTATGGTGACTTACAATATACGCACCAACTTTCAGCTTATTCGAACAAAGCGTTTAGATGCTAGCGTGTTCACACACAGACATACACACGCACATATACTACTGGCCATTAAAATTGCTACACCAAGAAAGAATAATAATAATAATGGAATGAAATTTGTTAGACACATACGTTATAGTAGGAAGAACAATTGATTAAAATTTCAAGAAATTTGGAGTAATATGCACTGAGAAAACAGCGATAAAGGAGCGAACTCTGTGAGCAATAACAGCACTTATCTGCCTAGGCATTGAATCGAACAGCGATTGGATGACATGTACGGGTAGAGCACTTCATGAAGTTTAACACGATGCCAAAATTCATCGATTGAAGTTACTGGTGAGTGGCGGGGGGGGGGGGGGCAGTCGCTTTTCAACGATTAAACAGTCATTTTCATTGGTGTGAGATCAGGAGAACGCGCTGGGCAGAGCAACAGTCGAACACATTCGGCATCAATGAAAGTCCAGACAATATGGACAACTTGCGGTCGTGCATTGTCCTGCTTACATGTTGCGTTTCGGAGGCCTTCAACATAGGGCAGAGCGATGGGCCTTAACTCGTCAGAAACGTAATGGCTGGTCAGAGTGGCGGGAATGAAAACAAGAGGTGACCGGGACGTGTATTCAATGGTACAACATACCATCAATCCACCATCCAAAATTCTGATTACCCTCAAAATTGCATCACTGATATGGGCGCCATTAATGTGCGATCAACGATGAACCTGGACGCAGGAATGGCGTGAAGTCACTTTTCAGACAAATCACAATCCTGTTTACAATATCAAGATTGCCTTATCCGTATTTAACTGCATTATGAATAATGCACATTGCCAGCTGGGATTCGACTCATCGTACTGTCCATCATTCGCAATGATGTTATGGGTTCCCATTAGATACGTCTCGATTACTTAATGTTCGTATTCCTGGCACTCTGAACAGCGGCCGTTAAATTTCTGATGAGTTGAGGGCCGCCCCTCTGCCCTGTATTCGAGGTCCCTGTAGTGCAAAATTTAAGCAAGATAATGCACGACCGCAAGTTGTTTGTATTGTCCGGACCTTCTTTGATACAGAATGCGCTCGACTGTTGCTCTGGCCAGCGCGTTCTCCTGATCTCGCCCCAATGAAAATGACTGTTTAATCGTTGAAAAGCGACTGCCCCCCCCACCACTCACCAGTAACTTCGATCGATGAATCGTGGCATCGTGTTAAAACTTCATGAAGTGCTCTACCCGTACATGTCATCCAGTCGCTGTTCGATTCAATGCCTAGGCAGATAAGTGTTGTTATTGCTCACAGAGGTCGCTGCTTTATGTACTGTTTTCTCAGTACATATTACTCCAAATTTCCTGAAATTTTAATCAATTGTTCTTCCTACTATAATGTATGTGTCCAACAAATTTCGTTATCATTATTCCTTCTTGGTGTAGCAATTTTAATGGCCAGTAGTGTACATACACACACACATACATACATCATCGTGAAAACGGACTCAGGGTATTTCGAAACGTATAGAAACATCAAAATCCAGAATTCGGATTTTTGACATAATTACAATACTTTCCTAACTATAGTGTTCGGAAAGTAAAAAAGTATAAGCTTAATTTATTGGTTTACATGCCACAAAGGTGTTCATTATAAACTGAGGTATAAATTTCTCAATGTAAAATTTCTCGTAGGATGAAGGAATTAAGGAATTACTGCATGTTGCGTATGTAGCTTTTAGAAGATATGCAGAGCTATACACAAACATTTTTTAAACTTTCTTTTTAGAAATAAACCTGTGAATTCTTTTTGAAATATTCCTTCCTCCATAGTTGAAAATAAATTTATGACCTTGCTGTTTTTAGACAATATACAGAGCTATACAAAATCCACTTATTGTATGGTTTTCCTTAAAAACTAAAGATAAAAAAGTTGTATAAGTTTTATTCCTCCATAATAATAAACATACCGCGCTTTAAAGCGTCGTCATGGAGATAAGAAATTCACAGAAATTTAAACCATGTAACGGTGTTGGTTGAGTAATAAAGTTGGAAGAAGTTTATAATCTATGAGAACTGCTTGATTTGTTTGTAGTTACTTTTCTCCAAAATAAAAACCAGTGATTTAAGGTGCCATCATGGAGGTTAAAAAAAAAAAAAGTGAAATTCAAACGATGTAAAGGGTAAATGAAGTTGCAAAATTTTTAATTTATGCCAACTACATGATTCTTCTTTCTTGTAATTAAATAGGGCAGTTTTCCAGATAACAAATCCTATAGTGTTTCACAATCATTGTATTATGATCCTAAAGTGTGTCGTGGGAGTGTTTCAGATGTCTCGGCAATGTTGATCTTTGAGTTCTTGGTAGGCTCTGTTTTCTTATTAGAAGTATATAACCCTTTTATAATCCTTATAGGCAAGGCTCCTTATTGATGCTTCGTATTTCCTAAATATTTGATGTTCTTTTTTAGTTAAATATCGGATAATTGTTTATGTTCTAAACTAGAATCTTCAAATATGAGGGGAAAACTAGCCTTTTGAAAAGTCATTATGTCGAAAATTCAATTTAAGGACATAATAATAAAAGAACCATTGAATTGTTTTGAAAAGTAATAAAAAACTGAATAAACAGCATAAAATGTAAGAACGATAACAAAAAAAAAAAAAAAAAGTCAACAATTGTTTCGAGTAAAAATAAAACACGATCCTTCGTCAGCCGAACAAAGCAGGCTTAGAAACAAACCGCTTAGAAACAAACGGACAGATACAATTGTTGAGTTCTTTCCATTTCATGGTGTTTAGCCACACTTTGACTTATTATAACTTAGGGACATGTTTTCTGTGAACAACTTGTCCATTTTTTTTTTTTTTTTTTTTTTTTTTTAAGATACTTATCAGATACTTTAAAATTTGTGTTGGGTTTTATTTATTTTTCAGTTCCCCGTCATACAGGTATCGGAAACTTAAGTAATCGTGAAAATTTTCAACCCCGGTTTTTTGACTTTTTTACACGTTTTCAGGTGTTAGGAATGCGAAAATAGCAAAATGGGTATGGTGTCTGTCTATAGATAGTCTGTTAGTTTGTTAGTCTGCGTACGCGATATCTCACGAAAAAATGATTTCAAAGAGGTTGGACCAGTTTTAAAATATTATTTTTGACACTGGCAAGAACCCTATTCATTTACAACATTCAAATTAAAAAACTTCTGAAGTTATTCGAAATTTACGATTTTTTTAATATGGGAAGAATAGGACAAAATTTCACTTAAAAGTGCATGAAACAAAATATTTTTATCGTAAAGATGTAAGAACAGCTATTTAATGTCAGTTTTGATGCCGGGATGAACATCATTAACTGTAAACATGCTACCTTGAAAAATTTGCAAGTTATCGAAATTTACGAATTTCTCAACATGGCAGAACAGGGCCAAATTTCGCATAAACTTCAGTTTTGAGGAATATTTTCATCGTAAAGATGTAAGACCACTTTTAAAATATCATTTAGGACACTGGCATAAACATCCTTGACTATATGAATTCTCTAATTTAAAATTTCACAAGATATTCGAAATTTACGCTTTACTTAACATGGCAGAGTAGGGTAAAATTTCGCATAAGCATCCATTTTGGGGGATATTTTTATCGTAAAGATGCCAGACCACTTTTAAAATATCATTTAGAATACTGGCATGAGCATGCTCGACTACGAATTTTTAATTTAAAAATTTCGTAAGTTATTCGAAATTTAAGATTTTATTCACATAGCAAAATTGGGCGATAATCCATATAAATTTGCATTTTGGGGATTGTTGCATTGGAAATAGTATGAAATTGCGTGAAAACTAAACTACGAAACTGATCCCACTAAAATAAATTAATAGATTAGAATACAGCAAATATATCGAATTGAATGGTAGCCTGTAAGATAGGGATTTCATTCTATCACTGTGTAGAGCGAATAGTCAAATTCATTTCTCTTAACATGAATATATGTTCCGTATTAGAAATTTATGAAAACATAGTACATATGATGGGAAACTGAGCAGAGTTCATCTATGCCATCTAGTTAAAATATAATATTAACTGTTTCGAGGAATTAAAACGCAATTTTTTTAAAAATTATAAATCCCACAGTTCGAGCAGTTTCAATGTTTGGCTTAAATAAAAAAAAAAAAAAAAAAAAAAAATATTGAAAATTTTGAAAAACTGCTTATACAATATCTTCCTGCAAGTATCTTTTATCACCGGGGGGGGGGAGGGTTCATACGAACTTTCCCCTTAAATGCAGAAAAACCCTTAACACGTGAAACAAATATTTTTCAGTCATTTTTAAATCAAACCAGTTGAACATTAAACTCTGAATATAACCTGTTTAAGCCCGAATTCATTGTGCTAAATATATTTTAATGAATAATTCTAAACTGAATTAATACGGACTACTGAGAGAAGAAATGCACTAAATTCGAACAGTTTTTCTGTTTAGTTTTAAAATTAAAGCCTATGTTCTCATAAGGTATCAGGATGTTCGACGTTTAAGAGAAGAAACTTCGGAAATTGATATTTTTTTTTATACGTGTCACTTATTTTTCCCGGGTTGGGAAGGGTTTAACAAAGACCTCTAAAATACAGTGGGTGATCAAACTATTATGATTTTTTTTTTTTTTTTTAATCTTTACGTTTTTCAGATTTTCTGGGGAAAAAAATGACCCGGGACTTCAGACATGCAAAAAGAACATTTGAAAGCTTATATTTTCTACTATCGATTTAGTTTAGAGTACCAACCACAATTAAAAGACCAACCACAAATTGAAGAAGTTCACAAATACTTGGGATCACTCTGTATAAAAAATAAACTATAAATGACTTGTAACTGTAAAACTGTTGCACATACTATGTATAATTATGTTTTGGTGTGAAAATTGTGTAATTATTTAGTTAAGTAATAATTTTTTTTGAAAAATTGTTAATTTTATTGGAAAGTTTTTTGCTTATAACTAGCACGGATTTCTAAAAAACTTTCAGAATGTTTCTCTAAAGTTATGTCAATTTTTCTGCAAATTTCGTAAACATAAAATTCCCACGTGTAATATTCGCGGAGATGCGAACATTTATATATTTCGCTGCGCATGCGTAAAAGATAGAAATATTTTTATTACATAGGTTGAAAACTAGATACATTGGGCAACTTTTGTCAAAAGTTCATTTGAGTAGAGTAAAAATTAAAAGCAAATTTATCAACACAAAAATGAGCTAGATTTTCAGGTATTTTCCAGAGTTGGAATTTCATAAGGTGTTTTTCACATGCCGCGTTTTTGATTTTGAAGATCCAATTATTTCAACCACGTAGCAAAAGTTCTTTTTGATTAAAAAACCCCTTATATGCTTGTAACTGTAACATATTTATTTACGAATATTTGTGACGTTCACATAAGTAAAAACAGCTATGGCATAGCTTGATTTTTCTTAATGAGTTCAAAAGCTGAAGAACTTCTCGGAGATGAAGAGTTTTCCTTCTCAGCCTCTTGTCAAGACGATGGTGAGTGTTTTCATTAGAGAGTTCCTACGAACGATGTTTATTCGACAGATGCCGAAAGTTCACATAAAACAAAACCAGTAACGAATCCTCTATAAAATCAAGGGTCTCCTGACTACCTTGAATACAAAATAAATAATTTTGGTTTGTTCAAATGCTAATCCCATCAGTACCTTTAGGAAAATTAACGAAACCGATGTCAATGAGATTCACATGTCGTTAGTCGAAAATGGAGATGGGCTGACGAGGATGATTCAATCGTAATTTTGTACGACCAAAGTAAAATTTTCCAAAAATTGAACCGATTTATTCAAATAAACGAGCGCACAAAATCAAATATTCGTGACTGATTTCAAACATTCAGCTAATTCTATTTGAATAAACATAAGTACATGCAATAATAAGCAGGTTTCTTATTACCATGTTTTTATTAACTCGCTTTTTTGTTTGTACAGTACAAATCTTGCAATCGATTTTAACTAACTTCCCGACTGGCTAGACATTTGAAACTTTAGAATAGCTCAGAACACGATGACAATACTTTTAATACTTTTATTCAATTAATAAACGTTTGAAAATTTCTTATAATTGCTCTTTATTACGCATTTGATCATTTTCTTTCAAGTTGATGGGATAATTCATCTTTTTTTTAAGTATTTATTAATACATAGAATTGTCAGTTTATATGATTCAGCAGAAAATTTAAAAACGTAGTATATAAAAAGTTCTTTGTATCTTGTATACATTTCTTGATGCTTATACAATTAAGCAGAAAATTTTGGTCAAATCATTAAAATAAGGTGTTTCGAAGAAATATAAGACGTTTTTCTTCGAATTGCTGTTTTCTGCCTAAGTATCCCTATCCATATCACGCTATGCCAACTAGCCTGCATACAGGGTTTGGCATAGATGCAAGCTCTTAGAAAAAGTTTTTGGGTTGTTTACGCCCGTATTTGAGTCATACAGGATTTTTTAGCCAAACATTTAAGCTCTCTGGTACATTAATCAGAATTTCTCTAAACGCACAAAAAAATTAGAAAGAAAAAAAAAATCTAGTTAATAAAGAAGTTTTAATTTATGCGAGTAATTGGTATTCATGCGAATAATTTTTAATTTGAATGCGTTAGTTCTCGGTTCACCCGTAGGGTATTTGTGAAATTTTTTGATTTTTTTTTTTTTTTTTTTTTTTAACTATATTGGAGGTGTAAGTAATCCAAAAATAACTAAATCGATATGGTGTCATTCCATGATATAGTGAGCTTAACGAATTAGCTTGTTGGTTAGTCTATATGTAGGTACTGTTTCAAGAGCAAATGATCGCCAGGTTCTAAATATCACTTATGACGCTTACAAAAATCTTATTGATTTTTCAACATTCTAATTAGGTAATTTCGTAAGTTATTCGAATTTTCAGATTTTTTTCAACATGAGATATGATGATAAAATTTTGCATAAGTGTGAAATATGATTATTAATTTCATCGTAAATATGTAAGACCAGTTTTAAAAAATGACACTGGCATGAAAATTATTGAATATCAGTATTATAATTTCTAAAATTGTAAGTTATTCCAAATTTAAAGATTTTTCATAACATGACAAAATAGGACAATACCTTGCATAAATTTGCATTATGGACAGAAATGTAAAAACGCCGGAAATTTTTGAACCAGGGGAATAACCATGAAAATTAAACCCGGAATTAGTGGCATTTTTGGAAACTTTCATAGGAGAAATTAATAATAAATAAATAATTGCATTTAAATTCACATCCTATTTGCGTACAAATAACTTATTTTAGAATTGTACTTTTATTTTACTTACTGAAATTCAAGTAACATTAAAAATAAATGTAATTTTCAATTACAGAAAACATTAAAAATATTTACATTATCCGTACTGACAAATTATGAAGTTGCGCCAGCCTATTCAAATAGTTTATAATTACGTATTAAATATCATAAAAATGACATAATAAAATTATAAAAAAAAATTATAAAAAGTTGAAATTTTTGTTATAATTCATAATAAAAAAAATCTGGGGTGACTGCACTCGACGTTTCGAACATTAAGTAATTAACGGTTGTATAAATAAATTAAACTAAGACAAGTCTTTAAATAAACAAAAGTGGAAATTATAATAGGAAGTTTGGGCATTTAGCCCCATTCTTTGCACTTCAAATAATGAGCCCATAGATCATAATAATAAAGAATATTTCGCTGTGTCCCTGTAAAAATCTATACAACTCGTGTAATTTTGATCTATAACATTTGTATAAATTTTCAGTGCAATCGAATGAGGCGTTTAGGCGCTATCGCACTTTATAAAATTTGTGCCCATAGGTCTTAATGACAAAAAATATTTCTTTTGTGTCCCTGTAAAAAAAAAAAATATAAGTGGGTACAATTAACCAAATTCTATAGAGCTCTTGTGACAAATGTAAAATATCACTTAAGTCAAAATTACGTGAATATTAATAAACGAAATAATAACACGCAAATTGTACACATTTGTAACATACAAATTTGTGTGATTTGTATAAATTTTCAGTTCAATCGAATGAGGGGTTTAGGCGCTATCGCACTTTATAAAATTTGTGCCCATAGGCCTTAATGACAAAGAATATTTCTTTGTGTCCCTGCAAAAAAACCTATAAGTGGGTGCAATTCACCAAATTCTATACAGCTCTTGTGACTGACCTATAATATGCGTATAGAGTTTCAGCTCAATCGAATAAGGCGTTTAAACGCTGTCGTGCTTTAAAAAAATTGTGCCCATTAAACCATAATAATAAAGAGTTTTCCTTTGTGTACCTGGGGGGGGGGAGACTATAAATGCCATTTTCACCAAGATCTACTCAGTTCGTGCGACGGTGATTTATAACATGTGTATAAATTTTTAGCCCAGACGAATAAGGCGTTTAGACGCTATCGCGCTTTAAAAAATGTGCGCCCATAAGCCATAATGAAGAATTTTTCTTTGTATCCCTGTAAAAGTTCTATAAGTCCTAGATTCACCAAAATCAATAGGGTTCGTTCTATGATTACATATAACATGCCTACCAACTTTCAGCTCATTCGAACAAAAAAAACGTTTAGGCTCTATCGTGTTCACTCACACATACATATATCATCGTAAAAATGAACTCAGGGAACCTCAAAGCGTATAGAAATACCAAAATCTCAAAGTAAGATTTTTGACATGATTACAATACTTTCCTTATATATTTATGTTCGGAAAATAAAAATAACAATGAAAGAGTATGAACAACGAAATCGAACATTTATCTTTTGTTTGTTAAATATTTTAAGCAATAATTTAATAGCTGTATTAAATTAGTACATATTATAATCAATTAATCATTAATAATTCAATTACAATTTGTGTGTTATTATTTCGTGTATTAATATTTATGTAATTTTGATTTAAGTAATATTTTATATTAATATCAGGCATTTTCAGTATTCAGCATTAAAAATTTCCCAAAACTCCCATGTTGTGAAAACGTTCATAATTCCCTTCCCCCAAAACCCGGTTTTATTCGCGGGTTTAAACTCATTTTTTTTTTTTTTTTTTTTTTTTTTTTCACTACTCGCATCTGTAATTAGAGATTCATGCATGGGGGAATATAGCAGAGAATTCAAAATACTTAACTGACACTCATAAAAATTCAAAGCAATTTTGGATAAGGTAAATATACTGAAGGGTAGCTTAGTGGGAAGGGGGAATTTGTTACCTGTAGCCTATATTATTGATCTTAAGAATATAGTATGACTTACAGTAAAAATTTGTGAGAACAAAGATATAATGGGGGAACTGAGTCCCCTTATAATTAATTTTTCAATAAAGTTATTTATCTTACAGGTTAAAGGTATTTTATCTAATAAAATAATTTAGAATTCTAAAATTATTACAAAAAATTTTTTTTTTAAAGTCTTAGACATGACAGCAGTGATTGAACCTTAATGAAAATTATAGATATCTAGGGAAAAAAAAAAAAAAAAAAAAAACTATTAAATGATGCGTCTGATTTAAATTCTGAAAAATAAACAAATTTATATATATTGAAATTTTATTTTTCCGACTAAGTGAAAATAATGCCTGGACCGGGAGTCGAACCACGGATCTTTGACTTACAAGGTCAAGGCTCTACCAATTGAGCTATCCAGGCCGACAACCGGTCAGCATTACTCACTCAGACAACCTTTAGGCAGAAACATCTCTGGTCTATCATGTAGATAGCTCGACAGAAATAAGCCGCAGGAAATGCAAAACACCATTAAACAAAGGGAGAATGAAATACAATTTTTAATAAAATAATTTCTGCCTAAAAGGTTGTCTGAGTGAGTAATGCTGACCGGTTGTCGGCCTGGATAGCTCAATTGGTAGAGCCTTGACCTTGTAAGTCAAAGATCCGTGGTTCGACTCCCGGTCCAGGCATTATTTTCACTTAGTAGGAAAAATAAAAATTTCAATAAATATGATTTTCTTCCACAGTTTATTGTGTGATTTTAATAAAAATTGTATTTCTTTCTCCCATTGTTTAATGGTGTTTTCAATTTCCTGCGGCTTATTTTCTGTCGAGCTATCTACATGATAGACCAGAGATGTTTCTGCCTAAAGGTTGTCTGAGTAAGTAATGCTGACCGGTTGTCGGCCTGGATAGCTCAGTTGGTAGAGCCTTGACCTTGTAAGTCAAAGATCCGGGTTTCGACTCCCGGTCCAGGCATTATTTTCACTCAGTCGGAAAAATAAAATTTCAGTAAATATGATTTTCTTCCACAGTTGTTTGTATGATTTTAAATGGAAAAAAAAAAAAAAAAAAAAAAAAGAATTTTATAGAAAAACAAATATTGTTGTTTATAATAGAATAAAACTCTTCCAAATGTTAAATGAAGTAATTCTAAACCAAATGAATTAATATGATTTTATAAAATGTTTTTTGTCAGATAAAACATCTGTAATAAAATGACTGAAATATTACAAAGCATTTTTTTTCTTCTCCTATGCGCTTTTGTTTCAGTATGAAATAAGACTGTGATAATTTGTTTGTACATTTTGCCATGACAGTTACTGGTGAAATACCGGCGGTGGCATCTTTATTTACATTCCTTTATAGAAAATATTATTTTCTAAATATTTGGCTTAATAAGTTCCCCAGACGTCAGGGGCGGGGGATACCCTACTGTTCTTCTTTTGTATTTCTATGCTTTTTTACAATAGAATATTTTCTGTGTAATCATGTTTAGACAATTTTGAATGTTATTCGGGTAAATGGGCATGTATGCCTTTTTAATACAAATTTTCACTCATTACGAAGTTTCAGAAGAATGTTCTGATTCAGCATAAAGTGACATATCTAACAATACAAATAAAAATAATCCGTGTCACTCACACGACTTTCTCTTACCCGGAAATTTAATACTATAAATACTGCTTGCAGATTAAAAGGTAAGATAACGAATATTGTTATGTAAATCTGTGTTAAATAATTCATATTAGGCTTCGGAAGAGTTTTATATGATAATTAGTTCTGTGTGAGGGGGGGGGGGGGGCTGCCGCCCCCCTCAACCCCCCGTTTCATTAATGCACTTACATTTATATAGAATTTAATTCGGTTATTCAAAAATAATTTATTAAAAATTATTATTTAAAAAAAGTACCTTTTTATGATAATGCAGACGATTTCCATATTAGAGAAGTAGTATAACACCAAATATCCCAAAAAGTACATTTTATTCTTAATATTAAAAAAATAATAATATTTTTGTTCTAAGTTTTTTTTTTTTTTTTTTTGTTAAAAGTAAAAAAAATCGATAACTTTGTTTTAAATTATCGCAGATCGATGATTCAACCATTCGTTTTAAAGGTATTGGCGAGCTCTTTTAAAAGATACCCATCATGAAAATTTACTCCCCTCGAGGGGGGACTTCTCCCCCCAGGGGGGGGGGGAGCCGAGGCTCCTACATACAAATTTTTTTCCCAGTTGACTATCTCTATTACAAAAAATATATATTCGTTTCATTTTGTTTACTGCAGTCTATAGACGTTAAACTCTATTTACCTGCAATTTCCCCATAGACGTAATGTATCAGAATTCTCTTGATTGTCCCTGTACACGAACCATTTGCTTGATCTTAACGAAAAGCTTACTGTAGCATCCCTATATGATACACATTTAGAATACAAAGTTTGAACTTTCTACCATAATTTGTTTTTGAGATATGCTGATAACAGGCACACACACACACACACACAGACCATTTGCTAAACACATGATTTTCGTATTCAGGGGACCTCAAAACATGTAAATATAATAAAATCTCGCGTTTGGAAATTTGACCCCAAAACAATACTCTCTCTAACTTATGGGCAAGAGAAAGTAATAACAACAATGAAAGACTGAATACTTAAAAAAAAAAAGAATCTTTTCCAGTAATGAAGATAAATTTAGTTTTAGAAATAATTATACTATGAAGTAGCTAGCACCCTTGTAAGAAAACTGCTGACAGAGCTAAAAAATACAGCATTTGAGAAAAATAAACTGTAAGAATATTATAAAGAGTTAACTAGCCTACAATGTAAAGCTGACAACTGCCTATCAGCGAATTAAATTGTGAGATAGAGATGTGTCATTTTTTGTTCACGTTGGGACACTTCTTGATGCATATTTTTAAGTGATAGAAACTCAAAATTGCTGTTTTTTGACTTGTGCCACTTTTCTTACCGGGGTGCGAAATGTAAGGAAATAAACATATGTTTCGTATAGTTTATGAATTTCCCAATCGTGCAAAAGGGTGAGTATATTTTACTATTTTTTTTTTTTTTTTTTTTGTGATTTCTTAAAAAGTAAGCTATTTATATTAGACCTTTGCATACTTCAACGAATTCCGCGATTTTAATCTTTTCTTCCATATTAAATTAGTTACATCATTGAAATAAGTATGTTGTGGGCACAGACTGTGGGAATCCCAAAACTTTTCTATGTTTTCCTTTATCAATTCGCGTAGAACAAATTATCTATTAAAATTATTTTTAGTAATAAATGCAGACTATTTTTATCTTGGAAGTATAACGCCTAATTTAGAGCGAATGTCAATGTTGAGCAGACATCTGAAATGATCCCCCCCCCCCTCCTAAAAACCGATAAATTGGTTTTAAATTATATCGCAATTCTATCGTTTAATCATTCACTTTTAAAGGTATTGACGAGTTCTTTTGAAAGAAACTCATATTGGAATTTTGCACTACCAGTGGGGGAGGAAGAACCGATGCCTTTTACTTAGATTTTTTTTTTCCTAGTTGACTATTACTATTTTAAATATATATTTTTAATTTTATATTGAAAAAAAAATCTCATTATGTATATTTGTACGTAATTTCGTTCTATACTATCATATGTATATTTATAAAAAGTGATAAGAAGAAAATGTTGGTGAGAAATAAACTCAAAATGACATTCTTTCAATAATTACAAAAACTTTCATTTTCATATTATTCTAAAAACATTTCATTTGACTCTTTTATTTCTTCATGCATATATACATCTACATTGGGACGACGCTATGACGCATTTGTTTTCTGATTGGCCGTCTGTATTTCTATGTACATGTAATAATGTATTTTTCGTTTTTCTTTTCTCCTTTTTTGATGTTCAGTTTTCATAATAAAAAGATGTGATTAAAAGGATAATACGTGGGTTCATTTTTATTCCCACAAAATAATGCAACATAAAATAATATATAATTTCCTAATACACAAACCAAGCTAAATGAGGCTGGTTTAATTAAATTGAAACATCATTATTTATATATTTGAAATTATCTTTTGAACAGCTTAGCAGAAAAGATATTTATAAAAGAAAATAGAAATTGGTTCTTCTTTTCATACATGGAATAAATACATCTGTTTTTGCAAGCCTCATAGGATACTCATATACAAGGTGAGTGCATTTTACTTACCTTATAAATCTTGAATTTAAATATTTGATAAAAGTTTCTTCTGTGAATTCTATCAGATTATGCTACTGACGCGCTAAATCGAAACTTTGAATTTATTCTTGACAGTTTTTTTTTCTTTGCATATTTGAAGAAACATTTGCTACATTTAAAATAATATTATTTTGCTACATTTAAAATAATAATAATGATAACAAATGTAAGCGAAAATAAATAAATATGTTTTCTTTTTGTTTCTTGAAAACGAAAGTATAGAAATAAAAGAATGTTTAAAATAAACATATGAATGATTAAATATAAAATTGTAGTTATTATAAACTAGAAAGAAAACAAAATTGAAATATTAAAATGAGTATCCTCAAGGACACTATAATTGAAAAACTTAACGCACAAAATTATGATGTGTGGAAGTTTAAATTAGAAATGTTTCTCCAAAAGGAAGATTTATATTCCGTGGTTCTTAACGATGCTCCGAATCCCATTACGGACACATGGAATAACAAAAATAGGAAAGCACGCGCCATTATAAACCTCTTAATAGAGGATAATCAAATAATCCATGTCAAAAATCTTGAGACCGCTAAAGAATGCTGGAACGCCTTAAAAGCTGTACATGAGCGTTCAACCCTCAGCAGTAAACTATTTTTGCTTAGAAAGCTTTACTCTACGAAATTAACTGAAGGTGGCGATATGATAGACCACTTAACTAACATTTATCAATTGCGAGATAAGTTAGTATCGCTCGGAGAAGAAATAAATGACAGGCACCTTTCAGCCCTAATGCTCTGTTCCTTACCTCCAAGTTATGATGTATTAATTACCGCTTTAGAATCGCGTGATGAAAAGGATCTTGTACCAGAGTTTATACGCTCGAAATTGATTGATGAATTTTCTAAAAGAAAAGAAAACAAATCTGAAAATAATTCAGTGTTAAAGGTTAAATTTAAACCGAAACCAGAAAATTCAAAGTTCTGCCGTTATTGTAAAAAAAAATCGCATACAATTGAAGAATGCTGGCATCTTAAAAATAAAAATAAAGAAAAGACTCTGAAACAAACAAAAGCCAGCAATGCCAGATCAACTTTCAAATCTGGTATGTACTCTCAAGACAGACATAACGCGGATAGGGCTCTTATTACTGAGAGTGAAAATAAAAAACCTAACGATAAAATATTCACTCTATTTATCGGTGAGAAATCTAACAATTGGTATGTAGACTCAGGTTGTTCAACGCATGTATGCAATGATAGGAATAAATTTCATGAATTTAATCATAATAATTCACGCGTAACAATCGCGAATGGACAGGAGATAGAATCCCTGGGTCATGGGTCTGTGAAATTAAACACCATAAATTCCAATAACACACATAATACTATAATATTGAAAAATGTTTTATATGTACCAGAGATAGAGACAAACCTCATATCTGTAAAAGAAGCTACTGAAAATGGTTGTGTAGCAATATTTGAAAACAAATCATGCAAAATAATGCATGAAGGAGAAACATGCATTGAAGGTTACATTAACAACAATTTATACGAATGCAAAGTTAAGTATGATACAACACACACTATAAACATGGTAAAAATATGTGAAAATACAAATTGCATTGATAAATGGCACATTAAATTAGGCCATAGAAACATTAGTCATATAAAACGATTGGTAAACAACAACATGGCAGTTGGGATAAAACTAGACAACTGCAAACATGATAATGCATGTGAAACTTGCATATTAACTAAATTAACGGACAATCCTTATCCCAAAAAGGCTCAGTTTAGGGCAACTAAAGCACTAGAGTTGGTACACACTGACTTGTGTGGACCAATGACAACCCCCACGGTCGGTGGAAAATACTATTTTTTAACTTTTATAGACGATTTTAGTCGATTTACAGTAATATACCTACTGAGAAAAAAGGATGAAGTTTTTGCAAAATTGAGGGAATATATCGCAATGACATCAAATAAATTCGGACGAACTTTGCATGCAATCCGCTCCGACAACGGAGGAGAGTATACCGGGACAGAATTAAATGAATACTTAACAAAATTAGGTATAGACCACCAATTCACTGTTCCCTATTCAGCTTCTCAAAATGGAACTGCTGAACGTAAAAATCGTACCTTAGTTGAAATGGCACGTTGTTTATTAAAAGATGGCAATTTACCAAATTCTTTCTGGGGGGAGGCAATAAATACCGCAGTTTACTTGCAAAATAGACTCCCAACATCTTCGTGTGAATTGACACCTTATGAATTATGGACAGGTCGAAAACCTGACTTATCAATGTTAAAACCATTTGGTTGTCGTGCCTATGCATACGTACAAAAGGTACACAGAGGAAAATTAGATAATACGGCACAGGAAGGTATATTCGTAGGGTACGACAATAGAAGTAAAGGATATAGGATCTGTACAAATGGCAAAAACATAATTATTAGTCGAACCGTAAAATTTGTAGAAAATGAAAAACAAGCGATACTTAAATATGACACATCACAAAACAATGATGAGAAAAGTGATAATAAAAATCCATCACCAAATTTGCAAATAATAGACTCAGAGATAGATGAAACTAATGATAGTGTTGTGTCAGATAATTCTCAAAATACTCCACGTAGATCACAAAGATCTAATAAAGGGGTACCACCAGATAGATTCGCATTCACATTACACAATGAAAGAATAAGTGAACCAAAATGCTGGGATGATATAATAAGTATGGAAAACCCTGTAGAAAAGGAAAATTGGATCAATGCTACATTAGATGAAATAAATTCACTCAAGCAGAATGACACCTGGGATTTAGTTGAGGTTTCACCAGGGATGAAAATAGTAGGGTGCAAATGGGCATTCAAAGCAAAATATAACAGTCAGGGCCGTGTTGAAAAATACAAAGCTAGGCTGGTTGCGAAGGGCTTTTCACAGAAATATGGAATAGACTACGATGAGACTTTCGCCCCAGTGGCGTCTCACACAACCTTGAGAAGTTTTTTGGCAATGAGTCTTTATAAGAATTTAAGTCTTAGACATATTGATATCAAGACTGCATTTTTACACGGTAAATTGAGTGAAGATGTTTATATGCATCAGCCAGAAGGATACGTGGTATCCGGGGAAGAACATAAGGTGTGTAAATTAAAAAAGGCAATATACGGGCTAAAGCAGGCCGCGAGAGCATGGAATTTAAAATTGAATGAGTCATTACTTAACTTAGGCTTTATTCAAAGTCAATTCGACAAGTGTCTTTATAAACGTAAACAAAACGATGTAACTACTTATGTACTTGTGTATGTCGATGATTTGTTAATAGCGGGGAATGATCAACAAATAAATGAAATTGTAAACAAACTAAAACAAGAATACCCGTTAACAGACTTGGGAGAAGCAAAACAATATCTTGGGATAAATATTAATCGCCCTAATGAAAATACAATGACTCTTGATCAAACACACAAAATACAAGAACTTATAGTCAAATACGGTTTAGAAAATTCAAAACCTACAGACACTCCTATGGACACAGGTTACATAAAATTAAATGACGAAGAAAACCTTTTACCAGAAAATACACAATATAGACAGGCTGTAGGCGCATTGTTATATATTTCAACCGTGTCACGTCCGGATATTAGCGCCGCGGTAAATATTTTGAGTAGAAGAAATGAGCGCCCAAGAGCAAAAGATTGGGAAGCGGTAAAAAGATTAATGAGATATTTAAAAAGTACAATTAATCTTAAATTGACATATAATAATATTGAAGAGCCTGTCTTGAGGGTATATGCAGATTCCGACTGGGCAAACGATCCCAGTGATCGTAAGTCTACAACAGGAAATTTGTTCTGCATAGGAGCAAATACTGTATACTGGACAAGCAAAAAACAAAAATCTGTATCAATGTCATCAGCGGAAGCGGAATATATTTCTGCAGCAAGTGCCGCGCAAGAAGTAAAATGGCTTATAAACCTTTTTGAAGAAATTGATATGCAACAAAATTGTCCTATTACACTCTATGAAGACAATCTTTCTTGCATCAAATTGGCCGAAAATGATAAGTTTCGACAGAAAACTAAACACATCGAGTTAAGATACCATCTGATTCGAGACCTTGTTGAGCAGGGCACAATAAAGATTGAGTATGTAAGCACGGAAAATATGATCGCCGATGTGCTCACGAAGCCTCTGCCGAGACATTCTTTTCGAAAATTGCGAATTTCCTTGTTGAACTGTGATTAAATGTCATCGAGTTTACGCAGGGGTGTTGGTGAGAAATAAACTCAAAATGACATTCTTTCAATAATTACAAAAACTTTCATTTTCATATTATTCTAAAAACATTTCATTTGACTCTTTTATTTCTTCATGCATATATACATCTACATTGGGACGACTCTATGACGCATTTGTTTTCTGATTGGCCGTCTGTATTTCTATGTACATGTAATAATGTATTTTTCGTTTTTCTTTTCTCCTTTTTTGATGTTCAGTTTTCATAATAAAAAGATGTGATTAAAAGGATAATACGTGGGTTCATTTTTATTCCCACAAAATAATGCAACATAAAATAATATATAATTTCCTAATACACAAACCAAGCTAAATGAGGCTGGTTTAATTAAATTGAAACATCATTATTTATATATTTGAAATTATCTTTTGAACAGCTTAGCAGAAAAGATATTTATAAAAGAAAATAGAAATTGGTTCTTCTTTTCATACATGGAATAAATACATCTGTTTTTGCAAGCCTCATAGGATACTCATATACAAGGTGAGTGCATTTTACTTACCTTATAAATCTTGAATTTAAATATTTGATAAAAGTTTCTTCTGTGAATTCTATCAGAAAACAGAAAGAAAGCGCAACTAGCATTTACAAAATTTTTGATACATATGTGTACAGTACAGAGACATTTTCTAAAAATCCCCAAATCGTGTTCAGGGCATCCATTAAAATTCAAAATCCATCCAGTAAATTGATCAAAAATGGTTAGACGAAAAAATTTTCTCGAATCCAATTCTTTTTAAAAATGAAGAAAGTTTTTTTCTTTTTTGAGATTCAGAAACATTTGTAAAAATAAACTTTTTATTAGATCCAGGTATATTTCAACGAATTCAGTAATGGTAACATTTTTTGCTTCATGTTAATTTATTTACATTAAAAAAAAAAAAAAAAAAAAAAAAACTATATAACAGATTTCTTTCTTTTTTTTTTTTTTTTAAGCGCTATTTTCAATTAACTGAAAACTTTATACCAGAAACTATGACACGTGGGAAAACTGTTTTCTATCTTTGTTCACGTACAGTGATTTCCGTTCCTAGCTTTGAATAAAGGAGAAATTTCACTGTAATCAAGACATTGTCTGTTTGCCAACTCCTTGAACATGGTTGAAGATACGCGGTATCTTTTTATTCCCAATACAGATATAAATTCATTTCCGATAAGAGTTCTGTGATACATGTTCTCATTTCATGAAACATTAGCGTTTGATATTGGTAAACAAACCTCCACAAGCCGTTTCCAATGGAATCTGGTATATTTTCAAGGATTTTTACAGGTATGTTGGAATTAATAGCCCCTCCCCCCGAATGTCATCATTTCAAAATCGACGCTTTTATCAACATTCTTCGTAAAATTCGTATTGTTTGAATAAATTATCTACTCTATTTCAAGGGGAAAAAAAAAAAAACTCTAATAACTACACGACTTCCATTACCCACTACTACACGTATTATACATTTTTAATCATAAAAATGACGTGACAAATCAGATACCTTAACAATTTTCCTATTAGAGTAAACTGATATATGTGTAAAGACTTACAAGACACAGAACTGCCGACCTAATCCGGCAAATTGTTAGTACCGCCCCTTTTCCTACACCACTTAATTTTTAGAGTATTTTTCTTCTTAATTCATCGTAAATACATTTGAAGATAATTACTCTAAAAATTGAAAGAGGGGCGGTACTAATAATCTGCCGTATTAGGTTGGCAGCTCTGAAAACAGTTTACATATAGTTTAAAAAAAAAAAAAAAAAAAATCGGTAGAGCCCTCCCCCCCCCCCTCCCTTTTTTTGGGGGAGGGGGGGTACCTGTTTCTGTGATCTAAAACTGACCTACCTAATCAGAATGACAACAAATATCCCTGTAATAACCATGTAATACATGCGGAAGGATGTCTATAAAAGGTTATGTAGCAATTAAAAAAAAAAAAAAATCGTTAGAGCCGTTTTTCAGATACCGACTTTTACCAAAACAAGAATTAATATGCGATAAAATATCTAAAAGGGAATTAATATGCTAGTTTGTAAGAAAATACGTATAGCCTTTTTTTAAAGGAACGCAATTGTGAGAACTCAAATTGACCTACATTTATGTACCTTTCATTTTTTTTCTAAGGTTGATTGAAGGTTCTTGAAGTAACATAGAAATTCGTTGTAACTAGGGGTGGGAATCGATTAAGAGTTTTAACTGGGTTAATCGTAGTTCATTAATCGATTAATCAGTCGATTAATCGGTTTTCATTTTTCTTTATATAATTTTATTTCAATGATGAATAAAACTCTTGTGTGTGTGTGTGTGTGTGTGTGTGTGGGAAAAAAATCAAAAATTTTTGTCTAATCAATTATCTGTTTCTTAGCTGAAATTTAAATCAATTTTCAGAGTAATAATTGGTGACTTTAAGTGCTAATTTTATATAAATATTTTCACTTATTAAATTTTTTTTTGTTTGTTTTAATAAATTAATTTTTCAATTAATTTTGAAAGACACATTAAATGAATTTACATATATTTTAGTTTTATATTTGCAGGCCTTGTCCATCTCGCTTGTCACTATTTTTAAATGAATTCTCAAAATTCCATATCATTATCATAAAATCTCAAATTCTTATATTTTAGTACTTCTTTGTTACTTCGGACTAGAACGCAGAATGTTATTTTATGTTTCTACTTCAATAGTTACTATCAGCAATTCTGAACAGGCAATAAACGCTTGAAGATATTGTGAAACTCTGTTGACATTTCCCCCATCAGAGGGATAGTGGAAATCTCAATTCCTTCTCCTTATTTTTTTAAATTTTTTTTTTAGCATCTCTATTTTTTGAAAGCTTCTTGTTTCTGAGAATACTATTACCCTAGCCAACACTTTCTGTAGAAGAATACAGACATGTGGTGTTGCTCCTGCATGCACATGGAGCGGCATTTTGTTTTAATAACTGTCCTCTCCTTTTTCTCTATCAACAAAAGTGCAACAACTTCTTTTGAGAGGTTTTATTTATTTACTAGCAGGCTACGCCCGCTTCGCTGGTCACTAAATTTAAATGAATTTTCGAAAGAATTGAATTAATATTTATTTTTTTACACCGCATTATAGACAAAAACTAAAAAAAAGAAAGAAAAAAGAAAAGAAACTGAAATTGCTCCAAACCTCGCTTCGGGTACCCGCTGTCTACGGCAGCTCTTTTCCCGCCCGCACTGCATCGGGTCTAAGTTTCCCATGCCTGTAGGGAGATCTTTCCCAGGCACGTCAATCTGGATATTTATCGACAACAGGGGGGGATCTGCTACTGTTTAAGAACTAAGATTTTAAAGATGACTGTATCTCAGCATCTATTCAATATTTTAGTTTTGAACCATGTATTTTATAGCCCATGCTATTTACACTATATTACGATTTGATTCCAACCAATGTAATAAAATAAAATAAAAAGTAGATTATATCAAATAAATTTTAATAAATTTAATCCTTTTTACTATGAGTATACTACCATTTTTCCCGATAAATACAGTAAATAAAAAAAATGAATAAATAAGTTTTTTCTTTTAAAGGAATTAATTAAAGAATGAGAAATAAATAGTTGTTCTACCAAAAAAAAAAAAAAAACTATATATAACTGTTATAAATTCGTTTTTAAATTTAAAACTAATTATACTTGATTTTTTCTACTGCATTACCATTTTATTTTCAACTAGCAGGCAACGCCCGCTTCGCTGGTCCCTATTTTTAAATGAATCGCTATAATTACTGAATTATCAAAATTGCATTAATTTTTATCACGTGAAAAAAAAAAAAAAAAAAAAAAAAAAAAAAAACAGAAAAAAAAATCTTATTAGGAAAAATGTCGCACCGGGTTCTCACTGCCTTTGGAAAAAATTCCCAAAATGCTCTAACTCTTATTTCTATTATTTTCCCCCTTCGCCCCCCCCCCTTCCCGTCTATCCTAATAATTTTAAAAATTCGAAAATATCCGCAATCGATTTGTAGGTATTTAAATCCTCTATATACCAATTTTGAATGCTCTAACTCTATTTTTTTTGCCCCTCCGCCCCCCCCCTTCCCGGCCCTCCTAATAACTTTACACTTTCGAAAATATCCCCATTCGACTTGCTGGCCTCTTAAACCTATCTGTATCAATTTTGAACGGCCTAACTGTATTTCTATTTGTTTTTGACCACCACCCCCCTTCCCACCCCTCCTAATAATTTTACAAATTCGAAAATATCAGCAATCGATTTGTAAGTATCGAAAACCTCTATATGCCAATTTTGAACGATCTAACTCTATTTTTATTTTTTTGCCCCTCCTAATAACTTTACACTTTCGAAAATATCCCCATTCGACTTGCAGGCCTTTAAAACCTATCTCTGCCAATTTTGAACGGCCTAAATGTATTTCTATTAGTTTTTGCCCATAGCCCCCCCCATTCCTGTCCCCCTTCACACCCCTTCTAATAATTTTACAAATTCGAAAATATCCGCAATCGATTTGTCAGTATCGAAAACCTCTATGTACCAATTTTGAACGATCTTATACTATTTTTATTTTTTTGCCCCCCCCCCCCCCCGAAAAAAAAAAAAAATCGGAAAAAATCAAAAAATGAGTTTTTGGAAATATTTTCAAGAAAAGGCTTGTCAGTTTTTTTTTTTTTTTTTTTTTTTTTTACATCTTTGAGCTATTACTTTTACTCGAAAATCTGTATTTTTCTAAATTTGCCTCCGAAAATCATTTATACCCCCTTCTCCAGTTAAAAATCCAAAATTCCAAAATCGCAGGAAATGATTTTTTCGTATTCAAGTCTAGTCTCCTCATCTGCAATTTCTTCACTGTGAAGTAATTTGGAGCCGAGTTATACTTATAAATGTGTTTTTGCGTTATGCGCCTCCGAAAATCATTCCACCCTTAAAAAATCCAAAATTCCAAAATCGCAGAAAATGATTTTTTTGTTTTCAAGTCTAGTGTCTCCCTCTGCAATTTCTTCACCGTGAAGCAATTTGGAGCCGAGTTGTGCTTATAAAGGTGGTTTTTGCCTTCTGCACCTTCGAAAATCAATTTCAGCTCCTCTTCCCCCTTAAAAATCCAAAAATCCAAAATCGCAGAAAACGATTTTTTTGTACTTAAGTCTAGTCTCCCCATCTGCAATTTTTTCATCGTGAAGTAATTTGGAGCAGAGTTATGCTTATAAAGGTGTTTTTGCCTCCTGCGCCTCCGAAAATCATTTTCACCCCTTTTCCCCCTTAAAATTCCAAAAATCCAAAATCGCAGAAAACGATTTTTTTGTATTTAAGTCTAGTCTCCCCATCTGCAATATCTTCTTCGTGAAGCAATTTGGAGCCGAGTTATGCTTATAAAGGTGTTTTTGTCTTCAGAAACTCCGAAAATCATTTTCACCCCCCCCCTTAAAAATCCAAAATTTCAAAATCGCAGAAAATGATTGTTTTGTATTCAAGTCTAGTCTCCCCATCTGCAATTTCTTCATCGTGAAGCAATTTGGAGCCGAGATATGCTTAGAAAGGGGGGTTTTGCCTTCTGTCCCCCCGGGGGGAACGGGGGGGGGGTATTTCGCAAAATCCCGTCTTAGTGAGCGTCAGGGTCCTAAAATCAACCTGCTCACCAAAAATTGCGACTCTATCTCCCATAGGATCGCCACAACCGTGTTGAGTCAGTGAATCAGTGAGTTTACTCTTTTATATATATATAGATAACTAATAACAAATAATAAAAAAAGTCGTATTCAAATGAATGTATTAAATAAAAATAAGTTGTGTAATAGCCGTTGCGAAGATACGCAGACGATGTAGCAAAAGAATTAAATTTATGAAAAATGAAGCATTAAAACCAATATTTAAAATCGAAAAAAAAATTAATTTAAAAAATTCAAATTCGAAATTCGAAAAAATCTCGATGAGGTGCACACCTGCAGGGTCCCAGGTACCTATATGCCAAATTTGGAAGCTCTGCGATCGATCCGCGACTGTAATGAAATGCTCGCCCTCTGGTGGGCTAAGGGAAAATTACAATAAACATGCTTTAATTCGAATTCCATCAAACCGCCATTGCTAGCCGATGTTTAGTTTCACATATATTTATTGAATAAAAATGAATAAATCCGGTAAAAAAGATAACACATACTGTTGTGTGCTCCAGTGTTAACTCCAAAGGACCAAGAAATCCAGAATTAAGCTTCCATTTATTTCCAAATGACAAATTTAAAATTTCAGTTGCTTCGGCTAATGGAAGTAAAGAATTAATCAGATGATTTGAAACTAAATTTGTTCAGCTTCAGTTAAATATCTACTTCCAATCGAACTTTGAATAAATTGAAATACTTTTTCCAAAAGCAATCCATTTTCCATGATGTAATGGCGGAGAAATTATAGTACGAATATTAAGTAGAATAACAAAAAGAACAAAAATAGATACACGTGGCTGTAATATTTACTAACAACAAGAGCTGAAAAAGCGCCATCTATCGATCATTACAAACGCGGATGAACACCAGAGCGCAGACACACACACACACACACACACACACGCACTTCTCTTTATTTATATAGATTTGCTTTTTCATTATTTGATGGATGCTTCTTAGAATGTTTGTTAGCAAAATATGCGAAAAAATATTTTGTAGGCAGAACAGCATTTTTACTTTAATTCGTAGTTTAAAAAATTTAATCGGATTTTGAAAAATTGTAATCGAATTAATCGATCCGATTAACTTGATTAAAAAAATTGATCGGGACTAAGCATTGATAGATAAACCGAATCGATTAATCGGCACAGCCCTTGTTATAACACGTGTAAATCCGTGAAATATTCCACGCAAAAACAGCAACAACACTCTATAACAGGGGTGGCCAACCCGCGGCCCACCGCGTACTTTCTTGCGGCCCGCGAAGAGACTAATGATATTTAAAGTTTGACAACTTTGGTTAACGGATCAAAAATTAATAAATACGTTTTGACTTTTCGAAGTGAAAATACTTTTCAAAGATTATGGTAGTTAAAGAACTGGGTAATGAAATATTATTAGATCCATTATTCATTTATTTTATTATAGTTTTAATATATAGTAATAAATTTTTCACGTTTCTATTGTTAATTTATGAATTAAAATAATTTAAATTAATATATTCTGCTCCGAATTTTTCCCTTGCCCTTCCCCGAAGAAAGTATATAAATATATAAATCATATACTCACAAACATATACGCACATATGCATATGTACAGTCATAAAATAATATTGTCCTTACCTGAATAATGTCGTCGTAAATTATTGTAGAGACCAGAAGCTGATGTCTAACGATTGGTAATAACATTTAGTTTTTAATTCAATTTCTAAATTTTGTTTATGGTATCATCTACATATTAAAACTTGCACAAACTTTTTTACTTTCTTCTATATGTAATATAGAGAAAGTATTGGATTCGCGAAAATTTTCGAAGTCCACTTTTTGATGGATTTACATGTTTTGGGATGTGGAGAACACGAATCAATAGTTTTTAGAAAATGTCTGTCTGTCTGTCTGTCTGTCTGTCTGTCTGTATCATTTTTTTGTGGACGCTGTATCTCACGAACCAATGAATGAAATTTAACCAAACTTGGTATTTAGTTGCACCCTGACATAAACTGGTGCTGATTAGATTTTGGGATCAATCGCTCCATAGGTGGCGTTGTGATCGCATTTTATGCAAATTTTTAACATGGCAGCATAGGACAAAATTCCGTATAAATGGGCATAAAGAGAGTTATTTTACACTTGTGATTGTAAAATTAATATGAATTATTGATAATAGTAGTAGTTAGCTAGGAAAAAAATTTTGTGCATGGGGGGGCATCGGTTCCCCCCCCCCCCCGGGGAAGTAAATTTTCAAGATGGGTATCTTTCGAAAGGTCTCGTTGATAATAGTAATAGTTAACTTGGAAAAAATTTTTGTGCATGTGGGGGCATCGGTTGCCCCCCCACCGGAGGGGGAAGTTCCCACCCGGGGGGGGCAAAGTTTCAAGATGGGTATCTTTCGAAAGATCTCGTCAATACCTTTAAAACGAATAGTTGAACGATAAATCTGTGATAATTTAAACCAAAGTTATCGAATTTTTTAACTTTTAACAAAAAAAAACAGAAAAATATCGCAATTTTTTTTTAACGAAATTTAACCAAACTTGGTATTTAGTTGGTCCCCGACATAAACTGGTGCTGATTATGTTTGGGGATCAATAGCTCAACAGGTGGCGCTGTGATAGCATTTTATCTAAATTTTTAACATGGCAGCATAGGACAAAAATTCGTATAAATGTGCATAATTAGAGTTGTTTTAAACTTGTGATTGTAAAATTAATATGAATTATTGATAATAGTAGTATGTAACTAGGAAAAAATTTTTTTGCATGGGGGGGCATCGCTTCCCCCCCCTAGGGGGGAAATACCCCCCAGGGGGGGTAAATTTTCACATTGGGTATCTTTCGAAAGATCAGGTTGATAATAGTAGTAGTTAACTAGGAAAAAAATTTTGTGCATGTGGGGGCATCGGTTGCCCCCCCACCGGGGGGGGGAAGTTCCCACCCGGGGGGGCAAAGTTTCAAGATGGGTATATTTCGAAAGATCTCGTCAATACCTTTAAAACGAATGGTTGAACGATAAATCTGTGATAATTTAAACCAAAGTTATCGATTTTTTTAACTTTTAACAAAAAAAAAAACAGAAAAATATCGCTTTTTTTTTTTTTTTTTTTTTTTTTTTTTAACGAAATTTAACCAAACATGGTATTTAGTTGGTCCCCGACATAAACTGGTGCTGATTATGTTTGGGGATCAATAGCTCAACAGGTGGCGCTGTGATAGCATTTTATCTATATTTTTAACATGGCAGCATAGGACAAAAATTCGTATAAATGTGCATAATTAGAGTTGTTTTAAACTTGTGATTGTAAAATTAATATGAATTATTGATAATAGTAGTATGTAACTAGGAAAAAAATTTTCTGCATGGGGGGGCATCGCTTTTAACAAAAAAAAAAAAACCTTAAAAAAAAAAAATTGTACTTTTTTTTTTTTTTTAAATATTGTTACTGATTGAATATGTATAGGTAAATATAGAAGAAAGTCTTGTGGTGGCCACAACATACTAGTTTTTTTTCCCCCGAATAGTAATTTCCATGTTTGACTACATACTCGAATTTCTGATATCAAAGCGGTTCGGAGAAAGATATAGTTTATATTCCTTATATAATGTCTTTATAGAGTTACAAGAAAAATTGATCAGGGGTAAATCTTTATAATTAAAAACATTAAATTAAGATATCACAGAGAAAAGTATTATATCCATTCAGATAATAATCGGAAAAGAAGTATAGCAATTTTAAATATAAAATAATGTAAAGTAATGCTAATTAAGAAATGATGTATATGTCTAAACTTACTTGAATAACTATTTTAAATAATGTGCAAGCAAAGTAATATGACACAAATGATAACAAATGACAGCCCCGTAAGAACAATAAAAATTGAAATATCACTATAATTCGTAAAACTAGTATGTTGTGGCCACCACGAGACTTTCTTCTATATTTTCCTATACAAATTCACTCAGTAACAATAATTTAAAAAAAAAAAAAAAAAAAAAAAAAAAGTGGGACTTTGACAAAATTTTGGGTAAAATGTGAAAATTATTCTAAGTTTGTCAAGACACGGAAACCGTAGGACTTTGACAAAATTAGGGGAAAAAAGCAAAAATTAGAAGTTTGTCAGAACACGGAAACCGTGGGAGTTTGATAAAATTAAGGGGAGAAAAAAAAAAAAAAAATTCTAAGTTTTTTTTCGTAAAAAGTAAAAAAAATCGATAACTTTGGTTTAAATTACCACAGATTTATAGTTCAACCATTCGTTTTAAAGGTACTGGCGAGACCTTTCGAAAGATACCCATCTTGAAAATTTTTGCCCTATATCATCCTGTTAAAAATTTAGAAAAAGCGCGATGGTAACGCAACCTGCAAGACTATTTTTACCAAAAGTTGATAGGCACTAATTTATGTCAAGGTGCAACTACATACCAATTTGTATGAAATTCTGTGCAGTAGTTCCAGAGATGCAGTTGCCACAAAATTTTGTCACACACACACACAGACAGACAGACATTTTCTAAAAATGGTAAAATCGTGTTCTACAGCTCTCAAAACGTGTAAATCCATGAAAAACCCGAAATCGAAAAGTTTTACGAATCCAATACTTTCTTCTATTGAAGATAGAAGAAAGTAATAATGATTGGAATGAACTGTAAATTTATAAACCTATATTTTTGATGATGCCCATTCTATTCGTGCAAAAATTAATATAGATCATAACTCATAATTTTTTGAAATATGAAATTGATAATTTTCATAATTCAAAAAATGTTTTTAATCAGGAATATGCATGGAGTATGGTTAGTTTACTTCATTCCAACGTAAAAAAAAGAAAGAAATTTTAATATATTAATTTTTTGGGAAGACATGAATTAATATTTAATACATTCATTTAGCATTAGCATCTCCATATTTTAACTAATTATAACTCTGTGAAAAATAGAGAGAAACATAAAATCTACCATTTTTTAGTCTGATTTGATAAAAAAAAAATCTGGAGTGACTCCTCGACTTTCCGAACATTGAGTAATTAACAGTTTTGTAGATAAAGTAAAGAAAGAGGAGTTGCTAAACAAACAAAAGAGAGAAAACCGTAATAGAGTGAGTATTTTTCTCCATATATCACATGATGTTTTATTTAACGCTACTGAACTTTGTGCTCATAGATCATAATGATAAAGAATTTTTCGTTGTGTCCCTGTAAAAACCTATAAATGCTAGATTCACGAAATTGCTTATAATTAGTGCAACAGTGATTTATAATATTCATAAAAATTTTCAGCTCAATTGAATAAAGCGTTTAGATGCTATCGCACTTTTAAAAATTTGGTCTCATAGGCCATAATGATAAAGAAATTTTCTTTGTGACCCTGTAAAAAAACTGTAAGTGCTAGATTCACCAAAATCTATACAGTTGGTGCACCTGTGACCTATAACATGTGTACAATTTTTTTTGCTCAGATTAATAAGGCGTTTAGACGCTATCACACTTTTAAAAATTTGGCCCCATAGGCCATAATGATAAAGAATTTTTCTTTGTGTCCCTGTAAAAATCTATAAGTGCTAGATTCTCCAAAATTAATACAGATTGAGTATCTGTGACCTATAATATGTGTATAAAGTTTTTGCTCAATTGAGTAAGGCGTTTAGATGCTATCGCACTTTTAAGATTTTGGTACCTTGGCCATAATGATAAAGAATTTTTCTTTGTGTCCCTGTAAAAAAAACTATAAGTGCTAGATTCACCAAAATCTATAGGGTTCGTACTATGGTGACTTACAATATACGTACCAACTTTCAGCTTATTCGAACAAAGCGTTTAGACGCTAGCGTGTTCACTCAGACATACACACATACATACACACATACACACACACATACATAGATCATCTCAAAAATAGTGGAATCGGACTCAGGGGACCTCGAAACGTATAGAAACATCAAAATCTCGAATTCGGATTTTTGACATGATTACAATACTTTCCTCACTATAGTGTTCGGAAAGTAAAAAACTTGTCGAAATTGCGGGTTGTCTTAAAAAAAAAAAAAAAAAAAAAATGCCAGTTTATTTTAAACTAGGCTTTATTACTAATCGATCGGAACCAGCCGCATGTCTCTACACTAATTTACGGTGGAATTAGTCGGAAAAGGAGGGGGGGGGGGCTTTTTTATGACTGTACATATGGTGCGGCCCGAATGAATAAAATAGATTTCCAATGCGGCCCACCAAGTGTTTTGGGTTGGACAGGCCTGCTCTATAAAATCCTTTCTGAACAAAAATGGTTACATGTAGCGTCTAGTGACATGTAGTGAGATTGAAGTTAGGTGTATACCTTCTATTCTTATAAGCATATTTGACATTTTTTGCATAAATTCACTTTCTTAAACCAAGGTTATTTTAAAGTACCTTCAGTAAATAAAAGGTTAAAATCTCACATCGTTTGTCTTTAATTCGCCCCTGACTCAAGCAAGAGTTACACTGCTCTGCATGAAAATTGGCTCCAACACCATTTATGCAAATTCTTATGTAAAATGACCTCCTGAATCCGAATAGGACGCTCATTTTGCCCTATCACCCACCGTTTTTTTAGGGACGGCCCCCATTTATATCACCTTTTGGTAATTTTATGGCTATAAATTTGATTTCTTGGGGGGGGGGGGGGGATTATTTTTACTGTTAAATATCTACCGCAGGGCTACAGAATTAAAAAAAATTTAAAACATGAACATATGCGGCAAGGGGAAAATTTAGGGGGAGATTTGACAATAAAATTATGTATTGCATTTCTTATATTTTCTTTTTAAATCTATTATTAATGTTACTTATTAAACATTATATTTTTTTGTTTTTAAGTGTTAAATTAATTCTTTTTCATTCTCCAAATCAAATTCATGGCCATAAAATTACTCGAATAGTAATATAAATTGAGAGAGGATGGTGTTCCGAGAAAACGGTGGGACTGGGATAAATGGGAGTCATATTCGGATTCAGGAAGTCATTTTACATAAGAATCAGCAAGAAATGTATCAGGGCATGTGATGTCGATTATCACATATTCTAGAAAAATATATTTTCATTTATAAATAATAATAAAAATAAAATATGTAACGAACACATTTTTATAACCTCTAAATTGCAACTTAAATTCATATACACTATGTTCTTTAAATTTTTACATTCTCCCTCTTGCCACATATGTATCTTTTGCTTATTGCAACTCTATCGAAATTTTTGATCATATATTATTCGTTCTTTAACGTTAATGCAGATCTACAATAGCTTATTTTGACTTTTCCTAATTCGGTTTCTTTTCATCTTACAAATAAATACAGTTTTGTCGCCATAAATGGATTCCTTGTCTCATAACATGGTGTGTTAATTTTGCTCAAAAGTTACGGGTTCTCATGGCGTGTTTTGGCGTTTAGTGAGGACCGTTTGAATTATAATCATGTGGTAACCTTTTCAAAAATTGTATGTATTTATACGTAACATAATTACAACTATTTTTTCTCTACTTTTTGAATTTCGCGTCGACTAGAGCTCTGACGAAATTAATCAAGAAATCGAAGCGTCACTTCATCATGACTTAACCAGTGAAGTCGTCGTTTTGGGCTCCCACTCCAAATTATTTAATTACCCCAATTATAGTTATCATTTTTATAGTAATATGCTTATCTGGTCACTTATATTGTGTGAAATATGTCAACAATTCGTATATAATAAAATTCATCATGAAATGTACAAGTAAATACCTGGATTTATGAACACTGAGTTATTGTCTAGTCCCTTCGCAAGAATTCTGAAATTATTTTTATAAAGTAAACTTCTATAATCAACGGCCATCTACAAATCCTCAACTTCAAAAAATTCTTCTTCACAGGGCTCGAAATTTTTATTCATTTTTTTTTTTTCTTTGCAGCGTATTCGAATAAATGGTTCGAAATTCGTCATATAAAGTTTTAAATTGATTTATAAAGTCTTTGTTTCGTATAAACCAATATTTCAATATTTCGAATGAAGCGAAATTTACATTAATTTTAAATATTTACTTTTTTTTTTAATGCACATAATCTAATGTGTCAATAAAAATAAAGTCTAAACTAATGCTATACAACATAAATCTGCACTTAGCTTTAATGCCCATCTTTATTTTTAAACATCGTTTGCATTTAATTTAAAAATAAACGATGAAAAATACTTAAGTTCATTTTAGTCTTATTAAAGTTCTTTTTCCACAATCTTCTAAATAGATTTTGTAGTTTAAAAATCTTCTTATTTCTTTTTAAGGAGTCTTAAGTCCTTTAAGTACATTTTACGCTTTGATTTTAGTTTTTGGAAAATGTTGATATGATAAAAGTTTAAAGTTTTAGTATAGTTGCTATTTAAACATGTTTTTTTTTTTTTTTTTTTTTTTTTTGTAGATGGTTAAAAGGAAAAAGTTAATTTGTAATGTTTTGAAAACCAGTTTTTAGTAATGTAATATAAGTTAAAGTTTAAACTGTAAGATTACAAGGTTTATTTATTTATTCACAATTTCTAAGTTATTTATTTTGTTTGATGTTTTTCTCAATTAGGTTTTTTTTTTCTTCTTTTTGTTTGTTACAAATAAATGCAGACAAATTTTTTAAAATAGTTTTAAGGAGACTTAGAATCACTGAAAAATGTCATATAAAAGCTTATAGGGTAGGTGCTCCAGTGATTGGCATGCTCCAGTAATTGACATCTATCCCGAAATAATAAATAAGAGAAAAAATAATAAAATTATATATTTTGCATATAAGAATTTTAACATTTTATGTCAAACACTGGAGCATAGGGTGCTAATACTGGTAAAATGAATAACTAGCAGTGTCAAACACTGGAACATAGGGTGTCAATTACTGGTAAAATGAATAACTAGCAGTGTCAAACACTGGAACATAGGGTGTCAATTACTGGTAAAATGAATAACTAGCAGTGCCAAACACTGGAACATAGGGTGTCAATTACTGATAAAATGAATAACTAGCAGTGTCAATTACTGGAACATTGAGTGGGTGTCAAATAAAAATTCATAAAAAAAATGATTGTTATCAAATGTATATATTTTAACATGTATGTGGTTCTGAATGTCTTTCATGCCATATGTATTAACTTGAGATTTCTAAAAATATTTTCTGATGACTAGAACATTAAAAACAACAGAGATAGCTCTAAAAGTGTCAATCACTGGTGCACTTACCCTATTTCCATTTAATTTTAATAAATTGAACTATATTAGGCTTGTTCAATAAAATATATATTCACGTGACAATTCCTACGATTTTTGATATGCAGTACCCGCCGCTTATTAAAATCACATTCGTTCTGAGCCAAAGTGATTTTATTAAGTGGCTGATTTTTACATACAGCGAACGTTCCTGCACTGAAGAAGGTGTTACATCCCCGAATTTGGAAAGAAATTTCAAAATGTAACAAATAATGCAATTAATAAACTATATTAATTGATTTTTGATAGATGATTTAATTAATTGTTCCTTCAAAATAAGTAATTAAATACATCCGAAGTTTTGAGTCGCTTTTCTTTCAGGAAGATTCTACTTTGCCAATTTGAAATATTTCCATTTAAACCTCTTGCTTCTTAATTATTTCAAAATAAGAATTAAAAGCTGTCTTTTATTAAAAAAAAAAAAAAAATCACTTGCGAATCAAATCAAATTTGCAACTTACTATTGCACTTTGAAGAATATGTTCCTTGAAATTCTTACTAAGACAAGTAATGGGGCTTATTTAACTTATAATTATGCTGCAAATGCAAAATTTTTGACAAAATGTAGAAATAACAGAAAAATTGCTGCGTTTTTTCTTCTCTTTTTTTTTTCTTTTATGTGCAAATATAAATTTTTTAGTGTGCAATAAATGAGCAAAGTCCCCTGACGTGTCTTTATGGATTATTGTACATTGGGACTTTTAAAACAAGCTCTTTAAGAGCGGAATTCCAAAACATTGGATGGACTATGGGAGTTTTTGGAAGAGGAGTGGAACATAATCAACCTTGATGTTCTAATAAATACTCTGCTATCTATGAAATTAAGATTTAATATGATAGTTTAACAAAAGGGCTATCAGATTGAACATATTATAAAATAAAATTCTTTTATTTGCTTATATACATATCTTTGCAAAATCGTTACAAAAATGTGTGAACACCCTCCGTATATTATATTGTAGAAACCTAATACATAGCTGCCAATATTGTAATTTATTCCGGAGTACTTTTAGCCCCGCGTTTATTTCGCACCACTTTATTTATAGAAAAATTTTCTTCAATATCTTACTTCGATAAAATAAGAAAAAATTACTTTCAAAAAATAAGTGGTACGAAATATAGGCGAGACTAAAATTACTCCGGAATAAATTAAAATATTGGCAGCTATGCTAATATAGTCAATCTATAAGTATTAAATGGAAATATAAGCTTCTATATGAAACCTTCAGATGAAGTCCAAGACGCCAAGTTCCTTTAATTTATGAAAAATCTGAAATGGATTTTAAATGAATTTCTCAACCATTTATAATTATCGATGTCTAAGGGGACAAAAGACGTTGAAATTAGTTAGTTATTTTTGCAAGTTTTTATTAACTCGCTTTCTTGTTTGTTTGTCCAGTACAAATTTTACAATCCATTTTTAACTAACTACCCGACTAGCTAGACATTTGAAATTTTTAGAATAGCTCAGAACACGATGACAACGCAATTCCACGAAGCACGATTTTCGAATTTTTGATCAGTTTTTGTTATATTGTTTGTCGGTCTATTTAAAAATATTGTTTAGGCGAAAAAATAGTTTTTGATTCATAAATTCAGTTAGTTAATGAAGAGATATATACTACCAAAATAGTGAGAAACATTTAATATCCCTTTAAGAAAATGGTCGCAATTGCGTTGAGACACAATAGTCCAAATTGAAGTTACTGGCTTTAAATGTTTTATTTTACTTGGAATCTTGACAAAAATATTCCAGTGTTTACGTATTTAATTATATCTTGACAAAAGAAATCATTAAAAAAATTTTATGATAAAAGTTGTTAATAAGGATGAGGACGGGAGGACATGAGGAGCACAGCGAAAAATGCGAAGAGCCTTTTACATCTCAGAAGTCGAAGAATAAGTAATCAAAGTTTGGCTCAGTGTTGCCAGATGCTCCAAAGTGAATTTCCCCCAAACAGTTCTGAAATTTCCCCAAAACAAGGTTTTTTTTCCCAAAAAATTCCCAACTCAATTTATACTAAAAATGTAAATTTTTTAGAAAAAGTTAAAAAATATTTAATAAATTTAAGCTCACATTTTTCCCCAAATGAAGCTCTTTATAGAAAAAATCCCCATTTACAAAAATTAATTTCAATACGCCAGTTTTTGGAAAATTTTAAATTTGTGTAACTTTTGCTATTTGTCAGAGTCTGTTTGTCTAACTTTCTGAGTTTCCTCATCTCTAATCATTTGTACTTAACCCATAAGTATATAAAAACAGTTTTTTTTAATGCATGAAAAACAAGGTATACTCAGGAAGCTTAAAGAGCTTTCGTCAAACTGAATATTCCATCCCTGCAAGTTTAATTCAAGCTAGCTAAGACAAAGCATCCAAATTTATGCTAGTTCAGCTTACTATAAGTTTGATTATTCAAGCGAAGCAGTAATCAATAAGTATTTAGCATTCATTATACTTGCTACAACACATATAAACCAAATAATTCCGGGAATCAGAGATTACAAGTGGGGGAAAAAAAAACTGAATAAAATTTATAATCAAAAAGATGAAAAAGTTGCTTTTCTATTTCTTAAATACAAATAGCATCCAGAATTGCCTTTTTTTTTTTTTTTTTTTTTTTTTTTTTTTTTTGAATTTTAGGAAAAGTCATCTTTTACTAATTTTAAAGAAAATCCCCGTGTATTTCACCAAAATTTTTCTTTTCCCCAAACTGTTCCCCACTAAATCTCTGTCCCCAAATATTTCCCCTGAAGCTTCAAAACTCCCCAAATTGGGGAGAAATTCCCATGTCTGGCAACACTGGTTTGGCTCTGTTACTTCTCATCAAAAACCACAATATGATCGCCAAACCTAAATCTCAAAGAAACCAAGAGCAACACCCAATTTTTCAGTCACGCTGTAATCAGTATAATTTTTTAAAAATATATTGGCGACTCTAATTTTAGCCTAAAATATCTTGGAAAATGAAAGTTGTACGTTTAGAAATATAATCTCAAGACTTTTGTTCATAATAGATGTTTTTACTTGCTATGGTTTTATAAACCTTTGAGCTGATAAGAACTACATAACTTTCATTTCAAAGAGCACATCTGTTCTTGCTACAAATGACAACGCCAGCCAAACTCATTCTATTTTATTGAGATAAAAGGAGAGGTATCTCAGCTAAAGATTTGCCTCTGATATTATTTTATATTATTGCAAGAAACAGAGAGATTAAATTAGATATTTCGCTTGTTGAGAAACCGCAGACTTGATTTTAAATGGTATAATGTTTTTAGAAACGCTCTTTTTCTTTTAATTTTCAGTTAAAAGAAAGTTTTCTTTTCATTTAAAACAGTTTTTCTTTTAATTAAAATATGAAAATCTATTAATAGCTTTAAAATTAGCCATTTAAATAGTAGCTATAATTTAATTGGATGGGAAAAAAAATTAAGAGTTCATTTTTATTCGAAATAAAAATACATTTAATTAAACGTGAACATTAAAAAACTATAATTAGGCATTTCACAAAAATTGACGTCATTATCACTTTAAAAAATTTTCTACACATTGATAAAATGCTAATGTAGTTCATGATGCTAATATGTGTTGTTCTAAAAGGATTAATAATTTACTTTTAAAGCAAACTTTTTTTTTTTTTTTTTAATAATTTAATTGTTGCCAAAAAATTTTAAGAGTTAATTTTTTTTTCGACAGGAAAATAAATTCATTTACTTAAACGTGAACAATAAAAAAATTGCAAAAAAAAAAAAAAAAAAAATCTCCCAAAAATTGACATTATCACTTTAAAAATTTTATACACATTGATAAAGTACTAATATAGTTCTATAGCTATAACTTCCCTACTGACTAGACATTTGAAACTTTTAGAATAGCTCAGAACACGTTGACAATGCATTCTTTTAATTAATAAATACTTGAAAATTTCTTATTTCTTTCTTTATTACTGATTTCATCATTTTCTTTCAAGATGATGTGATAATTCATCAAAATTTTTTTTAAATATTTATTAATACATAAACTTGTCAAGTTTATATGATTCAACAGAAAATTTAAAAACATGATATATATTTAATCTTATAATTATTTGTTTTACCCTCTATCGCTTATTAAATCATGTATACTATCATGGTTTTTTTTTTTTTTAATTAATTCATCATAGAGTATATTTTGAAGAATATAAAATAATTTTTGAGATGGAATGCTGCTTTTATGGGGGGAAATAATATAGCTAACTCCTAATTTTAAAATGCTTCATGCGAATTCTAAATTACTTTGAAACTCCGATTTTTTTACTATGCGTTTTTTGTAGGTAATTAGAACACATCTGGATATTTAATCTTTTATATTTCAATTACAGAATCAATTACTCTTACTCTCTCTCTCACACACACACACACTCACTCACTCACTCTCACACACATACTCTTTCTCACACACACACACACACACACACACTCTCACTCACTCTCACACACATACTCTTTCTCACACACACACACTCACTCACTCTCACACACATACACTCACTCACTCTCTCTCTCTCTCTCTCTCTCACACACACACACACACTCACTCACTCTCACACACATACTCTCTCTCTCACACACACAAACAAACAAAAAAGCGATAGTATTTGCTAGTTTGTAATAAGGATGATTTCTTGATTTCAAAATGGACGCCTAAAAGTATTTCAAGGGTCACAGGTATTTCATTAAACCATATTTTAATACCTTTATTTTTCACAAAACATAAATTAATATTAAACATGCACAAAAAATGTTTCCTGCAAAATATAGTACGATTAGTATTAAAATTTAGAGGGCCACGCAAATGTTTTCAGATACATTAAGGGCTTATAATAGAAAACTGATGCAATTACATCTATTTTATTTTGAGTTTTTAATATTTTCTGAGAAAGTTTAAATGTAATTATGATTTGAATTAGTCTGTGTCGGTCTTTTTGTCCGCCTGTAGTACGTAAATATTTTTAGAATTTCTTAAGAATATTTATTATTGAAATTAACTATGTCTTTTTACCTAAAATGACTTTAATAGCAGATCTGTTTTGTGCATAGAGATGCCCAAAAGAATGCTCTTGTAATGATTTTTATGAGAGGCATATAGATGAGGAGGGTATTATGGAATACCATTTACATTTCTTAAAATAACTTTACTTGTTTTTAATAAAAATCCCCAAAATCATGATGAGTACATAGTGTAATTATTTGTAATGAATTGTCAATGAAAAAAAAAAATCCAAAAAATTTTATTTATAAAAAGTTTACTTTAAAAAGAAGTTACAAATGGAGATTAATATGAAATAGTCGGGTAATATGGAATAGGTGGTTTAAACTGTTTAAACCATAGAAAAACTAATTAGACTTCATAAAATCATCTTCAGAGAATTTTCTGTGTCAGATGATACATTCGGCATCTTTATTTTCTGTTTCTTTAGTTGAATACGTGAAGTCAATTTCAGATGATACTACGAAATAGCTAGTATTCCATAATACCCGGCATGCCATCTGTAAAAATGAACTTGATGGACAAAATATTTTCAGCTAAAAAACGACCAATGTATAACAAAATACAATTCTTTGAGCATACATTATGCTTAACATCAGTGTTCATATCACATGTGTACTAGTAAACTTATATGTTTGAAACTTACCTGCAAAATCTTTTAAAAATCACAAAACATACTTTGTTCTATAGAGAATGGTACGAAAGCAACAAGCGGTTGCTTCTTACTGTATTGCTTCATGGGAATCCTTCTTGAGTAATTCATAGTGTTTTGAAGAGATAGCAGCATTATCAGAGCCGAAACCTCGGTATTCCATATTTCCCGACTATTTCATATAATACCTTCCTCTCCTCTATATGATTCATATTTAAATAATTTTGTACTGCACAAATCATAATAAAATAGCCATTTATTTTTCATGTGCTAAAATGTTTTCTGTAGTATATGGTATATTTAGCATTAAGCTTTACATTGCTGCACCAAAATATTTATAAGCCTTACAATTGGAAATTGCTGGAAATAGTTTGTGAAAGCGTTAAAACTTTCCATAATATTTAAGAATGATTTCAGTTAATCTGTCATTCTGTCTGTTGTGTGATCAAGTTAGCGAAGTACAGGGTGGTTAAAATCAAACGCCCCCTATATAAACAGCATCATACAGCCCAAACGGGTGAACAGAATGCAACGAAATTTGGTATATAGACTATACACGCAGAGCTGCCAACCAAATCCGGCAAATTGTTAGTACCGCCCCTTTTTCTACACCACTTAATTTTTAGAGTAATTCTCTTCAAATATATTTACGATGAATGAAGAAAACAAATACTCTAAAAATTATGTGGTGTAGAAAAAGGGGCGTTTTTCAATAGGCGTTAACAATTTGCCGGATTAGGTTGGCAGCTCTGTACACGAGATGCGCTCACGGAATTTCGAAAAAAAAAAGTTCCAAAATGTACACCACAAGGCGTTTTTTCCGGAAAAAAAAATTAACAAAATAAACGACCAAAATGGAATTCAGAAACAATATTAACATTTACTGACTAGTTTCTGATCAATATTTAAACTTCAAAGCTTCTTCACACACCATAAAATTGAAGACATCACAACCGGTTTCGAAAGAACGGGATCTTTTTTAGGTGCAAAAAACTTGCGCCTTGGAGGCAAAAGCAAGACTGGCTCCAAGGCAGTAGTACGTGTTTTTTGCACCTGAAGAAGAAAGGCCGCGGCCTTTAAAAACCGGTTGTGCTGTCTTCAATTTTATGGTGTGTGAAGAAGTTTTAAAATTTAAATATTGAGTGTACACCAGTTTTGAAATTAGTTTTGTAGTTTCTGATCATCGAACCACATTAAGAAAAGGTAAGTAAAAAATAACAGTACGTTGTTTGAGAAAAAAAAAAAAACAGTTCAGTTTGCAGAAACAAGAACAGATTAGGACGAAATTGCACAAGAGGAGCAGCTGTTAATCGTGTCCAGGACGATGTAGGGAAAGGTGCTCCATGTGACCACCCTCATTCACCTACAAAATTTCAAGTCTAAGGACAATGTGTTCAACAGCAGATCGTAACTGATCAGTTGTGATGATGCTTCGCACATGAAAAGTTACTGAGTTTTTTAAGTCATTCAACGTCGCAACACCTCTACTATACACCACACTTTTTAAGTGGCCCCATAACTAGAAATTGCACGGATTTGGATCCTGTGAACGAGGTGGCCACGGATTATGAAAGAAGCGACTAATAACACGCTCGTCTGTGAAGTGTTGGAGCAATAACGCCTTCACGGACTCATGAATTTGATAATACTGTTTCTGTGGTGGTCCGAAGTTAGGCAGACCGCTTTAACTAACGTAGTTCCATAATTCTAAACGAGTTAAAAATTCTTTATCTATCTTTCCTTAATTTTTCCTCCTCTCCTACATGGAGAATACTGGTCATATCTGATGCTACAGCATTCCACGGAAGTGCTCTCAGGAAGCAATCATCCAGCGCATGATTGTTACTATTAACCAACATTGTTCATAGGGTTGTTCATATGGGTTTGGTATAAAGACTGTGTGAAATTTGTACATTACCTGTATGAACTTTGTAAATAGACTACCACTGGGCTCTGGTCCTCTTCACTTTCATGCAACTTTGTCGCCTTTTGTCGCGGGAGAGCTCTGTTCTGGCGACCATTGTAATTTTTTTTTTTTTTTGCTTATGCAATAAACAACGGGGGAGGCTTAACCTTTGGAGACGGGCTCTTCTGAATCTCTACAGTGGCTTTGGAGCCCCTATCTAAAGGTTAGAAACGCTCAAAACCGCTGCATAGTGGTGAGCGGCCTCCTTCCGTCTTAGAATTTTAGAATACTGTTTCTGTATTCCGTTTTGGTCATTTATTCTGTTAAATTTAATGTTTTTTCGGAAAAGGCTCCTTCTGGTGAACATTTTAGAACTATTTTTCCCCTGAAATTCCGTGAGCGCATCTTGTGTATAGTCTATATACCAAATTTCGTTGCATTCCGTTCACCTGTTTGCGCTGTAGGATGCTGTTTACAGGGGAAGTTTAATTATAGCTACCCTGTATATTGGAGGTTAATCGACGTAACAAACACGTGCAGTTGGAACGTGTTAACAATCTATGCGATCTACATAATTTTCAGATTTTTTTTTTTTTTTCTCCAGATAATTAAAAACTTTCACTTTATTGTTTATAGTACTTTTTTTTAAAGTAATGTTTAGTATAAGTTAGTCACGAAAATATATTTAAGACTAATGCAAATGAAGCTTTCCTGTGTCAAAAACAGCTTTATAAACGTATACGATTGAGCAAAATGTGTATTTATACAGATGTAGTTTCAGAATTGAATCGCTTTATTTAATTGCACAGCTCCGAAATTTACTTTGTTTATCGTGCACGTTTTTCCGAAGTAACTGGGATTACATGGTCATGCCTCTTAACGGTAAGTTTTTAGAGTTTGGCATTTCGAATATTGCTGAAGTGTAAGCTTTATTTTATTTATTTAACTGGATTACAATTTTTTAAATTAAAGAATCTTTATTGTGTAGTGGGATGTAAAAGCTAGTAATAGTTACGATTTTGAATACTATTAAACATGATTCTTTTTATCGAATTATGCGTATTATGTATTTCGCAGTTATTGTTCTTTACAGTACAAATTCTTTCTTATGGTAGAATTAATAATTTTAAAAACTGCGATATTTGTAAATTTAATTAAAACAATTCTTAATAAGCGGTAAAATAAGCATTTTAATTTACAATTTAAAAGTTTATTTTATGAATTAGTTATGAGGTATTTTTTACAGGAAATTTAGGGTGCAATCAAAATTATCTTCGTTTAAAATATTTTTTCTTTTGATTGGCTTTAACATTTATTTTTTTAAATAAATATTTTGGTTTAATCTCTTTAGTATTTTACCAAGTTAACTTGACCTCTAGATTTAAAATCGGAATAACATAAAATTATCCTCTTTGCATTACATACATATTTGTAAATAAATTCATTTTAACGGAGTTTGTGCAATTTCACAAAATTTATGCTGATCTACGGGTATCAAACCCATTTTCAAAACGTTGCCACTTTCTTTCTTTCTTTTTTGTGGGTCGATGAGTATAATGCGATAAATGCTTATTCTCGTAAGTTAAATATTCTTTTTACTATGTACGTTAGTTCTTGAGTTAGTGTTCTGAAAATTTGTGAGATAAACATCCTATAAATAATCAGTATCTTTTCAAAAATATACTTAACCTTTAATTTATTGAGGGTAATTTAAAGTATTATTAGCTTAAAAAACGTATAAAATCAAATTTATAGAAGAAATGGTAAAGGTATTCATAAGAATAGAACGTATCCCAGCTAAAATGTCTTTAAAAAAAAAAAAATCTGGAGTGACTCCTCTCGACTTTCCGAACATTGAGTAATTAACAGTTTTGTAGATAAAGTAAAGAAAGAAAAGTTCTTAAATAAACAAAAGAGAGAAAACCATAATAGAGTGTGAGTATTTTTCTCCATATATTACACGATGTTTTATTTAACGCTACTGAACTTTGAGCCCATAGATCATAATGATAAAGAACTTTTCGTTGTGTCCCTGTAAAAACCTATAAATGCTAGATTTACCAAAATGCTTATATTTACTGCAACAGTGGTTTATAATATTCATATAAATTTTCAGCTCAATTGAATAAGGCGTTTAGATGCTATCGCATTTTTAAAAATTGGGTCCCATAGGCCATAATGATAAAGAATTTCTTTGTGTCCCTGTAAAAAAAATGTAAGTGCTAAATTCACCAAAATCTATATAGTTGGTGCAACTGTGACCTATAACATGTGTAAAAATTTTTTGCTCAGATTAATAAGGCGTTTAGACGCAATCGCACTTTTAAAAATTTGTCCCCAAAGGCCATAATGATAAAGAATTTTTTCTGGTGTCCCTGTAAAAAAAACGAAGTTCTAGATTCACCAAAATCAATAGGGTTCGTACTATGGTGACTTACAATGTACGTACCAACAAAGCGTTATTCAAACAAAGCGTTTAGACTCTAGCGTGTTCACTCACAAACATACACAGAGACATACATACATACATCATCGTAAAAATAGTCGAAACGGACTCAGGGGACCTCGAAACGTATAGAAACATCAAACTCTCAAATTTGGATTTTTGACATGATTACAATACTTTCCTCTCTATAGTGTTCGGAAAGTAAAAGCTAGAAAAAATGCAGATAATGTGAAGGTATTTGGAACAATCCCAGCTTAAAAAGTCTTTTTTTTTTTTTATTTTATTTATTTATTTTTTTTTTTTTTTTTTAAAATAAACTATTAAAATGAAGAAAATTAAAGAAAAACTGCAGATATTTGGAACAATAAGTTTAAGGGGGAAAAGGTTTATTGGGGGGGGGGGGGATTTACCTGCAAATTTTTTTGCTATTCGAAATACCTGCTGTTTTTCTGCAGTTTCTGTCCATTTTTACAGTTTTTTTGAAGACTTTTTAAAGTTGGAATTGTTCCAAAAACCTTTGCATTAACTCAATTTTTTTTCTAGTTTTTTTTAAAGACTTTTTTTAGCTAGGATACATTTCATTTTAATCTCACTACACTGTTAAAAATTTCTGTAAATTTAATGTAAATATTTATCCAGAGTCTCTGTAAATTTGCAGTAATTCTTAGTTAAAAGTGAATAATCGAGAATCACAATCTTTATTCTGTATTTTTACCTAGTTTTATTATTTAATTTTTTAATTAAAATTAAAAAAAGACTGTTTCTATATTAGAAAAAGCATTGCAAGTCCGAAATATATTGTCAACAATAATTAAGTAAATTAATATTAGTTATTAAAGGGAAGGTATAAAATAATTTTTTTTTAGCATCGCCGTTTATTTTTCTCTGTAATTTTACGTAAGACTTAAGATAATAGATTATACAGAGTTTTCTGTCGAAATTTTTAGCAGTGTATAAAGCACTAGACACTACATATATCCATTTTTGTTCCTTAAAAGGATTTTATACAGTGCTCTCACAGATTTGGCTTGGCATATTTTCACGATCTTCATTTGCGTTACAATTCCTATATTACCTCGAGAATCTCTCATCAATCTTAGAAAACATATAAGGAACATAAAAATTATATACTTTTTCTACGCTTTTTAAAGATCCAAATATCTTTTTCGACCTTTATGTATCAGTGGTGCAATAAAGCCCCGTATCCTCATTATTTACTATGATGAGGTGTTATGCATAATTTTTATTGCATATACTCATGTCTATTTATTTATTTATTTTTTAATCTGGTGTGTCACTCACACGACTTTCTCTTTCATGAAACTTATGTCTTGATCAAACTCTTTCAGAAACAATCTTATATTAACTTGAAAATACAACTTTTGGATTTCCTGAAATTATTTGTTTTTAAGTTACTCTAAAAGGCACACACAAAGATGAAACCTTCAAAAACTTGACTTTGGTAATTAGAAAGCCTCAAAACGTTTAAATATACAAAAAAAAAAAAAAACAAGCGATGAATATTTAGCTAAAAAATATACATTGTTTACCATATGGCTATGCAAAATTCATTTCAATTTCTGAGCAGCTGTCCTGGAAATGGTAAAATATTATAGTAAAGCACTTCCACTAACAATAGAAAAGGTTATCGCTTAAACATTTGCAGCGCTGTATATCATTTGAAGATTATGTACAAACCACATCGTGCACCTATATATAATCCTATAGTAATAATACACGGCATACCTGAAATACACTTCCATTAGTTTTCAACTATTGTCGCATTATCTAGTTCTTTTATGTAGCCCTGTAAATGAAGAGTGAATGATTTCCCTACCATATTCTACATGAGACATGTTTTTCTGCATATAAAAAATATATATTCATTTCATTTGGTTTAGTGCAGTCTATAGATGCTAAACTCTACTTATCTGCAATTTCCCCCATAGACGTAATGTATTTGAATACTTTTGGCTTCCCATGTACACGGACCATTTGCTTCTTCTACACGAAAAGCTTACTGTAGCATCCCTATATGATACACATTTAGAATACAGAGTTTGGAATTTCTGCTACTATTTGTTCTTGAGATATTCTGATAACACACACACCACATACAGACCAACCTCTAAAAATATGATTTTCGTATTCAGGGGACCTCAGAACATGTAAATATAACAAACTCACGTTCGAAAATTTCACCCTAAAGCAATACTTTCTCTAACTTATGAGTAAGAGAAAGTAAAAAAAAAAAAAAAAAAAAAAAAAAAAAGAAAACTCTTAAGTAACTAAAAATGTTTCAAAAACAATTTTTGTGTGTTTCATAATGCGGTGGATAAAGGCTTAACCCTTAAATGATCTGCATCCTATGTTTAAAACCTCATGGTTATGCAGCAACCTTTGCATAGTGTTTTTTAATTTTACCAAAACCAATTTTATCGTTTCCGAACTCAGCTAGAATTTTTGGCAGTCTATTTCTTTATTTATGACAATTCATTCGTTGGCGCGTTCGCTATCTGAATACAATTTCATTTTAGCAGGTTTTACGAATTACGATTATTTATATAATAAAAAGCAATAAATACGTACAGGAAAAATTGTTTTCAGATAGAAACAGGTCAAGAGAGACTAATAACATTTATATTTTTGCATAATGATAAATTTATGCAAGAAAAATGTAGCTTTTTTCTTTCATTTTTCATTTTTTTTTTTTTTTTTTAAATGTAGAAATACTTTATTTTATTTTATTTTTTTAATAAATTCTTACGTGGATTTTTGTATTTTTTCTATTAACTACACTCATTTCCCGGTTCATTTCAAATGTTATTTGTTAAAAATAAAAATTCATGCAGTTAAGGGTTAAACCTGTTAATCGCTCAGAAATTTAATCTGAGTGTTCTTAAAACATGATTCAAATATTTAAATTATTACTGGAAGAATATAAATTATGTTTAAACTCCGATTGAAAAAAAAAAAAAAAAGGGATAAGTTCAAAACTTTTTGTCTGTCTCACTGTTAAGTATCTCCAAAGCAAAGAGACAGATTTTAATTTTTTCCCTCATTAATAATGGAACGCTGGTTAAATCGGGATGGTCCTTAGTAATGTTTGATGGTAATCTGTATGACAGACGTTTAAAAATTGAAAAGCATTTTTTTTCAACCCTCTTTTCATCGATATTTTAAAATTTGCGAACTAGTATTCAACATTTAATTTGCGAGTTGGCAGTCTTTCAACTTCCAAATCATGTAAAATCTTTTTTTTTTTTTTTAAATTGGAGTATAGAGACACACGTATATATATATATATATATATATTTAACAAATCTAGCTTTACCACCCTTCTTCGATATATTTAAAAACCGTTCTACAAAATGAATCATTGTGAATCAGCAAATCTGCTTCTAAAAATGCTTTGTCAAATATTGTTTTTCTTTATCGGATTGTAAATATGAATATTCGATTGTGAATACAAGTGTATTGTAGATAATCCAAAAAGGGATTTAACTTCGTCTTTTGAGATGATGTAAAAGCACTGTCATATTTAATATATCTCACTCCAAAACTTACTCAAACAATAAATTGTTTATTGTATTATCCACGGAATTAATCGTAATCGAATATACACTATCGATGCTATTCTGAAGCAATCATTTTGAATTACTTTTGTGTATTGTGAATACGCGACACGTACAAACGGATGTTACATATCATTTTCGTAATTGATTTAACGCAGGTGCTTTTATATGTATGTCTATTTTTTGCCTATCTTTCTTTATTAGCTTAGTTTTGTTAATTACTTTATTACCTTCAGTAACATATATACCTGTAAAATGTAATTAGTTTTTAACCCTTTATCTACTGCATTACGATACAAAAATTGTGTTTGAAACATATATTTTTAGTTACTAAAGTGCATTATTTGAAAATAATATAAAAAAAAAATTATGTTAAAAATTATGCACATCACCTCGTCATAATAATTAAGGAGAATTTTGTGAGGTCGTACTTTAGTGTACCACTGGTACATAGAAGTCGAAAAAATTATTTCGACATGAAAAAAGTGTAGAGAAATATTTACTCTTTATGCTCCTCGTATTTTTTCTAAGATTAGTAGGATATTCTTGAAATAATATAGGAATTAATTATAACACACATGAAGATCGTGAAAAATATCAAGTAAAAACAGCAAGTGCACTCCATAAAATCCCTTATGGAACAAAAATGGCTATATGTATCGTCTAATGCTTTGTAGTGAAATTAAAGGGAGGTACGTCTGCTCCCTTCTTATAAATATATTTGAAATTTCTTCTATAAATTCGATTTTATACTCTTTTTAAAGTAATGGTACTTTAAAATACCGTCAGTAGATAAAGGGTTAAATTATTTTGTTTGTTGTAAGGCATAAACATTTATAAATAAAAATGATACGGAATACATAATGTAATTTCAATTTTAAAATGTAAATTTGTGAAGTTTTAGTAAATTTTTATGATAGTTCATTTTAATTTATATCAATAAGCTTAAAATTCATCATTTAAAACACGATTGTATTTAAATCTACTTTTACAATTCATTAGATTTGTTTAATCCTTTAATGCATAGCAATGTAGATTTGCATTGTATGTTTACAACCTCATGTCTCTCTATGTAGCAACGTTAATTTTACCAAAACTACTTTATCGTTTCCGAACGCAACTAAAATATTTGTTTATTTTTACTTTCTCTTACCCATAGGGTCGAGAAAGTATTGTTTTAGGGTCAAATTTCCGAACGCGAGTTTTTGTTATATTTATATGTTCTGAGGTCCCCTGCATACGAAAGTCATGTTTTTAGCAAACGGTCTGTGTGTCTGTTATCAGCATATCTCAAGAACAAATAGTAGCAGAAATTCTAAATTCGGTATTCTAAATGTGTATCATATAGGGATGCTACACTAAGCTTTTCCTTGAGATGAAGCAAATGGTTCGTGTACAGGGACACTCAAGAATATTCAAATACATTGCGTCTATGCGGGAAATTGCAGGTAAGTAGAGTTTAACATCTATAGACTGCACTAAGCCAAATGAAACGAATATATATTTTTATATGCATAAAAACATGTTTCATGTAGAATAGGGTAGGGAAATCATTAACTGTCCGTTTACAGGGCTACACAAAAGAATAGATAACAGTGCGACAATCGTTGCAAATTGATGGAAGTATATTTCAGGCTGGGCCCATACGTATGATTACTGTAGGATTATATTTAGATGCACCATGTGGTCTGTATATAATCTTCGAAAGATATACTGGGCTGCAAATATTTAAGCGATAACATTCTTTTTTGTTGTTAGTGGATGTGCTTTACTAATATTTTAACATTTCCAGGAAAGCTGTTCGGGAATTGAAATAAATTCTTCATAGAGATATGGTAAATAATGTATGTTTTAAGCTAAATATTTAACTCTTGTTTTTTGTATATTTGCACGTTTTGAGGCTTCCGGATTACCGTAGTCAAGTTTTTTAACGTTTGATCTTTGTCTGTGTCTCTTAGAGTAACTTAAAAACGAATAATTTTAGGAGATCCAAATGTTGTATTTTGAAGTTAATATACGTTTGTTGCTGGAAAAATTTGATCCAGATTGATAAGTTTCAATGAATGTTGCGTGTGAAAATTGTCTGTATAATTTTAAGTAAACTTTTATTTTTAATAACAGAATTAAGTTCTATATAAATGTAGGTGCATTAAAGAAGCCCCCCCCCCCCCATCACACAGAACTTATTATCATATAAAACTCTTCCTAACCTGTATTTGAGTTGTTTAACATAAGCTATCATAACAGTACTCGTTATCTTACCTCTTAATCTCCAACCTGTATTTTATAGTATTAAATTTCAGGGTAAGAGAAAGTCGTGAGTGACACACCAAATTATTTTATCTGTAACAATTTTCTTTGTTGGCTATCTGAGTTAGCTATTTTTTTTTTTTTTTTTTTTTTTTTAATGAATTATCCGATCAACTTGAAAGAAAATGATCGAATGCGTAATAAAGAGAGCAATTATAAGAAATATTCAAACATTTATTAGTTGAATAAAAGTATTAAAATAATGCATTGTCAGCATATTCTGAACTATTCTACAAGTTTCAAATTTCTAGGTAGTCGGGAAGTTAGTTAAAAATGGATTGCAAGATTTGTACTGGACAAACAAACAAGAAAGCGAGTTAATAAAAACACGGTAAAAATGTAGCTTTTGTGAGGCAAAAATACATAAATATGCAAAATCGGTTGTACATTAGCTTACTAATCATTAAAGTGAATCCTATCCCCCCCCCCCCACACACACACACACACCATTTCCCTGTTGATTTCAAATGTGATTTATTAAAAATAAAAATCCACGCTTTTAAAAGATTAAGAAAGGTTCTATAAAATGCATCGTAATAAATCAATAATCTGTTTCTAGAATTGGCTTCGCCTAATTAATTTTTAATTTCGGATATTAAATATAAATATTAAATATAAATATTAGACTGTGAATACAAAAAAAAATTTTTAAGCAAATCCATAGAATGATTTATCTTTGTTTATAGATTTATAATTGCATTCAGATTTTAATATATCTTGCACTCAAACTTCGTCTAAGATTGAATTGTCTATTGTGTTAAGCATGAAATTAATCTTAATCACACAGGGTAAGTCAATATGAATATAGCGATTACAAACGGCTATAACTATTTAGTGGAAAAGAATTTATCGATAAGATTAACACAGAATGTAGACGGAACTCCAAAATTTTGTATGCATACGTCATAGATGTTCTTTGTGACTTCCCTTGGTCACACGGACAACATCTAGACGGTTGTCCATTTCACGCCATACATTCTGAAGCATGTCTGCAGTCACCGACGCAAGCTCATTACAAATGCGTACTTTGAGACCCTGCAATTTTTATCTATGGGTTTATGTGAAAGACAGGGTGTATGTGCTTCCCATGCCCAAATCAATTGAAGAACTCAAAGTACGCATTTGTAATGAGCGGTGACTGAACAAATGCTTCAGAATGTATGGCGTGAAATGGACTACCGCCTAGATGTTATCCGTGTGACCAAGGGAAGTCGCATAGAACATCTGACGTATGTATACAAAATTTTGAAGTTTCGTCTAAATTCTGTGTTAATCTTATCGATAAATTCTTTTTCATTCAATAGTTATAGCCGTTTGTAATCGCTACATTCATTTGACTTACCCTGTACTATCAATGCTATTATGAAGCAGTGATGCCAGATGGTCGAAAATTATTTCCCCAAACAACTTTTCAAATTTGCCCAAATCAGGGTTTTTTTTTTTTTTTTCCGAAAAAATTTCCAACTTGATTTCTACTTAAAATATATGTATATATATATCAAGCAGATTTTTCTATGATTTAAGCTCAGATTTTTCCCCAGATGAAGGCAATTTTTGAGAAAATTCCCGAAATAATAAAGCTATTGAAAGTCTCTAGTCGTAGGGATAAATCATTACGTTGCCAACATTGACAGAAAGTTGAACTCCCAGATTTGTCCCTAAAAATTTTAGAATTCCTCAAAAAAGTTCCCACAAACATTTGGTCCCCAAAATTGTCCCCAGAAGCCTCAAAAATCTCCAATCTGGCATCACTGTTATGAAGCAATCGTATTGTATTCCTTTTGTATATTGTAAATGTGCGACGGACTGATGGATGTTGTATATCATTCAGGAAATTGATTTGATGTAATTGCATTTAAATGTAGATTTACTTTTTGAGTATTTTCTTGCTCAGTCGTTCATTTAACTTCATTTCCATCGGGATGGACAGTTGTAAGTAGTTTTAATTTATTTTGTTTGTTGTTAGGCGTCTTTTTTTTTTTTTTTTTTTCCTCTCCAAGATTTGGGAGAATACATTAGAAAGTTACATTTTAAAAATAAAATAAAGTTTTAAAATTTGACAGGAATTTTTAACCTTAAGGCTGTACATCAGTCAGATAGATCCTTTCTCCCTACCCATGTTATCCAAAGGAATTTTCGTTGCTTCGTTTTATAAAAATATCACATTTAAAAATGAACTTTTTCGAATTCTGTTTTTTGAATATTACTCTTTGAATAAGTCGTCATTTAGCTTAGTGAGCAATTTTTCGAAAAAGTAAATTTAAGTATTTTATTTAGAGATCCAAACTCAGAGTCTATAATTTTCTTAATGAAATAAAATATTTAAATTAACTTTTTCGAAAAATTGTTCACTAATCTAAAATGCGACCTGTTCAAAGAGTAATATTCGAAAAACAGAATTTGAAAAACTCCATTTTTGAATGAGATATTTTTATAAAACAAAGCAACGAAAATCCCATTGGATAACATGGGAAGGGAGAAAGGGATACTGATGTACTCTGACTGATGTACAGCCTTAACGTCTATCGATAAAATAAAAAAAAAAAAAAAAAAAAGAACAGAAAAAATTCTTCAGCAGCTGCTTATTAATGATTCTATAGTCATTTGCAAAAGTTTAAGACCAGTAGCCGATTTTCACATTGCATCATTTGCGCAGATTATTGCGTCATCTCATGTGCTGATTCCATCAGACACATTCTACTGCTATAAATAAAGTGCCTGGCATGTTTATCGCCAGTTGTTTATATGATTTTGTCGTAGACAGTGAGTGCTGTTGTGTAATTATTGTAATGGGTAAAAAACCTCCACTTCTACAAAAAGGTCAGAAATATTGGCCTTGCATAAAATTGGATTTTCTGAACGTCAAATAAGTAGCCGATTTTCAGCATTTTAACACATTGCATCATTTGCGCAGATTATTGCGTCATCTCATGTACTTATTTGCATCAGACGCATTCTACTGCTATAACTAAAGGGGGCCGGCACGTTTATTGCCAGTTGTTTATTGGATTTTGATGTAGACAGTGCTGTTGTGTACTTGTTGTAATGGGTAAAAAACCTTCACTTACTATTACAAAAAAGTCGAGTATTAACCCTGCATAAAATTGGATTTTCTGAACGTCAAAAAGTTCGAGGGTAAATGTGAGCAAGATAGCTGTGCATCAAAATATCAGTAAATTTAAAATTTCGGGAAATTTTGTGGACTTTAAGAGAAGCGGTCGCCCTAGAAAAACGAGTGCAGGTAATGTTTATGTTTTAAGAAATATGGTTGTACGAGATCCAAGAATCTCCTGCAATACGATTAGACATTCTCTGGCTGCAAAAGGCACCAACGCCAGTTTAAGTACTATTTTAAGGTGTTTGGCTAAAGATTTTGGTTTATCATCCTATAAACCTGCAAGGAAACCTCGATATACTCCAAGTATGAAACTGAAACGTCTCTTAAGGTCCACAAAATTTCCCGAAATTTTAAATGTACTAATAGTTTGATGCACAGCTGTCTTGTTCACATTTACCCTCGAACTTTTTGACGTTCAGAAAATCCAATTTTATGCAGGGTTAATACTCGACTTTTTTGTAATAGTAAGTGAAGGTTTTTCACCCATTACAACAAGTACACAACAGCACTGTCTACATCAAAATCCAATAAACAACTGGCAATAAACGTGCCGGCCCCCTTTAGTTATAGCAGTAGAATGCGTCTGATGCAAATAAGTACATGAGATGACGCAATAATCTGCGCAATTGATGCAATGTGTTAAAATGCTGAAAATCGGCTACTGGTCTTAAACTTTTGCAAATGACTGTATGCTACTTAAATTTGCTTAAGGGCCTTTTTTTAAAGAAATATTTTATTTTTTATATTTTATTTTGAAGCTGCAAAATACGAATTTTCAATATCTGAATTTTTTTCATTTTGCAATTTCAAAATATTAAAAAAAAAAAAAAAAAAAAAAAAAAAAATTCAAAACAGAATTAAAAAATATGTATTAGTTAATAAGTTATTTTTAAAGAAAATTTTCCCATAGAATAACATTGGCTCGGGCTTCTGGCAACGGTAAGTGAAGAGGGCCGTTAAGTCTGAACTACTGGGTTAAAATTTTGTTTATTACTGAGATATTTGATGTTTTTGATACCCTTCATTTGAGTTCACTGTCGATCTTCCCCCCCAAAGCCAAGGATTATAATTTGGAATTATGTTAATATATTTTTGAAGTATTGCTACGTCTAAAATTCGAAATTCTGTAAGAAAAGTTTGGCTGATTTATCTTTATTTCTTTATACATTTTGAGGATTTTTGGTTTGTTCGCAAGATGACTTTAAACGTGTTGAACAAAAACTCTTATTTAGTTACAAAACTAGCTGGTCAGAGAAACATGAAAATTTTTACGAAAAAAACATGCTCTCGGGAGTCTGCGGCGCCAATCGTAATTTGTTCTCTGTAAAAGTCGCATAATATTAAAATATTAAAAATTAAATAAAATCTCTCGTAATTCCTCATAACGTAGCTCTAGTTCAACGTAATATACACTCAAATCAATGAAAATCGAATAAACCAATCAAATATCTCGGAATTCCTCATAACGTAGTTCTAGTTCAATGTAAAATAAGCACAAACCAATGAAAAACAAATAAACCAATCAAATCTCTCATAATTCCTCATAACGTAACTCTAGTTCAACGTAAAATACACTCAAATCAATGAAAATCAAATAAACCAGATCTCTTGTAATTCCTCATAACGTAGCTGTAGTTCAATGTAAAATACACTCAAATAAATGAAAATCAAATAATCCAATCAAATCTCTCCTAAGATTCTCCATTCTGCGTCATTATAGAAATGGGAAGTTTTATTTTCATATTTTTATTAATTGAAAGAAAACTAATCAAGAATTCGAAAATCTGACTTCTATGTGCACATTGACCCTTCGGAGGGCACCTTTGTGTTAAATCACGTGACTATTCGAGTTACCGTTTTCGAGAACAGTGAAATATATATATATATTGCTCACTTAATAGTATAAGATATAATGAAGAAACAAATACTGTACAGATAAGAATTTTTATTATCTTAAACTCTTATAGATAAAACTTAAAATAAATTAAGCAAGAAAATTTAAAAATTCTTATCAAATTCATAATATCTTATTCTCATGCTTATTCAAACAATAAATTGTCCATTGCATTATCCTTGAAAGTAATCGTAATCGATTTATATTATCGATGCTATTTTGGAACAATGGTATTGTTTGCTTTCGTGCATTATGAATGCGGAATTGCTGGATGTTATAATTCAGGTAATTCATTTAACATAAATTATTTTACGTATAGATTCTTTTTTAATAAAGATTCTTTTTATTATTCCTTTATTTACATCACTGTGTATACTAGTAATTTTTTAAAATTATAAGTTACACCCCGCGGCAAAAAGTTAGGTACAAAGGTTTTTTTTTTTTTTTGGATTTTTCATAAAATAACATTATCTAAATTGTGCTTATCATTTATTATCGTAAAATAACACTATTCCCGGACTAATTTTTGTTAAGACTAATTTAGAAAAATTTTAAGACTAAAAATTTTTTTTAATTTATGAATACACACCGCGACAAAAAGATAAAATCAGTTTTTAATTTTTGAATATGAATATTTTGAATATGATTCAAATATTTAATGTTTTTGATATCATATTTTGTTATGATAATAAATGATAAGCACAATTTAGATAACGTTATTTTATGAAAAAAAAAAAAAAAAAAACTTTGTTCCTATCTTTTTGTAGCGGAGTGTAGTCTTAAATTAGAAACATTTTAGTCTTAAAACTTTTCTAAATTAGTCTTAAAACAAAAATTAGTCCGGGAATAGTGTTATTTTATGATAATAAATGATAAGCACAATTTATATAATGTTATTTTATGAAAAATCAAAGAAAAAACACTTTGTACCTATCTTTTTGTCGCGGGGTGTATAAGACATAGAACATTTTAAATTAGCAAGAAATTATGCAGAAAACAATGCAATTTTAATGCATTTAAATTTTTTAAAATATAATTTTGTGAAGTTAATTTTTGGTAAAATGTCAGTCAACTTTAATCTCTATCGATAAGTTTCAAAATGTTCTTTAATAACACGATACGGCTGTACGTAATGTAATCTAATTATTTAAGGCTGGTCAAATCCAAACTACAAATTTAAATTTTTATTTTTTGTTACCGATTCCAAAATACATTTGTAGTATTCCTTTAAATGGAGTTTTACTTTACATGACTTCTTCTGAAAAAAGAAAGAAAAAAAAAAAAGGGGGGGGGGGCTGACATTTCGATTTACATTGTTCGCAATTTTTGGGTCATTAAGGAGAAATAACTTGCAAAAAATGTCTGCGATTTTTAACCTTTTGCCGGTCTTATATAATTTCCCTCCTTGTCACTGTTGTTAAAATTAAGATCTTTTTTATTCAATATCTGCCACTAAATTCCAATTATAACAGTTGCTTAATAATTCGATAGTTATTCGTCCATTGTGCATATAAAATAATTCCTCATAGTTATTGGTGGCAGTTGAATAAAAGTCACCAACTTTCGCAACACTATTTAGATCGCTTTAGGGCGTTAGGTCTGGCAAAGGGTTAAACATATTTATGTATGTTTCAGAGTTTATATTTTACCATGTTTTTATTAACTTCTATTCGTGTTTGTTTGTCCGGTACAAATCTTGCAATCGAATTTTAACTAACTTCCCTACTAGCTAGACATTTGAAACTTTCAGAATAGCTCAGAACCCGAAGACAACACAACACTTCGAAGTCCGATTTTCGAATTTTTGATTAGTTTTCTTATAATTAATTAAAAAATGAAATAATAATATCCTAATAGCGTTAAAATAGCCATTACAATATTAGCTATGATTTAATTGTTGCCCCCCCCCCCAGAAAAAAAAAATACGAGTTCATTTTCTTTCGACATAAAAGTAAATACATTTAATTAAACGTGAACTTTGTTAAAAAATTATAAAAAGTTAAATTGTGCATCTCACGAAAACTGATGTCATTATCACTTTAAAAATTTCATACACATTGATAACAGCTCTATGATTCATCAGAAATTTTAAAACATAGTATATAAAAAGTTTTTTTTTTTCTTATTTTTTTAATTTATTTTCAAGATGATGCTATAAACCGTTTTTCATTAATATTCGATTGTAAAATATAATGAAAAAACAAAATCCTGTACTCCTCGTTTTTTTTTTTTTTTTTTTACTTTCTTCTATATGTAATATAGAGAAAGTATTGGATTCGCGAAAATTTTCGACCTCCGTTTTTTGACGGATCTACACGTTTTGGGATGTCCTGAACACGAATTGATAGTTTTTAAAAAATGTCTGTCTGTCGTTTATTGTTTTCACCGTATCTCACGAACCAATGAATGAAATTCAACCAAACTTGGTATATAGTTGGAACCTGACGGGGCATGGTGCTGATTAGATTTTGGGATCAATCGCCCAGCAGATGGTGCTGTGATCGCATTTCATGTAAACTTTCAACATGGCAGTAAAGGACAAAATTTCGTATAAATGTACATAATGAGCGTTATTTTAAACTTGTGATTGTAAAATTAATATGAATTATTGATAATAGTAGTAGTTAACTAGTAAAGAAAAATTTGTGCATGTGGGAGCACCGGTTGTGGGGGCACCCCCCCCCCCCCCGGGGAAGTAATTTTTCAAGATGGGTATCTTTCGATAGGTCTCGTTGATAATAGTAATAGTTAACTAGGAAAAAAAAAATTGTGTATGTGGGGGCATCGATTCCCCCCAACCGGGGGGAGTTTCAAGATGGGTATCTTTCGAAAGGTCTCGTCAATACCTTTTAAAACGAATGGTTGAACCATAAATCTGTTATAATTTAAAACAAAGTTATCAATTTTTTTTACTTTTAACGAAAAAAAAACTTAGATTTTTTTTTTTTTTTTTTTTTTTAACGAAATTTAACCAAACTTGGTATTTAGTTGGTCATCAACATAGTTGGTCATTATTGGTTGGTCATCATTAGTTGGTCATTAGTTGGTCATCAACATCATTAACACATCATTAGTTGGTCATCAACATAACAAAATTGAAAATTTTTCATATAAATATGCATTTTGAGGATTGTTGCATTGGAAATAGTCGCATGAAAACTAAATACGAAATTTACCCTAATAAAATAAATTAATAGATTAGAATAAGATAAATATATTGAAGTGAACGGTGGATAGCCTATTAGGCGGGGGTTTCATTCTGTCACTGTGTCAAGCGTTTTTTCAAAATGATTTCTCTTTACATGATAACTATGTTAAGAGAATGTCCTCTTCTAGAAATTTATGAATATATATATATGATGGGGAACTAAGCAGAGTCCACCTATGCCAACTAGTTTTTTTTTTTGTTTCTCTCTATTAGCAAGCTATAATTAGTAATTTATATTATTGTTTTTTATGCACTGCTGTATAAAATGATGTAGAAAAATGTTTTGTGATAATTACAGTGTATTAGTTTTAGAGGGGAGGGGATAGTGTAATAATAATAATAAAATCAAAAAAAGAAATCAAAAACCATGTATTTTAAAACTTCCAAAAGTCGCCTGTTTATTATTTATTTTGTTTTTTGACTTAATTGAACAAAAAAGAGGTTTTGAGTTTTTACTTAAATAAAACTAGATGGACGTAAAATTAATCTAAAAACAAAACAACGGTTTTAAAATATTACGTGTAAATCCATGTAAAAATTATTAAAACCCATTTAACATAATTTTTAATCTTATGCGCAAATAGTTTTGTATTTCATCTGTTTGAGTGAAAATTAAGCAGTCAGTTAATGCCGACATTTAAATAAAATTGTTCGAGAGTTGCAGTAGAAAGAAAAATCAATTTATAATCTTCGTCTGTTCCTTAAACAAGTTTAATTTTAGCTTCAAAAGAAGCCGTACTCGCTTTTCTCAAAAGAGGATAAATTTGTTTTTCCAGGAAGTACTAGTTACGTATTTTTAAGTATATCTCTAAGCAAAGTTTTAGAATGAATTCGGAATTTTTATTATTTATTTATTTATTTTTTTGAAGCAGGAAATGTTATTAGGCATTTTCTGAAAATTTCAGAAGATTTAATGTTTTTTTTTTTTTTTTTTTTTTTTTCCGCTATTTGAAAATATTTTTCTTTAGTGCTTATTTCTTATAATCAATCTACTTCCATTTTTATGTATGTAAGTTTCTTGTTTTTCATATTTTAAACATTTATTTTTCAAACTACTTTCGAAGTTTTGTAAAATTTCATAGGCTTTAAGGCATATTTATAAATATACGCATATTTCTGTGTTGCCAATAAACATTTGAATCGAAATTTTAAACTAATAAACTGAGGGAAACTTTCTTTACTTTCATTTCCCGATTACCGAAGTTAATGGGGTTTGGGGAAGGTAATTTGATGAAACATTTCGATGTAGTTTTCACCCCATATAAAGGATGATTATTATTAAAGTTGCGATTACAAAACGTTCTTTCGAGAGATACCCATATTAAAAATTTACACCCATGGGGTGGGGGGTAGAGGTCTGCACGGGCCGGGCTTACAGTCCCGAATTTTTCAATCTGCTCTCGGGCCGGGCTGGGCTCGGGCCTAAATTTCTTTTGCATGCTCGGGCTAAATTATTTTGTGTCTACTCGGGCCGGGCCTGCATGAAATTTTTTCCGGGCCGTGTCGGCCCAAATCTTTTTTTAGTTTATTCGTTAATCAAGAAAAAAGGAAAGTAGTAAAATATTTCTTCAGTCATTTATTTTACGTAATCTTACAGGTTGGTATGTCACATAAAATTTTATTTTGTTAAAAAATATCTGCAACTTCAATTTTATTGCCTATCAGTCTGTCTATTCGCTATTTGATTTTCCGCCAATATTTTTAGCATGTCTCGAAATTAATATATTTTAGTAATGTTAGATGGTTTTCTAATCAAAATAGTATGCATGTCACTACTAGTTTGCGCACATGTACAAACAAAAGAAATTAGATACATTACTGTGTATAAGGTTTGCGTCCCATAGTCTGTAGAGTTTGTGTTATGAAGGCAATAAAAATCCTTCCACTGTAACTTTCTCGCGAAAGCTCCTTTTTCTTTACTCCAGTGCACTGGATGCAAGTAGCATTATTTTTAGTATGTGCAAAAGCAACTTTTCTATTGAATATGGTTGGATTGGAATTAGAATTTTGTTTACCGGATCACATGAAAGATTCGGATACATTACCGTATATAAAAAAGAGGAAATGGTTGAAAGTGCATGTTTAGTAGTATTAACCATTTTAAATACCTTCCTACATTGTGTGATGAATGCAAATATTTTCGATTTGACTTTCTGTCTGTCTTTGTGCGTTCTGTACGTCTGTAATAAAGAATTTCTGTTTATATATAATTACCTTGTAAAAGTTCAGCAGTTTTGTTAAAGAACTTTCTATTACTTGGCTATATAAATCCGCTGCAAAACACATACTAAAAATCTTTTTCATACGAAAGCATGCTTTATTAAAATTTTACATATTTTTGAATCGGGCCGGGCCGGGCCGGATCGGGCCTAATATTATCGTTTTTTGTCCGGGCCGGGGCCATACACTGGTACAAAACAAACGGGAAGGGCCGAACTTTTCGATTTCATACCGGGCCTCAAAATTTCGGCCCGTGCAAACCTCTAGTGGGGGATATAGCCCTCCGGGAGTGATTGATGCTACTACATGCATAAACATTATTTAATTCTAGTTTACTACTATTATGATCATTAATTCATATTAATTTTACAATCTCAAGTAAAAAATAACTCTCATTATGTATATACGAAATTTTGTCATATACTGTCATGTTAAAAATTTAGAAAAAATAGAATCACGGCGCCGCCTGTAGAACGATGGATCGCCAAATTTAATCAGCATTGGTTAAGGCCAAGATCCAACAAATACCAAGTTTGGTTAAATTTCGTTTATTGGTTCGTGAGATACAGCAAAATTTGTGATATATGCAGGCATTTTCTTAAAACAGTTAAATCAAGTTCAGGACATCTCAAATCTTGTAAACCCATCGAAAACTATGTTTCGAAAATTTTCAGGAATTAAATGTTTTCTTATTATATATATAGAAGAAAAGGTTGGTTGGTTGTCTTTTAACTTCACACTAGCACTGCGTTTTGGGTAATCAATATGAACTAGTATGATGTGGCCACCACATGACTTTCTTCTACATAATTTTACACAATTTATTCAATACGATTTATTTATTAAAGTATCAAATTATTTTCTATTATAAATGCAGACGATTTTTATCTGACAGTATTGTATTATCACTAAACGCCGAAAGATGTCAATTTTTTGCAAATCAGAAGAAATGATTTTTTTTTCAGTTTTTTTCGTTAAAAAAATAGATAAGTTTGTTTTAAATTATCACAGATCTATAGTTCAACCATTCGTTTCAAAGGTATTGACGAGATCTTTCGAAAGATACTCATGTTGAAAAGTACTTCCTCCCCAAGAGGGGGGGGGGAGCGATGCTCCCACATACAATTTTTTTTCCTAGTTAACTACTACTATTATCAATAACTCATTAATTTTACAGTCACACGATTAAAATAACTCTCATTATGTGCATTTATACGAAATTTTGTCCTATACCGCCATGTTAAAAATTTGTAAAAAATGCGATCACAGCACCAACTTTTGAGCAATTGTTCCACAAATCTAATCAGCACCAGTTTGTTAGGGTTAAAATAAATACAAAGTTTGGTTAAATTTCGTTCATTAGATACAGCGTCCATAAAACTTGTGAGACACACACATTTTCTAAAAACAGTCAAATTGTTAGAAGAATACTATATAAATGAATGAAGGCATGAATTCGCAGCTTTCCTCAAATTAGTTATTTCAAATATATTTTATAACAAATAATTCTTTGTTTGGAAAAAACAAGTCATATAATTAAATAAAGTTTGACTTACCTGGGTTGTCACAGGTAATCATATATGCCATTGGTGAAGAAAAATCCCTTTAATTTATCATCAGATTGTACACTTGAAATTAGATGAAAAATGCATATATATATATTTAATGGAACTTCTGTTTTAGACCGTAGCAACTTCTTTTCCTATAATGAATGTTGATTAGACTGTGAAATCTTACATAATATGTAGATCAATTACTATTCAGGATAATTCACATATTGCTGCATAATAAAAGAATGCCTAGATGTTTAGCCTTTAAATTTATTCATCTTTGACAAAAGAAAAAATATTATGATTAAATAGAATAAGAAAATGGAACGTTAGTCCCGAATAACAAAAGTTACATGATTGAAAAAAGTATTACAGTGTACTCGTAGAGAGACGCGACACATCGTCACGTGATGCGGCAGGTGCACCAAACAATCAGTTGGCGGGAAGCAAAAAACAAAAAGTCTGGAATATGAAAAACGAAAGTCAATAAAAGTGTTCTGAGATTAAATATCACAACACAAATCGTATTCAGGACATCCCAAAACGTGTAAATCCATCGAAAACTGGAATTCGAAAATTTTCATGAATCCAATACTTTCTCTATATGAGTAATTCTCTGAAAAGTGGTCATTTCATGTCCCAGTAGTCTTGAGGGCATATTTTTAAAAGCACAAAAACAAAAAGCAGTCCAAACTATCAATATTAATTGGTTTTGCATATAAACTGTTATTCTTTGGTTATTGGAATTCAAATATAATTTTAAAATATTTTTTGAAATGCAAAATATCATTCCCTCACTGTGTCCTCATTCCCACATGTAAGTAAATAAAATGGTTTCTATGGTATTAAAGCATCTATATTTAGATTATTTAAAGTGAAAATTTATTAAACATACTTTAATAAATATTTATCCATTATACTACATTTATATATTATGCAATGAAAGAAATTAGAACACTTACTATTGTTGTCCCTGGTAATAGATATCATTCCCTCATCAAACTGTATTTATACCCTACTTACTCCATTAATGGCAGCACGTACTTTATATAAGTCAAACTTCATTTATATAGAAGCAAAGTAAAGAAAACATTTTGTGTTCTGTTGGAAACATTTTACAATGAATAGCATATGGCTCTCAAATGTTAGATGGAAATACAGTATTTTTATTATATGTCATTCCCTCACTCATTATAAAGTTAACTAAAAGAAATCAAATTTGCTTTTTTATGCTATTAAATTAATAAAAATATGTTTTAATAAATATTTAGTGTTTAAAATATAGCTAAACTTAATATTTTTATAAAGTAGTTTCTAGCTGAAATTTGTCATTCCCTCGCAATCATTCCCTCATTTTTCTAATTAATAAAAATAATTATTATTTCAAAAATTATCAGATACAGCTTGGTTAATATTTTTTTTTATTAACTGTGTATGTATTTTTATTATTTTTATTAACGTGTATCTGCACAAAATTAAAAAAAAAAAAAGATTAGAGCAATTTTATTTGAGCTAACTTTTTTTTTTTTAAAGCCCACTTTTCAGAGAATGACCCATATATACATATAGAAGAAAGTAAAAAGGAGAAAATAGTTTTCTTAAAAGCCATGGGTGACCAGATTTCTTCGAATCTAACCACACTCATTTTCTTAAGTTTTGAAAAATAAGAATTTTTTATGTATCACATTTTTTATTTCTCTAGTCTTCATTTATTTAGAATCCAAAAACTACACCGTAATTTTATTTTTGTAATAATTTTTATGCTTTTTTTTTTTCTTAATAAAAGTCCCCTAATTTCGCCACTATAACTATAGAAAAACGAATAATTTCTGAAAACAGATAATTCAGTTAAGTAATATATTCAGTCGTTTCTATGACTCCCCTCCGTGGGGGATCAAAATTGTTATAGCATGTCTCAGTCGCCAATGCCCCATTTCGCAGTACTAGGGCAACGTTAAACTTAACCAACCATCGTCCCTATGATATGTCATTATTGAGAAAGTAAAAATATGGTTGCAAGAATTTACAGTTTATCTGCGCGGAATTTCGCCAAAAGCATTCGGTGCCACTGTTTTAAAAAAGCGGTCTGTGAGACCGATGTTTCCGGTAAGCTCGATAAAAACATGTTCCAGTCAAAGAGTTAATGGTACATTTTGGAACTATTTTTTTTTCTTTGACAAATAAAATTCAGTTACCTCACGGTTGTTCTGGTAAAATATAAAGTATGTCTGACAGGTACTTGTAAAGTTAAAACATTTTGAAATCACAACTTGAATTATCACCCTGTATATGTTGTAAGGTCTTTTCAATCAATTTTTGAAGTGAAAACTTCTTTAGGCGCGTTGAGCACTTTTGAGTGAACAAAAATCATGAAACTCGCGTCATCGTCAGCTAACGCTTTGAATGAATTCTTCAGGCGTTCGTTACCATGACAACCCAGTCACAGAGAATCTGATCGGGAAGAAGCATATTTTTTGCCAATTGACATCACGTGGTTTTCTACTAGGAATAAAAGTTGCAAATTTCAAAATGCTTCAATTTTCTTCTAAATTCTTTTAAACTTACAGTGCGCCATTAACAGCACACGAGATAGTTGCAGTTCAAATTTCATCGATTTTGGAAACAATTTACCTTTTAATTGCAAATTAAATTTTATTCTAATACGCGTATTTCAATTTCTAATTATGATTAAATTATTTTTAACACATCATTCGAAAGATATTTTAAAGTACTTTTATAATATCGAAAGTGGAATTCGAGATTTCAGCTGATTTACACGTTTTGAGGTCTCCTGAATGGGTTTTCTTTTGTATCTCAGCTACTAATTAAAATAATTTCATAAGTAATGCATCATTAAAAAGCTTTGTTGATTTCAATCGAACAGTAGATTACAGAAATTTCTACCGCCAGATGGCGCTATATTACTTTAAAATTTCAATATTTCAAATTCTAATTATGATTAAATTATCTTTAATACATCATTCGAAAGATATTTTAAAGTTCTTTTATATTATCGAAAGTGGAATTCGAGATTTCACCTGATTTACACGTTTTGAGGTTTCCTGAATCGGTTTTTTTTGTATCTCCCCTACCAATTAAAATAATTTCATAAGTAATCAATATTTTTACCTAATATAAGGCTTAGTTCATTTAATTTAGGTAGCTACAAATATTGTGGCGAATCATATAATACAGATCATAAACACTTCTTTACAAACCAAAAATAATTCGAAAATAATAATCTAATAGCTCGACGATACGATTCACAAGTTACTTAGTTTTCACTTCTATCGGCAGTCCCCAAAGACTGCTTTGATTTTTTTTAAGTCAGTGTGTGTGGAGAATCTTTTGATTATCATATATTCCAAACAAAAAATATAGAAAATTATAACCATTATTTTTAAGTAAAAAAAAAAAAAAAAAAAAAACTTACAACAATTTATAGTTATTGCAGTAATGTTCGGTGCGATGTCAAAAGGTACGAATGTTTATAAGAGAGGGGGTCAGCAGAATTCCTGTTAAAGTTTTATGTAGTTAATTTATAATAGAAGCGTTTGTCTCATGTTTTATGTTTTTAAATAAAGTGCGATTTTACATTCTTAATGTATTTAATTATCTCATTTTAAAAGTTGTTTGAATTATATGTTGGCGAGTTCCTTAGACAATTTTTGATCCGCCCCTTCGTTTCCAATTGATCACCATTTGAAAATTTCAGGCTCGCATCGTAAAAAGCATATTTAAGTAATTTTGCTTGAAATTCGGTATGTACATAACCGTATCGGTGTGTCAACCAAGTATATTGTTAAACTTTATTCGCCATCTTGTTTTAAAACAGCGGTCACTTGAAACGAAAAATCAGCCTACTCTTCCAACTGAGTCCGAAGGTCTTGTCTATATTTCTTATGTATAAATTGAAATACATTCAATTTATTCATATTTCAGTGTTCTATTTCTGCACGTGCCTGTTGCGCTCTCTCTCTCTCTCTGTGTGTGTGTGTCACACACATATATGTGCGTATATACATATATATAATAAAGAGAACGAAAAGTAAACAGTCGAATAATTTGTCACAACAACCCAACAAAACCAATTTGGTTACTAGTTGACTTAATTAAATTATTTAATAATTTGACCAGTATTTTTACTTTCCGAACACTATAGTGAGGAAAGTATTGTAATCATGTCAAAAATCCGAATTTGAGATTTTGACGTTTCTAAACGTTTCAAGTTCCCTGAATCCGTTTTCACTATTTTTACGATGATATATGTATGTATGTATGTGTGTGTGTCTGTGAGTGAACACGCTAGCGTCTAAACGCTTTGTTCGACTAAACTGAAAGTCGGTACGTATATTGTAAGTCACCATAGTACGAACCCTATTGATTTTGGTGAATCTAGCACTTACAGTTTTTTTTACAGGGGCACCAGGAAAAATTCTTTATCGTTATGGCCTATGGGGCCAAATTTTTAAAAGTGCGATAGCGTCTAAACGCCTTATCAATCTGAGCAAAAAAAAAAAAAAATTGTACACATGTTATAGGTCACAGTTGCACCAACTGTATAGATTTTGGTGAATTTAGCTCTTATAGTTTTTTTTTTATAGAGACACAAAGAAAAATTCTTTATCATTATGCCCTATGAGACCAAATTCTTAAAAGTGCAATAGCATCTAAACGCCGTATTCAATTGAGCTGAAAATTTATATGAATATTATAAATCACTGTTGCGCTAACTATAAGCCTTTTGGTGAATCTAGCATTTATAGGTTTTCACAGGGACACAACGAAAAATTCTTTATGATTATGATCTATGGGCTCAAAGTTCAGTAGCGTTAAATAAAACATCGTGTACTATATGGAGAAAAATACTCCTCACACTCTATTATGGTTTTCTCTCTTTTGTTTGTTTAACAACTCCTCTTTCTTTACTTTATCTACAAAACTGTTAATTACTCAATGTTCGGAAAGTGGAGTGGAGTCACTCCAGATTTTTTAGTTTATATTTGAAAAAAGAAAAATAATACTCACTTTTGTATTCTCAATGGAATTTTAAATATATAGATGCATAAAAAGGAGCTTTTCAACGATTGTAATCAAAAGTGTGCTGTTTGAACAGACAGTAACAAAATGAACCAAAAACAAAATATGATAAAAGCTAACTTTGTGAAATCGGATACAAATAATTAAATAATAAAATAAAATGCTCAGAATATTGAGCTAGTTCGTCAGCCGCATTCACCCCCCCCCCCTACACTGAGCTAAATAAAAACAAGGCTTTATTTCTTTGGCAAGCGATACGTAAAATACACAAAAATCTGGAGTGACTCCACTCGACTTTCCGAACATTGAATAAGTAACAGTTTTGTAGATAAGGTAAAGAAAGAGGAGTTGTTAAACAAACAAAAGAGAGAAAACCGCAATGGAGTGTTTGAGTATTTTTCTCCATATAGTACACGATGTTTTATATAACGCTACTGAACTTCAAGCCCATAGATCATAATGATAAAGAATTTTTCGTTGTGTCCCTTTGAAAACCTATAAATGCTAGATTCACCAAAATGCTTATAGTTAGTGCAACAGTGATTTATAATATTCATATAAATTTTCCGCTCAATTGAATAAGGCATTTAGATGCTATCACACTTTTAAAAATTTGGTCCCATAGGCCATAATGATAAAGAATTTTTCTTTGTGTCCCTGTAAAAAAACTATGAGTGCTAGATTCACCAAAATCAATAGGGTTTGTACTATGGTGACTTACAATATACGTACCAACTTTCAGCTTATTCGAACAAAGCGTTTAGACGCTAGCGTGTTCACACGCACACATACACACATCATCGTAAAAATAGTGAAAACGGACTCAGGGGACCTCGAAATGTATAGAAACATTCAAATCTCAAATTCGGATATTTGACTTGATTACAATACTTTCCTAACTATAGTGTTCGGAAAGTAAAAAATATAGATGTAAAGAAACTTTGTTTGAATTAACTCTTAAAACTTTGAATTGAAATAAATTCTTAAATTTATTCTAATTAGAATTAGACTAGAATATTAGTTGGAGTGGAAAAGAGGTTTATAAATTGTTCATTAAATAATTCTTAAGCTAACAAATTTATCTCTTTTAATGCATGAAGGAGTTTATATTCTACAAATTTTCCACATAACATTATTCTTTCTAAGCAACATTTTAAAAACATTTATCTGGTGAATTTTGTTGTTTTTTAGTATTACAAAAGCTGTACATTTTTCTCAAGCTAATATTAGAGAAATTAATAAGTAAAGAATAAATAATTTTAAGGACTGATTATGTACAGTTTTTTTCAAACTATATTTAAACAAAACTATTTTTTCTTTTTACAGCATTAAATTAGATTTTTTGTTTAAACAAGAGCTTTGAATTATGTATTTTGTGGGTTTAGTTACATTTTTAATAAGGTAATTTCTAAAGTGCAACATTATTCGAAATATGTTACAAAAGAGTGCCGGATATTTTTAGCAGGGTAATATAAAAATTGCAATGGATTAATAACAAGTATTTTAAGATTACAATAACTGATTTGTGTAGCTTTTATTTTATTTTTTAACGAAAACTACTTAAATAAGGCGGCTTCTTTATTTAAGAAAAAATCTTATCTATAAAATTTAAAGTTGTTTGCTATAAAATTATACAAGCTTTTAACAAATTCAAAAGAAAATTGGCACACATGTAACTTAGACTTTGGAAAGTGTCTCAATTCTGTTTAAAAGTTTGTCCCCTCACCAACTATGGTACAATGAGGAGAAAGGGGGTAGACTAATTTGGGTACAAAAAATTTTCATTAAAGGTCATATTCACTACACTGTTATAAAGTTTCTGCGTCCCCTTGAAAGGAGTAGGATGGGGGTAGAGGATATGCTATGCAATTTTGGAAATCGCTTGAGCTAGAAAATTGACATTTGGAATGATATTTTTTCATAAAGTCATATTCATTATGCTATTAATATTTGCTTAACCTTATTTGAATATATAAAAAAAATCCCTTTTCGGCAAGCTTAAAGTCAAAGGTAGATTCCTTTACGTTAATATTACAAATGTAAAGAAATTTTACCTATGGATTAATACTTAACCAATGGCTTTGTTCTCACACATTGTATTATTTAAGCCGCTATTCTGTTTTCAAGAAATTTAATTTTGAACTACAAAAGGGATTCAATCTTCTTAAAATTTTAGGCTAGATTTATTGGTCTGTAAATGTTTCAATTTTTTAGAAGTCAAGCTCATGGTCATTCAACAAATAGAAGTCTTAAAGATATACAATCCCAGCAATGGTGAATCCCGGAACAACCTGACGACCCTGAATTGCTGAATTGTTGATATTTGTATTAAGATTGACGTATTATTGTAATTATATATTTTAAATGATTAATTAAAGCGTTTAAGATGGTTTTTAATTAACACACTTTTATTAACTTGATATGATGCAACTATTAATGTATGTAACGGAATTTTGCAATTCAATTTTCGGCAACTTCTTGTCGTCCGAAGGGCCTGAAATTTTGCACACGACTTCATAATCAATGACAATACTAGATACAAGTGTTTCCAGGCACTTTTCCTATCAGGGGCAGGTTCCAGGGGCAAACAAAAAATATGTACTTATACAAAACTATCTTATGTGACACAGGATTTGGATGTATTTGTATAATGTCGAGTGGCAACAATTAATTTTTTTTTAAATAAAGTTTTAAAAGTATGTAATAGTTTTCTAAAACCTTTATTAGTTCACTTTTCAATAAAAGTGTTCTTTATTTTTTTTTTTTACATGGTATAATTTTATTTATCAAAATAAGGGAATTAGAGTAATGAAATACCTTAATTTAAATTTAAGTTTTTATGAAAATAAACTTCAACGGAAAATTCATTAAAATCGTCTCTAGTTCATTTGTCAGAGGGATAATATCTAAACATCCCCAAATTTATTACGTTTTCTATCATGCCAGTTTAATTCGTTTAGCATCGATTTACACGATTTTTTTTTTTTTTTTTTTTTTAACGATGTCATTTATCTTTTACATTATAGCATCTATGTCATAAAGCTAAGTCTAAATCTGCTTAGCCCTAAGATATGTTGATTTAATTTACATATTTATTTATTTATTAACTTTTATTTTATTTCTTTAAAATCACGGATAAAATTTTATTTCATTTTTCTCAGTACATTGTTGTAATAGTGACGTCATATTTTCTGTTAAATTATACTTTTTTAATCAGATTATTATATTGTTTAAAAACGTGATTAAAATTTTATTATATTTTCAGTGGTCTCTTTTATTATCGTTTGCACGTGACATAAGCATCAGATTATAAATTTTTGCAATGAAAGCTATAGAAAATGTCAGCTTCAACACAATTCACGAAAAATCACTTTTTTGCTTATAACTTCTAAGCAATTGAAGCTATCGAAAAAGTTTAAATACAAAAATTGTCCTTTAGGGTAAGGCGGTAATTCGACTGATTTGAATTTTATTCCTATTTTCAATATTAAAGAAATTATGGGCATATGAAAATTTCCACCCTCCACCATTTCCACCCCCCTTGAGCTGGACGCCCCATCTACGAACTCGACCGAGATTTTTACTGTCCTGACAACATATCCTGAGCTGGTTAAATTTAAATAAAAATTACTCCAGTTATCGTGTTCACAACTTAACATGGGAAAAAGCGTTATATAAACTTTTGAACGGAGGGTGGTTTTGGGTTCTAGGGGTCATGATCGGTGAAGATATGAACAAATTTTCCAGAAGTCGTGTCATGAGAACCATTGCAATAGGTAGATCTCCTATAAGGAATCTACCTAATATATTGGCAAAAATCAGTGATGCCAAATTTAGGGACTTTTTTTATTCAACAATCACCATTAATTGTGTGAAGTGATTAATCTTTGAAATGATTAGGCAAATGTTGCAATTAAATTTAGTGGTAGATATAAAATATAAAACCTCTAAATTTGGCAACATTGGCTCCTTGAGCTTTTCTAATAGTTAAAGTTATTTGTTTTATATCAACATTTTTTTTTTATAAGCCCGACAAATACAGATTATTTTAACTATTACTACTACTAAAAAAAAAAAAAAAAAAAAAAAAAAAGCAGAGAGAAGCAGTTTTGTGTCATTTTGTATTTTCTCCCTGAATTTTTAAAATATTAAAAGAATAATCTTTAGAGAGCAAATTCTACAAAGTATGTGCTGAAGATCCGGTAATTTTTTTCTTTTTATTTATGTTAAAAAGCCAATAAGCATTTAAAAAAAAAAAAAAAAAAAAAAAAAAACTTTGTATGTTACAAAGTTTTTATATCATATTAAATTTCATTTCTCGAAAAGCGACTTTTTGAATTATTTTGTGTTTCTGATTTTTAAAGTACTAAGAGTTTTTTAGAATTTTTTCGAAGTACTTTACTTTATCAAAGTATCCTGATTTTGAATTTTTAAATTTTCAAGTGCCTTATTGTGAAAGCACTTAAATAAGAATAAGCCGCAAGTTTTTAGACTTTATGTATTTATTTATTTATTTATTTTTTAGCTTCTATTACCGTAGGTAAAAAGCGTATTGTATATGCTTAAAAATTTCGATAGCGAGTTTTCACCTATTTCACGTGTTTTAAGGTCTCCCGAGTCCAAAAAAGTGAGGTTTTGGCAGTTGGTCAATGCGTATGTAATGTATGCGGGCATGTGTGAACCTTTTGAGTATAATACTTCTTTAATAAATAAATAAATAAAAGACAGAACGACGAAACTTGATGTTTAAGACATGTCAGAGAAATTTTTCCCCTAAAAAACAGTATACAATTTTTTTATTTTCCTTTTTAAGAAAATATCAATTCTCAACTGATTTTGACGAGATTTTAGTTTTTCGATCGTGCACGGCGATAGGCGAATTCATTACTCTTAATATGAATATATTATACCGTGTATATATATATATATATATATATGCATATGTAACATTCTATTTTCGCATGTTACTTGAAATTAATAAAAATTGAATTATCATAAATTAAATGAATTTCATGAGCTAATATATCACTCATCTTTCTTTATTGTTCAGTGTTTAACTCCGAAGTGCAAAATATACAAGCTTGTAGATATAGACTACGTCTACATGGTAGTACATGTACATTTTAGCTTTACGTTTACTTTTTATAACCTTATATGGTAATGACAGATGGACAAAGGATTGGGATCTTACACAATCACCTTTTTCGACACGTGGCAAGGCTGATGCAATATCTAAACCCGAATGGAATATATAGTTAAAATTATAAATTCTTAATAAATAATATTGATTAAATTAATTTACCCAGATTAATGATATATTAATTTTATTATTACATATATATATATATATATAATTCACTTTCTAAATTGCCTCTTTCATTTCGGGGTAATTTTTTTTTTTTTTTTTTTTTTTGCGGGTTTAGGTTTTATTACTTTTTAGGCTCATGGTGTGTTTTTGTTTTTCTGGAGGGTTTTCTGTTTTTGTTTTTCTGGAAAATAATTTGCCATTGTTTCATTTGATTCATTTCGGGGTTCTTTTTTATTGTGGGTTCGTAATCAATCAATAAATTTCATGGTTTCATTATTCTTTATTTGCTATGGGTTTTGCTCTTTTCTTTTCTTTTCTTTTTTTTTTTTTTTGTCATCCATGTGTCTCCTAATCTGGTCTTGGCAGGATGGGGGAGTGTTGCCGGCGTAAAACTAGTTTAACCCCACAGGCAAGTCCCAAGTCTTGCCGCTTGCCTCCTTACTTGCTTTTTCCCCCCCTCGATTTAGTTTGAGTTTTTCTGTTGGGATTTGGTCGAGTTGGTTTGTTGTATCGTTTGTTTCGCGGGCTGTTAAAAATTATTATTTTTTTTTTAAATGTGTATTTTATACCCTGATGATTTTTTTTTCGCCTTTCTGAGTTTCTCCTACATAGAGAAATTGTTCATTCTTATTGGTCTTTGTGGTTTTGGTGATCTTGTGTTTGTTGCTTAGTTTGTTGTTGCTTGTGTTTGTTGGCGCTTAATGGGTCATTATTGTTCATTACAGGGTTCTCTTTTTTTTTACTTTGAAATATTGTCCTAGAGTCAACCTTCAGTTCATTATAATTTGACCTCTTTTAGAAAACTTGTGTGTGAGAGAAAATTTTATAGCATCTCTGATACATCACGTACTACTGCTATGCTGCATTTTTTTTTCTGCGTACGAGAAGCTATATCTAAGTTTCTATAGGTTATAAATGCGCCAAAATTGGCATGTGCGATGATCATTATGAGAAAGAATGCTGAGTTAATTTGGATGCATATCGGCCGGCAGGTCGAACTCCCATTACTTAACATTTGTGATTTCCAACATGACAACGCCAGTTTCTATTGGTCAGTTACACAAAACTGCATGCGTGAAATTTTAATTATGAGAAGCTATGATTAAATTTGAGTTAATGTTAAGGTTAACCATTAGGATGCGACCTTATATGGAATGATCTAAAAAACGGTTTTCTGGTGACCTCAATATTAGTTTAACTATCCAGGCAAAGATTTTTCTTTGAATTGCTGCTAAAATAAAACTAGTATGTTGTGGCCACCACATCACTTTCTTCTATATTTTCCTATACAAATTTACTCAGTAAAAATAATTTTTTTAAATAATTAAAAAAAATTATCTTCCATGATAATGCAGACGATTTCCATATTAGAGAAGTAGTATAACACTAAATATCCAAAAAAAAGTCAATTTTATTGCCAATATTACATTTAAAAAAAAAAAAAAAAAATGTAAAAAACGAAAAAAAATGATAACTTTATTTTAAATTATCACAGATCTATGGCTCAACCATTCGTTTTAAAGGTATTGGCGAGCTCTTTTAAAAGATATCCATCATGAAAATTTACTCCCCTCGAGGCGGGACTCTCCCCACAGGGGGTGTAGGGGGGGGGGGAGGCGAGGCTCCTACACATACAAAAATTTTTTCCCAGTTGACTATCTTTATTCTAAATATTTCTTGTAAATTTCATAATGATTATTAAAAAATAATTCTCTTTATGCACATTTATACAACATTTTGTCCTATACCACCATGTTAAAAATTTAGAAAAAGCGAGATGGCAACGCAACCTGTAAGACAATTTTTACCAGAAGTTGATAGGCACTAATTTATGTCAAGGTGCAACAACATACCAATTTGTATGAAATTCTGTGCAGCAGTTCCTGAGATACAGTTGCCACAAAATTTTGCCACACACACACAAACACACAGACAGACACAGACATTTCTAAAAATGGTCAAATCGTGTTCTACAGCTCTCAAAACGTGTAAATCCATCAAAAACCCGAGGTCGAAAATTTTTACGAATCCAATACTTTCTTCTATTGAATATAGAAGAAAGTATAAAAGGTTATGTTATAGATATAAAATTTTGCAAAATATAGAATTTGAGTACGACAGGTCTCATTTTAATTTCTTAAATATTAAGGCATGCAATAACTGCGGTTCATGCCCTAGCATTGGTTATTAGTCAATTTCTTAAAATTTCTACGGTATAGTTTTAGCATGGGGAACCCCTTTTCAGCTTTAATTACCATGTTTTTATTAACTTCTATTCTTGTTTGTTTGGTACAAATATTTCAATCGACTTTTAAAACTAACTTCCCTACTAGCTAGACATTTGAAACTTTCAGAATAGCTCAGAACCCGATGACAACACAATAATTCGAAGCCCGATTTTCGAATTTTTGATTAGTTCTCTTTTAATTAATTAAAATATGAAAATAATAACCTCCTAATAGCTATTAAAATATTACCTGTAATTTAATTTGTTGTCAAAACATTTACGAGTTTATTTTCTTTCGACATAAAAGTAAATACATTTAATTAAACGTGAACGCTAAAAATTGTAAAAAGTTAAATTATGCATCTCACAAAAGGTGACGTCATTATCACTTTAAAAATTTTATACGCATTGATAAAGTGCTAATGTAGTTCTACAGCTATGATGATTCAACAGAAAATTAAAAAACATGGTTTATAAAAAGTTTATCTTAAAATTATTATTTTTTTTTTCTTACCATTTTGGCAATGAATTAAAATAGCTCTCATAATTTTGTGTTAGTAAAAACTTTGACGAAAAACGTTCGAGCTACTTTTGGGCGAAATTTAAATTTCACCAAGGAGTTCTATACTAAAACTATTCCTTTTCTTCAGCACGATTTTTCTCAAAATTTCAATTAGTAAAAAAAAAAATTGCACGTTCATTTTTTTTTTCTTTTTCACATAAAAAGAAATATTACTTATTTTAAACATAAATTTCTTAAAAATTTCTGTTTAAAATAATAAATTTATTTTTCATTCTAATAATTTTAAAGTTAAAATGGTGATTTTATTTGTTTTGACTCAGTTGTCTGATTTAACTAAAAAATAAATAATTTTTTTTTACTTTCCGAACACTATAATGAGGAAAGTATTGTAATCATGTCAAAAATCCGAATTTGAGATTTTGATGTTTCTATACGTTTCGAGGTCCCCTGAGTCCGTTTTCACTATTTTTACGATGATGTATGTGTGTGTGTATGTGTGTATGTGTGTATGTTTGTGAACACGCTAGCGTCTAAAGGCTTTGCTCGAATGAGCTGTAAGTTGGTACGCATGTTGCAAGTCACCGTAGTACGAACCCTATCAAATTTGATGAATCTACCACTTACAGTTCCTTTATAGTGACACAAAGAAAAATTCTTTATCATTATGGACTATGAGACCAAAATCTTAAAAGTGCTATAGCATCTAAACGCCTTATTCAATTGAGCATAAAATTTATACACGTATTATAGGTCACAGATACTCAATCTGTACATATTTTGGAGAGTCTAGAACTTAACGTTTTTTTACAGGGACACCAGGAATAATTATTTATCATTATGGCCTATGGGACCAAATTTTTAAAAGTGCGATAGCATCTAAACGCATCATTGAATTGAGCTGAAAATTTATATGAATATTATAAATCACTGTTGCACTAACTATAAGCATTTTGGTGAATTTATAGGTTTTTACAGGGAAACAACGAAAAATTCTTTATCATTATGATCTATATGGGTTCAGTAGCATTCAATAAAACGTAATATATGGAGAAAAACACTGAAACACTCTATTATGGTTTTCTTTCTTTTGTTTGTTTAACAACTCCTCTTTCCTTACTTTATCTACAAAACTGTTAATTACTCAATGTTCGGAAAGTCGAGTGGAGTCACTCCAGATTTTTTTTTTTTTTTTTTTTTTTTTTTTTTTTTTAATGTAATAATCATATACAAACTTTCAGATTTATAAATTTAGATTTAAGGGGAAAAAAAATGCACGTTCAATCATGGCAATAGAAAATTTGTAGCGACGCTATCTGAAAGAAATAGTAACGGTGATGCATGTGATATGAACATTTAAACAAATATTATATGTGAAAGTAATTTTACATTAAGACTTAAATGAGCATAAAATTTAAGAGGTTATTTGTGCAGACACTTTTGTGAATCAAAACAGTAGCTTAAATTAGAATACAAAAAGTCTTCAGGCGGAAACGAGAATTATTAATCTTTCTAAAAAGTATAAACTAGTCTACTTGTATTCACTTTTTTAATGCAACGTAATTCATATTCTGCAAACACTTTACAAACCATTTAATTCATTTGTTGAAACCAACAGACATGCCATTTATTATTTTACGGTTTTGTGGAAATTTGTTCATAAATGGAAGATTTTAAATGGCATTTTCTAAATAGAAACTTTTCTCAAACATAATGTGAAAGTGTACTGAAGCGGTACATTTTTCAGCAAACGATATTAAATATTGCATAGGAAAAGGCAACGAACGGGTGGTGCGTTGTGATGGATCTTAATTTAAATTTGTAGGGAGATACAAATGAAGCTAATTTTTTAATATGAACATTTGGACTGTATAATGTAGCACGTTTAATTGATGCATACATGGCCATTTTAACGGATGAATTATGGAATATAAGATATAAGCGAGTTTCTTGTGCAAAGATCCTTAATTTATGTAAATATTACTTTAAATTAAATTAGGGAATCGGCTAATTAGTTTTACTTGCGTTGTTCGTCACTGAAGTTTATATATATATTATAGCTTATGTATAAACCAGTTTAATGAGATGTATTTTATATGAAAAGGAGTAACACCCTGTAATATCCGTTTAAGATTGGATTTCCTTTCCCAATATATTTTTAACATAACTGAAAATTGTCGTAATTACCAAATACGTAACTTATTTAAATTATTGTTCACAGCGATCTAATTTAATTACACAAGTTTGTAAAGGAAAATAAAATATATCATGTAACAGATTTAATTTTAGGCGAAAACATGAAATCTGGTGTCCTATTTTTGATTATAAAAAAGACTAACTATTCATTACATTTAAAACAACATAGTATTTGTATGACAGCGTTCACTCGGTTTCATTGTAAAAAATATTCATAGTGTAAATACAGCGGTTAGTTTTCGGAAATATGTTTGTCCCGGGCGGAGCGGAGCGCAGGTTATCAGTGACATCTAATTTTTCTAGAGATAAGAAAAAATTCAATTCAAACTATCTTAAAGCCCTAACTATGTTTTTAAACAAAATTGTTAAGGCAACTTCCTAGAAAACCAGGTTTCTGCTACATTTTGTTCCAGACAAAGCACGGGACACCAGCGACTGCCAATTTTCTTAAAGACAAGTCAAATCGGCTTTTCATCTCAAAAAATGCTAACACCTATGCTTTTTCAAAATTATTCTCGCGATTTCAAAGAAAGTAAAATTTCAGCCCTGTGCGAGGCACCAGTGAGCGTTAATTATCCTGAAGATAAAGTTGATGATGCTATGGATTTTTTTTAATTATTAGAGTACTTTACAAGGAAGCAATCTGTGCCTTTTTTTCCAGGGCTAAGCACGGGTTACCAATAAACGCTAATTATTCTGAAGATGAGGGCAATTCATACTGAATTGTAAACTCAAAAAGCCCCTGAATCTAACTTTTTATCAGAATTCATTAAAGTAAATTCTGAAAAAAAAAAAAAAAAAAAAAAAAAAAAGTTTGTCATATTTCGTTACGAGCGAATTGAGGGTTAATAGTGAACGCTAATTCTCGAGAAAAAAAAATGTCAGATAGGTTTATAATCTGAAAAAAAAAACTTTAACGTTAAGTTTTTATTAAGATCGTCATATTCTATTCTGTTTATATCCAATTTTTGCTATAGTTTATGACCGAATGATAGTGAGTAAATTTTCATGAAAATGGGGATAAGTCCAAACGATTTATCACAAAAAACATTTAAACCTAAACTTTCATCAAAATCGTTATATCAATTTCAGTGTGAACCCTAATTCTGTCAAATTTTGCAACCGACAGAAAAAGGGTTAACAGCCAGCGTGAATTTTCCTGAAGATGAGAATAAGTGCAGTCGATTTTTCGGACTGAAAAACTTTTAACACCAGATTTTTATCAAAATCTTAATGCATATTTTACAGAGATGCCAAATTAACGAAAAATAAATTTCGTACCGCTATAAAGAAATGGTAAAACTTGTTCTGTTTAACCACAGGTTTTAGAAAAGTATATAAGAATTTTCCGGTATTAAGTTTACGCACAATCCATGATGACTTGGGAGTTCAGATTTCAGAGTAAACCCAATTTCTGATATCTATAGCAAACAGCAGATGAAAGGTTAACAGCAAACATGATTTTTTTTCTGAAGATGTCCAATCTTATTTTTCAGTCCCAAAATACTTAACCACAAACTTTCATCAAAACCGTTCGAGCCGTTTATATAATGGGCAGAAATGTAAGTTATTTTGGAATTCAGCATTCTCAAAAACAGTTTACCAATCAAATTTCATGCAATAAGTACAAAACTTTGAATAAACACCCTAAAATGCAAGAATTCGCAACAATTGTTTCGGGTCGAAAGAAGACACGACCCTTCGTCAGGTGAACAAAGTAGGCACGCGTGGTGCAAACAAAGCGACAACTCAGTTTTATGGCGTTCATTCGTGCGTTGCCGCTTTGTTTGCACCACGCGTACCTACTTTGTTCTCCTGACTTGTATCACAATTGAGGCGAGTTCTTGCATTTTATGGTGTTTATTAAAAGTTTTATAATTAACGTCACGTTAAACGTTAACTTTTAAACGTCAGTTCTGTGGTGCTTTTTTATAATAAAAAGTTTACGCGGTTTTTTACTTTTTTTTCCTTCACCACAAAAATTCAAATGTCGCCAAGAAGGAGCTATAATAATAAAACTGTACCGTAATCAGGTTTATATATTTTTCTATTTAACAGCCATTAAGATAATTTAACATTCAAATAAATGGGCTGCTATGTGTAACTCCAAGATATCCTTCCACTTGCACGCTAGCGGACACTAATATTTGATTAATTTAAATTAATATTTAAATAAATAAATAAAATATGTAAAATACGAAATATACATAACATAAAAAAAAGCCTAATATGGTTGAAATAGCGCTCATAGCATATTGCAATGCTATATTTGGCGTGAAACTGCTGTCATTTTATGGTCTACAGGATAAATAAAATACATGAAATAACGTGACACTAAATACCGTGTGATACCGTTGTTCATATCAATTGTGATTTAAATATAAAAGTGCTGCTTCAATGTTTTTCGTTACTGTCCGTTTCGAAATTGTCATCCGATAAACACGTAAACTGAAGTCCACTGGTAAAACATTGTCACAGACAATAACGCCATGAACCCGAGACTTCAATGGTAAAGGAAGACACTGCTGAAGGCAACAAAGATTCGGAGCAAGGTTTTGAGCTTCAGTGGATTTTCTTTTAGTTTATTTTTAAAGCGATATAAAAGTAGGGATTTTTGTTTAAATATAGTGATCAGTGAAGCGGGCAAAGCCTGCTAGTATTTAATATAATTTATAAATATTTGTACAAAATAAAATCAATCGGATGATTTCTTTTGTGGCTGATATAACGATATATACTAAATATAGATACAAAAAATCTTTTCTAGTATAAATAAATAGTCGTCTGACGTTTAGACAATTAATTTGAATTAAACATAAACTAATTTGAACATAAATTTAAGGGGTTATTTATGAATACGCTTTTGTGAATCAGAACAATAACTTAAATATGAACAAGATTCTTTATGCGGAAAAGGGAATTATTCTTTCTCAAAATGAAGTACTAAGATAATTGTCATTCTCAGTTTAAATGCAATAGAGTTCATATTCTGTAAACATCTTCACGAACCATTTAGATTAGACATTTGTTGAAACCAACAGATTTAAGTTTTATTGTTTTGTGTTTTGTAGAAACTAGTTGAAATGGAACATTAGACACCATTTTCTGAATAGAAACTTTTCTCAAATATTTTTATTTACGTGTACTGAAACGATAAATTTTTCTGCGGATAATATGAATTGTTGTATGAATAGCGGCAGTGAGTTGTAAGAGATCTAAATTTCATCAAGCAGGGAGATGGAAATAAAGCTAAATTTATCATCCAAGCATTTAAATCTGTATGTAGCACATTTAATTAATGAATACATGATTGTGTTTTAATCGATGAATTATACAATATAAAATACAAACACTGAAAAAAAAAAAAAAAAGTTAAAAGTACAGGAAATCTCTGGCAGCTGGGGTGCCAGTACTTCTCTGTCAAATATACAGTTTAAAACCGTAAAATTGTATCGCTGACATATATTTTACACAGGAATCCTGTAAATCAAACAGGTTTTTTGTTAAAAGTACAGTTTTGTCCTGTATATTTGACGGAGAAATACTGGCACCCCAGCTGCCAGATTTTTCCTGTACTTTTAAGTTTTTTACAGTGAACGGTTTTTTTGTGAAAAGGTAGTACATGTAAGTATTACTTTAAAATAGACCTATAGATCAGGAACCCCAACGTTCCACTTAAATTAATAGTTATTAATTTCATCTATTCTCTCTCGCTCCTATAAAATATCATTGTTGAATGAGATATATTTCTATTCAAACTATCACTGTAAAAAATGTCCTATTTGCTGCCAGAAATTCTGTTATTTGAGAAATACACGTAATTTACGAAAAAATTACGTTGTCAGAACGTATTTTCTCAAATTACGGAGAATTTCTGGCAGCAAATAGGACATTTTTTACAGTGTAGGTACCATCCCCCACTCTTCTTTAATATTCAGTAGAATATTTTCTCTTTAAACCCAGTGTGGTCTTAACACCGAGAATTCAGATAATTATCACATATATAATACGAAAATTATCAATTTTTATCTTGTGATATACGCCAAATAATGATTTGCGAAATTTATATATTTTTTTACTATTTTGATATTGAATTAAGTTAAAAATACAATATGAACTAAGAAATATTTTCAGTAAAAGATAAAGATAAAAAAAATATATTCAATAAGATTTCTTTAATAAGAAAGTTTAATCAAGGTATGGTTTGGTGTATTTTTGTTATTCTTATTAATTTATATTAAATAAATAAAATAATCGCAATGAAAGGGCTATTTTATAACGTGTAGAAATATTTCGGGTGGTTTGTACAGTTTCAATTTAAATCACTACATATAATACGAAACCTATCTAAATTATATGCGTATAGTTGTAAACCTGAACTATGTACGAGTGAGTCTGCTGATTAAATGCCGCAACGTCCCATTTCAGTTACTCATCACGTATATATACGTATATAATTTAACTCGCTTCATAACGAGATTTGTTTCTGAGCTGGGGGGGGGGGGCTGGAATTAATTCCATATAAATCATAAATATTTGCAAGAAATATCCAGTCAATCAGATGTTTACATATCGTATCTGAATTCCTCTGTGCCGCCGTTTAAACTAATTACTAATTATGTCTACCATTTTCTACAGAAAACATGCTTTTAAACGTTTTACAAATGAATGTTAATTTCCTTATGTTTAGTGTAGCAATGTTAAAATGCACGTAAAAGAAATAGCGTATAAAGCGTAAAAGTACAAAATTAATTCATTTGTGTGTTCTTGTACATAAGCCACAAACATAATATACGTTAAATACTACACAATTAATTCTAAATGACTCATAAATGTTTGTACCAAATTTGACATCATTTCAGTTATAAGAACTCTTTTGCACGATGCTGTAATTTTATTCTGAAGTCTAAACATACCCTTTTTACTTTCCGAACACTATAGTGAGGGAAGTATTGTAATCATGCCAAAAATCCGAATTTGAGATTTTGATGTTTTCTATATATTTCGAGGTCCCCTGAGTCCGTCTTCACTATTTGATGATGATGTGTGTGTGTGTATGTCTGTGAGTGAACACGCTAGCGTCTAAATGCTTTGTTCGAATAAGCTGAAAGTTGGTACGTATATTGTAAGTCACCATAGTACGAACCCTATTGATTTTGGTGAATCTAGCACTTATAGTTTTTTTACAGGGACACCAGGAAAAATTCTTTTTCATTATGGCCTATGGGGCCAAATTTTTAAAAGTGCGATAGCGTCTAAACGCTTTATTAATCTGAGCAAAAAAATTCTACACATGTTATAGGTCACAGTTGCATGAACTGTATAGATTTTAGTGAATTTAGCACTTAGTTTTTTTACAGGGACACAGAGAAAAATTCTTTATCATATTATGGCCTATGGGACTAAATTTTTAAAAGTGAGATAGCATCTAAACGCCTTATTCAATTGAGCTGAAAATTTATATGAATATTATAAATCACTGTTGCACTAACTATAAGCATTTTGGTGAATCTAGCATTTATAGGTTTTTACAGGGACACAACGAAAAATTCTTTATCATTATGATCTATGGGCTCAAAGTTCAGTAGCTTTAAATAAAACATCGTGTAATATATGGAGAAAAATACTCACACTCTATTATGGTTTCCTCTCTTTTGTTTGTTTAACAACTCCTCTTTCTTTATCTACAAAACAGTTAATTACTCAATATTCGAAAGTCGAGTGGAGTCACTCCAGATTTTTTTTTTTTTTTTTTTTTACGGAAAATATACTTTTAAGCTTCTTAATAATGTATATTAATTTCATTATATTAAATGTATTATAACCACGTTAAAAATGCATTTAAACTAAATTCTGCCAGTAGGCCGTAATAGAAATATTTTGTATCCCCGTGCATGAACTAATAAAAAATATATATATACCGAAGAACGTATGGATGTCCATGATCCTTACATAATTAGCTGTACCAGTTTAAAAGTCAATCGCATGAAATTTGTGGTGCTATCTCGATACACATTCTATTGGCCATAATGATATTTCGGTATGTACCTGTACATATACACGAACCACTTCTAAATATACACACAAAAAAATATACAGCTTATTTTGTATGGCTCATGAACATATTTACGAATTCGCAAGTCAGTCAGGTAGGTTTCGCAGTTGCTATCGCGGTACACACAGGCAGCAAAAACTGAGTCGTAATGGGAGAGAGGGACTCCTGATTTTTCTACAATTAATTACATACAAAAAATCGTTCTAGAAACCAGGTTTTTAAAGCATGTCAATAATGCTTGTTAATTTCATTATGTTGAACGCATAGTAAGATATTAAACTGCGCTTAATGAATTACTATTCTTGGACTAATAATGTATTGAAATTATTTTGTGTATTTACGTATATTCACCACAAATACTGTTTATGGAATTTTTCGTGTAGCATTTAATATAATTTATAAATATTTGCACACAATTAAGTCAATCAGATGACTTTTTGCGCATGCTATCATAATGCATATATAAGGTGTGCCCAAATGAAAAGGAGACCTTAGCTGTAGCGGCGTTATATCAAATTCCAGTGAGTTAATGTGTGTTGGCCAATATATGGCATGGTGGTATTGCTACATGCACATGCGCAGTTAACGGCTTCGCATCAATATCCTCATTGCTGGAGTGTCATTTCCGCAGTTCGTTGCATGGATTCCTCCAGATCAGCTCAAAAAGATCGGCTGTGGATGAGCTCATACGGCAGAATCGCTGGATCACCACACGTGAAATTGCTGTCGAACTGTCGATAAACAAAGGAACTGCGCGTTACATAATCCGCAAAAAGCTTGGTTATGGCAAAGTTTGTGCACAATGGGTGCCCAAGCATCTGTCAGAGAATCAGAAGACGGAGAGAATGGATGTTTGCCTTACCCGTCTGTTGATCCATCCACTCCCTTCCTACGCGCTGGGATCAGTGCATCAAATGGCAATTATTTGTAGTTGTACTATACCACATGAACTGTAATTATAATATTGTTATTAAAATTTCTTCACATATAACTTCAGTCTCCTTTTCATTTTGGCACACCTTTTGTGCTGATCTGGAGGAATCAATCATGCAACGAACTGCGGGAATGACTCTCCAGCAATGAGGATATTGATGCGAAGCCGTTAACGGCGCATGTGCATGTAGCAATGCCACCGTGCCATATATCGTCCAACACATTAACTCACTGGTATTTGATCTAACGCTGCTACAGCTAAGACCTCCTTTTCATTTGGGCACACCTTATATGTTTACAAAACCTTTTTTCGTATTAACGTGGAGGCTTCATAGATGTTTTGACAGTTTTAAATTGAGCATAAATTGTTATAAATTTAAAATGTAGTTTAAATTTACTGTTTTGAATCACAAAAGGTTCTTTTATAAATAAGATTCTTTGAGCGAAAACAAAATTATTAATATCTTTTTGAAAATGAAATCCAACGAAATTCACATTCTCTTTAACGCAAGAGTTCATATCTTACAAACATTTTACAAACCATTTAGATTATGCATTTGTTGAAAACAACAGGTTTAAGTCATTTGTTTATGTTGTGGTTTTGTAGAATGTACTATAAATTTGTTGCGAAATGAAATATTACAAACTATTTTCTAAATGGGAACTTTTCTGAAACATTTTATAAAAGTTTGTGTACTGAGGCGGTAAAATTTTCAGCAGACGATATGAAATGTTCTTTGAATAGAAGAGGTGAAGAATGTGATGAGTTGCGAGAAACGTGAATTTTATTAAACGAGTTGGTAATAATGAAGCTAATTTTATCAAATATGAATGAGTATGCAGGGTGTGTTATGATGTACAGCGGGTGAACGTATTACTAGAAATTTGATTTTTGGTTTTTATTCTATTTGTAAGGAAATATTGGACGAAATAGTCTTGAATTTCAGACATATAAAGAAAATTCTTAGAGTCGCACTTTCAAGTAACGGTTTAATTAGGAAGGTGACATTTAATTAGACGAGTGTAGTTAGGAAAACAACTAAAAATTGAAAAAAAAAAAACTTGGATTAACCGTATAATAAAAAGAAAGGAATGACTTGTAACTTTAACACATGATTTCACAACTATTTACAGCATTAGTGTGCTTTTTTGTAGGAATAGAGAAACATAAGATTAAAAAAAAAAAACTTTTTAAAAACCATGTTTTAAATTTTCTGATGAATCATAGAGCTGATATCAATGTGCATAAAATTTTTAAAGTGATAATGACGTCAATTTTTGTGAGATGCGTAATTTAACTTTTTATAATTTTTTTTAACATTCATGTTTAATTAAATGTGTTTTTATGTCAAAAGAAAATGAACGCGTAACATTTTTTTTTTTTTTTTTTTTTTTTTTTTTTTTTTGGGGGGGGGGGGGGAGGGAACAATTAAATTATAGCTAATTTTTTAATGGTTATTTTAACGCTGTTAGGATGTTATTATTTTCATATTTTAATTAATTATAAGAAAACTAATCGAAAATTCAAAAATCTGATTTCGAAGTATTGTGTTGTCATCGGGTTCTGAGCTACTGTGAAAGTTTCAAATGTCTAGCTAGTAGGGAAGTTAGTTAAAATTCGATTGCAAGATTTGTACCGGACAAACATACAAACAAGAATAGAAGTTAATAAAAACATGGTAGTAAATATTTAATCAGATACATTTTTTTTCTATATATATAATTTTTTTCCCCAAATTTTTTTATTCTAACGAGTAGATTTCAACAAAATTTTACATGATTTGTAGAAAATTTGACAAAACATTAGAGAAACTTTATTCTGAAACATAAAATGTACGTTTGATTCATAGATATAGTAATAAGACATAGATTGATCAGCGAGGGGGGAAAAGTGAGGCCATTTTTGGGGGGAAAAGTCACTCTAATGGCAGCCTTTTCCCGAGTAAATCACACACAGGAATACACACGGATAATTTAGTAAATAAAATTTATGAATAATTTGTTTACTAAAGGGGAATGAAAAACTCCAGGTACAGTTTCAAATTCATTTTCTTTTTTATTCTTTTTTTCAATACTCTCTAATGGCTGATTTTAGAACTTTTTTCCGGCATCAAAATTTTTTGCTCGATAACATGGGGATGATAGATCTATATATAATACTATATCTATGGTTTGATTTTTGCTGAGATATGAACATTCGCAGTAAATATTTTTTTTACTCTGCATGTTGGAAAGACAGCAGTTTCTTATTACATAAGTTCAAAGCTAGGTATATAGAACAAGTTATGTAAAATAATAATTGCTATTAATTAATTTATAATTGTTTTGGCCAAAATAAAGATACTATGATCAAATAACTTTTTTCAGACTTCTTTAAAATACATATTGTTTGTGTTATAAAAGGAAAAACAGATTTGGGATAGCTAGATATTTTCCCTTCGACAAATAAATTAGCAACGATTTTGATGAATTTGAGCTGAAGTTAATTTTCATAAATAATTAAACTCAAATTACCTTTCATTACTTGGATTCCATTATTTTTATTAAAAATCAGATTACATTTTGATTAAAAATTTTTAATCTTATTACTGGATACTAGCAAACCCGTGCGAAATATTCGCACTTTATTTCTTTTCTTATTTCCCTTTAAAATTTGAAACTCATAAAAATTATACCATTTTCACCACCTAATTAAAAATTTAATTTACGGGAAGCCAAATTATTATTAGAACCAAATTAATATTGTACAATAGTGAAACTAAAATCCTTCAAAGAAAGGTTTCAAAATAAAATCTATGGTTCACGACCCAGTTTTCATACTTCCACAGGCAGTACAGTTTTATTATACGACTTCCGCGACGCCTTTTAAATTTTTTCGCCACGGTAGCGATGATTTTTTATTATTTATTTTTTTTTAACTAATTCCTATTTTAATTATATCTTTTATGATTGTGTTTTTTAGTCAATCTATCTATCTATCTATATATATATATGGGTAAGAGATTTCCTTGGACTCTGTCTGTGTACGGACGTACCGAGTATTTCGCTTCGAGGAGACATGTAACGAAAGTCTTTTCACCTGTGAACGCCGTGGCTGCGAAGCAAAACGCAGGGCTAAGAATTCAAAGACCGTGAGTTCAATCCCAGTTGAGGGCAAGAGTTTAAAAATGGTTTTTATTTAAATATATTATTAAAAATATATTCTCGTAAACTAATATAATCAGACAAATGTCATTTTGTCTTATTAGTTCATTGAGCTGAGTCCGCGTGCTTAAATAATGTTAATTTTAAAATATTTTTTATCCTCGAGTATTTTATTAATTACACTATCGCATCGTTTCGACAAAAATTAATTGTAACTGGTTCACGTTAGAGAAATATTATATAGATTTTTCACGACTTTGAAAAATTGCTCTTAATTTAATGGATATGGTTTGCCAGGATAATATGCAAGCGCTAAATTTATATATTTGCAAATATTGACCGCTAGGCTGGTCAAGGCCGACGCAGTCTTATAATAGAAAACTATAACTGTGCAACTTTTAATGTGAACATGTAAGTAAATAATACCTTAATTTATTGCAAATATTACGTTGTTTGGCATGCACATTATACTTTAAACTCAACATAGACATCGGGTTATTCGAAATCAAATATCGTTTCTTTGAATAATAGCTAAAGAAATGAATTTCTTTAAGCGGAAACGTGAACAATTAATCCTTTTGTAAATGAAACTTAGGCAACTACTTTGTCTCTTTTTAATGCATTAAAATAATTATCTCGCACTTTAAAAATATTTTACGAAACATTTAGACTAAAAATTTGCAGAAAGCAACAGATCTAAATAACTCATTAATTTTTAACTAACTTGTTGCCATTGAAGAAGTCGAGACTTGTATTAAAGTTTTAATAAATTTTCCTAAATATCAATGATGTTAAATATGTTCCTTTTTATTGGATTCAGTTTACTGATCTAAAGTTGCAGAAACAAATGCGAAAATAGCCGGGAAGCACATTCTTTTTTTTTTCTCCTCGGGACACATGGTATTTTCTTTTAACTGGCGATTTTCTTCTTACACCAAGACAAAACACAATATTGTATCACTCTTAATAATACAGTGTTGAACTATGCTTGATAAGCAAAGCTTCTTTATAGTAGTGTAGATGCAACAGTTTCGATTGAACACTGAATTGTAACTGCCCTCTGATCCTTTACTTATATTAGTACTAGCAGACCCGGCCACGCGTTGCTGTGACTAAGTTATACGTTGAATTATACGGCTGTAAACTATTTAGTACAGTTAAATTATTATTTACGAACAAAGACGAAAACGTTGTAGCCGATGTAAAAACCCACAGGGTTGAGATTTGAAACTTAGGTCAAAATTTGGAAGCGATTGATAAAAATTTTCGTAGTGTTGATATTAAGCACAAATTAATTTTATTGTAGGGTCCTATAAATTTTAATGGAGAAGTGATATATATTATTTCTAATGCTACTTTGGATAAAATTGCTAAAATGACTAATATATAAATTAAATTCTATTAAAATTCTATTAAAATAAAAGTATAAAAGAAACAGACGATTTTAAAATCAATTTTTATGGAGGAGTGAAATATAATATATGCTATAATGGATAATTTTACTATTCAATGACCTCATCATTTTAAATATTTTAAAGAGGGCAACAGCTGTAGTTATAAAAGGGAAAACAATAAGGCTAAACCAGAAAAATAAGTAAATTTGATAAATATTTTAAAACTTTAAAATTGGAAATCTTATGAAATATTGGACATTTAAAGTAAATACATGTATCATTTTAAATACAAAAAGATTTTGGAAAAGTTTAGTGTATTTTAACGAAGTGATGAGAAGTTTTTGAGTATGTTAAAATTTTAATAGTAAATTCAAGTCAATAAAGATGGGAAACATTGAGGATTAAGATAAGAATAATTATAAGATTTAAAAAAAAAAAAAAAAAAAAAAAAAAAACTTTTTATATACCATGCTTTTAAATTTTAATATACTAATAATATACTAATTAAAAGGAAAATGATAAATATTCTATCATAGTTTGAAGTCAAATTTGTTTTCAAATGTCTAAATAAAATATCTGATGTAAGATACTAATATTTTGCAGCGGAATAGATTTCATTTCTGTCATCCTTGGCGAAAAAAAAAGAATATCGCCAAATTATCTGGCGAAAATATTTAATTCCTTTCAAAAATCATGGTTATTTTAACAACTTATATTAAAAGAGTAATGAATAATATGAAACAATATTTCGTACAATACATATTACATGTCATACATACGTACAATGAATAATACATATTACATTTCGTACAATGTATACATCTGGCATGTATATTTTCGTGTTACGGTTTTGATCGCCAAATAATAATAATAATAATAAAAAAAGCCAAGGGCGACAGAGTTTTGAAATTTAAAATTAAAATTTTGTCAATTTGACAGCAAAATAATTCAATCTAACACCCGAGATAACTAATACATATCTATACCGGTTAAGTGGTTTAGGTTTAGTGGTTATAATCGGTTAAGTGGTTTAGGAGTCCATTGAGGACAAACATTGTGACACGAGATTTATATATATTAAGATATCTATGATAGAACTACATTAGCACTTTATCAATGTGTATAAAATCTTTAAATTGATTATGACGTCAATTTTCGTGAGATGCATAATTTAACTTTTTATAATTTTTTAACGTTCACGTTTGATTAAATGTATTTATTTTTATGTCGAAAGAAAATGAACTCGTATCTTTTTTTTTTTTTTTTTGGCAACAATTAAATTAATGGAACTCACAGATATTTTGGAGCAACTTTAATAAAGGTCTATAATTAATATATATAATGACCCTCATCCTCATCTGTCATTCACGATTCCGGTTTTCACCGCTTCAAAACAGAGACTTTTGGCAGCCATTTTTTTTTTTTTTTCCCATTTGTTCAATTCAACTTACGAAAACATACATATCATTTTCATACATGTTTTGTATCGCACATATTGTTATTTATTCCGTCTAAAACCTTGAAAAACTATTCAATTGTAATGTTTAAATGTTTAATTAAATATAACGGATCACTGGCTATTATAAACATGAACCTATAAATAGAATTATGTAACTTCATGATTGTATTGTAAGCAACGGAATACCAAATAAAAACAAACCAAATCTGTTGCCATTCAGAAAATACAAATTCCAAATGGATACCGAATGAACGACTCTTTGACTGTTTCATTAAAAAAAAAAAAAAAAACGCTTAAAATATTTCTAAAACATATTAAAGCCTTAAAAATCTTAAAATATATTTGTAAAAACATATTAAAGTCTTTAAATATTTTTATCAAGCTTCATTATTTGTTTACATTGTATGGTATGATTGGCGTCGAGTTCAGTACGTAAATGTCGCCAGTTGATTTTAGTTTTGAAATTAATGTAAAGTTATAGTTGGGATAGAATGTTTGGTTGGGCAAGTAAAGGTCACCAGTTGAAATGAGTATTGAAAGTAGGGTAGTCTAAGGTGATAATGTCGAGTCAAGATAAAATGTTCGGTTGAGAATGAGAAAGTCCCTAGCTGGATCCTGGATATTTTGGCGATGTTGTGGGTGAGATAGCTGGTTGGGAGTATAGAGTAGAGGTGAATTTGGGTTAGCATGGAGTGTCTGTAATTATTAGATAGTTAGTTAGAAAATACGCAAGCAAAGTGATGACGTCACTGGGCGTCAGTGGATGCAAGAAAAAGATTTCCTATGTTAATCGCCCATTGGATTTTTTGTAAAAAACTATTAAAAATTGAGGAAAATTATTTCCCGATTTTAATTCCCATATTTCGGTATTGATATGTATTAGTTATCGTGTGCATGCGTTAGATTAAGTTGTTTTTGCTGTAAAATTGATAAAATTTAAATTTTAAATTTCAAAACTTTAGAAAAATAAAATAGCAAACTTCCATATTTGATTGAAAACATAAACATTTCATTTCAAAGGATGATATTTACACAATAAATATCCAACTAATATACTAATTAAAAGGAAAATGATAAATATTCTATCATAATTTAAAGTCAAATTTCTTTTCAAATGTTTAAATAAAGTGTCTGATATAAGATACTCATATGTTGCAGCGGAATAGATTTAATATATCTGTCATCCTTGGCGGAAAAAATATATCGCCAAATTATTTGGCGAACATATTTCATTCCTTTCAAAAATCATGGTTATTTTAACTGAATTATATGAAACAATATATCGTACAATACGTATTACGAAAATAAACATCTGGCATGTATATTTTCGTAGTATGTTTTTAATCGCCAAATACAAAAAACGCCAAAGATGACACAGTTTTGAAATTTAAAATTTTGTCAATTTGACAGCAAAATAACTCAGTCTAACACATGGATACGATATCATACCTATACCCAAATACGGGTATTAAAATCGGAAAATAATTTTCTTCGATTTTTAATAATTTTTTACAAAATATACAATGGACGATTAAAATAGGGAATCATTTCTTGCATCCACGGACGGTCAGTGACGTCACATTTCGCTTACGTATTTGGAAACAGGATCTTCGATAGTCTTAAAAAAAGTATTTTGGTAAAATGAAGTGAATCGTTATTTACTTCCTCTTACCCATAGGGTCGAGAAAGTATTGTTTTAGGGTCAAATTTTCGAACGTGAGTTTTTGTTATACTTACATGTTCTGAGGTCCCCTGAATACGAAAATCACGTTTTTAGCGAATGGTCTCTGTGTCTATCTGTGTGTCTGTGTGTCTGTTATCAGCATATCTCAAGAACAAATAGTAGCAGAAATTCCAAACTCAGTATTCTAAATGTGTATCATATAGGGATGCTACAGTAAGCTTTTCGTTAAGATGAAGCAAATGGTTCGTGTACAGGGACATTCAAAAGTATTCAAATACATTACGGCGGTCTATGGGGGAAATTGCAGGTAAGTAGAATTTAACATCTATAGACTGCACTAAACCAAATGAAACGAATACATATTTTTTGTAATAGAGATAGTCAATTGGGAAAATTTTTTTTGTGTATGTAGGAGCCTCGCCCCCCCCCCCCCCCCTGGGGTAGATGTCCTCCCTCGAGTGGAGTAAATTTTCATGATGGGTATCTTTTAAAAGATCTCGCCAATACCTTTAAAACGAATGGTTGAACCATCGATCTACGATAATTTAAAATAAAGTTATTGATTTCTTTCATTTTTAACATTTTTTTTTTTTTTACTTTAATATTGAGAATAAATTCAACTTTTTTTTAGATATTTAGTGTTATGCTATTTCTCTAATATGGAAATCGTATGTATTATCATACAAGATAACTTTTTAAAATAATAATTTTAACAAATTATTTTTTTTAAACTGAATTATTTTTTAATAACCGAATTAAGTTCTATATAAATGTAGGTGCATTAATGAAACGGAGGGTTGAGGGGGGGCCAGAACTAATTATCATATAAAACTCTTCCGAACCCTAATTTGAATTGTTTAACATAGGTTTACATAACAGTACACGTTATCTTACCTCTTAATCTCCAACCTGTACTTATAGCATTAAATTTCAGGGTAAGAGAAAGTCGTGTGAGTGACACACTAGATTATTCTTATTATGAGGACTTTAAATAGAGCACTTAACGGAACACTGGGATGTGTTATTGCTGTTGTGTTTTCGGGCCTATAATTTTTGGCAACCAGCAGTTTTTTATTGTCATTCATATTTATTGATCGGGTAGAATTTTTTTAATTTCAGAACGAAAATTAGAAAATATCGAAACACATTTGATTTATAAACAAAAACTGAAAATACATTTGAATGATCACGTGGTGATGATCTAAACATTGTTTTCAAGATTTATCGTTCACATTCCGTCATTTTTGACGGGGCTATATACTAGTTAACAAATAATTGCAATAAAACAATATTGTGACAATAAATTGAGATAAAAACTATCCTATCTCTCAAGTTGGATCAAACTGCACACAGTGTGCAAAATTTCATCAAAATCAGTTCCTTAGTTTAGGAGTTTACCCCGGACAAACATCGTGACACGTAATTTATATATATATACAGATTAAATTATAAAGTTTTGATCAATGAAGCACAAATAAGTAAAAAACAGGATTAATTTCACTGTATTATCTTCATTATAATATGAATTCAATTTACACTTCAGTCTAAGTAACACGTGGCCGGCTATGCTAACACCAAAAATTTAAAAAGTGGAAATAATTGAATTATACGAAATTTATTAATAGGTTAAAAAGTTGAAGATTCTTTGTGTAGATGGCAGCACCAAATATATTTCAGCTTTCATTTCAACCCAGTCGAAAGGTATCGACATCTGTTAGAATCATTTGGAGTTAACAGATAATTGTGACTGTCAAATAATAACAGACAAATAATTAGCAATAAATTAAAATTGCGACTATAATTTGAGATTTAAACTATCCTATCTCTCAAGTTGGATCGAACTGCACATGGTGTGCGAATTTTATTATAATCGGTTAAGTGGTTTAGGAGTCCATTGAGGACAAACATTGTGACACGAGATTTATATATATTAAGATTTTATAGTATCAATAGAACTTCTATTGCAATCTCAATTTAGAAATTTCGAAAAGTGTCTTACCATATAAAATGTGTTGGCAAATATCGCCGAAAAGATTGATTTCCAAAATAAGGTTATCCTGAGCTTCTTCCAAGGTTTCCAGAATCTCGAAGAGCATATACTAAAAGCTGTTTGTCTTTTCAAATCCTGTAAGTTGTCATAAAAATGAGGCATCTCCCGGAAATTCGCTTTGATAATTTGCAACAGTAATTTAACAGTATAGTGCAACCACGTTTTCCAAGACTAGCAGAGTAGTGAAAACTAAGGCTCCTATATATACGAGCTGGCGCGTCAGGTATATTTTGTTGCCTTAGGGTTGCCACATGTACCCAGCGCGTTTCTCTGATAAACAAACGACAAACATTTTTTTTTTAATTATTAATCGTCTTACGTTACTTTAGAGTAACTTGTTTTATTATATTTCATAATTTTAGCTAAGTAAACTATGATATGGAAGTTTATTTAGTGATAAACTGCTATAATCACTCAAGAAGTGAATACAAAGTATTCACATATCTTCTATTACTGTGTATTTGAGTTTTTACGACATTTCGTAAAAGAAACAGAAATCGCCCTAACAGCACATCTTACCCCAGTACATCCATAGGATATCCTCAGAATAAAATGACATCCTGAGAATGTACTGCGAAAAAAATGTGTTTTTAGGAATATTATTGTTGCTTATTGCTCATATCTTGACCGGATTAGCTTCAGATTGATTTCTTAAAATCATTAGGGAAGCGAAGGGCGCCAAGCGGGAATGCTGTCCTCTTCGGGGGCAAAAAAATGGCGGTGATGCGCCGGCCTATTATTTTATTTAGGGGCTCTAGTGAAAACGAGTCCTAAGGCTTGGAGCGGTGCCAAATTGACCAACAGGTTGGGATTTGGAGAACATCCAGTCATTCGGCGCTCTGCATGTTATCGCTTATTTTCTCTCAGTCAAATGACCATCACTCCAATTTTAACGCTGGACTCGTTGAGTCAGCACCTGGGCAGAGGCTTCCATGGTTTCAAGAAATATGGTAAAAGAGTACATTTCTTAAGAATAAAACGTGTATTAGTAAAAGAATAAATCTAATACATGATGCAAAAAATTGCGTGTTTTTCCCACTTTCAAATACAGCCAATCTCCCTTCCCCCCTTTTTTTTTTCCTGTCCAGAGTACTCCTGGGTTTTTCTTATAACCCTTAAATCTGACGGATGTGGCAACTATTCTAACATTGAAGTATGATTGTTTGAACCTTTGTTTAAGTTTGTGAGACAATTTCTAACCCTGTTGGACTGTTAAAACTTTATTTGTGAGGTAAAACAGAAATGGAGACGCACAATTTTTTTAATCCTGTAATAATTTTATTTCTGAAAAACATAATTTAATTCAATTTTTTTACATTATCATTTCTCACAGAAAATGTTCGCCATTATTTTGAATGCAAACATGAACACGTCGAACCAGGTTTTTGGCACACTTCGCAGCACTTCGCAGCATTGTTGGTGTTATTGACGAGATTTCTTCAGTTGTGATCCGTTTTAATTCATCGATGTTTGCAGGACTTCTCTGGAAAAGCCTATGAAATGATAATGTAAAAATAATAATGTAATATAGGAATGATAATGTAAAAACAATTAAATTTTGTTTTTTATAAATAAAATTATTACAGAATTAAAAAAAAAAAAAAATCTGCGTCTCCATTTCTGTTTTACCTTTTGGCTTTTCAGTAGCTTTTGAAGCATGTGTTTCCGTAGGTAACGTTTAATGATCTCATAAATTATCGTAAATTAATAAAAACTAGCAAACTTGTGCAAAGTTTTCGCACTTCATTTCTTTTCTTGTTTACTTTTAAATGTTTAAACTCATGAATCTTAAACCAGTTCACTTACCCAATTTTTAATTTTTCAGACGCCAAATTATTGGAACCAGATTTTGTGATGAAATGCTGATGATTAAACCAAATTCATTCAAAGAAAGGTTTAAAAATAAAATTCATGTTTGACTACCCAGTTTTCATACTTCTCCAGGCAGAGTACAGCTTTAGTATAACAACCCTATGTCGTCTTTTAAATAGTTGTCGACATGTTGGCGATGCATTTTTATTAATTTTGGAAAAATATTTTGTTTAAAAAAAAAAAACTCATACATATTTTGATTACACTTCTTATCCTTGTATTTGTTAGTAAATTCGTGACAATAGTTTATTTTCTGTTTATATTTTCAAAATATTACTAGGTTTAAAACGACACTTGAAAAAATTGTAAAGACACAACTTTCAAAAATATATTTTTCAATATATATCAATCAAATGACGAATAAATTGAGTTCTCGGCTTAAATATTACCCATGCATAAATATTTTGTACTTTCTTCTATATTCAATAGAAGAAAGAATTGGATTCGTAAAAATTTTCGACCTCGGGTGTTTGATGGATTTACACGTTTTGAGAACTGGAGAACACGATTTGACCGTTTTAAGAAAATGTCTGTCTGTCTGACAAGATTTTGTGGCAACTGTATCTCAGGAACCACTGCACAGAATTTCATACAAATTGGTATGTAGTTGCATCTTGACATAAATTAGTGACTATCAACATTTGGTAAAAATTGTCTTACAGGTTGCGTTGCCATCCCGCTTTTCTAAATTTTTAACATGGTGATATGGGACAAAATTTTGTATAAATGTGCATAAAGAGAATTATTTTTTAGTAGTCATTATGAAATTTACAAGAAATATTTATAATAGAGATAGTCAACTGGGAATTTTTTTTTGCACATGTAGGAGCCTCGCCACCCCCCTTAGGGGGAAGTCCCCCCTCGAGGGGAATAAATTTTCAAGATGGGTGTCTTTCGAAAGGTCTCGTCAGTACCTTTAAAACGAATGGTTGAACTGTAAATCTGTGATAATTTAAAACAAAGTTATCGATTTTTTCCCCTTTTTAACAACAACAACAACAACAACCAAAAAAAAAAAAAAAAAAAAAAAAAAAAACACGGATTTTTTTTTTTTTTTTTTTTTTTAAATATTGTTACCGAGTGAATTTGTATAGGGAAATATAGAAGAAAGTCTTGTGGTGGCCACAACATACTAGTTTTTTTTTATCCTTACGTATATTTCTTATTAGTTATTTTACTATCGTATCGCTTCGACAAAATTTAATCGTAACTAGTCCACGTTAGAGAAATATTTACGTAAATATTGAAGTTATCAAAAATGTATGTTAAAGTAATTTTGAGTTTCCTTTTTTTTTTTTTTTGTGAAAATAAGTCTCTGAAAAATAACCCAGTAAAAATTCTATTTGGGTTTAATTTCAAGAGAGCTTTTAAATTCTCGAAATATTTTCTTACATAATAAACTGTCTTTCCCAGCAATTAATCACTCCACATTGTAATAAGCCTATCATCTCTTTCAGCTATGAAGCGAGTGGAGTTGAAGCGTGTATTGGAGATCCTCGGAAAAGGAACTTCAGCTGATGAAAAAACGCCATTTGCCGCTCGAGCAACGCACCCAGATAATGGCTCTTTCTCAAAGAACTTTGAAAGCGAGGACGACATAAAGAAGTCGAAAGAATTTTCTGAAAACGATGGCGACGCAATTTCCGGACCCATGAGCATTCCACGGAAATTCTGTTTTGTGATGTCTTTTAATTTCTGGATTCTATATTTCCTGGCATTAGGATGGCTAATACCATGTAGAAATTTGGAATGTACTTTGCCTTATTCGGATGTAGTAGAAACAAATCTGTCAAGTATATGTAAGTTTTTTTTTAATCTGGTATTTACCTTTTTTCTTAAGTACTGGGATATTGTATTGTACAAAATCATATAAAATCATATGTTTTTATAACTGTATAAATTTGACACATTACCTTTTCGTAAATGGCCGGACACTGTGACTTCAGATATTTTTTCAAGTAGCTCAATAAGAACTTGATGAATCATCTTGAAACTTAAGGAGTGTAAATAACATGTTACAACTCAAATTACAGTGAAAGTTTTGCTCCGAAAATAAAAGGTGAAACAATAAAACAAAAGTGGAAATTAAAACAGGAATAAACTACTACGTCAGAAACGCCAAAGAAAAATTATCGAGGTGCATACAGCTGTTTCGGTAGCCTAAAGCGTACCGTCCTCAGTGCAAAAAGGATTCTGAATCAGGAGAAGTTCTCGTATATATAGGAGAGGGGCCGGATTTAGTTCAACCAATAGGATTACGGGAAAGGTGGGGAGAGTGGCCAATAGGACTTCAGGAAAGTTAGCTGTGTAAACAGTAGAAAAATTAAAAAAATGTGGACTGAATATAAAATTCCCATCAGTCAGACAAAATAGGCTAGGGAATAGCGAAATCACAATTTACAAGGTTTTTAAAAATTTTATAAATATGAAAAGCTTCAAAGAAATCGAGTTCATGAGACTGTTGGAAATTTTATATTCAGTCCACATTTTTTTAATTTTTCTACTGTTTACACAGCTAACTTTCCTAAAGTCCTATTGGCCACTCTCCCCACCTTTCCCGTAATCCTATTGGTGGAACTAAATCCGGCCCCTCTCCTATATATACGAGAACTTCTCCTGATTCAGAATCCTTTTTGCACTGAGGACGGTACGCTTTAGGCTACCGAAACAGCTGTATGCACCTCGATAATTTTTCATTGGCGTTTCTGACGTAGTAGTTTATTCCTGATTTAATATTCCAACGCCAAGTCTCCTGCTATTAAAAAGTGGAAATGTTTGGGATCCCCCTGTTAAAAAAAAAAAAAAAAAAAAAAAAAAAAAAGTGCTTGAAATGCAATCTTGCAGTAGTATGTAATTATGACACTCCTTCTTATTATTTGTATACATTTTTATGAGGCAACAATATATTTTCATTGAGATAAGTTTCTTTAAAAAAAATTGCAAAAAATTTTGTCACTTTTTCCCAAATTCTTATGTACTTACCGTCATTCACTACGGTATGTTTGTGAATCTCAACCAAATAAAAAATGCGCCTCTATTTTAAGGCAAATACAAGCTTTTTCATTTGTCTCTCCGTTGCTCAGGTGGTCCCGCGTTCGATACCCTGAAGGTCCGGAGTGTTAATTTTTGTAGACAATTTGTAGAAAAGATGTCAATTGATAAAAGAAAATTTATCGTCGACTACACAGTATCCTAAGAATTTTTGAAGAGTTTTTTTAAAAAGCCTTTTTCTTGCATCTCTTTTTAGAAGCAAAAAAGAGTTTTTTGTGGACTACAAGCGCCCTCTATTGGGCGGAATATTCACTAAAATGTCAATGAAACAATTAACAATACAAAATAAAAAATGATTAGGAAAAGCACATAAACATTAACCAAATCAGTAAAATGTTAAGTTATATTAAAAAAAAAAAACAAAAAAAAAAAAAAAAAAACCCTAAAATAATAATAAAAAGGTGCCTCAAACGAATAATTAAATTGCAGATATTGGCCCTTAATCAGAAAATGAAATCACAAAACTTATAGGCAATCGTGTGGTGCGGCCATCTGTTGTGAATTTTAAGAAATAATTTCTCTTTTCTTAACACAGTTAAAATTTCCCCAATTTTGGTTAATAAACGAAAAAAGTTACATTTTTTTTTTTTTTTTCAAATTAAATTTTATTCTAACTTCGAAAAGATTTCTATGATACGCTATAATAAGAATTTGGGTTTTAAAAGATTTTTTAAATAACTTATTTAAGTATAATACAGAAGGTATATCCAGTGAAAAACCATTTTCAAGAAATTTGACACATAACATTAGACACATCATATTGAAATCTGAAAGCAAAAATATTAAATATCTAATGAAATATGAGCATTTTTACTAAATTTTTAACTGCGCATGCGCTAGCTTTAGCGAAATTTCATTTGGATAAAATAATAACCGATATTATTGAGCTATACTTATATGAAAACCCCAAACAAATATGGAAATTCAAAAAGATTCGCGTGCGCGATAAAATGAACTGAATTTTAGCAGTTCTCAAAAACAAGGAAAATGATACGTGTTTTCTCAATATTTATTTAAAACCAACGAACATTGTATTACAATTGACTAAATAAAAATGTCAGAAAAATCCCTTATAGTTAGTTTTTTTGTTAGGAACTGAAAAGCAATTCATTCTATAGCGTACAACTTTAAATTTCCACGATACTTGTTTTTTTTTTTTTTTTTTTTTTTTTTAATCGGTAGCTCCATTCATTTGGCTAACAAATTACGCAAATAAAATTTCGCAATAGCTTGCGCAGTTAAAAATTAAGTAAAAATGCTCACATTTTATTAGATACTAGCTGTTACCCGCGACTTCGTTCACGTGGAAATTTTTATGTGTATGTGTGGGAACTGACGGTTTGATCATAATATGTAATGTAATGAAACCTTATCATTGTGGTGCTGTGCAAAACAGAGTCTGATAAAGTACACTCAAAAAAATTTGTAACTCATTGAAAGCCAAAATAAAATGCCAAAATAAATAAATAAAAAGTTATCGTCAACATGGCGATAAAAATTTAAAATTCGTCCATAGGGATTCTGTACTAAAACAGTACTGCGTTGTGGAAGTATAAAAACTGGGTCGTCAATTATGAATTTTATTTCGAAACCTTTCTTTGTATGATTTTAGTTCACTATTGCACAATATTAATCTGGTTCTAATAATAATTTGGTGACTGGTTAATTAAAATTTTAACTATGTGGTGAAATTCATATAATATTTATGAGTTTCAAATTTTTCATTTTATTTATTTATTTATTTATTTATTTATTTTTTTTTTACAAATAAATGATTTTTTTTTTTTTTTTTTTTTCATTTCCGGGCGAATTGTTGAATAATATTTTAGTTCTTAAACAATTTTGGACGGCTTTGCCCGCTTCGCTGGCAAACTCTTTTCTATATGCTTTATGAAAAAAAAATTAGGCAGCGCCTTGTTCGTCCTTGCAATCTCCGGTGCCTGTCCCTATTGCCTGCGACAAAGGCTTACCCGTGGGCTTCCATTTGGTTGCTTATCATACATAACAGTTTCGATACGGACAGTATCGAAAAATTTGAAGTAGCTCTTTTATATCTGAATCTCAGTTACATATGAACAACATTATATGTGATGTACATAATATTTGCTCTCAAGTTATTTCCTATACTTATTTGATTTAGTCAATCAACCATAGAATGACAGCAATTTCAAGCCACATATAATATTACAATATGCTATGATCGGCAACTTCTATCGCATGAGACAATTATTACTTTCTTCTATATGTAATATAGAGAAAGTATTGGATTCGTAAAAATTTTCGACCGCGGGTTTTTGATGGATTTACACGTTTTGAGAGCTGTAGAATACGATTTGACTATTTTTAGAAAATGTCTGTCTGTCTGTCTGTGTGTGTGTGTGTGTGACAAAATTTTGTGGCAACTGTATCTCAAGAACTACTGCACAAAATTTCATACAAATTGGTATGTAGTTGCACCTTGACATAAATTAGTGCCTATCAACTTTTGGTAAAAATTGTCTTACAGGTTGCGTTGCCATTCCGCTTTTTCTAAATTTTTAACATGGTGATATAGGACAAAATTTTGTATAAATGTGCTTAAAGAGAATTATTTTTTAGTAATCATTATGAAATTTACAATAATTATTTATAATAGAGATAGTCAACTGGGAAAATTTTTTTGTACGTGTAGGAGCCACGCCACACCCCCTGGGGGGGAAGTCCCCCCTCGAGGGGAGTAAATTTTCAAGATGGGTATCTTTCGAAAGGTCTCATCAATACCTTTAAAACGAATGGTTGAACTATAAATCTGTGATAATTTAAAACAAAGTTATCGATTTTTTTTTACTTTTAACAAAAAAAAAAAAAAAAAAAAAAAACTTAGAAAAACTTTTTTTTTTTTTTTTTTAAATATTGTTACTGGTTGAATATGTATTACTTTTAACAAAAAAAAAAAAAAAAAAAAAAAAAGAAAGAAAGAAAAAAATCGTATTTTTTTTTTTTTTTTTTTTTTTTTAAATATTGTTAATGATTGAATATGTATATAGGAAAATATAGAAGAAAGTCTTGTGGTGGCCACAACATACTAGTTATTTTGTGGTTATATATACTTCATGCTTAGTTAATAGTAGTTGGTATATAGAAAAATAAATAAATTAGTATGTAAACTTGATCATGGTACAGCCTTAATGCCCTTGGCGACTTTTAAATTTTTGTTGCCGTTTTAGACCAAAATATAATTTATGCGATTATTGTTCCTATACGCAAGCGAAGTGTGACGTCACTGACCGTCCGTGGATGCAAGAAAATGATTTCCTATGTCAATCGCCCATTGGATTTTTTGTAAAAAATGATTAAAAATCGAAGAAAATTATTTCCCGATTTTAATCCCCATATTTGGGTACACATATGTATTAGTTATCATGTGCATGTGTTAGATTGAGTTATTTTGCTGTCAAATTGACAAAATTTTAATTTTAAATTTCAAAACTCTGTCGTTCTTGGCGCTTATTGTATTTGGTGATCAAAAACGTAATACGAAAATATACATGCCAGATGTATATTTTCGTAATATGCATTTTACGAAATATTGTTTCATATTATTCATTACTGTCTTAAAATAAGTTGTTACAATAACCATGATTTTTGAAAGGAATTAAATTATGTTCGCCAAATAATTTGGCGATATTTTATTTTTCTACCAAGGATGACCGATATCAAATCTATTCCGCTACAACATATTAGTATCTTATATCAGATACTTTATTTAGACATTTGAAAACAAATTTGACTTAAAATTATGATAGAATATTTATCATTTCCCTTTTAATCAGTATATTAGTTGGATATTTATTGTGTTAATATCATCCTTTGAAATTAAATGTTTGTGTTTTCAATCGAATATGGAAGTTTGCCATTTTTTTTTTTTTTTTTCTAGAGTTTTGAAATTAAAAATTCAAATTTTGTCAATTTTACAACAAAAATAACTCAATCTAATGCATGGACATGATAACTAATACATATCTATACCTAAATATGGGGATTAAAATCGGGAAATATTTTTTCTCGATTTTTAATAATTTTTTACAAAAAATCCAATAGGCGTTTAACATAGGAAATATTTTTCTTGCATCCACGAACGGCCAGTGACGTCATCACTTCGCTTGCGTATTTCTTTCTATCTTTTCCTTGGCGAAAAATGTCCGATCTACTTCAGCATCAAAATTATAAAAAATTGTCAAAAATTATCAATAAGAAAATATCTTTACCATAATGCTGAATTAACTTTTATGCCAAGCGTGTTTCATCCGCCATACTAAAAAAAAAAAAAAAAAAAAAAAATCAAATCTGTGAGGTATATAAAAAAAAAATGCTGTGAAATAAAATTCAGAAGAAATATGTTAGATCTTTAATATTACTATTTTATTTTAAAATTATAATGTGTCATTTTCTCATCGACCAATTTAACATTTAGTAATTTCTTATTTTTCGCATGAAAGCATATTTCATTTTATGCTGAAAACAATAAATAAATATATCTCGTAAACTTTTTTTGGCAACAATTAAAAATTTAAATGGCCTATATTAAGTCAATATAAGTCAATAAGTCTATTATTTTAATATTTTAATTAATTTTAAAGATTTTTTTAATTTTTTTTTCCTAAACCATCCCTGACCTATAAGGAAAAAAACAAAAAAAGAATGATCGAAATCGGTCAAGCCGTTTACGATTTTATAAATAACATACAGACAAACATTCATTTTTATATATATAGAAGATTTAATACTTTTGCATTCTGATTGCAGTATGTTGTGTCTAATGTAGTGTGTTAAGTTTCATGAAAATTGCTTTGCACAGGATTTTTAATACATTACTTGTTATACTTACAAGGAAACATTCAAAAGGTGTCGTCTTCAAAAGATATTGAAATATATATATAATGTGATTCTACTCTTCATAAGACACCAGAAAGTGAAAAAATTATCGGCTGAAATGAATTACAGCGACAATAAAAAAATTGTAAAATTTTAAGTATATTTGGCGATTTTACAGTGCTAGGAGATTGATTTTGAGTACTTGGCGGCGAAGTAAAACACGGTTCTGTTCGTACACGGCAATCCTAGTGCTAGCGAACTTATCGCCTAACAATGTAAAATCGCCAAAAATGCTTAATTTTGATAATTTTTTGTGGTCGCTGTAATTCATTTCAGCCGATAATTTTTTCACTTTCTGGTGTTTTAGGAAGAGTAGAATCACATATATATTTTTACTTTCCGAACACTATAGTGAGGAAAGTATTGTAATCATGTCAAAAATCCGAATTCGAGATTTTGATGTTTCTATACGTTTCGAGGTCCAACGAGTCCGTTTTCACTATTTTTACGATGATGTATGTATGTGTGTGTGTGTGTATGTGTGTGTGTGTGTATGTATGTGTGTATGTATGTGTGTATGTCTGTGAGTGAACACGCTAGCGTCTAAACGCTTTGTTCGAATAAGCTGAAAGTTGGTACGTATATTGTAAGTCACCATAGTACGAACCCTATAGATTTTGGTGAATCTAGCACTTATAGTTTTTTTACAGGGACACAAAGAAAAAGTCTTTATCATTACGGCCTATGGGACCAAAATATTAAAAGTGCGATAGCATCTAAACGCCTTATTCAATTGAGCAAAAAAATTATACACATATTATAGGTCACAGATACTCAATTTGTATATATTTTGGAGAATCTAGGACTTATAGTTTTCTTACAGGGACATAAAGAAAAATTCGTTATCATTATGGCCAATGGGGCCAAATTTTTAAAAGTGTGATAGCGTATAAACGCCTTATTAATATATACAAAAAATTTGCACACATGTTATAGGTCACAGTTGCACACACTGTATAGATTTTGGTGAATCTAGCACTTAGTTTTTTTACAGGGACACAAAGAAAAAATCTTTATCATTATGGTCTATGGGACCAAATTTTTAAAAGTGCGATAGCATCTAAACGCCTTATTCAATTGAGCTGAAAATTTATATGAATATTATAAATCACTGTTGCACTAACTATAAGCATTTTGGTGAATCTACCATTTATAGGTTTTTACAGGGACACAACGAAAAATTCTTTATCATTATGATCTATGGGCTCAAAGATCAGTAGCGTTAAATAAAGCATCGTGTATATGGAGAAAAATACTCAAACACTCTATTATGGTTTTCTCCGTTTTGTTTGTTTAACAACTCACCTTTCTTTACTTTATCTACAAAACTGTTAATTACTCAATGTTCGGAAAGTCGAGTGGAGTCACTCCAGATTTTTTTCAATATTATTTGAAGACGACACTGTTTGAATGTTTCCTTTGTTAATTAGAAAAAAAAAAAAAAGGCAAGTTATTCATCTATTTATTTATTTATTTTTTAAAGAAGCCAGTCTATCTCCATGAATATATGTGATAGCCTCATAAAAATTTATAGAGAGAATAAGGAGGAGCCTCATAATTACATAATACAGTCAGATTCCATTTCAAGTATAAACGTTATACAGGCTTATCCCGAGCATTTTAATTTATATTTAATTTTTTACTGGTCCTCTTATTTTCGGGGCAAAACTTTCACTGATATATATGAGTTGTAACATGCTACTAACATTTCTGAAGTTTCAAGATTCGTGAAGTGCTTTTTGAGATATTAGAAAGAAAAGTCTGAAATCAAAAACGTCCAGTCCTTTATAGAAATAAGGTGTATTACAGGGATTTTTTTTTCTTTTTATGAAAGTCTAAATTTTTCTAGTATACGTTAGTATGTTTCAAAAATTCAATAGAAATTCGGCGCTCAAAACTGGCAGACGTGAGGTGCCGGGTTTGATCCCAGGTCGCGATCGTCGGCCTAGCCGTTCAGAGTTTTTATTGGTTTTCTCCGAATCTTGCGTAAATACGATCTAGAACCCCTTAGAAAGACCGAGTGTTGTCTTTCAGCAACATACCCGATTTTGTCTTCTAAAGCATTATTAAAATAATATTGAAGCCCTAAGGTTTCATGTTTGTCGATTGGCAACAAACTGCTTTTTAGCTGTAAACCATAGTTAAAGTATAATTTTTTAAAGTATTTTTCCCGTGATTTATTTAAGAGAGGTAAGAAGTAAAACATTTTTAAATTGATTTTCAAATTATCAAGCATTTAACGGTTAAATCCTGTGGATTATTTTTTGAAGTATAACGGCCACAAAATCTTTTGTCACTCACATATATTTTCTTAAAAGCGGTGAAATCGTATTCTGGTCAAAACCTGTAAATCTATCGAAAATTGTCATGAATTCTCAATACTTTTTGCTATGGGGGGAAAAGAAAAATCAGATCTTGCATAAAAAGTTACCACGAATTTCTAAAACTTAATCGATTATTTTATTTTTCTCATTATAAACCAGCGAAAGTTTAATGTTTATTTATTTATTTATTTATTATTTTTTAAGGAAGTAACCAGCATTTTATTCAAAAAAGTTATTTCATTAATATTTTTTCAAATTTTTAGTCTTGAGAATTTCAGTATTACAGATTTTTCATGAGTTTATGATTTAGTAAAGGATTTATTAAAAAAATGAAAAAAAAAAAAAAAAAAAAAAAAAAAAAAAATCCTTAAATCGATTTTAAGCAATTCAATTTCTCCATCCATGAGAAATCCATTATTATGCTTTATGATGTTCTTTTAATTTCTTTTCGTTCTTTTTGCGATGTTCTTTTCTTTATTTTACATTTCCTGGCTTTAGGGTGGTTGCAGAAATTTAAAATGTACTTTGTCCGTATTCGGATGTAATGGCGACGCCTGTAAAATATTTATAGGTTTTCTTAGGCTGAAAATCAACGATTTAATGCTCAGCGTTACACTACTTTTTAGTATTCGAAATGATATCAAAATCGTACCTTTTTAAAGTGCACAGATTGTCCCAAAAACATTGAAACGCCCATTAATTTTTAATCTATTAGACGTAATTGGGCGGTAAAAGCTGGAAAAAGAAATAATGTTGGAAAGCTGACTGCATAAAAAAAAAAAAAAAAAAAAACGTTCATTTTTAAAAAGTTTCCAACTTTTATGTTACCCCTCTAGAAAAATTTGGTCAATTAAAAGATTTTGTTTTCCATCCATGACTATTCGAAAAAGTCTTTAAAATCAAATGAATTATGATAAAGAAAAAAAATTTCACCTATGTCCTTTTTCGGCATCAGTAAAAGTTTTATTTTTGAACTTCTGTGTGTGTGTGTGTGTGTGTGTATATATATATATATATAAAGAAGAAAGTATTTGAATCGTGAAAACTCCAGTTTTGAATGGATTTACACGTTCTGAGACTTCATAAACGCTATTTGACTGTTTTTAGAAAATGTCTGTCTGTGTGCAAGATAGTGTTTTTATAAAAGAAAAATTTCATTTCACTTTTTATTTACAGATTAACAAATAACTTATATTCTAATTATGTCCTAATTAATTATCAAAAGTTAAAAAGAATTTGTCTATTTTTTTATATCATTTTAAGAAAGAAAATGCATATTTTTTCTCAGGTATTTCTTTCGTCTTTAAAAAAAAATCTCTTTATAAGAACGTAAGATTGTATCTAAATTTCTTTTCGAACAGTTAATTAAATCTTGTAACTTTTGACATTTTAAAAATTCTTTTACTTTCAACAGCGTCTAATTTAAGTTTCAGGCTTAAACAATTAAAAACCTTTTTGTGCATTTTTTCTGCAAAATCCTTTCCTTTCTTCATTTTTAAAAAACACTACTATTTAATTGTAACAAAGGATTTTCTATTTATTTATTATCCAGTTTTAAAGTAATTTTTTTTTTAAACATGTTGTAATTAATTCCCGAGACAGCAAACAAATTTTCTGCTTCATTATCAGCTTTTACAATGTTTGTCATCTGTTTAAATAAATTAACAAAATGCTCCCTAAGAGCTTAATTATGAAATACTTTTCGGAATATTTAAGGTATTGTTACCAGCCGTATAAAAAAATGTTTGCTATATTTGGCGACGTATTGCTGTTAGGCTGAATTTGAAATTGAATTTCAAATTTTGTCATTAGAAATGTATGTACACTCTATTAAAAAAAAAAAAAAAAAAAGTGACTCACCAAGAAGGAGTAATGCAAACTGGACACAAATTGACATGCATACAGGTTTCGATGGAATCAAGCACCAATTCATTATCGCCGATCCTACGTGCAACTGGTACTTCAGTGACTTCAAATACCCTTAATTGGCGGCTCAGTGAAATGGGGTTGAGCTCAGTCCCCGGATCCCTCTTCCACTGAGGACGTTTGGAGCATCATAAAAAGGATCTTATAACCAGCTCGGGATTTTACCAATCTAACGCAACAATTGGACAGAATTTGGCACGATACTTATAGGAGGAACACATCTGCCAACTCTATCAATTAATACCAAGCCGAATAACTGCGTAGATAAGGGCCAGGAGTGGACCAACGCATTATTGACTTGTTTACTTTGTGAGGCCCTTTCTCTTGACTAAATCATATTTTCTGAAACTATAATCAATTGGTTTTTCTCTACATGTACAGTCGGGGAAAAAAAAAAAAAACTCAACACTCAACATAACTTCGTTGCTAATCGATGTAGAAAAATGTAGTAGGTATCATTCGACGGGGAATTGTGAGTAGTTTTAGAAAATGAACTGAAATTTTGAATAGGGGGTCGTCTACATATTAAAACGCGCATCAACTTTGATTTTTTCAGTAGTAATGCCCCATTTTTATTTTATATTTGAATTCCTGGGATCGCGACAACGCGAAAAAGTATATTGGTTATATATTTTACTTATTTTTTCATAGAGTTATAAGCGTTCAAAGTTTGAAGATGCTAATTTTAAATTCATATTTTAAACTTTTATTAATATCTTCACAAAAAATAACTTGATCGATATAATTCTTTTTTTTTTTTTTTTTACGAGATACAGTGAAGAAACCTAAACATAATCCATCATTACTTTTGATTCTGAAAAATATTTTTAATTCTGAAAAATATTAATAAATTCATATTCATAAAAATTATGAATTATGACCTATATTGATTTTTACATAAAATGAATCCTAATGATGAAAAATATGAGTGTGCAAATTTGCAGCTCATTCCAGCTATTAGTTTTCGAGATGTAAATAAATCTTTCTTTTGGAGTGGTTTAGGGGGCCGTCTCTTATAAGGTTTTGCATGAGATAACGAATCAAATCTTAAAAAATAACAAAGAAAATTAATCAAAATATTTTTATTTTTTTATTTACGGGTCAAATTATATAAAAACAACGTCAAACGCAAAGTAATGAAACAAAAATGATGATTTTTAGACAGTGTTAGCATCTGTTTTCTAAAGAAGACAAGCCCCGCCTTCATCGTTCTTCAAAACAAAACAATACAGAAAAGTAAATGTGACATTAAGTATTCGTGTTAAACCTCTTATTTTATGTTGACAAAAAATATGCACAAGTGGTATTTTCTTCATCGATTAATTGGTGATACATTTTGAATCTTTTATACGAATACTAGAAGAAAAAAAATTGACTAAATAGGCGGGGTTTACTGTTTTAAATAGAAAAATAGGTTTAATGTGAAATTGTCAAATATAAAAAACGAATGGAATTGGAATGCAAGACAGAATTGTAAAATCGTTTCTTAACTACCGTCAAAGTTAAAAAAGGCTAAATCAATTGCTTCATATATTGCTTTAATTTATTTATTTATTTTGTAGGGAGGAGGATTATTTATTTAAGGACACCTTAGTCTTTAAAAATTTTATTAATATATTTTAACTTTATGCGTTTTTAAAAACATACTTTAACTTTTATAAATATATGTTAACACTTTTTGCGACCGCAGGATTTTGTCTTTGACAGACCTGCCTACGGGCGTTATACTCTCAAAATAAATATTTCAGAACAAATTTTCTGTATTCACAATTATATTACAAATGGATATACATTATAATTATATTCTTTCTAATCAATATATTTCTATCCATAGTATATTTTATTGCAAAAATATGAACACTGGGTACACACTTAAGAAATATGTAACACACAAATTACGAAAGAAACGCCCACTGACAGAGTTACTGATTTTCAAATGGTGTGAATCTACGCCAGCAGTCGCGAAAGGGTTAATTAAGAAATTATATTTTCTTATAAATTATAAAACGAATCGTACAGTTCCAAAGATTTCAACTGACCCAAAACTGGTAAGTGTGATTAAAATTGTTTAATATTTACTTCATGAACCCTCACAATAATTTATCCGAAAAGATTTAGTTTATGCGTTTTTGTATATATATATATATATATATATATATATATATATATATATATATATATATATATATTATTATTATTATTATTTCATTTCGTATATTATGTTACACCTACGAAAGAAAATTTAAGCTTTATTGGTGATCAGTATAGCCATAATAGACACTTTTACTTGAAAAATATTGCACTTTTTTCAAAGAGTACTGTATGGACTAATCGCAAGTGTAATGTATTTAAACATACCTAAAAGTATCTAAAAAAGTACTGAAGTATATACAAATATAAAAAATTGAATTCGGGATAATTAAGGAACTGGAAAAGGGAAACGTTTTATTAATTTTTATAATTACTTTTTTCGTGAAGGATATCCGGTGTGAAACACTAAAATTTTGTCTATTTCTTATAGGATCTTCATTTTATTTTTCTACATTTACAGATAACCCCCTAACACATTTTTTATTATAACTCTATAAATACTAAAGTATACAAACAGTATACTTTTCCGCACTGCCAGACTCTCAGAAATTCGAAAATGTAGTCAAAATTTTGTGTTGCTACTGAAAAAAATCAAAGTTGGCGCTCATTTCAATATGTAGATGACCCTTAATTCAAAATTTGACGACATATTCAGAAAGTGCTTTTAATTTCCTGTTGAATTATGTCTATTAGATGTTCCTACGTCAATTAATAATGAAATTACAGCGGGTGTTGCGTTTTTTTTTTCGTCGACTGTACATCACATCTACCAATTTTTGTTCCATTCGGACCACCCATTCCACCCCATCTACCAATTTTTGTCCCCACTCCTGCTTGGTGCGTCACTCTTTTCTTTTTTTTTTTTTTTTTTTGTTATAGAGTGTGTATATATATATATATATATATATATATATATATATATATATATATATATATATTCCGGATTATATCTGTTCCGAAAATATATCAAAATCGTCGATGAATCACAACATCCAAAGAAATATTTCATAAAAAAATTGTTTTAAAAAATGTATATTCCTTGATGTACGTACTCTCTATCAATGCCGTAAATAATTAAACTAACTCTTGAAATAAAATTTTTAAATTAACAATTATAAAATAGCAATAAAGATCTTTTAATTTTTGGTGGAAAAAAAAAAAAATTAAAACTAGTTTAAAAATTTCCAAACTTATTTGATATTAAAGTGCTGCATTTTATTATATGTATCAGTCAATGCCATTTGCTTAACTTTTATCATTGTCCCCGACATGCTTAGACCTGCAATTCGGGGTCGGCGAAACCACGGTATCAGTATCTTGTCAACAGAGGATTAGCAACTGCCTCTTACATTTCTCTTTTCACTCTTTACATCAATCCGTAAATTAGTAAAATTAAATGGAAATCCGTAAACTTCACAGACGATCCGTAAAAGTTGCCAAGTAAGCAGTTTCAAGGTCATCTGCCAGTAACCCATAGAGTAGTACGATTTACGAGTGGAGAAGAAAAAGGGAATGAGAAGAAAAAAGTTCAACAGATTATAGGTTTTCGGATTATCATGTTTCTTTCTCTCTCTCTCTATATATATTCTTTTTCAGAAAAGACTTTGTTTTTCTCTTCTTATTAGGTTATAGAAATGAGGAACATTCGTATTCATTGAAATTTTTTCTACTTCCCTTTCTAACGTTTCTACACAATTTAAAGTATGAGAAATTCGAAAATAGACTATTCGTCTGCAAGTTAATCAATTCGCCTGTGTACAGATTACCGTCTGAGCGAGTGATCATAAAAAAAATTCGTCCCGCTTTAAAATATCATTTATGATAGTGGACGGAACCCTAGAGAATTTTAACCCTTATCGCTCGTATGTCCCTTCTGAGGGGACATAAAAAAAATCAAGCCACGCCTTAAGGTGTTCCTCTGCAAATGAAATGTTATTTTTCTAAAACGTGTAACTATAGGCTACCTTTCGGCTATCGGAAAATTTTAACAGAAAGATTTATTTTATTTAATGATGAAGTAAAATAAAACAAATTATTAAAATTTTTCGGTAGCCAAAAGGTAGTAAGTTGGAAACTATACGTTTGACGTTTTACAGGAACGCCAAAAGACGTGTCTTACAGAAAATATGCCGAGTGCAAAGGGTTAATATTCTGATCGCGTATTATTGGAAATTTTCACCGTAAAGAAAACTAATTTTTATAATATTCATAATTTAAATCGGGTATATCTTTTTTATGTCATCATTCCATGCATGTAGTTTTTTTTTTTAACTACATAAGCTATTAGAAATAAAAACTTTATCATGAAGTGACGGAATAATGTTTTAAATAAGGTAAATGACGGAATAGGGTTCAAATTTTAACATAAATTTGAATGTTTTGGGAATTATTGCATTGGATATAGCATGGGATTGCAAGATAAATAAAACAGACACTAGTAAAATTACGCAGAAAATTAGGAAAAGGTAAGGTAATGTCATGGGTTGGACATTTCAGCCTCCGACTGAGCCTGGTCATCAGTAGAATTCATTGCTCTTATGTTACTATGAATTTTGGCAGAAAACTGCATGAAGTCGACCTATGCCAACTTGCGATAGGCTTATTTATTTCAAAACTGCGTTTGTGGAATTTCCAAACCTTTAGATCATTTGAACTTTACTAAATTCAAATCTTTATTCATTAATTTATTTAAAGGGGTACAAGTAACACCAGATTATAAACGAACGATAATCTGGGAATATCCATTTATAAAATCAAATCATCAAATGAAGCAACAGTTGTAACCTGTCCTATATACTGTTTTTTTTTTTTTTTTTTTTAATGCGAATTTATTTTGCATTATTTACTGCATTACAATTCTCTACAATCTATCTTTGTAAAAAGAAAACTGGATCTAATTGGAGCATTTTAAATTTTCTTAATACCATCGAACACACATAAATTTGCTATTTTAATTTATAATTGAACAGTGTTTATTTTATTCATTTTGAAACATTTGTGGGACATTCTGAAACTGTATTACTAGACATATGAAAGAAAAATTTTAATACTTCTGTACGAGGTTACCAAAACTGGTATCGAATTTTAATTATTTTATTTCTTTCAGTCTTAGTTTATGAATCAGCGGCGTAGCAATTACAAAAATCTGGAGGAACTCCACTCGACTTTCCGAACATTAAGTAATTAATGGTTGTATAAATAAAGTAAGACAAGTCGTTAAATAAACAAAAGCGAATATTATAATAGGGTATTTGAGTATTTTTCTTCATTGTTTAATTTTACGCTGTTGCACTTTAAATAATGTGAGTCCATAGATCAGAATAAAATATTTTTCGTTGAGTTCCTTTAAAAACCTGTGAAAACTAGATTTACCAAAATCTATGCAATTCGTGTGACTGTAACCTATAACATGTATATAAATTTTCAGCTCAGTCGAATAAGGCGTTTAAACGCTATCGCACTTTAAAAAATTTGGGTCCATAGACCATAATATAAAAAATTTTCTTTTGCATACCTGTAAAAAATCTAAGTGCTAGATTCACCAAAATCTGTATAGTTTGTGAAACTGTGACCTTATAATATGTGTATAAACTTTCAGTTCAATCGTATAAGGCATTTAGACGCTATCACGCTTTAGAAAATTTGGGCCAATAGGTCATAATGATAAATAATTTTTCTTTGTGTCCTTGTAAAGAAACTAGAAGGCCTGATTCACCAACATCAGTATAGTTTGTGATAAGATGACCTATAACATAAGACATACGTACCTACTTCCAGTTCATTCGAACAAAGCGTTTAGGCTCTATCGTGTTCACACATCATCGTAAAAATAGTAAACATGAACTCATGGTCCCTCAAAACGTATAGAAACACCAAAATCTCAAAGCTACATTTTTGACATAATTACAATACTTCCCTTACATATGTATGTTCGGAAAGTAAAAACATGGGAGGGGCTCAAAATTTCACCTTAAAAATGACTCGTTTTCTGAAGAAAGTCCATCAATAATTAAATGTTAATCAGTGGTCACTGATTATTAGTATTAATTACAAATTATCAATAGCTAGTATATAACCCCGTCAAAAATGACGGAATGTGAAATCAATTAAGAACCTGACGGGACTAATGTGCAAGTTGCACCTGACGGGACTAATGTGCAAGTTGCCCCGAGCGAACAAACTATTTCTTTTAACGAAAACACCTATTAACCCTGGACGATAGGTCTAATATAACGTATCATATTATGTATTGTATTTATCGTAATATAACTCAGTACTTGTTTCGCTTCCTTCTTCGACTCGTTTTAATAAGTATTTTTCATATGCATGGGCAAATTTAATATTTTTAAATTTTTAATTTTTCGCGTGAAAACATTATTTCATCTTATGCCCCCCCCCCCCCCCAACCTTATATATATAACAACTGGTAAATTTTTTTTGGCAACAATCATAAATTTAAATGTCCAATTGTGAAAATATTTTAATATTTTAATTCTAAAGTATCTAATCAAAACTTCGTTACAAATAAGGTATCAAATGAAAGATACCCTACCCTATTTGTAACGAAGTAACCTTAGGTACCTTATTTGTAACCATTTATTTTAACTAATTTGATAAATATGACGTCACAATCAACTGCTTGTTTATATCAGATAAGTACATTATCATGATTGCAAGAAAGTGATGTAATAACTATTAGCCCATAATTTTTATGATTGAATTTTATATTACATTTCAATTTTATCCTTCGTGGGTATTTTAGAATTGCAATGGTAGTTATAAATTTTCGTTGAAATCTTTTTACATATTGAGATTAAGGAAAAGTGCAAGAACAAAAAATGTTCAGTTTTGAAAGATCTTTCTAATGATGTAACATTTATGCAGATTTATAAAAAGATAAAGTAATAAAAATACATAGCATTTCTAAGGAGGGGGGGGGGGGGAAGGAAAGCTACCAAAAGTCTCTGTTTTGAAGCAGTGTAAACCGGAATCGTTCCTGACAGAAGATGGTCATTATTATTTATAATTATGAACATTTATAAGATTTTAATTTTCGTTTTAAACAGGTGATTTTTCCATTTGACTTTTAAAATAATTTTTATAATAACTAGTAGGGGGAGGGTCTTGAATCATCTTCCTTTCCTACACCCCTGTTTTGAATATGTAAAATATTTAGCATAAATATCATACATTACATGAAATGCATTATTTTTCCCTTAGGGGTTTTAACGAATCTAGAACCAATGAACGTAAAAGGATTACCTTCTCTAGCGATGATTGGATATGGAAATGGAAGCGAGTTGAAATTAAGTGCCTTGGAGACTTTTGATGCTAAATTTGTGTGGAATAATAACCTATCATTTATTCCCAAGAAGGTCCAGTGCAATTTCGAAAATAATTTCGACGTAAATGTAGATGGCATTCCTGATTGTTTATTGCTGGGTTTCAATGATCTGTACGCTTTTAATGTCTCCAATGGTAAGTTAAGTTCACTTAATTTAATTAAATATTAGAAACATTAATTGAAATAAATATTTATGGAACGTTAACTAAACTTGATCTTGAAAGTTTATATTAATTTCCCTGTAAGTTGTTTATCTTGTAGAATATAGCTTGTATGGAATTGATTTTTATATAAGCGTTTTAGTAATTGTTTCTGGGGGGGGGGGGGGGAAATTGTGAATATTGCTTATAATAATTGTCATATGATTTTACCATCTATTGCTTTTTTACTCCAGACTTTTGTTCTAATTTAGATTGAGAAGTTAGGATTTTTGTGAAAAAAAATTAGAATTATTGCTGGATTACGACAACTCACATATTTCGTTCCAGTTCGTTATTTGTAGATTAAAAGTAAAATTTGGTTGAGCAGCTTTTTATAATACCTAAGCATCATATTAAACTTCGTGAGTGTGCTCATAACTACATCCATTAAATTTTGTGTACACCAATTGTCCATTAAAATCGCTACACCAAGAAATAATGCAATTAACAAAATATTTATTTGGGTGCATACATTATAGTGGAAAGGACAATCCATTACATTTTCTGGAAATTCGGGGATATATATCCTGAGAAATCAGTACATAAAGCAGTACCTATGCCAATAATAACAGCACTTACCTGCCTAGGCATTGAATTGAACAGCAACATAACTCTCTATGCAGCTTCAAAATTATGCCACAGTTTATCGGCCTCTGTTATTAGAGGGTGTTAACGTGCCAGTCGCTCTTCAATGATTGAGTAGACGTCTTCAGTTGGGTAATGATCAGGAGAAGGTGATGACGAAAATAACAATTGAACACGTTTTGTATCGAGGTCTGAACAACACTGGCAACAGGAGGTCGTGCATTGTTCTACTGAAACGTTGCGTTACAAATGCCTCGAATATCTGATAAAAGAACGTGTCTTAACTTAAAGGTCGCTATTCAGAGTGTGAAAAATGCAAACAAGAGGTAATCGAGGCGCATAACCAATCGCACTTCATACAATCACTCCAGGTGAATGGGCTAGTATGATAATGTCGAATACCAGCTGGCTATGTGAAATCTCCATGTTGCCACCAAATATGGATGCTGCCATTTTGATGCTATAAACAAAATAGTGATTCGTCTGAAAAATGACGTCACGCCGTTTCTGCGTCCATGTTCGTCATTATTCACACATCGGAGGCCCTCCTGTCTGTAATGTAGATTCTATAGTGAAGCTGAAGTCATGGTCGTCGCATACTTGCTCACCTCCTGGAGTGATGGTACGTGGAGAGTCCATTACGCGTCTAGATCAACTCTTGTTCACATCACTTGTGCCCAATAAATATTCTGTTATTTGAATTTCTTCCTAGAGTAAAAACTTTAGTGGCCAGCTGTGTAATTTATATAAATTATTTTTAATCGCAGTCTACATATGTTTGTTTTCATATGCTATTAATTTACATATATGAACTTGATCTCTCACCTTTATAAGTGGTGCCCCATTGAAAATTCCAAATTTACATAAAAAAATATTGACCTATGCATTTCCTTAACTTGATTTATATATAGCCAGAGCCTGATTACGACATGCTGGGTCCCAAGGCCCAGGCCGATTTTGGTCCCCCCCCCTCCTCCTCGAACAAGTTAATTATTTTTTATTATTATTTTATTTAATTTGTGCACTAACAAGGGAAGTATGAATCAGTAAAATTGCTATTGAAGCCAAACCAAGCTTAAATTAAAGAGCATGGTCGAAAACATAGGGTACAGTAGGAATTTGCTGCAACAACCTCCATGGGGGCGACATATGACCCTCTAATAGTTTTAGTTATTTCTATAAAAGCCAACAAAACACACATCGTAATAAGAACAAATGGTGCTGTGGTAGTGTGCTTAACTTCTGATACGGAGGTCCACGGATCGAGTCCCTGCAAAGGCGTTTTGTATATAATTTTTTTTATTTCATATATATATATATTTACACTTTTAATTAAATTAAATCATTATTTTCAGAGAAAATATTAATTATATTAAGATCTTTTTTTTTTTTTTTTTTTTTTTTTTTTTTTTTTTAAGTATTCCAGTTAATAAAGTATTGACCATGAATATATGAAACATATATTTTTATTTTTTTATTTATAAAAAAGAAAATAATATTTAAAGCTACGGATGTAGTTTCTAATTTATAACAGTTATGATTAAAATTAGAAAAATCATGAAACCATAAGTATTTTTCACAATTAGAACAAGAAATACAAAAAGATTGATCACAATTATTTGAATTACAATTTTGTTCACCGTCAATTATTGTTCACCACGAACATATTGTTAAATATTTGGCTTTTCGTCGAGATTACTAGATTTGTAAAATCGATATTTACCCAGATTTTGAATTTTTTGAGTTGTAAACTAATTATAAATTAGTAAAATCATTTTGAGAAAATTTGTCATCGTGTTCAATATTATCAGTTCTTCCGACACCACTAAATTTGACAGTTGTTTAATGAAACATTTGAAATAAAAGTTAAATGCGACATCGAATAGTTAAGCAACAGCTGTTGTTCATTCAGGATATTTCATGCAAAAAGTTGCATGAATAAATAATACAATTCAGAGCAGACGATTAACTCTTGCTAATAATGTCGTCGTTAAAAAATAGTAATTAGAAATTTACATAAAACAATCATTAACAAAATTTTATCGAAATGTATAATCATTAACAAAATCTTATCAAATGAAATATAAAAATATTTCCAGCTTAATTATTGATTTCTTTAAATTTAATAAATAAATAAAAAAATTGATTAAAAATTAAAAAATTATTAAATTGCCCGCGCTGAAAAAAAAAAAAGTATTAACATAATTAATACTTTCTCTTAAAATAATAATTTAATCTAATTAAAAATGTAAAAAACAAATATTTTAGTTGAAATAAAAAATTAAAATACAAAACGCCTTTACGGGGACTCGATCCGAGGACCTTCGCATCAGAAGTCAAGCACGCTACCACAGCACCGTTCGTTCGTGTTACAACCTGTGTTTTGTTGGCTTTTATAGAAATAACTAAAACTATTAGGGGTTATATCTCGCCCCCATGGGGGTTGTTGCACCAAATTTGTATTGTACCCAATGTTTTCGACCATGCTCTTTAATTGAAGCTTGGTTTGGTTCCAATAGCAATTTTACTGATTCATACTTCCCTTGTAAGTTTGATTGCTGGCAACAAAGTTAAGGCATCACCATCTTAAGAAATTAGTTTTCACTTCTTTTGCAAAGAGACAAGAGACCTCAAATCATTATTATTATTTTTTTTGGAGGAGGGGATATTTTTCTTCTATGACTGTTGGAAATCACTTCCATGAAAATGTAATTTTTTACATTATTTAATACTTTATAATGGTGTTTTATTTTTTAATCCTAACCTATCTCATTCACAACCATACAAAGTCAGCGGGTATGTAAATATTAACACATTACCAAATACTATTAAAAATGCAAAGATATTTTCCATTAGTATGCTACAAAGTTATTTTATTTATATTATATAACTGTAAGTCTGTCAGTGAAACTTTCTCTGGATTTTTAGATCCGCTGTAAAAATATCCATTCAACCGATCTCCACGAAAACTGGTACATTTCATAATCTAGCTAATGCTGTATTTTTTAATTTAATCGGATAATTGGTCAAAAGGTATTTAAAAAATCCCTGTTTTCAACTAAACATTATTATCATTAGTTAACTTTCAGTTAATTTTTTTAAGGAAATCTTTGCAAAAAATAGCACTTTAAATTTAAAAACTGTTTTGATGCCCCTAGATAAAGGTGCCCTAGGCCGCGGCCTAGTCAGCCTGTGCGATAAACAGGCCCTGTATATAGCTTATATCAAGTTCTCAAGCAAATACCAACAAAATACCTATTCTTGTTTCCAAGTGGAAGCCACTTTAAACTTCCAAATTAGTATTTAAAAAAAAAGATTGAAACACCGTACCTACATAGCCCATATTAGTGTCTCGAACAAGTTTAATTTACCTCTATCCGTCATTTCGATTCAAAATGGCGGCCACTTGAAAAATTTAACTCTCATAAGAAAGCGTATTTTAAACCGATATGTATAAAACTCTGTATATTTATAGCTTATATCATATCAAAGTATCTCAACCTAGTTTATTAAATTGATCTGCCATTTTGTTACTAGATATAGAGGTTATACAACCCCTTCATGCAATGATCCTCAAATAAAGCGAAATAAATCTTGTACGCAAGTGCCGCTAGATTTTTTGAAAACACACCTGTAATATTTAAACCACCTGGACATGTACGCAAGTGCCACTGTTTTCAGCTTGTACGGAAATGTCATGTACGCATCTGTCACAACACCGATATGGAGACCACTAAAGAAGGAAAAAAAAAAAATTTCCGGTCGTACCGGAGGATTTGTTTGATAATACATATAATTAAAATCCTTTTAAAAGTTAATTTTTCAGAACGTCAATGAAGTTTTTGTAACATTTCCTAATAACATGGTGTAATACATTGTTTCTTATCGATTAATCATTTTTCCGATACTAGAATATGACAAATCGATAAATAAGATTAAAACATTTTCTTTACAGAATCTATTCTCTTCATCGAAATTTTACGATTATATTAACCTTGGAAGACTCATTCAGGTGATATTAAAGGGATAGAGAACATTTAATGCTTGAAGGAGCTAAAAGAAAATGTATTTTATTGCAAGCATTAAACATTATCTATTTCATTTACAGCCTTAAGACGATAATTTTATCTTATCATTTTAAAGGGTGAATGAGCATGATCTTTAAAATTTTTGCACGTGTTCCTTTAATAAGATATAGCCTTAAGAATGCATTCAGTATCGATTTTTAAAATAATTTCATTTTTAAATTTTTAAGATTGCATGACGCTTGCAGTTTGAATTCTTCTCTGCATTAAAATCGATGCCAACACCATTTTTGCAGATTCTTATGTTAAAAAATCTGGAGTGACTCCACTCGACTTTCCGAACATTGAGTAATTAACAGTTTTGTAGATAAAGTAAAGAAAGAGTAGTTGTTAAACAAACAAAAGAGAGAAAACCATAATAGAGTGTTTGAGTATTTTTCTCCATCTATTACACGTTGTTTTATTTAACGCTACTGAACTTTGAGCCCATAGATCATAATGACAAAGAAATTTTCGTTGTGTCCCTGTAAAAACCTATAAATGTTAAATTCACCAAAATGCTTATAGTTAGTGCAACAGTGATTTATAATACTCATATAAATTTTCAGCTGAATTCAATAAGGCGTTTAGACGCTATCACACTTTTAAAAATTTGGCCCCGTAGGCCATAATGATAAAGAATTTTTATTTGTGTCCCTGTAAAAAAACTGTAAGTGCTAGATTCACCAAAATCTATACAGTTAGTTCAACTGTGATCTATAACATGTGTACAATTTTTTTGCTCGGATTAATAAGGCATTTAGACACTATCACATTTTTAAAAATTTGGCCCCATAGGCATAATGATAAAGAATTTTTCTTTGTGTCCCTGTAAAAAAACTATAAGTGCTAGATTCTCCAAAATCTATACAGATTGAGTATTTGTGATCTATAATATGTGTATAAAATTTTTGCTCAATTGAATAAGGCGTTTAGATGCTATCGCACTTTTAAGATTTTGCTCCCATAGGCCATAATGATAAAGAATTTTTCTTTGTGTCCTGTAAAAAAACTATAAGTGCTAGATTCACCAAAATCTATAGGGTTCGTACTATGGTGACTTACAATATGCGTACCAACTTTCAGGTTAATCGAACGAAGCGTTTAGACGCTAGCGTGTTCACCCACAGACATACACACACACATACATACATCATCGTAAAAATAGTGGAAACGGACTCAGGGGACCTCAAAACGTATAGAAACATCAAAATCTCGAATTCGGATTTTTGACATGATTACAATACTTTCCTCACTATAGTGTTCGGAAAGTAAAAATGACCTGCTGAACCCGAATGTGACGCCCATTTTGCACTATCAACCACAGTTTTTTGGGGACGCTCCTATTTTTATCACTTTTCGGCAATTTTATGGCTATAAATTTGATTTATAGAAGAGAAAAGGATTATTTTAACTGTTAAAAATATCTTCTGAGGAGCTACAGAAGGCAAAAACTCTAAAATATGAACATTTGCAGCAAGAGGAAAAGTTAAAGGGCGGCAGATTTGCTACTGAAATTTTAAATTACGTTTATTATATTTTAATAATCAATTAAAATTATGATTGTTTTTAAGTGTTAAAATAACTTTTCCATTCTCCAAATCAAATTCATAACCATAAAGTTACATACTTGCCAACATACTAATTAATATTCCGTAGTACTATTGGTCCCGCCTTCTTTTTCGCGCAAGTATCTTTTTAGAGTATTTTTCCTCTTATTTAATCGTAATTGCATTTGCAGAATATTACTCTAAAAATTTATTGGTGTAAAAAAAAAAGGGGGGGGGGCAGGACTAACAACACTACGGAATATTAATTAGGATGTTGGCAAGTATGAAGTTACCGAACAGTGATAAAAATTGGGAGAAGAGGGTGGCGTCTCGAGAAAACGGTGGGTGATTGGGCAAAATGGAGGTTATATTCGGATTCAGGAGGTCATTTTGCATAAGAATTAGCAGGAATTGTATCAGAGCTTGGGAACAAAAATTGCAGCTTAGTGTAACCAAGAAAAATGTCAGTTGAAGAGATTGTTATATTCTATTGTTAACAATACAAAAGAGCTGAAAAAAAATTTTCAAGTATATATACAATTTTAAAACAAACAAAATTATGTTTTAATATTTCAATTTAATCATATTCTATTACTTTTTTATGTCTAAGTTTCCTTTTTCTCTTAAATACCGTGATTAAAATTTCTCCGTACTCAAAATATTTCAGAGTATAGGGTAAGTGCACCAGTGGTTCGAAGCAGGTCGTTTCGACGCCGACGGTTCGACGCCAACGTTTCGACGCGGGGGCAGTTCGACGCCATATTTTTTTTTTTCGGATTTTTATTTATTTTTAGAATAAATATGCATATGTCTGATATAATATATATATATTATATATATGAAGAGTAATTCAAATAAATAAGTAATATGACTGATTTTTATTTATTGAATTAGCGATTGTTTGCATGCATATTTGAAATAAATATATGTGTATATGTGTTGAAAGTGTTCTAGATTTTTTTTTTTTTTTTTTGAGTGTCCCAGATTAGTGAGAAGCCCCCTCGCATCAAAAAGGCAAAATATAGAAATGGTAAATAAACATATGGTTACAAACAAGTTATACTGCAGACAAATATAATTACAGATAAATAAAATTACAGATAAATAAGATTACACATAAATAAGATTACAACACAGAACTGTTATTATAATAATTCATTGCAAAATTGTGCAATGGAATTATGCAATGGAATACCTTTCAGGTATTCCATTATTTCTGGATTTTCAAAATCTTCAACTATTACTTTAATTCTCATATCATCTCGCAGATACTTATTCCGCTTGTGCGGCGGTTCATCTCCACGTACAAATTGTTCATAACATTGATCAATTGTTTTTTGAACACGTCTGAGACCATCTATGAATTTCAATGTTATTGACAAGCCTGTAATATGTTTCAAAGAAAGAAGAATAGATAAGGATAAGCTAGTTGAAATGCAATAAAGTTTGAAATATGTTCAAACCTTTGGAATTTTCTTAAAATTTCAATTAGTTCGGAAATATTATTTGCACTTTTGAAAGACTAACAGTTTAGGACATTCTTTAAGGATATCAAATTAATAAAGTACGACGCCAGGTTTTTCTTATCAACGAAGTAATTCCTGTTGAATTCTTTGTTATAGCTTTTTGGGTTTCACATTAACATTTATTTTATATCTGTTATATTAGTCATATTACTTATTTATTTGAATCACGCTTCATATATATAACATATAAAATATCTATATTATATCAGGCATATCGCATTTATTTGAATGATGATGCAAACTTATTCAAAAAATAAGTAAAAATACGAAAAAAAAATATGGCGTCGAACCCCGCGTCGAACAGCCCCCGCGTCGAAACGTTGGCGTCGAACTGACCTGTACCGCCAGTGGTTGACACTTTTAGAGCAATCTTTTATGTTTTTAATGTTCTAGTCATCAGAAAATATTTTTAGAAATATTAATTTAGTACATATGGTATGAAAGACATTCAGAACCACATATATGTTAAAAAATATATATTTGATAACAATTTTTTTTTTTTTTTTTTTTTTTTTATGAATTTTTATTTGACACCCACTCAATGTTCCAGTAATTGACACTGACAGTTTTTCATTTAATCAGTAATTGGCACCCTATGTTCCAGTGTTTGACACTGCTAATTATTCATTGTACCAGTTATTAGCACCCTATGCTCCAGTGTTTGACATAAAATGTTAAAATTCTTATATGTAAAATATGATTTTCTTATTTTTCTTATTTATTATTTCGGGATAGATGTGAATTACTGGAGCATGCCAACCACTGGAGCACCTACCCTACATCCAATATTTTTAGAATACTTTGCACCTCTTGTATAAAAAAAAAAAAAAAGAAAAAGCTTGTTTTAAAATAAAGTACTTGTATGACTGTCACTTCTTTGATCCCCACTATTTCTGAAGAGTTTTTTTTTTCTTCGTTTAAAAACTAAAATTCTACAATAAAATAACACGAAAATAACCTTTCAAAAATAGTAATGCTTATTGGAGCTATATGCAAGACGATCCATGGTAAACACGCCAGAAGTTTGAGCTGAAGTGCCTAAATGGAGTAGTCATAATTAATGTTTCACATTTCCCTTTTTATTAAAAATATACAGTAGATTTGTAGGTATAATTGGTAGGTTTTCTAATGGAATTTAACAGAGTAAAAACTAAGTAACACAATATCTTCTTCTGTAAAGAGAAGTTAATTTTCCCCGCCTAATTTTGTTAGGGCACACCAGCAGCCGAGCGGTTCTGCGCTCAAAGCTGGTAGATGTGGGGTGCCGGGTTTGATACGAGGTCGATTCGAGGTCGTACTCGTTGGCTTAGCCACTTGGAGTTTTACGTGGTTCACTCCGAAACTTGCGTAAGTATGGGCTTAGACCCCTTAGAAAGACCCCCATGGAGGGTACTCCCCTCCAGGCCTAGGACCCTAGAGTAGTCAATCGGCCTTACTCCCAAAACACACACACACCTAATTTCGTTATTTTCAGATTTCATTTACAAATTTTTGTTAAAACCGCTTCTTTATATGTATATATGGATAGATATATTCTTATTTGCTTGAGTTGAATATCTTCTGAAATATGAGCATTTTTACGAAATAAATTTTAACTACGCATGCGCAAGATTTAAAAACGTTTAAATTGCATAATTTAATAGCCAAGGGTATTGAAGTACTTATATAAAAAAACCAAACAAATAAATCGTATAAATTTAAAACGTTATGATAGAAAAGGAACAGAATTTCAGTTCCTCTTTAAAACAAGTTCGAAAAATCATGCGGTATGCATTGATTATTAACATTTTCAAATGTATGTATTTGTTGTATCATATAAATTTCTATGTTCCTTACCTATGTTATCTCACAAAAGACCAACACAAAGACTGCAAGGCATAAAAATAGACTGATTGTTTTCATAATCACTCTTAAAAGTTCTTAAAAATGTTTAACGCAAAAGAAAATGCAGACCTGAAATTATAATTGCAGCCCTTAGTGTACCTGAATATTTTAGTGTTAACCCTGTAAATCTGAAGGTTAACCATATCATTCTTTATAAAAAACGTTATTTTAGCATATTAACAATAAATGTCAATTTCTTTGATATTTGCAGTAAAAAGTTATATAAATGTAATTTACAAAAATGACTTTCGTAAAACGTAATGCAATGGAATTTCTTTGGTATCCCTGTACACAAACCGTTTGTACAGGACATATTAATGCCGTTTTATATAGGAAACATTTTATAGTGAACTTCAATAACAAATATCAGTATTTAAAAATTCTGAATATATTAAATCCGCTGTGGGCGGTCAGGCAGACACATAGAAAAATGCGTAGTCGTACAGACAGATACACAAATTGAAATCATATTCACAATTAAAATTTGTAAGAGAGTGTTAAAAACGTTCAATATAAAAGAAAAATGCGATTCCAGATAATTTCCAATAGCCTTCAATTTATCTGAATATTTTTGTGTGGCCACTTAAATCCGATGCTAATCATACTATATTTTATAGAAAGCATTATTTTTTCCATATGAATAATATTTTAATTTTATTAGGATTTGTGCGAAGTAAAGTACTGCTTGTTGAAATACCTCTCGTAGAACACAATGTTTTGGAATACTTCAGTGTGTCTCTGTACACAAACCAGTATAGCCATTCCCTCCGTCTTCAATAGGGAACACCCAATCGTGAGCTTGAATAACATATATCAATTTCAAGAAATTAGATGAGTATTTACGGGAGTTAGAGTGGACAGACAGACAGACAGACAAACCGAAGTCATTAAAATTTTTCAACCTTGTTGGAAAAAGTTAATAAAAAGGAAGATGAAAAGGGGTTTTATTAATATTTATTTACAATCAGCGAACATGTATTACCATTGATTGAATCAAAATATCAAGAACGAAAAATCATGCTGTACGAATTAACACTTTCCAACTGTATATACTCCTTGCGTTCTTGAAACATCGATGTTATTTGCTTACGCTATCACACAACGGACAGACAGAAGAACACAAAGGCAGACAGTCACTCTAACTAAACTCATAATCAATCTTAAACATTGTTTGAAAGTGTTGAAAATGCTTAACACGAACGAAAATGCAATTTTGGCGATTTCTAATGCAGTTCCGACTTAATGCATTTGAACGCTAAACATATCACATTCTATACAAAAGATTATTTTAGAATATTAACAATAAATGTCAATTTCTTAATAAAAGCAATTATTTTCTATTTCATATGTATACTGGATACTACTGTCAATTGAATTTAAGGTTTCTAACAAGGGAACTCTTTCAAGTGATTATAACCGATTTCCTTCAAAAAATTACAGAATATAGTTTGTTGCACTTAATTCACTGGTAAAAAAATTAGCTGCTGAATCGCAACAGGAAAGCCGCAAAAAAATTATTAAACTTTACGTTTTGAACGCCAAATATGAAAAAAAGTCATCGCCAAATCACATTAACCTTCCTTAAATGATGCCAAAGAGCTGAAGTATAGGAGGGTAGTATTTTCTATCGCTCTAGGGGTTACTGAAGCAAGGAAGCCATCCCCTCCGCGGAGGATAAAAATTAAGATGTCCATGTCTCCGGAACATCTCTAAGTGTGGATATAAGACAGTCTTTAATTTCCCACTGCGTAGCTATAGCGCGACGTTAAAGCCCACCACCACTCAAGATATTTTCTGAAATCTAGAAATTTCTATTTAGAAAAAGTGACGTTATGTTTTATGTTAGATCCAATATTTTCAATTATTTTATGTAGTGTTTCAAAATTGCATTTATTTAAAATAATGCAATTTCAATTTCAGAGTTACTTTTACATTACTCCAGCTTATATATAATCTGGAGTAAATGTTTGAAGCTCTCGGCATGTGTCTATATATATAAAAGAGTACTTCCACTCACTTACTCACTCACTGACTCATCAACGCACAGCAAAATCTACTGGGGCCACTGACTCGAAACTAGGTCAGATTTTAGAACATGTGGTGTAAGCACCCCCTAAGAAGTGATTTTGCAAAATTCGCCCCCCAAGGGGGGGTGGGGAGGGAAGACGTGATTTCACAAAAAACGTCATATCTCAGAGAAAAAAACAGATATCTGTAAAATTTTTGCATTAAAACATAGCTAACACAAATGCCTAAAAATCAATTTCTGGAATTTTGGAAATTCGGTCCACAAGAGGGGGTGCGTGGCAAAATGTGATTTCACATGCGCAAAAAGTGATTTCTTAAAAACATTCATATCTCAAAGAAAAAAGCAGGTATACGTGAGATTTTTGTTTCATAATATAGCTAACATAAATACCTAAAAACCAATTTCTGGAATTTTAGAAATTCGGCCCCTAAGGGGGTACAGGGGGCAAAACGTGATTTCACAAAAACCTTTATATTTCAAAGAAAAAAACAGATATCCGTAAAATTTTTGCTTTAAAATATAGCTAACACGAATACCTAAAAACCAATTTTTGGAATTTTAGAAATTCAGTCCCCAAGGGGAGGGGAAGGAAGAAAAACATTCTCTATATTTTATCTTCTATATAATAATATAGATATTTCTTCTATAATAAAGTTTAAAAATAATTATTTTAATTTTTAATTGTTGCCAAAACAATTTACGAGTTGATTTATTTTACGACATAAAATATATTTGCACGCGAATAGTTAAAGAAATATTTAAAAATAGTTTTGCTTAGGCTATGACAAAATGACGTCATTATCAAAATTAAATAATAATAATAAAAATCCAACATATTTCTTCAAATTTTGTTCCGTAATCTTTTTTAACATACCACAATTTTAGATTTCTTTTTAATTGCGTTTTTATTTATTTATTGGCGCGTATAATACGTTTGGCATGAAAGCTAATTCAGCATTATATTCAGATTTACTTATTCATAATGTAGGGTGATTTTTTAAATTTTGATGCAAAAGTAGAAACGACATTTTTCGCCAAGGAGTCTACTTTAAGCCAAGTAGCCCATAAACAAATAAATTATAAAATATTGAGGGGGGGGGGGAAGGCTAGAAAGAAAGAAACAGAAACAATAACCTCATAAATTATGTATTTTTGTTTAAAATGGTGACAAAAATTTAAAAGTCACCAAGGGGAGCTATAATAAGCCTGTACCACGATAAGGATAAATATTTATTTATTTATTTTTCTATATACGAACCACTGTTAACTATGAAATACATATAGCCACAAAAAGTGAGTTTTTTCACAGCATATTGTAATATTATATTTCACGTGAAATTGCTGTCAGTTTATGGTCGACCGGAAAAATCGAATAAATATAGGAAATAACGTAAAAGTAAATATTATGTACAGTACGCATAGTGTTGTTCATATGTAACTAATATTCAAATATAGAAGGGCTACTTCATTTTTACTTTCAGAACACTATAGTGAGGAAAGTATTGTAATCATGTCAAAAATCCGAATTCGAGATTTTGATGTTTCTATACGTTTTGAGGTCCCCTGAGTCCGTTTTCACTATTTTTACGATGATGTATGTATGTGTGTGTGTATGTGTGTATGTATGTGTGTATGTCTGTGAGTACGTCTAAACGCTTTGTTCAATTAACCTGAAAGTTGGTACGCATATTGTAAGTCACCATAGTACGAACCCTATAGATTTTGGTGAATCTAGCACTTATAGTTTTTTTACAGGGACACAAAGAAAAATTCTTTATCATTATGGCCTATGGGAGCAAAATCTTAAAAGTGCGATAGCATCTAAACGCCTTATTCAATTGAGCAAAAAATTTATACACATATTATAGGTCACAAATACTCAATCTGTATAGATTTTGGAGAATCTAGCACTTATAGTTTTTTTTACAGGGACACAAAGAAAAATTCTTTATCATTATGCCTATGGGGCCAAATTTTTAAAAGTGTGATAGCGTCAAAACGCCTTATTAATCTGACAAAAAATTTGTACACATGTTATAGATCACAGTTGAACTAACTGTATAGACTTTGGTGAATCTAGCACTTACAGTTTTTTTACAGGGACACAAAGAAAAATTCTTTATCATTATGGCCTATGGGACTAAATTTTTAAAAGTACGATAGCATCTAAACGCCTTATTGAATTGAGCTGAAAATTTATATGAGTATTATAAATCACTGTTGCACTAACTATAAGCATTTGGTGAATTTAGCATTTATAGGTTTTTACAGGGACACAACGAAAAATTCTTTATCATTATGATCTATGGGCTCAAAGTTCAGTAGCGTTAAATAAAACATCGTGTAATAGATGGAGAAAAATACTCAAACACTCTATTATGGTTTTCTCTCTTTTGTTTGTTTAACAACTCCTCTTTCTTTACTTTTTCTACAAAACTGTTAATTACTCAATGTTCGGAAAGTCGAGTGGAGTCACTCCAGATTTTTTTCGATACTGTCTGTTTCGAAATTGTTATCTGATAAGCACAAAAGTGAAAGCCCGCTGGTATGGCAATAGCGACACACACCCGAAGCGAGCTTTTGAGCAATTTCAATGAATTTTATTTTTATTTTTTATCTATAAAGCGATATAGAAAAGAATTTTCTTTAAATATAGTGACCAGCCAAGCGGGTAAAATTTTTCCGAAGAAATCCATAGGAGCTGAGGTCACAATTTTTAGTGTGTGGCTTTTTTACTTGTATCCAACATCCATTGCAACGGGATTTTGAGAATTTCCCCATTTTCCCTCCTTAAGGAAGGGAGAGCAATAAAGACGTTTCCAAGCATAACCTTGCTTAAAATTATCGCAGTAAGATTAATTTTTATGTGTGGGTTGATTATGCATTCTCAACACGCACTATCAAGTAATTTTACGAAATTTCCCTCTGCCTCCCTCCTTTTAAGGTCGGAGTGGTGGCAAAAACACGTTTTTAAGAGTAACTCTGTTCCAAAGTACCTCAGGAAAGCGATTTTTTGATATGTCGGTTGGTTACGCGTACTGAACACGCACACTACAAAGGGGTTTTGTGAATTTCCACCCTACCGGTCTTGGGAGGGGAGGTAGGGACAAAAAAATGTACCCATGTATAACTCTGCACTAAATTATCTTAGGAAGGAGATTTTTGATGTGTGGGTCGGTTATATGTATATCTAACTCACAGTATAAAGAGATTTTGCAAAATTCCCTCCGCCGTCCCTCCTTCATGTGCAGGGGGGGGGGGACACATGTTTTAAAACATAATTCTTTTTCAAATAATCTCAGGATCTCGATTTTTTTTATGTCTGGTTAGGTATGCGTATGCAAGATGCACTATAAAGGTATTTTGCGGAATTATCCCCTCCCCTTCTCTTCTGGTGCTGGCGGGGGCAAAAACAAGCTCAAATACACTCCAGATTACCTTAGAATGATGAATTTTGATGAGTGGGTGTTGGTTAAGTGTACGCAGTATGCACTTTGATGGGAGGAAAGTTTGCGAAACTTTCAACATTACCCGTGAGGGAGGGGGAGTAAAAATTAGGTAAGGTACTGCCGAAGGCATTGGGGCTCGAGATTAAAAAAGTGTGGGGAGGCAGAAAACTGCTGCCGAAGGTAGCGGGAACTTTAACTTACATTTTGACTGATTTCTATCCTTTTTTTTGAGATTTTTTTTATTATTAATGATATGAAATATTGAGAATTCATTTCGATATAATGACCAGCGAAGCGGGCAAAGCCTGCTAGTATTTATATAAATTTGCAGACGATTTAAAAACTAATCTGATTTATAGGTTGGTTCGCTACGTTTTACGTCGCACTAGTGCTGTGTAATGAGCAATTGGCGACCAATATGAATTATAATATTTGAATGAACATTTAGTTATTTGAATAGTTGATTGAAATTAATACTAAAATTAATAAATCAAAATCAAAATATTTAATATATTTGAGGTTGAGTAGGTTTTAAGTTTTAATTCGCACTACAGCTATGCAAAGGCGACAGTCTGGGATATATTCCTAGAGATGGTCCTTAGATGTGCTATTACAATTTTGATCTTTTACGGAGGGTTTATTTAAAATTGGAAAATATGTTCATAACTACTACTTTATGGCTTCTTACATTTCTGGCAATTTATTTTATATACGTTTAACGTTTACGAATAATAATATAAAGAATTTTGTAAAAATATGCATTAGAATTTTATAGGGAATTTTATAGAATTATTAACTGCGAAATCTTGTTGTTCTAAAAATAATTGTTATGCTGAATGCAGACCCTCTGTAGCCGAGTGAGTATGTCACCCTTGCTAATCGCCTTCAAGTGTTGTAAGGGTTACATACAAACGGAACGCTTGCAACTCCGATGACGTAAATTTTGCAAATTTTTTGCAAATTCAGTCGGCCGTAAAAGTATCCGAGCATTAGCAAAAATTCCTATGTAAAAAAAGTACACTTAATGCAGTTTTGTTAAATAAATCCTTGTCGAATCCTGTTCTTAGTCAGTCTAAGAACACGATTCGACAAGGATTTATTTAACAAAACAGTCTTAAGTGTGCTTTTTTATATAGGAATTTTTGCTAGTGGTCGGATACTTTTGCTGCCGACTGTAGTCATACATTTGGAACACTTGCAAACGGCTTTGCAACCGGAAGTGTTTCATTTGTATGTACCCCTAAAAGAATGGGATGGATGGATGGTTGGGTTTTACGTCGCACTAGTGCTGCGCAGATGGACAATAGGCGACGGTCTGGGACACACCCCTAGAGGTGGTCGGGAGACATGCCATCACAATTTTGATCCTCACGGAAGGGATGTAAAAGAATGGGTTCGATTCCTCAGCTGACCCAGGGTGTTTTTATATTTTTATTTTTTGTATTTTAATCGGGTTATGTTATATCTGTCCATCTCGACGAAATTTACAGGGGTATGGGGCGGGTGATGTCGAGTCAAACATACAAATCGGATGTCTATATTAAAAATAAATAACATACAGTCGGTAACAAAAGTGTCCGAACACTAGCAAAAATTCCTATGTAAAAAAAGTACACTTCGTACTCTTTTATTAAATTAATCCTTGTCGAAGCCTATTCTTAGTCAGTGTAAGAACATGATTCGATAAGGATTTATTTAACAAAACCGTATGAAGTGTACTTTTTTGTATAGGAATTTTTGCTAGTGTTCGGACATTTTTGTTACCGGCAATACGCAGAATGCAATCATTTATCACCTGCAGATGTCACCAGACCATCCTCAAAATCGCAAACCATCGCCAATATAGTGCAGTACTAGTGCGACGTTAAACCCAATCAACAAACAGGTCGAAATGTAGGGTAGAATCATAAATCGTCTCCAATTGCTCATTGCGTAGCTCTAATGAGATACTGGATCTACACAACTCATAGTCTGTTGAGTTGCTTGTTCGTCGAAGGTTGGTACTGCCCAATAAAATGATCAGACTTGTAAGAAAAAAATGTGTTCGGATACGAAATTCTTTCATTTTAGTTAAAACAGCTTTGTGTTTTAATGTTTTATTTTATTTAAATTTATATAAAAGTCTTGATCATATATTTTTCAAATACCGTTATTAAAAACTTGGAGTTAATGCTCTTGCAATTGTTATTGACGCAGCTTATTTAATTGAAATATTAATTATTATTTAGAATTTCGACTAAGTAAGTCTCAATCTGGTAAATTACCTGGTTTTTGTTAACTATTCTGAATTCTCAAGTGCTCGACAGCGTATGGAGTTCGTTTGACTATCAAATAGAAAGAAGAACATCTACATCTATTAAATCTTCATCGCAATGAATTTCCGAAGAATGAAGTCGCCAAACAGGTGCTTTTTTGGAAATATTGCAGACATGCTTGCATTTTTAATAATTTTTTATAGTTTATCTGTTGCGACTCAGCAGCTAATATTTTAGGAAGATGCTATTCATGACTGAATCTTATGCCAGAATTTCAAGAAAATCGGCGATTATTACTTCAAAGAAGTTCCCTTGTAAGACATGGTCAATATTGTGATGAGATATGTCGATAAGCGTGAAGGTGTCGTCAACGTAACGGGTCCAAAAAGGAAAAGACTTTTCCTTTTCCTTTTTTTCCCCCGGATTTTTTAGTGGATGTTTGTAAAAATAGCAGATTTGTTAGTGGATGTTTGTAAATAGAGGCAGTGATACCAACTGTAAGGATTTGTCCCTACGCGCAGGGACTTTCAGCAGTTATCTTCAAAATGCTGAGAAAGAGTAGGAATTTTTTGTAGGCACTCTTTCTCCATAGGACATGTTCATGTCAGTATGAGGATGAAAAATACATCCTACGGACGTGCAGTGAAGTACGGATTGTTATCATGAAAGTAGGGACTTTTACCATCAATGTAAGGACATTTTAAACTATCCATACGGACATGAGAATATTTGAGTTTTCAACACTGTATAGAGGTTATATAGAGATTTTATAGAGGTTATGTAGAGAGGTTATAGAGTTTTCAAAATCCATTCAGTGAGCTATCAGATTTCGCCAAGATGCTGCTGGTTTTACCATGGTGGTATTACGCTGATGTAGAAAAAAAAGAGCCTTCAGTATGATGAATGTTGTCAAAACGTCCCATAGAAATAGAATGAAAACTGAAAAGATAAACTCTATTTTAAATCAGGACTGCAACGCGTAAATAATTGGTACCATAACTGTGATTTGCTACAAAACATTCTAAAATAAATTAGAACGATAGCTGCATACTAAGTGTTTCAACCACAGGATCGGAGAAGGATGAAGACGATAAAATAGTGTAGACGAAATATTTTTATAAAACTTTTGTTAATTAAGAAGGTTATCGTTAATTGCTTAAGTAAATGTGCAATGTATTCATTAATTACAATGTACATTTAAATAATTGATTTTTTGTTTTGTTATTTAAATTCTCAATGAAAATAATGAACAATAAATTCTCAATGAACAATAAATTCTCGTGTTGATGATAGCCAGAATAACGCATTTCCGAGTAACTGAAAGAAAAGTGGCGCAGATCATAGAAAACACCTTAAGAAACATCGTGTCATGCTTAAACAAACCGAGTAACCGGCAAAAGTTATTCGCATTGCATTTGGTTACTCGGCGTGTTGGTGTTAACTGCTTTAGTTACTCGAAAGAGAGGGTAGGACAACGTGCGCGTGCACACACACACAGAGAGAGAGAGAGCAATCGTTAAAAACTTGTTTTTCGGATTCAGATTCAGGGGACCTCAAAACGTGTAAAATTAACAAAAAAACTGGACTTCGAACGTTTGACTCCAAAAACAATACTTTCTATAGATGAGTAAGAGAAAGATTATAATAGATAAGTGAAAGTAAATATGCAAACAACATAAATTTCCTTTCTTGAGCCAAAAAATAAAACTTATTTCTCCACGTATGATGGTATTTTAAAAATGCAAAACATATCACCTTTAAATTTTTGTATTTAATTTTTCAGCGAATATCAAAGGTTTTTGAAGTATAGCAACTTAATATTCATATACAATTCGCCGCCTATTTATCGAAAATTTATTCTTTTGAAATCTGTATCCTTTCCCTTTTCCAACCGCAAGGCATACGGAAAAGGATTACCTGAATTTTTGCCTCGTATGTTTCCTATGTACATTAATGTCATGCATAATTCATGCATTTTCGTGGAGTGTTAATGGTTTTTTTTTCTTATTTCACTCGCTGAAGCCATTTATGTGGTTTCAGATTTTGAGTATTATCATGAATATCTCATCAATCTGTCTTTTTGAATTCGGAGGTTTTTCTAGTGCAGTGTTACGCTGTCAGCATTAATAAAAAGGATTTACTTGTTAATTGATTTTTCTTTTAATTTAATCCTCGAAATATTCTCAAATATTTGTCTTCAGGTTGTTGAATTTACACGTTCTCAGGTATCTAGGACACTGTTTGACATTTTTTAATAAAGTTTCCATATGGATATATGTATCTGTGTATGTAATAAATTTTGTGGCAGCACAAGCTCTAGAATTAATCCACAAAACTTCACGTATAAATTTGTGTAGCTTCACATTGATATAAATTAGTGTGTATTAATCTTTCGTAAAAATCGACCGACAGGTTTATGACAACCTGATTTTTTCATAATTTTTAATTACGATATGACAAAAAATGCTTTGGGTAAATGAGAAAAAAACAACAATAATAATAAAATTAAAAGGAATAATTTCCAATAGTAAATAGTTTTTGCATATACAAGTAACATTACTGACCTTCTTTCGGAAAAATAAATTTTTAATATGAATATATTTCAAAAGAACTTGTCAATGCTTTTTAAACTAATGGTTGAACAATAGATATGCAATAATTTCAAACAATTATTCTTTATAGATAATTTTAATAATAATAATAATAATACACAGCAAATTTCCTTTTTTTTTTTTTTTTTAAATTACCCTACTTCTGAGTTGAAAGTAGTCTGCATTCGTCATGTGAAAATAATTTTAATAATTTGCACTGCGTGAATTTGCATAGGAAAATATAAATTTTTGCGCTATCCTAGTGATGGGAAAGGTTTGAAAAAACCGTGAAATATTGATTTTTTTTTTTTTTTTTTTGAGTTTTTTACTCAAAAAAATCTGAAATTTTCAAATTTCTAGCTTAAAATAACGTATTCAGAAATTGATAATATTTACATTCCGATGCTTTTTGTTTTTGAAATATTTTCTCATGTTTATTATCTTACATGAAAACACTAACTTTGATAATGTTCATATTTCAAAAATAAAGTTTTAACCAGGGCATAATCAAATGGTAATCCTGAATTTTTTTTTTAGTATAATGCGACCTCCTTCCCATCACATTCATTTGAAATTACTTATTTTTTCAAAGTTCCTTTGTACTTTTGTCTTTTTTCTTGAATATATATCCTTAGACTTGTCTAACTGTATTTTACAGTATAGACATATTTATATATTTATATAAACATAATTTATTTCACAATTTACAAAAATTATGTTTAAAAACCTACTTGATTTATGTCTCTTACGTCTGACTTAATAACTTTTATATTATAAAAAATAATAATAAATAAATAAAATATATCCTTTAAATGTAACTTAAAATTGAACTTTTATTTTATCTTTGTGATTAAATTCCTTTAAAGTCAGAATTTGAATTAGTCCAGCATCGATTCCGGTAATCCAAATTTTGCTCGAGCCCGACATGCAATAGGGTTCGGGTCTGGTTGACTAATGTTTTATTTTTTTTTTTCTTGTGCGTGGAGCTCAGTTCCTGTTGACTGATTTACTTTTCTTATGGGTCGGGTTGACAGCGAAATCGCAAATTCGCTGTACCCTATTTGTCTGATAGTTGGAAATTTTACATTCGGTCCACATTTTCTTCATTTTTCTACAGTTTTCACAACTAGTGTTTCTAAAATTCCTATTGGCCACTGCCCCCACCTTCCACATAATTCTATTGGTTGAGCTGAACCTGGTTCCTTATATATAATATGAGCATTTCTCTCTGAATTCTTTATGCACTGAAGACAGTACGCTAAAGGCTACCTAAAAAGCTGTCTGCTTCCCGAATATTTTTCTCTGGAGTTTTGACATTGTAGTTTTTACTGGTTTTAATAATTTACCCTTACCTCATAATGAGTCGGAACTATTCTGGTGTCTTGTAACCCAATCAGTTGTGTTAACCATACTTTATTTTACTGGGGGGAGGGGGAGGAAATGTGTATCTTAATAATATATATTAATTTTATTGTATTTTATGTAGTTTTATACAGGTATTAAATCATTCTTTAAAAATGTACCTCATAGTATATAATGCATCGAAAATCTTTTGTAAGTCCCTATACAAGATTAGTTGTGTTATTTATAATATTTTCAACATAGAACATACTTAGTGAACTTAAAGAACGCATATCATTTTGAAAATTCTTATGGAAGTTAGAGCGTAGCCATACGGATAATTATTTTGTGTTGACATTAATATATTTATAAGTTTTATAATAATAATAAATGAAAAAGCTATTGTTAGTACTCAAAGTACTTTTTTTTACGCATATTTTTATGTAGTTACGCAAAAAAAAGACACAAAATGGCTCAAGACTAGATTGTAAAATTTTCTCATTTTCAATTTAAAATTTTGTGTACAATTGTGTGCACTTCGTAGATAAATATTCTAATTGTTTTTTATGAATTAAGAGTGTATTTCTTTTGTGCAATAGCTTTTTTTCCCCCCTGATAAACTATTCATCTATATAGTCATGCCAATTTTATCCCAATCCTTGAGATGCTTTCCAAAGTTCATCGAGTGTTCTTGGATGTCAAGTCTTGTCTAAGATTATAGTTTCAGAGAAAACGAAAACATTCGCAGGAAAAGTGGCAGACTTTCTAATTCTATACATATAATCCTGAAAAATCAGCTTAAATTTTATCATTAAAACTGATCAAGCTACTTCGTCTTAAGAGTGCTCCACCCTTCTTCTATGTTAATGCATAATTTTTTTTAATAAATACAACTATAGAAGCACGGAGTTCATTACAAAAATTTTAAATTATTCAATTATTATAGAATTCAGTTAAAGCTTTTTTACAGCGTGCGAGACAATTTTCGTTTTAATAAAATTACATACATGGAATTTAAGTGCGTGTATATTCATATTTACTGTAGAAACTTTTCCCCATCGGAAACTCTCAAAAGAATTCGTATACATTACTGTCTAAATCCGTATGAAAATTTTATCTTTACGGCTTATAAAGGAAAGTTTTATGGAATTCATTTTGATAATATTTTTCTTTTTTATACAAAATTAACGAAATTTGTGTCAATGAACTTTACAGTAATTTGATATGCTGGAATAATATGTAGCATTATTCTATACATATAACCCTGAAAAATCAGCTTGATTTTATCATTAATACTGATCAAGCTACTTCATCTTAAAAGTGCTCCACCCTAATTTTTTATGTTAATGCATAAAGTACATGGCTACCAAAAAGAAAAAAAAAAAAAAAAAGTGCCAACTGAAGTTTAGTTGCATTTTATTGGGTGTAGTAATCAATTTTTAAGCGTATTTCTAAGAAATAAATACGTAACTGAGATCTGAAAATATACCTATTTATTTACCGAAGTATATTTCATCATTTTCTGACACTTTCTGCCATGATTTGTTCATTTGACTTGATGTCAGGAATATAAATGATTCATCTTTTAACGGAATGAATTCATCAACTCATTTTTGTACTTCATCAAATGTACAGAAGACAAAGTATTGTGCACCGAATTTAACAGATTTATTAGCATGCTTTTGTAGCGCTTTTCCCTTGGTGAAATTTGTAACGAATGCAGTGACGAATAAGTGACTTATCGTTAATATATTTGACATCTTCATCTTTAAAATTTCAAATTTACTTTAACTTTTTGCACAGCCTCTGCCTCGATTTGCGAGCTCTGAGCCAGTAGCTGTCACATGTCACAAACGAGGTGTATTGATTGGTATGCTATTTTGTGATAAACATCACACAAAAATAGCTTTATAATTCATTAGTACACCAAATAATAACGGAGGGTAAATATACTCCAAATAATAACGTATATCTGTACCCTAGAGGTAAAAGGACATCCTGTCCATTTGGTGAAAGAGTTATCACCCTGTCCTTTATATGAATTTTTAGATTTACATAGAGGCATTAAGTACTAACGTCTAGTTACTATAAAGGAGATAAGACAGTGAAAAATAAAACCAGAAATTATGAGGTTTTTGCGTGGGAAGAAAATATGACGTCAAAGCTGCCATTTTTCATCGCCAAGCTCGTAAAATTTTGTCATCAAATAACGAATTTCGTCGCCAAGTCAAAAGTTTCGTCGTCAACTATCAAATTTTGCCGCCAAATCACAAATTTCATTGCTAAGTCGGAATTTTTTTTTACCAAATTGTATATCTTTATGGCTTCTATTTGTTGAATAATTATGAAATTGGATTTTAAAAAAGTGAATCATTTACTGACCGATAAATCTAGCCTAAAATTTTAAGTAGAATGAATAGTTGTAGTTGATAATTAAATTTCTTGAAAACAGAATAGCAACGTAAATAATGCAATGTGTGGGAACAAAGCCATTGACTAAGTATGTGTTAATGCATATGTAGTAACATTAACGTAAAGAAATGTTATTTGCCTTTACCTTTACCTTAATTTTGCCCTTTACCTTTAAGCTTGCCGAAGCGGGATATTTTTTTTTCGTAGCAAATGTATTTCATTGTAGCAAATCAAACACATGGCGATAACTATTTTCATAAAATGGACACGGTATCCTTTACATAGGTGCCAAGTGTACTGTTTTTGGCGGGAGACTTCAAACCGGAAAAATTTTATAGCTGTTTTCGGTAATGATAATCATCGAAAATATATGTCACATTTTCCATTTAAAAATACTGGTGTAAATTCTGATTTAAAAGTTTAAAAACTTAGCAGCTCTGTCTTTATTTTCGAAGTACAGATATAGAGTGCATTGATAAATATTAGCTGCTGGAAACTGGGAATTTGTATCATGTATGTTATGTCGGTGTGCATAAAAGAAATGATCGTTATACTGAGAAGTGCTTCATAAAGAGTATGTAAGACAATTTTCTTCTTTAATAATTTTAATTTCGTATCATTTTTTTTCTCTAGGTCACGTTTTCTGGCAACAAAGTATTCCATCTGAAGAAGGAAACATACTGAGTAAATTTCATCCAACCACAGTTCACAATGGACGAAGCTTTCTAATCGGTACCTGCGGAGACAATTTAGTTGTAGTTGATGCCCACAATGGAAGTAAAGTTTCCGAAGTCAAACTTCCCTGTGAAGCTCCATTCGAAATGAAGATAGTTTCCAACAAAATTAACGATAGTTCTACCACTTGGAATTTAATTTGCGATTACGGAGATTCAGTAGGTAAGCAAGTTAGATCTTTATTAATGCATAGAAATTTTATTGAACAGATACAGAAAAATTTAGAAACTTTTTTATAGTCGTTTTAGATATAAATAGAATTGAAGAGTTCCCTGAAAAGAAGAGGTAGTTCCAATTTGTGGCAATAAGGATGTAGCTCGAATTAAAGACTCTCTAAAATAATACTACGGCTGGCAAATCAGCCGCCATCTTTGACTCGGTAGAGGCCAACTTTCTCGCTTAGCGCATTTATCACATCTAGTGTATGTTCTTAATCTCATAGTATATCTAGGGAATATAAACGTTTTGTGTCCTTCCTGGAGTGTTTTAGCAACCTCTTATAGCATTTGGAAATAAATAAAAATAAGAGCTCAAATGTTGAACTTGATGACTGAAACAATGGCTACCACTTGATAATCTACTTCCCATACAGCGCAGAATGTTTCAGTTATGTTGCAAAATGCATACAAACTTTCAAAAACGTAACACATTTTAATATGTTCTCCGATACCTTTCTGAAACACGCGCTCTTTTCTATGTTCCCTCTGTTATGTGATTGAAACGTTTCTGTTACGTATCTGATTTTTTTGTTACGATCTCGGACATTTCTACGCTTATGAAAGTAATCGGAAAGCTGTTTCTGTAATATTTACAATGTTTCCATGTTATATCGCAGTTACGTTTCTGAAACATTTTGTGCTGTAAGGGTTACTCCTGGGTGCATGTGACAATCTTATGACAAGGGGGAGAAAAAAGAAAAGCGATAGCTTGTATAGTATAAAAAACCAATGTTAGTTATCTTATGTGGAAGAAATATTTTTGAGTGAAAATATTACTCTAATATGTAAAAAACAATTATGAAAGTTAACCAAAATTTCTTGTATAGCTAAAAACGTTAAATTAAAACCAGTATGTTGTGGCCACCACATGATTCTGTGTTTTTCTATATGAATTTACTCAGTCAAAACAATTTGTTACAATTGTTTATTTAAATTATCTTCCCTGGCGAATGTAGACTATTTTCATTCTAGACAATTGTAACATCAGATATCCAAAGAAAGTAAATTTTATTCTCTGTATCAGACATTTTTTTTTCTTTTTTAATGAAAAATTACCGATAATTTTATTTTAAATTATCACAGATCAATAGTTCAACCATTCATTTTAAAGATACTGACGAATTTTTTTGCAAGATGCCCATAATTGGAATTTGACCCCTCCTGCTGGATTTCCCCCGAGTGGGAAAGTCCCTCCATGAGGGGGTACTACTGAGAGGGTGGGGGAGTACCGATGCTCACAGACTTTTACAGAGACTTTTTCACAGTTGACTAGCACTATTATAAATAATTCTTTTTAATTTCCTAGTAATTCCTTGTCGGCACGCTGGTGTGTCAAAGCGTTTTCTCGTTCACCGCAGGACATCGCACATTTGTACCACAATGTCCTAGAATGTATTAAAAATTGTGATTTTGGGCTCAAGATGGTATATTATGTCCTTCGGATTTGAAATATTCATTTGTAGGATTTGAGCACGCGTTTGCACTTCCCGTCACGAAAGACTTAAAAACATCTATTTGTACATTCCATTAAAAACATCCACATTTGTAACAGACTGTAATTGTGTTTCTAATCAACATATTGGAATTCAAATAAATGTCTTAATTAATATGGCTGTATATCACGATATTTGACAATGATTTTAATTTAGCTAAAATAGTCGCCAATAGGGGGGGGGGGGGGATACATATATAGGGTAAGTGCACCAGTGGTTGAAACTTTTAGAGTAATTTTTTATGTTTTTAATGTTCTAGTCATCAGAAAATATTTTTAGAAATCTTAAGTTAGTACATATGGTATGAAAGACATTCAGAACCACATATATGTTAAAAAATATATATTTGATAACAATTATTATTATTATTTTTTTTTTTTTTTTATGAATTTTTATTTGACATCCACTCAATGTTCCAGTAATTGACACTGACAGTTTTTCATTTAATCAGTAATTGGCACCCTATATTCCAGTGTTTGACACTGCTAGTTATTCATTTTACCAGTTATTAAGCACCCTATGCTCCAGTGTTTGACATAAAATGTTAAAATTCTTATATGTAAAATATGATTTTATTATTTTTCTTATTTATTAAATATTTCGGCATAATGTCAATTACTGGAGCATGCCAATCACTGGAGCACCTACCCTATATACATTTTTTTTTTATTATTATTCATTAAAATGTAGTGATTAACGAAGCGGACATTGTCTGCTAGTTTAAAATAAGAAAAACCAAAATTTAATTTAAACTTCTTTGAATATATCTTCAAAGAAAAAGTCCGATATTATAATTTTATCAGTGTGCATTTTGTAGGCCTTTTTCGAGTGTTTGACAAATACCTTTAAACCGAATATTTTCAATATTTTATAAATTGTATGGAAATTGCAAATAATCAATATTCCCTTTCATCGTCGTTTTCCTGGCTTATTTACGTGCGGCGAATGCTAAAATTTCGCGTGTTTCTTTTGGTATATTGATTTTCGGTATATTACCATGAAAACCGATAAATGCATAAGCAGAGGTGAATAGTAGTAATTTTAGTGATAGATATAGAGAACTTCGTTTTTACATGAATGCATTATTTGAGTTCAGAGGTTTTATTGAAAAATTTTTTTGGAGTAAAATTTATTTTGAGTGTTTAGCTGTTAAAAACTACTATTTAAACAGATATTAGGCATATTAATTTTCATTAATTTTTTGCATAATAACCATAAACCTGTTAGAATTATTTGCACTTCTTTTTCTTTTAATACTTTTCAACGAAGTTGAAAAGTAATTAACTTCAGTTTGTCTGCCTGTCTGTCTGTCCGTCCGTAAACGTGACGAAAGTTGTGAATGAGGCGAAAAAAATAAACTCATGATGAATTTCATTATATTGACCGAAATATAAATTTGTATAAGTTTTTAACTATCGTTAATTTCAGATTTTAAAAATATTTAAGTATAATCTTTTGCGAAAGATGGATAAACAACCAGCTGGTGTGTTCATTAAAAACAAAAAATCACTGCCGATATTTCACTATAATGAACATCCGAAGCGTAATTGCCTTTAGGAATTCTTTGCTCTTTAATCACATGTTTAACTTCAAGTAAGGGGCAAATAGTTCATCGAATAAATTTACTTTTCGAGAGGTACAGAGGGGCAGAATTAATCATTATAAATACCTATATTCTTATACTGATAGTTTCATCTATGTGAGTGAGTAAAAATAATTACATTAATATGATAGTTAGTGTAGCAAAATAATGAAATGCAGTCACTTATCATAAAAGCATTGATTTGATGGATTAATCGGCAATTTAGACTAATGCTCAACTAATGTGTTATGACCATTACGAAACTTTCTGTAACAGTGTATAATAGTGCCACCTATCGGATCATATGAACAAATATATAGTCAGCACAGCTTTTCGCTACAAAGATTTTAATTATGCAATTTGACGTAATTTTAACTAGGGGTGGGAATCGATTAAGAGTTTTAACTGGGTTAATCGTAGTTCATTAATCGATTAATCAGTCTATTAATCGGATTTTTAATCGGTTTTCATTTTTCTTTATATAATTTTATTTCAATGATGAATAAAACTCTCATATTGTGTGTGTGTGTATATATATATATATATATATATATATATATATATATATATATATATATATATATATATTATTCATAAGTTTGACTGAGATTTTTTTTCAAAAATTTTTATCTAATCAATTATATCTGTTTCATTGCTGAAATTTAAATCAATTTTCAGAGTAATAATTGGTGACTTTAAGTGTTAATTTTAAATAAATATTTTCACTTATTAATTTTTTTTTTTTTTTTTTTTTTTTTTTTTTTTTATAAATTAATTTTTCAATTAATTTTGAAAGAAACATTAAATGAATTTACACATATTTTTGTTTTATATTTGTAAGCCTTGTCCATGTCGCTTGTCACTATTTCTAAATGAACTTTCAAGATTCCATATCATTATCATAAAAATCTTAAATTCTTATATTTTAGTACATCTTTGTCACTTCGGACTAGAACACAGAATGTTATTTTCTGTTTCTACTTCAATAGTTACTATCAGCAATTCTGAACAGACAATAAACGCTTGAAGATATTGTGAAACTCTGTTGAAATTTCCCCCATCAGAGGGATAGTGGAAATCTCAATTCCTTCTCCCTTTTTAATTTTTAGCATTTCTATTTTTTGAGAGCTTCATGTTTCTGAGAATACTATTACCCTAGCCAACACTTTCTGTAGACGGCTACAGACAGGTGGTGTAGCTCCTGCATGCACATGGAGCGGCATTTTGTTTAATAACTGTCCTCTCCTTTTTCTCAATCAACAAAAGTGCAACAACTTCTTTTGAGAGGTTTTATTTATTTTTATTTATTTATATTTATTTTATTTATTTTTATTTTTTATTTTTCATTATTTGATGGATGTTTCTTAGAATGTTTCTTAGCAAAATATGCGAAAAAATATTTTGTAGGCAGAACAGTATTTTTACTTTAATTCGTAGTTTGAAAATTTTAATCGGATTTTTAAATTTTTTAATCGAATTAATCGATCCGATTAACTCGATTAAAAAAATTGATCGGGACTAAGCATTGATTAACCGAACCAATTAATCTATTAATCGGCACAGCCCTAATTCTAATTGATTAATGCTGAGATACAGCATTCTGAAAAATCCCAAGAAGTTAATATCAGCGTTCCTTGTCACTTTATACTGTTACAACGGATTGTCTTTTCCCTACCTCAGTAGTTCTGTTGCAGTGAAAATAGCTTCACAGGCAAAGTGAAAATAACGAGGCAGTTCATTCACTTTCAGTGAGGTCAGCTTTAGTAACAAATTTGGCGATTTAGTGTCCAAAGTTGGCTACTTAGTGACCAAATTTGGCGAAAAATGGTAGTTCAGGGTACCCGAAGTTTTGATGTTCTCTAACTCACGGGTACCTAGATTTCAAAATTTTAATGGGATTCTCGATGGAATTATCGCCAAGCCCATTTTTAAAGGGTACAAATAGGAGTGAGTTGACTTCTGCGAGAGACTATGCAGTCACTGCGATTCGGAGTTTTTAGGAGACCTATTCTGAGCGATTGCACTTTGAGGATTGTGTTCTAAGCGACTGAACTTTGTTTGTGAGCTAGCGCAGATTTCTACTCTGGAGTATTTGGTGTTATTTACTTTACTCCTGTAGAACGAGTGACTGTTTCCTTGGGCTGTTCCAGAATATTCGTCGAATAGTGACTTTTGTTGTGCGAATGACAGCCACTAGAATATTCGATGAAATAACAGTACTACTGGACTGTTTTCGAGAACATTCGTTGTAATAAGTTTTCCTGTACTGATTCGAGAAGTGAAGCTCAATAAAGAATATTCATAGACTAGAACCTAACTTTTTACGAACTGCTTTTTTATACATGACAGTCAACAAGTTTTTTATAACAATATATACTTGAATTGAATCGGTATTTGTTATTGTTACATGCTAAAACTAGGGATCTTTAGGATAAAAAACTCGTTCATAGATACTAAACTAAATATTTACGAATAGCTCGTTTATTTTTTAAAGTGATGTCTAAATTCGGCGTATTTTTGTTGTCTTTCTCTGATGGGTCTGAAATGGTGAGAACGCTGTTTTGCTGTATGAAAAAATAGTCTCTCATTAAAAATAAATGTTAAGTTGTAAACTTTCAAGAAAAAACTAGTATGTTGTGTCTACCACGACTTTCTTCTATATTTTCCCATACAAATTCACTCAGTAACAATATTAAAAAAAAAAAATCTATATATATATATATATATATATATATATATATATATATATTGTTAAAAGTAAAAAAAAAAAATCGATAACTTTGTTTTAAATTTTCACATATTTATAGTTCAACCATTCGTTTTAAAGGTATTGACGAGACCTTTCGAAAGATACCCATCTTGAAAATTTAACCCCCCCCCCCTGGCGGGTACTGCCCCACATGCACAAAATTTTTTTCCTTATTAACTACTATTATAATCAATAATTCATATTAATGTTACAATCACAGGTTAAGAATAACTCTCATTATGTACATTTATACGAAATTTTGTCCTATACTGCCATGTTAAAAATTTAGAAAAAATACGATCACAGCGCCTCTTGTTGAGCGATTGATCCCCAAATCTAATCAGCACTAGTTTATGTGAGGGGCCAACTAAATACCAAGTTTGGTTAAATTTCGTTTACCAAAAAAAAAAAAAAAAAAAAAAAAAAAAAATTAAGATTTTTTTTTCCCAAGGTTTTTATTTTGTAAAAAGTAAAAAAAAAAAAAAAAAAAAAAAAAATCGATAACCTTGTTTTAAATTATCACAGATTTATAGTTCAACCATTCGTTTTAAAGGTATTGACGAGATCTCTCGAAAAGATACCCATCTTGAAAATTTACTCCTCTCGAGGGGAGACTTCCCCCCCCCCAGGGGGGTTGACGGAGTTCCTACACATACAAAAAAAAATTTCCCAGTTGAATATCTCTATTATAAATAATTCTTGTAAATTTCATAATGAATACTAAAAAATAATTCTCTTTATGCACATTTATACAAAATTTTGTCCTATATCACGATGTTAAAAATTTAGAAAAAGCCGGATGTCAACGGAACCTGTAAAACAATTTTTACCAAAAGTTGATAGGCACTAATTTATGTCAAGGTGCAAGTACATACCAAATTGTATAAAATTCTGTGCAGAAGTTCCTGAGATACAGTTGCCAAAGAATTTTGCCCCCCACCCGCCCCACCCACACACAGACATTTTCTAAAAATGGTCAAATCGTGTTCTACAGCTCTCAGAACGTGTAAATCCATCAAAAACCCGAGGTCGAAAATTTTTACGAATCGAATACTTTCTTCTATTGAATATAGAAGAAAATAATAATGACCGTCAAATCATGAAAATAAGTAGTAAATATTTTATTATAATTAACTTCAGAGGCAGACAATGTTTCTTTCTAGTTCTTCTATCTTGTATTTCTTAATTTCAAGTATTTCATCGGTGGGTAATATTTCATTGTTCCAATTCACCTTTCAGGCGGTAAACGTGAGAGAAAATTAGAAACTCTTTAAAAATATCTTATAGTTTGATCTATGGGTAAAATTACTTTGTGAACTATTTTAATGTTATGCTGATTATTGCAATATAGTGGAAAATTGTCTTTATCATAAGTATTTTTGTTGATGGTTTAATCTACAACTGAAATTAATGCTCGGTAACATTCGATTATCTGTCGATCATTATTACAAAAAAGTTAATTTATGCACTGCTAGCCAGCACACGTGAAAACTTGGCGTTTTACAGGAATTAATAATTGCAGTCGTAACTGCTAGTAGCTGAAAAGCATAGAGTATTATTTTAAGAAAAATCCAATTTTACAAATATAGGGTAAGTGCACCAGTGATTGACACTTTTAGAGCAATCTCTGATGTTTTTAATGTTCTAGTCATCAGAAAATATTTTTAGAAATCTTAACTTAATACATATGATATGAAAGACATTCAGAACCACATATATGTTAAAATATATGCATTTGATAACAATTTTTTTTATGAATTTTTATTTAACACCCACTCAATATTCCAGTGTTTGAGATTGCTAGTTTTTCATTTTACCAGTTATTAGCACCCTATGTACCAGTGTTTCACATAAAATGTTAAAATTCTTATATGAAAAGTATATCATTTTATTATTTTTCTTATTTAATAATTATTTCGGGATAGATGTCAATGGCTGGAGCATGCCAATCACTGGAGCACCTACCCCATACAATGTGGAGTCTTTAGGGATATTTCCTGGTTATAGTGATCAGATCCAAATGAGGCTATAAATGTGTGTTATATAGATCATATAGCAGATTTACGGTGATGAAATAGTTACACTTCGCCAACAGATAGTGCTTTACAGATCAGAACAGATGCAAATGAATCTTGTTGCAAAAGTGATTCCTGCCCTTAACCTTCGCTTCGCTGACTGATATATCCGTTCATTCAGTTGTTGTTGTTTTTTTTCCCCCACAACTCCCTCATAATTCATAATTATGGATTTTTACTTTCTCTTACCCATAAGGTAGAGAAAGTATTGTTTTTGGGTCAAATTTTCGAAGGCGAGATTTTGTTATATTTACACGTTTTGAGGTCCCCTGAATACGAAAATCATGTTTTTTAGCAAATGGTCTGTGTGTGTGTGTGTGTGTGTGTGTGTGTCTGTCGGTGTGTGTGTCTGTCTGTTATCAGCATATCTCAAAAACAAATTATGGCAGAAAGTTCAAACTTGGTACTGTAAATGTCTATCATATAGGGGTACTACAGTAAGCTTTTCGTTAAGATCAAACAAATGGTTCGTGTACAGGAGCAATCAAGCGAATTCTAATACATTACGTCTATGGGGGAAATTGCAGGTAAGTAGAGTTTAACGTCTATAGACTGCACTAAACCAAATGAAACGAATATATATTTTTTGTAATAGAGATAGTTAACTTGGAAAAAATTGTTGTGTATATAGGAGCCTCGCCTCCCCCCTGGGGGGGGGGGAAGTCCCCCTTCGAGGGGAAAATTTTTTCTTGATGGGTATCTTTCAAAAGAGCTCGCCAATACCTTTAAAACGAATGGTTGAACCATCGATCTGCGATAATTTAAAACAAAGTTATCGATTTTAACAAAAAAAAAAAAAAAAAAAAAAAAAAAATCGTATATATATATTTTTTTTTTTAAATTGAGAATAAAATGTACTTTTTACTTTTCTAATATGGAAATTGTCTGCATTATCATAAAAAATAATTTTTTTTAAATAATTTTAATAAATTATTTTTTAAAAACAGAATTATTTTTTAATAACCGAATTAAATTCTATATAAATGTAGATGCATTAATGAAACGGGGTTATTAGTTTCTGAACTAATTATCATATAAAACACTTCAGAAGCCTAATATGAATTGTTTAACACAGGGTTACATAACAGTACTCGTTTTCTTACCTTTTAATCTGAAACCTGTATTTATAGTATTAAATTTCAGGGTAAGAGAAAGTCGTGTGAGTGACAAACCATATTTTTGTCTTGTTTTTGATTTTGAAGTATGAAGGTCGTAAATAAGTAATAAGGTTTATGTTTTTGATGAAAAATAGGTTTGTGATCTCGAGTTAAAATTAACTTATTTTAGTACACTTAAAACTGTACAGTTGAAAACATTACAATTTTGCCCTTTCCAAGAGCTGTCAGAGAATTAAATCAAGCAAGTTGCTCACAGTGACTATGCATAGGCCTTGATTATTAAATAGGAACAAAAAGCACGTGATTTCCCTGAAAATTGTTTGAAAGGGCCACGGAATTACGAAAAACTGCGGATTCCAAATTACATTCATATAATTTGACTCTGTTGTCTGAATATGAAAAGTGAAGAGACCCGATTATACAACAGTCACTTGTAGATTGTAGGACATAAAGGAATAAAGCGTGTACACGCGCACACACACACACATTTTCAATGTAATAATTTTATATAACCTGCATACATGATTCAGACTTTCAGGCAGTTTACAATTTGGTGCCAATACTAGGTGAATTTAATTGTGTACTTTTCTTGTCACTTTAAATTTCAGTTTTTGTTTATTGACAAAGTGATATATTTTTCAATCTGTCTACATGCATCTTTAGACCAAACTCACAGCAGGGCGTCCAAATGGGCTCGCTTCACTTCAGTTGATAAGTTAATCGGGACCTGACCATGCAGCTCAACTAGAAAGAAGCGCATTTATTATTATTATTATTTTTTAAATCATTTGCATCTTAGACCCCCGAAGCCTCATTTATTGCATCAACGGTTCAAAAACGCCAAGCGTAACAAGTGTTGACTATTAACAAAATTTACCCCCCCCCCCCCTTTAAAAAAAAAAAAAAAAAAAAAAAACCCTTCTATATTCACTAAAAGAAAGTATTGAATTCATAAAAACTTTCATCTTCTGGTTTTACACACTTTGAAAGGACCAGATCACAATTTGACATCTTTTAGAAAATGAGTGGAAATAAATTTTGTTACAGCTCCAACTCAAGAAATAATGGACAGAACCTAATAAAAATTTATATTTAGTTGCACTTAACACGAATTAGTGCCTATCAATTTTTGATATAGATCGTACAACAGGTGGCTCTGCTTTGCTGTGATTTTTCTAAATTGCAGTAAACTATACCTCAGGTTCTATTGTGTATTATTGTACCAAATTTTATATATGAAACGATTATTATGGATATCTATGTTGATTCAATCTGGGTACTGGCAGGTAGCATTTCTATTCTGCAATTTTATTCGGTAATGGGAAGGCAATATCTGTTTCTATAGCGTATAAAAACGTAATGTGACCATTATGAAAATATATGCGGACTTAATTTTAGTGTATCGGTCAACAAATGGCGTATCTATCACTAACCCTTTTTTTTTTTTTTTTTTTTTTTTTTGCCACATGGCTACATCTCCAGCACATATTAATTAAAATTGCGCGAAACTGCCTGTATAAATTTTCATTGTCAGAAAACTATTAAATTTTGTGCGTGTGCTAACCAATAGGTAACACCGTTATAACTGATAAAGAAGAAAGTATTGTGATGGCCGCAACATATTCGTATTTTTATTTTCCGCCGTAAACCTTGCCCACTTGATTTGCTTAATACACAACACATTTGAAATTTCATTCTGAGGCGACCGATAGAAGCAGGGTTATTTATCTTTGAGTATCGTTAATTTAATTTTAATCACCGTGCATAATTCTGACTAATGATAAATAAAATGCGAAAGCCCTAAAATTGAAAAGACACGCAATAATTATTTCGGGTCGAAAACATTAACCATAACCTTACATCAGCCCGCAAAAAAATATTTTAGTGGGGTACTGCCTAATATTAAAGAGTACTTCTCTTCACTTACGTATTAAAAATCTGAACCTATTTTACCATGTTTTTATTAACTTCGATTCTTGTGTGTTTGTCAGGGACAAATCTTGCAATCGATTTTTAACTAACTTCCCGACTAGCTAGACATTTGAAACTTTCACAGTAGCTCAGAACCCGGTGACAACACAATACTTCGAAGTCAGATTTTCGAATTTTCGAATAGTTTTCTTTTAATTAATTAAAATGTGAAAATGATAAGCTCCTAATAGCAATAAAAATAGCCATTAAAATATTAACTATAATTTAATTGTTGCCAAAAAAAATTTACGAGTTCATTTTCTTTCGACCTAAAAATAAATACATTTAATTAAACGTGAGCGTTAAAAAATTGTTAAAAGTTAAATTATAGATTTAGCAAAAATTGACGTCGTTATCATTTTAAAGATTTTCTACACAATGATAAAGTGCTAATGTAGTTCATGATGCAAATATATGTTGTTCGGAAGGGATTAATATTTTATTTTTAAAACAAACTTTTTTTTTTAGATTCAAATTTCCGGTAACTTTTTAACCAATCACATGAGAACGTCCATCTTTGGAATATCGATAATAAGAATTTTCTCGCCAAAAGTCGCCAAAAAAGTCGCCAAGGGCAAAAAGTTGTCAAATTTGGCACCAAATCCATTACCTGCCTATCCGCGTTTGTAATGATCGATAGATGGCGCTCTCTCAACTGCAGTTGTTAGTAAATATAAAAGCCACGTGTATTTATTATTGATCTTTCTCCGCCATTACATCATGGAAAATCGATTGCATAATATGATGATATGCAGTGGTGTGATAATTTCACCTTAGCCCACCAGAGGGCGAGCATTTCATTACAATCGCGGATTAGAGCTTTTTAATGCGTTTTAAAGAGAAGTTTAAGCTATTTAAAAACATGGTATATAAATTTTTTTTATCTTATAATTATTTACCATGTTTTTATTAACTTCTATTCTTGTTTGTTTGTATGTTTGTTTGTCCGGTACAAATCTTGCAATCGAATTTTAACTAACTTCCCTACTAGCTAGACATATGAAGCTTTCACAGTAGCTCAGAACCCGGTGACAACACAATACTTCGAAGTCCGATTTTCGAATTTTTGATTAGTTTTCTTATAATTAATTAAAATATGAAAATAATAACATCCTAATAGCGTTAAAATAGGCATTATAATATTAGCTATAATTTAATTGTTGCCAAAAAAAATTTACGAATTCAGTTTCTTTCGACATAAAAATAAATACATTTAATTGAACGTGAACGTTAAAAAAAATTATGAAAAATTAAATTATGCATCACACAAAAATGGACGTCATTATCACTTTAAAAATTTTATGCACATTGATAAAAGCTCTATGATTCATCAGAAAATTTAAAACATGGTATATAAAGTTTTTTTTAATCTTATAATTATTTATTTTAATTTTTCTGTATAGCCTATTGCGGGCTTCCTTATATAAATCAGCATTCAATTATTTCCAAAAGAAATTGGAAAAACTAAATATTTCGTAATCATATCAGTTACAAAATGCTTCACGATTTTCCCCCATTAACCTTAAATTTGATTTATTGTCAGTGCCTCAACAGTAATTTATATTTATTTCGCGCTCCATTGCTCCAATATCGATTATTTGGAGTATGTGCATCTCTAATCGATTGCGTTTCATCGTTTTGCAGAGGCATGGGGTTTCAAGGAAGGAGATGTGCTGAATGAAGAGAAACTTGAAAAGAACGCCAATATTTCTGAATTTGCTCTTTTGTTCAGGTAAGACTTTTTCCCAAATCTTTACAAAGTATTTAACAACACTCGAAGATGCAGACGCTGCAGAAGTGTAATTTTCATCCGCTTACTAATATTAGGTGCTTAAGGTTATTGCCTGCTAACTATATTTTAACTATGTCTTCAATTTTTTTATTAGTAAATCTGTTGCACCTAGTAGTTTTTAATATAGTTAAAAATGTAAAAGTTTAAATTTTCATTTGCAAGGGTTCAAATTTTTTAAATATTTATTTGTTTAAATTTTTATTTGTGCAATATAACATTACAACGAAAGCAAGTTAAAATAGACTGAAATTAATACAATTTTTCATTGTTTTTTTCTTAAAAAGGTATAATTTTTTCATTTATTCTTAAATTTTCTTTTACGAAAAATTGAATTAACCAGTTAAAAAAAATATTTAAGTTAAAACTACATAAATTTTTATTAATAATTAGATAATGGAAGTGTCATTATTTTTTTTCTACTTATAAAGTTAGATGTAGAGGGCGGTAAGGAGGGACAGTTGCTTAACTTTCGAAATCCATTGGAATCTTGAGAACGTTTTCGTTAAATTTTTAATGTGGATTTAAGGTATTAATGTAGCAAAAATTGACCGAACTAGATATGAAACCGGTGTTCTTGGCATTACGCGTTATGCCAAGGAAAAGGTTGTAAATTCTGTTTTTTTTTTTTTTTTTTTTTTTTTTTTTTTAAACAGTAGGTAAAAAATAACCATACATTTTGATTAAAATAATACAATTTAAGGATATTCTTTGTCATTTGTGAAGGCAACACATTTCACAGTTCTCCCACCACTAAACACTTGAAAATATAACACATCAAGATATACCTACCTTTTTCTGGTAAAAGTATTTTGCGCAAATTCTGTAGTTTCTTCAAATCACTTTCCTGAGATTCTTGAAACAGTGAAGAATAAACTTAAAATATGCATAAATAATTTATCTAATTATTTCTTAGAAATTTTTCCTTATTTAAAAATTTTTGTACGACTATGAACATTTTTTAAACAATCGAAATTCAGTAGAAAAGAATCATATTTAACAATTGTTTCTGACATTTATGATATTAATAAACTTCAAAATTATAGTGCTTCCACCTCCCAGAATTCTAAAAAGTAAATCGTCTGATTTCTAGGTACATGTTTGGTAGAAAAAATATTCCAGGTAATTCTTTAGTTTGTTTTTTTCCTGACAACTTTGAACTTTCTATTTGATATGACAAAGTTGGCCCCACTGTTTTATACACAAAATGTGTTTTAAAATTGTCCTGACCTCATTAATATAGTCTCTCAACTGCCGAAATTCGAAAAAAAAAAAAGAGAATGGGTCTTATTTAATAAATCTTTGGCATTTTTTAAAATAGTTATTTTCAAAACTGTAATTCTTCCCATAGAGTTTACAGAATAGCGCTGTAATGTGATGCTGAAGAAATGATGGCGTGCAATAGCACCAATTATCTGTAGCAATTGGATGGAAAGGCAACCACCGGCAAAAGATTGAGTAGCCAAAATAAATTATACGCAACCAAACATAACATTTACATTGAAGGGTACAGTCGACAGCAAAAGTATCCGAGCACTAGCAAAAATTCCTATATAAAAAAAAAAGTACACTAATAATGTTTTATCAAATAAATCCTTGTCGAATCATGTTCTTAGTCTGATTAACAACAGGATTCGACAAGGATTTATTCAACAAAACTGTATTAAGTGTATTTTCTTCATATAGGAATTTTTGCTAGTGCTCGGATACTTTTGCTGCCGGCTGTTGGTTAGAAAAAGCTTAAATTCCCAAAATCATATTTAATCTTCTAATCAGAGAAGTAAGGCAAGGCAGTAACAGTGTATTTTTCCTAAAATATTTTCGGTATGAAATGCAGATAACACTGCTCTGCATGAAAATCGGCTCCAAAAGCTTTTTTTTTTTTTTTTTTTTTGCAAATTATGTAAAATGACCTCCTGAAACCGAATATGACGCCAATTTTGCCCTACACCTATCGTTTTTTGCGGACTCTCCCATATTTTTTTTATTACTTTTCGGTAATTTTATGGTTATAAATTTGATTTGTAGAGTGGGAAGAGGATTATTTTAACTGTTAAATATCTTCTGAGGGGGGCTACAGAGTTGGAAAATTGTAAAACATGAACATTTGCAGCAAGGGGAAAATTTAGGGGGATTTGGCACTGAAATTATAAATTGCATTTATTATAGTTTATTCATAAACTAGCAGACTTTTCCCGCTTCGCTGGTCATTATATTGAAATGAATTCTCAAAATTCCACAGCATCAATAATAAAAAAAAAAAATCTGCGTACACTTAATCAACACCCACACATCAAAATTCACCATTCTAAGGTAATCTGGAGTATATTTAAGATTAAAAACGTGTTTTTTGTCCCTTCCTCGCCCTAAAGGAGGGGGCAGGAGTGGGTAATTTTACGAAATCCCTTTACAGTGCGTGTTGCGTACACATATCTAAACAGACATTAAAAAAAAAAAAAAAAAAAAAAAAAAACCCTGAGATTATTTGAGACAGTTATGTTTTAAAATGTGTTTTTTACCCCGTCTGCTCTTAAAAGAAGGACCGGGAAGGGAATTTTGCAAAATCTCTTTATACTATGAGTTAGATACATATAACCGGACCACACATCAAAAATCTCCTTTTAACTTAAATATTAAAACTCTATTTTAAACTTTGCTAATGTTTTAGCGTTTGTAGCTCGCCGTCAAATTAAGGTATCCTGATGTAAATGGTGTCACCCGATAGGATTTTTTCTGCTCTTTCTAAATATGTGCTTCTTTTGCGTGTAAGTCTTTCAGAAAGCTCACAAATTTGGGTTTTTTCAGACAGGATGGAAAAACAGATTTTTCTTCTATCTACCATAACTCGGAAACTGTTAGAGGTAGGACAGTGTTTCTATGGTATTTTATGCTCCCCATGGGCTGTTCTATTACCCCCTTTCGTTTGGCAGATTATGTCAAACTCGCCCTGTATGTATATATATGTACACACATAGATTATTATTATTTATTATACATAATTTTATTTTTAAGTGTTAAAATAACTTTTTCCATTCTCCAAATCAAATAATTATGGGCCGTAAAATTACCGAACAGTGATAAAAAATTGGGGGAGGTGGTGGCGTCCCGAGAAACGGTGGGTGAATATGCAAAATAGAGGTCATATGCGAATTCAAGCGGTCATTTTACATAAAAATCAGCAAGAATGGTATCGGGCTCGGTTTTTTTTTTTTTTTTTTTTTTTACAGCGCAGTGTAATATACTTTAAAATATTTCCTGAAATTTTTTTTAGTTTCTTCGCTTTATTTTTCCGTGACAACATTGAACAACGAGACCAACTCTGGCAGGATCAATCTCAAAACATACACTGAAGAATTTCCCCATTTTCCCCAATATATTTTTTTAATGTACCTACCACAGTTTGTATTATTACAAAATGTTCTTAAATAATCTCGATTTAATAAAGTTAATCACATTTAACAATAGTCTTGTCTTAACTTTAAGAACACTTATGAAATTGATAAATTTGCGATCTTTTAAATCTCCAACTTTAAAACTGTCCACCAGTGGGCGACAGATTCTGATCAAGTTGGTACACGGGAGGTACCGAGTATTGCGTTTGTCGTCCTAGCTGTTCCTAGAGTTTCGCATATTTTTTCTGAAACTCTTTAAAAAGACCTCCAACAAAGAGTACGCCACACACAGGATTAGGTCCCTAGTGTAAACAATTGGCTATGATTAAAATACGCAACATACCTAAAATTCTAGAAAATAATTGGTCCAATTTAATTCATCTTTTGACTGGTAAAAACCTTTCAGAAAAGTCTTTAGTTTCCTTCGTTTCAATTCCTGACAATCTTAAACTTTCTATGGACTCTTCCCAGCGTCGCCTGCTCGATCACGTGATAGAGGAAAACGAATAATCGAATTCGGAGAATCGAATTCAATTAAATATTGTTCTTAAGAACAAAAATTTTAATATTTAATATAAAATAAAATAAAAGTAATATTTTGCATTTGTAAACAGTAGAATAGTTGTATTTGTAAATTTAATAATTTTTAAAAAACATTTTATGTGTTTATTCCTTTTTACCTATAAGAATCGATTTTTGTATATTGTAGTGCAACTGTAACATTAACTGATTTAGCAATAAATAATAGCTTCTTGTGGAATGTTTACGGATTATAATTTGAAATTTTAAAATGTTTTCATTTAATTTAATTGCATAAAGGTGTTACAACAAGCAGGGCCCGACTATGCTTTTTGAAGACCCGGGGCACTGATGCTATTCGGAGGCCCCTATACCCTGCTCTAAAAAGCTCAGCAAAAGGACCCATTCTCAAAATCAAAAATAAATAAATAAAAATAGTGCGTTTTTTAATTTTTTCTTTCAATATATCTTCTATTTCCTCATTTTTTTTTTTTTTTTTTTTTTTTAAGCAACCTATAATAAAATCATAAGTTTTATGTTCAAGACAAATGAAAAAATGTAGCGCATTAATCAGCCAATGTGTAGGAAATTAGTCACAAAATTTTATAATTGTTTAAGCTCTCTAATAAAATATAGAAAGAAAAATGTAATCAATTTTTATTTTTAATACACATATAATGAAGAAATTTGTACTATTACTTCTCAATTTTTGGAAATGAGGCCCCCTAAATTTGGAGGCCCTGGGCCAGTGCCCCGTGTGCCCGTGCCATAATCTGGCCCTGACAACAAGTTAATTAACTTAGTTACTGGTCTAAATGGACTTACGTAGTACGATATTGCACTGTCACTGATTTAAGTACCAAAAATCAGAGTATTTAAACATGTCTTCGTGAACATCAATAACAGGTATAAACTTAACCCGTTAGTAGTCGCTATAGACAGCGCCACCTATTACAAATTGCGCACTTTTTATTTAACTGTCACCAATAATTTTAAGAAGTGCTGTGTTCGACGTTTCTTTGATTTTATTCGCATTTTATGTGTATCAAATGCCACTTCAAAAAATTTTTGGTGGCTATTGAATAAAAAAATCTCGCAACACTGAAGGATGGGCGGCAAATCGACCAACTAGCGACTACTAACGGGTTAATGATGATTGTAAATGTGTACAGCAAACAAAAGATGATGAATAATGATATAAAATTGATTAAAAATGATGATGTGTAAAAAATAACACAGATTAAATACGATTGATCAGAAATAAGAATAGAAAATATGTTACTTTAGCAATCGCTCTAGATAAACAAGACTTCGTCTGCTATTTGTTTTTCCTCTATCATGTGACCTCTGACGTCAGGTGGGAAGAGTCCATTGCTATAGTGATTCCCCCTTTTGGTGAATGAATCTCGACCTACACATAAAAAATTTCCTTATTATCTTTTTATAAAAATCTAGTTTTAATATTTTTTATGCGATGTACAAAATATTTTTTAAAGGACGAAATTCGATTAAAAAAATTATGTATAAAATTCTTTGTCATTTTTGAAAGTAATAAATATCAAAATTCTTCCGCCTCAAAAATTCTAGAAAATAAATCGTCTAATTGCATTTTTTTTTTTTTTTTTTTTCAGTTAAAAGTATTTTTGGCAACTTCTATATTTCCTTCGCTACACTCTTCTGAAAACCTTGGATTCATTCAAGTATAGACAGACAACTCAGCCAAACCAGTCTCAAATATCCACTAAAAATTTCTCTATTTTCCTCAGAAAGCTTCCTTCATAAATTCTTGTAAGATTACAGGCTATTTTAAAATAATCGAAATTCAACCAAAAGCAATATTATTAAACAATAACTTTGTTTTTTATGAAAGTTAAATTTGAAAATTCCTGCCGCCGCATCAAAACTCTAGAAAATAAATCGTCGGTTTTCAAGACAACTAAATTATTTTTCAATGGTGAAAGTATTTTCAGTGTGTATCCTACAGTTTCTTCTCATCACTTTTAAGACAACTTTGAACCTTTTCATCACAGAGCTTTTCATGTAGCGAACTCAATTCTGACAGGTCAATCTAAAAAAATATGCACGAAAAGTTTTCCTAATATTTTTCTTGAAAAATCTTTTAAAAGTACTTGTACAATTATAGATTATTTTTTAAACAAACTGAATTAGATTAAAAAAAAATCTTATTACACATTATACCTTGACATTTATGAAGGTAATAAATTTCAAAATTTTCCCACGTCAAAATTCTTGAAAATAAATTGACGTATTTCAAGACATAACTGTCTAACTTGTTAAAAATATTTCTACGACTTATTTTTCTGACAACCTTGAATTTTCAGTTTGAAGACAACTCCGGTGGATCGATCTCATTAAATGTATTGAAAATTTCCTTAATCTCTTTATTTAAAACCTACTTTTAATAATACTTATACGATTTATAAACTTTTTATTCAATTCGTTTTACAAGAACGAAACGTGACTAGGCCTGTACTGAGGGTTTTGTAACATCACTAATTATGTTAATCTAATTACATCATTAATTATGTCTATTTAATAACAACATTTAGATTTTTATATCAGGCGACTATTTTATTATGTAAATATGGTGTACAAAAATAACATAGTGTATTTATCTGAAATTATTGCCTGAACTCTAACCTCGAACATTTTGGATCCCAAAGCTTTATCAACTGAGCTATCCCGGTCGACATCTAACCAAAAAAAACCACTCGTATGAAAGTTGGAAATTTTCATTTTTTACACTTCTGAGAGAGCAGACTAAAGCGTGCCATAGATGCCTGTCCTGTCATAGATGAAATTTAATTTCCAAAATAAAACTAAGGATTTTCCCCCTTTATTTTTACACATTAAAAGACCCATTGCCAATATAGTTATTTTATAAAAAAATATTTTGGTAGATTTAATACGTTACTCGCATTTATTTATTTATTTTTATATTTTTTATATTTTAATTTCAGCTTTCATTTGATTTAATTCTATTAATTTTTCAAATTGATTAGCCCTTTCGCAAACTTGGAATCAATTTTCTCTTTTACTCAAACATTTCTTTCTGTAATAGCATCTGTGAGGGAAATTCAACATGGTAATTCGCGAACAGTTTGCTTTTGTTTATGATATTACAGAGATATAGTACAACAAATTTCATTAAATAATAAAGAAAAAATAGTGCCAATCTCATGGAATACGAAACACTTTACAATTGTACTTATCCATTTCATCAATTAATTTTAAACACCTTATTATACTTCCGCGATCATATTTTAATGTAGTTTTATTTTTAGTTATAAAGGAAGACATTTAAAAAAAAAAAAAAAAAAAAAAGTTGAAACGGATTAATTGTGTTGTTGCCGTGAAAGTATTTTTACGTTTAAAGAAAAAATGGTCTTTCCTTTTGCATCCCGTAACGTCGACCTTGGCGATAAACTTGGGAATTTAGCCACGAATTGTATTCTTGACGGACGAATTTTGCGAAAAATGGTAGTTTAGCGTTCCAGAAGTTTCGAGGCTCTACCTTGAAAAGGAGTAGAGTTCTGGAAATTTCCATTTGATTCTAGCAGAGTACGATATTAGTACACAGTACAATTCTAGCACCGTATTTACAGATTGGACGATGGTTTTTTGTAAACTCTATCGCCAAAAGCTGTAAATAGAAGGCAGTTGACTTATGCGTGTCAGTGTCCGATGTGAAGATTATTGAGAACGATAACTGTATTCCAAGTGATTGTCCTTCGTTCATCAGTTATAAAAATTCCTGCTCCGTGGATTATTTGATGCTGATTTCTCTACCTTTGTGAAACAAATACCCCCCCCCCCCTGCTGTTTCGAGAACATTCGTCGAATGATTTTTGTGCTACGAGCGACAGCTTTATTTCACTGCTTCAAGAATATTTATTCAATTGACAGTTCTATTGAACTGTTTCAGAAATATTCATTGAAATAATATTGTTGTTGCACTGATTCGAGAAGTTACGATGATAAACTGACTTCATTGGCTAGAACCTACCTATTCCTTCACAAAATACTTTCTTTACACAAGTCGATAATTTTTTTGCAACATAATTTAGTTTCTTTTTCAACAGAAGTCAAAAGGTATTTTTGAAAAGCTCTGTATATGGCAACATATAATGTGCTAAATATTTAGTCCAGGTGAAAAATAAAAAGCTGTATAGCACAATTAATTGAAATTCGAATTCTGGACTGGTCACGTCATTTTCGCACTTTTTAAAAATTAATTTCTCTAATTAATCAAAAATATACCTAAAAATGTTTAAACACTATTCTTATTACTTTTAAACAATTGAAGTTCCTTTAAAAAGAATCGTATTTAACAATAATCTTTGACATTTATAAAGATATAATTTTCAAAATTCTCGAAGTTCTCCCACATCAAAATTCTAGAAAATAAATCGTCCGATTTCAAGATATAACTATCTTTGACTGGTAAAAGTATTTCCGTAACTTCTTTAGTTTCTTCACTTCACTTTCCTGACAACCTTGAACTTTCTATTTAAATAGCGGGGCCAACTCCGGCAGATCAATAGATCTCGGCTGTGACGTCACACCCATTCCTGGTGGCCCACTCCTTCTTTCTTGGTCCGATCGGGTCGCCATGGTTACGCAGGAGTCGACCGCCTGGGAGCGATACTTTCCGGAGCCTCTTACAGTAGCGTAAGTAAAAAAGTTACTTTTAGGTGCTTTTTAATTGTGTTTGAAGTTCATGTATTTTATTTTTTTAATTAATCGATCTGGCAATGAAATATTCAGACATGTGACACAAATACACGCATTTATTTTTATCATTCGCTCATTTCAGATGTATCGGAGACTTAAAAATCAAATCGATAACATAATTCTGGGTGAATAAATTTTTTACAACTACAGTAAATCCCACACTGAATAAGTTTGTAAATGCATCTGCAAAAATAGAGAGAAAAAAAGGGAAATATATACAGTAAGCTAAATATCCATATCCCACACATCTGGATTGTCAAATATTCGGATCAATATAAAAAGTAAATTTGTTTTGCTGAAGAACAAACAAGAAAATTCATCCGTTTTACATAAATATTTTTTCACTGTACTTAACGGGTTACACGTATGTTACTTAACAGATATTGTCACTTAACTTTAAAAATATATTTTATTTTGAATTATGTAATAAAATTTTCTTCAAAAGATATCTTTATATCTTTACTTTTAAAGTTGAGTCATAAAAAGGGATTACCAACCCCTTTTGTTGAATAAATATTGCACACGCTGCATATATTCTACTAAACGTTAGTACAGTAAATAAAACACATCAGTAGCACAGTTAAAAGTTCCATTTAAGCGACTTCTCCTTATATCCCTTTACGACCCGACCTACAGAATTGTACTGGGGAAACTTAAATAAGAAATAGTAAAATTTTCCCTTTTTCGTGTCATTTAAAATCGAGCCTGCACAACTGTGCGAGTTTATTTCAGATGTTTCGATGAAACACAACTATATGGCACCAGTAGCAAGACAGGAATAGTTTTTTTTAACTTATTTAAAGCGTCCATCTTCTGACAACAAAAGAGAAATCTTAAATACTGTCGCAATTTCTTTAAAATATTTTTAATCTTTGCTTTGATTCAGTTTTTATTTTAATATACTACAGGGTAAGTCAAAATGAATATAGCGATTACAAACGGCTATAACTATTTAATGGAAAATAATTTATCGATAAGATTAACACAAAATGTAGACGGAACTCCGAAATTTTGTATTCATACGTCATAGATGTTCTATGGGACTTCCCTTGGTCACACTGACAACATTTAGATGGTTGTCCATTTCACGCCATACATTCTGAAGCATGTCTGCAGTCACCGACGCAAGCGCATTACAAATGCGTACTTTGAGACCCTGCGATTTTTATCTATGGGTTTATGTGAAAGACAAGGTGTATGGGCTTCCCATGCCCAAATCAATTGAAGAACTCAAAGTACGCATTTGTAATGAGCTTGCATCGGTGACTGAACAAATGCTTCATAATGTATGGCGTGAAATGGACTACCGCCTAGATGTTGTCCGTGTGACCAAGGAAAGTCACATAGAACATCTATGACGTATGTATACAAAAACTTGGATTTCCGTCTACATTCTGTGTTAATCTTATCGATAAATTCTTTTCCATTAAATAGTTATAGCCGTTTGTAATCGCTACATTAATTTTGACTTACTATGTATATTCATGATTTCAATAGATTTTAGACTTGATAATATTAATTAGGATTTAAAAAAGTTTGGAAAAACTAGCAACCTACACAATTGTGTAAGTCCGGCATTTACCACTTCAAGAATAATATGCACACGTTACTATTCTTGAGATTTTTGATGGTTCGAAGACAATATTTGACGCATTTGAATTACAATATATCAACGCAGGGTGTGGACATTTGCGACCAGCAGGAGTCAAATAGAAGCAGGTTTAAAACAAAGAAGTGAACTTGGGAAACATGGTTCACTTCCTTGACCTGGCGGTGGTAAATTCGTGGTTTCTGTATGTATGAGATGCCAAAGCAAACAAGTTACGCTGTATAAACACACTTGATTTATTATCGTTTCGTCTATGTGTGGCTGAGAGACTGTTGGATGTACGACTACCAAACAAGAAAAGATCGCGGGCTGCCTTCAGTAGTATAGCCAGATCTGACGAATTTTTATTCAATAATCATCAATAATTTCGAGAAGTAGTATTTGATATACATAATAGATTATCAATCTTCGAAGTGATTAGGCAAACGTTACAATTAAAAGTTATTGGTGATTATTGAATGAGAAATCTGCCAGATCGGGCAACACTGGTCCTCAGTGCCAGCGAAGAAGAGGAGATTGAAGATGATGTTGCTCAATCATGTAGATCAGTTTTACAATCCACTCAAAAAGCTGCCTTTTTAAGGGACAGGTTAGATGCAACAAGTCACTCGAAATTGTCGTAATTCAGTATATGTATAACAATATGAATTTTTATCTTTGTTTTGTAGAAATGAATATAATAATGGGAGGATGATCTACCAGAGAAAATAAATAAACGCCACAATTGTAACGTATTGGGAAAAAAATCAATCTAGGCTTAGAACCGTAGGGTAGCGCCTACCGTGTTTAATTCCAGAGCCATTGACATCATGTCTTCAGAGTGGCCCTAATAATAAATTTGTAAAATTCTTGGCTTCTTCTTTTTTCTTTCTTTCTTTCTTTCTTTTTTTTTTTTTTTTTTTTTCTTAAACATTAGCGATAAATTATTATTTTCCCAAAAGAAAAAAAAAATCCCGATGTTTTATTACTAATGTTTAAGAAATTAGCTGGTAAGTTCTGGAAAATGTTGGCGATATTTCCTATTGTAACGTCACCAAACAATCTGTATAAAGAGAAACTTATGAGAATTAAGAATTTCTCCAGTTTTGTCGAATGCCGAAAGAAATATTTTTTTCCCTCTTGTGAAATTTCTTACAGTAAAAATAAGTTTAGATTTTTTTGATTTTGTCTTTTATAATTGTCTTACAGTATATAATATCTACTGCTTATGTTTATTTTATGAAAGCGTGTATAATTATTCTAAATACTTGTTAATAATATATAAATAGCGTTCGCACCGTTATTGAAAATTTAGTGATTCAAAAAGATCACCTAGGTTATCATTTAGGCAATCTAGAATTGTAAAATGGTAGACAAACATATGCTAGCGCGAACTTTTTTTTAGTATAATTTTATTGCATATATCACAATGCAAATCTCTGTGTCATAAAATCTTTGAATACAAGTGATACCTAAGATCAAATGCCAAATTTATCCATCAGATTCAAATTATAAATCCAGGAGTTAAGTTAATCCACACTATTTACGCTTTAATGAACAGGAATACCAACACATCCCAATAATGCAACCGATAAAAAATATCACAAATTAATCCACAATATTTACGCATTAATGAACAGGAATACCCACACATCCCAATAATACAACCGATAAAAAATATCACAAATTAACCCACAATATTTACGCATTAATGAACAGGAATACCCACACATCCCAATAATGCAACAGATAAAAAAAAAAAAGTATATATATCACGTTGATAACTGACAACAGAAAAGAATATTCATCCAGACCGAAATCTTTAACAATAGGTGGCCATTGGAAATTTTTATTAGAAATGGGGGTAAATGCTCAAGGAACGTAGTTCTTTACAGACCAGAAAATGTCGCAAGATTTCAAAAACTATAGTATCTGTATTAAGCTAAAAACTTAGTGTAAATCCGATGTTTCAATAAATATTAAATTTGAAAGAAAAATACATATGCAAAGGAAAATAATTACAAATAACACTGCTCGGCATGAAAATTGCTCCCAACACCATTTTTGAAAATTCTTATGTAAAATGACCTCTTGCTTCCGAACATGACGCCCATTTTGCCCTATCGCGCACCGTTTTTTAGAGACGGCCCCCTATTTTTATCACTTTTCGGTGATTTTATGGCTATAAATTTGATTTTTAAGGGAGGGGGGGGGGGCAGAGGATTATTTTAACTGTTAAATATCTTCTGAAGGGCTACTGAGTTGGAAAATTCTAAAACATGACCATTTGCGACAAGTGGAAAATTTAGTGGGGGGGGGGGGGGGATTTGCCACTAAAATTATGTATTACATTTCTCATAATTTTTTAATCTATTATTAATGTTATTTATTAAACAGTATAGTTTTTTGTTTTTTGGTGTTAAATTAATTCTTTTTCATTCTCTAAATCAAATTCATGGTCATAAAATCACCGTGCAGTGATAAAAATTGAGGGAGGGGGTGGTGTCCCTAGAAAACGGTGAGTGACAGGGCAAAATGGGAGTCATATTCGGATTCAGGAGGTCATTTTACATAAGAATCAGCAAGAGTTCGATATATGTATGTATATCGAATGTATGTATGTATAATTCAAGTGATGTCACATATTAAAATAGCATTGTGTATATATGTTTGAATTAGAAACAACGCGAAAAATTTAAGATTTCGTGAACAAGAATTTTGTTTTTTCATTTTATAAGGAAGGGAATGGGAAGCAGGCACGAGTGCAGCGTGGAAGGAACAATGCAATATAGCATATTCAAAATAGTACTCAGCATAAAACTACGAAGATAGAAAAATGCTAAGTCGACTGTTCAGCTATTGGTGATGTTGGTCGAACAAAAAATAAAAACTGGACTTTCAGCTTGTTTTAAATATGTGGATTCCGATATATTCACTTTGTAGTTATTAAGATATATATATATAGAGAGAGAGAGAGTATACACTGTTAAAAGTAGTAATAATAATAAAAATCTTCCATTTCACCATAAAAAAGGGTTCAGATTTAGTTGCGACAATAATTTAAAAAACTTGGTGCGCTAATGGTGCTTTTTTAATAGTGATATAATACTAAGTTCTATAGTAACAAAGTTCCACCACTAAAATAAGGAACTTAGTACACAAAGTTCGGGAAAATATTGGTTGCAGCTAAATTAGAACCATTTTTATAGTGTTACGGATGACTTTATTTTTAACTGGGTGAATAGAAAATATAAGATATTTTTATAAAAATATTAGGCAGCAAATTTGTCGTCCATGTCTTGGATTTTAATGACATTCCTTGATAATTTGCTATCATTTGTCACTGTGTCGAATTGCTAGTGTGAATCTTATATATTAAGTTCGTATTTGTAGGTTTAAAATCCATGGAAAATATATAAACTTATGGTTAATCGAAGTGTTTGTTTTTCCAGGAGCATAGAAGTTGGTCATTTCTCTAAATCCAAAGAAATGTTAATTGCTGCAGCTGTTCAAAATTCCAGTGATACTATGGTAAGTACTTTTTTTGTTTAATGTGAATCTTTGAATAGATATTTATTTTAAGAATCCACTAAAGTGGTTAGGGACCCATTAAGGGCCTTCTTCACTCACCGCCGCCGGAAGCCGAAGCTAATGTTATTCTATGGGAAATTTTTCTTTACAAATAACTTATTAACTAATATATATTTTTAAATTCTCTTTTCACATTCTGAAAATTCCAGCTGCTAAATTGACGCGCCTTTAAAAAAAAAAAAAAAAAAAAAAAAAATTAAAAAAGGTCCGTCAATTTAACAGCTGGGAATTTTCTGAATGTGAAAACAGAATTTAAAATTATGTATTAGTTAATAAGTTATTTGTAAAGAAAATTTCCCCATAGAATAACATTGGCTCGGGCTTCCGGCGACGGTAAGTGAAGAGGGCCGTTAACCTTTAATGTGTGGGGAAGTACAAATCCATTTCGTACCCCACTTCTGCTTGGTCTAAAGACACATACAAATACCTCGAAATATTTACATACTTTTATCAAACACAAATTGAAATTAGCTGAAATAATGTACGCAACTAAATTCTCTTAGCATCAAAATATAAACTGGTGAAAGCCTGTATTCTCTACGATATTGATCTATGAAATTATGCCATTGTAAATGAACGGGTACGCGTTTCATTAAACGATCCCCTATAATATAGAAAATGATAGATGTGTAATCGGGTTTACTTGACTAAATAATATCTCTACAATTTGGGCCCTTATTCATCTTAAGGGCCCTCTTCACTCACCGCTGCCGGAAGCTGAAGCTAATGTTATTCTATGGGAAAATTTTCTTTACAAATAACTTATTAACTAATACATATTTTTAAATTCTGTTTTCACATTCTGAAAATCCCCAGCTGTTAAATTGACGGACCTTTTTTAAAAAATTGTTTTTAATTTTTTATATTTTATTTTGAAGCTGCAAAATACGAATTTTCAATATGTGAAATTTTTTCATTTTGCAATTTTAAAATAAAATATAAAAATTAAAAAAAAAAAAATACATTTTTAAAAAACGTCCGTCAATTTAACAGTTGGGAATTTTCTGAAAGTGAAAACAAAATTTAAAAATGTGTATTAGTTAATAAGTTATTTGTAAAGAAAATTTCCCCATAGAATAGCATTGGCTCGGGCTTCCGGCGACGATAAGTGAAGAGGGCCGTTAATTTGGGAACCTTTCAAAATTCTCGAAGGGAAACAAGTGCTTCTCTTGGTTGTTTGGTAATCGGGGACTGAAAATGTTGTAGAAAAATATGGCAGTAGTCAGAAATTGCATTAGTTCGAATATTGTAAAACGTTCATTAATGATTTTACAGTAATTACAATTTTTTAAATGCAGTATCTTAAATTGTTTTCACTGTCTTATTTGTATAATAATCTACACATTCGTTACGTATATTTAAAATAAATTTATTTTGAAATGCATATCCATTCTTACAAGTTTCCTCTAAAATATAAACTGATAGTATATAATTATTGAATATATAAAAGAAATAGTTATAAAATTATATTTATGATGAGGAGTAGTAATGAAAATATTTAAATATTTTCGTAAGAATAATTTAACTATATGTATATATATATATATATATATTATTAATGTTTCTGTAGCAATTCGTTATTTAAAAATCGCATGCATATCTTTTAAGTCATTAAATTGATATTGAATTTCTAATAAGCGCTACGTGGCCATGATATTTAATAAAAAAAAAATCTGGAGTGACTCCACTCAACTCTCCGAACATTGAGTAATTAACAGTTTTGTAGATTAGATAAAGTAAAGAAAGAGGAGTTGTTAAACAAACAAAAGAGAGAAAACCATAAAAGAGCGTTTGAGTATTTTTCTCCATATATTACACGATGTTTTATTTAACGCTGCTGAACTTTGAGCCCATAGACCATAATGATAAAGAATTTTTCTTTGTGCCCCTGTAAAAAAAAACTATAAATGCTAGATTCTCCAAAATCTATACAGATTGAGTATCTGTGACCTATAATATGTGTATAAATTTTTTGCTCAATTAAATAAGGCGTTTAGATGCTATCGCACTTTTAAGATTTTGCTCCCATAGGCCATAATGATAAAGAATTTTTCTTTGTGTCCCTGTAAAAAAACTATAAATGCTAGATTCATCAAAATGAATAGGGTTTGTGCTACGGTGACTTGCAACATGCGTACCAACTTACAGCTCATTCGAGCAAAGCGTTTAGACGCTAGTGTGCACACACACACCATCGTAAAAATAGTGAAAACGGACTCAGGGAACCTCGAAACGTATCGAAATCTCAAATTCAGATTTTTGACATGATTACAATACTTTCCTCACTATAGTGTTCGGAGAGTAATAACATATTGAAAAGTTCTATTTTTTAAGATTCTTCTTTTTTTTTTTTTTTTTTACTGTAAAATCCAATCTTCAAGCAGTTTAAAATTTGATATTTATGATAGAATAAACAGGTTTTCCAGTATTTGTTTGAAATGTGTTAAGATTTTCGGATATAAAATTAATTTTCAGGTGAAAAGCATTTGACCATTTTTAACATCTTCTTAATTCTCGATTAATTTGATTCAACCTATTTATTTACGGCATTTTTAAAATCTATATTTGTATATATAATTAAGAAAACCTTTCTCTTACCTGAAATTTAATACAATAAATACAGATTGTAAATTAAGGAGTAAGATAACAAGTACGGTTTGTAAACTTATGTTAAAACAGTGCAAATTTAACATTGGAACAGCTTTATTTGACAAATTCTGTGTGTGTGTGTGTGGGGGGGGGGGTACCGCCCCCCTCAAACCCCCGTTTTATTATTGTACTTACATTTATATAGAATTCTAATATGTTATTAAATTTAAAATTTCATTTAAAATTGTCCAGACAACTTTCATACACAACATTCCTTGAAACTTATCAAACTTTCAATTTGGATCACCTGAAATGATTTGTTTTTAATATACTGTTAGATATACAAAGATCAAACGTTAAAAATTAGACTTCCGTATTCAGGGAGCCTTAAAACGTGTAAATACATAAAAATCCAAGCGATGAATATCTAGCTTAAAAAATTACATTTACCAGGGCTATTAGGAATTAATTTCAATTCCCGAGCAGCTTTCCTGGGCATGTTAAAATATTATTGTAAAGCACTTTCACTACCCATAAAAAAAAATTTTACGGCTTAAACATTGGCAGCCCTGTATATCTTCTGAAGATTACGTACACACCACATGGTACACATAAGTATAATTCTATATTAATAACACACGGTACAACCTGAAATACTTTCATCAATTTTTAAGCATTGTCGCACTATAATCTAGTTCTTCTGTGTAGCCTCCGTAAACGAACAGTGATAGATTTCCATACCTTATTCTACATGAAACATGTTTTACGCATATAAAAAATGTATATCTGGTTTAGTATATACATTTGGTTTGGTGCAGTCTATAGATGTTAAACTCTGCTTACCTGCAATTTCCCCCATAGACGTAATGTATTTGAATTCTCTTGGGTATCCCTGTACACGAATCATTTATTTGATCACAACGAAAAGTTTAGTGTAGCCTCCGTATATGATACACATTTAGAATACCAAGTTTGGACTTTCGGCTATTATTTGTTCTTGAGATATGCGGATGACAGACACACAACACGCACTCCCAGACACACGGACCAACCGTTAAAAACATGATTTTGGGATTCAGGAAACGTCGAAACGTGTAAATATAATAAAATCTCAATTTCGAAAATTTGACCCAAAATTTTTTTTTTTCTCTACCGTATATATGAGTATAACAGAAAGTAAAAAGAGAAGAACGAGAGAGATCTAAAACACAATTTTTTGGTCAATAGGTCAATTTTTTGGAGAGTTCGTAGGAAAAGTACGGGGGAAAAAGAAAAAAGTAAACACTGTATTAATTTATTTTACATTGGTTTATAGGAAAGACTTTATTTTCTCAACTGATGCGTCAAATTTTAGTTTTATTAAGACAAATACTATAAATTAGTTTTAATTAACGATTAAAAAATTAATTTTGAGGATGCAATACAGATTTTTTCTATTCATGCACGCGCATGTTATTTTATGTTCCCAGTTTGACAGATTTTTGGAAAAAGACGCCATTCAAAACTTTGTTCTCTGAACGGTCCACCAGAAAAAATTTACTGTATTAATTCACTTTCTTATGGTCTTAAATAATAGTTTGTTAATGAAATTAGTTTCATCTCAATACAAACACAAATGAGTATATTTGTTACACAAACTTAATAAAATTATTGAGATATATTTCTTGAAGATTCATAAAATTTATTAGTTTTTATTTGCGATGAACATTCATTAAATAGACTTATTTCTTTTTAGCTGTTTCATCCAAAGCTATTTTTTAGATTTTAATAATTTTCAGATTTTGAATATTTGGTAAAAAAAAAAAAAGCCCTTAATGAAATGTAAAAAACATTTAATCAATTAGAGTTTCATTATGTTGATTAGAAACATAGTTAATTTAAAAAAAGTAGCATCACTTGTGCTCGCATAACAATTCTCTATAGTTTTTAACATAAATTATTCCTAAGTAGATATTACTACTATGAAATTCAAACTATATAACAAAATGCAACCAACATCGTTGCTTTTTTTATTCTATTCTATTTCTTAAAACAATTTTTATAGATGCCACACGTACCACATAAACTTTAAATTTTACATCTACTTTTTAAGATAAAAAATAAATCTTTGAATTAATTTTTTTTATTTCATTTTGCATGCGCACTTTTTATTTCCTAATTCAAAATTATTAAAAAAAAACTTTTTTGATAGTGTTTGTTTCGATACTGATTGTTATTAATTTTCTTTTCTTTTTCTCTCCCCCCCCCTCCCCCCACAAAAAAAAAAAAAAAAAAAAAAAAATTGATGAAATTGATGAAATTCTGGTAAAAGCAGAATAAATGAGTTTAGGGCGGAGGACTATTGTTTTTTTTTTTTTTTTTTTTTTTTTTTCAAATTATAACATCGCTTTCAAATTATTCAATTATATTTTTGATAAATTTTAGATTTCGATAAATGTCCAACTATCGAAAAAGGACACCGCAAAAATCCCAGATTGTGACTAATAGTCCTCAGCCCTTAAAAGGAAAAAAAAAATATATTCACTGTTTGAATGAAACTTAAATTTACTTTCATACTAAAAACATGCTTCAAATTTGTAAAATATATCATTTAAATACTGTTAACTGAATAAATTATAAAAATTTACAAATTTATTAGAAAGCAGACTTGTAATCTCAAAGGTAGTATAAAATATTTAGTAAAAATACTTTCTTAGATGCAAAAGATTTTTCTTTCTTGTTGAACAATAAACAGAAAGATATTTCTTTGGAAACACAAAACATATAATCCATAAAACAATTTCTTCTTAATGGATGTTTTGAAAACTATAATTTCCTAATAATAAAGAGTGCGTGAAATATTGAAGAAACTCTAGATGGACGAAAACGCATAAAAAATATTTCTACTCTTAAAGTCATATCAATCTTTTCTTTTGACACTAATACTTCTTAATTGCGCACATCACAAGCGTGGCATTATTGTTAAAAAACACGTAAAAAAATGAGAAGTATGAATATTTTGAGGAGTTTTTTTATGAAAATGATTTACTGCTTGACTTTAATAGGTTTTTTCCCCCCTCCAAAGTTTTTTTTTTTTTTTTCGTGTGTGTGTGTGTGGGGGGGGGATAGACATTTAAGAATTTAGAAAATATATCATTTAACTCTTTAACGTTCACTACTTAATTTATTTTAAAAATTACTAAATTAATTTTAAAAATAGCTTTTAGACACATTGCTGATCATAAATATTTAAAAAAATAACAAAAAATTAGCATTGTTCCTTTTCGAGAAAGTTTTGGTTTGAGACATGTATAAGTTAACCTTTATTAAATTCAAATAATATTTAATTTAATAAATAAAACACTTTGTAAGTAAACATTATCGATTACAAAAACTCGTAAAAGTTGTTTTAGGTGAAAATAATAGTCCAGCTCTTCATTAAATGGAAAAAAAAAAAAAAAAACCCTAGACGTGAGTGCATCATCAAACCATCAATTCGCACCCGCGCACACTAAGAAACTTCAAGTGACTTATGCATTTAGCTTCCTTTAAAACATTATTTGTTAAATTTTGGAATAATGCTGCTATCTACCGTACAGAAAAGGAGCAAAAGTTTAAAACCTGATTTAAGCAAGGGGAAAATGTTAAAGAAACTGCGGCATAAAAAATTGTTAAATTATGTCGAATGTTTGGTTTCGCTGCGAAACCAATGAACGTTAAAGGGTTAAAGAAAAGGACGACAATGCAATTACCCGAATGAAAATAAAATAAAAAAAATCAAAACTTACAAATATTTATTCAGATAGTAGACTTGGAATCTTGAAGGCTTATATGTATGTTTTTATATACAAAGGATTTTACTTGTTGAACTATAAAAACAGAAAGAAAAACATTTCCTTAAAAGCATGAAAGTGTCAATTCATAAAGAAATTCTCCTTAATAGGTATTTTAATAACTATAATTTGTTGAAAATAAAGAAAGCGTTGGAAATACTGAAGAAAAATGGGGAAAAAATGAATAAAATACAACTTTTTTTAAAGTCGCATCAATCTTTTCTTTTGACATTAATTCTTATTTTTTTGCGCCACCTATCACATTATAGGCGTGGAATTATTGTTGTAAAACAACGTCAAAAAGTGGGAAGTAATAAATATTTTGAAAATAAATTTTATAAAAATATTTTTGCGGTTAGAAATTTTTTTCTTCGAAGTATTTTTATTTCGCAGTGTTAAAGAAAATTAGAAAATATTTATTATTTAAAGAAAAGATACGATTATCAGAGTAAAAAAAAAAAAATTGAAACGTAAAAACATTCATTCATATAACAGGCTTGTTATTCAGATTGCTAATATACATAAAAGTACATTTTTATATGCAAAAGTATTTCTTTTTGAACTGTAAAAACAGAAAAACATTTAAGAGTCCAAAACATATCAACCCATAAAGCAATTTTCCTTAATAGATATTTCATTAACTATAATTTGTTAAAAATAAAGAAAGCGTGAAAATTAAAGAAACTCTAGATGGAAAAAAAAAAAAAAAAAAAAATGAATAAAGTACAACTCCTAAAAATCCTACCAATCTTTGCTTTTAACCCTACAAGGCACCCAGTTCCATATGTGGAACACCTACTTTAATCGTTACTATAGCTATAAAACTATTAGTAGCGACACCTCTTGACATCTTGATAGAAGCTACTGACATTTAGCAATGTAGTAATACGAATCTTTACCTAAAGATGTCGTTCGTGTTTGTGTTACAATGCACTCAGTGTGAAATTTGAATGAAAGTGATACGTTAGCCCTTTGTCTGAATTCAAAAATAAAAAAAGAATAGTTATTGAACAGTTTTGACTCGAAAAGAAATACTGTGTGTTATAACGAAGTGTATATTTTGCAGAGAAAAGTTGTTTTTTTTATATTACAATAGTAAACGTATTAGTAAATCATATTTTTATGTATGTTCCACATACGGTACGTTGAGCTAAAAAGTTGATTTTTCCGTAAAATATGGTTTTATTTTTATTTTTGTAAGTTTTCCCTATCTTCTGATCACTAATTACAACCTATATATTTTTGTCGCGCACTAAAAAGAAATTGAGCCTTGTAGGGTTAACATTAATTCTTCTTAATTGCGCACACACGTGTGGTATAATTATTGGAAAACACTTCAAAAAGTGGGAAGTATGAACATTTTGAAAATGAGTTTTATAAAAAATATTTTTTTGGTTTAAATTTCATTTGAAATTTGATTTTTTTTTTCCCCCGAAGCTTATTTCGCAACGTTAATGACAATTAGAAAATACATATTATTTAAAGAAAAGGACGAGAATTCGATTATCCGAAAGTATTACTAGTACGAATCTTGCAATGGATTTTTAACTGACTTTCCGACTACCTAAACATTTGAAACTTTCAGAAAAGCTCAGAACATGTTGACAATGCTTTTTTTTTTATGGCAACTGTTTCGGATACCTGCTGCCTTCAGCAGCGTTTATATGATTCAACAGAAAATTTATTTAACTAACTTTTCGATCAGCTGGACTGAAACTTTAAGAATAGTTCAGAACACGAGGAAAATGCATTTTTTAAATACTTTTAGCCAACTGCTTCGGCTCCTTGCTGCCTTCAGCAGCGTTATCAGTACAAATCTTGCAATCGAATTTTAACCAACTTCCCGACTAGCTAGACATTTGAAACTTTCAGAAAAGCTCAGAACACGGTCATAATGCATTTTAAAAATATTTTTAGCCAACTGTCTCGGGTCCAATGACAATGCTTTTTAACACTATGTATATATTTCTAAAGGTATATAAAGAAGTCATGTGGTGCCTACATCAGATAAAAAAAAAAAAAAAAAAAAAAAACAATGAAACAGGAAAAACAAAAAAAAAAAAAAAAAAAAAAAAAACATTTCCTTAAAAGTACAAAAAATATCAACCCATAAAGCAATTCTCCTTAATGAATGTTTTGATAACTATAATTGGTTGAAAATAAAGAAAGCACAAAATATTGAAAAAACTTTAGGTGGACAAAATGAATAAAATTGCTTCAATTAAAGTCGTATCAATCTTTTCTTTTTGACACTAATTCATCTTAATTGCGCCCATATCGCATCACAGGCGTCGTGGTATTGCTAAAAATAAATAAATGAAAAATAAAGTAAAAAAGTAAGAAGTAAAAATATGTAAATACTAGTAGACTTTACTTGCTTTGCTGGTCACTAAATTTAAATTAATTAAAAAAAAAAAAAAATGTTTAAATGTTTCGATTGGTGGGTATTTTCAGCAAATCAAAACCCTGACAAAGTACAGTGATGTACAGCCCAACGAGATATCTAAAGTAGAGTGATAAATGGAAACCCTCGAGAAGGTCCAAGATGAGTCATGTGACATGCTCTCCTTGCACCTGCGTATGCGGTGGTTCCCTTGGTAACAGCTTATTTTCTGTAAATTTCTATGGTAACAGTTTGGAATTTGTTCTTCTCATAAGTCGATAGACGCCAATGTTTTTGTTTACTTACGTAATTTAATATTCTTTTGTTCTAAATCATTTTGATTTTACTTCTTTTTTATTTCGTGTAGTTGAATTTTAACCGACAAAATGCTTAAAAATAGTTGAAAAATTATTATTTGTTGTTAAATTTAGCTCTTTAAAAGTTTAAATTTTCTTTTATAAACACTTTTAAACTTTGTTGGGAAACGATGAAAAAAAAGGTATTTTATTATTTTTTTAAATGTGAAATATGTGTAAAATTATTTTTAAAACAATTTATTTCGGTCATAGGACTGTCATGTTACCTAATAATAATGATAATTTGTCGAACTGATATTTTAAATGCCAAAATAGCGATAAAGGGCCAAACACAGCAACCTATTGGAGCATGTCACGTGATTCGTCTTGAACCACGGAAAGCTAATCCTTCATCAACGAGATATATAAAGTAGAGTGATAAATGGTAACCTTTGAGAAGGTCCAAGATGAGTCATGTGACATGCTCTCCTTGCACCTGCATATTCGGTGGTTCCCTTGGTAACAGCTTATTTTCATTAAATTTCTATGGCAACGGTTTGGAGATTGTTCTTCGCATAATCATAACCGCCAATGTTTTTGTTTACTTACGTAGTTTAATATTCTTTTGTTCTAAATCATTTTGATTTTACTTCTTTTTTACTTCGTGTAGTTGAACTTTAATTGACAAAATGCATAAAAATAGTTGAAAAAATATTATTTGTTGTTTTACTTTTCTTTTATAAACACTTTTAAACTTTGTTGGGAAACGATGAAAAAAAAGGTATTTTATTATTTATTAAAATGTGAAATATGTGCAGAATTATTTTAAAAACAATTTATTTCGGTCGTAGGAGTGTCATGTTACCTAATAATAATGATAATTTGTCGAATTGATATTTTAAATGCCAAAATAGCCATAAAGGGCCAAACACAGCAACCTATTGGAGCATGTCACGTGATTCATCTTGAACCACGGAAAGCTAATCCTTCATCCATTGAATCAGCACTCTAATTTATATATCTCGTTGTCCTTCATCCATTGAATCAGCACTCTAATTTATATATCTCGTTGGTACAGCCCATTAATGGAATGCAAAAATGACATTTAATTATTTGAATTTCATTCTGTTGCTTGGAAACACGGTTAATTTATGTTAAATTAACCGTGGTTTAAAATACATATGTGGACATTAGTTTGCGGACGATAAAATAAAGAAAAAATAAATATTAAATTATTTGATTAATTAAAATAAATATTTAAATGAATAAAATTTTAAAGCTATTCTAGCGTCTGATTTATTAGAAATTGTTACTGATATCCGCGATTGTAATGAAATGCTCGCCCTCTGGTGGGCTAAGGTGAAATTATCACACCACAGCATATCATCATATTATGCAATCTATTTTCCATGATGTAATGGCGGAGATAGAATACACGTGGCTATTATATTTACTAACAACTGCAGTTCAGAGAGCGCCATCTATCGATCATTACAAACGCGGATAGATTTAACATTTTTATTCACATATAAAGAAATTTTTTTATGTTAAAAAATATAAATAAAATTAAAAAATGTTGTAATTTTATTGGCATCAACTAGAAATTTCGACTCAAAATTAAATGGGGGAAAAACTCAAAACTAAAAGAAAAATAAAATCTAATAGGAATATTGAAAATTTAAAGACATGTTGCAAATTCATGCACATTCCTTTATTCAAGGGGGGGTGGGGGGTGGAATCAGAACTATGCGTCCTTTAGTTTTTTTTCTCTGTACATCGTACACAGGTAAACACTTTTTTTATTAGTATAGATAATGTGCTTGTGATTTGAATTTATAAACACGAAAAAAAAAAAAAATATAGGTTAAATTATTGGTTATATAGAATCCCCCATGACACAGTCGTAAAATAAGCTATTTAAAAGATCTTTTAGAACCCCAATTCTTAATATATCGTATCACATAAATATTTTCGTAGTTAGAATAAAATTTAATTTGCAAAAAAATGTAACTTTTTTGTTTATTAACTAAAATTGATGAAATTTGAACTGCAAGTTACATACTGTATACTAATTTTTGTGTTCGTGAGAGAAAATTTGAAAAAAAATTGAAAACTGCAATTTTTAATCCCACTTCAAAAACATGTGACTTAATGAGACTTAAATAATAATAATAATAATAAAAAAAAAAAAAAAACCTTACCACATTCTACTTTTTTTCTTCGACTGAAAAACCCAACTTTTACTATCATCTTTTATCATAAAAGTAAACACGTAAATTTTTATGTAAACGATCGTGTTATCGTGTATACAAATCTTTTCTAAAACAGCTTTATGTATTTTACATGAAGATAAATTGGATTTTTAAAACTTTCTTTTGTGGAAAATATGCTTTATAGAATTTTGGATAAATAATTTTATAAACATCTGAATTACTGACATATTTTTCATATTTTTAGTATAAATGTGATAATTATCCTTAATAAATAAATAAATTTAATAGTTTCTAGAAAATGTTAGGTCAGGAAGAAAAATTAAAATATTCTGGAACATATTTTAAAAACTGGCAAACCGCCAGTCAGATTTACTGTTCCATATTACAACTTTCTCCGGGATATTCCTCTGATGTTTTCGGGAAGGAATGTGACATAGATTTAGATATCGGTTTTTATTTGAATGAATATTGCATGCAGCTTTAGTTCTTTCTTGTTTATAATATTAAGAAATTTCGCACTAGAGTTGCATTCTTATAGTTCGCATTATGGGGGAGGGGGAGAATATTAAATTATTTAAATAAGTAAAATTTAAACTTTATTATTATTCTTTTACAATACTTTTTATAAGATTTAGAGTCATTTTAAATATAATTGTGTATCCCTTTTAGTTTATTTTAATTGAGGCTCAAAAAATTTTTTTTAAGGTTTGTAAAATCTGAAAGCAAGGATAAAGCAGTTTAACATTTTTTCAAAAATAATTTAAAAGTTGAATTTTATTTTTTATAGTAAACCGTTTTGGAGAAATTTTGATTTAACTCAATGTTATATTGTAATCAACGATATATATAAATTAGAGTGCTGATTTAGTGGATGAAGGATTAGCTTTCCGTGGTTCAAGATGAATCACGTGACATGCTCCAATAGGTTGCTGTGTTTGGCCCTTTATCGCTAGTTTGGCATTTAAAATATCAGTTCGACAAATTATCATTATTAGATAACACGACAGTCCTATGACCGAAATAAATTGTTTTTAAAATAATTTTGCACAGATTTCACATTTTAATAAATAATAAAATACCCTTTTTTTTTTTCATCGTTTCCCAGCAAAATTTAAGTGTTTATAAAAGAAAATTTAAACTTTTAAAGAGCTAAATTTAACAACAAATAATAATTTTTCAACTATTTTTGAGCATTTTGTCAGTTAAAGTTCAACTACACGAAATAAAAAAGAAGTAAAATGAAAATCAAAATGATTTAGAACGAAAGAATATTAAACTACGCAAGTAAACAAAATCATTGGCGGTTATGACTTATGCGAAGAACAATCTCCAAACCGTTGCCATAGAAATTTACTGAAAATAAGCTGTTACCAAGAGAAACCACCGAATACGCAGGCGCAAGGGGAGCATGTCACATGACTCATCTCTGACTTTCTCAAGTGTTACCATTTATCACTCTACTTTATATATCTCGTTGATTGTAATGCATATGTGAAATACGGCTCGTGAAATACGGTCGCCAATGGCGACCAATATATTTTAACTGGCGACTATGTTTTCAACTTTAAGAAAACTCAACATTTTAATATTTTGGTGAAACAATTGATCCTAGAATCGGACTCCAACTCCACCCTCGATGTAGGCTAACTCTCACCGTTTTGATTCCTGCTCTACTGACCATGTTTGGCAACACTCTTATGAATCAATACTCCATTAGGCGATTTACACCCCCTTTCTGCGTGCATGTTTCACAACTCAGTTTTAAATTAGTGCATCGTTTTAGGTAAATGGTTCACACTGCTGTCGTTTACGCTTGCTTTGCGATCTGGTATTGAATCGTTGTGCCGGTGTAATGATGTATCAAAGCCAATTTTATATTAGTTTAGTGAAAATAAGAAAAACGCTTTTATAATATTAAACAGGTGTACCTGATACATCATTCTAACGTAGTAAATATTTGTTTTTTATGCATAGAATTTTAATTTCTGTATTATTTAAGGAAATTTCAAAATTGAAAATAAAAGACGACGGAAGGTTATTTTTTTTACTGGCTACCAGAATCTTTTGTTAGTGATCAGTTTTTTAAAATTATTGGAGGCCTGTGCATGTGTATGCAAAATTTCTCAATTTTATGACTGAAACTTACAGATGTCCTTTAAATTGTTCACTGTCACTATAAATGACTAAAAATATAGTGTATTTTATACTATTTTTTTCTTGAAAACAGCAGCTGGTATTTTAACCCTTTGTGCTCGGCATATTTTCCGTAAGACACGCCTTTTGGCGTTCCTTTAAAAACGTCACACGTATAGTTTCTAACTTACTACCTTTTGGCTACCGAAAAATTGTAATAATTTGTTTTATTTTACTTCATCATTAAATAAAATAAATCTTTCTGTTAAGATTTTCCGGTAGCCGAAATGTAGCCTGTAGTTACACGTTTTAGAAAAATAACATTTCATTTGCAGAGGAACACCTCAAGGCGTGGCTCGATTTTTTAATGTCCCCTCAGAAGGGGACATACGAGCGATAATGACTGAACTTCCTCGAGTGATTTTATGAAATTTTGTAATGTGTTATATTTAAAACTAATAACTTGATGTATATATGATGGTCACACACACACAAAACAAGTTCTTTTCAAAAAGTGTAACATCTGTCCAGTAATAATAATATTAATAATAATAATAAAAAAAAACTTCGGTTGACCTCGATTTAAAAATGACTATACTGGATACTCTTGCAACAAACTCTTTGCTTTATTATATATATTATCCACATAACCAAAGAGACGTTTGCGTGCGTTCTGGATCTCAAGTCACTGATTGCAGACCTTACAGAACTTGGCTGAGGGATGGTTTGAGTCATGCAGTAATACACCTTATCTAGAATTTTTTTTCTGCTTTATTAAAACTGAATGTTCTTTCATTTCAGTTGCCTACATTTCTTAATAACGATTGCTTATATTTTTTAACCTATGCTTAATTCTTTCAGAATCAGTCACATGATTAAACATAGTTTATATAACATACATATAATCGTTTGATTTTAATATAGAAGTAATGCGTCTAATTTTACGAAGCTGGTTGGTACGCTCCTATCGAGAAAAATTTGCTCAGTTTAGCGATAGCAATGCGATCTTTGGATATATACATATACGTATATAGAGTAAGAAAGAATTATTTCTTTCAGGCAGCAATTTTGCAATGTCGCCTTTTTATTGTATTACTTTTTTAGATTTGATAGTATTTAATTTAGAAAGTAAAGTGCATATGGAAAATAAAGTATAATGGTACCGGATAATTTAATTTATGGAGATTTCAATAATATAGGAAAAACTACTTTAATGGAGCATTTTTTAATTTTTATAGATGTCACATGTATGTGAGTGACTGTGTGTGAAGCCTTTGTGTGGTAAAAATAGACACCACCTCCCACCCCCCTTCCCCTCAAAAAAGAAATAAAAATAATAATGAAAAAAAGTCCTGTCGTACTAAATTAAATTCTGTTTTCAGCAGAATTTTATATCTATTATTTAGAAAACAAAAATAGGGTTTAGATTTTTTTTTTTTTTTTTTTAAGTTTATATGTGATATTTTATTTCGATCTACACTACCTGAAACAGTTGACTAAAATTATTATAAAAATGTATTGTCACCTTGTTCTGAGCTATCCTGAAAGTTTCAAATATCTAGGGAAGTTAGTTAAAAATCGATTGCAAGCTTTGCACTGGTAACGCTGCCGAAGGCAGCAGAAACCCGAAACAGTTGGCTAAAAGTATTTAAAAAAAGCATTTTCACCGTGTTCTGAACTATTCTGAAAGTTTCAAATGTCTGCTAGTCGGGAAGTTAGTTAAATAAATTTTCTGTCGAATCATATAAACGCTACCGAAGGCAGTAGGGACCTGAAACAGTTGACTAAAAGTGTTAAATAAATGTATTGTCACCGTGTTCTGAGCTATCTTGAAAGTTTCAAATGTCTAGCTAGTCGGGGAGTTAGTTGAAAATCGATTGCAAGATTTGTACTGGACAAACAAATAACAAGAATCGAAGTTAATAAAAATATGGTGAAATATAATAATTTTATACATAAAACGACACTTGTCATAAATTAAAGGCTATGCTACATTATACTATGATATTTAATGTGACGACTCCGCAGAATTCTTGCATGAAAATATTATATAGTGGACAATAGTTAATTAAGAACATTTTTATAATATCAAAGTACCATCAGTTTAAAAGAGCTTATAAAATCGAATTTGTAGAAGAAATGTCTGAGACATTTAGAAGAATAAAACGTACATACCTCACTTAAATCTCTATATGGCACTAGACTATATATGTAGCCATTTCTGTTCCAGAAAGGGGTTTTATAATGCTCTCACTGTTCTTGCTTGGCATTTTTAAAGATCGTCACGTGTTATAATTAATTCCTATATTACTTCAACAATCTGCCACCAATCCTAGAAAAGATATAAGGAACATAAAAAGTTTAATATTTTTTACACTTTTGTAAGGTCGAAATATTTTTTTCGACCTCTGTGTACCAGTGGAACACTCACTGAAGTACACCTCTCAAAGTCCTCATTAATTATTATGCTAAGATGATATGCATAATTTTTATTGGATATATTTTCGAATAAAATTAAGTAACTAAAAAAAATTATTTCAAATACAACTTTTATCTGTTTTCATAATATGTTCGATAAAGGGTTAACGTGACAAAGCTGGAGAATTCTTGCATGAAAAATACCCTCTGAAAAATATTACATTGCGCACAAGAATTAATAACATTTTTATAATATTCCCTCTTCTCCTATCTAAAAATCTTTGCGAGGGCTTTCAAACAATTAACCATATTCTTTAATTTACCATCCATATTAAAACAGTACAAATTTTTATACATAAAACGACGTTTTTACCGTACTATGATGCAACAAAGCCTTTAATTTATAACATTTAACGTGACAATACTGGAGAATTCTTTCATGAAAAATATCTCCGGAAAAATATTACATAGTGAACAAGAATTAAAATTTTCTCTTCTGGCAGCATTTTTAGAGTAACTGACAACTCGGAAAGAAAATTTATTAGGTTCTAGATTATATCTTTCGCCGGGAGACTCCTCGAATTATTTTTGCCGGAAAAGAATTTGTGGGAAGAAAATGGCAGCAATTTAAACATTCATGATTTTTATGTGGTTATAAAAAGAATAAGTCACTGACAATTTTATTTTGCAGATATGCAGATATAAGCATTTAAATGGTCATAACAAAATCATACTTACAATTAAAATGATACGTTGCTATTTATTCTGCATTTTATGTTTTAGAAATGCAAAACAATATTGGGGGGGGGGGGGGGATGCCCCTATATATGCACAATTATTTTTCGGGTTAACTATATTACTATATTTTTATTCTCACATCGAAAAGTTAAAAATAATTCTCATTATGTAGATTTATCCGAAATTTTGCTCGTTCAACCATTCATTTTTGAGGTATTGAAACTTTTTCGTATTGAAACTTTTCCATTTGAAAATTTTATTTCAAATGGTCGCCCCCCCCCCCTTACCTCTTTCTGAGGTACTTCTCCCCAGGGGACAGGTTTTTCCTACGTGTCAATTTTTTTCCCTAGACAACTATTAATTATTTTAAATTTTATAATGATTCGATAAAATAATTATCATTGTAAGAAATTTTGTCTTATATGGCTATTTAAAAATTTAGGAAAACGATTGGGAGAAACAGCTGTATAGCATCGTCGCCATTAAAGCGATTGCTGCCAAAAGTTGATAGGCTCTAATTCCTCTCAAGGTGCAACTAATTATGAATTTGCATGGATTTCTATGCAGTAGTTGCTAAAGTACATTTTTCACAAAAGTTTTGCCCCACACACACTCAAAACGTGTAAATCCATTTAAAAAAATAAAAAGGTAAAAAATTTTTACGAATTTTATACATTTTTCTATTAAATATAGAAGAAAGTAAAAATTTTTCATGTATTTTTAAGCGAAGTTTTGTTCTATGTTGCCTCATTACAAATTATTAAAAAAAATAAAGTAGCAGTCACTTGTTGAGCAAAATGTATCAGAAGTTGGTACACGCCAGTTTATATCAATGTACAATACAAAACTTCCCGAAATTATGTGCATTATTTCTTGATCTAGACCGGCCACAATATTTTTGTCACACATGCACAATCTTGTCAAAGATAATCAGAACATGTTTACAATGATTTAGAATGTATAAAACTCTCAGAAACAAAGCTAGAAAATTTAACTAATTTAATACTTTTTAAAAATATATATACAGAAGACCGCAGTGAATAATAATAATAATAAAAATATAATTGATATTTCTTTACACCCAGACAAAAGTTTTGTAGACGTAATAATACTTTTGTATGCACAACAGTAGTTTGTGTTTAAATGCGTTCCAAAGGAAATTTTGTTTAGATTAAAAGGACAAGGAATATTAAAATTATTTTCAATTTAGAATGAAAATAAATTAAAAAATAAAACTTAAACAAACTTACTTAAACTGAAACTTTTGAAATCGAGTACTGCCACGATATATATGAATCTTATGCAAATAGTGTTTTCTGAAAAATATAAAATAATTTTTATGACGATTTTTTTTTTCTCAAATGTGGAAAATATAAAAGATAATGGCCAAATTCAAAACGATCCATGCTAATTCAAAGTTATTCTAAAGAGCTGTGTCTTTTGTATGCAAATGAACACATCTGTACAGTGAAGAAAAATTTGCGCTATAGCCATGTATGGGTCAAAAATGGAGGAATATACATGTAATAAAATGCAGTACAGAAAAAAGCAGCAAAAAAAAAAAAAAAAAAAAAAAAAAAAAATTGTATGGGAACTTCTTTGGGAAATTTAGAAATAACATGAAATGAGGCTTCAGGGCAAAAATTTGGTTACATGTAAATTACAAACTTAATGGTTTGGAAATGATACAGGTTGCTTAATATGGCTTGTGGTTCCCCTGAGCTGCTAAGACTACCGCACACCTATTTGGCATGGATGCGATCAGGTTACCGATAAGACTTTGGGGAATACTACTCCACTCTTGAGGAATTGCGATCTCCAAGGTTTTGGGCAGTAAAAGGAGACCTTGGTCTTGCAGAAACGCGTCATCTGAATGTGTCCCAAATATGCTCGATCCGATTTAGATGAGTAAAGCATGTTTTCCACTCAAATACTCTGCATTGTTTCAGCTTCAAGAAGTACTCCACAAGACGAACTGTATGAGGTCTGCGTTCATCATGCATTAAAATAAAGGAATCGCTAATTTCTGCAGCGTAAGATACGATATGAGGTTTCAGAATCTTGTCTGCATATCTCTGGGCCGTGAAATTGCTATTCCGAATGATATAGAGGTCCGTAGTATGCCTATGCTGATTCTAGCCCATACCATCAAACCACCTCGTTTGTAATGTGATCTTTGCGGACGAATACAGGGTTATTTTAAGTGCCCGTTTTTTTGCCGTACTAAAACACGTCTGGTGTTACTCTAAACTGAATCGGGACTCGTCAGTAAACAGCCCTTTACTCCAGTCACTTTGCATTCAATTTCGATGTTCAGCAGCCCACCTTCTTTGATCCGCACGGTGTCTTGCTGTCAACGGAATACACACCATTATCCTACGTGCATATAGATCACCCTGATAAAGTCTATTTCGGATTGTTTAGCTTGAGACCTTTCGTCCTGTTGGCAAAAGAAACTTTTTGCAGCTGAGTAGTATCAGTTCTGTCTCGACGAGCCGTTAACAGGATTTATGGGCCATTATTTGCTGCGGTAGCACGCGGACAACCTTGTCATCTTGTCCTCGTCGACGTCTAACATTCCCTGTTTCTTAGAATCTATTCCACACACTTGAAATGACACTTCTTGGCACTCCAACAACATCCGCTACACTTTTTAGACTTTGGTCGTATTCAACTCTCCCGATAATACGCTAAGTCATGCATTCCGGTAAACCACGTTTATGGTGATATTTTCAAGTCACCTTTTCTCAAAACAAAAGCCGAACGGTTGAATTTCCCCACTGAGACAGTGAGGAAAAGAAGCTTCTGCGAAATCACGATTCCTGTACTTACATTCTTTTTCTGTTTTTTGACGTCATGAGTGTTGATTTTCATATAAAGTTTCCATCTTCTGTTTTCTGCCACGCTTTAAATTTTAGATGTTTTATTTGACATTAGTTATCAATATAAGTACTTCCGTAATTTCGCTAAAACGATGTACTCCCAATTTTTTTAAGCAGTGTAGTATGTTGTCGCAATCACAAAACAATCTTCTACATTTTTCTATATAAATTCACGCAGCATAAATAATATAAAATTCTTTTATGAATTCATGCAATAGTTAGTTATTATTTTTTCCCATTATGAATGTAGACTGTTTTCATCTCGCAGAGGTATTAAACGAAATGACCAAAGGAAGTGAAATTTTACCGCGCAGTTTACATTCTTCCCGTTCTCGGGGAAATTTGCAATACAGCAACGTACCTATCGGCCGATTTGCTTCTAAATTGAATCAGCATAATATCTCATGGCGTTTTCACACTGTTCTGGTTGAGGGGGGCAGTAGCCCCCCCTCACACAGAACTAATTATCATATAAAACTCTTTCGAAGCCTAATTTGAATTGTTTAACACAAGTTTACATAACAGTACTCGTTATCTTACCTGTTAATCTGCAATCTGTATTTATAGTATTAAATTTCAGGGTAAGAGAAAGTCGTGCGAGTGACACACCAGATTATTTCATTTTGAAGCCATTCTTTGAATGATTTTGGTTTCACTATTGAACAATAAGTAATAAAAATTTCGCTTCTCATGAATTAAAATTTAAATTGTGTGGTGAAATTCAGTATAAGATTTATGATTAAAATTTTAAAATTAAATAAGAAAAGAAATAAAGTGTGAAAGAAATTCGCACAGATTTGCTAGTATTAATCATTTTACAGGTAAAATCTTAATATCTTTTAAAGTAACAAGTTTTCTTTTACGGCGCTAAGAGATGAAACAATGTTAAAGAGTTTTCACTTAAAAAATATCTTTCGTATATTTGACGTTCTTTTAGTTTCAGAAAAATATCTAGTGTACAAGAATTTAAAACATAACAAAAAAAAAAAAAAAAAAAATATCTGGAGTTAAAACTGCCTGACAACATGCAAAGTAGATTTATGCGATTCCATATTTCATCTCTGCCCTAGAGCGTCTTCAAATTATTTTACCGGCGGGAGAAAAGAAGACAGCTATTTGCATATTAGTTTTTTAAAGCGGTATTTAGAGGCATGTGTTAGCAATAATGATTTTTATTCGATGTACGTCTACAGCCGTTTGTAATATTACTGAATTTTAATGAGTTTTGGGTTCTTGTTATTCTATAGGTATGGGATTAGGGTAATCGTGAAAAATTTTCAACTTCTGTTTTTTGATATTTTACATGTTTTAGCTGTGAGGAATGTGAAAATCAAAAAATGATGTGGTTAGTTACTCTGTATCACATTGTCTTTAAGAACAAATGACCGTAAAAATCTCAGACTATTATAATTTATGGATCCGGCAAGAACGCTATTAATTTGCAACATATCATTTGTAAAGATCGTAAGTTATTCGAAATTAATTTTGTTTAAACGTGTATTAAAAGGAATAATTTTATCGTAAAGATATCTCACCACTTTTTAAATATTAATGATGCTGGCATAAACATTATTGACTATAAACATTCCCTTTTTAAAATTTCGTAAGTTATTAGAAAGTTAAGATTTTCTTAATTTGGTAGAAGAGGGTAAAATTTTGCAAAAACGACATAAATTTACATTTCTTATAAATGTCATTGATGTAATAAACATCATTGACTATGGATATTTTTATGTGAAAACATTGCAAGTTATTCTAAATTTATCCAGAGGGAAAATCAACGTTTATAAAAACAAACACACCGTAAAAATTGTTGTAAATTTTGCTTGAAAGAGTTTAAAGGACTATGTGTATTAACTTTTTTTTACGATTAGTCATAAAGAATTCAACCGTGCTTATCTATTTTAAAATTTTTAATTAAGGTTTGTGAACAGTGTTCAGCTTTGATGTCAGCAGTGATGTACAATATTTTTAAACTGTATTTTGAATGGTGAAAAGCAAATAATAAAATAACTTAAAATTAAATATAGATAAAATAATAAAATTCCATTCTATAATGTATTTATTTTAATTAATTAATATTAATTTATAAGGCCCCGTGGCCTTCACCAGAAATCACACGTGAAAGAAATACAAATTTTCAAATAGATCATATTATGTTTTTGACGCGATATTATGTCCGGATCCCATGGCGGGTAACTAATCGGATAGAAGATAGTCAACTAGATTAGTCTTCGACCAGTCTTGAGCGATCGGCCATATTCTTTTCTTTTAACATAAATACAATATGCCTTAAAATAGAAATTTATAAGTATGAATATATGATAGAGATCTGGGTAGAGTTCACCTATGCCAACTAGTTTTATTTTCCGAACATGTACTGTGTAATGGAAAAGGAAAGTATTATCCATGGAAAAATTCGGCAATTAAATTTTGGTGTATCTGTATATTTTCAGATCTTTTTCAGGAACTTTAATGATTATGTGTATACGTGTGTGAATGAACACAATAGCATTTAATCGTACTGCTTGATTAAACCTGAAAGTTTATAGGCATGTCATCGTCGCAAGAACGATATTGATTTTCATGGGTGTAACTCAATTTTTTACAGGAACACAAAAGAAAATTCTTTATTATATGTATGGACTTAAAGCATTTGAAGGGATAGTGCCTAAATGCTTTATCAGATTTAAATAAAAGTTAGTATACATGTTACAGGTCACCTTCACAAGATCGTATTGATTTTGATGAGTATATAATACCTTTTTTACAGTGATTTAAAAAAAAAAAAATCTTTATAAATTTTGAGTCTATAGGTTGTAACGATAAAGCGTGCTAACTCGTTTTAATCATATTGTATAATTCTTTTGAGATTACTCAATTTATATAAACTCCTCGGCAGAAAGATACTTCCCCTCCCCATGTGGTAAAAACGATGCTCCTATATACATTTTTTTTCAGTTTAACTATATTACAATTATAAATCATTATTTTTAATTTCACAATGATTATTTAAAAATAAATCTCATTGGTCACATTTGTAAGAAATTTTTGTCCTATGCTGCCGTATAAAAAAAAATTATGTGAAAACGGGATAGAAACGCCACTTGTAAGGCTTTTTTTCACTAAAAATTGATAGGTACTAATTTATATCGAAGTGGAACTGAATATAAATTTATATAAAATTATGTGTATTAGGTTTTGACCTAGAGCTGCCATAAAATTTTTGTCACACACGAGGCATTTTCTAAAAATGGTTAAATCGTCTTCGGGAACTCTTATAAACACATAAATGGATCAAAAACAGGAAATCGAAAATTTTTACGAATCCAATACTTTCTTTTTTAATATCTACATCCTTTTTTAATATTACATCTCGGTATCTGTTGATTAAAAGTTCACCAAACTTCGAATGTAAAATTATTATTGTGAGAAATTTTGGTTGAATTTTTGTATACATGTTAAACAGTAAGTGGCGCGGTTAGGGGAAGGTGGGGTGCCTCGGACTTATTTTGACTTATCCAATTTTAATTTTGTAATTATTCGCAAAAACTGAATACAAATAGCTTTTTTAAATACTGTATGGTATTGTATATAACATATATTTATTCCAAAGTTTTATTAAAATTATGTCAATTATATATTTTTTTAAATAAAAATAAGGGCAATTAGGTCCAAGGTACACCACTGGTAGTGTACTTTGGACCATTTATTAAAAGATACAGAAAAACTCAGTTTTAAGTAAAAAAAAAAAAAAAACTATATCTATTAATCAATTACACACATATAAATTCAAATACACATTTATTTTTTCAAAAATCATTAATCTGTCACAATCGTGTTGTTATTAAGTCTAATTTAAGTTTAAAAAGGTGGAAAAATATTAAATATTAACTTAAAGTCTACATTAAGTCATGTTGTGATTATTGGTAAAAATTTTATTTATAATCAAGATTATAATTAAATAGGTCAGTTCCAAATGTTAACTTTTGGAGCTGCATTTCTGATCCACCACACAATATGAGCAGTCCAATGTACACTACTTGTGTTGGGTTCAAGGTACACCACTCTGTTACTAAAAACGAAATTGCTAATCATGATGTTCAGGTTAGGCTTAACTTGATTACAAGCATACAGAGTTATAGCTTGAAAGCTACTTTGTAATGTATGACACACATTTCAGAAGATACAATGTATGTGTGGGTATAGAAATACATAAAAGTATCTGAAATATTTTTTTTCTTTTGCCAAGTGAATTTACTTTTTTAAGAATTCTTGAAAATGTTGAGCGTTCAAGCAAATATAGATTACTTCATTGAGACCCCTAACAGTACATGTTTTAACTGCATGTGATATTGTTTATATATCTAAATAAATAGAGCTAGAAATGGCATAGGTCCGAGGTACACTCATGTCCAAGGTACACCACTTTCCCTTATATATTGTATACAGAAGAAAGTTTTGTGATGGTTACAACATACTAGTTTTCTCCTCGTGTATTAAAATTTCACATGAATCAGTGAACAAATCTTCCGAAACCATGCTAACCATGATAAAAATTTTATTTTCTTTATCTCAATACATTGCAACTGTAATGAAAGTTTTTTTTCTTTAAAAATGATCCTTTTAAATTTTTTTATTCATTTCAAATGCGCGCGTGAAAACCATGAATAAAATTTTATTTTCTCAATTCCAATACATTGGGTTTTACTATCCTTTCCAGCATAAGTTTTAGGAAACTTCGATTTTTGCTATTAAGAATGGTTTCTTTTATTTTTTTTATGAACCCCGCAATCAATGTCAATCAACAGTCAGAAGGAATTCACATTTTACTTTCATGACAAAATACCACCTGAAGAAGTATTGTATAATGAGCAAGTATTCTCCTGCAGTAAAAAAAAAAAAAGTTGGCTTTACGCCAGGTTGATGTATTTTATAATGCTCTGAAATACGTATTTTATTTCGAATTTCTTTGAATAAATTTTGCCGTGTGATTATAAATAGCCATGTTTTTAAGTGCTCATTATAAATCAGTGAAAAGTGATAAGTATCGCAATTGAAATATGCATATGCAACTTTATTCATTGACATCCTTTTAGCGAATTATTAAATAAATTTTCTGCTTAAAACTAGTTGACATTAGGTGGGTTCGGTTCTCTATAATATATTTCTTTTTATGAATTTTCATGAAAGGGTCAGCAAGTACTGTAAGCCATACTATATTCACGTTGAGAGAAATTAACTCGGCTGATCACTTGGTCAGGTGGTCGAGATGACAAGGACTGAAATGCCCAACCCACTAGGCTATCCTCCTTTTTTTTAATCTAATAATTTCATGCTGTAATGGGTTTAATAAAAATATATACGAGCACATAACTAGCTCATTAATTGAATCGTTTTCCTTATTTATACTAGTTGGCAAAGGTGGATTCTGCTCAGTTCCCCATCATGTGTATGTTCTCATAAATTTCAAATAAGTCTTACTATACTGCTGTACAAAATTAAATCAAACAACCTGCTTTACCATTTTCTTCTATTGCGCATAACTTTTAAACAAACGATTAAGATATGAACATGAAATTTGGTTGGCATTTCGTATGCGGGAAAAAAAAAAAAGTGAATATAAGAAGAAAAATTCGGTTTTAATCTAGCACATGAATGTATGTGCATCTTCACCTATGTGTAAATGCATCCTTATGACTATATTTCATTAAATTTTCTTTTCTAAAATTGTTGAAATTTTATAATTTTCTTCAAAGCTTATTTTTGAGAGAGATTGAATAGTTATTAGTTTAAAAATTATTACTTATTCTAAAATTATATAAAATCCGATTTATGATATAACGAACATGCTATCCAAATTTTATATTCATATGTATATTTATAAATGCGCAAAGGAAGAAAATGTGTGAGCAGATTGTTTCTTTAATTATGTAATATTAAGAGACACTAATTTTGCTGATCGTTTGATACGTTGACAGATTAAAATAACTCTTCTAATAGGCTATCCACCTTTCATCTCGATACATTTACCCTATCCTAATATATTTTATTGTGGTCAGCTTCCTAGTTTACTTTTTATGCAATTACGTACTATTTCCAATACAACGCTTCCCATACAATGCAAATTTATATAAGATTTTGCTCTATTCTGCTATGTTAAGAAATCTTAAATTTCGAATAGACTATGCAATTTTCAAATTAAAATACTTGTAGTCAGGGATGTTCAAGCGAGTATAATAAGATATTTTAAAAGGAGTCTGAAATCATTGCGATGAAAATATCTCTCAAAAAGGATGTTTAAGCGAAATTTTGCCATATTCTGCCATGTTAAGTAATTCGTAAGTTTAAATAACTTACGAAATTTTCAAATTTAAATTTTTATAGTTGATGTTCATGCAGGTATCATCTGATACAGGGTGATTATATATTTAAAAAAAAAAAAAACTCCCGATATGAGACCATAGCTATCATACCGTTCAAAGAAATTAAATAAAAATTTGATGGAAGATATTTTGAGGTATGCGCTCAAGAATCATATAAAAATCCAACAGTTAAATTCTAACGCAATTACGGTTACAGTGACAAAATTTCAAAAATTTCAAATGGCGACACCTACTTTTTTTTTTTTTTTTTTTTTTTTTATTGGAATGGGATCTCCATAGCAAAAAACCATAAACAGAATTGCAACGGAACTTGTAGCACGAAAATCGCCAGCGCTAGGCAGTCTAAGAAGAAGAGAGAGGCAACTGATGTGTATATATATAGGCCTGGTATAAGCAACTGATGTCCCTATACCAGGGCACGACTTTCATTTTTTTAATAACGTCATATTTCGCACTGAGTCTTCGGCTTTGATTAAAGTCTACTGATTGTTCTTCGATACACATTAAGTGCTGTACTATGGTGACTTACGATATATGTACCAACCTTCAGCTCATTCGAACAAAGCGTTTAGACGCTAGCGGGTTCACTCACTTACTCACACACACACATACATACATACATACATCATCGCAGAAATAGTGAAAACGGACTCAGGGGACCTCGAATCGTATAGAAACATCAAAATCTCAAATTCGGATTTTTGACATGATTACAATACTTTCCTCACTATATAGTTTTCGGAAAGTAAAAATCATATCAATATAGAAATTCATTAAAAACTAAAACATTTTGTTAGATATGTTATCTTCCTCTAATTTATTCAATGAAATTTAGAGAAATGTTCATGTTATTTGCTCTAACGATATGCTAACCAGATGAAGTAAGTTAATGTTATGCATAGCTAAAATTTGATATTAGAAACCAGAATATCCTGTTATAATTTTTAGATAAAAGAAAAAAAAAATCAACCTTTTTTCTATTCAAGAATATTTCACTAACAAGATTTAGAATTAAAAAAAAAAAAAAAAAGTTCAGAAAACCTGAGCAGAAAAGAATCCAATTATAATTTTTGTTTGAATTACATCTTGAACACAGCGCATTTAAAATATTATAAGAAAGAAAGAAAAAAAAAATAATCTTGGTATTCTCTGGCATAGCGCCAGTCGATTTTTATTCTCAAAATAGTATATATCTTCTGTTAGTTCTTTGATATAAATTTATCTGAAAGAGGAAAATTTTATTTGATTTTGCGTAACTGTAGAAAAAGATAAACTCAAGTGTTTCTTTCTTTCTTTCAGATGATGATAAAAATAAAAAGTTTAGCTTCTTAAAGAAATGCATGTTAAATATTTCTGAATTTTTCTTATGAAATTTTAAATTTTTGGCCATATACTTGAAAAGTAATATCGATTGTTTTGTTATGCAATATTAGAAATAAATTGTTGAGAAAAACTTCAATCTTTACGGATTTTATTATTGAATCTTTTATCGAGGGTCGAATACTTTAAATGATATCAAATAATTTTCTAACCTCTCTTCTCTCTGTCTCAGCACTTTCGAACAAGGTTGAAAAGTGTTAATGACTTCGGTTTGTCCGTCTGTCTGTCCGCGCTCTAACTCCCGTAAGTATTTATGGAATTTCTTGAAACTGATATACACTAAGGGAATAAAAAAAAGCCACACAGCAGAAAAATGGGCTTATACATTTTATATTTGAAATACAGTCATTTGCAAAAGTTAAAGACCACACAGAGAAAAATCAGATTTAACGGAATTCCGCAAAGATAACATACATATTTTACATATAAAAGAACAAAATAGACTGTACATGGTTTAATAAAAAATCACCACAAAACTGGCGCTGTAAAAAATATTACTTACAAACTTTGAATAAACACCATAAAATGCAATAAACTCGCAACAGTTGTTTCGGGTCGAAAAAACACACGACCCTTCATGAGGCGAATAAAGTAAGCACGACTGCAGCACTCGAGCTTACTTTATTCGCCTGATGAAGGGTCGTGTGTTTTTTCGACCCGAAACAATTGTTGCGAGTTTATTGCATTTTATGGTGTTTATCCAAAGTTTGTAAGTAATACTGTAGATGGTTGTTTACTGTAATTAAAGTCAGTATTTTGTAGGACCTCCTTTGTTTTTAATAACTTGCGCAGTCCTCTTAGGCATGCTATAAAGAGATTTGCAGTAAGCTTTAGAAATGTCTGTGCACCAGACATGCTTTATTGCTTCAACAAGGGCCGTGGCAGTGGATGGTTGTTTTTCGGCGACTTTATTTTTCTCAACACACCACAGATTCTCTATTGGGTTCAAATCTGTGTTGTTACCTGGCCCGACAAGCACTTTAATTTTCTGTGTCTTCAGCTATTTCTTGACAATCTGCGTCCTGTAACACGGATCCCCATCATGCATGAAAATTGAACATTTAGGAATACGCGTGTGAAGCTTCAACTTTTCACGTGACAAATTAAGGTACCGCTTTCCATTCATAGTGGTTTTAGATGGCACAAAATACAGACTAACAGTGCTGGACACAGACATTGCATGCCATATCATTTGGCTTGGAGGATGTTTCACAGGTTCAATCGTATATCTCTCATATCTTTTTCCACTTGGGCGCCGAGCAGTTGTAGCACGGGCAGAAAATTGTTGCACACTTGACTCATCCGAAAATAAGATCCTACTCCACCGCTGTACTTTCCAATTCTGTTATTGTCAGCCGAAAGTCAGTCTTTTCTTTTTCATACTTGGAGTAAGTCCAGGTTTCCTTGCAGGTTTTTGGATGATAAACCAAAATCTTCGGCCAAACGTCTTAAGATAGTACTCAAACTGACGTTGGGGCCTTTTACAGCCAGAGAATATATAATCGTATTGCAGGAGGTTCTTGAATCTCGTACGACCATCCTTCCTATCACATAATCATCATGTGCACTCATTTTTCTAGGGCGACCGTTTTCTTAAGGTCCACAAATTTTCCTGAAATTTTAAATTTACTAATAGCTTGATGCACAGCTGTCTTGCTCACATTTACCCTCGAAATTATTTGACATTCAGAAAATTCAGTTTTATTGCAGGGTCAATATTTCTGAACTTTTTGTAACAGTAAGTGAAGGTTTTTTTACGCGTTAGTCTTTTGCAAACGTAGTCGATTTTCAATTTTTCATCACATTGCATCATTTGCACCGATTATTGCGTCATCTCATGTGCTGATTGCATCAGGCGCATTCTACTGCTATAAATAAAGGTGCCCGGCAAGTTTATCACCAATTGTTTATTGGATTTTGTAGTAGACAGTATAATTATTGTAATGGGTAAAAAAACCTTCATTTACTGTTACGAAAAGGTAAAAAATATTGACCCTGCATAAAAATGGAATTTTTGAATGTCAAATAGGTTCGAGGATAAATGTGAGCAAGACAGCTGTGCATCAAGCTATTGGTAAATTTAAAATTTCGGGAAAATTTGTGGACCTTAAGAGAAGTGGTCGCCCTAGAAAAACGAATGCACGTGACGATCAAGTGATAAGGATGGTCGTAAGAGATCTAAAAACCTCCTGCAATACGATTAGATATTCTCTTGATGCAAAAGGCACCAACGTCAGTTTGAGTACTATTTTAAGATGTTTCACCAAAGATTTTGGTTTATAATCCCGTGAACCTGCAAAGGAAACCTTGATTTACTCCAAGTAGGAAAAAGAAACGACACTTAAGGTCCACAAATTTTTCCAAAGTTTTAATTTACTAATAGCTTAATGCACTGCTGTCTTGCTCACATTTACCCTGAAACTTATTCCGAAAATCCAATTTTATGCAGGGTTAATATTTCTGTCCTTTTCGTAACATTAAGTGAAGGCTTTTTACCCATTACAATAATTACACAACAGCACTTACGACAAAATCCAATAAGCAACTGGCGATAAACGTGCCGGGCCACCTTTATTTATAGAAGTAGAATGCGTCTGATGCAATCAGCACATGGGATGACGCGTTAATCTGCGCAAACGATGCAATGCGTTAAAATACTGAAAATCGGCTACTGGTCTTAAACTTTTGCAAATGACTATCTCAAAAACTGTTCTAACGAATTTCTTCAAAGTTGCTGTATTAACACCCTATTAGGTGTCATTTTGTATGTATCAGTTTCTTAGTTCAATAAAATGGATAGACGCATTGTATAAATAGAGTACAGTAGAACCTTGATTATCCGACGTCATTGATGCCGAACCAACATCGGATAATCGGAAATTCCAGATAATAGAGAAATTATCAATAATCATCTAGTTTAATATGCAGGATCGTCCTCGATTTGCTATGACTAATTTAAACTACCAAATAAATTTATCTAAATTCAAATTACACGTAAAAATTGGTTTTGAAACAAAATATTTAAAATGATTAAAATGACGCTTCATCTGGCGTAAATTGGTCATCCCTTGTCGTGTAGCTCTGTCACGCAGTTTTCTTAAAAGCATTATATTAGTTCAGAAAAAGTATTTAGTAACCCCCCCCCCCCCCAAAAAAAAAAAAAAAAAAAAAAAAAAAAAAAGGAAACCGACATTGGTTAACGGAGAGTTCCAGTTAAACGATGATTGGATAATCGAGGTTCTACTGTATTTTAAGGTCTCGGCAAGTGGGAACGAAACTTTGAAAACAGCTCTACGGAATTTTTTCATACTAGCTGTATTAACCAACTCTTTTAGATATTATTTCGTATGTAATTATTTGTTTCAAGCAAACAGATAGGTTTGCCAAATTTTAGTGAAAATGGGAAGTGGGACCGGAAGTCTCTATCTCAAAAGTGGCTCTAATAATTTTCTTCAAATTCGCTACATAAGCACTTTTTTATATGTTCTTTTACAGTTATTACTTGATTGCTGCAGGAAAATTCACAATCGTTCTGATTAGGTAGGTTAGTTTTAGATATCTTAACCCCCCCCCCCCCCAAAAAAAAATAAAATAAAATAAATAAAACTAATGAATAAATAAATAAATTAGCTCAACCGACTTTTTAAGAACATGATTCAAAGTTTGTTTTACGTCTTTACGACGTATGTATTGATTCGTTCTTACGGTAAAATTTAGTATCTGATCGGTTAAGTCAATTTTGTGTATCTGACCACAATATATTAATAAATATGTAATATGTCTAAAAGTGAGTAATGGAAGTCGTGTGGTTGCTACACCAGATTATGAAATTTTTATAATAGATAGCAAATAATTTTATATTCTTTTTAACAATAAAAGCTTAATAGTGAATTATTGAGATGTGCACTTGTTTACAAAGTTCTCAGTAGAATATTTGATTTTAGACCATATCGATCGTTTGAATCTCTAGAGTGTCTGGGGAGAAATGTCAAGTGGATTTTGAAAAGCACAAATTCCGAGGAAATAATATATATTTATTAAATGCTAATGTAATAATCGAGGGCAGAAATGTTCATTTAATATTGCAATCAGAAAGCAGGTAATCATGAGATTCTCTTTATATGGAAATAACAACAGAAACTACGTTAATTATAAACGCACGAAAAATACTAATTTATTACGTCATGAAACTAGTAGTAAAACTGTTTTTATTCCCTTTCTTTTTATATCATCATTAGATTTTTAAAAAATTCTATATTATACCAGTTAAATATTTTACTATGCTAAGGAATTAACGTATTTCTTGAAGGAACAACTTGTAAATTGGTCCACAGCTCTATTTGGCGATTTTTTTTAAGTGATTACTGCGAAATGCGATTATGGTTGCCATGAATTTGAAACGTAAACAAAGCGCAAACGCGTTTTTCAAAATGGCGTCTGTTTTGCAATGTATATAAATTAAGCCTATGTTTAAAATTAATAAAATTAATATTTAAAATTAATTTCCCTCACTTTGCAGGAAAAAATAACTGCATGAAGTTCTATGTTGCAAGGGTCATCAATATGCATATATATATATATATATATATATATATATACTTCTCGTACATTTACATCATTTAAATGTTCTACAGTTGACGGGAAAAATACGATTATATAAACCAGATTTCCTAACCCACACATTTTTTCAAAAATTCCAAAAACATTTCTCTCTTTAAACAATCCACTCAGAGAGAAAAAAATCTAGTACATTCACCCTTTTTTCCGAAAATAGAATAGGTCTATCTTTCGCTAAATAAAATAGCAAAAGTAGAATAGAATACTGAATATTTAAATGTCAATAAGTTATCATAATAAGTAACTGAAATTCTGGTTACCATGGCCATCCAAAAATAAACAGAAAACGGGTTGCCATATCATGTTGCAAAGAATCAGGAACGGCGTCGCTATTGTTCTAAACGGCGCCAAAAGAAAATCGTCAAATACGGTTGTGGACCAACCTGCAAGTTGTACCTTCTTGAATTCTATTTAATCAGGCTTTGTCTACTTCGCTAGTGTCTAAATTTAAAGGAATTTTCAAAAACAATCACTGTATTTTAAATTACTTTATAAATAAATAAAACATCAATAGAAATCCCTTAAAATTACTGTTTGGGCCGCCGCCTGCTCTATATCGGTTTCGGGTCCCCTCTACTTGCATTTGCGCCTTAACCAAACATTTGTGTTAACTTGATGACAAATAGCGCTGCTATTATTCAAGAATTACGTTTTTCGAATAAACATTTCCCGGAGATATTATCATTTTTACCCTATGACAACAGGTGGCAGCACTAGACAACCAGCTGAAAAAAAAAATAATTTTTAAAAATCGAAAATTCGAAAATCGGGCTTTTCGAAGTGCATAAGGTGAAGTCAAAACGAACCTTCATGCAAAATTTTGTATTTTTGCGATCAGCCATTTGATTAAAAAGCGACCTACATATCTTTAAGTTTAACTTGGTTATTTGTCAATTTCTCGTCATCTTCACGATTTAGGATACTGTGAATATACTGAAGGATTTTCTTTTATCAATTGACATCTTTTCTGTTAATTATCTGAAAAAAGTAACACATTTTCCCTTGGAAGATCGAACCCACGACCTTTGCGTTATTAGCCTGACGCTCTTACCAAAAGAGCTAATGGGATGAGCTAGAGGACGTGAAGGAGGGCAGGAATGAATATGTAACGGAGAGAAAGGAGAGATATGCTGTGTAATTTGGGAACCGCATGAGCTAGGAACTTAAAAATTCTTAAGTTTATATTCATTACACTATTAAAAAGGCTGTACTTCAACTAAAGATGGTTAAAAAGTATAAATAAGGGATTTTCTGTAAAATTTAGAAACCTCCTGAGCTATAAACTGGGTGTGTGTCTGTCTGTTATCAGCATATTTCAAAAACAAATTATGGCAGAAAGTTCAAACTTGGTATTCTAAATGTGTATCATATAGGGATGCTACAGTAAGCTTTTCGTTAAGATCAAGCTAATGGTTCGTGTGCAGGGACAATCAAGAGAATTCTAATACATTACGTCTATGGGGGGAAATTGCAGGAAAGTATAGTTTAACGTCTATAGACTGCACTAAACCAAATGAAACGAATATATATATATTTTTTGTAATAGAGATAGTTAACTGGGAAACATTTTTTTGTGTATGTAGGAGCTTCGCCTCCCCCTCCTGGGGAGGAAAATCCCCCCTTGAGGGGAGTAAATTTGGATGAATAAATGATGGATATCTTTCAAAAGAGCTCGCCAATACCTTTAAAACGAATGGTTGATCAATCGATCTGCGATAATTTAAAACAAAGTTATAGATTTTTTTTTACTTTTAACGAAAAAAAAAAAAAAAAAAAATAGAAAAAACGTTTTTTTTTTATGGACTTTTTTTGGATATTTGGTGTTATACTACTTCTCTAATATGGAAGTCATCTGCCTTATCATAAAAGATAATTTTTTTAAATAATTTTAATAAATTATTTTTAATAACCGAATTAAATTCTATATAAATGTAGGTGCATTCATGAAACGGGGGGTTGAGGGGGGCTGCAGCCCCCCTCACACAGAACTAATTATCATATAGTAAAACTCTTCAGAAGCCTAATATGAATTGTTTAACATAGGTTTACATAACAGTACCCGTTATCTTACCTCTTAATCTGCAACCTGTATTTATAGTATTAAATTTCAGGGTAAGAGAAAGTCGTGTGAGTGATACACCAGATTATTTTTAATCTTTTCAGGTTTGTATTTATGTGCATGTATGTAATTTTTTTGTATTACGCATGTATGTAATTTCAGTAAGCATAGAAAAATCAAAGTTTGGAGGAATGATATGAAGGGATGACATGTCTGGAAAAATATGAAACTAAAATCCTAATAGAAGCTATTGAGTAGCACCATTATATAAGAAATTTTGCATCGTAATTGTGAAATTTATATAATATAGATCAATGGATCTTTCGAGACGACCGTCGTTTTAGCTATAGGACTTAAAAAGCTATCAAGTAAAATAACACAGTACTAGGCAATGTTTAGGTTGACTCAATGTAACTCCTGCGACAGCCTCGTCTGCCATTACGGCTGCCATCTTATGTAGACAAAAGTTAAATTCTTTTCCCCTATATACTCAGGGCCCGATTAAGCTTTGAAGATAGGGGGAGCTCAGCATCATTTCGGGGCCCCCTTTCATTTCGTAAAATCTTGTTTTCCTGTTACAAATTGTAATATAAAAATACTACAGACCAAAAAATAGTGTGTTTATTATTATTAGTGCTAGAGGCCTATTTCAGTCGGTACAGCGTTGTCGAATTTTTATACGTCACTCTTAATAGTGCTAAGGGCCTTTTTCAGTCAGTTTATTGTTAGAAAGACCCCCACGGAGGGCATTCCCCCTATAGGCCTAGGACACATAAGGAGTCAATCGGCCTTAATCCTCCAACCAACCAACCAACCAGTCAGTTTATTGAATGGGGATTTATTGAATGAAGATTTTGTAGATAATTTGATTACTCATAACGAAGGTTACAAGTTTTTAAAAAATATAAAAAATTCTCCCAAGGTACAACTTTGACACGAGTCCCCCCAAGGCACAACTTTGACACGAGTCCCCCCAAGGCACAACTTTGACACGAGTCCCCCCAAGGCACAACTTTGACACGAGTCCCCCCCAAGGCACAACTTTGACACGAGTCCCCCCCAAGGCACAACTTTGACACGAGTCCCCCCCAAGGCACAACTTTGACACGAGTCCCCCCCAAGGCACAACTTTGACACGAGTCCCCCCCAAGGCACAACTTTGACACGAGTCCCCCCCAAGGCACAACTTTGACACGAGTCCCCCCCAAGGCACAACTTTGACACGAGTCCCCCCCAAGGCACAACTTTGACACGAGTCCCCCCCAAGGCACAACTTTGACACGAGTCCCCCCCAAGGCACAACTTTGACACGAGTCCCCCCCAAGGCACAACTTTGACACGAGTCCCCCCCAAGGCACAACTTTGACACGAGTCCCCCCCAAGGCACAACTTTGACACGAGTCCCCCCCAAGGCACAACTTTGACACGAGTCCCCCCCAAGGCACAACTTTGACACGAGTCCCCCCCAAGGCACAACTTTGACACGAGTCCCCCCCAAGGCACAACTTTGACACGAGTCCCCCCCAAGGCACAACTTTGACACGAGTCCCCCCCAAGGCACAACTTTGACACGAGTCCCCCCAAGGCACAACTTTGACACGAGTCCCCCCCCTCAGGCCCAACTTTGACACGAGTCCCCCCCTCAGGCCCAACTTTGACACGAGTCCCCCCCCCTCAGGCCCAACTTTGACACGAGTCCCCCCCCCTCAGGCCCAACTTTGACACGAGTCCCCCCCCCTCAGGCCCAACTTTGACACGAGTCCCCCCCAAGGTACAACTTTGACACGAGTCCCCCCCAAGGCACACCTCCCCCTCATTGGGAAAAAGAGAAAAAACGTTGTTTTGCGGCTATAAGACAGTTTGGACTTTCAACGTTATTTGTTACAGTATCTGCAGCTGAAACACATTGGTTTGATTTAATGAAAACTTTATCATGGAATTTAGATCGTCACGAATTAACTAAAGAAGAATTTGTCGATATTAACAAGTTTAGCAGTAGGCCTCTGGCACTAAATTAAAATCTGTCAATGTCAGATTTTCATGTTTTAAATAATGAAATGTCGTGTCTGTATAATTTTTTTTTTTTTTTTACCGACTGTATATCGGTAACAAGACGTATGCCTTATTTTTTGAAAAAGTTTAGGAATTGTTTAACTTGGATCAAAAATCCATCTCTCTTCATTTGGTACGCGTTACAAAATTTAACCTGTTACTTTAGTTGTTACTTTACTTGTTAATACTTAATTGTTTAAACCGTAGTTTAAACAGGAAAAGAATTAATTCCGATAATTTTCAAAAATACAGTGTCTGGCCTTCTCAACAAGCCTATAAATGGGGCCAGTCCCAATTTTTGTAAGTTAATAAGCGGACTTACGTTTGCTCAACGTTTGAGGCGTTGAAAAGACGATGAAAATTTTTTGGGGGGTAGGATGCCGGTAGTTTTATATTGAGGTAAGATGCCTGTTTGTCTTCTTTATTCTTTAAAGTTACATCTGGGAATTAATTTTAGAAAAATATTGAACAAGATAATCTATATAATATTTCTCTAACGTGGACCAGTTTCAATTATTTTTTGTCGAAACGATACGATACGCGAGGATAAAAAAATAATATTTATACATGAACAATACTTAAGCACGCGGAAAAAATGAGGACATTTGTCTGATGAGATTATTTTACGAAGAAATGTATTTTTAACAGTTGTTTCTTCAGAATCTTTGCAAGCGTCATTTTAAACCTAGCAACATTTTAAAGATATATACAGAATATGAACTTTTGTGTCATAAATTCACTTAAAAACACAGTCATAAAAAATATAATCAAAGTAGGAATTAGTTTATTTTATTTTTATTTATTTATTTATAAACAAATATGTATATATATATCAAAATTAATAAAAATTCATCGCCAAAATGACGACAAAAATTTAAAAGGAGTCGTGGGAGTCCTATATTAAAACGGTACTGTAGAGATGGGATAAATAGTTACTTTTCAGTAATAGGTTACTTCGTTCCGTACTTCCTTTGGTAATAGGTTTTTGCAACATATTATTTTTATAACCTATTACTTTTTAATTTACATATGGCTAATGTCTTTCTAATCCTTTCTGGGTGATATACAATATATACATGTGTCCTACATAGTGGATGCGGTTCCTGTTTTTAAGTCCCAATGCTTTCGAATAGTAATCTTCACTTTATTTAACACTAGAACTTCTACAATAAAAAAAAAAAAAAAAAAAACCGCTGATATGAAATAGTGGTAGAGTCAAAGTTTTACACAAATGTTTGTCCCAATCGAGTAAGTTAAGGTTCATTAAACCAATTCCTTTAAACACGAAAACAGAATATTTCAAATAATATCAAGAAACACGTACACGAGAGCGGTTTTCTGAAAAAAAAAAAAAAAAAAAAAAAAAAAAAAAAAATTCTCATATTATAAGCCATATATGTAATTAAAAAACAATTAAAAAATAATAGCAAATTTTTAAGAAACATCTTTAAGGCATCCCAAATTTTAAACTACCGAGTGACTGTTTCTTTTGATTTTCTGAAGAATTTGAACTTTCCAGATTGACAAGAAAATTAGTGTTTTTCACTCATACTTAGCAAACAGTCACGTTGAATATGTTTTCTAAAATTAGAAGCACTTGTTAAAAAAATATCAATTTTGCTTACAAAAATTGCATAAAATGATGTATATTTTCAGACACTTAATTTTAACATAAGAGCATGATTAACTATTCTTAACACCTTTATTCATTTTAAATCTAAAAAAATAGTCTCAAGAAAAAATCAGATTTAAAAAAAAAAAAAAAAAAAAAAAAAAAAAAAAAAGCGAAGAAAAGCCAAACAGTAAAAATAAATAAATATTTAATTTTCTTCTCAAATTATTCTTAATAAAACCACAATAAATGTTGTATGCCATTACGCAATTTAATTCCATCTGCTATAAGCAATTAAAATATAAACAAACACTCCTTCCTTTCAATTATCAAAGTCCCGAAACGTCTGTTTATACGCAAGCGAATCCAAACCTAGCAAGTGTAATGTCATTCCTCACCTTCATGACGAAATAGTAATCAACATCTAATAATCATCCCTTACCTATCCCATGCTAGCTGCATAAATTAACACTATTTCGTTAAACCGTGGTGTCAAAGTATTTTATTCAAACGATTTTATTGTCCCATGAAAAATAATCAACATCAAATAAAATCATTTCTAAATTAATATGAGCACGATGTTATTTCTCCTAAACGTTAAAATTATCTAGCCTATTAAAATTATTGATTAATATATTTCACAAGGAATATTCCGTAATACATTCTAGAAAATATTATCATTACAAAATTATCGTTAAAAAAATAACACAGCTGCAGCTGTATTATTTTTTTGACGATAATTTTATGAACTTGGAAAGATATTATTTATTCAGAATATAACTGAGTAACAGAGTTGCAATAAAATCGTGTATTCCTTACTGAGATTTCAGACCTATTTTTTTTCAGACGTGAAGTAACGAATCGATTCGAACATCTGCGCGGAAATTTTGATGCGAGTCTTTAGCCGGCGTTCATAATATTGTTTTTGTATTTTGTAAATAAAATAAAATAAAATAAAAGAGTAATTATATAAAAGAAATAATTCAAGCTTTTTACTTGTATAATGGTGTATTATATCAGTTTTATCGCCAGAAATTTCTTGTCTATTTCGCGTGAAGAGATAAAGTTGAAAATATTATTTTTTTAATAGGATATTTTTTGTAATATATTACAGTGCTAATAGGCTACAATGCAATAATAATATTACTTATGTTACGTGAAATAACGCCCATCTCTACTGTACTACCTGTAGAAGTATGAAAATTGGGTCATGAAATACGAATTTTATTTGGAAATCTTTCTTTGAATGATTTTAGTTTCACTATTGTACAATATTAATTTGGCTTTAATAATAATTTGGCTTCTGGTACATTATTTTTTTTTTTTCATACATCTGGGTGGTTTCTACACAGAACATTAAAATCATACAACTTTTTAATTAAGAACATTAAGATTTTTGAGGTTAAATAATAGATTTTTCCCGAAATAGTGTTTTGTCTTGTTTTAGGTGACCTTTCTCAGAAAAAATCCAATCTGTGGGAAAATATGAAACAAAAATTCAAGACTATGTTTTTAATCCTTATGGGGCCCCCTCTTAAATTTTAGAGGGGAAGCTTGTGCTTCCTGAGCCTTTTGAATAATCAGGCCCTGATACTGAGATGCTGTATGCCAACTCATACGTTAATCTTCCATGAGTCAAAGCATACATTATAAATTCTGAAAGGTGTGAAAACCTTTCAGAATTTTTTTTTTTTAATCAATAAGAAAATAATCAAAATTGTCGTATTAATAAATGTTTGTTAAATCGATTTTCTTTTTCTTTTCAGATATATATTATGGAAATCACAAATGGCACTATTCTTGATTTCGTTTCGCTTCAAAATAGGCAAGCCCTGTCCATGGAGAAAATAACTGATGATATTGACAAACTCTTACTAAAATCGGTAAGATTTTTAATTGATACATTATTGTTAAAAAGTCCGACATACATTAACTTGTTAACTATTATTTGAATTTAAGAATTGAAAATGTTTGTGTACAAGTCACCTAATAATACGTTTTTCAAGAAAAATCAGACTCTCATTCAGGCGTTATTTGAAAAAAAAAAAACTGATATTTAATGTGCTATAGGTATACTAAAAACGGTTTTAAGGTTTTTCTTCAAATTTGTTACATAAACTTCTTTTTAGATATCCTTTAGGTATTACTTAGTTTTTATAGGAAAATTGACTATCATCCTGACTAGATAGGTCAGTTATAGGTCTCCGAAATAAGTGTTTCAAAACACGGCTTTTAACGATCTGTCTCTTTTTTTTTTTTTTTAAACTCACTATGTAAACTCTTCCGTATGTTTTTATAGTATATATCTCGGCATACTTACCAACCACTCATTAATAACCGTACAATTGTTAACGCCCCCTGAAAAAACGCCCCTTTTCTCACTCCACTATAATTTTAGAGTTATTCTCTCCAAATGTTGTTACGATTAAATAAGACTAAAATTACTCCAACAAATTATTGCTGGGAAAAAAAAGGCGGGTACTAAAAATTGTACGGTTCATAATGAGATGGTTGGCAAGTATCCCATACAGCACAGAATGTTTGTTTCAAAATGCTTACAATCTTTCAAAAACTTAACACGTTTTAGTATGCTCTCTCTGATACCTTTCTGATTTTCTATCTGTTAAGTGAATGTAACGTTTCTGTTACGTATCTGATTTTTTGTTACGATCGCGGACATTTCTACGTTTTTGAAACTAATCGGAAAGCAATCTGAACGCTTTTAAACGTTTCGGAAATGTTTATAATGTTTCAATCTTATATGATTGTTAAGTTTCTACAACATATTGTGCTGTTAGGGATGTATATCAGTTTGCTCATACAGAAAAATTGTTAGGTGTAATTCGTTAAATTAGCTTACTGTTTTCGGATCACGCTAATTTAAAAAAGTATACATTATGTGTAATTCAATATCCATCACTAAATTATAACTGTAACGGTTGCCTAATCACGAAAGTTATTTGTCCATTATGTATATCAAATATCACTCTTCAAAATTATTGGTGATAATTGAATGAAAGAGTCCGTATATTTGTTAACGCTGTTTAGAGCATTAGGGGCAGGCAAAGGGATAATTCAGGCTATTTTATTCTGATATGATCCTAATCTATACATGACATTCAGCATATAAATAAACTGAATTTCTAGAATAAACGATCGGAATAATAATTTATACATTAATAATTTTTCTTTTCTTGTTTACACCCAAGTTGTTAGTCACGCAAAAATCGTGGAAATATATTCTGCATATTTGTGTTATTATTTCGCCAAATACTTTTTCTTACAAATATATATATAACTAGAAGTGTTATTCTCTGACTGAGGATAGGAATCAATAATACGATCAAGGGAAAAACGCTCGTGGGAAAAAGTATTTGCATACGTTGTTAGCTATCAATAACTTCGATTTCTTCATCTGTATGCAACTTGCGTGAGGTCACAAAGGTACACAAATAAATAAGCTTCAAAGATGTGAAAAGAAAAAAAACACCCTCAGATGGAATCTTTATTTATTCGGTCTATGATAATTTAACGTTATGTTCCACATACAAAACTTCGAAAGCTTGATGTTATTATGTGAAGTCAAATTTGAGGTTTTTTTTATTTTTTTATGAATCATTTTTACATAAATTTATATAACGAACGTTGATTAAAGGATCTTTTACAAGTTCCAAAATAGAAGTTTGATTGTTTTATTTGTTTATTTCCTGTTTATTTCACTCAGCATCACTGCAAAAATCATTCGCAAATTAAACAGAGTTAGTTGTTATCGTTATTTCTTTACTCATCTACATCTACGTCACACTAGCTCCCGTTTTAGAGATATCTACGACTTTACACAATTTTCTTTGCAACAGAAGAAAAGGTATACAAAAAATACACACGACTTTAGCATGACGTTATATCTCAGTATGTAATGCTTTCGATTTTACTTTTATATAAAAACTTTTTTAATTTTACGTGCGTTAAAGTGTTTTTTAAATAATAATAAAAATATTGTTCAGCGAATTTATGGAAACCATTTGCTTTTCCCTCTTTTTGTCCAAAGGAAGAACGGATTACCAGTAAAGACTTATTTTCATGAGTAGGGAAATGACTCTCATCAATTTCAAACTTCTAAAATCGTCTCATCCGAGATTTTCACAAAAATCGTTCGAATCGTTTGTAAGAAAGCAAGATTTCTGTCATATTTGGACCCAGTGGTAGCCACGCTCGGGTTGTCGAAGAAAGCTGATTTTCTTGAAGATGAGTATAATTCAGATTTGAATTATTAAAAACAAAACTTTGCTCTAAATTTTTATCCGTCAATAAAGCAATTTCTCAGAAAGGAGGGGATAAAAAAACTGCTATATTTTGCAGCAGGTGGAGCGCAGGTTATCAGTGGAAGCTTTTTATTACTTCCTTATACAAAGTATGCGATGGTCCCTCTTTCTCTTTTCTATTCGGCCTCCCTGCGCATAGTAATCTCCCTCCCAATTAGGTGTATTTAGGCCTTGCCACTTCAAAACCTTCTAAATTTTCGCTATGCGCCCAAAAACTATCTTTCATACCCCAGTGGCTTCACGTATTCAATTTTTTTTCTTTTTTTAATAATCTCATTGTTCCTATCTCATCCAGCTTCTCTTTCTTAAATCTTAAGTGTTGTCCCCTTCCCCTTTTCAAATGGCCTCCACTTTCGGTTTTAATTATTGTTTGCACTACTACCTTTAGCGGCTCCCCCAGCGTTTTTTTTTTTTTTTCCCTCCCTGCCTAAATTCAAAATTGTTTTAATTTTGTTGAATTCTGGTTATTTCGACTCAGCTAGAAAGTGCACTTATTCCAAATTCTATAATATCCAGGAGCGTGTCTGTGCGTTTCCACCGTGGCTATCTTGGAAGGTGTGGTGTGCAAGTCGAGCTATGTGTCCAAAGCAGAAGTCGCTACCCTGCAATTCCTGAGCTCTGGTGTTCTAGTCACATTGCTGCCCGAAGTGACGTAGCAGTTCCATCTAGTTCCTGAAGATGATGGATGAAGTCTGAACGAAGAATCATCGGACACAGATCGTTCTATTTAACGACTAGATTACTGTTTGGTGTAGGCAGCTTCCATGCAGTAATCTGGCAATTTATTCGCTCCGGCGGACGGCATCCAACCCGTTAAGCTTAGCCGAGCCCAGGCAGGCAGGGGCCGTCCAAAGGTTTCTAAGGAAGTATTATAATCCCAATTTGCGAAACAGATTTTGTATCTCGCATAGCTCAAAACCGAATCAACGTAGAATGTTGCAAATTTATATGTGTGACTGCCATGATGTCTTGTTGTACATCTGCAAGTTTCGTCTTAATACGAGCTTTCGTTTTAGAGATATCGGCGACTTTACACGATTTTTCGTGACGTCTGTATGTGTGTTGGAAATATATTTACAGACACTAGAGACAGGCAGATGGACAATCAGACAGATACACTGATTCAAATCATATTCATTCTCAAAAATTGTTAGAAAGAGTTAATGCTTAATGTAAATTCAAATGTAAGTTGGCAAATTTCCAAAAAATGACTTTTAATGTAACTGAATACTTTTGCATGGCCCTGTAAATCTGAATGCTAATCATACTACATTCTACTGAAAGTATCCTTTTGTGCATATGAATAGCAATAATTTTAATTTCTTTAAAATTTGTGCAAAGTAAAGTTATTAAAACATAGTTTATAGAAATACTTCTCATAGAACTCAATGTTTTGGAATATTATTGGCTGTCCCTGTACACAAACTAGTAGTGGTATTTACTCCATTTCCAATAGGGAATATTTTATGGTGAACTTGAATAACATATATCAGTTTCAAGAAATTACATTAATATTCACGGGAGTTAAAGCACGGGCAGACTTCAATTTTGTTGGAAGTGTTAAATAAAAAGAAATGGGGACGCTTAAAAACGTTAATGGCATTAGAAAAATAAGAAAAACGTACTGGCAAAGGAGGGGGGGGGGGGAGGGCAGGAGGAGGACAGTATTAAAATAGATTAAATGCATCAAACAGATGCGTTGGGATTGTGCTTTTCAATCGTGAGAAATCGATTGCAGTTATCAGAATTCCCCCTTCAGAATGTGTCTTTACTTAATGTGTCTAATTTCATATTTCTGTATAAATAAATTCTTATTCTATGATACTTTGTAAAGGAAGGTTGATTGTAACTAATTCAGATCATCCTTTAGGGTTCTTTTGATTTAAAACAATTTAGGACTTTTAGTTCTTCCCTCCCCCCCGCCAAAAAAAAAAAATAAATAAAATAATAAATAAATGAAATAAAACAATACATATTTTATCTATTTATAATATCAGTTTATTACTGTAAGACTATTGTTAAAACCAACCAATATCCATGTGAATATTTTAAGTATAAACAAAATATCACGATGCAAGTTATGAAAAAATTCTTATCTGTACTTTATTAAACAAAAGCAAATGAATAATTTAAGATTTTTAATCTTTAAATTTTCCCCATTCATCAGTATTTTGTAAAATCTAACCAGTGTTTAAAAACAGTAACAGTTAAAGATTCTTTAGCAAGTTCCATAATAATCATTAATTTTAACAAATGAATAATTATTTTTAATGAATGATAGCGAATTTGCTACATGAAGAATGCGAATTCGCAAGAGAAATGTTCAATAATTATATATATATATTTCCAAATATCTTATTAAAGGCAGCTTCGTTAGTGAATCTAACAGAAACGTTTATTTCTAAAAATTGCATAAATTTTTCAGAATGTATCTTTGCTTGGAAGATGGATTTTATTAATGATCGTAGAAAAATTTGTATAGGTGTTTTTTATTGTGAGTGTTAAGTTATAATTGGGGAGAGAAGTTTTGTGAATTGTTCAGTATAATTATAGTCTCATAATAGAATATATATTTTTTCTTTTTACGTATATTATTTTTTAATTATAGGGTGGAGGAGAATGAGTTATTACAATGCAAATGTTTTTCACAGTCACTACAACATATTTTTTAGAAAGTGTTTTACTAAAGCTGGGAAAGTATGGAGGAAAAAAAAAGGCATTTTATAAATACTGCAGTGTTATGTCGTTTAATGAATAATGGTGCATCAAATTGTATTAAAGATTTAAAAAAAAAAAAAAAAAAAAACTAATTGCAAAAGATTAAAACAAATTATTTGTGATGTTGGTATGGTTTGTTGTGGTTACGGTTATGAAATTCCCTGATATATCGATAAATTTTCATCAAAATTAATACAATGTGCATGCATAAAAAAAGTTTATTATAAAAATTTTCGATAATACAATGTTTAGAAAATTTAAAGATTATTCTATATGTTATGGAATAATAAAAAAAAAAAAAAAAAAAAAAAAAAACTGAATTCTTTTTAACAAAACGAATTCTTGAAATGTGTATATAATAATATAAAAAATCCTAATAACCATTTGCACTTTGTTAATCTCATGTAAATTTTTAATTTGATATATTTCATCCTTATTTTCTCCGATTCATACCTATGTTACAAAAGTATATGCAATAAATACACTCTAGGACAAAAAAAAAAAAAAAAAAAAAAAAAACGACGTACCAAGAAGGAGTTACGCAAATTGGACACAAATTGACATGCATACAGATTTCGGTGGAAAATGCAAAATTTTAAAAGCAAAATTTAAAATTTCGGATGCTATCAAATGAACATGTGACGCTGAAGCACATCTTAACTGCGCAACTGGCAGAATATTAAGGAAAGAAAATTTTGATTCCAGGTCATAAATTCTTTGAGAATTTTATTCCGTCTACTGAGAGATAGAAAGTAGCTGTGTCTCGCATTACAGGTGCTCAAACAATATGCGCAGATGTCAACATTTAAGAGAGGAGTGTAGCTGGGCTCAAGCCTGTTGGCCTAATCTGCGAATTGTTTTACAATTGGATAAAAGCGATGCCACTCTTAGATGATGTTGGCAGGAATAGGTCAACAATTCCCAAACATGGCATCCAGAAGGAAGCGGTCGGTCTATAGAGAGGACAGAACGTAAGAACTGATCAATCGTCAGCGTCCAAAGCCCCAAATTCATCATTATCATCGATCCTACGTGCAACTGGTATTTCAGTGACTTCAAAGACCATAACAGTAGGCGGCTCAGAATATATATATATAATGCGGTTGAGCTCAGAATAATGGGGGGAGCCTCTTGAGTCGACTACTATTAAACTTTGTACACCGACAAGCCCGTTTGCAGTGATACCGGGCAATTTCGACCTGGAATGTCACTGAATGGAGTTGAATTGTCTTCAGTGATGAGTCCCACTCCAATTTGAGCCCCGATGACCAGTGAAGACGCGTCTGGAGACGGCCCGATAAAAGGGGGATTTCATCCTGACTGTCGTGTCGTCAGCCATACGGCCCGAAAACCAGGAGTGATGGTCTGAGGTGCCATTTCATTTCATAGCAGGACCCCTTTGTTTGTTTTCCGCGGTATCTTTACAGCACAGCGGTACGTCGACGAAATTCTACATTCCGTTGTGTTGTCTTTATATCACGCAATCCTGGGCATATATTTCAACATAATGCCTGCCTGTGCACGGAGCTTGTTTGCTTGTTTTGTTGCTTGTCCAATATTATTTTGGCCAGCAAAGTCGCCAGATCTCTTTCCCACTGAGGACGTTTGGAGCATCATGAAAAGGGTCCTACAACCAATTCGGTATTTTGCTAATCTGATGCATCAATCAGACAGAATTTGGCACAATATCTCACAGAAGGACATTTACCAACACTATCAATTAATGCCACGAAGAATAACTGCTTACGTATGGGCCAGAAAGGTAGCAGCGCGTTACTGGCTTGTTCACTTTGTAAGGTTCTTTCACTTGATTAAATCATCCAAATTTTCTGAAAATGTAATCATTTTGTTTTTCTCTACAGGTACATCACATCGACAAATTTTCGTCCCATTCGGATAACTCCTTAGTGCGTCTTGTCCTTTTTTTTTTTTTTGGAGGGGGGGGGGGGCTTAGAGGGTATTTTATGCTTCTTTTCAATGTTGTTTAATAATCATAAATTTCAAGAAATTAATGATTATTTTTCAGGAAGGTAGCGCATTATCGACATAGAATGCGAATTTAAGAGGTAGAATATTTTATTAAAATATTTTATTTTTCAAATGTCTTATCTACAAGATAACTTTGTTTGTGAATCTAGCAAAAGCATCTATCATTAAAAATCGCATTTTTTCCATTGTAGCAAATCTATATTTTTGCTTCAAAGATGAGTCTGGTTAATAGCCCTAAAAATAATCTGCTTATATTCTTCATAAACAGAATTTAATTTAGTATGACAGGCCTCATTTTTTAATCTATTCCATATAAAGGCATGTAGTAATTGGTTCATTCCTAGCATTGATTCTTGTATTCATGTCTTAAAATTTCTTTGGTATTGCTTTAGCGTAGGAGCACCTTGACGGCTTAAATTTTTGTTGTCATTTTGGCAATGAATTAAAATAGCTATCGCGATTGCGTAAGTAAAGATTTTGGCGAGGAACGTCAGAGCTGCTTTGGTGCTATATTACAGATTTCGCAAAGGAGTTCTATACGGAAGCTGTTCTTTTTCTTTAGCACGGTTTTTCTCTGTTTTAATTATTAAAAAAAAAGTTTGCATTTTTTTTTTTTTTTTTTTTTTTTTACTTAAAAAATAAACAAGCGATTGATTATTATTTTATTATAATTTTTTTTTCTTTTAAATAATTTTAAATTTAAAATGAAGTTTTTGATAATATTTTTTAAACAATTGCTCAATTGAACTAAAAAAACACAGTATTAGCTAGATTTTGCACTTATTAATATGTGTACCAGTTTTTGATAAAATCTAATAATCCAATTAGTCTTATAATTAGTTAAAATATGAAAATAATAACATCCTAGTAGCGTTAAAATAGCAATTAAAATATTAGGTATAATTTAATTGTTGCAAAAAAAAAAAAAAAAAATAAGAGTTCATTTTCTTTCGACATAAAAATAAATACATTTAATTAAACATGAACGATAAAAACTTGTAAAGAAGTTAAATTATGCATCTCACAAAAATTGACGTCATTATCACTTTAAAAATTTTATGCACGTTGATAATAGCTCTGATTCATCAGAAAATTAAAAAAATGGCACATAAAGTTTTTTTTAATCTTATAATTATTTCTCATTGAATATAATAGAAATTATTTATGAAGTACTGGTGTCAGTGTTCAGTATTGAGGCGAAAATACTTGCACCCCTGCTCACATCTGAGGGTGGTCCGAAGACGTGCCATCACAATTCTTTTTAAGGACAGAAATAATAAGAGTTTAGAACAAATTAATTTTCCTTTTATGTATTTTTTAAATTTTAGTGTAACCATTTTTTAAGAGGTAAAAATTTGACCCAAAAATTACCCCCATATAGGTAATCATAAGGAATTTGCCTCCCCCTTTTACTCTGTATTCTTTAGAAATGTAGAAATTAACAGATTAGTTTATAAAATCTTTATCGTTGTTTTTAATAGATATTTGGAATGTTTTATTGCAGCGATCCTTGAACAACACGTCCGTGATCGTGTCCAACTTCACGGATCCTATACCAACAGAGCAGACCATTTTTGCCTTAATAGATTACAGCAGCGGAAAGTTAAAAGTGAAAGATTTTCTAACAACAGGTGTAGTTATAAGTAAGTTGAAATAAACTTATTTTATTTATTATCATTATTATTTTGTATGATGTAAACTACTTCTTCACGGATGGTTCAAAATTGGATGGTAAAGTAGGCTGCGCCTTCCTCCATACCTTCAACACCACCATTTCTCATTCCGAAAAGTTCAGGCTGCCTGACCACTCAAGTGTATTCGAAGCTGAAGCCATTGGCATCTTAGAATCTTTTAAGTTTACAAAACGACATCGATTTGATAAAGCTATTATTATTTCGGATTCCAGATCGACTTTAATGTCTCTCGAAGGCTTCCTCACGAAAAACAAGATCATCAGCGATATTAAAGATCTCACGAAAGAGTTACAGGAAGTGGACATCAGACTGTGCTGGATCAAAGCCCATGCTGGATGCGAATTCAACGAGGTGGTGAATGGGTTGGCGAAGGACGCCACCCTCCTGGACGACATAAGTATTACCTTACCTAAAAAGAACATCATAAACTTAAAATTCAAGGAATTAAAAATCAGATTGGCAACTAGAGTGGGGATAGCTCCGACAAGGGAAGACATACATACAAATTAATGCCGAAGATTGATACTCGTAGAATCATGGAAAACCTCTACTTCAACCAGATCATCACAAATCACGGGTTCTTTGGAACATATCAAAATCGTTTTTTCAACAAGTTTTCTTTGTTCCTGCAACTCGGGGATCCAGGATATCAACCATGTTGTTTATCGCTGCTCCTTGGTCGACAGCATCAGACTTAAGCATTTTCCTAAGGATTTTAAAGAAGTTCGTTTGTATGTTTTGCTTGCCAACCAAAGAACAAGATATGGAATACTGCAGATCGTGAAATATTATTGTAATATTTTATTTACTAGCTTATAACTATTGTGTTTTGATGTTGTTTATTTGTTTTTGTTCGTGCTTATAAGTTTTAAGCACAAGTATCTTATTATCAATATTATTTTATATGATGATGCATTTAAAACTTCTGTTTTCCTAAAAAGTGTAATTCTAATCTTTTTCGGCAATTTTTTTGTCAGTGTGCTAAAAGTAATTTCATAAATCAACATTGTAATGTAAATTATTGTTAATTATAATCACCCTGTATATATATGTATAGATAAGTTACGATTTCAAAACGATATAATTTTAAAACTACACATCAGAGCGTCTCGGAAAAATTTTGTTTAACAATATACTATTTGCAGACGATTTATGTCTGTTTCTAGACAATGAAGATAATTTGCAACGTGCAATTTTTACTCTAGACAAAATGGGCTCTTCCCACCTGACGTCAGAGGTCACATGATAGAGGAAAAACAAATAGCAGACGAAGTCTTGTTTACCTATAGCGATTGCTGAAATAACATATTTTCTATTCTTATTTTTAATCAGTCGTATTTATTCTGGGTTATTTTTTCATACATCATCATTTTTAATCCATTTTATATCATTATTCATCATATTTTGTTTGCTGTATACATTTACAATCATCATTTAGTTTATATTTGTTATTGATGTTCATGTGAAGAACATGTTAAATACTCTGATTTTTGGTACTTAAATTAGTGACAGTGCAATATCGTACTGCGTAAATCCATTTAGACCAGTAACTAAGTTAATTAACTTGTTGTAACACCTTTATGCCATTAAATTAAATGAAAACATTTTAAAATTTCAAATTATAATCCATAAACATTCCACAAGAACAAGCTATTATTTATTGCTAGTTCAGTTAATGTTATAGTTACACTACAATATACAAAAATCGATTCTTACAGGTAAAAATAAATAAGCACAAAGTGTTTTTTAAAAATTATTAAATTTACAAATACAATTATTCTACTGTTTACTGATGCACAATATTACTTTTATTTTATTTTATATTAAATATTAACATTTTTGTTTGTAAGAACAATATTTAATTGAATTCGATTCTCAGAATTCGTTTATTCGTTTTTCTCTATCACATGATTTGAGCAGACGAAACTGGGAAGAGTCCATTAGAAGTGAATATAACTTAGATTTCAAAGAGTGAAACGAAGGTGATGGATTTTGAAGGTAAAGAACATATAAGAACAAAGAATATCTTGGAAAATAAACCAATTGAACAAATTTCACATTTTAATTATCTAGGATGTGACATATCTTATAATTACAACAATGATATACAAAACAAGCTAAATAAGTTCCAATTCATCTGCGGGGACTATAAGAAGAACATTAAGAAATACAAGAAAAGATACCAGAATAAATTTTTCAAGACGAGGGCGATACCAACTCTTCTATATAGAAGCGAGACATGGACTCTCAAAAAGAGTGATGAAAGAGAAATACAATCTGCAGAGATGAAATTTCTAAGGAAGGTGAAAGGTTTTTCTATAATGGATAAAATAAGAAATGATGACATCAGGAAGGAACTAAAAACTAAGCTAGTAATACATACTTTAATAAACTATAGAAATAAGTGGAGAGAATATTTGGAACGAATGCCAAATGACCGTATACCAAAGGCAGCTCTAAAATATAGACCAAAAGGGAGAAGAGATAGAGGAAGACCACGTAAAAGATGAATTGAGGCCGGAACAGGCTGATAGCCTTCAACCGTGTTGAACATGATGATGACATCAGAGCGATTTGATATTTTACCAGAGCAATCGTGAGGCAATGAAATTTTGTTTGAGGAAAGAAAAAGGTAGTTCCAACATGTTCCTATAGATGGCACTGTCACGGTAATGTCAGGGGAAACGCCTAAAATGGACTCATTAAACGCAGGAATGTTGTTAACAATACAATGGAATAGTAGGAAACAATAGACTTCAAGGGTTTGCTACAATTTTTTTTAGCAAAAAGACAAGAATACGTGTTTACAGCGGAAACAGCCATAGTGGAAAGAAAAGAAGAGGAGCTTCATGAAACAAATACTTTATAGACAATTAAAGGCACATTTATGAACTATTTTTTTTTTTTTTTTTTTTTTTTTTGCCAAACAAAAATTCCATTGCCTCACGATTACTCTGGTAGAATATCAAATCGCTCTGATGGGTAGTTTTAAAATTATAGCGTTTTGAAATCGTAACTTCAATCATCATAATCACCCTGTATATACAATTATGGGAAAAACATTTTAATGTAACGAAATATTTTGTCTGGCCTCTAAATTATAACTTAAAATTACATACAATTCTAAATGTACTCTCTAAACTTTTATATCCCCCTTCTTTCCACATAAGTACCTATTCCTAACTGCAACACTTCCGAGTTCTTTGATCATGTATTACACTTTAACATAATGCAGATCTACAATAGCATGATATGTTTTTTTGCTAATTCGGTTTCCTTTAATCTAACAAATAAGTATATCGTTTGGCACCCTAGTGTTGTATACTTTAGTAAGTTATTGTACCATATTTTTAAATAAATTTCCAATTTTCCAGAATTCTATTTGGCAAAAATTTGTCATTTATTAAAATGCGTTTGAATTGTATATTTCTGGCAACCTCTTCAAAAAAATTGTATGTGTTTACGCAATGTAATTATACCCATGTTTTCTCTAACGCGATGAATTTGGCTGTAATAGGAAAATATAGCGCCGTGAAGAATAAATGCCAGTCGGCACTTCATTATAATGTAATCTAACAAGTCGATCGTTTTTGTGGCTATCCCTTCACTCCGTCAGAACATTAAAATTATTCATTTTAATGACTCCTTTATGTCACTGCTAATGTTTCATATATTTAATAATCTATTTAAAAAAACTTTAAAAACCCAAATTCTTAAAGTATTATATCACATAAATCTTTTCGAAGTTGCGATTTTTCAAATGTTTTTGTATTAAGGTGTGGTGAAAAGATAAATTTCAGCGGAAAAGAATTTGTACTCTTTTGTAAACCACGAAAGTTTTCTGAGGCATTTGATCCATTGACCGACGCATTGCTATGATTGGCCATTAGTTATTGTTCTGGTTGTGCCATCTATCTGTCATTACAAAAGTAAATGTGCGTAAAAACTTTTTTTTTTTTTGTAAATAACTGCATAATTGTTTTAGAATTATAAAAATGTGCATACAATGTTGCTTCCTGCAAACAATTTTTTAATTTTGAATTTTAAAAAATATTTTAAATATGTTTGTGGACTACTTCGTGAATTTATCGATGAGTTAATTTTTATAAAACATATTTATGTCTGAATACTAAATTTTTGCCTTAAATTTCAGCATTCGAACATAAAAAAGAAAAAAAAAAAAAGCTTCTTAAAAAAACTCTTCAAAAATTCTTAGGATACTGTGTATTCAACGAAAAATTTTCTTTTATCAATTGACATCTTTTCTACTAATTATCTGCAAAAATTAACACTCCGGACCTTCGGGGTATCAAACGCTCGACCACCGCGTTACTAACATGGCGCTCTAACTACCTCGGTCCCGGACAGACAAATGAAAAAGCTTATATTTACCTTAAAATGGAGGCGCATTTTTTATTAGCTTGAGATTCACAAATATACCGTAGTGAATGACAGTAAGTACATAAGAATTTGGGGAATATATATATTTAATAAATTGTATTTCAAAGAGAATGGCTGTTTTTTAAATAAGAATCTGGCGAGTAATTTTATTGAATTTTTAAATGCTTTTTAAGTATTTCCAGGCAAAAAATCGTCACAACAGTAAACATAATTTACATATAAATATACATTTTACAGTAACCAAAATCAAAATTTTATACTTTCATTAACCCATATATATATACAGTTCCCGCCGCTTTATAAAATCACTGGTTAATAAAATCAGCCGCTTAATCCGATGAAATTGCCAGGAACGGAATCAAACCAATGCAAACTACTTTAAAAACCGCCGCTTAATAAAATCAGCATCGCCGGTTAATAAAATCAAAAAGGAAAATATCTCTAGCTTCAAAATAGACATATATGCGCAAATTAGACAACGAATTTTGATTTTGTCAGCATTTCTTTTTAATTTAGGGAAAAAAAGAAAAAAGAAAATATAGCAAGGTACCATATTAACTCTTTTAAAAGAAAAACATCTGTAGCGTCGTAATCAAATAAGTAGCCTTATCACCTGCCCTAGCAAAAAATTCAATAACTGTTTATTTTCAAAGCGTACTAGTAAATAATTTATTAATTTTGAATGAATAATTGTTTTAAAAGTCCAACATATAAGTAAAGTATACATATAAACTAATTTTATTTATAATATTTCGTTATCAATTTTATAAAAGAAATATGTGTTTGATTTATTAATTTTAAATGAATAATTGTTTTTAAAAAGTGCAACACAATAATGCATATAAACTAATTTTATTTATAATATTTCTTTATTCATTTTATAAAAATATCTGTGTTTGATTTATTAATTTAGTTTATTTACAATCCTATAAATCCTTTTATTTTGAAATTTCATTCTAATTTCGGGAATGAGTATAAACTTTTATGTTCAGAAAAACTCGCCGGTTATAAAAATCAGCCGCTTATTAAAATCACTTTGGCTCAGAACGAATGTGATTTTATTAAGCGGCGGGCACTGTATAAACCCTTTATCTACTGCATTATGGAACAGACGAAAAATGTATTTGAAGCATTTCCCTAATTTCTTAGGAGTACGTCACCCTAGTAAGTATGCAATGAGGATTAAGAGACGTGGCGGTTTTGTCACTAAAACGTTGTCTTATTTTTATATGATTGCCCAGATGATTTTATAATATGTGTAGTAGTGAGTAATAGAAGTCGTGTTGTTGCTACAGTTTTATTTATTTATTTATTTAAAATGTTGAAAATTCTAGTATGCAGCCTTTCGCTAAATGCGGAGGACTTATCAGATACGTATCTGAAAATTATTTCATGTTTCCTGTAAAAGTTAAGCTCACTATTTCCTGTAATGAATAAACCTTACCAAAGTAATAAAACACATATCAATTTAATTCTGTTTTAAGTAATTTTGCAATACTAAAACATTTCAAATATTTTGAGTATATAAGCCAATAATGTATATGAATTCTTCACCGTACTTTCGTGAAAGAATTATAAGTCTTGCATCACAGTTCATGGTGTGGTGCCCTGTAAAATGCGGAGCAAATTTATTAATCGAAAGCAGCATTTAATAACTATTATATACACTCATACGCATATAGATACGCACATTACCTTAAAAATAGCAAAAGGGAATTCAGAAAACCCAAAAAGTATAGATATCAAAATATCAGAATTTATTCATTACAATATATTTTTGTTACGCGCGATGGAGACCAATAAAAAATTAATACTAGATTTGATGTCATTCGAAATTCGAATGCAGCATTTAATCATTATTTTGTTTACTCATACCTATGAATACGCACCTAAAAATAACAAAGGAATTTAAGAACCTTTCAAAAGTGTAGCTGTATCAAAATCTGTTATTTTGATTACGATATCATAAGTGGTAACTTGTATGTTTAACACCACTATTGCCCCCAAAAAAAAGTTTAATCAGTGAAAACTGAAAAAAAAAATTCTTAAAAATTTCTATAAAATAAATATTTCCAGTAGCAAAAAACGTACAGGTTGATAACTATGCGATATGTGACGTATGAATAATGATATGATGATTAATAAAATGCATACCAAATTTTGTGTTATTAGAATGCAGCAGTTAATCATTGTGTTCATTTACACACATACAGTCGGTAACAAAAGTGCCCGAACACTAACAAAAATTCCTATGTAAAAAAAGTACACTTAATACAGTTTTGTTAAATAAATCCTTGTCGAATCTTGTTCTTAGTCTAAGAACATGATTCGATAAGGATTTATTTATCAAAACCGTATGAAGTGTACTTTTTTCACATAGAAATTTTTGCTAGTGTTCGGAAACTTTTGTTACCGACTGTACATGCACATCACCATAGAAGTTAATCTAGAACCCCTCAAAACGTAGAGATATATCAAGACTTAAGTCAGATATTTTTTATATTCTAATACTTTTCTAACACAGTATGTGTTCGCAAAAGTATTTTTAAGTTAAAATATTCAGTTTATATATTAAAGTATTATTTTTCTTACAGGTTCTGCGTTAAACGTGCAAAGAAATGGAGAGACCGATTTGTTGGTGGTCAAAACAGATGATGGACTAACATCTTACTTAAAATACATTCTCCATGATGTTGTTTCTAAAGATAAGGTTATTTGTTTAGGTGGTGGAAACCATCGTCATCATTATCCACTTGAAGCTTGAAGTCTGCTTTGGGAGACTTATATTTTTATATTCATGTTTTTGTACATATTTCTCTTAGCCTGTTCATATTTAAAATGCTTTTACTAAATTGTTACATGTTTTTTAAAAATATAAACTGTTTTTATGAAAATGTTACATCGTTTTGTATGTTACAAAGGTTTTTAATAAAAGTTTATATTATTTTGCAAACTTTAGAAGCTTTTTTCAATAAAATTTAAACTGAATTATCCATTGTGGTATAAGTAAAGCACATTATAAGTGAACTAGTCATAGAATAATAATAAAGGAAGAAGGAGCATGCCAATACTCTTAATGCTTACAAACCCCTTCTAGTGAAATGCCAGCAAAAGCTACTTTTGCTCCTCTCAACCTTGAAGTAGGGCACCCATCCTCAGCGCATTTATCGCTGTTTGTTGTGGCAACACAACAGCTTATGTAGAAACACTTATGCTACTTCTTCCTTCATTATTATTCTATGGAACTAGTTTGTTGTATGGCGACTAAGGCACCCGTTGAAAAATAATCGTTTTATTTTATTTATTTTTCACTTTAAATAATTCATTTGCTAGCAAGCCCGTGCGAAATTTTCACACTTTGTTTATCTCTTCGTTACCTTTAAAATTATTATTTTATAGACGTCATTTTTTTCATATGCATGAGCAAATTTATTTTTATTTTATTTTTTACGGAAAGCATATTTCATTTTATGCTGAAAAAAAAATTGGCAATAATTAAAATTTTAAAGCTGTTATTTTCATATTTTAATGTTAAAAAAATCTTATTATATATTCGTTACAAATAAGGTACCAAATGAAAGGCGTAATTTTTCTGAATCCGTTGGTTTTAAACAGCTTATCGATCGGACGATTAGATTTTTTTTAAATTGACTAAAGTATGAACATTAAGAGACAGTCCAAGGAAATCTCTTAAGCCTACTCTTAAGCCTAAAGTGTGACAGAATCAGCCACGGATGAGGGTAACTAATATATGCTGATAATTAGAAAAGTAACTCGTTAGTAAATGTTATGTATATTTACTCACACATACGAATAAGACTTTTTTTTTCTACCACTATTTCCATACGGATATCTCCATCATATTTAATACAGCATTTGTGATTAAATATGGTAGTAATGTTGTCAGAAACTTGTGGTAGCCCTTCTCCCCCTTCCCCTTCCCCCTTAAATGTAATCCATATATAACTAACATAACATTTTCTTTCGAATTATTCATTAGCGAAATATTTTTGTATTTTTTATTCATTCGATATTGCAAATTTATAGATATTTTTATTTGCCTATTTTTTTTTTAACTTATGTCGGTTGGTTGGTTGTTTTTAACGTTGCACTAGTACTGCGCTATGCGCAATTGGAGGTAGTCTAGGACGCACTCCTAAGAATGGTCCGGAGACATGCCATCACAATTTTTATAATTAAAAAAAATAATAATAATCAGTCTAAAAGTTTTGTTTTTTAAACAGTTTGGCAACATTAATTTTAGTAACAGATTGAACAAAAATTTCAGTTATTTTTTGCCTGAATCATTTAATGCTGATTAAAAGAAACACACTTAACTTCAAATGATTATTACATACATTTATTTAAATCAAATATTTGTTACTAGGTCTTCCCTGACAGAGATAAGTCAGAGCGACTTCTCTGAGAATATAGGATTGCTAACAACTTTTGACAAATGAGGAGAATGAAGTGCTACTTTTAATTTACTAATTAATTAAAGATATAAATAAAAATCAACAATTTATACCCTTAATTTTTTTTAATACCATATCTGCCAACCTTTTATTTTTATTTATTTTATTACACACCGATATTTTTTCAAAAAATTCCACTTGGCGGATTTTGAAATCGAAGTAGCCTTATATTTCTCGCCAAGTTATTAACTTACGCAATTGTAATAACCATTTCAATTCAAAGCCAAAATGGTAAGAAATATTTAAAATCGCCACTTTGGTCCCGCACTAAAGCTATTCCGTTTAATTGCATCATATTTCAAATGGCGACCATCTAATGCCTCAATATTAAATTTGACTTCATATTGCTATCATTTTAAAATCGACTGAATTATACATTAGGTAAATGAAATATTTCCACAATAAATTACAGTTGTAAATATATAAAATTCGCCATTAAAAATTCTTAATATTACAAGCTATATTTGTAAACGTTAGAGCAAAATTAAACGTGATCAAAATAAAATTAGCTTACTCATAAATTAAATGATCCTTTAACTATAATCTATTATAAAATATTTTATATTTAAAAAAACTAAGTACTTGCACATAAATTATTTATATGCTTATTTTATTTCTTTATTGTACACTGCTGGCCATTAAAATTGCAACACCAAGAAGGAATGCAAATATAAGAATATTTATTAGGCACATACATTAAAATAGGAAGAACTGATTAAATTTTCAGGAAGTTTTCAGTAATATATCCTGAGAAAACAGTACATAAAGCAGCTGCCTCTGCAAGCAATAACTGCCCTTATCTACCTAGGCTCTGAATCTTAGAGTGACTACATGACATTTACAGGTAAAGCACTTCATGAAGCTTCAACACAATGCCACAGTTCATCGACTGCAGTTACTGGTAAGTTGTGGCTTTTCAACGGTTCAAAAGTCGTTTTCAATGGTGTGAGATCAATAGAACGCGCTGGCAAGAGCAACAGTCGAACACATTCTGAATCAAGGAAGGTCTGGACAACACAAACAACTCACGGACGTGCATTGTCCTAATTAAATATTGCGCTACGGATGCTTAGAATATAGGGCAGAGCGACGGGCCTTAAATCGTCAAAAATTTAATGGCCTCTATTCAGAGTGCCGGGAATGAAAACAAAAGGTGATCGTGACGTGTATCCAATGGCACCACATACTATCACTCAAGCTTGTAACCTAGTATGCGGCTACCAAAACTTTAATAAACCCTAAAAAGTGCATCACTTATATGGGTGCATTTAATGTGTGATCGACGACGAACCTGAACAAGGAATGACGTGGAGTCACCTTTCACAATCCTGTTTACAGCAGCAAAATTACATAATCCACATTTAACGGCTTTGTGAATAATACGCATTGCCAGCAGGCATTCGACATCGTGTCATACTGTCCATCACCTACAGTAATGGTATTCCTTGGATAACGTCTGGATCACTTGTTCGCTTTCCCGGCGCTCCGAATAACAGCCATTACGTTTCTAATGAATTAAGGCCCGTCGCTCTGCCCTATAATCAAGGCATCCGTAGCGCGGCATTTAAGCACGATGCACGCAATGCACGACCGCGAGTTGACCGTATTATCCGGACCTTCCTTGATTCAGAATATGTTCGACTGTTGCTCTGTCCAGCGCGTTCTCCTGATCTCACACCAATGAAAATGACTATTTAATCGTTCAAAAGCGACTGGCAAGGTATCGCAGCTTTGTCTACAAACGCCTAGCATCATGGGGTTGCGAGCTATTGGGTATTATTATCAATTTCATCTAGTGCAAATTGCGGGCAACCTCAACAGTGATCGCTACATAAGGGAAATTTTAGATCCAGAGGTCCTTTCCAATTCTTCGACGTATTCCGGGTGCTGTATTTCAGCAGGATAATGCCCGTGCACATGTTTCTCAGACTGCACAAGCCTTCTTCAGTGCACAACAGGTTTCGCTTCTTCCATGGCTTGCTTATTCCCCCGATATGTCGCCCATCGAGCTTGTCTGGGATTTCATAGGTCGGCGATTCGCTCGTACAACTTGTGGGGCGCACAGTAAGATTGAACTTTGGCGTCAAGTCAAAGCCATCTGGAATGCCATTCCCCAGCATTACATTCTGTACAGGCTCTCATCTCTCAGCGTGGCAGACACACAAAATACTGATTTCAGACGTTCTTTTTGTTTTTTGTCTAGTACATTTGATCGTTTATTTGTACCACTATCAGTAATATGTGGAACAAATATCATTAATTTATGACAATTATTTCATGGTGTTGCAATTTTCGCAAACGGGAGAGAGAGAGACCGTTCAGTAGTAATATAATATTATCAGTGCAAACATTTGAAATTTAAAGATGATTTAATTTCAGTATTCAAACAATTATTCTGATCAAAAACGAAGACCCCCCAAATCAAGCCAAAAAAGAAATAAAGTAAAATCTAAATGAATTATAGCAAATTGGAATGAGAAAAAAGCATTATTTGCACTCTAACGTTATCAAGGTCCTGGTAGAATGCAAGTATGCTAAAAAATGGATGTTTTTCTGTCACAAAGAAAGCAAAAGCTAAGAATTTCTTTGATCTCATTCCCGAAACACCCATTGTAAATAAAACCAGAAAAAACGAAGATCAAAATAAAACTCATCACTACAAATGATAATCCAATAACCATTTAAAAACGTAGATCCAAATAAACTCGCCACTACAAATATTAATTCAAAAATTACATCTGTATATGTATATAAATTACGTGTCACGATGTTTGTCCGGGGTAAACTCCTAAACTAAGGAACCGATTTTAATGAAATTTTGCACACTGTGTGCAGTTTGGTCCAACTTGAGAGATAGGATAGTTTTTATCTCAATTTATTGTCACAATATTGTTTTTTTGCAATTATTTGTTAATTATAGACCTTTATTAAAGTTGCTCCAAAATATCTGTGAGTTCCATAAGTTTAATTGTTGCCAAAAAGAAAAAATACGAGTTCATTTTCTTTCGACATAAAAGTAAATACATTTAATCAAACGTGAACGTTAAAAAATTATAAAAAAAAGTTAAATTATACATCTCACGAAAATTGACGTCATAATCAAATTAAAGATTTTATTCGCATTGATAAAGTATGTAGTTATACACAAGCGAAGTGTGACGTCACTGACAGTCTGTGAAATCAAGAAAAAGATTTCTTATGTTAATGGCCCATTGTATTTTTTGTAAAAAAAATATTAAAAACGAGGAAAATTATTTCCGGATTTTAATCCCCATATTTTTGTATAGATATGTATTATTTATCATGTGCATTCGTTAGATTGAGTTATTTTGCTGTTAAATTGACAAAATTTTAATTTTAAATTTCAAAGCTCTGTCGTCCTTGGAGTTTTTCGTATTTGGCGATCAAAAACGTAACACGAAAATATACAAGCTAGATGTATATTTTCGTAATATGCATTGTGTGAAATATTGTTTCCTATTATTCATTACTCTCTTAATATAAGTTGTTAAAATAACCATGATTTTTGAAAGGAATTAAATGTGTGCGCCAGATAATTTGGCGATATTATTTTTTTTCCGCCAAGGATGATAGATATGAAATTTATTCCGCTGCAACATGTTAATATCTTATATCAGATACATTATGTATATGCTACAATTTATTTCACGTGACACGCGTGTTAAAAATTTATTTACGACATAACCTTGCTTTTTCAATTTTTGTTGCATTATTCTAATCTGTATCACTTCGTTTTCTTTAAGAAATTTGTGATCTATACATAACGTTCTAAATAAAAAGTAACCATTTCAATATTTTAAAACTTATTTAAAAGTCTGTTTTATTTAACATTAAATTTTAAAACTTAATTTAAAACTTATTTAAAAGTCTGGAAGAGTTTAAGTCTGTTTATTTGTTTTGTAACGCTAATCTATATGATCGATGTTCGAAACTTTAATTAATTATTTCTCTTATTTTTCTTTACTTTTTCTTTAATAACTTACCAATTTAACGTTCCTGATTAAATTTGTGATTTATATATATGTTTTGCATTAAATTTTGACTCATATTTATTGCTGAAAATGCGATCTTAAAATCTTGCAATTTTCTTATCTTAATCCTCAATGCTTTCCTTCTTGATTAACTTGAATTTACTATTAAAATTTTAACATACTCAGAATCTTCTCACCACTTCGTTAAAATATATTAATCTTTTCAGTAATATAGTAATCAGTATATCCCCACAACGATATTTGGCAATTTTTTTTTTTTTTTTTTTTGGCGATTATGGCTAAATCATAAATCTATAAATGATAATCTAAATCACAAATCAAAAACATAAAATAATAAATCCAAAATGAACAACATAGGCTGCCATATTATATCACAAACAGTCCAGAGCGACATCGTTATCGTTCAAAACGGCGCCAAAGAAAAATCGCCAAATTCAGCTGTGGGGATATACTGATACTGAAGTTATAATTATCCGAATATAATTACTGAAGTTATAAGTTATAGTTGTGGGTAACAACTATAGTATTTCCCCACAACTGGATTTGGCGATTATGGCTAAATCATAAATCTAAAAATCATAAATGATAAAATCATAAGCTAAATCATAAATCTAAAATAAAAGCATGCAGGTTACCGTATATTATTGCAAAGAATCCAGAACGACTTCGTTATCGTTCAAAAAGGCGCAAAAAAAAAAAAAAAAAAAAAAAAAAAAAAAATCGCCAAATCCAGTTGTGGGGAAATACTATATACAGTCGGTAACAAAAGTGTCCGAACACTAGCAAAAATTCCTATGTAAAAAAAGTACACTTCATACGGTTTTATTAAATAAATCCTTAACGAATCAAGTTTTTACACTGACTAAGAACAGGATTCGACAAGGATTTATTTAACAAAACCGTATGAAGCGTACTTTTTTTACATAGGAATTTTTGCTAGTGTTCGGACACTTTTGTTACCGACTGTACCTTATCAAATTATCAACGTATTACTTAGCCGCAGCAACGCGTGGCCGGGTCTGCTAGTAATATATATATATACACACACAGAGAAAGAGAAATTAATAAATAATTCTAGTATGTGGCATCAAATTTTCATATTTCTACTGTGCATAGTATTAATTTTTATGAATCGTTGAACAGATAAATTGGAAAACTGATAACGCTTAATTTTTTTTTTTTTTTTTTTTTTTTTTTTTTAATATATTTTCTTTTTTAATTTTTAGAATTTTTACTAATTGCTACACCAAGGATTAGAAACAAAATAAAATTTGTAAGAGAATATCCTGTGCGATAAAGAAATGGAAATTCTACAGACTATCCTGCACTTTTCTTTATTTTTAAGAAAATATAAATCAACAGTCTACCAAAGATTCAAAGAAAAACAGCACTGTTGCAAGTAATATGAGTATCACGCAAGAACATTCTTGGAGTTCGATCAAATATTAACATAGAATAAAAACACAAAACAATGAATTACGAATGTTGTTATTCAGTTTTTGGAATAATATGAGCAGTATTATTATTTTCAAGAAAGATTTGCGTGCTAGAAGATAATATCACATATATTTTATTGGTTTTTCTTCTAGTTTCTAGAAATCTTTTAAATAAATATGAGTAATTAAAAAAAAAAAAAAAAAAAAAGTTGAATTATTCTTTGCCACAAAAATTAGTTTTTTTTTTTTTTTTTTTTTTTTTTCTTCACTGTTGCAAATTTTTTTGTGCGAAAAAGAAATTTTAATGTTAGTTAATAATTAAATCTGTTATTTTTTTTTTATTATTTTTTTTTTTTTTTTCGTTGAAGGTAATATGAAATGGTGAAATACTTACTTTCTGACTTTTTTTGATATATTTCATAAAACACGAACAGCTATTTCCACGAAGTACTAATTTGAAACTATTTCAGAATTTTTTTTCTGTTTCTTGAATTTTTATTTAAATATGAATAATTTATTTTCACTTAGTTTATTATAAGTTAGTTTATTTTTTCTCAAATTCAGTGATCAAATACTTTGAAGAATAAGAAATTATATATATATGAGAGAGAGTGTTTTAAACTTGTTTTAGATAATGGTGTAGTTTAAATATAAAAAAAATCCACAAAATAAATTGATTAGTATGCTGTAATCATCACAAAACTTTTTTTTATAACGTTCTATATAAGTGCGCCACATGCACAGAAATATTAATCAACATAGCTTTTTACAATAAATATCATACATGTGAATATTGAATAAATTGTAACTAAGATTTTCTAGATTTATATATATATATAATATATTGTGAGGGGGGGTGGGGAGAAAAAAAAAACCCATAGAATTTTTTCAGTTTTAAAATGTACTAAACATTTTTATGAGGAGTGAAACGCTAATCCCTACTCTGTCCTAAGCCCGTTATGCTTAAAGCTCCTCCCTTTCAGTCTCTGGTGCGGGAAGGGCCGAATTCGAACCCAGGTCACGCTCGTCGACCTAGCCGTTCGGAGTTTTCAGTGATTTCCTCCGAAACTAGCGTAAATACGGACTAAATCCCATTAGAAAGACCCCACGGAGAGCATTCCAGCCATAGGCTTAGGGTCGTAGCATAGTCAATCGACCTTAACCAACCAACCCTGTCTTTGGTCACCATATTCCAAATAACTCTATAGGGAAAAGTTGTTCGTAGAATGACTTGTCACCTAATGTATAGTTTTTTCTAAATTGCGATTTAACATTTGAAAATTCACAACCGTTTACTTAGTAGTTAATATGACCCCAACCCCTCCAAAAAAAAAAAAAAAAAAAATCTTAGATAAAACTGAAAAAAGCCTCTGGTTATTTTTTCGCATTTTTTAAATAAAAATTCACACTATATACACACACACATAATATAATATTATGTAATTTAAATTATGATGTGTGGAAATGAAAGAGGAATGTATAAACAACAAAAACAAATTCTTTACCAGTGTTAGTAAACAAGGAATGTTTAATTTCAAAACTATTTAAGCCAAAAATGCAATAGTAGCTGTGTCATCTTCTTCAGCAGGTGTAACGCAGCCATTAAAAAACAATCTAATCCCAACAGGTTTCAAAGGATATGCCAAGTTAGCATACTCCAAATTGTAATTCAAAAAACTTTTAGTAATAGAATACACCAATTAAGCTTGAAATTATAACAAAGAATATGACTTATTCGTTATATAGCATTATGTATTTAAATTTGAATTTCAATAACAAGCAAAGAAACTTTGTAAGGAAAATTTATTTTTATAAATTCATAAAATGACATGCTAGCAAGGACATGCCCCACCTGTACTTATTCGGGAAGAAAATGTAAAAAACTTACCTCCTAATTAAGTTGAAATTAGCTAACATTGGAGTTCAGGCTTGAAAATTTTATAAAAATGAAAACTCTTAAATTCTTTTTCTCTGTCCATGTATGTCGTGTTCAATTCTGAACTGTCACAATTCTACAGGGTAGGCGGAAAGTAACTCCCCATTTTGAATTTGGAATAACTATTGATTTTATGTATAGATTGCAATGAAAGTTACCTTGTTTTGTAGACTGTAGTGGGGCATTATTTGTAATATTTTCCCTTTTTTATATGTCTAATAGTGGGGATGAGTGACTCAGTGGGTTGATGAGTGACTCACTGGACGCTGAATAGGCCGCCTTGGCTCCACGGCCTGCGCGTAGTCCAGACCTCACACCATGCGATTACTTTTTATGGGAGGGGGCTAAGGAAGAAGTGTACCGCAGAGAACCTCAAACTCTTGGTGACCTTGAGAACAAAATCCGTGAGGTCATAAGTGGTGTTCCTGATGAGTTTTTGCGGAAGTCAGTAGCAAACGTACCTGTTCGTTTAAGACAGTGTATAGAAAATACTGGGGCACACATTTAATTGTAACTTTTGTAATTACCATGCTACACAATAAATTAAATGTGTACAAAAAATTTCCTTCCTACCTACATTCATTTAGGAGAAAAAAATTATTTCCAGTAGGGAGTTACTTTCGCCCACCCTGTATGACGTCTGGCCGTACGTCATATATCTCCAAGCATCAGTAAGACGACCTTCCTAAAAATTAGGCTTTAGGCATCAAATAGGGCATCTGCAAAGACTCAAAGCAAAGTCCAAATCTTCGGATTTTGGAATAAACAAAAGTAAAAATTATAACAGCGTGTGTCAGTATTTTTCTCCATTGTCTAACTTTACGCTATTGCAATTCAAATAATTTGAACCCATAGATTATAATAAGGAATTTTTCACTGTGTCCCTGTAAAAATCTATAAGAGCTAGATTCACCAAAATCTGTACAATTCGTGCACGATTGCCTATAGCATGTGTATAAATTTTCAGCTCGATCGAATAAGGTGTTTAGACAATATCGCACTTTATAAAAATTTTAGCCCATAAGTCATAATGATAAAGAGTATTTTTCTGGTGTCTCTGTTAAAAAAAAAAAAAAACACTATACGTGCTGGAGTCAGCAAAATATATGAAGTTCGTGCGATGATGGCCTATACTACGTGTATAAATTTTCAGCTCAATCGAATAAGACGTTCACACGCTATCGTACTTTAAAATATTTGAGCCCTTAGACCATAATGGTAAGGAATTTTTCTTTATGCCCTGTAAAATTTTGTAAAAGTTCACCAAAATTTATACAGTTTGTGAGACGGTGACTTATAATATGTATGTAAATTAGCTACATAGCAACTTAACAGCTCAGGCGAATAAGGCGTTTAGACGCTATCATCTTTTTGAAAATAAGGGCCCATAGGTTATGATGACAAAAAAAATTTCTTTATGTCCCTGTAAAAAAAAAACTATATGTCCTAGATTCACCAAAATCAATAGGTTTCGTGATATGGTGACCTGTAACATGCATACCAAATTTCAGCTCATTCTAACAAAGCGATCAGGCGCTATCGTGTTCACACACACACATACGTACATCATCGTAAAAATTAACTCGGGGAACCTCAAAACGAATAAGATCACAAAAATCTGAAAGTTTGATTTTTGACATGATTACTATATTTTCTTTACATATGTATGTTCGGAAAGTGAAGAATAGACAGATTTCAGGCATCAGAAACATGTGGTAATGGAAGCTGCTCGCAGAGAAAAAGAAAAGGTGAACGGTAACATGCCAGGGTATCTAGCTTATTCTGATACGCCATGCAGATATATTTTTGTCACGGTCAATTATATTTTGGTCTGTTGAGGAGGAACTTCTAACAATATTCATACTCCTGCTAGGAAAACTAAAATTATTGCTCTCACGGAAGTTGTATTGATCCGTCAACATCCGTCTTTTTATCCAACTCTTGAGTTTAGAATACATTTCAGTTGCAATATCATATAGCTAGAAGATTTTTTTCTTTTTTTATTCCATTTGACATTTCCTTTGGTTTGTCCTTTCTTTAATTCAAAAATTTTAAGAGCACTATTTCAACCCGAGCAGAACCGGGTAGATCTGCTAGTATCTTATATATACACTGGCGTTCAAAATTAAAGGAACAACCTCCTTTCTCATTTTCTTCTTTTGCGCATACCTTTTAAACATATAAACATATGAACATAAAAAGTGGATGGCATGTTTGTTATCATATCATTAATTGAGTTTTATATAACTTTAACATAAGTAATAATTATTAAACTAATAATTATTTAATTTTTTTCAAAAGTAGTTTTTAAAAGGAAAAAATAAAAAAAAATCAACAATTTTAGAAAAGAAAGCTCTATGAAAAATGGTCATAAGGATGCTTTACAGATAAGTGAATACGCACATGTCTTCAAATGTCGAACTAAACACCGATTTTTCTTTCTGTATTCACTTTTTTAAAAAACTATTATAACAGGGTTTTTGAAAAAATATGATTGCTAATTTATAAACTATCAGCTTCACCACGATAATAAAAATGTCGATAAATAATTTTATGATGAACGTCTTATCTAATTTTCATGCTTGTATGTATATTTTTTAAAAAGTTATTCACATGCAAGAAAAAGAAGAAACAGAAGAGTGAATACAGGAAGAAAAATTCAGTTTTTCTCTAATACATGCATGTATGTGCATTTTCACCTGTCTGTAATGCATCCTTATGACCATTTTTCATTAAATTTTCTCTTCTAAAATTGTTGAAATTTTCCATTTTTTCCAAAGCTCACTTTTCAGGAAGATTGAATAATTATTAGTTTAAAAATTATTACTTATGCTAAAGTTATATAAAATTCGACTGATGATATAATAGCGAACATGCCATCCACATTTTATATTTCTGCGTTCATTTGTTTAAAAATTACCTGCAAAAGAAAAAAACCAATTATTAATTTTGTACACCAGTGTATATAAATGTTTCTGTGTGAATAACATTCCATTTATTACCCGAAATAAAACTGTACATTTTAACAGTGCAAGTAAAAAATATGATTCGTTCTAAAGGTTATGTGAAATTCTTTAAATTATTATATATAAGCAAATTTTATCCTAATATAATGAGCTTTTCATTTAAAAGTGTGATATTTAATAAAGTTACCTTTTCCATTCATTCTTCTCTTTTTTTGATACATAATTGATATTTTTAAGGATTATTTCTCCTCTTTAGTTAACTTAACACTTTTGCTATGTGCATTGCTGCTTGAATGCTACATTCGTAAAGAAAATCGGCCCCATTTGTCCAAGAAAAAAATGCTTTTTCCTCACGACAATGCGCCAGCGCACTCGTCTGCAATCGCAGCAGCTAAATTGGTTGAATTACGATACGAATTGCTCCTTCATCCACCCTATTCTCCTGACTTGGCCCCCAGTGACTTTTTTCTTTTTCCAAATTTTAAAAAAATACTTGGTGTAAAGAGATTTTCTTCAAATTCTGAGATCATTAATACCATATACGAGGTGTGGCTATTAAATAACGAGACTTTGCTGTAAAACATTTTATTTTAAATTTATACATATTTAGTTATTATCACCTTCAATATACACCCCTCCTCTATCCCTACAATGCTCCATGCGAATTTTCCATTGTTCGAAACAGTGCTGGAAGTCTTGTCCTGTGAGCTCCTGCATGAGGCGTGCCGCTTTTTATTTCGCAACGTTAACTGACTCAAATCTTATTCCTTTTGATGCAGATTTAATTTTGGGGAACGGATAAAAATCACATGGGGCCAGGTCAGGCGAATAAGACGGATGGTCTAAAACTGGGATGTTGTATTTGGCTAGAAACGCCTTGACAGATAATGACGTGTGAGCCGGCGCGTTGTCTTGATGGAGAACCCATGACTTGTTCTTCCACAATTCGGGTCGTTTTTTCCTTACCCCTTCACGGAGTTGAGCAAGCACCTCAAGATAGTAATGTTGATTAAAAGTTTGACATTCAGGAACCCAGTGAAGGTACACAATACCATGAATGTCGAAAAAAAAAGGATCATCATCGCTTTGAATTTCGGTCATCAACTCCAAAGTCTTCTCAGCCTTCTTGGAAACGGTTGAACCACTCATAAACTCGCACACGTGATAAACATTCATCCCCATAAACTTGTTTTAATAAAAGATAAGTTTCACTAGCGATTTTACCAAGTTTCACGTGGAATTTCACGATAATTCGTTGCTCCACTTTTACACTTTTCGGCAAAACGAAACAAACACCTCTTACACAAGCGAAGGTTACGGCCAGACTGATTTCTCTACAAACACGGAAAGAGCTGCAATCGAAAGAGAGTTTTAGGCTGCACAGCTGTCGGCCGTTCGCATTAGGCGCATATGTAGTTCATCTATTGCAGCAATAGTCTCGTTATTTAATAGCCACACCTCGTATGCCTATTTTGAGGAGTTTGAGAAATCTTATTTTTTGGAAGGATTAAAAGAGTATCTGTAAATATCCCGAGCACTAGAAATAGTTTGATTTTTATCGTGTTTTATACAAAATTCATTATATTTCTATATGTATATCCATCTGAATCTGGAAATAAAGAAAAGTCTACGAATCTAGTATTTTTCCTCTTATGAATGTAGAAAAAACATAAGAATGTAATACGATAGCTACTTGTCACGCAAAGCTGCCACTGAAGTTAGATCGAATAGAAAAGCATTTGCATAAGATTTATGTCACCGCACATCAAAAATAGCGTACTAACGTTTTCTGCAATTTTTGAAAGTTGTTTCCAAATAAGAATTTCAATATTTTCTATTTTATTTAAATTTGTGTTGTTCTCTTTAATTCAAATTATCCCGTTTTCCACATTTTTATAAAAGTAACGTACTTAGATGTATTTTTAACATTTTCGAGTTGAAAAACATTTACAAATTTAATTCCTTCAGCAACTTATAAATTTTGGACCCTGGGGGAATATGATAAGCCACTTCAATAACAAAGTGGAAAAAAAACTATGCAGTTAGACTGGCCCCCAGTGACTTTTTTCTTTTTCCAAATTAAAAAAAAAAAAAAAAAAAAAATGGCTTCCAAATTCTGAGATCATTAATACCATATATACCTATTTTGAAGAATTTGAGAAATCTTATTTTTTGGAAGGATTAAAAAAGTATCCGGAAATATCCCGAGCACGAGAAATAGTTAGCTTTTTATGGTGTTTTATACAAAGTTCATTACATTTCAATATGTATATCCATCTGAATCTAGAAATAAAGAAAATTCTACGAATCTAGTATTTTTCCTCTTATGAATATAGAAAAAAACATAAAAATGTAATATGATAGCTACTTGTCACGCAAAGCTGCCACAGAAGTTAGATCGAACAGAAAAGCATATGCATAAGATTTATGTCACCGCACATAAAAAATAGCGTACTAACATTTTCTGCAATTTTTGAAAGTTGTTTCCAAATAAGAATTTCAATATTTTCTATTTTATTTAGATTTGTGTTGTTCTCTTTAATTCAAATTATCCCGTTTTCCACATTTTATAAAAGTAACGTACTTAGATGTATTTTTAACATTTTCGAGTTGAAAAACATTTACAAATTTAATTCCTTCAGCAATTTATAAATTTTGGACCCTGGGGGAATATGATAAGCCACTTCAATAACAAAGTGGAAAAAAAACTATGCAGTTAGACTGGCCCCCAGTGACTTTTTTCTTTTTCCAAATTAAAAAAAAAAAAATGGCTTCCAAATTCTGAGATCATTAATACCATATATACCTATTTTGAAGAATTTGAGAAATCTTATTTTTTGGAAGGATTAAAAAAGTATCCGGAAATATCCCGAGCACGAGAAATAGTTAGATTTTTATGGTGTTTTATACAAAGTTCATTATATTTCAATATGTATATCCATCTGAATCTAGAAATAAAGAAAATTCTACGAATCTAGTATTTTTCCTCTTATGAATATAGAAAAAAACATAAAAATGTAATATGATAGCTACTTGTCACGCAAAGCTGCCACAGAAGTTGGATCGAACAGAAAAGCATATGCATAAAATTTATGTCACCGCACATCAAAAATAGCGTACTAACATTTTCTGCAATTTTTGAAAGTTGTTTCCAAATAAGAATTTCAATATTTTCTATTTTATTTAGATTTGTGTTGTTCTCTTTAATTCAAATTATCCCGTTTTCCACATTTTATAAAAGTAACGTACTTAGATGTATTCTTAACATTATCAAGTTGAAAAACATTGTTAAATTTTGGACCCTGGGGGGAATGTCTTGGGCCACTTCAATAACCGCGAAAGAAAAAAAAATATATGCAGTTCACATAAATTATAGACACTTTTGAACTAAATTACCCGCTACATATATTTCAATCTCAGTGTATTTTATGCCACAAATGTTACCTTAAAATATATTTTGTTTATAATTTGGCAAAGTGTTAAAAAAAAAAAAAAAAAAAAAAAAAAAAAAAGTCGGTGATTATATTATTAGACTATTTAAATACTTTTTTTTTTTTGTGTGTGTGTGTAGTGGGTGTAGGAGTGGAAGTGAATGTGTTGGCACCCCTTTTTGCCAGTTCATTCTTCTGTAAAAACTACCGTTATTTTTTTAAAATGTGCATGCCCCCAATGGTGCATTTCTATTATTTCTTTTTATATTAAGGAAAATTTTCAATAGGAATTTCTAGGTTTTATTTGCATAATCTTTTGCGTTTCTTTTCGTTGTTGCAAGGATCACCCAAACGTAAAGTTCGACTTGTAAATATTCTGGCTAGATATAGAGGAAATGAAAAATAATACAATTTCTGAGTATAAAAGAAAGTATGAATTTCCTTTCTCTTTTGTAGTATTGAAATATCCTAAAAAAAATCTCGTTTATGGCAATCTTGTTAAATTAACCCTTTCGCGCCAACTGTCACGCATACGTGCCAGTAAGAAACGCACTCATTTGCTAGAAACGCACTCGTGCTGGAAACAAACGCTCTCATTCACAAGAAACGCACGCCTGGAAGGCACGTCGGTGTACCATAGCGTTTTCTCGTTCACCCTCGGTCGTCACACATTTGTGTCAGTATCTTAAACGTGCGTTTGTGGCTCTCATTGCGAAAGGATTAATGCGGCATTTCATTAGCATCATATTTCTCTTCATGTGCTCATAAACGCTCAAATTTCCTTTCCTATTCCTGCAATAGTATTCAAACTAAAAAAAAGAAAAATTCTTTTAAATAATCAAGAAGAAAGCACTGGGTTAAAGAAAATTTTGGACCTCTCTTTTTTTTGATGAATTTATGCATACACTCTTCATAGTTTAAATTATATCCAAACGGAAATCAAATTTAATACACTCATTCGTTAGAACTGATTGTTGAAGACACTGGATTCCTTGAAATACTCGTATCTTCAATGTCAACCAAATAGGAAGCATATATTTTGTCCTTTACATAGGCTAATAAGAAGAAATCAAGAGAGGTTAAATCTCGGGATCGAGGTGGCCATACCAAAACTGGCAAAACGCAATGTAATAAACCGGTATTGAAACTTAACATGGAAAAAAACAAGAGGCACCATCTGAAGAAAAAAATTTAAACTAATATTTTCATTCTCTGAAACCAAACTTTGCATCTTAAGAATCATTGTTGTACAATCCGCACTCTCGTGCGCCATTTATTTTATATTAAAGTTTGAAATGTGTCTTTTGGCACACACTGTACAATTAAATATCATTGTACATAGACTAAAACCATGTCCTATTAACCTTTAAAAAAAAAAAAAAAAAAGAATTATTTGTGTTTAAGAAATTCTGTGCATTTCTTGTAAAATTAAAATCAAAATCTTTTATTACCATGACAACAGACATCAGAACTAAATAAAATTTTTGACGTCATTAGCTGTTGCTAGGTTGATAAAATGAAATAACTTAAGTATTTGAATTTAAATTCGATACGATAATGGCTTAAAATAGATTAAAATGAGGTGAAAAATACAAAATATTAAACTAGATTCTTCAAAATATCGAAGGTTTTCTCCAAGTTTAGAGAACCTTTTCAGAAATTACAAAATTTAATAAGGAAATTATTTTGGCATGCGATAGATAAAATATATACAGATTGTTCATGTAATGCAATATCTCTTTCAGCAAGTTTTATAGATTAAATTTAATGGAAATGAAACTTTTTGAAAATAAAATTAAACTGAAGTTATAAGTTTTACGTTTTAACCAATAACTATTTAAAATAAATTTAGTTTCCTTCTATAACATTAAAATTAGTATATATAAAAAGGTAGACTCTCTTTTAAAGAATATTGTATATATAACAATGTCTAACACATTGTAATATATTTAAATGTAGAAGAAAATTTGCATTTGCTGTGCATACCATTAATTTATTTCAACCTTTTTTTCATGATGCATGGTTACGGACGATCCTGTACTACTTTCAGATAACTTTGCAGTATTTTATTGTCATCTGTTATCATTACGTGTAGCTGTGCAAAGAGAATAATATTTTAAAATGTAATATAAATAAATGTTTTGTCTAAATAAAATTGAGTTATAAATATCAATAATTATATTAAATTATAACATATATAGGGGAGAACCGTGTATTACGGACCATCGTGTAATACGGACCATGAGGAAATTTGTATGTTCAACACTAGATGGTGAAATCATCTCATTGCCTTTAGTGAATATTATTGTTACACAAACCATGGAGTGACTTGACTTGTACATGCATACCTGTATTTGGACGATTATGAAATTAAGTTTTCGGTTTATATGATCATTGATGTAACAAGTATGTTAAAATGGAAGTATTATTTTCTGCTGTTACGTAATTGTAATATAATTTTCGCGTTAATAGTAGCAAATGTACTTATTTTATGAACAATTTAGACATGCGTTCCATGGGCATCAATTTGCTTAGCGATTTTTGATTGGAAACCACGTTGCTCTTTTTACGCGTGTAATATGAACCATGCTGTGTTGTATAATATGGAGCAGAGGTCCATAATAAAAACAGAGATATTTTTTTAATGCTCGGCGTACATACGTCGCATACCCAAAATCTTGAGGCTGTAGAATAGGCCAGGGAAGCAGAGGTAATCAAATTATCACTTCTTTCGCACACTACCCATTGGATATAAACTTTAGACCTCCCCTTTTTTTTTCGTCCATAAACTATTTTTTTTTTCGTCCATTTCTACTATTTCCAAGAGATGTACAAGTGTGTGAGGGAACATGCTGGATAGTTCATTTCACGATTCAAAGTGTGTCAACTGTTGGGGAACGGGAAGGACCACTATGGTCCACTTGGTCCATATTACACATACGTTCGTGTAATATGGACCACCGATACGTAAATAAAATTATTTTCTGCAATTATTAATAGTTCCCAGAGTACTTTACCAAGTTTAAACTATGTAACTATGCATTTATAATGAGCAGTCACCAAATTAAATCTTTTTATTTTAATAATTTAAGTTTTATGAGCATTCTTGCTTAGGGGGTCCATATTACACGGTTCTCCCCTAATAGTTTTAGTTCATGTGAAGTTGATTTTAAATATCATTAATTATAAAGTAATTTTTTTATTTCACCTCATATAAAATAAGACCTTCCGTCTCATTCGGAAGGTAGGTTAATTTCCTCTTTCTTATCAAGTAGCCGCCATTTTGTTTCAAAATGGCGGCTACAATTTTTTAAAGGACTTGGTAGAAAAATTGATGTGGTATATGTTCATATGGAGTTATAAGCAAATCGGTTCATAAACATCTTTTAATGTGAATTTGTAATTTTTAGGTGGCCGGCTATTGGAAACAAGATGGCGAACCAAGTTGGCAAACAAATATATCAAATGTACCAAATGCATTTGTGAGATAAGTCTACAGTACAAATTCAGTTCGAATTAATTCAAATTTCAAAAGTTATCGTGTTGAAAAATTAAGTGGCCACCATTTCGATCAAAATTGTGGAGCAAGTTGCTCAGTGAACGAATCCAAGTTATTTGTCAGATAAGACCATTGCCTAACTTTGGTTCGAATATAACCAGTATTTCAAAAGTTATCGCGATAACAAATTCTCATGTGGCAGCGTTTAAGTGACCGCAAATTGGAAACAAAATTGAGGAGAAACTTGCCCACCGAAATCATAGATATTTGAATGATAAATCAATTTTTCAACTTTGATTTGAATTGATTAGGCATTTCAAAAGTTATCGTAATGATAAATTTTCAAGTGGCCGCCACTTGGAAACGATATGACGTAGTAATTACCCAGCAAACTCAGCCAAGATATTTGAAGCATAAGTTCACTGTCTAACTTTATTTCGAATCAGTGCAGTATTTCAAGAGTTATTTTTATGACAAATATTCAAGTAGCAGTCTACGTGGCAGCAATTTGGAAACAAAATGGCGGAACAACTTGCCCAGCGAAATCATTCAAGATATTTGTATGATAATTTATGCAACTGTAACTCAAACTAATTCAGTATTTCAAAAACTATCGTGGTAAGAAATTTCCAAGTGGCACTGTGATTTCAAGTGGCTATCACTTGGAACCAAAAAAGCGGTCTGAGATGTCCAGCGAACTTATCTGAGATATTTGAATGATAAATCCACTACCCAAATATGATACGTATTGATTCAGTATTACAAATATTAACATAATGACAATTTTCTAGTGGCCGCCACTTGAAAGTAAAATAGCGGAACAAGTTACCAAGCGAACTTATCCAAGATATTTGAACTTTAAGTTCACTACCTAACTTTTGTTTGAATCAGTTTAGTATTTTAAAAGTTGTCGCAATGGCACATTTTCAAGTGGCAGTCTAATTTTAAATGGCCGCAACTTGGAAACAAAATGTCGGAACAAGTTGACTATTGAACTCATCGAAGATATTTACACGATAAATTCACTGTCCAACTTTGGTTCAAATTGAATCAGAATTTAAAAAGTTATCATGATTATAAATTTTTAAGTGGTAGATTCTTTTAAAGTTATCTCGCTTAGTTTATAACATTCACACTTTGTTAAAAATTGCGGATAAAGTTCATTAATAAACTTGGTTTTGACTCTTATATGGTCTATGTATACATCAAAATTCGAACAAATTCGGAATACTCTTTTTACAATGTGAATTTGAAATTTTAGAGTGATCTCCAAATGAAAACAAAATGGCGGAGCAATTTAGTCAACAAATTCATCCAAGCTATTTATAAGATAAGTTCCCTCGCCAAATTCTGTTCAATTTTGAGTATTATTTTGGAAGTTATCGTGTTGTTGAATTTTCAAGTGGCAGCCTGATTTCAAGTTGTCTCGCTTAGTTTATAACATTCGCACTTTCTTAAAAATCGCTGATAAAATTTATTATTAATAAACTTCATTGAGACCCTTATATGATCTATGTATATATCAAAATTCAAGCAAATTCGGAATATACTTTTTACAATGTGAATTTGAAATTGTCAAGTGGTCTCTACTTGAAAACAAAATGGCTGAGCAACTTGGTTAAGAAACTTCTCCAAGATATTTATAAGATAAGTTCACTGTCCAAATTTTATTCGATTTGAGTATTATTTTGGAAGTTATCGTGATTATATATTTTCAAGCGGTAGCCGGATTTCAACTGGCTCCGATTAGTTTAAGATATCCGCCAATTTTAACAAAGTGGCGGATAAAATTCATTTATAAACTTGGATGAGACCCTTGTGTGATCTATATTTACATCAAGCTTTTTACTGTGTAGATTTGAAACTTTCAAGTGACCGCCACTTGAAAACAAAAGGCAGAGCAACTTGGTTAAAGAACTCATCCAAGATGTTTATGAGATAAGTTTACTGTCCAATTTTGGTTCGATTTGGAGTATTACTCCGGGAGTTATCGTGATGAAAAAATTTTCATTATCTATATATAGATAGATAGATAGATCAGTTCAGAGTTTTCCATGGTTTTCTCCAAAACTTACGTAAATAGGGAGTAGGACACATAAAAATATCCCCACCGAGGACATTCCAGTCAGGCTTAGGAGTATGTGCTGTCAGTTGGCCTTAAATTCTACACTTACACACCGGGCAAAAAATTCATATCTACAACCGGCATGCAAAGATGAAAAAAGAGATTTTTTCCTGTTCAACAATTTCTTTAAAAAAAAATCAATTCATAAGTAATTATAAATAAAAAAAAAATCTCTGACAACTTGTCTCATACTAATTCCAAAACTTTGCAATTGATTGTTTTTAGGGATACTGCTTTCCCATCGAGATATTTTGAGGTTGTTGATTCTTATTCGACCAGAAAAATCTAGGTCTAGGGCCTACGTACATGCAAAAATAAAAAGCGCAATGCTCGAGACCTTTTTCATTGAACCCGATTCTGTGAATATATATCTATATGTATAATTCCCTTTTAAAAGTTTTGGTGCATCGTGTGAGGCCTAAGACTCAATTTGTAACAGTTTATTTCCTAGATTATTTCAAAAAACTAAATTTTCCAAATAAATCAATTCAGAGAAATTATTTCCTCTTCCAGTTATTTTGTGATTGCTGAACTTTTAATCTATCAGAAAAATCAGGGCCCGAATATGTAAAAATAAAATAAATAAATAAATGCAGTATATATTTTCCTGTGAATTTGTGTCATGTATGGTCAGAGGCAGAGAAAAAGGGCCACATAAGTAGGATTGAAATTTACTTTACAGTGGGTGATCAAATGATTAGATTTTTTTTATTTTTCACATTTTTTTATTTTTCTATTTCCTAAAAAAGTACTATACGAAATAGCCTTAAACTTCAGACATGAAAAAAAAAATATATATATCACATTTTCACTATAGCTTTAGTCCAGAGTGTAATTAGGGGACTAACCACAAATTAAAAAAAAAAGCAAATGTACTTTGGATCATTTTGTATCATAAAACGCTACAAATGACTTCTAACTTTAAAACGTTATTGCACATACATGTACAATATTTGTATGGATTTTATTTATTTATTTATTTTATTTTTTGGGAGGGGGGTAATTGCGCAATTATTAAGGCAGATTTTTTTTTTTTACAAGTTTTTGCTTATAACAAGAATGGATTTCCATAAAATTTTACAAAACTTGCAGAAAACTTGACTAAATATTAGTATTAGAGAAACATTCTGAAACATAAAATTCCCGCGCGTACATAATATCCGTTGAGATATGAGCATTTAAAGTAAACATTTCTTTACGGCGCTTGCGCAAAAAATAGAAAAATCTTTATTACATGGATTGAAAACTAGATATATTGGGTAACGTTTTTTAAATGTTCATTTGAATAAAGTAAAAATTAAGCAAATTATCGACAAAAGAATGAGCTAGATTTTAGATATTTTCTAGAGTTATAATTTCATAAGGGGTTATTCACGAGCCACGTATTCAATTTAAAGATAAGATTATTGCAATTAAGATGCAAAATTTCTTTTTTTCTGGAAAACCCTTTATGAGGCTGTGACTCCAGCATATTTTTAATTATTTACTGAGATTTGTGAGTTCATAAGGGGTTTTGCACAAAAAAGAACGTTTGTAACGTAGTTGAAATAATTGGATCTCCAATTTGAATACGCGGCATGTGAAAAATTTCTTATGAAATTTCAGCTCTGGAAAATAACTAAAATCTAGCTCGTTCTTTTGGCAACCATTTGCTTAATTTTTACTCTATTGAAATGAACATTTGATAAAAGTTGCTCAAAATATATAGCTTTCAATCTATGTAATATTTATTTATATTTTCCTATCTTTCCCACGTGCGCAGGAAAAAAATATTTACTATAAAGGTTCATATCTCAACGAATATACGTTTGAACTTTGTGTTTCAGAATTTTTTTTCTCTAATATATATATATAAAAAATTTTCTGCGAGTTTGTAAAATTTTATGGTAATCTGCTTTAGTTATAGCGGTACTTTGGCAAAAAACTTCCCCAAAAAAATTATTAATTTTTGAAAAAAAAAAAAGAAATATATATATATATATGTGCCTACATAATTGGGCAATTCCCACACACACAAAAAATATTGTATATAGTGCATGCAACCATGTGTTGAAATTACAAATCATTTGTAGCTTTTTATGATACAGGATGATCCAAAGTACTTGCGCATTTCTTCAATTTGTCCCCTCATTGCACTCTGGACTAAACTGATAGAGGAAAATGCGAGTTTTTAAACGTTCTTTGAATGTCTGAAGCTCCTAGCCATTTCATACAATTTTTTTAGAAAATAAAATAAAAATATTTCTAATAATTTGATCGCCCACTGTATGTACCCTAAAGTGGAATTTTATGTATATTTAATTTTGAATTATTTTATAATCTGATTTTCAATTCGAGATACACTTTAAAAATAGTGTACATCACTGCTGACATCAAAGCTGGACGCTGTTCATAAGCCTAGAGTAAAAATTGTAAAATTAGTAAGTACCTTCACTAAATATGACTAATCTTTACGAAAGTGAAACTAATATATATATATATATATATATATATATACAGGGCGCGAAATTTCCGCTCGCCAGCTCGCTATTGGCGAGTGGAATTTTTATTATGGCTTGTAAAAATTTGGTCAAGTTATAGATAGAATTCTTACACGATACGGTGACAGAAAACATTCTTTTTATAGGTTTAAATACGGCAAAATCTTGCCATCTTATAAACTCATATTTAACCTCTCCTTTTTAGATTCTCGAAGAACCGAGTCTGCGTGTGCGCTGCCCGAGATCGCCGCAGCCTGGGAAAGGAAAAATGCTTAGCACATACATAAAAGTTTTGATCTCTTCGGCAGTTTCGTTTCTCCCCCTGTTACTTATCCAAGCCGAGTGAGAATAGACGAGCAGAGAGCCTATTTGCCTGTCACCCACTATTCGAGAGAAGAGATAGGCGAATTTTTGCCTATGCGACATTGTCACATGAAAATGAGTCCAAGCCCTTTTAAAGATACTGCCTATATTTATTTTGTCGAATAATGATCAAAAAACAGTTCATATTTTCCAGTTTTTTATTAAAACGCCAATGATTTGCGCTTGTAATGATTTGTAAGCAACGATTTTATCGAAAACAATTATTTCGAAATGGCTATTTGAAATTACAACAGTGAACAAGTTATACACATCGACATTCCGTCTGATTACAAAAATAAAATGAACGAAAAAGACATTTCTAAAATAAAAAAGTTAAGTAAATAAATAAGGAAGCTTAATTTGTCATTATAAAAAGATTTTCACAAGATATTGTTTGACAAAAAGAATTTCTTTTCCTTCTTTTTTTCTTTAATGACTCTTTGCACATTTATTTTATTAGATATTTTAATCTTTTTCAAATCTCAAATACAATAAATTATAATGGTTTTTAATTATAGATGATTGTGAAACATGATGATATATGGCAAACTTTTACTATATATAATTTTAGATATATTTGTAAAATCCTTTCAAATAGTTAGGAAAAATAAAACCCCCAAAATGCATAAAAAAGAAATAAAGATGACAACCCTATTCTGTGGCGAGTAAAACTTTTTTTTCGGCGAGTGTAATCAGAGTTGAAATTTCGGGCCCTATATATATATTTAACTCTTTCATGCACAATTCAAGACAATTTTTGTGATGGATTTATCTTTTAGTCCGTGCTCTTACGAGAGGGTTATCACGAAATTTTATAAAATATTACCAATAATTACCACCTCATTCTAACAAAAATGCTCTAAACCAGGGGTCGCCAATCCTTTCGACTTCATGAACGATCAAATTCACCAATTTAAAATCCCACGGACCACTAAATTTATAATTTATTATCCCATGAACCACCATTATGATTGATTGAGAAACGTAAATATATTTCTAGAATGATAATCAGAGAATGCTCGCTTTATAAATATAAAATAAATGCATTTGATATAAAGTTTTATGGATGTTTATTTGATTATAAGAAAACAGTAAATTATTATTTAATAAGAACAATACTTAGAGATTGCTCGGTTGTAACAAAAAAAAAAAAAAAAAAAAAATCCTCTTTTGGTAAGCTTAAAGGCAAAGGTAGATTCCTTTACGTTAATGTTATAAAAGTAAATAAATATTACATATGCATTAACACATATTTAGCCAGTGGTTTTTTCCCACACATTGCATTATTTACGTCGCTATTTTGTTTTCAGGAAATTTAATTTTCAACTAAAAAAGGGTTTTATTCATTCTACTTAAAATTTTAGGCTAGATTTATTGGTCAGTAAATGTTTCAACTTTTTAAAATCCACGCTCATAATCATTCAACAAATAGAAACCATAAAGATATACAATTTGGTGACAAAACTTGCGACTTAGCATTGGATTTTGCGATTTCGCGGCAAAATTTGATAGTTGACGACGAAATTTTTGACTTGGTGACATAATTCGTTATTTGATGAAAACATTTGGCGAGCTTGACGTTGGAAAATGGCCGCTTTGGCGTCATTATATTTTCTTCCCGCGCGTAAACCTCATATCTCTTCACAGACCAATATCTTGTTTCCACAAGATAAAAAGTCAAAGAATTAATTGAAAATATTAATTTTCATATAATTGAACTAACACATAAAGACACTAACGGACTAACAAATTAACAGACACCCTACAGACGGACGCCATACAAATTTTGCCATTTTCGGATTCCTTACACCGGAAAACGTGTAAAAAAGTCAAAAAACCGAGGTCGAAAATTTTCTCGACTACCTGAGTTCCCCATACCTATAATATGATGGGGAACTAATATGAATGAAATGAATTCAAAAAATTTATTTTAATGACATATATTGACGTCATTAATTAAGTGAAGGGGCGGAATACTCGATAGATAGTATTAGAGAAATTCACTTTATAAACATAGATTTACAAAGACACAGTATCATTTTCCAATATAGCAGCAATGGTGCACAATTAGATAGAGTACATAATGTAATTATATTTTCCTTTGTGCAACAACTTCCCTTTCAATTGAATTTGAATTATTTGCAGATAAAACAGAAGTAAGATTTATCCAATAACTCAATCATATATAAATTTATCTAGTTGAACTTGATTAAACTAATCGTTAATGACGTATTATCAGTTTAAATTTTGAACTGTTTACAAAGCTGAATAACCAATTAAAAGCGTATTCATGTTTCATAATTTAATTTAGATTAATAATAATATTGATATTTATTAAAAAAAGAAAAAAAAATTATAATTTCCCTTTAATTATGAACAATTTGAGTTAGAAGTATCTCTTAATTTATGGATTTAACGCTTGGAGATATAGATTGATTTTCAAACATATTTGCCTAAAGCAAAGAAAGTTGTAACATTTATTAGATTTTCTGTTTATTCATGCATGTTATATTCAGTAAATTTTTGAATAATAATAATCACAGAATTTTAAAATAAGAATTTTGTTTCAAGAAGTGATGTTATATTCGCAGGAAATACTCGTAACTTCTTTGATATGTGAAAGGTAGAGAAAATGAGAGTATTATATGAAGCTTTTTGAGAAAACTCACATGAATGAGTTATCATAAAGAAGTTAGACTAGATTTAAAATATTATTTATGATACTGGCTAGAGTTTTATGAAATGTAACATTCTATTGAAAAAAAAAATAATAATAATAATCGAAAGTAATCTGAAATTAAAGAATTTTATAACGTGGCAAGATAGGACAATATTTCGTGTAAACTTACATTATGGGGATTATTACATGAAAAATACACTGGTGTGTTGTGTGTGTTGTAAAATTTTAATTATTACTTAAAGAAAAAAAAAAAAAACTTGTAACGCGGTAGGTTCAAACACGTACGAGTACGTTAAATAGCCTATCGATATTGAGCCATCTTCCCTATCATTTAAAACAATATAGACGGCGCTGTCGCCATTCTTGGCAAAATATCTAATGATATTTTGCCAATCCTAAAAAAAAGTGAAGTGAAAGCATTTTGTTTTCAGGAGCAGCGGTCAGGGTCTGAGGTTGTACGTTCTCGCTGCAACATGTAGCCGCGGCCTATAAGAAGAAAACTGTTGTATCTTAAATTTATACTCTGATTTTTTTTACTGCGCGAAATGTAAATATGTATATAGGAATTTATATATCTATTGTGATTGTGCTTTATTATAATTAAAATATTAAATAACGGAATGCCAGAGTTCGTTCTTTCAATGTTCTAAGGTGTCATTCTGTTATAAACTTATGTTGTGTCCATGAGAAAACTTCATTATATATTATCTGTTACAATTTCACGTAATTTAAACCAAAATAGTTACCACTATATTTTACACTGAAAAAAAAAGAAAGAGAGCATAGCTTTTATTTATTTATTTAATAAAAACGATAGCTTTTTTTACAAATTATCACAGACGCTTTCAGCCATTTTTCTCAAAAATTTTAATGACTTCATTTAAAAAATTCTCATATTAAAAATTTCTACCTGTTGGGAAAGGGGGAAGCGATGCTCTTTCACATACAAACATTTCCTTCTTTTTCACTGTTACTATTATGAACAACAAGTTTCAGTTTCACAAAGATTGGTGAAAACTAATTATGCGCATTTCTCTACTAACATAATAAAGATCATGAAAAAATGGACGACAACGCCCTTTTTCGAAAGACATGAATCGAAAATTGACACATATTGATTTATGTCAAGATGCAACTGAATATAACTTTTTATGAAATTCTTGTTTATTAGTTCATGATCTAGAGTTGCCACAAAAATTTTGTTATATATACAGACAGACGAAATTTATCTAAAAATGGCCAAGTCGTGTCCTGAACTTCTCAAAACGTATAAATCTATCGAAACTCGGAAGTTGATAATTTTCACGTATCCAATACTTTCTTATGTAGTTTATAGAAGAAACTAAAAAATATAAATGTTTTTGTGCGTGTGACAAAATTTTTCAAGCAACTTTGATCAAAACCTAATGCGTAGAAATTCATAAAATTTTATATTTATTTTCAGTTTTTTTCACATTTACGGGATGGTTATATCTCCGCTTCTATTGCGTATGATTGCATAAAACTGATATGTATAGGGTAAATTCTATCCCACTATGCTGACTATTTTGGATATATATTAGCCGACAGATGACGCTATTTTGCTATTTTCTACGTATACAATAAGGCTGTATCTCAGCTTCTATTATGTGTAAATACACTAAACGTACCGTGCAAGATAGGCAATATAAAAAGGGTTACTTACACAATTGCAGTGTATATTAGTCATCGGTTGGTTGATGTAGAATTTAAGACCAAATGACTATGCTAGGATCATAGGCCTACAGGTGGAATGTCATCCGTGTGGAGGGGGGAGGTCTTTCTAAAGATATTAGTCACCGGATGGTGCTGCTCACCTTCTGTGATTTTTCATAGTTACATCTCAGCATGTATTGCTTAACTTGCAGCAAACTCTATATGTAAAATCTTTATTGGGAAAAGCTTTGATTAAATTTTTGTGCATGCTCACCCGTAAGTGGCGTTAAAATATAGAATAATATTGAAGAAAGTTTTGTAATGGCCACAATGTATTAGTTTTTAGTAACACAGGTTGCACTATTTCTTTCAATCGGCTGTTGGTACTGTTGTTACGTTGTTATCAATTACTGTCGTCACGTTGGATGAACATGCAAACATTTTTGTTTTTATCTAAATGTATAAAGTTGAAAGTTTGTCATTGTATCTGTGCGGATTTTTAGTCCAGATTGTTAGATTTTTATCAAAAATCGGTACACTTATCAATTCAGGACAAAATCTAGCTAACATTGCATTTTTTAGTTCAATCTGATTATTAGTTTAAAAATGAATAAATAAATAATTAAATAAAAAATAAAAAAATAAACTCCCTTTTAACATTAAAATTATAAAATAAATAAATATATTTTTTTAATAAATATAATAAAATTGAGGAAAATCGTACTAAAGATACTGAACAGCATCAGAATAGAACCCTTTGCCAAATTTTGATATTTGGGACCGAAATAGCTCGAATGTTTCTCGACAAGTTCTTTACTTACACAATTTTCGATAGTCATTTTAATTCATCACCAAAACGACAAAATAAATAAATAAATAAATAAATAATAAAAGATAAATAATAAATAATTACAAGATAAAAAAACTTTTTATGTACCATGTTTTTAAATTTTCTGTTGAATCATAGCTATAGAACTACATTAGCACTTTATCAATGTGTATAAAATTTTTAAAGTGATAATGACGTCCATTTTTGTGAGATGCATAATTTAACTTTTTACAATTTTTAACGTTCACGTTTATTTAAATGTATTTATTTTTATGGCGAAAGAAAATAACTCGTAAATTTTTTTGCAACAGTTAAATTATAGCTAATATTTTAATGGCTATTTTTAAAACTATTAGGATGTTATTATTTTCATATTTTAATTAATTAAAAGAAAACTAATAAAAAATTCGAAAATTGGGCTTCGAAGTATTATATTGTCATCGAGTTCTGGGCTATTTCAAATGTCTAGTTAGTAGAGAAGTTAGTTAAAAATCGATTCCAAGATTTGTACCGGACAAACAAACAAGAATAGAAGTTAATAAAAACATGGTAAAATATAAAAGTGGCTAAGGAGCTTCTATGTTAAAGCTATACTAAAGAATTTTTAAGAAATGAATATAGCAACCGATGCAAGGGAAGGAAACACAGTTACTGCAAGCCTTTATATGGAGGAATAGATTAAGTCCTGTCGTACTAAATTAAATTCTGTTTTCTACAGAATTTTATATCTATTACTCAGAAAATAAAATTAGTCTAAGGGTATATATTTTAAGATACTTTTCAACTTTATTTTAGCACAAAGAAATTTGTACTTATTTTCCAGTATATATTTTTAATGGAAAATATTGTGTTAACCACTGTTTATTTACATATTTAAGATGCTAATTAGAGCTGTTAAGAGACAAAGCTCAAAGCTCTGTTACTACTGAAAACAATTAATTTCTCGTGCTACACTTTCCTATAATCCAAGGAAGTACATTTATGCACAAAAGATTCAAGCACTTGTTCTTGAGTATAAAAGTGGTGAGTTACTATGGCAACGGATTCTCAATGATCAAAATTGGTTCGACTCGTGACATTATTGAATGTTGCCACAAGCAATGCGGTTAAATAAATGAAGTAAAACAGTTTAGCTAGCAGCTACTTCATTTTAATCCGAATTATTTGAAAGATTAAATTTAATTGAACTTTTTTGCTAGTATAAAGTTTATTATTATTATTATTATTATTATATTTAGATGTAAGTATTTGTAAAAATTTACACTTCCGTTTTCCGCTGGATTTACACGTTTTAAGAAGTCCTGGTTATCATACTCACAGACACACTCACAGTTAAACATTTTTAGAAAATGTCTGTCTATGTGTGTGACAGAAATTTCGTGACAATTCTATCTCAAAAACTAATGCATAAAATTTCATATAAGTTTATACGCACTTACACCTTAACATAAATTAGTGCTTGTAATTTTTTTTGTTTTCTAAGTAATACATAGAAAATTTTGTACAACACAGAATTTAATCATGAAAAACGGCAGTTTTTCGAGTGACGCAAGCGGAAGCCCAAACTGAACGCTGCGAACTCATATATACGGCTAGTTTGACATCAGAGAGATTTGTAAAAGCCGACACTTAATATCTCAGCAAATATGACATATTTTGTTCTGATCTTTTCAAAATAGTCTTTTATCTACGGTCTTAATCTATCCTTAAAATTTTACATTTCTACATGCAGTATGTTTTGAGATCTGAATCTCAATTTAAAGCCAAAAAGGGAAAACGATTGGTGTAATGGACTAAATTCTGAAAAATATCTCTAAAACGGCTCGAAGGATTTTCATATAATTAATATATGCTGTTAATAGGATCTTTCTTAATCTAGTAACGTCTTCGTTTTTTTCAGGAAAACTCTTGTTTTTTATAAAAATTGTTTTAAAAATAGAACTATATTACTCCGCCAATTGCATGCTTTTCTTCGGCGAAAATGGCCGTAAATCGGTTCTTACTTCTTGCTTGCAAGGCTTTGTTGGTTGGCTGACCAACGTGAATGCAGTCAATAACTTTTTCTTATGAAGAAAATATTTTTAATTTTAAAATTTCCCATTTCCTCAAAAAATTATTTAGATAATATTTAAAGTAAAAGAAGTATTTTGTAATCATAGATATTCTATTTCATCGTTATTTATAATGAATTAATTTCTTTTTAAAGCGAAAAAGTTTATCACTCATGCACACAAATTTATACCATGGTTCATGATCTTTGGAGCGCATGCGTACATCCAAAATTTTTGGCGCTCGCTGACTCGCTGTAGACAGGCGCTAATTGTTTACCATCGAGGTTTTGCACTGTATTCCTCCGCCAATTAAGCTTTCATTTTCATTAGGTTTTTCTATTTTATATATTACTTTTATAGATTACTTCGAAGTGTATTATTTAATAAAGAAATAAGATATTCTAGTTTATAACCCTAAATTATATGATACTGGAAGGTTTTAGTAAATGATTTGAGAAAAGCGAAACCTAATACTATGTTTGCATCTACAAAGAAAATAATATTTAAACCAACATTAGAATTCGGAGGTACGTGTTTTATTATGGTTACATATTTTTTTTCGAATAGTCAGTAAATGTGTTTATATCTTATCTTTGATCTGTTTGCACTGCCAAGCCTAAACAAATCATTACTCATAATCGCCTGTAATCATAATATGCCTGTTTTTTAGTTCCATGTTTATGTATTGCTCGGTAACCTAGAAAATAATGATATATACTTGCTGTTATTTCGCTGCTTATCAATAAAATTTGCACTTTTTTTTTCTTTTTCAAGCTATTCCTGAAATATTTTTTGCTTACGATCGCCGTAATACACAATTATTATTATTTTTTTTTTTTTTTAAATTAAGTCTTACAACATAATAACTTTTATAATCTCTAAGAATTATCTGAGGATGATAATTTCACATCTAAAAAAGATGTTAAGAATAAAGTTATCAGTTTTGGTTTTAGTAATTCACTATGCTGAAAGTATCAAAATGTAGCAATGAACCTAATTATGTAAATACACTACAAAAGTTCTGTATGAAAGGGTGCTGTTTACCATTTAACTAAATTTTATGTTCAAAAGCCTTTTTTTTTTTTTTTTTTTTTTGTAATTTTAAGATGTGCAAATTTTCATGTATGCTTCAATTATTCTTTCTTGCAACTACTCGGTATCCGGTGCTCGTCCAAGCACTCAGCAACTACTCGGTCAAAGTTCTATTTGGTGTATCACTAATATCTAACAAAAGTTGTTTTTGTTAACAACAGTACTTAAATAAAGATTATATCTTTAAAATCGAGTTAACAAGGAGTGCACGTATTTTAGATAATGTTGCCATCTAGGACATTTTAGGAGATCAAACAAATATTATGTCCACCCCCGTTAAAAAAGGTGATACATGATACAAGTAAAAAAATAGTGAATTTGAGTTTATGTCATATGAAAAGCCCAGTGGCAGAAACGCCGCAACACGGCGACATAGTCGCGGACACAGAAAAACGGCTTGCAGACAGTTTTTGTCTGCACTAATAAAAAAAATTGACCCTAACTTTCAGACACTCTTTGTCTGTACTACTAAAAAAAAAATTTCCCACAACTTTAAGACAGTTTTTGTCTGCAGTCATAAAAAATTGTCTGCAATTTAGATATTTTTGCCCACGACAATGTGCTACTGATGTATGACGTCTTAGACGCTCTGTGGTAGGAACTCTAGAGCTCCCTATAGGTGTCTTGGTAGGAACACACAAAACAGTGCTTAACAAGGGCGACCTAGGAGCCTAGATCTCCCTTGATAGGCAGTGTTATGCATGTATTCTTTTTCTCCTGTTACCTGTTACTGAGATTCTACGGGAATGTAGGAAAGTGCTAATTTCATTTAAAACTGCTCCAAAACTTCTCCTCCACTTCAAAATTCACTTATAAAAATTTCTGTATCAAAACTAAAATTAATACTTTTATTATTTATAATTATTTATATTGTGTTGTGTCAAACATTGCTATGAAATATTTAATTGAATGAGTTAAACTTATTATTTTATAATTGTTTATACTATATTATTTTGTAGTAAAATTGTATTGTGTATTGTTGCACGAGATCACCACTGTTGTTAACACCCCCCCCCCCCTCCTCCCAGATTGCCGCTTTCAGCTTTCAGGCTTTTTGAGTACAGATTACGAAATTTTAAAAACCTGTTGCAGACAGCTACAAAATTTTATGTCACTGGGATGAAAAGTGTCCCACCTAAGCTATATCATGCAGTTTATCCACCTGAGTGAGAGGCATTTTTGTTAGTTTTATTGTAAGCTAGTCAATGCTTTATTGTTATCTTTAAGTTGATTTTTCTCAAAGATTATTTCTTATTGCTGGGGTGCAACATGATGTTGTCATCTAAGAAAGTTTAAGTATTTATTGAGAAATCTAACAGTTAATAACTTTCTTTGCTGTGAGCTCAGCATCATGCCACTGTGTATTGTAATATTTTCTAGTAATTTTCTACATTTAAATCAATCACCATTTCTGAAAAGGAATTTTTTATGTTAATTTCTCATAATTAAAAAAGTAAAATATTACTAAATGTAGATGGTACTATTTAAATAGTTCGAAAAAAATTAGGAAGTTGACAGCTGATTGTCAGTAATTAGCTGGCCAAATATTCGGCATTCGGCCAAAATCATTAAATAAACAGATTAACCATGAAAAGTGTCTAAAACTGATTATTTTCGTAGAGCTAAAGTTTTAATTAATACAGACATGGTACAATCTTACAGAAAAAAAGGCTGAACTTTTCCCGATCCCCCCCCCCTCAAAAGTGGTATCAGGCAACTGACACAATATAAATTTTTCAATAATAAAAATAATGTTAAATTTGATTGCATACATGCACACACAATAAACAAAATCAGAACAATAAATCTCATATTGAATATCATATTAATTATAATTAAAATAGTTGTAAGTGCTTAAAAAACAGACAAACTTATTACGTATACTTGAAAATAAGTTTATTCTGTAGAAGCATTGTTTGCTGGGGCAATTGATTAGCAGAATAATGTAGTTCTAGTTTATTAGGAAAATGCAGTTGAAGAGCTATTTCTTTTTCATTTTCTCAAAGTTTGAATTTGACATTTCTTGAAAGCCAATCACATAGAAATTGCTAATAATATATTGCACAAATTCAGGCTGACCCCCCCCCCCCCCCCTACACATGTCCAAAAAGTTTTAATGCAGATTTGCATTGATCCCAAGAATAATAATTTTCAAGCTTAAAAAGGCTGAAAAGTAACATGTCTGTTAATATCTTTACTTTTTCTTTTCCTCTTGAATTTCATTCTGTACACCACTGAAAACAGAAAACTCTCTTGCGGTAAACATTGCAAAAAGAGCCATTCTGCCACTTTTTTCTTTTTAACTGTGGTATGCTCATGCATGCAAGAACATAGCAGCGCCGGATCTAGGGGGGGGGGGCTAGGCTAAAAGTACTGACATTCATAATCAGGGGTCGATCCAGGCAAAATTTGGGTCCCTTTTGCGGCCCCTTCACAAAATTCCCCATAGTAAAAAGGGACCCTTCACAAAATTCAAAGTCATAAAAAGGGACCCTTCACAAAATTTAAATTCATAAAAAGGGACCCTTCACAAAATTCAAATCCATGAAAAGGGACCCTTCACAAAATTCAAATTCATAAAATGAGTCCCTTCACAAGATTTTTTTTAATAAAAATGATACTTTTATTAGATGTTTTCATGTTTTCAGTATTATTTTTAATTAATGCCTTAATTTGGCTCAACGAAACTATTAACCTGATATTAAACATTGCATAAAATGATTGTAAAAACGAAAAATTTTGCACAGTATTTTACTTTTTCACAAAAATATTTTATATTTCACAAAAATAAATAAAAATTTCACAAAAATATTTTGTTTTTCACAAAAAAGGGACCCAAAAATTAAAACCTGGATCGACCCCTGATAATTGAATATTACAATTGGAAATTTTTCATTGATATGGAATAACATCTTGAAAAATCTTACCCCCCCCCCCCCCCCAAAAAAAAAAAAAAAAAAAAAAAAAGTTTTAGATCCGCCACTGGAACATAGTGCATGAATAAGTTGCATTTTCTTTTTTGTTTAGAAACAGAATTTACTATTAATTAAAGTGAATTAAATTACATTTAGTTTAAATTAATATTTTGTATTTTAGAAGATTAATTTCTCAAGTAAATGTTTGAATATTGAAGTGTGGAACTTTAAAACAGGCATATTCGAAAAATAGAGGTTACAAGTGATTTGTTTATACTTGAAGATATTTTTGTTTTAGCCAACAGATCAACAGACATTTATTTACTTTTCGGAAATATGAATAACTACATTTTAGAAAATAAAACTATAAAACACTTGCCTCTAAATCATAGTAATGGAAGCGTATATTTGTAATTTATTTTCCTTGTAGCTGCAAATCTTATGCATTTCATGAATTGCTAATAGAATAGGGATAATTTTGGATTTGGGTATGAATTATATTTCATGAAATAAAATGAAAACTAATAATTTCATATGCCTACAAGAATTCACATTTATATACATCATCATTACCTATAATTATATACTGAAAATATATTAGCAACATTGAAATTGAAATTGACACAAAAAATATTTTAGTTTTTGAAGATGGCAATTCAATCAAAACAAGTACTTTCAAACAGTGCTGCTAATTAACATGCTGCTATATATTTTCCAAATTTAGGTATATACTGCACATTATATATGTTTACTTTAACATTTTATCGAATTGAAACATTTGGGGAGCAAATGTTCAAATCAAGTTTTTTCTTAAAAAAGAAAAAAAAAAAAAAAAAAAAAAAAAAGAGTTATTTTTTTAATTTATTAGTTTTTTTTTTTTTTGGTCTAAAAAATTGTATCTAAAGGTGAAAACATGGTTTGAATGTTTGCTCCTCGTTTATGTTTTAATAGTTTTAATGTAATTAATGATTTTAAAACATGGGGTACTTTGGGTCAGGGTTGTTCGGTTTTTTCCAGTGGAAAAAACCTGGTTAAAATCGCCCCGGACAAAATACCGTTTTGTCCACTATTAATTATTTGCGAGTCCTAAATTAAAAATTACCTTTATTCTTTCCATATATATAAAACAATTCTTTATCATTATGTGTATGTGAGAGCTTGTGAAATACAGTCGCCATTGGCGACCAATATTTTTTAAAACTAGTAATAATGTTTTCAACTTTAAGGATTTTTTTTTTTTTAATATATATATTTTGGTGAAAGAATTGGTCCCGAAATCGGGCTCCAATTCTACTTTCGCTGTTTTGCCCTCACCACTTTTTGAGACACTGTGTTGAATTAGGGAATTTACACATCTCCGTGCATGTTTCACAACTCTGTGTTAAATTATTGCACCGTTTTAGGGAATTGGTTTACACTGCTCCTGTCTGCGCATGCTATCGATCTGGTGCTGAATTTTTGTACCTGTGTAATGATGTACCATTGCCGATGGTGTATTAATTTAGCGAAAATAATAAAACCAGTTTCATGATGTTAAATTTAAACAAGTGTTTCCTGATGTAAAAAATAAATCATTCCAGCCTAATAAATAATTGATTTTTAGTTGGTATAATAATTGGTATATAGAATCTTAATTTCTATATTCCAGGGGTGCAGAAAATGTTCAGACCTCTGAAATTTCCCCAAAAATAACGCATCAACCTATTATCTGAAAGTTTTTTTTTTTTTTTTTGGGGGGGGGGGGGAGGGGGTAACGGGTATTTAAAGGGAATACACTTGTAAAAGAAGAATACAGCTGTTAATTTGTAGTTTAATATTCGAAAATTTGTTTTTTCAGTAATTTTTTCTTACTTCCGTTTTCATTTTTATTTTATTCTAAGATAATAATTATTCAAAATTTCCCCAGACAGCCAGAATTTCCCCCCGAACATCGTTCGCACGTTCGGACATATTCTGCACCCCTGCTATATTCAAGTAAATTTTGAAACGGAATAAAAAGAAGAAAAAAAGAAAGAAAGAAAATGTTGGAGAATATTTTTTTATGGGCTACCATAATTTTTTGTTGGCGACCATATTTTTTAATAAATTCCTGAACCCTGTGCAGGGTTTAAACTGCCATAAGTTTTTTTAGCATTTTGCTAAAACATGATGGTCAGAATTTCACTAAAAAGCTAAAACTGGATAACTATATAAAATATCTCTATATAATAACTCAGATTTTTTTTTTGTAATATTTGCAGGCAAAAACTACGAAAGAACTGAAATTTTTGGGAATCATTATTTGTATAGTAATTTGGATTTATTTTTAATGATTGAATTTAAATGCAAAAATATTTAAAACTATGTCAGAATTTGCTTCATAGAAGCATTCTTAGCACTAGTATTTCACGATTATCTACCACTACACTTTATTTAATTTTTAAATTGCTTTTTCATTTTACATGTATGATATGAGTACCTCTTTTTCTATTGTTGAAATCAAAACATGGTTTTCCTGATTCATATTTTTAAAGTCACAAATATGGATGCTTGGTTAAAATCATCAATGAACAAAAGGAATAGAAAACAAAATTGAGGATAACAAAGCTAACAAGGAACACCGTGTCTGGCTGTGATTTTAATGAAACTTTAATTTCTGATAGAGAGCATGTACCAAATATTTTTTATCACAGAAATTTTTGCTATCATCCATGTTTTCTCTATTTATTGAATTTTTAAAATGTTAAAAACCACATCAGCCACATATCAACAGTAAGCTCCGACTTTGGGTGTGACTTAAAAATACTAAATGATTTTGCGCTTTCATGTTTAAGTTACAAATGAAAATTTATAGTAGTACTGAAAATTATTTCAACTGAATTATTCATTTGAGTATTCATTTGCTGTATAAATACAAATTTTTCGCATATTTTTGAGTAAAATTTGATAGCATATCAAATATGAAAGAAACGCCTCTCTCTCATTGAAATCCAAGCCGGACGCTTGGGTGATGTTCCTTGTACGTAAAAGAAATCAATGGTATCCAAAGAATTAATTAACTTTCGAAAAAGCTAAAATAGTGCTTGCCTATTTTCGCTAAAATGCTAAAGTAATTTTTTTGCCAGGTTAAACCTGTGTATGTAATTAAAATCAATTTAAATATTTCAAAATAGACATAAATGATTGAAATAGGCATGCAAAGTTAACAATATTTAATAAATAAATATATCTATTTCTAAGGGTGAATTGGGTGCAAAAGTATAGTTTATAGTTTCAATTTTAATTCCCCTCCTTTCCCCCCCCCCCCTCCACTGCTTTCAACTACATTATCATCTCCTCCCTCATAGTCGTAAACACCTTTAAAAAATTTGTTATTAAGCATGATGAAATGAATGATTCACATATATTTCATGGAATTTTTTACTTTCTGAAAATACATAGGTAAGGAAAGTATTGTAATTATAACAAAAATTTGACGTGAAGTTGGTGTATCTACATGTTTGAAGTTCCATGAGTTCATTTTTGCTATTTTACGATAATGTATGTACATATCTGAGTAGAGTGAACACAATATTGTCTAAATGCTTTATTCAAATGAGCTAAAAGTTGGTGCATATGTTATAGGTTATCGTAGTACAAACTGTATACATCTTGGAGAATCTAGCACAATTTTATTTATTTATTTTAACCAGGACACAAAGATAAATTCTTTATCATTATAGTCTATGGGCTCAAATAATTTAAAGTGTGATAGCATCTGAATTCCTTATTCAATTCAGCTGAAACTTTTATATACATGTTATCAGTCACTGTTGAATGAATCGTATAGATAGATTTTGCTGAATCTAGCATTTATAGTTTTTATTACAGGGAAATAACGAAAAATTCTGTAACATTATGGCCTATAGTCTGAATTTATTTAAAATGTGATGGCGTCTGAAGCCTTATTTGATTGAGCTTTGAATTCATATACAAATTTTAAGTATATGTCACACAAACTATCTATACATTTTGGTGAATCTAACACTATTAGTTCTTTTACAGATATACACAAAATAATTTGGATGCATTCCATTCCATTAAACAATATATTATTTGTGAGCAAATAATCAAATAATTTTCTCGATTGTTTATTTAATGACTTCTCTTACGTTATTTTATTTAAACAACAGTGAATTATTTTCATGTTCAGAAAGTCGACTGGAGTCACTCAACATTTTTATTATTTCTCTTTAAGTTTCTGCATATTTATCAAATTGATTATATATATATATATATACAGTCATACACATGTCACATTTATATTATTAAAGACATTACTTTTGTGAAAAATAAATAAATAACTTTTCTATGTGGAAGTAAAATTTAATTTTGTATTTTTGTCATCTGGAATTTCTATTACCAAGTAATAATTTTTTTTTACAAAATTAAAATAAGAAATATATTCAGAAAATTCAAAGTCGTTAAATTAGTACCCATTTTCCAAAAATTGATTTTTTAAATTTTTAGTATTTCATTTTGTGGTTAAAAAAAGCAATTTGTGTGAAAATTTGCATTTTTGAACGAAAAAAATATATAAAAATTTTTAAAAATCAATTTCTTCGAAAATGAGTACCAATTTAATGGTTGTGAATTTTCTGAAAGTGAAAACGGAATTTAAAAACTACATTTGGTAATGAGTAATCTCTCTCTATATATATATTAAAAAAAAAATTACTGTCGCTAGCGTCAAATTTTTTTTGTCTGCGACAGCATCTTCTCGTGGAGGGCAGGGTCCTTCGCATCATGAGAGGTATCAATGTGTTCCGAATACTTCAAGGAAGACATTTCAGCTGCTTAGAAATTTCTATCATTTTAATTAAAGAAGTTATTAGCTATAAACGACAAATTTATGAAAGTACTCTATTTGCCACCTTGAAAAAAGTTTATCCCAGTGACGTTGGTCTTCTGTCATGAAGTCATTTTACACGGGAAAAATAAAATACGATCCATGGTTGTAGGTAGGTAGGTTGGATTTAACATCGCCCAAGTACTGCGCTATGGGTAATTGGTGACTGTCTGGGAAGCACTTCTAGGGATGTTCCCGAGACATACACCAGAGACATCACAATTTTGATCCTCCATGGAGGAGATTCCCCAGACGTATATTTTTGATGGGAACATGGAGGACTTTGTGGCCACGACAGATTTTATGTGCACCAGACACCATTAGTGCACACGACGGTCTTTGACCGGCTCAAGTATCGAATCAGCAATCTTCCAATTATGAGCTCGGTGCTTTATGGACTGGCTATACCGCTGCTCGGAACCATGGTTGTAAAAAATAAATGTCAGTGTTGCTATTAATAACTTTTTTTCTCTACTTTTAGAAAGTAAATTTTCTTACATGGGAAAATTAAAATATCCATGGTTGTAGGTAGGTAGGTAGTTAGATAGGTTGGATATGACATTGGCCATTACTGCACTATGGATAATTGGCGACGATCTGGGGCACACCCCTAGGTATGTTTCGGAGACATGCCATCACATTTTTGATCCTACACGGAAGAGATGGCTCCCCCGCTTCAGTGACCCAAAAAGGTATAGTTTTGATGGGACTATGGAGGATATTGTCGCCACAACAGATTTTACGTGCACCAGCCACCATTAGTGTACACAATGGTCTTTGGCCAGCTCGAGTACCGAACCCGCAATCTTCCAATTACGAGGTTGGCGTGCTATCGACTGGGGTGCCGCGGTCCTGATCTATAGTTAAAAAACAAAGGTGATATACTAAAGCTATAATAGAAAATAGTCTGGATATTACGGATTTCTTTCTATTAAAAAAAAAAAAAAAAAAAAACTGATTTTAAGCATGATTTTTATAAAAATAAAATAATGTGCTATTAAATATTACATATTTCAATTTGACATTGAATATGGGGATTTATATAATAATTTTCTGCTTTTGTCTTGTGTTATGCACTATTAACATTCCTATTCAGTGAAAGGAAAGCAGCGGATAGGCGGGCAGAGCTCTGCATGTGTTAACAAGTAAAGTGAGTCGGGGAAAGGCGAAGCCTCCCTCAGGGGTTGGTGAGCGGAGCGAGCAGGGGGCAGAGCCCCCTAGTTATGAAAATAGATCTTCCCATAAGATAGGCCATAGCTGTTGCCAAGATTAGGTATTGTCCTCTCTTAAGAATAACTTCTTCACATTCTACATCATTATCACTTAAATTAGCATCAGACAATTTGTTTTTAATTAGTTAATAGATTGTGAATAACTCCAAAGTCATGATATAATATCAAAGTTCACATACTCATCAAAATTTATATTTAGAATGGTAAAATAATGACCAGTCAAGAAATTTTGTGAATTTTAGAAAAGTGGAAAAGACATAACTAATATTGTGTGACTTATAAACAAAGAAATTTTTCATTCAAATGAATAGGAATGAATCAGGACTTCACTAAAAGGTCGTATAAATGTAAAAGATGTATAAATTGGGTTTTTTTGTAATGGAAATTTTGTGATTACGATAACTTGACATAATACTCAAAATTGAATTGAACCAAAGTTATACAGCAAACTTATCGTACAAATATCTTAGATGAGTTCGTTAACTTAGTTGCTCTGCAGTTTGTTTTCAAGTGGCAGCTACGTGAAAATTTCAAATCCACATTTTGAATTTTGATGTTTACATTGACCACATAAAGGTCTCAACCAAGTATTTATTAATGAATTTTATCTGCCATTTTTAACAAAATGACCGATATCTTTAGTACGGCCATTTCAAATCACGATACCACTTGTAAATTTATCATCAGAATACCTTTTGAAATACTGAATCAGTTCAAGTTGGACATTGAACTTATCACACCAATATCTTGAATGAATTTTGTACCAATATTTAGTTTCCAAGTTGCAGCCGCTTGAAATCAGGCTGCTACTTGAAAATGCGCCACCATAGTAACTTTTAGAATACTAAACTGGTTCAAATCAAAGTTGGGAAGTGAACTTACAATTCAAATATCTTGGATAAGTTTGCTAGGCAACTTGCTCCACCATTTTGTTTCCAAGTGGCGGCCACTTAAATTTTTTTTCTTACAATAACTTTTGTAATACTGAATCAGTTCGAATCACGTTTGCACAGTTGACATATCATTCAAGTACCTTTGATAAGTTCACTGGGCATCTCAGTCACTCTGTCCTTTTGTTTCAAAATGGTGGCCACTTGAAAATTATCACAATTATCCTTGAACCGATTTGCTTAAAACTCCATATATACATAGCCCTCATTAATAAATCCATCAAATTCATTAATAAAATGTAGCTGCCATTTTGAAAAAATGGTGGCAACTTCTTAAGAAAAGATAAATCAACCTAACCTTCCTATGAGCCGGAAGGACTTGTTTTAATTTTTTGATCAATAACCTCTAAAAAGTAATGATATCAGTACAAAAACCCTTAACGGGTTAAAAGTTTGTGACGCAGCTACTTTATCGCTATAAAATTTTGAAATATGGGTCTTAAAAATAATGATATAAATTTTAAGTGACGCTTTACTATTAGTTAAAATATACGTAGATTTTCTTATTTGATCATTTGCTTTTTTCTTTTATTTATATTTACAATGCAAACATAATATTTTTAACTTCAAGATAAGACAAATATATTAAATATACTCACTGATACTTTTTCATTTGCACTTCAATTTCAAAATAACAGTTTTAAAAGGAATGATATAAAAATTCCAGTGACTCCTCGGTGTCATTTTAAAAGATTTGTTTTTAGATTCCATTAAAATTACCTTTGTTTTGTCTATTAAAGTATATTTACACATTGAAACAGTGCTTTTAATTTTCAAATATACTGTCAAATAATCACACTTTCACTGAGTTTGCATTATAAATTGAAATTATTTATTTCAATAAATTGATTTGTCTTTTGCGTCACGCTATCCAAAACTGTGAGTAAAATTTATGTAAATGTTACTTTGTATCATAGTATCCAACTAAGTGAAAATTTGTGCAAAGAGATAGTGTGATGCAAAGAATACATTTGCACAAATTTTGCTTGCAGTTTTGGATAGCGTGACGCAAAAGACAAATCAATTTATTGAAATAAATAATTTCAATTTATAATGCAAACTCAGTGAAAGTGTGATTATTTGACAGTATATTTGAAAATTAAAAGCACTGTTTCAATGTGTAAATATACTTTAATAGACAAAACAAAGGTAATTTTAATGGAATCTAAAAACAAATCTTTTAAAATGACACCGAGGAGTCACTGGAATTTTTATATCATTCCTTTTAAAACTGTTATTTTGAAATTGAAGTGCAAATGAAAAAGTATCAGTGAGTATATTTAATATATTTGTCTTATCTTGAAGTTAAAAATATTATGTTTGCATTGTAAATATAAATAAAAGAAAAAAGCAAATGATCAAATAAGAAAATCTACGTATATTTTAACTAATAGTAAAGCGTCACTTAAAATTTATATCATTATTTTTAAGACCCATATTTCAAAATTTTATAGCGATAAAGTAGCTGCGTCACAAACTTTTAACCCGTTAAGGGTTTTTGTACTGATTTAGTGTACAACGGGATTTATATTAAACTGTTTTTTCGCTTAAAGACATGCTGTAACTATATTTCATTCCCTAGCATCGGTTACTATATTCATTTCTTAACATTTCTTTGGTATAGCTTTAGCATAGTAAACTCTCGTCAGCTTTTAAATTTCTGTTGTCATTTTAGGGATGAATTAAAATGACTACCGCAATTGCGTAATTATAGATCTTCGTGAAAAACATCCCAGCTACTTTGGTGCCAAATTTCAAATTTCGCCAAGGGTTTCTGTACTGAAGCTGATCCATTTTCATAGCTGCCAAAATCCTAATTAATATTCCGTAGTATTGTTTTTACCCGCCTTTTTTATTTTATTTTATTTTTCTCCCATGTGAGTCTCTTTTCTTTCTTTTCTTTTTCTCTTTTTTTTTTTTTTTTTAGTATTTTCTTCTTATTTAATCATAACTTAATCTTATTTTATCATTCTTCTTATTTAATCTTCTTATTTAACCATTGCATTTGGAAAGAATTATTCTAAGAATTAAGTGGGTGTAAAAAGGGGCGGGTACTAACAATACTACGGAATGTTAATTAGGACATTGGCAGCTATGCTTTTCTTTAGCACGATGTTTCTTAATTTTATATCACTTATTTTAAAAAACTATTTGCACGTTCATTTTTTTCTCTTTTTTTTTTTTTTTTTTTTTTTTTTTTTGTTATAAAAAAGAAATACATTTGGATATATTTAACTGCCAAGTTTTCTATAAGTCTTCTATTTTTTTCTTCTCAGTTGTTGCTTAGTTGTTGTTTTACTTCTGAATAATGAACAACTAACTACGTAATCGGGTAATAGCTATTCCTGAGCATGGTACCTTTCTTTTCGTTATGATATTACCTTTATGTATATATCAACTTTTTGAATTTTTATTGAATAGTTTTGAAGTTATGCGAGTTACAGCTAATGAATCATAGAATCTTTCGATATATATAATTTTTATAGTTTAAACGAATTTTTAATAGTCAAATTTATGTCACAAAGTTTGTTTACTTTCAGAAATTTTAATTAAAAAAAATTAATTTAAGCCTTTTCTATTTATTTTAATTTATTAGAAATTGCCATGATTATTTTGGAAACTTTATTTTCAGTAATTTTAGAAATGTTAATTATAAATATTTTTAAATGAATTTCTTAGTTAACTAATGACGTCATATCCTTCTGAAATCATAATAAATACATGTACAGTGCGGCCACATATCCTAAAACTAGCAGTGGGGACGCGTCCAAAATGTTGGAGGGATGCCAGCTTCGCCGACAGTTTGAAATTTGGAAAACATCCAATGATTCCGTGCTCTGTCATTCTTCATTTTCTATGAGTCAGATGACTGTCCCCCCTATTTTAGCATTGGACTCGTTGAGTTAGTACTTGCGCAAATGCTTTCATGGTTTCATGAAATGTGGTCGAAGAATAAGTTAACTTTATTTTTATCTTTTTTTTCAACATATATAAATAATATTAATGCATAGTATCTATCGTTCTATACTGAAGGAGTTCCATTTCTACTGAAGCATTTCACGATTTTTCTCAATTTTATTTATTTATTTATTTATTTATTTATTATTATTATTATTATTATTATTATTATTATAATCTTTTTATTCGAAATAAAAAAATATATTTTGCAATTTGATTATTTATTTTTTGACATCAATTCTTTTTTTTTTTTTTTTTTTTTTTTTTTTTTTTAAGAATTTTAAAGTTAAAATGGGGTTTTTATTTAATATCTTTTGAACCAACTAGTCGATTGAATTAAAAAAAACAATACGTCGTTAGCTAGATTTTGTCCTGACTAATAAGTACACTAATTTTTGATAAAATTTAATAATCCGGACTTAAAAAATATGGATTGATACAATGACAAAATTTGAGCTTTATATAAATAGATAAACATGAAAATGTTTGACCGATCATTCAAGTGGATAGATAAAAATTGGTAACGCGCGACGGCAAAATCTCTGTCTGAAACAAATAGAACTACCTGTCATTCTAAAAATAGTTCTATTAGTTATTCCATTTAATTCGCTTTATCAAACCGAAGCTTTATTTGCCGTTATTATCTCTAATGATAATTGCACTTACGGAACCACCCTGTAATTAAAAGAAACATGATTACGAAAGAAAGTTGAGAACATTTATTCTAAAGTGTTCAGTTTCCATGGTAACCAAATCTCAGTGATAATAGTTAGACAGCTGATATTTACAAAAGTTGTCACCTGCAATCTAGTTAATTGGAACATCTTAGCTAACGGTTTCATCATTTTAATTTAGATTCCATAAAAGTCTTTGGATTAGATTGTTGTCATTATTGGAAAAAGAAGCTTAAAATAATGATAATTACACTTGCGAAAGTATCCTGTAATTAACACAAACGCAATTATGAAACAAAACTGATTTTTTTTTTCTTTTTAAATGTTTGATTAATACAGAAATCAACTTTTAAAATAAAAATTTCAGCGATAAGAATTAGCTAGATTGCTGTTATTAAAAAAATTTGTCACTTGTTGTGTGAATGGCAAAACAACCTACCTAGCAGCTTTTCCCTTTGAATTTCAATTCCATAAAAATCTCTGGATTAATCTGCCTGTGTCATTATCCGCGATTGTAATGAAATGCTCGCCCTCTGGTGAGCTATGGTGAAATTATAATTAACAGGGATAGCTTTCGTCGATACGCCATTGCTTGATGTATATTCGATGTTTAGTTTCACATATATTTATTGAATAAAAATTTATAAATCCAATAAAAAAGATAACACATACTGTTGTGTGCCACAGTGTAACTCCAAAGGTTCAAGAAATCCAGAATTAAGCTTTCATTTATTTCCAAATGAGAAATTTAAGATTTCAGTTGCTTCGGCTAATGGAAGTAAAGAATTAATCAGATGATTTGGAACTAATATTTGTTCAGCTTCAGTTAAACATCTACTTCCGATCGAACTTTGAATAAACTGAAATAATTTTTCCAAAAGCAATCGATTTTCCATGATGTAATAGCGGAGAAATTAAACCATGAATATTAAGTAGTAACACAAATAGAACAATAATAAATACATTTGGCTATTATATTTACTAACAACAAAAGTTGGAAAAGCGCCATCTATCGATCATTACAAACGCGGATTGGAGAAAAAAAAAGTTTCCGATAAATATTTCTTAAATTATATCACTTAAGTAATAACTAAACTTTAATGTACAAAGAAAATAAAAAATGAGACAACTTTTTAATTTGTTATGCAGTTTTTCCAATCCACTCTCATTAACACTGACGTAACGCTAATTAAAAATGAAAATAGTTTCTAAGTAAGTATTCAAAGTTTTGTACTTATTATTTTTAAACGCCATTTCTGTGATGCGTTTTTTTTTTTTTTTTTTCCTTCTTTAAACAATAATTTATACTTTCTATGGATAAATACGTTAGTCTCTATGCTTTTTCTAAAATTTACAGCCATACTTTTCAGTTTTTTTTTTTTTTTTTTTTGTATCTAGTATCGTACGACTTCTTAGAATCTTGTTCCTTTCCTTTTAAAATCTCTTTCTCTTCTAACTATTAAAACTTTTTACTTAACCCATTTTATCCCAATTTATTTATTTTGCTCAAATTTGAGAAAAATTATGTTTTTTAAGGTTAATTAAACCTAAATATATTAAATACAACAAAATTTGAAAAAAAAAAAAAAATATATATATATATATAAGAAATCTTATCCACCTTATACGCAGGACATTGAAATAAAGAGGATGAAATTTGCAGTGATATGTTTTAGTGTTCTCTTCAATAGTGAAAAGAGCTTTCTGAGTACAAAGTTTAGCTTTATATGTATAATACTTTCTTATTTACATGATAGTTCTCTAGAAAGAATTTTCAACCGCAAAGAGAAGATAAACCACGCCCCCTAATGTAATGAGTAAACAAAGATTCCAAATGGAGAAGGAGGAGGAAGTGAGACACATAACACGCTAGCACAAGCTTATATCATGCTTGCCAACTATCTCATTATGAAGCGTAGTACTTTTAGTCACCGCCTTTTTTTGTACACCAGTAATTTTTTAGAGTAATTTCATTCTTATTTAATCGTAACACTATTTGGAGAGAATTGCTCTAAATATAAAGTGGTGTGGGAAAAGGGGCGTATTTTCAAGGGCCGTTAACAAGTCTACGCTTATTAATGAGATGGTTGGCAGTTCTGTTATATATACATACTTGTTAACCATCTCATTATGAACCGTACAATTTTTAGTACCCGCCTTTTTTTCACACCAATAATTTTTTAGAGTAATTTTAGTCTTATTTAATCGTAACAACATTTGGAGAGAATAACTCTAAATTTATAGTAGTGTGAGAAAAAGGGCGTTTTTTTAGGGGGCGTTAACAATTGTACGGTTATTAATGAGATGGTTGGCAAGTATGTATATACCATTATATATTCCAGCTGACAAAATATTCGCACCAAGCAAATTCTGATTTCTATATGCTATTTTTCAGTTGTCCTTTAAATAGGACAATGGGATAAAATGGGTTAAGTTTAAAATGACATATTCCATAAAGGGTGAGAATTTAATTCTGTTAAATTTCTTTCACAAGACATATAGCAGCGCCATTTTGGCAAACAAATTAACAACCATTCATATAAGAACCACCTTAAATAATAAAATATAATTTTTAACATGAAAAATCATCTTTTATGCATACTTGCCAACCATCTCATTAATAACCGTACAATGGTTAACGCCCCCTGAAAAAACGCCCCTTTTCTCACACCACTATATTTTCAGAGTAATTCTCTCCAAATGTTGTTACGATTAAATAAGACTAAAATTACTCTAAAAAATTATTGGTGTGAAAAAAAAGGCGGGAGCTAAAAATTGTACGGTTCATAATGAGATGGTTGGCAAGTATGATTATGGGAAAAATAAATGCTAAATCTGAATCACTTTGAGCTCCCATTATTTTGTTGCGTGTTTTTTATATGTAACTGAGCACATATATGCATCGAATATATTATATCTCCATTATAGCCTTAGTTATAAGCAAATAATTTTTACAACTTGAAATCTTCATGAACTTTCGACATGCGACTGAATTTACGTGTTGTTAATAACTATAACAATTTTTTGATTTCAAAATGAATGCTCAGTTTTGCTGCAAATACACTAAATAACATTCACTAAAATATTTAAGAGTATTGGATGAAAACAAATTACCAAGGAAAACTAATTATTCCCAAAAACTGGAACCCAAGAAAAATAAATTCAAAGTTTAAAATTTTGTAAAAAATTTAATGTTTGAGGAGTTGTAGAATGACATTATTTTAAAAGTATTCGTAGATTAATACATTTCTAATAATTATCTAGATATTTTTAATTGCATCGATCTAGATAATGTTGATCATCCCTTGTACCATTAACTAATATTTTCGAAACAGTCCAATAAAACTGTTACTCGTAGTTAGTAGTTAATAATTAACGAATATTCTCCAAACAGCTCAATAAATCAGTCATTGGCACCACAAGTCAAATAAATAGAATGCTCAGTAAAAGAATGATCAGTTTTGCTACAAACACATTAAATAACATTCACTCAAATATTTAAGAGTATTGGATGAAAACAAATTAGCAAGGAAACTAAATATTCCCCAAATCTGGAACCCAAGAAAAATAAATTCAAAGTTTAAATTTTTGTAAAAAATTTTAATAATGTTTGAGGAGTTGTAGAATGACATTATTTTAAAAGTATTACATAGCTTAATAAGTTCTATAATAATTATCTAGATATTTTTAATTGCATCGATCTAGATAATGTTGATCATCCCTTGTCCCCTTAACTAATATTTTCGAAACAGTCCAATAAAACTGTTACTCGTAGTTAGTAGTTAATAATTAGCGAATATTCTCCAACCAGTTCTATAAAGCAATCATTGGCACCACAAGTCAAGAAAACAGTTAAATACAGCACTGAACAAGAATTTGCTAATTCAGGAACAGTAAATCTGCTGCTTAAAGCACAATCTCTCAGACAGTATTCAGCTCGAATATCGGAACACATACTGAACTCTTAGAGAGTGATTCTTCTCTTTTTATAGTCTCGTATGCTCCTATTTTACACAATGATGTTTTACGCAACTTTTATTCGAGCCAGTTTTTGCTCCTGTTTTTGGAAGGCAAAATCCGAAAGAGGGTTGCAATAGATGAATCAAAAATTAGAAAAACTGGTTTGCTCGGTGTACACTACATCTCAAGGCACACTTACTGATTGCTCTTTTAACGGGGACGACGTGGAAGAGCGAGGAGAACAACGTGAATGAATAAGTAGGAAAAGTTGATCGCACGAACAACTTTTTATGACTAGCCAGAAAAAATTGTTCGTATTCCCAATTCCTGTTACACAGGGCGTTGAGGGGATTTCAGCCAACAAAACTGGCTCAAAAGTTGTGCGAAAACTCGTTGTGTGTAATAGGACCATTAGTAATTTATACAACTTTCGACATAGTTCTGCAATAAAAACCAGTGTATTATTCCCAAAAAATCCTGAACTCATATTCAATTGAAATTAGAGCTTCCAAACTTTGGCAATTCTAAATTTTAATTTTTGCTATATTTGGCGGTCAAATCACCGAATTTTACGCTAAGTGGCCAAATTTGTTGCCAATGCCAACCTTCATAGAAGTTATTTTATTTGTTTCCACTTTAATTGCAACTCTACCTTTTTTGAGACAGCAATTTTTATGCTGGAAAAATATTAAATTCTTTGCAATAATATTGCTTCAAAGAATAAAACTTCTTTTGTTTATTAAAACTGTTGTTGGGATGAAAATATAGATAAAGACGCGAGGAAATAAATTTTTATTGGCTTCATCTAAGATCAGCATTTGTGACAAACATGGAGATATATTAAGGTTGGCGACTAAATTTGGCAGAAAATACTAGTTTAGGGTTGCTAGAATCTGAAAGCATTTTCTTAATTTGAAGTGGAATTAGCTTTTTTAATGTAGTGTATCTTTTATCTACACATATTTTCATCAAGTAGTAAAAAGCCATTTATACTCGAGTGTATCGCATTGAACTCGTCTGTATATAATCTTATTACTGTGACTTTTATGGTTCGAAGGATTGTTTTATTGGCTTGTTTTGGGAATATTCATGGACTGGAACCTGCCTATTTATTTACGAGTCACTTACCATACACAAAATCGTCAGTGTTTTCGTAACAATATGTATATTTCAAGTGGTGTATAAAGAAGTCATGTGGAGGGCATATGAGATTTTTTTAAATTTTGTTTTTTATAATTTCCTTTTTTCTTTACATCTTGTATTACTATCTTCCTTTCTTTTTTCTTCCTTCCTTTTTTTTTTCTTTTATAATTTTTGTTCTTCTTGTTGCATTCTATTTGTCTTCTTTATTTTTGTTTCTAGTTTCTGCTCTTATTTTCTCCATATGTTTTCCATGGCTATTTTCTTAGTATGTCTTTCTGTAATTTTTTCTGAAATATCACTTGGAATATTATTGTTTGACGTTCTCTTTTTCTTATGTTTCTGAGTTTCTTGCCTCTTTGGAATTCCCTTACGCATATTAAAATGTTCTTGAATTATCTGATCCTTTGCTTTCATATTCTAAGGGCCTTATTCACCAACTTCTTAACACTCGGATTAAACCTCGGATCAGTGTTAATCGCTCGATCATACAAAAATCGGTATTCTCCAACAAAAATCCAAGGCAGATCTGTAGAACAGAGGTTCAGTGGTGTTTGTTTACATTTTGGCGATATTATCCGTGCGCCAACGAACCAAGGAAATGAATTTATCTTATGGCAACCTTACAAAACGTTTGTTTACGTTCGAAATGAAAGAAATATTAATGCTGACGACTATTTAACGTAATTAAATAAAATTATCGAAGAAATTTCATAAAATGTTGATGGTTAACCCGGTGGAAGGCGCGCGCTAACCCTCGAACTGTTGGAATTCAGTTGGAGCTGCCTGAGGCCATAAGTGTGCTAATTCGCCAAAAATAGTAAACTCTCATTTTGTTCCTTCTGCTCAGTTTGTGTCAGCGTTTTCTCATCATTGACACCATCATTACATTATTGTTAGCAATACATGGAGCAAACAGATTTAGCGAAAGCCTCATATTTGTGCAAACAATAATGAAAGTGTAATTTGAAATGAAGATCTGCCATACGAAATTTGTATACGAAGGTTTACATAGCTCGAATAGTTTTGCTTTTTAAAGTAAGATATTAAATGGAATATTAAACGGTTTGTTAGTTGGGTTTTACGTCACATTAGTGTTGCGCTTTGGGCAATTGGCAAATAGTCTGGGACTCACCCATAAGGATGGTCCTGGAGAAGTAAATGGAATTGGTGCTTTAAGAAAAATGTTATGAATAGAATTACAAGTCTTAATAAAGTTTCAAGTTGTATCGGAGTTATGGCTTTTGATAAATTTTTAATATTGTACGTGCATTGGAAAATATTTTTGATAAAATTCTGTTATGATTATCATTCAAAATGATTCTCCGATTTAATCTATCTTCACCATGAAGGCTCTATTCCCCTCCATGGAAGACCAAAATTTTGATGATATGTCTTCCAGTGGCGGCTCGTATTGGGTGTACTTCATCGAAACGTCTAGAAAAAGTACAAAGAATGGAACTTTTATTCACCTAATTGGCTGATTCGCTTATTTCGACAATCTAAGTAAATATGTTAACACTTCAAGAGCCAATTAAAAGAAAACGTTTTCGTTGTTAACATACTGTTTTCAGTCATTAGCCTGCAGCCCTCCCAAAAAGTCACTCACGAGCCGCCACTGATGTATTCTGACCACGTTTCGGGGCGTATCCTAGACAGTTGCCATTTGTCAATAGTGTAGCACTAGTGCTACCTAAAACCTATATAATCTCAACCATGTACATACATTTATCGGTAAATATAAGATGTCACCGAAGCAAGGGAGCCATCTACTCCGTAGAGGATAAAAATTGTGATGGTATGTCTCTGGACCATCCTTAGGAGTGAGTCCTTGTACGTCGCCAATTGTCCAATAGTGCAGCACTAAACCCAGCCTGCCTACCCTACCCACCCTGTATATATACAAAAAATATACACCCTTAAGTGGTGTGTCCTAGACTGTAGCCAATTGTCTTAGCGTAGCACTAGTGTGACATAAAACGCACGTCCGCTCTCTCTCTTACTCACAAAATAATATAAAATAAAATTTTTAGTTATATTCTAAAGAAATATTAACTGTTCTCACAAATATTTCTAGCAATAACTTACTCAATTATGCTGGAAAATGATTACATAGTTTTATTGACTATTAAGGGTTACATACAAACGGAACGCTTGCAATTTCGATAACGTAAATTTTGCAAATTTTTTGGAAATACAGTCGGCAGTAAAAGTATCCGAGCACTAGCGAAAATTCCTATGTAAAAAAAAGTACACTTAATTCAGTTTTGTTAAATAAATCCTTGTCGAATCCTGTTCTTAGTCAGTCCAAGCACACGATTCGACAAGGATTTATTTAACAAAACAGTGTTAAGTGTGCTTTTTTCACATAGGAATTTTTGCTAGTGCTCGGATACCTTTGCTGCCGACTGCAGTCATAGATTTGGAACGCTTGCAAACGGCTTTGCAACTGGAAGTGTTTCATTTGTATGTACCCCTAAAAAGTTTTAGCAGTTGTGGTGACTCAATCATCCCATGCGAGTGCTACCGGTCTAATTAATTTAATGATATTTTAATGAATACAAATTAAGGGAGCCGCGCTGAGCGGGATTAACGTTGCGTTATGCTACGCAATGAGCAATTGGAGACGCTCTATAGTTAGTTGATTGATTTTTAACGTCACGCTAGTACTGCGCTATGGGTAATTGGATGTACCCCTAAAGATGGTCCGGAGACATGCCATCACAATTTTGATCCTCCACGGAAGGTATGACCTCTTAAGGTAATATATTATAACTAAATTTAAATATTCAGTATTTTTTTTTTTTTTTCATTATTTGAAGACGCTCACTATATACTTATAGAGATTAGTGTATAATCGATTTTAAACATTTTTCCCCAAAGTTATTTTTTTAAAAATGGCGTTTGGAGGAGTTTTTTTTTTTTTTTTTTTTTTTTTTTTCATCAAGAATGAGGTTGAGTGAGTTTAACGTATAACTAGAACTGCGCAGTGGGGTATTAGCGGTAGTCTGTGATTAACTTTAAGGGATGGGTTAAAGTGTTATATTACTTACATATAATATTATGTGTATTTAATTTTATATATAATGTTTAAATTATATATATATATATATAATCAAAACATGTATGTGTATATATAATAAACTGTTTCCATACGTATTTTAAACCCTAGGCTTAAAATCAATATTGTCTCCAATAGCTCACTATGCAGTTCTAGAGCGACACTAATAAACCCTTTCTAGTCTAATCCATATGTATTCAGCGTTCTGTTTGACGTAACTCGCACTCTCTTACGTATGCTGTGGAGGGTTGCAATTTTCGGCACGATAAGAAAAGCGCCATGTTGGCGATTTTTCGAAACCGGCTACCTATTCCAATGAATTGTCTTTGTTGGGGTAACTGAGTCACCCCAGCGAGTGCTACCGGGTTAATTAACTTTTTAACTACAATATTTTAATAAATAAGCAAATACTTAACAAAATGCACGTTTTGTCATCGAAGTTTTAAGAGCAAATTAATTTCAACAACACAATAAATGTAATTAAATAAATGAAAATTCAGAATAAAAATATAACTTTAAAAGTAATTAAAAAAGCATGAAAACTTACAATATATGCAACATGAATTTTATTTATTTATTTATATATTTATTTTTTTTTTCCATTTTGAAATTTCTGTTGACTCCATAATACGTAAATCACATATCAAATATTTCACTTCGCGCTCAGTTTATTCGTAACATTCGAGGATTCTAAAACCGCATTCAAATGAATCGAAACACATCGGTATAAAAATTATGAGAATATACAAATAAAATAAAAAACATATTTTCAAGTTATCAAATGATACGCTTTCATTTCTCCAGACACATATCGTTTCGAATTTTTCATTAACACTTACATTTCAGCGGAGGGGAAAATTCCCTAGTTTTCATAAACTTGACCAACAAGTGATTGAGTGAGTTTGTTTTACGTCGAACTAGTGCTACGTTGTGGGCAATGAGTACGGCAACCAAATATCCCCATTTTCTACAGACAACGTTTACTTTATTCGCATTATTATAATTTTTTTTTTAATTATAGAAAGTAAACTATTTAATATTCGAATTTTATTTTTAGTGCTTATTAATTAAAAATGAAAAAAAAAAAAACATGCATAATTAGTTAATTGTAGCAATTTAAAGCTTCTCTGTTTTAAAAGTTTACGGATCCGGCCACCGTAACGACGGAGGATGAATTGGGACATACCCCTAAGGTATATGAACCAACAAAGAAACATGGCTGTATAAAGCTATGAATCTGAAAACGCACGTAACTCGGCTCCGCGGCAATCACTATCGCGCATGTTAAGACCAAAATTTTCCATAATGTAGCTCTAGTGCAACGTAAAATGCGCTCGAAACAAATGAACCAATCAAATATCGCCTAATTTTCCATAATGAAGCTCTAGTGCAACGTAAAATGTGCTCGAAACGAATGAACCGATCAAATATCACCTAATTTCCCATAATGTAGCTCTAGTGCAACGTAAAATGCGCTGAAAACAAATGAACCAATCAAATATCGCCTAATTTCCCATAATGTAGCTCTAGTGCAACGTAAAATGCGCTGAAAACAAATGAACCAATCAAATATCGCCTAATTTCCCATAATGTAGCTCTAGTGCAACGTAAAATATACTCGAAACAAATGAACCAATTAAATATAGCCTAATTACCCATAATGTAGCTCTAGTGCAATTTAAAATACACTGAAATCAATAAAAAACAAATGAACCAATCAAATCTCTCCATACTGCGTCATAATAGAATTGTTAAGTTATGTTTACAAGGATAGGCAGTTTTCTCGCTACGGAAGTTCGCCAAGCAGAAAGTGAACCTCTGTTCTACGGATCAACCAATTCCGCTGTTCACCGGCTACTTTAATTCTCGGATTTGCTGATCCATGGTATAATCCGAGTGTTAAGAAGTTGGTGAATAAGGACCTAAATGCTACAACATTTGACTATTTAGCAGTGAATCGTGAATGACGTTTTAGAGATCCTGAGTAAGCACACCATTAATACAGCCCTGAATCATTCTCATTTGATTGACTCATTAGATCAAATGTTCAAACTACGAAAGGTAATTTGGTGTGGTTTTGGAATAATACCATTTGATTTTATGTTTTTTTCTTATGTTTTTGACGGTTTGGTCGCATTAGAAATCTCACCAACTCACTAAAAAGTTCCGAAACTGAATCATCTGATCCTTTGCTTTCACATTCTGAAAGCACCGGTAGTTGACTATCTAGAAGTGAATGGAGAGTAACGTTTTAGAGGTGCTTTAAGCGAACCATTTAGATGTAGCCCTGAATCTTTTACATTTGGTTGACTAATTTTATTAAATCATCAAACTACGAAAATAAATAAATAAATAAATAAATAAAATGTCATGCGCAGCCGGATGACTACACCTGGGGCCTAGGCCTGTGCAGAGGGCCCTATCCGAATTCCCACGAGTGTTAGAGAAAATCGTGGAAACCTATGTTTTATCATGTCGGTTAGACGCATCATGGATTCGAGACCGGCACACCCATCTACAGTCGGTAACAAAAGTCTCCGAACACTAGCAAAAATTCTTATGTTAAAAAAGTACACTTAATAAAATGAATCCTTGTCGAATCCTGTTTTTGGACTGACAAAGAACAAGGTTCGACAAGGATTTATTTAACGAAACTGTTTTAAATGTACTTTTTTTTACATAGAAATTTTTGCTAGTGTTCGGAGACTTTTGTTACCGACTGTACCAGTAGCTTTGAGAACAGACTTTTCGATTATTAATTCGGCTAAACTTAGGAAGATGAATAACTGTGAATTAGCTATTGAGCTGAATAAAATATTTACTCAAACCACTTTTATCTAACCTTTCGCCAAGAATTTCTCTAGAATGTAAATTATCTCCTTTTTAATAGGTAAAAAGTGTGATAATATGTATCCGGACCACATAGCCAAATGCTCAGTTCTATAGAAATATTAAAACTATTTATTGTGATTCTCAACTTAAATGTCATTTTCATGATGCATCTGCCTGTCAGCCATATTTTCCAGAATTTCTGTTGAAAGCCAGAACTCCACATGAATTTCGGTAATTAATATTAATTATAAAGGAATGTCAATTAAAGTTTGAAATAATTAGTTTGCTTGAAAATTATGTTGTGTTTTGAATAATACTGGGCCATTTTGAAAGGCCTCATCCATGAAGTTTGTATTGCTACGACCGTGCTATCATCCTGCGTTCACTAAATCAAATAACGAAAGGTGAACATGGCTGTACTTGTTGTGAACAGTTCCGTCCATTTTTGGTAATAATGACATATCATGGTATAAACCCATAAAAATATTAAATGTTATTGCAAAATAATAAAAATTAAAATATATTATGTAGCAAATCCGTTCTGCATCATATGAAAGCAGAGTCTAGAAGAATATTTAATTAAAATACAGTAGAACCTCGTTAACGTGGACACTGTTAACATGAATTACTTTTAACATGAACTGTTTCGACGATCCCCGTCAAAATGAAGATTAGTTATATGAAGATTAGTTACTGATAGCATGAACTACTAAAAACATGAACAAATTTTTTATCCCTCTTCAGATTCACATTAACGAGGTTCGACTGTAATAATAATAATAATAAAATAAAATAAAATCTTTGAAAATGCTTTTAAAAATATAAAAGTTTCTAAAGAAAGGAAAAAAAAAATCTACAAAAATCTAAGAAATACTTCCTTTAAAAGCAGTCTCTCCAAATAATGAACAAAAAAATTATCAGTCTGATGTTGTTGATTACTGTACTTACAAAACAACACTTTTTCCTGTGAAATGCTATTAGAAAAAAAAAAAAAAAAAACAGAAAATTCACCTTTAATAAGGAAGTTCTATGTTACCATGACAACCAATATTTTGCTATCAAAATTGACTCGATCTTTTAACTTTTAGATTGTTATGTTGCCATCGGCGTTTGGGTTAATTAAATGAAATAAAATAGCATAGCTGGAGCTGGAAGCTCCTAAATTTTTTCGGAAGTCGATTGAAGTGCATTAAATTAAATTAAGTTCCCATCGATAGAAAAATCGCATGAAATTCGATTAAAGGCTTTTCAATCTCCGTTGAAATTTATGGCGATGAGAAAATTAACTGAATAAAAAAAAATGTTTTTCTAACCGACGTTAAATAAAAATACAAGAATGATGAAAATGGAATGTGGAAATTTGTTTTTAATCAAGATAAAATGTAACGTCAAAAAAAGGTGAAAGAAAGTAAAAATGGATTGAAGTAAAGAAAAAAAAGTGGCAACAGTCTAGAAAAAGACATTTTTTCACGAAAGTAAGTAGATATGGAAAATTAGAAAAATTCCGTAAATTAAAATTAAACCTAAGAATTTATAAAAGGAGAAATGATGCGTTCACGATAAAATGCTGTACAAAAAAACTGAATTCTTTAGCTAATGACGTCATCGTTCATTTCCAAAAATTTCGAAAACTGAGATACATAGGTGCCAACATTTTAATTTATTCCGGAGAATTTTTAGCCCCGCCTTCATTTCTCACCACTTTATTTATAGAAAAAAATTCTCCAAAAAAAACTTCGATAAAATAAGAAAAAATTTATTCTTAAAACATAAATGGCATGAAATAAAGACGGAGCTAAAAATACTCCGGAATAAATTAAAATGCTGTCATCTATGGAGATAACACGAACTCTGTCGTAGATTGGACGGGAAACATACGGCAAAAATTTAAAATGAATGAAAACGTAGTCAATGAAGTAAAATTTTACATGCATTACATATATTAATGTAGTCAGTTAACAATGCACTACAATACATTCATATATAAAGCATAAAATACAGTGATGTATAGTAAAATTTGTCAAAGGTATTTGTCAAAGCCATTTGTTTAAAACCACGCATACGCCGGGGCGTGGCCTTTTCGGGGCTATTTCGGTTAAGCCAACTGGGGCACGGATAACTGCAACTCTACTGTATTTTGAAGTATATTTGGAAGAATTTAAACTGAAAGCCAGTTTTGCCTCACATTTCATGTTCATCTATTTGGCAGGACAGTGGTAGTGCCATCAATTGATTGAAATCCAAATTGTTACATTAAGAAGCATTTTAAAATGTGATTCTAAATAAATTTTTGAAAGCCAAAATTATATATATATATTTTTTAATCTATATATATAAAAATGAATGTTTGTCTGTATGTGCTTTATAAAATCGTAAATGGCTTGGCCGATTTCGATCATTCTTTTTTTGTTTTTTTCCTTATAGGTCAGGGATGGTTAAGGAAAAAAAAAATTGAAAAAATCTTTAAAATTAATTAAAATATGAAAATAATAAACTTATTGACTTATATTGACTTAATATAAGCCATTTAAATTTTTAATTGTTGCCAAAAAAAGTTTACGAGATATATTTATTTATTGTTTTCAGCATAAAATGAAATATGCGTTCATGCGAAAAATAAGAAATTACTAAATGTTAAATTGGTCGATGAGAAAATGACACTTTATAATTTTAAAATAAAATAGTAATATTACAAATCTAACATATTTCTTCTGAATTTTATTTCACAGCATTTTTTTTATATACCTCAACTTCATTTTTTTTTTTTTTTTTTTTTTTTTTTAAGTATGGCGGATGAAACACGCTTGGCATAAACGTTAATTCAGCAATGTATTAAAGGTATTTTCTTATTGATAATTCTTGACAATTTTTTATAATTTTGATGCTGAAGTAGATCGGACATTTTTCGCCAAGGAAAAGATAGAAAGAAATACGCAAGCTAAGTGATGACGTCACTGGCCGTTCGTGGATGCAAGAAAAATATTTCCCATTGGATTTTTTGTAAAAAATTATCAAAAATCGAGGAAAAATATTTCCCGATTTTAATCCCCGTATTTAGGTATAGATATGTATTAGTTATCATGTCCATGCATTAGATTAAGTTATTTTTGTTGTAAAATTGACAAAATTTGAATTTTTAATTTCAAAACTCTTGAAAAAAAAAAAAAAAAAAAAATGCCAAACTTCCATATTCGATTGAAAACACAAACATTTCATTTCAAAGGATGATATTTACACAATATCCAACTAATATACTGATTAAAAGGGAAATGATAAATATTCTATCATAATTTGAAGTCAAATTTGTTTTCAAATGTCTAAATAAAGTATCTAATATAAGATACTAATATGTTGTAGCGGAATAGATTTGATATCGGTCATCCTTGGTAGAAAAATAAAATATCGCCAAATTATTTGGCGAACATAATTTAATTCCTTTCAAAAATCATGGTTATTTTAACAACTTATTTCTAGACAGTAATGAATAATATGAAACAATATTTCGTACAATGCATATTACGAAAATATACATCTGGCATGTATATTTTCGTATTACGTATTTGATCGCCAAATACAATAAGCGCCAAGAACGACAGAGTTTTGAAATTTAAAATTAAAATTTTGTGAATTTGACAGCAAAATAACTCAATCTAACACATGCACATGATAACTAATACATATATGTACCCAAATATAGGGATTAAAATCGAGAAATAATTTTCTTCGATTTTTAATCAATTTTTACAAAAAATCCAATGGGCGATTCACATAGGAAATCATTTTCTTGCATCCATGGACGGTCAGTGACGTCACACTTCGCTTGCGTATAGGAACAATAATCGCATAAATTATATTTTGGTCTAAAACGGCAACAAAAATTTAAAAGTCGCCAAGGGCATTAAGGCTGTACCATGATCAAGTTTACATATTAATTAATTTATTTTTCTATATATCAACTACTATTAACTAAGCATGAAGTATATATAACCACAAAATAATAATAATTGTCTCATGCGATAGAAGTAGCCAATCATAGCATATTGTAATATTATATTTGGCTTGAAATTGCTGTCATTCTATGGTTGATCGATTAAATCAAATAAATATAGAGAATAATTTGAACGCAAATATTATGTACATCACGTACAATGTTGCTCATATATAACTAGGATTCAAATATAAAGGGCTACTTCAAAATTTTCGATACTGTCCGTATCGAAATTGTCATATATGATAAGCACCTAAATGGAAGCCCACGGGTAAGTCATTGTCGTAGGCAATAGGGACAGGTATCGCAGAATGCGAGGACGAACAAGGCGCTGCCGAAGGTAGCGGGAACCCAAAGCGAACTTTTGAGCGATTTCAGTATTATTATTTTCTCTTTTTTTCATAAAACTATATAGAAAAGAGTTTCCTTTAAATATAGTGACCAGCGAAGCGGGCAAAGCCTGCTAGTTTTAAATAAAATTAACATTATTTTTTTTTATATATTTATTTATTTTGTAGATACATTTATCAACTATGAAGTTTCAATTACTTAAGGTAATATGGTAATTTAATTCCCTCAAATTTTATTATTTGATTTTTAATGTAACAATAATTTAATTCTAAGAATTCTTAACTTAGCACCTGAAAATAATTATTTTCTAAAATTGAAATTATAATGCAAATATCAAAGATTTGCGCAGAGGTTCCCATGGTCTCAAGAAAAGTGTTTAAAGAATAGCATGAAATCTGCTTAAAAGACGAAACTGGAACATAAATTTAAAAGAGTATAATACCAAATCTTAGCAGCAACCAAAGCCCATATTATTCCATAGAGAAATTTGTTTCCAAAATTACTAATTACTTAATGTTTTTTTTTTTTTTTTTTCTTCTTTTCGTTTTCACTATTAGAAAATTTACAACCGTTAAATTGCTACTAGTTTCCGAAAAATTAATTTTTCTCGCTTTTAATAATTTATTTTCGAGTTTAAAAATACGAAATAGTATTAAGTAAATGTATTTTTCAATTTTTTTTTTTTTTTAGCTGTAAAATGAAATATTAAAAATTTAATAATTACGTTTTTTTGAAAATGAATGTCAGATTAATAGCTGTAAATTTTTCTGAATGTAAAAACAGAACTAAAAATTATACATTAGGTAATAAATATTTTGGAATATAGAATAACATGGACTTTGGCTACTGGAGAGGCTTGGTATTATAGCTCTAAATGAGCTGTTTCAAAAACGCTTCATAAAATTTTTACCTAAATCTTACCCGGAAATCACTCCTTACTTCAATAATAATAATAATAATAATAATAATAAATCCAAACGAGCATCAATTGAAAAAGCATATATAAACATGTTCTTTGACGCATATATAAACATGTTCTTTGACGCTCATATAAACATATTCTTTAAAGCAGTTGGTCTCGTCAGTTTGTTTTCAAGTTATAAATTCGGAAATTTCTCGTTAATGTTCGATACAACCACGCCTGAATCGATAAAACCACGCCTTACTGAAATAATGAATGAAATCCAAAACAAGCAAAAATCGAAAGAGCATGGACAAACGTGTTATTTGATGCATAAATGCCTATTTCAGCTTTGAAATATATTCTGTCAAGATATAATGTCGGAAAATTCGCTAATGTAGAACCATAGCCTTCTAAACTAGATGTCTGTCGTGTGACTCTGAATCTTGTCAATAGTTCAAGCGGTGGGCAGCGCCACCTGGTACAGATTGCGCGACTTTTTTATTCAACTGTCACCAATAATTTTAAGAAGTGATATATGACATATATAATGGACTTTTCTTCGATTCCATTCGCCTTTAATGTATATCAAATCCCACTTCTTAAAATAATTTTAAGAAGTGATATATGACATGTATAATGAACGTTTCTTCGATTCCATTCGTCTTTTATGTACATCAAATCCCACTTCTTAAAATTATTCGTGTTAAAATTAGGTTCTACCTTAGCCTCCTAAAGTAAATGCCTGTCGCGTAGCTCGGATACTTGGCAACGGTTCAAGCGGTAGACAGCGCCACCTGGTACAAATTACGCGTCTTTTTTATTCAACTGTCACCAATAATTTTAAGAAGTGATCTATAACATATATAATAGACGTTCCTTCGATTCCATTCGCCTTTTATATATATCAAATCCCACTTCTTAAAATTATTGGTGACATTTAAATAAAAAACTCGCGCAATCTGTACCAGGTAGCCCTGTCTACCGCTTGAACTGTTGCCAAGTATCCGAGCTACGCGACTAGCATCTACATTAGGAGGCTATGGTAGACCCTAAAAATTGATAAAAGTCATGGTACTGGCAGGTTTTATTGAGACTCCTCCCACTACTTTCTCGTTACTACATTTTTACGTAAACTTAAATGTAGATTTATGGAGAGCGGGCTCACAAGGACAAATAGTTTGCGCGTCGAAAATCCCGTAAGATTATGTCCCCTCGGATGAAAATCATTTAATTGATTTCTTTTGTTATTCTACTGGGATTTTACCTCAGTTAGGCCTATGCAAGTCAATTTTACTGATACACACACAGTATATGAATATTTACTTTGTACTAATTTTAAATTAAATAGATTTATTATTGGTGATATTGTATTTTATTTAAATAATTACAACAATAATTTTGCTTTAACTGTTAATTATCCTAATTATATATCTCTTAGTGAAACTGCTAAATGAAATAAACTTTTTAGATGCAAAAATGATTCCTATTGATAATCTACAATTAGAATTTAATTTGTATGATAAACCTAAAAATTTTACATTTATTCTTTTTTTTTTTTTTTTTTTTTTTTTTTTTTACGAATATTAAAATTTATAATAATTAAATCATTATTTGGAAACATACTTATATATTTTAATTTACTCATTAAACATTTAGTTTCCAGAAATTAAAAAAAAAAAAAAAATCAATATATCTCCGAATCAATATATCTCTAATATATCTCCGTTCGAATATATATATATCCAAGCGATCTCACTATAGCTAATGGATATATTGTTAATTTAATTGAATTTATTTTTAAAGTTAATAAAAGTAATAATACATTTTATTAATGTGTAAATTCTTTATTAAAAAAAAAAAAAAAAAAAAAAAAAAAACTCTTTACTTTAATTATTTTTATCTTTTAAATTTTATTGTAATGTTTTGTAAATTTTATTGTAAATTTTTCCAGCTTTGTAATTTATGCAGGGTTTTATCATTATTATTACAATGCAAACAAACAATAAAAAAATATTTATATATATTTTATTTGACATCAGAAAAATTAAAGATCTATTCAGTATTAGTAGAATTCATGTAGAAAAATATTTTCACAAACTACTTATTAAATTTATACGTACGCCATCAAAGTATAGCCTCCTAAACTAGATACCTTCCGCTCCGCGTGGCTCGGAAACTTGACAACAGTTCAAGTGGTAGACAACGCCACCTTCTACAGATTGCGCGACTTTATTGAACTGTCACCAATAATTTTAAGAAGCGATATATGATATATATAAGTAGTGTAAAAAGGAGAGTTCAGCGACAGGGTGGTGGCGCGGTGGCGCGCGCGGAGCCACGGAGCTACGTAGTCACTCCGCGCCTCCACACGCGCCTCCGCGCCACCACCCCGCCGCTGAACGTCTCCTTTTTACACTACTTAACCATCATCTTGGATGATGGTTCTGTTGCCTTTCTATGGGAATTTTGAGGAGTTAGATTTATTTTCATAAATTTCGGACTTAGTATTTTTTTTTCACAATTTCGGGGACTTGGCATTTTTTGCGATGGTCAGGGAAGTTGATTGACTGAAACAAAGGTAGATGAGTACTATATAATTAAAAACATTTATTGAATGGTATAGACTTTAATATTTAGGTGTTTCCACCGGAAGAATAGAAACTTTAAGTTACCACCGGAAGACTAGAAACTTTATGTTAACACTGGGAGTGAATGAGTCATTATCTTGGATGAGAAGTTTTATGGTGCTATCTATCAGGGAGAAAGGGAATTTTGAGGAGTTAGATTTATTTTCATAAATTTCGGACTTACTATTTTTTTCACAATTTCGGGGACTTGGCATTTTTTGCGATGGTCAGGGAAGTTGATTGACTGAAACAAAGATAGATGAGTATTATATAGTTAAAAACAGGGTATAGACTTTAATATTTAGGTGTTGCCACCAGAAGAATAGAAACTTTTTAAGAGTTGTCATTTGGGGATTATAAATTGATTACAGAATTAAATAGAAATTTTCCAATGTATTTCAGGGAATTTGACAAAATGAAACAAAGGTTGATGAGTACTATATAATTAAAAACAGGGTATAGACTTTAAAATTTAGGTGTTCCCATTGGAAGAATATAAATAATTTCCGGTAGGACTTAACATTTTTGACTGAATGAAACAATGAATGACTGAAGTTAATTAACTTCAGTAACAATTTATGAGTATTTTAGAAACTTAGCATTTTTAGAGATTAAAAATATATTGTGTTAAGATAATAAATAAGGAATTTAAATAGGAGTTCATACTTTTAGTGACATCATTACAAATTTATATTACGAAATTTTTACAGAAATTAATAGAAATTTTCGTATTTTGTGGATTAACACATAGATTTTAAAGCAAAACAAATAATAAAAAATTTAACATTCATTAAAAATGTGAGACACTTAAAAATTCTAACTTTATTTTAACACTAAATAAGTTTCACTTTTTAAATTTATTTAGACTATCTTAGAAATAATATTATTACATTCGTTAAAAATTGAACCCACATGCACTTTAAAAAATTACTATCATATAAATTAAACTAAATATAATAAAAATTATGTAAATTAAACTTTATATTCTCACTAAATAAGTTTCACATTTATTTAAACTCTAACTTACATTCGTTAAAAATTGAACACACATACACTTTAAAAAATTACTATCATATAAATGAAACTAAATATAATAAAAATTATATAAAACACGATCTGTTATTTATGCTATAACTAAACAAATACGATAAACAAAAGTTTCAAAATCAGTAAATGAGGATATATATGTTATAAATTAAACTAAATATAATAAAAATTATATAAATTAAACTTTATATTCTCACTAAATAAGTTTCACATTTATTTAAACTCTAACTTACATTCGTTAAAAATTGAGCACATGCACTTTTAAAAATTACTATCATATAATAATATTAATCTAAAAAATTGCTTACAAAGACATTAATTATAAATAAAGAAAAAAAGAAAAAAAATTACTATCATATAATAATATTAATTAAAAAAATGCATACAAAGATATATAGTAAAGTTATAAATTTTAAAAAAATACAATCATATAATAATATTAATTAAAAAAAAAAAAAAAAAAATTACTATTACAGGGATGGAACACGGGCGCAGAATTCATACCGGAATCTGTTTAAGAAATTTCTCTACCTATAATATCGTTGATATAAGAGGTAGATATTTTTCTTACATTGGTAGTGGTATGAATTCTGCGCCCGTGTTCCATCCCTGCTATTATATAATAATATAAATTAAAAAAAAATGACTTTCATATAATAATATAAATTTTAAAAAAAATGACTTTCATATAATAATATTAATTAAAAAAAAATGCATACAAAGATATACAGTAAAGTTATAAAATAAATAAATAATAAAAAAAAAAAAAAAAAAAAAATGACTATCCTATAATAATATTAATTTAAAAATACATACAATGTTTAAAATCAACAATTAAATTTTATGTATATTATAATTAACTAAACTTTATGTTGTTACTATTCAATTTATCCTAACACGAAAATTTTATAAGTACATGAATATGTTATTTAAATTAAACTTTATATTCTCACTAAATAAGTTTAACATTTATTCAAGTTTATCACAGTAATATAATTCATACTATCTTGAATGAAACAGGTAAATACTTTTAAACTTGAACTAATAAAAATAAGTTCTTTTTTATCAATAATAAAAAGGATTAGTTATATTTAAAAACTATCAGTTACTAAAAGTTATTTTATATTAAACATTTCGAAATAAATTGCATAAAAATTCAATGCATCATTTTAAATGAAAATAAACAGTTTCCTTAAAAACAGATAATACGGAATATTCTATGAGTCAGTTATCACCTGCAACGGAAAACCCCTACAGCTGATGAATCATGTGTAATCCACACTATCTCATATAAAGATTAAGTTAAAATCATTAAAACAATACAGCGAATAATTTTTTCACAAAGCATATCATACAATGAGTTTAAACGATTATTACCTATCTATCACTTAAACGGTATTTAAATAAATACATATAAAAGTAAGTTAAAAAATAAAAATTCGTTTGTGAAAGGAGTTTTATGTATTGCAAAAATTAGTTTTACTCAAATAATTTCTAAACATACACAAGTTAAATGAAAACTTTTGTAGGGTAACAAAATAAAAAGTAGGTTTTATATATGTTATACAAAATTTTGTTTTAATTAAGCATAAAAGTTTATAGTGTAACAATAAAAAAAGTTTATAGTATAACAATAAAAAATTCCTTATAAGTAAATACCAATAAAAAATATTTTTTAAATTAATTTCTCTCTCTTCAATAAAACAATAAAAATTTCTTATATAACTTTCGTAAAGTTTTAATAAAATTTCTATTAAAAACAAATTTTTTTATGATATAAACAAATAATTTTATTAGAATATACATATTAAGTTTATTAAATTATCAAATAGTAATAATAAATTATGAAACTTACTTAAAATTGATGAAATTTCCCTTAGCGAAATGCAACCTTCAGCCTTGCACACAAATGCGAGAAACTGTTTATCGCTAGACGATGACTCATACAGATAAGAATGTTGATTCATACCTATCTTAGCTTAGTAGAATGTTGTTAGAGTTCTGTGTTTTCAGAGTAATATAAAATAGTTTATAGAGATCATTTATTTAATATCAGTTGTAAACTTCATTTAAATAATGCAATAAGAGTTGAACTCTGCAATTAACCTATTAAAATATTGAAATATTTTTAATTTTTTTATTTAATTTTACTTTTTTTTTAATTATGCTAAGAAAATAATGAGATCAAAACAGAATTATTTTACGATAAGACATCCTTTTTCATTCAATAAAATGTAACTATAATTTTTAATGAAAGGTTTTAAAATCACTTAATAGGATAAAATTAAAAACAGAAATCTTATTATTTTCTCTAGTTATAAAACCAAGTAATAAACTATCTATAAATAATCAGATAGCAAGAGAGATTTTTGTATAATAACTATATACTAGTATAGCCCAGTGGTCGAAAATCGACCATTTTTTTTTGCAAAGCGAGGCAAAGCAAAGTTATTGCCTTGTCCTAAACGGAATGCAATTGCAACACAGCTGCGGCAATTGTTTGCCAATATTCACTCTAACTGAATCAGCAGAGTGTTACTTAATATAACTATTTCTCTCTGTAGATGTTAGCCTTTCCTGAAATGAGAGAAAATCGCAACGTGAAAACGCCCCTTGTTGTGTGATACAGCCCAGAAGCTAATAGGTACCATGGCAAACCAAGGCCCAACCAAGTATCAAATTCTGTTAAATTAATTCGATTGCTTCATAAAATACAGTGTTTGAACAACAACTACAACAAAAAAAAAATAAAAATAAATAAATAAAGATATTTTTCAAAAATTGTCGAATTGAGTTTGGGAAATTTCAAAACGTGTAACTTTATCGAAAACCGAAAATCTAAAACTTTTCTGAATCTTATATTTTCTACTTATATATGCAGAGGAAAGAATAATAAATCCACTTTTTAAAAAATAAAAATAAGTAGTCAATTTCACTTAATTAAAATGCAAGGAAATCTCAAAACGTGTAAATTCATCGAAAACCGGAAATCAAAAGTTTTTATGTGTCTTGTACTTGCTTCTTCTACCCACAAAAGCTAGCAATAAAAACACTTTAAAAAAAATAAGTAGCCAATTTCAGTTAATTGAAACGGAAAGAAAGCTCAAAACATGTAAATTCAGCAAAAAAACGGAAATCGGAATTTTTTCCGTATCGTCTACTTATAGATGCAGCAGTTAGTAACAAATTCATTTTCCTTTTATTTAGTATATTAGTTGAATATTTATTGTTTAAATATCACCCTTTGAAATGAAATGTTTATGTTTATATTCAAAACTGGAAGTTTGCCATTTTTTTTCTGGAGTTTTGTGATTTTAAATTAAAATTTTATCAATTTTACAGAAAAAATAACTCAATCAAACACATGTAGACAGTAATTTATATATAACTATACCTATATATTGAAATTAAAATCGGCAGATAATTTCCGTTATTTTTTAATAATTTTTTACAAAAAATCCAATGGATGATTAGGCTTCATGGACAGACAGTGACGTCATCACTTCGCTTGCGTATGGTGATGCTACATTATACAAATTACTGTGTCTATGGTTTTATTTGAGCTTTATGAAATTGCCAGATTTAACAACTTTCTAATTTTAGGTATTTTTTAATGTAAAGGAATACGTGTATAAAAGGGAGAAATGGGGGAAAATGCATAAAAAATAAATGTATTTTTAAATACCTTCTTGACATCGTAAGAAAATAATATTTGTATTCGCACCTTCCGGCTAACCATACCTTTCGAATGATACCATTTTCAACCCTCTACTCCCATAATTAATATGTTAAAAAGGGACAACAAATTTTATGCTTGCCTATTAATATATAGATTATTTTAATATATCAATACATCGCAAGGTAACATTTTCAACTTATTTATACGGATTGAAGTAATAAAAATTACTTATTTGCATATCCGCTAAATTTTATAAGTTGGATATATGATTTAAAATACTAAACAATAATCCTTATGAGAGAATTTGGGTGACACTATCACAGAAAGAATTTATCCTTTACAATAAGATTTGCTTAGAATGTCTAAGTGAAAATAACTCACCGTGAGGTCAGTGAGTCATGCAGTTGTATTCGAATTTATTGTTTTTAGTTAATGAAACTTCTAATGAGACAATTATTTTTACTAGCACATAAATGTAAATTTTTATATTATTCCTATATAGATAAAATTTTAAATAATTCATTAAGTGTTAAACTTTGCATTTAATCGATTAAATAAATTTTTACTAAAATATAAGAGTAATTTTTTAATGAATGGTTTTGAAATCACTTTAACTTTATGAGAAAAAAATAAAAAGAGGTTTTAAAATTATTTAATAGGATAAAATTAAAAATCTTATTGTTTTTAGCAATTATTTTATCTAGTTGTAAACTATATATTATTATTTTAATATACGCCTTATACCTTTTACCACCTTTTATACCTTTTACCACCACGTAAATGAAAATTTTTATATTATTCCTATATGGATAAAACTTTAAATAATTCATTACAAGTGTAAACTCATACCATTAAATATTTAACTGTCAGTTTTAGAGAAAAACCAAGAAAAAATCCCAACGGGTAGGTTGATGAGTTGGAATATTCTATTATACTTAAAGAATCCAGGTACGGAAAAACCGAAATACAATACGCGGAAAAACAGGCGGGATTTTCGGCTAAAACTCCAAAGCAGTGGACGGTAAACATAACACACCGTAAAACAACCTACTCACACGACGGCCAAACTAAGAATGAAGGGAAACGTTGAGTTGTAACACCTTATCTACTAGAGATAAGGGGGAATTCCCAGAAAAGATGACTCACCCCTCGTTCGTTCATGTACAACATCTTCCGAGAAAGTTCGTGAAGGATCGGTGACGAGTTTGAATAATTTGCGTAACCGCTAAATTGTATAAGTGTGAATCTTTTAATGTGAGTATTATAGTAATGATAAATTTATTTCATAATCTATAACTCGTTTATACATAATCAGGATCACACATTATATAAAACAATACTATATTTAAAAGTTTTTACTATACAATAAACATTCATATATGGATATTCATAAGGTTTAAGACCGATTAAATAAATGAGGATCCTATAAGCGAAATGCATGAGAGTCTTTCTAAGGAATCCTATTGCATATTTAAGCTGGTTTTAGAGAAAACCAAGAAATGCTCCAATCGACTAGGTTGATGAAATGGATTCGAACCCAACACTTCCCCTTTTACTATAGAATCGTTAACAAATCGTAAGATTGATGACTCATACTAGAGTCATACAGCTGTATTGAAACTTACTGTTTTAAGTTAATGAAACTTCGAATGAGACAATTATTTTTACCACCACGTAAATGAAAATTTTTATATTATTCCTATATGGATAAAACTTTAAATAATTCATTACAAGTGTAAACTCATACCATTAAATATTTAACTGTTGGCCGTATAAGTGGATTGGTCTGTGTGGGAGTCTTTCTATATTTAAGTGAGTTTTGAAGACATCCTCGGAAAACTCCAAACAGATAGGTTGATAAGCTGGAATCGAACCTGGTATTAAACACAGAATCGTGTGATCTTCCAAAATCCTTGTAACGACATGTTTATGAACTTTATAAGAAAATGCTTAATACGGTTTGAGCTTAGTAGATTTTGCATGCGTTAACTATGTAACAGCGAATTAAACATCTATAGTTGTAATTTTTTTCACTATATATTATTTAACTATATTTATACACCATGCATTGTATAATATTTCCCGGGGTAAAAGTTTAAACTGAGTAATTATTCATCAACATAAGTGTTAAATTGAATACAAAAGACAGTATATGAATAAACGGTTAGTAATGTGAAAATGCTGATTTGTAAAACATTTTGAAAGAAGTAACTCATAAATTTATTTGATATCTTTATACTTATGCATACACACGCTTAAGAGACTTATATAAAACAACACTATGATTAAAAGTTTTACTAATTTTTCAGCATACAATAAAAAATAGTAATCAATATTCATTTACAATAAATAATTTAACGTTATTAAACCAAAAAATAATTTATTTTTTGATTCGATTTAAATAATTAATATTTATATAGGGTTGTTGGTTGATGAATGTCATTCAATGAACACTTAAACAAAGGGTTTGCGGATTATAATTGAATTGTAAACGAAATGTCGTTACACGTTTTGAATGACTATCCTCCTTCATCAGGATTTAAAGGGTAGTTTCGAAAGACTATCCTGTCTTATTTATAAAGTGTCAGATAAAAGAACAACACTCATGCTGCATTCTGATGGGTTGAATCGGGTCACATGATAAAATACAGCATTCATATAACTTTTTAGAATTATGCAGAACCTTTAATAAAAAAATTTTGTATGCATTTTAGGGACTTGGCATTTTTGGAGATATTTCGGAGACATAAGTTTTGATGGAATTAAAAATTAAAGGGATTACATAGGATGGAAAACAATAACATACCGGTAGTTAACAGTTAATTTTTTAACATACATTAAGGTTAGTGGATGAGTGTCAGGTAATTCATTTAAAACAAAAATATAATAAGGGTTGATTGAAACAAAGGGTTTGTAGTATATAATTATAGGATAAAACGTTATGTGTTTCGAAAACCCTTCATCAAGATTGGAACAACCGTTTCGAATGATACTCTCCCTTCATCAGATAGACTTAAACTTTTATTTTATCAGAATGAAAGAAAACGATAGACGATTTACACTTATTGAAAACCCAACTTATAAATAATTCGACTTTCATTAAAAATGCAACTCGCATATACACTTTGAAACAATCAATAAATTTTATATTATCACTATGCATTAAATAAGTTTCCCATTTAACATTCAATATGAATTTATTTTTACATTAATTAAAAATTGAACACGTATTAATTTTTAAAATGACTATTTTTTAAAAAGTTTTAAAACAACTAATAAATTTTATAAGCTTTTACAATTAAATAAATTTAGCATATTATGAAAGTTTTACATCACTCGATAAAATTTTTTATATAGGCAATAAAAGTTATACACATTATAAATATAAACTCATAAAATAAATTTCACACTTAACATTTAAACTCTAACCAATCAATCTTAGAGTAATTTTTTATCTTTTGTACATACTCATGCTTTAATTAAAATCTCTAATCAAAATTATAAGAAAGTAAAGTTTAGGAAATACCTATGTATTATAGGTAAATTAATACAGTATAAATATTCATGTTTTTCAGTTAAGTAAAAAAGTTATATAATTAATTTTACAGAGTACTTAAATAATGTATAATTAAGTTTCAGAATTATTATTATTTTTTTTTCTTCTATAGTATGTATATATAAATTTTTAAATACAAAGTTTTTATTAAAATACAATAACCAAAGTTTTGTATGATGTTAACTTACAATGCACCTAAAACTTTAAATATATAGAAACAATTGTACAGTTGGTTTTGTCTGAAGCATATATATAAATAATAAAATCTTGTTCAGTTTAGTTTTTAAAACACTATAAAGATTTTAGATACGCATATTTTTATGTTGTTTAAATAAAATTTTTAAAATGAAACAATATTAATCTTATAAGATAATACACTCAGCATGACTCACCGAGTGTGCTATTCCATCAAATTATTCCGCATACATGTAATAACAGGTCTGACTTAACTATATACTGAATTACCATTATTTCAGAAAAAGTTGGGACTTACCTTAAAACACGTCCTACACCCTTGGCAGACTTGAAGGAAATGAATGATACGAGACATTCTTATCAGTGACGCCCGGTCACGAGGTCAGTGACGTCACGAGTGATGTGATTGGCTATGCTCAGTCACGTGATCATGACGTCATCCTCTCATCAATGACGTCACCGATTGCTTATCAGCTACCACAACGCGCGGAAATGTCCTTCAGTACGCAGTGAAAAATATTCAAAGTCTACGGGTCATTACTCGAAACGATTCCATTGTCTTATACGGTAAATTGAAATATAACACGCGGGAAAAAGATCGACATATACAGGAGAAACTATGCATACTGCCCGATGAAAATAACCCGCACAGCTAAGGAGATGCTACCAGGATGAGAGTCAAAATCCAACTGAATTCAAACAATATGACAAGGTCTATAAATCTCCCGTGTTGATTAGATGGTTTTGATGAATGGGTTTTCCCCCACACCTAAGCAGAATGGAGAAGTCATAGGTTTTTTCCTCACCTATCACGAAGATGATATCTCTTAATTAAGTTTCTTAATTAAAATTATGCAAATTATATGTAAGTCTTTCAAATATCTCTTAATTATATTTTCTAATTAAAATTATGTATCATATGCTCTCCTGGTTAAAGATTTAATAAACCTAACTTTTATACAACATAAATAAATTTAATAAGTATAATCTGTTCGATGACTCATCGTAAACATGTGCGAACATGTCTAAACATGTCTGAACATGAATCTACTTGAACCTTAACATTTTATTGTATAAGATTTTAACTGCAAAATCTGTTTACTTATAAGAAACTTAATTTTCATCAAGTAGTGTTATTTAATTAATTTCCAACATCGTATACTTTGTGATTCATATAGTAATTATCACTTATTCAGTAAAATATTAAGGTTCAAGTAGATTCATGTTCAGACATGTTTAGACATGTTCGCACATGTTTACGATGAGTCATCGTTTGATGAGTCATCGAAGAGATTATACTTATTAAATTTTTTTATGTTGTATAAAATTTAGGTTTATTAAATCTTTAACCAGGAGAGCATATGATACATAATTTTAATTAGAAAATATAATTAAGAGATATTTGAAAGACTTACATATAATTTGCATAATTTTAATTAAGAAACTTAATTAAGAGATATCATCTTCGTGATAGGTGAGGAAAAAACCTATGACTTCTCCATTCTGCTTAGGTGTGGGGGAAAACCCATTCATCAAAACCATCTAATCAACACGGGAGATTTATAGACCTTGTCATATTGTTTGAATTCAGTTGGATTTTGACTCTCAGCCTGGTAGCATCTCCTTAGCTGTGCGGGTTATTTTCATCGGGCAGTATGCATAGTTTCTCCGGTATATGTCGTTTTTTTTCCCGCGTGTTATATTTCAATTTACCGTATAAGACAATGGAATCGTTTCGAGTAATGACCCGTAGACTTTGAATATTTTTCACTGCGTACTGAAGGACATTTCCGCGCGTTGTGGTAGCTGATAAGCAATCGGTGACGTCATTGATGAGAGGATGACGTCATGATCACGTGACTGAGCATAGCCAATCACATCACTCGTGACGTCACTGACCTCGTGACCGGGCGTCACTGATAAGAATGTCTCGTATCATTCATTTCCTTCAAGTCTGCCAAGGGTGTAGGACGTGTTTTAAGGTAAGTCCCAACTTTTTCTGAAATAATGGTAATTCAGTATATAGTTAAGTCAGACCTGTTATTACATGTATGCGGAATAATTTGATGGAATAGCACACTCGGTGAGTCATGCTGAGTGTATTATCTTATAAGATTAATATTGTTTCATTTTAAAAATTTTATTTAAACAACATAAAAATATGCGTATCTAAAATCTTTATAGTGTTTTAAAAACTAAACTGAACAAGATTTTATTATTTATATATATGCTTCAGACAAAACCAACTGTACAATTGTTTCTATATATTTAAAGTTTTAGGTGCATTGTAAGTTAATATCATACAAAACTTTGGTTATTGTATTTTAATAAAAACTTTGTATTTAAAAATTTATATATACATACTATAGAAGAAAAAAAAATAGTAATAATTCTGAAACTTAATTATACATTATTTAAGTACTCTGTAAAATTAATTATATAACTTTTTTACTTAACTGAAAAACATGAATATTTATACTGTATTAATTTCCCTATAATACATAGGTATTTCCTAAACTTTACTTTCTTATAATTTTGATTAGAGATTTTAATTAAAGCATGAGTATGTACAAAAGATAAAAAATTACTCTAAGATTGATTGGTTAGAGTTTAAATGTTAAGTGTGAAATTTATTTTATGAGTTTATATTTATAATGTGTATAACTTTTATTGCCTATATAAAAAATTTTATCGGGTGATGTAAAACTTTCATAATATGCTAAATTTATTTAATTGTAAAAGCTTATAAAATTTATTAGTTGTTTTAAAACTTTTTAAAAAATAGTCATTTTAAAAATTAATACGTGTTCAATTTTTAATTAATGTAAAAATAAATTCATCTTGAATGTTAAATGGGAAACTTATTTAATGCATAGTGATAATATAAAATTTATTGATTGTTTCAAAGTGTATATGCGAGTTGCATTTTTAATGAAAGTCGAATTATTTATAAGTTGGGTTTTCAATAAGTGTAAATCGTCTATCGTTTTCTTTTATTCTGATAAAATAAAAGTTTAAGTCTATCTGATGAAGGGAGAGTATCATTCGAAACGGTTGTTCCAATCTTGATGAAGGGTTTTCGAAACACATAACGTTTTATCCTATAATTATAAACTACAAACCCTTTGTTTCAATCAACCCTTATTATATTTTTGTTTTAAATGAATTACCTGACACTCATCCACTAACCTTAATGTATGTTAAAAAATTAACTGTTAACTACCGGTATGTTATTGTTTTCCATCCTATGTAATCCCTTTAATTTTTAATTCCATCAAAACTTATGTCTCCGAAATATCTCCAAAAATGCCAAGTCCCTAAAATGCATACAAAATTTTTTTATTAAAGGTTCTGCATAATTCTAAAAAGTTATATGAATGCTGTATTTTATCATGTGACCCGATTCAACCCATCAGAATGCAGCATGAGTGTTGTTCTTTTATCTGACACTTTATAAATAAGACAGGATAGTCTTTCGAAACTACCCTTTAAATCCTGATGAAGGAGGATAGTCATTCAAAACGTGTAACGACATTTCGTTTACAATTCAATTATAATCCGCAAACCCTTTGTTTAAGTGTTCATTGAATGACATTCATCAACCAACAACCCTATATAAATATTAATTATTTAAATCGAATCAAAAAATAAATTATTTTTTGGTTTAATAACGTTAAATTATTTATTGTAAATGAATATTGATTACTATTTTTTATTGTATGCTGAAAAATTAGTAAAACTTTTAATCATAGTGTTGTTTTATATAAGTCTCTTAAGCGTGTGTATGCATAAGTATAAAGATATCAAATAAATTTATGAGTTACTTCTTTCAAAATGTTTTACAAATCAGCATTTTCACATTACTAACCGTTTATTCATATACTGTCTTTTGTATTCAATTTAACACTTATGTTGATGAATAATTACTCAGTTTAAACTTTTACCCCGGGAAATATTATACAATGCATGGTGTATAAATATAGTTAAATAATATATAGTGAAAAAAATTACAACTATAGATGTTTAATTCGCTGTTACATAGTTAACGCATGCAAAATCTACTAAGCTCAAACCGTATTAAGCATTTTCTTATAAAGTTCATAAACATGTTGTTACAAGGATTTTGGAAGATCACACGATTCTGTGTTTAATACCAGGTTCGATTCCAGCTTATCAACCTATCTGTTTGGAGTTTTCCGAGGATGTCTTCAAAACTCACTTAAATATAGAAAGACTCCCACACAGACCAATCCACTTATACGGCCAACAGTTAAATATTTAATGGTATGAGTTTACACTTGTAATGAATTATTTAAAGTTTTATCCATATAGGAATAATATAAAAATTTTCATTTACGTGGTGGTAAAAATAATTGTCTCATTCGAAGTTTCATTAACTTAAAACAGTAAGTTTCAATACAGCTGTATGACTCTAGTATGAGTCATCAATCTTACGATTTGTTAACGATTCTATAGTAAAAGGGGAAGTGTTGGGTTCGAATCCATTTCATCAACCTAGTCGATTGGAGTATTTCTTGGTTTTCTCTAAAACCTGCTTAAATATGCAATAGGATTCCTTAGAAAGACTCTCATGCATTTCGCTTATAGGATCCTCATTTATTTAATCGGTCTTAAACCATATGAATATCCATATATGAATGTTTATTGTATAGTAAAAACTTTTAAATATAGTATTGTTTTATATAATGTGTGATCCTGATTATGTATAAACGAGTTATAGATTATGAAATAAATTTATCATTACTATAATACTCACATTAAAAGATTCACACTTATACAATTTAGCGGTTACGCAAATTATTCAAACTCGTCACCGATCCTTCACGAACTTTCTCGGAAGATGTTGTACATGAACGAACGAGGGGTAAGTCATCTTTTCTGGGAATTCCCCCTTATCTCTAGTAGATAAGGTGTTACAACTCAACGTTTCCCTTCATTCTTAGTTTGGCCGTCGTGTGAGTAGGTTGTTTTACGGTGTGTTATGTTTACCGTCCACTGCTTTGGAGTTTTTGCCGAAAATCCCGCCTGTTTTTCCGCGAATTGTATTTCGGTTTTTCCGTACCTGGATTCTTTAAGTATAATAGAATATTCCAACTCATCAACCTACCCGTTGGGATTTTTTTCTTGGTTTTTCTCTAAAACTGACAGTTAAATATTTAATGGTATGAGTTTACACTTGTAATGAATTATTTAAAGTTTTATCCATATAGGAATAATATAAAAATTTTCATTTACGTGGTGGTAAAAGGTATAAAAGGTGGTAAAAGGTATAAGGCGTATATTAAAATAATAATATATAGTTTACAACTAGATAAAATAATTGCTAAAAACAATAAGATTTTTAATTTTATCCTATTAAGTAATTTTAAAACCTCTTTTTATTTTTTTCTTATAAAGTTAAAGTGATTTCAAAACCATTCATTAAAAAATTATTCTTATATTTTAGTAAAAATTTATTTAATCGATTAAATGCAAAGTTTAACACTTAATGAATTATTTAAAATTTTATCTATATAGGAATAATATAAAAATTTACATTTATGTGCTAGTAAAAATAATTGTCTCATTAGAAGTTTCATTAACTAAAAACAATAAATTCGAATACAACTGCATGACTCACTGACCTCACGGTGAGTTATTTTCACTTAGACATTCTAAGCAAATCTTATTGTAAAGGATAAATTCTTTCTGTGATAGTGTCACCCAAATTCTCTCATAAGGATTATTGTTTAGTATTTTAAATCATATATCCAACTTATAAAATTTAGCGGATATGCAAATGAGTAATTTTTATTACTTCAATCCGTATAAATAAGTTGAAAATGTTAACTTGCGATGTATTGATATATTAAAATAATATATAGTTATTATACAAAAATCTCTCTTGCTATCTGATTATTTATAGATAGTTTATTACTTAGTTTTATAACTAGAGAAAATAATAAGATTTCTGTTTTTAATTTTATCCTATTAAGTGATTTTAAAACCTTTCATTAAAAATTATAGTTACATTTTATTGAATGAAAAAGGATGTCTTATCGTAAAATAATTCTGTTTTGATCTCATTATTTTCTTAGCATAATTAAAAAAAAGTAAAATTAAATAAAAAAAAAATTAAAAATATTTCAATATTTTAATAGGTTAATTGCAGAGTTCAACTCTTATTGCATTATTTAAATGAAGTTTACAACTGATATTAAATAAATGATCTCTATAAACTATTTTATATTACTCTGAAAACACAGAACTCTAACAACATTCTACTAAGCTAAGATAGGTATGAATCAACATTCTTATCTGTATGAGTCATCGTCTAGCGATAAACAGTTTCTTGCATTTGTGTGCAAGGCTGAAGGTTGCATTTCGCTAAGGGAAATTTCATCAATTTTAAGTAAGTTTCATAATTTATTATTACTATTTGATAATTTAATAAACTTAATATGTATATTCCAATAAAATTATTTGTTTATATCATAAAAAAATTTGTTTATAATAGAAATTTTATTAAAACTTTACGAAAGTTATATAAGAAATTTTTATTGTTTTATTGAAGAGAGAGAAATTAATTAAAAAAATATTTTTTATTGGTATTTACTTATAAGGAATTTTTTATTGTTATACTATAAATTTTTTTATTGTTACACTATAAACTTTTATACTTAATTAAAACAAAATTTTGTATAACATATATAAAACCTACTTTTTATTTTGTTACCCTACAAAAGTTTTCATTTAACTTGTGTATGTTTAGAAATTATTTGAGTAAAACTAATTTTTGCAATATATAAAACTCCTTTCACAAACGAATTTTTATTTTTTAACTTACTTTTGTATGTATTTATTTAAATACCGTTTAAGTGATAGATAGGTAATAATCGTTTAAACTCATTGTATGATATGCTTTGTGAAAAAATTATTCGCTGTATTGTTTTAATGATTTTAACTTAATCTTTATATGAGATAGTGTGGATTACACATGATTCATCAGCTGTAGGGGTTTTCCGTTGCAGGTGATAACTGACTCATAGAATATTCCGTATTATCTGTTTTTAAGGAAACTGTTTATTTTCATTTAAAATGATGCATTGAATTTTTATGCAATTTATTTCGATATGTTTAATATAAAATAACTTTTAGTAACTGATAGTTTTTAAATATAACTAATCCTTTTTATTATTGATAAAAAAGAACTTATTTTTATTAGTTCAAGTTTAAAAGTATTTACCTGTTTCATTCAAGATAGTATGAATTATATTACTGTGTTAAACTTGAATAAATGTTAAACTTATTTAGTGAGAATATAAAGTTTAATTTAAATAACATATTCATGTACTTATAAAATTTTCGTGTTAGGATAAATTGAATAGTAACAACATAAAGTTTAGTTAATTATAATATACATAAAATTTAATTGTTGATTTTAAACATTGTATGTATTTTTAAATTAATATTATTATAGGATAGTCATTTTCTTTATTTATTTTTTTTTTTATTATTTATTTATTTTATAACTTTACTGTATATCTTTATATGCATTTTTTTTTTAATTAATATTATTATATGAAAGTCATATTTTTTTTTTTTAATTAATATTATTATATGATTGTATTTTTTTAAAATTTATAACTTTACTATATATCTTTGTATGCATTTTTTTAAATTAATATTATTATATGATAGTAATTTTTTTTCTTTTTTTCTTTATTTATAATTAATGTCTTTGTAAGCAATTTTTTAGATTAATATTATTATATGATAGTAATTTTTAAAAGTGCATGTGCTCAATTTTTAACGAATGTAAGTTAGAGTTTAAATAAATGTGAAACTTATTTAGTGAGAATTTAAAGTTTAATTTATATAATTTTTATTATATTTAGTTTAATTTATAACATATATATCCTCATTTTCTGATTTTGAAACTTTTGTTTATCGTATTTGTTTAGTTATAGCATAAATAACAGTTCGTGTTTTATATAATTTTTATTATATTTAGTTTCATTTATATGATAGTAATTTTTTAAAGTGTATGTGTGTTCAATTTTTAACGAATGTAAGTTAGAGTTTAAATAAATGTGAAACTTATTTAGTGAGAATATAAAGTTTAATTTACATAATTTTTATTATATTTAGTTTAATTTATATGATAGTAATTTTTTAAAGTGCATGTGGGTTCAATTTTTAACGAATGTAATAATATTATTTCTAAGATAGTCTAAATAAATTTAAAAAGTGAAACTTATTTAGTGTTAAAATAAAGTTAGAATTTTTAAGTGTCTCACATTTTTAATGAAAGTTAAATTATTTATTATTTGTTTTGCTTTTAAATCTATGTGTTAATCCACAAAATACGAAAATTTCTATTTAATTCTGTAAAAATTTCGTAATATAAATTTGTAATGATGTCACTAAAAGTATGAACTCCTATTTAAATTCCTTATTTATTATCTTAACACAATATATTTTTAATCTCTAAAAATGCTAAGTTTCTAAAATACTCATAAATTGTTACTGAAGTTAATTAACTTCAGTCATTCATTGTTTCATTCAGTCAAAAATGTTAAGTCCTACCGGAAATTATTTATATTCTTCCAATGGGAACACCTAAATTTTAAAGTCTATACCCTGTTTTTAATTATATAGTACTCATCAACCTTTGTTTCATTTTGTCAAATTCCCTGAAATACATAGGAAAATTTCTATTTAATTCTGTAATCAATTTATAATCCCCAAATGACAACTCTTAAAAAGTTTCTATTCTTCTGGTGGCAACACCTAAATATTAAAGTCTATACCCTGTTTTTAACTATATAATACTCATCTATCTTTGTTTCAGTCAATCAACTTCCCTGACCATCGCAAAAAATGCCAAGTCCCCGAAATTGTGAAAAAAATAGTAAGTCCGAAATTTATGAAAATAAATCTAACTCCTCAAAATTCCCTTTCTCCCTGATAGATAGCACCATAAAACTTCTCATCCAAGATAATGACTCATTCACTCCCAGTGTTAACATAAAGTTTCTAGTCTTCCGGTGGTAACTTAAAGTTTCTATTCTTCCGGTGGAAACACCTAAATATTAAAGTCTATACCATTCAATAAATGTTTTTAATTATATAGTACTCATCTACCTTTGTTTCAGTCAATCAACTTCCCTGACCATCGCAAAAAATGCCAAGTCCCCGAAATTGTGAAAAAAAAATACTAAGTCCGAAATTTATGAAAATAAATCTAATTCCTCAAAATTCCCATAGAAAGGCAACAGAACCATCATCCAAGATGATGGTTAAGTAGTGTAAAAAGGAGACGTTGAGCGACGGGGTGGTGGCGCGGAGGCGCGTGTGGAGGCGCGGAGTGACTACGTAGCTCCGTGGCTCCGCGCGCGCCACCGCGCCACCACCCTGCCGCTGAACTCTCTTTTTTACACTACTTATATAATCGATGTTTCTTCGATTCTATTCGCTTTTTATGTATATCAAATCCCACTTTTAAAAATTTTTGATGGCTGTTGAATATAAAAGTCGTGCAATTTGTACCAGGTGGCGCTGTCTACCGCTTGAGCTTTTGCCAAGTTTCCGAGCCTCGCGGAAGGCATCTAGTTTAGGAGGCTATGATCAAAGATATGCTTTTTTAAAAATTTATGCAGGGAATTTAATCTTAATAAATCTAAAGTAACTGTTCTATGTTAAAAAAAATTATAATCTCAATTTGTATCTGGATTTAATTTAAGCTAATATTAATTATTGATAATTTATAAAAGTATATTAAAAATATACTTATTTATTTTATTTTATCAAATATACCTCATATGGTAGCACTGTAATTATTTACTTGCTTAAATCAATTCATATATATTTATTTAGAAGAAATAGTTTTATTTTATAAAATAATATTAAATGCATAAGCTGTCATTTAATATATATATATTCATTTTTATTACATTAAATTATAGTTAGATATAAAACAGTAAGAATAAATTAATGCTTTTTTATATTTCACTCTATGTTAACACTACCTATAATTATTTTAACTTCACTCCATGACAATACCATTTTTTGTTTTAAATGTTAATTGACAACCGGCGTTAATTAGTATTTGTATTCACATGTTCTATGCATGTATCTGGTAAGTCAGCCTTGTATTGTATTTTGATCTATTCCCATATTTTTACTTTTGTTTTTGGTTCGGGAATTAAAAGTTAAGATTCATAAGCATTATGCATTTAACTTTACCGAAAACTACATAGTTTTGCTTGCACTACTCATATAATGCCCCAGATGAAGTTACGAATTCTGTAAGCTTCATTATTTTAATTGATTTAGTTTTATTTTCACCCTTTCCTATCTGTTCATATTTTGTTGTTTTTCTGTAAGTTTTCATATATATATGTATATCTTTTGAAATGTATTCTATACATTAATTATATATATATATATATATATAATGTGGTAATGGTATGAACTGGAATTTGGAAAGCGTAATAAATATTAATCGTTGTAAGCATTATTAAAATATAGACTTATATTGCTCATTAGAAAAGAGGTTACTTATTTCGGAATGCAAAATCAGCATATATACTTACTGACTCTGTCACGCCTTAAAAGGCTAAGAGATTTCCTTGGATTCTGTTTGTGTGGGAACACAAGTTGTCACCTAATTTTCATACTTTAGTTACTTTAAAAAAAAAATCTAATTGTCCGATCGATAAGCTGTTTAATCCGATGGATTCAGAAGAATCGCCCCTTTCATTTGGTACCTTATTTGTAACGAATTTTTGATTAGATTTTTTTTTTAATTAATTCAAATATGAAAATAGACATAGCTTTAAAATAAACATTTAAATTTTTAATTGTTGCCTTTTTATTTTCTTTTCAGCATAAAATGAAATGTGCTTTCACGTGAAAAAAATAAATAAATAAATAAATAAAGTTAAATTTGCTCATGCATATGAAAAAATGCCGTATATAAAATAATAATAATAATTTTAAATTTTAAAGGTAACGAAGAGATAAATAAAGTGCGAAAATTTCGAACGGGCTGAAATTTCTCATTTCAAATGAAATATTTGAAGTCAGAAATAAATATAATCATTTGCAAAAGTTTAAGTTCAGTAGCTGATTTTCAGTATTTTGACACATTCCATCACCTACGCAGATTATTGCGTCATCTCATGTGCTGATTGTACCAGACGCATTTCACTGCTATGAATAAAGGTGCCCGGCACGTTTATTTATTTTCGGTTGTTTAATGGATTTTGTCGTAGACAGTGCTGTTGTGTAATTATTGTTATGGGTAAAAAACCTTCACTTATTGTTACAAAAAGGTCAAAATATCGACCCTGCATAAAATTGGATTTTCTGAACTTCAAAGAAGTTCGAGGGTAAATGTGAGCAAGACAGCTGTGCACCAAGCTATTAGTAAATTTAAACTTTCGGGAAAATTCGTGGACCTAAAGAGTCGTTTCTTTTTCATACTTGCAGTAAGTTGAGGTTTTCTTGCAAAATCTTTGGCCAAATAACTTGAAATAGTACTCAAGCTGACGTTGGTGTCTTTTGCAGCCAGAGAATGTCTTATCGTATTGCAGGAGATTCTTGGATCTCGTACGATCATCCTTCTTATCACATGATCATCACGTGCACTCGTTTTTCTAGGGCGACCGCTTCTCTTAAGGTTAACAAATTTTCCCGAAATTTTAAATTTACTAATAGCTTGATGCACAGCTGTCTTGTTCACATTTACCCTCGAACTTATTTGACGTTCAGAAAATCCAATTTTATGTAGGGTCAATATTTCTGAACTTTTTATAACAGTAAAGATTTTGTAACATGAAGATTTTTTACCCATTACAATAATTGCACAACAGCACTCTCTACGAAAAAATCCAATAAACAACTGGCGATAAACGTGTCGGCCACCTTTATTTATAGCAGTAGAATGCGTCTGATGCAATCAGCACATGAGATGATGCAATAATCTGCGCAAATGATGCAGTGTGTTAAAATACTGAAAATCGGTTACTGGTCTTAAACTTTTGCAAATGACTGTAAAATGAAATGATCATTTTTCCACTGATGCCTTAGTCGCCCTACAACTAACTAGTAAAAAGTATTGTTTACAAATTATTAGCATTCATAGGATGTTAAAACACGAAATTTTAATTTCAATTTATAAGTTTTCCCTTTTTTATATATTTCTTAATATTCTGACAACTAGTCAATATAAAATCTCGGAAGAATAATTTTCCCTGAATTTAATTCATTTTTTCCTGTAAATTGAAAGAAAAAAAAAGTACATCTCATATAATTATCCATTTGATGGTTATTCAAAATTATGAAATTACTTTTACTATATCTCCGGTTATTTTCGCAATATGGAATTCATTCCCTCCTAAATTAAAAAGAAAACGAAAAGATTTATTATCTCTATTAGGAGAAAGAAAATCCTTGGAGGAAAATGTAACCAAAGAAGATGAAAAAAATTACCTCATTAGTAGAAATTCTACAGATTTGTTTTGAGGGAAGTTGTTTTTTGTTTTGTTTTTTCCTATTTCTAGGACACGATTTATCGATTATTTTATAAATATACTAGATCTTTAATCCAAAATAATGGAACAATAATAGATCTGAAATAATTTATCAATAAATAAATTAAAAATGATTAATACTGTCTGATTTTCATTATTTCCTAATATAGTCTTAAAACGTTTAAATAAAATAATGAAAATTAAAAAATTTATTGTTTAAAGATATTTTTTCCCCGTCCTGTGTATGTGTTAACAATCTTTTAACCTGTTCGTGTATGTGTTAACCTGTATGTGTTAACAATCTTTTAACCTGCTTCTATTTCAGCTACATGCTCAATAATTTCTCTATATATTAAAAAAAAAATAACTGTCGCTGGCGACATTTTTTTTTTTTTTTTTGTCTGCGACAGCATCTCCTCACGGAGGGCAAGGTGCACTGCATCATGAGAGGTAGCAATGTCTTCCGAATGCTTCAAGGAATGCATTTCAGGTAGTTAGAAATCTGTATCATTTTAATTAACGAAGTTATTAACTAAAAGCGTCGAGTTTATAAAGGTACTCTATTTATCACCGCAGAAAAGTTTCTTTTATGACGTTGTTCTTCTGTCATGACATCATTTTCTATGGGAAAATTAAAATGTGATCCATGGTGTAAAAAATAATAGAATCAATGTCAATGTTGCTATACGCAAGCGAAGTGGGACGTCACTGGCCGTCCTTGGACGCAAGAAAAATATTTCCTATGTTAATCGTCCATTGGATTTTTTGTAAAAAATTATTAAAAATCGAGGGAAATTATTTCCCGATTTCAATCCCCATATTTAGGTATAGATATGTATTAGTTATCGTCTGGTGCTGATTATATTTAGGGATCAATCGCTCAACAGGTAGTGCTGTGATTGTAATTTTTCTAAATTTTTAACTTAGGACACAATTTCGTACAAATGTACATAATGAGAGTTATTCTTGATCTGTGATTGTAAAATTAATATGAATTATTGATAATTGTAGTAGTTAATTAGGGAAAAAAATTGTGCATGTGGGGGCATCGCTTCTCACCCCTGGGGGGAAGTACCCCCGGGGGGGGGGTAAATTTTCAAGATGGGTATCTTTCGAAACATCTCGTCAATACTTTTAAAACGAAAGGTTAAACTATAAATATGTGATAATTTAAAATAATGTTATCGATTTTTTTTTTTTTTTACTTTTAACGAAAAAAACTTTGAAAAAAATCGTATATATATATTTTTTTTTTTCAATATTGTTACTGAGTGAATTTGTATAGGAAAATATAGAAGAAAGTCTTGTGGTGGCCACAACATACTAGTTTAAATTATCGCAGATCGATGGTTCAACCATTCGTTTTAAAGGTATTTGCGAGCTCTTTTGAAAGATACCCATCATGAAAATTTACTCCCCTCGAGGGGGGACTTCCCCCCCCCCTCCAGTGGCGAGGCGAGGCTCCTACATACACAATTTTTTTTTCTCAGTTGACTATCTCTATTACAAGAAATATATATTCGTTTCATTTGGTTTAGTGCAGTCTATAGATGTTAAATTCTATTTACCTGCTATTCCCCCATAGACGTAATGTATTTTAATACTTTTGAGTGTCCCTGTACGCGAACCATTTGCTTCATCTCAACGAAAAGCTTACTGCAGCATCCCTATATGATACACATTTAGAATATCGAGTTTGGAATTTCTGCTACTATTTGTTCTTTAGATATGCTGATAACAGACACACAGACAGACACACAGACCATTCGCTAAAAATATGATTTTCGGATTCAGAGGACCTCAGAACATGTAAATATAACAAAAACTCACGTTCGAAAATTTGACCCTAAAACAATACTTTCTCGACCCTATGGGTAAGAGAAAGTAAAAATGCATATTATTATTTTACAAAAATCATTCCATGTCACGATTATTTTCTCACCAATAATTAGTGAAATTATTATTACTCATTTCATTAAAATGCATATATAGCATAGATTTTTAACATCTCCGTTTATTTTTCTCGCTAATTTTGCATAAAAAACTTACCAGTACTTTTATGTTGAAATTCTTAACAAGACATTTTTAAAAACTTGAAAAATCTATTATAGTGCTGTCGATTATCGTCAGCATTTTCCTATTTATTTTAAACAATGTAAGATACGACACATTTCGAATTTTCGAAGCTTCGAATAAAAGTATTATTATTATTTTTTTAATTTTTACTTCCTTCTACGTATATAAAAAGAAAGTATTATTCATGAAAATTTTCGATGAGTTTTACCCGTTTTGGGATGTCCTGAGCACGATTTTTCTATTTTTAGAAGATGTCTGTCTGTCTGCTTGTTTATCTGGTGTGTCTTCCTGTGTGTATCAAAAAAATATTGCAGATGATTTATCTCCTGAACCAACGGAAAACTAGCATGATATGGCCACCACAAGACTTTCTTCTATATAACTTTACACAAAATTCATACAATATAAATTATTTATTAAATTATTAAATATTTTCCGTTATATAGGCAGACGATTTTTATCAGACAGAATTGTATTGATAAATGTCGAAAAAAAGTCGATTTTATTTGCCAGTATTAAAAGAAATACAATTATTATTATTATTATTTATTTATTTATTTATTTTATTTTATTTATTTTATTTTATTTATTTTTTTGTTAAAAAATGGAAAAAATCGATAACTTTGTTTTAAACTATCACATACCTATGGTTCAACCATTTGTTTTAAAGCTACTGACGAGATTTTTCGAAAGATACCCATATTGACAATTTACGACCCCGGGGGTACTTTCCACATGCACAAATATTTTTCCTAGTTTACTACTATTATTATCAATAATTCGTATCAGTTTTACAATCACACGTTAAAAAAATTCTTGTGTGAAACAACCACACGACTTCCATTACCCACTAGTATACATGCTACATGCATTTTTTTTTTTTTTTTTTTTTTTTTGAGATATGTAATATGATTAGAAGACATTAAATTGACCTAACGAAGTAGAAACCTAAAATTTTTTCGGTATCAGAAATTTAATACTCGTGTAAAGACATATACAACAAGTTTACATAGCAAGTTAAAAAAAAAGTGTGTGCGTGCGTGTGTGTGTGTGGGGGGGGGGGGGGGTAGGTACACAGTTATTTTTAAAACACCAATTTCCAAGATCTAAAATTAGCCTGCCTAAGCAGGATGGCTGTAAATTTCCCTGCAATAGCCACATAATACATGAAAAAGGATATTTAAAATTGATTTATGCAACAATTTTCAAGAAAATCGCTAGAGCCGTTTTTGAGATACCAACTTTTACCAAAACTTGGCATACTCAATTATTGACCGGAAAACAATAATTACATACAAAAGCGATATTTAAAAGGGAGTTGATACGGCGAGTTTGAAAAAAAAAAAAAAATCCGTACATCTGCTTTTAAGGGAACACACTTTGAAGACCTGAAATTGAATATTTATATAGAACACCTATCAATTTTCCTGAACTAACCAGTTATGTTATTCGAAAGGACAGCTAATAGAGTACTCTGTTAGGTGTCAATATAGCAATTTTGAAAAATATCGTTAGAGCCGTTTTTGAGATACGGATTTACTTCCGCTTTCCGATGACTCACTTCCGGTTTTCCAATTTTTACTAAAATTTGGGAATTCATCTCCTGTCTCAGTTCTGAAGTTTCGTAGTTTTATCTTTATTAGTTTAGGAGATATGATAGCCAGAAGATTCCACACATACGTGCCCACTTACATACACACACATACTGATCAATTGCCAAAAACTACTTTTTTGGACTCAGGAGGCCTTGAAACGTTTAAATCAGGTGAAAACTCGATATTGAATTTTTTGGACCGGATACAATACTTCCATTACCTACGGTAGTAGGGTAGTGGTAGTAATAACTCTCATTATATACATTTATACTACATTTTGTCCTATACTGTCATGTTAAAAATTTAGAAAAAATGGGATCACAGCGCCACCAGTTGAGCGATTGATCTTCAAATCTAATCAGCGCTAGTTTATGTCAGGGTCCAACTAAATACAAAGTTCAGTCAAAATTTGTTCATTGGTTCGGAAGATACAGACGCTACAAAATTTATATTACACACACACACACACGCACAATCAGAGACAGACAGACATTTTCTATAAACAGTCGAATCGTATTTCGGACTTCCCAAAACGTGTAAATCCATCGAAAACTGGAGTTGAAAAATATTCACGAATCCAATACTTTCTCTATATATACATATAGAAGTAAGTAAAGATTAAACAAACAATATATTTAGTTGGAACTTCACCTGAAAGGTCCAACTAAAAAGATCTCTTTTATGGGAAGGAACAAAAATAAATTGTGTCGAATTTCAAAATGCTCCATGCTGTTTCCTAGTTAGTTTAGAACTCCGTCTTTTTGTACTATAAATCTTTTGTTTGTAATTGAACACGTCTCTCACTGATTTTTTTATATCTTAATTACAGTATGGGTTACAAATAAAACTAGTATGTTGTGGCCACCACATGACTTTCTTCTATATTTTTCTATACAAATTCCCTCAGTAAAAATAATTTATTAAAATTATTATTTAAAAAAAATATCTTGCATGATAATGCAGACGATTTCCATATTAGAGAAGTAGTATAACACTAAATACCCATTTTATTGTCAATATTACATTTATAGAAAGAAAAAAGAAAAAAAAAAATTCTTTTTTTGTTAAAAATGAAAAAAAATCGATAACTTCATTTTAAATTATCGCAGATCTATGGTTGAACCATTCGTTTTAAAGGTACTGGCGAGCTCTTTTGAAAGATACCCATCATGAAAATTTACTCCCTACGAGGGGTGACTCCCCCCCCCCCCCAGGGGGGAGGCGAGGCTCCTGAACATACAAAAAAAATTTCCCAGTTGACTATCTCTATTATAAATAATTCTGGTAAATTTCATAATGATTATTAAAAATTAATTCTTTTTATGCACATTTATACAAAATTTTGTCCTATACCACCATGTTAAAAATTTAGAAAAAGCGGGATGGCAACGCAACCTGTAAGACAATTTTTACCAAAAGTAGATAGGCACTAATTTATGTCAAGGTGCAACTACATAAAAATTTGTTTGAAATTCTGTGCAGTAGTTCCTGAGATACAGTTTCCACAAAATTTTGTCGTCAAATCGTGTTCTACAGCTCTCAAAACATGTAAATCCATCAAAAACCCGAGGTTGAAAATTCTTACGAATCCAATACTTTCTTCTATTGAATACAGAAGAAAGTAAAAAGTTTAAAACTTGAAATCTTCCTGAATTTTTTCTAAAGCGACTAAATTTGAGAGTTTGTAATAAACGTAACAAATTCTTGATTTCAAAGTGCCAGTTTTGTGACACTGATTATCAATTCATACTAATTTTTAAGAGGATCGGAGGAAAACAAATTAGCATGGAGCATTATAAGTAACTAATTATTCCCGAAATTAGGAACCCAAGAAAAACTAGTATGTTGTGGCCTCCACAAGACTTTCTTCTATATTTTCCTGAACAAATTCACTAAGTGCGAATAATTTATTAAAACTATTTTTTATTGCAATTACAGTAGAACTTGGATAATTCGAAGCTGAAGGGACCAGAACAAAATTCGAATTATCCAAAACTTCGAATTGCATATACTATTTTGTCAAAAAGAATAGATAAATAAATAAAACTCTACGATCAAAGATTTAACACATAAACTTTATACCTAAGAATACTGCCACCCCCCCCCCCTTCCCATTAAATCAATATTTTTTTACGAGCTTAATTATTCAACACTTTTTAAAAAATAGTCAGATAGTTTCGATTGCTTCTTTAAGTACAATTTTTGTGTCATAGCATATGACTTCAACCTATCAATTGATACAAAAGCAGAATCTTCTAGTCGGTAACAAAAGTATCCGAACACTAGCAAAAATTTCTATATAAAAAAAGTAGAGTTAATACTGTGTTGTTAAATAAATCCTTGTCGAATCATGTTCTTAGACTCTCAACTGTACATTAGACATGACTTTCAATTAAAAAAGACCTCGAAGTTCATGTATATGGACTATATCTTCTTCTGATGCACTAGGTAGGAAATACTCTTGTATTTCCTCATCCTTCTTTTGAAAGACTGTTAAAAAAAAAAAAAAAAAAAAAAAAAAAAATGCACTTTAGCTAAGAAAAATCCCGTGAACAAATTTTACTGTAACATTTTAAAGGTAATCGTATGAAAAATTCGAATTATCCAAAATAGAATTCGAATTATCCATGAATTTTTAACATTATTTTAATACAAAATTCAAGGGACCGAGTAAAAAATTCGAATTAAACAAGTTCGAATTATTCAAGTTTCACTGTATTTAACATGATGAATGCCAATGTATTTCATCTTAGGGAAATCTAACACTAAATATCCAAAGCAAGACAGTTTTATCGTCTATAAATAGCATCTTAAAAAATGCGTTTTTATAATGATTATCTCACAAATCAAATTTCGTACAGTTATATGCCCTAGACGTTGAGATATAGCCATCCCGTTATCGAAGAAATTTGTAGTATAGCAGCGCCACCTATTGGCCGATAAGCATCCAAATTGAGTCAGCGTATTATCTCATAATGGCCTTCTCACATATAAAATTTTGTTTGATGATACGCAATATAACCTGAGATAGAGTCTTCCTTTAAATTGTGAAAATATCTGTGTAGCAGCGTCACCCGTTGAGCGGTTTGCACCAAATGTTGACAGGCATTAATTTATGTTAAGGTGCATCAACATACAAATTTATATGTAACTCTGTGCAGTAGTTCCTAAGATGTAGCCTTTCCTTAAGTTGCGGAAATCGCTGTATAGTAGCACCACCTGTTGGCCAATAAGCATTCAAATTGAATCAGCATAATATCTCATAATGGTCTTCTCACATATCAAGTTTTGTTTGATTATACGCAATAGAACCTGAGATATAGTCCCCCTTAAATTGTGGAAATCGATGTATAGCAGCTTCACCTGTTGAGTGGTTGACACCAAAAGTTGATAGGTACTAATTTAGGTCAAGGTGCATCAACAAATAAATTTATATGCAATTTTGAGCTGTAGTTCCGGAGATACAGCTGCAACAAAATTTTTGTCACACACACACACAGAGAGAAAGACAGACATTTTCTAAAAATGATCAAATCGTGTTCTAAACCTCTCAAAACGTGCAAATACATCCAAAATCGGAAGTCAAAAATTTTTACGAATCCAATGCTTTCTTCTATTGAATATAGAAGAAAGTAATAATTTAAAGTTCAAAATGTTGTGAAACTAGTATGTTGTGGTCAATATTAAAAAAAAAAAAAAAAAAAAGACAATTTTTTTTTTTCTGTTTTTTTTTAAGTTAAAAAAAATTGATAACTTTGTTTTAAATTATCACAGATTTATAGTTCAACCATTCGTTTTAAAGGTATGGACAAGAACTTTCGAAAGATACCCATCTTGAAAATTTACCCCCCAGGGGGGGGGGGGGAAGCGATGCCCCCACATGCACAAAATTTTTTTCCTGGTTAACTACTACTATTATCAATAATTCACATTAATTTTACAATCACAAGTTAAAAATAACTCATTTTGTACATTTATACGGAATTTTGTCCTATAGTGCCATGTTAAAAATTTATAAAAATGCAATCACAGCGCCACCTGTTGAGCGATTAATCCCCAAATCTAATCAGCACCAGTTTATGTCAGGGTGCAACAAAATACCAAGTTTGGTTAAATTTCATTCATTGGTTCGTAAGATACAGCGTCCACAAAAATCGTGATACACACAGACAGACAGACAGACATTTTCTAAAAACTATCAATTCGTGTTCAGGACATCCCAAAACGTGTTAATCCATCAAAAAAGGAGGTCAAAAACTTTCACGACTCCAATACTTTCTCTATATTACATATAGAAGAAAGTAAAAATAACTAGTATGTTGTGGCCACCACAAGACTTTCTTCTATATTTACCTATACATATTCAATCAGTAACTAGTATGTTGTGGCTACCACAAGACTTTCTTCTATATTTTCCTATACATATTCAATCAGTAACAATATTAAAAAAAAAAAAAAAAGATTTTTTTTTTTCCTTTTTTTTTTTTTTTTTTTTTGTGAAAATTAATACATATTCAATCACTAACAATAATTAAAAAAAAAAAAAAAAAATCGAATTTTTTTCTAAGTTTTTTTTTTTTTTTTTTTTTTTTTTTTGTTAAAAGTAAAAAAAATCGATAACTTTGTTTTAAATTATCACAGATTTATGGTTCAACCATTCGTTTTAAAGGTATTGACGAGATCTTTCGAATGATACCCATCTTCAAAATTTAACCCCCCCGGGGGGAACCGATGCCCCCCCATGCACAATTTTTTTTCCTAGTTAACTACTACTATCATCAATAATTCAAATTAATTTTACAATCACAAGTTTAAAATAACTCTCATTATGCCCATTTATACGGAATTTTGTCCTATGCTGCCATGTTAAAAATTTGCATAAAATGCGATTACAGCGCCACCTGTTGAGCTATTGATCCCCAAATCTAATGGGCACCAGTTCATGTCAGGGTGCAACTAAATACCAAGTTCGGTTAAATTTCATTCATATGTTCGTGAGATACAGCGTCCACAAAAAAATGATACAGACACACACACAGACAGACAGACAGACAGACAGACAGACGCACAGACAGACATTTTCTAAAAACTATCAATTCGTGTTCAGGACATCCCGAAACGTGTAGATCCGTCAAAAAACGGAGGTCGAAAATTTTCGCGAATCCAATACTTTCTCTATATTACATATAGAAGAAAGTAACAATATTTAAAAAAAAAAAAAAAAAAAAAAAGTACGATTTTTTTTTTCTAAGTTTTTTTTTTTTTTTTTTGTTAAAAGTGAAAAAAATCGATAACTTTGTTTTAAATTATCACAGATTTATAGTTCAACCATTCGTTTTAAAGGTATTGACGAGACCTTTCGAAAGATACCCATCTTGAAAATATATCCCCCCCGGGGGGGTACTTCCACCCCAGGGGGGGAAGCGATGCCCCCCCCATGCAGAAAATGTTTTTCCTAGTTACATACTACTATTATCAATAATTCATATTAATTTTACAATCACAAGTTTAAAACAACTCTAATTATGCACATTTATACGAATTTTTGTCCTATGCTGCCGTGTTAAAAATTTAGATAAAATGCTATCACAGCGCCACCTGTTGAGCTATTGATCCCCAAACATAATCAGCACCAGTTTATGTCGGGGACCAACTAAATACCAAGTTTGGTTAAATTTCGTTTAAAAAAAAAAAAAAAAAAAAAAAAAAAAAAAAATTGCGATATTTTTCTAAGTTTTTTTTTTGTTAAAAGTAAAAAAAATCTGGAGTGACTCCACTCGACTTTCCGAACATTGAGTAATTAACAGTTTTGTAGATAAAGTAAAGAAAGAGGAGTTGTTAAACAAACAAAAGAGAGAAAACCATAAGAGAGTGTTTGAGTATTTTTCTCCATCTATTACACGATGTTTTATTTAACGCTACTGAACTTTGAGCCCATAGATCATAACGATAAAGAATTTTTCGTTGTGTCCCTGTAAAAACCTATAAATGCTAAATTCACCAAAATGCTTATAGTTAGTGCAACAGTGATTTATAATGCTCATATAAATTTTCAGCTCAATTCAATAAGGCGTTTAGATGCTATCGTACTTTTAAAAATTTAGTCCCATAGGCCATAATGATAAAGAATTTTTCTTTGTGTCCCTGTAAAAAAACTGTAAGTGCTAGATTCACCAAAGTCTATACAGTTAGTTCAACTATGATCTTTAACATGTGTACAAATTTTTTGTTCAGATTAATAAGGCGTTTAGACGCTATCACACTTTTAAAAATTTGGCCCCATAGGCATAATGATAAAAAAATTTTCTTTGTGTCCCTGTAAAAAAACTATAAGTGCTAGATTCTCCAAAATCTATACAGATTGAGTATTTGTGACCTATAATATGTGTATAAATTTTTTGCTCAATTGAATAAGGCGTTTAGATGCTATCGCACTTTTAAGATTTTGCTCCCATAGGCCATAATGATAAAGAATTTTTCTTTGTGTCCCTGTAAAAAAACTATAAGTGCTAGATTCACCAAAATCTATATAGTTCGTACTATGGTGACTTACAATATGCGTACCAACTTTCAGGTTAATCGAACAAAGCGTTTAGACGCTAGCGTGTTCACTCACAGACATACACACATACACACATACACACATACACACACACATACATACATCATCGTAAAAATAGTGAAAACGGACTCAGGGGACCTCAAAACGTATAGAAACATAAAAATCTCGAATTCGGATTTTTGACATGATTACAATACTTTCCTCACTATAGTGTTCGGAAAGTAAAAATCGATAACTGGTTTAAATTATCGTTCAACCATTCGTTTTAAAAGTATTGACGAGATCTTTCGAAAGATACCCATCTTGAAACTTTGTCCCCCCGGGTGGGAACTTCCCCCCCCCCCCGGTGTGGGGGGGGGAACCGATGCCCCCACATGCACAAAACAAAGTTAACTATTACTATTATCAACGAGACCTTTCGAAAGATACCCATCTTGAAAATTTACTTCCCCGGGGGGGGGGGGGATTTTCGCCCCCGGGGGGGGGAACCGATGCCCCCCCATGCACAAAATTTTTTTCCTAGCTAACTACTACTATTATCAATAATTCATATTAATTTTACAATCACAAGTGTAAAATAACTCTCTTTATGCCCATTTATACGGAATTTTGTCCTATGCTGCCATGTTAAAAATTTGCATAAAATGCGATCACAACGCCACCTATTGAGCGATTGATCCCAAAATCTAATCAGCACCAGTTTATGTCAGGGTGCAACTAAACAAATAATGTTTGAGATGCTGTAGAGTATTATTTTTAAAATATTACGTAGCTTAGTACGTACCAAAATAACTATCCAGATATTTTTAATTGAATCGATTTCGATAATTTTCATCAACCCTTGTCCCTTTAAATAATAAGAACCGGAAAAATTATCAAATAAGAAATGGAACGACAATAAATTGCTGCGGTATAAGAAACATAACCTACTTCCGTATCAAGATGACAAAAACACCTGTAGCTAGGTGATTTCGTCATTTTAGTAAATGTCTGTTTTTTATTCTGTTTTATTGTCGAAGAACCGGAAAAAATTAGTCATCGAAGTAAAAGCAAAAACATCTATTTCCTGAAATCGATAAATTCGATATTCTGTTATCGATAATTCGGATATGAGATCATTAAAACAGAAAGAAACAGTACTTGACTTTTTATTGATCCATGTCGTATTATAGTTCGTTCTTGATTCTTATTTTGACGGTGGAAAATAATTATATTCTTTTTTAATTATGGGACATATTTAATGATTTAGCGATGAAATAATACTTTTATGATTGGTCAGATACCAAGCCTATTTCAATAAGAATATACATTATTCTTTAAAATCTAGGTATTTAAAATAATCTGGTGTCACTCACACGACATTCTCTTACCCTGCATTGCAGTATTACAATGGCCCCAGTTAAAAACAAGTTTAAACTAGTATGTTCTGGCCACCACATGACTTTCTTCCATGATATGGCAGCAGACTATTTCCATATTAGAGAAGTAGTATAACACTACATATCCAAAAAAATTCAATTTTATTGTCAATATTACATTAAAATATATATATATATATATCTTTTTTTTTTTGTTAAAAATGAAAAAATCGATAACTTTATTTTAAATTATCGCAGATCGTTGGTTCAACCATTCGTTTTAAAGGTATCGGCGAGCTCTTTTGAAAGATACCCATTATGAAAATTTACTCCCCTCGATAGGGGACTTCCCCATCAGAGGGGGTATCGAGGCTCCTACACATACAAAAAAAATTTCCCAGTTGACTATCTCTATTATAAATAATTCTTGTAATGATTACTAAATGATTCATAATGATTACTAAAAAATAATTCTCTTTATGCACATTTATACAAAATGTTGTCCTATATCACCATGTTAAAAATTTAGAAAAATTGGGATGGCAACGCAACCTGTAAGACAATTTTTACCAAAAGTTGATATGTACTAATTTATGTCAAGGTGCAACTACATACCAATTTGTATGAAATTCTGTGCAGTAGTTCCTGAGATACAGTTGCCACAAAATTTTGTCACACGCACACAGACTGACAGACAGACAGATATTTTCTAAAAATGGTCAAATCGTGTTCTACAGCTCTCAAAACGTTAAATCCATCAAAAACCCGAGGTCGAAAATTTTTACGAATCCAATATTTTCTTCTATTGAATATAGAAGAAAGTATTGGGTTTAGAAAGTATTGGGCTACTGTCCCCTTAACTCGCCGTTTAAATAATCTGAAGTATCTACATAAAAAAAAAAAAAAAAAAGTCTGTTGTTAAATTTATAATTTTATTCCGAATTAATCAGACAACTGTCATTTAACCCTTAACAATCTTGATCAAAGTTTTCAAGTATCAACTCCATATGAAATTCAAAATATCTTATGTGATTGCCTGCAGTTACTTGTTTCTGGGTTATACTGATAACAGCCATACATATAGACCAACCGCTAAAAATTTGATTTTCGTATTCAGGAACCCTTAAAATACGATATTATACAAAAAACTAGAGTTGAATTTTGAACTCCAAAAAATACTTTTGTACACAGTATGAGAAGTGAATTCTCATTTCTTAGTAGATTCTTTGACATGGAAAAAATGTAGTAAAGCGCTTTATCAATTACATTTAATTTGAAAAAAAAAAAAAAAAAAGCAACGGAATTACATCGAGTGCTGCTTTTTTTTTTTTTTTTTTTTTTTTTTTTTTTTCTTCGACTGTACATAAGGTGTTTAAACAAATCGATTCATAAATACCTTCTTATTTTAATTTCAAATTTACAAGTGGCTGGTAGCTGAAAACAAGATAGCGGGTCAAATTGGTAAACAAACACATCAAACGTATGATAATGTTCGTTTACCAACTGATGGTCCAAGAATTCAGGTGGCACTGGTAATATGTGACCCAATATATATGTCTGTCAAATGCGTCATATCATTGAAGAGACAAAAACGCACTGACTAACTGTTCGCGCAACCTGAAAACACTGTCAGGCGGTGCAAATTTCTTGTTAGTCTAAATTTGTGGGCAGCTGAAATAAATCACATCAAACTATTGGAAATTACGTCATTTTGTTGGAATCATAGAGACAATTAACCAATTGATGAATATTAACTTTGCAAATTATATCAAATAAATTTGAATGTCTGCTAACATACGCATTTGAGACATTTGCTTGAACTTAGGGAAATTTTTCTAAAAATTTCCATGAAGTTTGGCCTTTAGCACTAAATTAAATTCTGAAAAAGACAATTTTTAATTATTTTTTTTTTCTTTTGCTTGCATTTGAAAATGGAAATTTTTTTGATCGATAATTGAAGAAAATATCATAGAAAAGCAAATAATCAATATCTTATGCCACTTGGGGAAAAAAAGGAAAAAAAAAAAATCTAAAAATCCCACGAAACCATGTCCTACAAAAAAGAAGTCTGTGAAGTTCTTTACTGAAAAACAAAATCTTCAGATGTATTCTTTTATTTATTTTTTATTTTTTTTCGTATATTTTTCTTTTCTTTATTTGTTAAACTTCAGATTCAGAAAAACGAAGAAAAAACACAGAAAAGGGATGGGAGAAGTTTAGATGACAGTTTGACAATTAGCGAGGATATGTTAGAGTTTTTTTTTTTTTTTCCTCTCCATTAGTGACAGAGTTGCTGTTATTTTCATTTCTTGAAAAAAAGTTTCAGAAAAAATCACAGACGTTTACATTTTTTTTTTTTTTTTTTTTTTTAGTCTCTTAACTTTCTTAATTTGTTGACTGACAGAGAAGCAAATATTGTCAAACATTATGTTTCCCAAAAGATTCAATCGCATGGTAATTTATTACTCTCCGAACACTATAGTGATGAAAGTATTGTAATCATGTGAAAAATCCGAATTCGAGATTTTGATGTTTCTATACGTTTCGAGGTGCCCTGAGTCCGTTTTCACTATTTTTGCGATGATGTATGTATGTGTCTGTGTGTGTATGTATGTGTGTATGTCTGTGAGTGAACACGCTAGCGTCTAAACGTTGTGTTAGAATAATATGAAAATTGGTACGTATATTGTAAGTCACCATAGTACGAACCCTATTGATTTTGGTGAATCTAGCACTTATAGGTTTTTTACAGGGACACAAAAAAAAATTCTTTATCATTATGGCCTATGGGACCAAAATCTTAAACGTGCGATAGCATCTAAACGCCTTATTCAATTGAGCAAAAAATGTATACACATATAAAAGATCACAGATACTCAATCTGTATAAATTTTGGAGAATCTAGCACTTATGGTATTTTTACTGGGACACAAAGAAAAATTCTTTATCATTATGGCCTATGGGGCGAAATTTTTAAAATTGTGATAACGCCTTATAAACAGAGCAAAAAATTTGTACACATGTTAAAGTGTCATAGATACACCAACTGTATAGATTTTGGTTGATTTAGCACTTACAGTTTTTTTTACAGGGACACAAAGAAAAATTCTTTATCATTATGATCTATGTGCTCAAAGTTCAGTAGCGTTAAACAAAACATCGAGTAAATATATGGAGAAAAATACTCAAACACTCTATTATGGTTTTCTCTCTTGTTTGTTTAACAACTCCTGTTTCTTTACTTTATCTACAAAACTGCTAATTACTCGATGCTCGGAAAGTCGAGTGGAGTCACTCCAGACATTTTGTTACTAGTCTTTACCGCGCAGAATATCTGTGTAATAGTACCTACATAACTAACATAATGTTCAGTATTTGCATTATAATCCCAATTTTAGGAAAGAATTTTTCCGATGCTAAGTTAAAAACTCTTAGAATTAAACTATTGTTATATGGAAAATCAATTATTTCGTAAGATTTAATGGAAATAAATTACCATTCCATAGTTAACAAATATATCTACAAAATAAATGAAGAAATAAGCTGGTTGGCATAGGTGGACTCTGTTCAGTTCCCCACCATATACATGTTCTCATAAATATCTAGTGCGAGACGTATTATAATCATGTTAAGAGTAATGAATTTGACCAAAGCTTGACACAGTGACAGAGTGAAATCCCCGCCTAATAGGCTATCCACCGTTCACGTCCATATATTTATCTTATTCTAATCTATTAATTTATTTTATCAGGGTCAATTCCGTTGTTTAGTTTTCATGCTACTATTTCCAATGAAATAATCCTCAAAATTCCTATTTATATGATAAATTTTCAATTTCGCTATGTTGATAAAATCTTAAATTACGAATAATATACGAAATTTTCCTATAAGAATATTTGTAGTCAATCATGTTCAAACAAGTATCTTAAATATTATTTTGAAGTTGTCTGATATATTTATGATCCTCAAAATGCACGTTTATGCTCAATTTTGCTCAATTTTTTCTCAGTGTGTGTACGTGTGTGAGTGAACATGATAGCGTCTAAGCATTTTATTCGAATGAGCTGTAAGTTGGTATGTTTGTTATAAGTTAACGTAGCGCGAACCTTATTGATTTTGGTAAATCTAACACTTAATAGTTTTTTTTTTTTTTCAGGGACACGAAAATTTCTTTATCATTATGACCTATGAACACGAATTATTTGAAGTGTGATAGTGTCTAAATGTTTTATTCGACTGAGCTGAAAATTTATATACATACAGTAGGTCACCATCGCACGAATTGTATAGTTTTTGGTGAATCTAGCACTCAGAGTTTTTTACAAAGACACAAAGAATTTTTTTTTCTTATCATTATGGCCTGTGAGCTCAAATTATTTAAAGTGCGACAGAGTCTATAAATTTAATTCGATTGAGCTGAACATTTTTATAGATGTTATAAGTCGCCGTCGCACGAACTGTATATACACATTGAGAAAAAAAATATATACCGCCTTCATCTAGAATGAATAAGTGACCACTTTCTAAATCCCTAAACACTAGAAATATAGATTTCCGAGCTATGCGCATAAGGCACGCCAATAAACGTAATAGACGAAATGATTGAAAATTTCTGGACTACACATTTCTAGCTGGTGAAACAATATTCTGAATATTCTGAATCTTTTGTATGGCGATAAAGTCTCGCTTGGTTATCTGGAATTGGGTCATAAACCAAGATTATAGTTGCTGAAACCCACTTCCTGTTTATGCATTTATTTAGAGATATTTTCAAATAGATTTGACCTCGATAATGTAGACAAACTCTCTAGAATTCTAATAGTGGTTTCTAGAACTCGCTTTCAATGGGGACTAGAATTTATAAGGATGACATTGAACTATTTTTTCTAGAGCCAAAATTTAGATTCTATTCTCAGTGTATTATAGAGATTCTAGCACGTATAGAATTTTACAGGGAGACAACGAAACATTCTTTATCATTATAACCTATGGGCTCAAATTATTTGAAATATGATCAGGTTAAATTAAACAGCATACTATATGGAGAGAATAAATCAAAGTCTTTATTATAATTTTCTCTTTTAGCTATTTAACAACTTCTCTTCCTTTAATATATTTAAACAAACCTTAAATTACTTAATGTTCGAAAAATTGAGTGAAGTTACTCCAAATATATATATTTTTACTTTCTTCTATATTCAATGAATTGGATATTCTAGATATTCTAGAATAGGAATTCTAGAAGAAAGAATTGGATTCGTAAAAATTTTTGACCTCGGGTTTTTGACGGATTTACACGTTCTGAGAGCTGTAGAACACGATTTGGCCATTTTTAGAACATGTTTGTCTGTCTCTCTCTCTCTCTCTCTCTCTCTCTCTCTGTGTGTGTGTGTGACAGAATTTTGTGGCGACTGTATCTCAGGTACTACTGCACAGAATTTCGTACAAATTGGTATGTAGCTACACATTGACATAAATTAGTGCCTACCAACTTTTGGTAAAAATTGTCCAACAGCTTGCATTGCCATCCAGCTTTTTCTAAATTTTTAACATGGTGGTACAAGATAAAATTTCGTATAAATGTGCATAAAGAGAATTATTTTTTAATAATCGTTAGGAAATTTAAAAGAATTATTTGTAATAGAGATAGTAAACTTTGAAAAACAAATTGTGTATATCGGAGCCTCGCCTTTTCCCCTTGGGGGTGGGGGGATTTCCCCGTCGAGGGGAGTAAATTTTCATGATGGGTATCTTGCTCGCATATACCTTTAAATTGAATGGTTAAACGATCTGCGATAATTTAAAATAAAGCTATAATTTTTTTTCATTTTTAACAAAAAAAAAAGAAATATTTTTTTTTTATGTATAATTGAGAATAAATTCAACTTTTTTTTTTCTTTTTTCATATATTTAATGTTATACTACTTTTTTAATATGGAAATCGTCTGCATTATCATGGAAGATATTTTTTTTAAATAATTATTTTAATAAATTATTTTTACTGAGTGAATTTGTATTGGAAAATATAAAAGAAAGTCATGTGGTGGTCACAACATACTAGTTTTAATTGTTCTGAATAAAAGCACTTTATTTTGTGCTTATGCAGTTTACAGACGGGCTACTCAAAATAAGTGAAATATGTTTTTTCTACTAGATGATAACTCATTGCAGTACTGAACTAAATTATATCGCGTACCAGAAAACAAACAATCAATAGAACAGTTCTTACCTTCACAACAAGTTTAAATATTAAGGATTAGCTGTTAATAGAAAACATATAATAAAATGCATGGTAAAGTGTAGAGGAAAAATCAGAATATCTTCGTGTAAAAAAGTCAATCTTAAGACAATTATTCAATATGTTCGGCAGTTCCCGTTCCTTCGTCTGTTGAATCTGGATTACATTTGCATCTCAGTCATTGTGTATATGTTTTCTGTTTGTTATGATCAATAGCATTCTATTCATTATAAAGATATTTTTAATAAAACATTTTTTACTCTGATTCAGCAACTTCATATAAACTTCAAAATACGACACCAAAATTGACTGGTTTTATTTTATATCATTTTTTAGTTACACTGATCACACAGATCAACTAAAAATTTGATTTATTCAGGGAAACTTAAAACCAGTAATTATACTTAAAGAAAATAATAATAATAATAATAATAGTGAAATAAACAGCGCTGGACATTTACCTCAAACTAGTTGGCAAGGTGGACTCTGCTCAGTTCCCCATCATATGCATGTTCTCATACATTTCTAGTACCGAACATATTATATTCAAGTTAAGAGATATTAATTTGACCAAACGCTTGACACACTAACAGAACGAAATCCCCGCATAATACGCTACCCACCGTACAGTTCGATATATTTTTCTTATTCTAATCTATTGATTTATTTTATTGGGGTCAATTTCGTAGTTTAGTTTTCATACTACTATTTCCAATGCAACAATCCTCAAAATGCATATTTATGTGGAATATCGTCTCATTTTGCTATATTGATAAAATCTTAAATTTCAAATAACTTACGAAATTTTCCTATTAGAATATTTGTAATCAATCCTGTTCAAACAAGTATCATAAATATTATTTTGAAGTTGTCTGATATATTTATGGTCCTCAAAATGGACATTTCTGCTCATTTTTGCCCTATTCTGCCTTGTTAAGTAAATCGTAAATTCCAAACAACTTACGAAATTTTTAAATTAAAAAGTTCATAATCGGGTATGTTCATGCCAGTATCTTAAAAGATATTTTAAAAGTATTCTGACATCTTAACGACGAAAATATCCCTCAAAGTGGACATTTATGTCAAATTTTACCCTATTCCACCATGTTAAGTAAATCGTAAATTTCCAGTGACTTACGAAATTTTTAAATTCGGAAATTCATAGTCAAGGATGTTTATACTAGCATCTTATATAATATTTTAAAAGTAATCTGACATTTTTACGATGAAAATATTCCTCAAAAGGGACATTTAAGCAAAATTTTACTGTATTCTGCCATGTTAAGAAATTCGTAAATTTCGAGTAATTTACGAAATTTTCAAAGTAGCATATTCCTGATTAATGATGTTCATCCCAGCATCAAAACTAATACTTAAAAGCTGTTCTTTCATCTTTAAGATAAAAATATTTGTTTTCATGCACGTTTAAGTAAATTTTTTCCCTATTCTCCCATGTTATGAAAATCGTAAATTTCGAATAACTACTGAAATTTTTTAATTAGAATGTTGCAAATGAATAGGGTTCTTGCCAGTGTCATAACTAATACTTTAAAACTGGTCCGACCTCTCTTCGATCATTTGTTCGTGTGGTATCGTGTACACAGACTAACAAACTAACTAACGGACTTACGGACTAAATGACTAACAAACTAACAGACACCCTACAGACAGACACCATACACACAGAAAAATAAGTTGGTCACAGTGACCTGACAAAATGCTCAACTGACAATACAGAATTGACTAACCAAAATTGCTGACTAGCCAAAAAGTGTACTTGCTGAACTAGTCACCAAATCTGAAAAGTGTACCTGTTGAACTAGTCTCAAAAACTAAAAAGTGTACTTGCTGAACTAGTCACCAAAACTGAAAAGTGTACTTGCTGAACTAGTCACCAAAACTGAAAAGTGTACTGGCTGAACTAGTCACCAAAACTGAAAAGTGTACTGGCTGAACTAGTCACCAAAACTGAAAAGTGTACTAGCTGAACTAGTCTCCAAAACTGAAAAGTGCACTTGCTGAACTAGTCAAAAAACTGAAAAGTGTACTTGCTGAACTAGTCACCAAAACACTATTCCAGACTAGGAAGGTTAATATTATCAGACAAAGAAGGCTAGTCGACAATCATAATTATCTGACCAGGAAGGTTAGTCAACAACCGCAGTTGCCAGACAAGGCAAGTTAGTCATATTTTACACTTGATTAAGAAAGTTAGTCAACAGATCCCAGGTATACTTCTATTACCAGACTACCGTAGGTAATGGAAATATTGTATTCGATCTAAAAATTCAAATTCGAGTTTTCACTTGATTTACACGTTTTAAGGTCTCCTGAGTCCAAAACAGTAGTTTTTGGCAATTGGTCAGTGGTGTATGTATGTGTGAAATTTTCTGGTTGCATATCTGGTGATCATATCTCCTAAACTAATAAAGATAGAACTACGAAACTTCAGAATTGAGGCAGGTTTGGTGTACAGATGAATTTTCTAAATTTTGGTGAAAATTGGAAATCCGGAAGTGAGACATCGGAAACCGGAATTGGGAACGTAAGTCAGTATCTCAAAAATGCCTCCAACGATTTTCTTCAAAGTTGCCATATAAACACTCTATTAGATGTCCTTTCGAATGATATAGTTGGTTAGTTCAGGAAAATTGATAGGCGCCCTATATAAATAGCTTAATTTCAGGTCTCCTTTAAAAACGGCTGTACTGAATATCTTCAAACTCGCCATATTCAATCTCTTTTATATATGCTTTTGTATGTAATTATTGTTTTGCAGTCAACAACGGAGTATGCTAAGTTTTGGTAAAAGTTGGTATCTCTAAAACGGCTCCAACGATTTTTTTGAAAATTGTTACATAAATCCATTTTAGATATTCTTTCTCATGTATTACATGGTTATTACAGGAAAAATGACAGTCATCCTGATTAGGTAGGTCAGTTTTAGATCTCGGAAATTGGTGTTTGAAAAAATAACTCTATTATTTTTTAACTCGCTATGTAAATTCTGTTTTACACACACACACATACATATATATATTAGCTTTCTCCTACAGGAAATTTCTTTTGTGTATACTTCGCTAGGTCAATTTTATGTCTTCGCTGACCACATTATTTCTAAAACATGCATATAATACGTGTAATAGTGGGTAGTGGAAGTCTTGTGGTTGTTTCACACCAGATTTTTTTTTTAGATAAAGTGATCACAAGATATAAAAGTGACTTAAAGAAGTAGAAACCTAAAATTTTTCCAGTAAGAAAAATTTTATACACATGTAGAGACATATGAAACGAAGCTTACATATAGCGAGGTTAAATATATATATATATATATATAGTAGTATATATATATATAGGTAGTTATTTTTTTGAAACACCAATTTCCGAGATTTAAAACTGGCCTACCTAAGCAAGATGACTGTTAATTTTCCTGTAATAACCACGTAATGCATGAGAAAGGATATCTAAAATTGATTTATATGTAACAATTTTCAAGAAAATCGTTAGAGCCGTTTTTTAGATAACAACTTTTATCAAAACGCAATTATTGACTGGCAAACAATAATTACATACAAAAGGATATTTAAAAGGGAGTTAATATGGCGAGTTTCAAAAAATTCCGTGCAGCCGTTTTTAAAGGAATGCGCTTGCGAGACCTGAAATTGAGCTATTTATACTCCTTTCAATTATCCTAAGCCAACTATATCATTCGAAAGGACATCTAATAGCATGTTTATATAGCAAATTTGAAGAAAATCGATAGAGCCGTTTTTGAAATACGGATTTACGGTCCCACTTCTGGTTTCCGATGTCCCACTTCCGGTTTTTCAATTTTTACCAACATTTGGAAAATTCATCTGTACACCAGACCTGTCTCGATTCTGAAGTTTTGTAGTTCTATCTTTATTAGTTTCGGAGATATGATAGCCAGAAGATTCCACACATATACACACACACTGACCAATTGCCAAAAACCACATTTTTGGACTCAGGGGACCGTAAAACGTGTAAATCAGGTGAAATATCGATATCGAATTTTTGGACCGAATACAATACTTCCATTACCTATGGTAGTAGGGTGATGAAAGTAAAACCCCCCTAAAATTTAGGTATATTTTGAGATAATTAAAATCAGTATTGTAATTTTTACACATACATTTAATAAATCTCATTTCATTATTATATTTATTCTCTGCTTATTTTCCGTCTATATATTTTACAAGAAAATTGTTCAATTTTACATTTTTCTTGTAAGTTCCTAAAAATAGTAAATTTTTAACAAAAAACAGTAGGCCAGTAGAAATAACCAAAAAACAGTAGTCTATTGGTAAACACAGTAGAGTTGGCAAGTATGCAGATTAATAAAAAATTTAATTGGTTAAAATCCTTCATATTTTATGAGGAATAAGAGGTTCATATTTGTCTGCAGAGGTTTTTGCAAAAGTAGTCTTAACCTCTTTACTTTTGTAATTGTTTAATCCCCCACCCCCCCTTTTAAGGTGTTCAACCTTGAAAAAACATTTAAAAACTTTTCTGAAAAATATTACTTGAACATCAACTGGAATAAAATACTCATAGCTGCCAACTTTTTAAATTTATTCCGGAATGCTGTTAACATTTGCCCTTTTCTTCATACCACATTCTTAATAGAATAATTTTCTTTAGCATGTAATTACAATTAAATATGAAGACAATTACTCCTCAAAGAATATGGGCGAATATAGGGCGATATACTAACAACATTCCAGAATCAATTAAAAAAGTTAGCAGTTATAAATACTGGAAATTTAACAAACTACTGAAACAAAGAATTTGCTAGTTTAATCATTCTTCCCTATATTTATTTATCATTAACGCACGCATTTATCCAACACTTTTTTATCAAGGCATTCCAAGAGGATTGTGGCGCCACATGATTTAGTCCACTTTTTATGCACATCCTCATATATGGATTTAGAAATATATATTTTTTTTCTCATCGGTGCTTTCGGTTTATACGCTGTGGTTACAAAAATAAATGTAAACTTTTTTTTTTTTAAGTTCCTTTTTTTTAATATTTAAGCCACCTGAATATATGTATATATTTTTTTAAATAATGGATTTTTTCCACCTGATTAAAATTACAGATAAGTACGACGATACAATGTGCTTTAACAATTGACACAGACAATATAAACAATATGTACAGTATAGACGATACAATGTACTAAACTATAAATAACATCGAACTCCAAATTTCAGGTTATTTAAAGTTTTAAAATCATAAATATTAATGATATACTTTTTTTTTTCAAGGTGAGGGTGGACATAAAATTTGCATTAAAAACACTGTAACATATATAATAAGAATTTTTATTTTTAATCATCTCTGTAAATTTTATGCCCAGAGAAATTTTAATACATAACAATAATTTATAAGTATTTGATCATCCAAAATAACTCTCACTTACCTGATAACATTACTTTCAACATTCTTTAAATCAAGAATTTATTTAAACTAGTATCGCCCAGTGGTCGAAAGTCAACCTTTTTTTTTTTTTTTTTTTTTGCAAAGCGAGGCAAAGCAAAGTTATTGCCTTGTCCTAAACGGAATGCAATTGCAACGCAGCTGCGGCAATTGTTTGCCAATATTCACTCTAACTGAATCAGCAGAGTTTTACTTAATATAACTATTTCTCTCTGTAGATGTTAGCCTTTCCTGAAATGAGAGAAAATCGCAACGTGAAAACGCCACTTGTTGTGTGATACAGCCCAGAAGCTAATAGGTACCATGTCAAACCAAGGCCCAACCAAGTATCAAATTCTGTTAAATTAATTCGATTGGTTCATAAAGTACAGTGTTTGAACAAAAAAAAAAAAAAAAGATATTTTTCAAAAATGGTCGAATTGAGTTCGGGAAATTTCAAAACGTGTAACTTTATCGAAAACCGAAAATCTAAAACTTTTCTGAATCTTATATTTTCTACTTATATATGCAGAGGAAAGAATAATAAATCCACTTTTTAAAAAATAAAAATAAGTAGTCAATTTCACTTAATTAAAATGCAAGGAAATCTCAAAACGTGTAAATTCATCGAAAACCGGAAATCAAAAGTTTTTATGTATTTTCTACTTGCTTCTTCTACCCACAAAAGCTAGCAATAAAGACACTTTTTTAAAAAATAAGTAGCCAATTTCAGTTAATTGAAACGTAAAGAAAGCTCAAAACATGTAAATTCAGCAAAAAACAAAAAACTGAATCACCCTGTAAAAGTAGGCTGTATAATTGAACGGGGGATTGAAGGAGGCAGTAGAGTGGCAGCATCCCCCCCCCCCCCGTCACACAGAATAATATGTCACTTAAAACGGTTCGTAAATCTATTTTAGAATTTTTAAAAGTAGATTCAAATTTATTATCTTACCTTATTGATCTTACGATTTTATCTGCAATCTATCTTTATAGTATTGAAATGCAGCGTAAGAGGAAGTCGTGTGTGTGGCACACTAGATTATTTTAACTGGCAAAATTATAATTATAAAATTTCTACCATGAAATACTTGTATTTTAAAATATTTGTATGTACATTAGAGTAAACAGGATTCATATTTCTATAATTTCGTTTTTCATTTCGTGTCTTCTCTTACCGACCACGGACACTATCCTAGTTCGAGATAAAAAATAATTATATAGCACGTATTTTATTTAATGGTATTATCTACACATGCCATAACTAACAGAAAAAAAATCATATTTATTTTTCCTATTTAAAATAACCCATTCAAAGTACCTTTTTTCCCCTCAAAACATTCTATTTTTATTCCTCAAAATAATGGATATTAAAATAATCAATTCGCTGTTGTACTCCTTTGAATCTCCAATATCTTCTTTAAAGAGGGATATTAATTACACTATTATGTTCGAACAATAGTATACGATCACCGAAAGCTTTTGTAAAGACTAAATGTCAATAGTGGTTATTTCAAAATCTCTTCTTTTATGAAAAGGAATTGTGTATCCTATTTCTTTCAAATACTTTGAAGCCTTCATTTACTGCATTATGAAACGAACAAAAAATGTATTTTAAACTTATTTTTTCAGTTACTAAAGAGTAGTTAAAGATATATGCAATAAAAATGGTGTATATCACTTCATCCAGGGCCACACCAAATTATTTCTTATAACTACTGCTTACGGAATGAATTTCGTTTAAACGCATTTCAGCATGAATACACTGCATTCGACAAAATGAAATTAGAAATCTGTAGAAACACATGCGCTTAGACTTAATACTTAATCTACAGGACTTTACAAAAGTGTTCCGACAATGTTACGTAACCATCCAAGTTATCTCAGATTTCGTAAAATTATTCATGAGTCACATAGAATAAGTTGCATAGTTTTTACTGGCGTGTATCTCAAAATTCGTAAAATTATTTATACGCGACATAAAATAAGTGGTATAGTTTTTACTGGTGTATATAAGGTTGATGACTTCTTACAGGACCACACAAAATAATTCCGATGACATACAGTAATCATCCAAAAGATCTCAAATTTGGTTCAGATATTAATGTGTTACTATAGTTTTTATTGTTGTACATAATGTTTGTGGCTCGAGTACAGGGACACACACAAAATTTTTGTACCATTACAGTTTAAAGACGGTATTTCTTGCTTGTGAATTTTGACATGGTTACACTTCATTAAACATAGTAAAATAAACGTATGAGTATGTTACTGGAGTGTTTAAAATTATAATTTGTGTAGAAAATGGCAGGCATAGAATAGGTAATTAGTTTACAGATCTACAAAAAATTGTTCTAATATTTTATACAATCATTTGGCATAAAATTTGGTGTAAGTATTTATGAATTATAAAAAATTAATACAAGACTATGAATTATAAGGAATATACATAAACATATATACAGATAGTAGACATATAGTTAAAACGGAGAGTCGAGGGGAAGGCAGCCCCTCTCCCACTCAGAAACGTATTTGGTTTTGTAGCATATTAATAATGTTTTATGTATGTGTTTATATATATGTATGTATATACAGTCGAACCTCGTTAACGTTAGCATTATTAACACGAGTTAATTTTAACATGAACTGTTTCCACAATCACCGTCAAAATGAAGATTAGTTTAGTTATATGAATATTAGTTACTGATAGCATGAACTACTGATAACACGAACAAATTTTTCATCCCCCTTGAGATTCACGTTAACGAGGTTCGACTGTATATATATATATATATATATATATGAAGTGAAGAATTTAATAACGTTGTAAAATTTAGTAATTAATAGATGCATGATAATACTAACAACACACGCATAAAAGTTATTGTAATTCAATTTAAATGTTAGCACATTTTTTTTATGATTCATTTACAGTACCAAATGTGTGTATTAATAATTAAAAATATAGAATAAATAAAAATGATCTGCTGAGTAAAGGGTGATGCAAATAGGACGTTGAGGCTCCTGATCTACAGATACTCTAGTTAAAGTTAGTTTAAAATGTACAATTACTTTAAGTTTTATTAGATATTTCCTTATTTGATTGATTTCTTTAGAAATCGATCTATTAAAATCATTTAGATTATATATATACATATACATATATATATATAGTAGATCGGCATCCGGCATCCTGTTTCTTCCCCCCAACCTCGCTTGCTGCAACTGCGGAATCCAGGACCACGTGATTTGTGTTTTGTTTTCCCGCACTCTGAATACTAGAGAAAGTGTGTGTTCATGACGTGAACGATGCTACTTCCTGACCGGGCTCATGCTAAGAGCGCTGAAGAAATAGAGTTCAGTTTTCAACGAGTCTTTGACGGAGCTGTGTGCTCGATGGACGTAATGCCTGTATTTTGTTTACTTTGGTTATCTCACGCTTGACGATTTTAGTGAAATGCCAGACGATTTCCTTATGTGACGAATCATAATTAATTTGACGACTTATTGACTGCTGAACTTACTTTGATAATTGATTTTAAATGCTCATTAAGTTCTATGTAAATAATTGTAAATACTTTAATTCTTTATTAAAAGTTAAGTAAATAATAGAATTAGTATTCTTAAAGTAATTAAACGCCCACAACCCACCTGATACTATATATATATTATATTTCCAATGGCACATTAAAAGAAAATTGAATCAAAAGAGATAACAATAAATCTATAAATGAGAACGAGCTATCCAGTTGCGTTCCAGATAGATGTCTGAGGAAGAGCAGGATCTAGAGATTGCCCCCATAAAATGAAAGGTTTGAAATGTTTCTCATGCAAACAGTTTGGGCATAAAAGTTCCGAGTGCCCAGGTTCGAAACCAGAAGTTGATGCACTGTGTATTGGTGTAAATCAAAATATGAGTAAAATTATACAAGTAAATGACATAAATTTCATAGGTATAATAGACACAGGAAGTGAAGCAACATTGTTGCGTAAAAGTGTTTTTGAAAAATTAAATGTAAATAAATTAAATTTTATGAGTACTACTTTGGGATCGGGAAAAGTTCAATAAAGCCATTAGGTTCATTGAATATCGATCTTAAAGTTGATGATTTTGAAACCAGAACTGATGTTTATGTTGTACATGATGACGTGATCCCCTATGATGTAATCCTCGGTATGGTATTAATGTTAAGTGAAACAACAATTAATGAAAAGGGTATCTTTGTAAAATGTAAATCTAATTCTCTTGAGATAAATTTAGTAAAAGTACTTCCAGTAAATACATATCAAAATGAAATTAAATCGAATGTTGTTATTGATGCCCCTATTAACTTTGAGAAAAAAAATTTTGAAAATTCCCCAGAAATAAATGAAACTTACAATAATGCTAAAAAATGTGAAAATATAACCCCTCACCCTGTTATGCTGTCAAAAAAATCATTAGAATCTCCCGAGAAAGCCGTAAGTGAAAATGACGATGAAAATGAAAGTGACGAAAGTGATGACGATAAGATGCTTTCAGAGGACGATATTAGTGTAAATGATGACAGTGAGGAAGAAGAGGAGCCTCCACGACAGAAACAGAGTCATACGAGCATTTTCCAGACAGATGATGATGGTGATGAAGAGAAGGAACCGCGCCGAAAGGGACGAAGTCGGACGAATGTTTCCCGAATGAAGTCGCTAAACCTTGAAAACACTTATTCGAAGAAAGATGAAAAACAGGCCCTAGTTAAAAAAAATTCACAGTTAGCCGAAGAGTTGGAAAAGTTAAAAGTAAAAGTTGACGAAAATTCCAAACTCCTTAAAAGGAAGAAATCCAGAGAAAAGCCATCTAAAATAAATTCCACTGAGTGTAAAAGACTAAATATCCCAAAAGAAAAGACTGCCAGTTTAAATTCGAGAAAGTTGTTCATCCCATCACTTCCATTGACGACCACGATTGGTGAAATAGCCATATTATTCCCCAAAGCTGTACAAATAAAATTAGAAGTTTTCCCTACATATAAGACTGCCATTATAGACTTTTCGACTGAACTTGATGCAACAGAAGCCTTAAAAGGCATTATAACTGAAAATGATCGATTAGAGGGTCTCGAGTTCGAGTCCCAAAATAATTTTGAACCCCAAAGTAAAGATTTGAGCACACATGATAAAAAACAATCTTCTCGAGTTAAAAAGAAAAATAAAATAAAATGCAAGTTGAGTGGACGGTCACCAGAGACTGTTGCCATGGGCGACCAAGTTGCCATCAAACAAAAAATGATGTACTTTGATTATTACAAAACAGTGAAATTTAAAAATGATAATATTGAAAATGTTGATAAAAAATATAGAAATGGATGCCATGAAGGCTCCTATTGCACATCTACAAAAGCTGAATTCCTCAAATGGGGAAGAACTTAAAAAAAAAAAAAAAATGTCAAATTTGAAATGTATTGTAAATAAGTATGTTATTATTTTGTGTTGCTTTTGTGTTTTTTTTTTTTTTTGTGTTTTTTTTTTTTTTTTTTGGATTTTTCAGTGTGATCGCCTGGAGGTCCAGCCGATACAGGATGGCCGAAAATATAGTGGATCGGCATCCGGCATCCTGTTTCTTCCCCCCAACCTCGCTTGCTGCAACTGCGGAATCCAGGACCACGTGATTTGTGTTTTGTTTTCCCGCACTCTGAATACTAGAGGAAGTGTGTGTTCATGACGTGAACGATGCTACTTCCTGACCGGGCTCATGCTAAGAGCGCTGAAGAAACAGAGTTCAGTTTTCAACGAGTCTTTGACGGAGCTGTGTGCTCGATGGACGTAATGCCTGTATTTTGTTTACTTTGGTTATCTCACGCTTGACGATTTTAGTGAAATGCCAGATGATTTCCTTATGTGACGAATCATAATTAATTTGACTGCTTATTGACTGCTGAACTTACTTTGATAATTGATTTTAAATGCTCATTAACTTCTGTGTAAATAATTGTAAATACTTTAATTCTTTATTAAAAGTTAAGTAAATAATAGAATTAGTATTCTTAAAGTAATTAAACGCCCACAACCCACCTGATACTATATATATATTATATTTCCAATGGCACATTAAAAGAAAATTGAATCAAAAGAGATAACAATAAATCTATAAATGAGAACGAGCTATCCAGTAGCGTTCCAGATAGATGTCTGAGGAAGAGCAGGATATCTGTACCGGTGAGGCAAGTCCGTTCTTGGTGGAGATCACAAAGGGTGCAAAAAGGGTCAAGAACCACGTTGATACGACATAGATGTTTACACAGACAATCGTGGCCAGATATCAGACGAAACATGGCGAAAGATCTTAATTTAGGCCATTGAGGGACATTAAGAATCCTATTAAGCCATGGTTTATTAAGGTTGGAATTTTTGAGTTCTTTGCGGAAGGAATCCCTGTAGATGTTCTTTATTAGACATTTGATATTGTAAAAAGGGAGTTTGGGATTAATTCTCTGAAGGACAGACGTCGCCTTTTTAACCAAGAAATCGGCCGCCTCGTTTCTCTGAATTCCACAGTGGGCATATATGTATAATGAAATATGGTCATCAAGGTAATTTTCGAATTAATTTATCAAATGATACCAAAGTTGGACAGTGATCTTATCATACAAATATCTTAGATGAATTCCTTAGGCTACAGGCTCCGCCTTTTTGTTTCAAAATGATAGCCACTTTAAAATTTGCTTTAGCCCTCTTGAAAATTTAGTAATTTTGAGTTATGCCCATTTATTATAAAAGTGAAGATATGAGAGTCTCAAACAAATTTATTATTCAACTTTATCTGCTAGTCCCCCTTGCAGATAAATCTCAGTCCCTCTTTGCTTCAAAATGGCGGCTACTTGAAAATTTGATTCCCTTAAACACTTATCTATAATGTAACCACGTTTCCTAAAACTAGCAGTGAGAAGCAGTGCCAGATTAACTGATAGCTTAGGATTTGGAAAACATCCAGTAATTCGGCGCTCTCTTCCGTAAGAGCACGCCCAGACAGCACATCTCCTCCCCAGGATATCTTCAAGATGTCTTTTGGATAAAAAGACATCCCAGAAACGTCCTTAAGATGTACTGTGGATAAGTTAAGCCGAACTGTGCTGTTAGGGCACCTATCCGTAGTACATCCTGAGGATGTCCTTTAGACATACTTTCATACATCGGTTATCCTGGGGATGTCTTGTGGATGAAGTGTGCTGTTAGGGTATCGCTTATTTTCTCTGAATCAGATGACTATCTCCCCTATTTTAACACTGGACTCGTCGAGTCAGCTCTTGCGCAGTGGCTTCTATGGTCTCAAGAAATGGGGTCGAAGAATACTGACGGTATTTTAATGAAATATTAGATTAAAACGCATATAAAATAGAATTTATGAAAGAGATGTCAAAGTTATTTATAAGCATAGAACGTATTATACATCACTTTAATCTCATTACTTTACACTAGACGATACATGTAGGTGTTTTGGTTCCAAAAAAGATTTTACTGTTTTTGCTTGGTATTTTTCACAGCCTTCACATGTGCTATAATTAATTTATATATAACCCAAAAAATCTACCATCAATCTTAAAAATATAGGCTAGGTGCTCTAGTGATTGGCATGCTCCAGTAATTGACATGTATCCCGAAATAATTAATAAATAAGAAAAATAATAAAATCATATATTTTACATATAAGAATTTTAACATTTCATGTCAAACACTGGAGCATAGGGTGCTAATAACTGGTGAAATGAATAACTAGCAGTGTCAAAGACTGGAACATAATGTGTCAATTGCTGATAAAAGGAAAAACTGGCAATGTCAATTACTGGAATATTCAGTGAGTGTCAAATAAAAATTCATAAAAAAAAATAATTGTTATCAAATGTATATATTTTAACATATGTGTGGTTCTGAATGTCTTTCATACCATATGTACTAACTTAAGATTTCTTAAAAATATTTTCTGTTGACTAGAATAGTAAAAACATTAGATTGCTCTAAAAGTGTCAATCACTGGTGCACTTACCCTATATAAAGAACACAAAATGTTAAAAAAAAAAATATTCCGCTTTTTAAGGTCCTAATATATATATATATTCAACCTCTACGTACCAATGATACACTAAAGTGCCACTTCACTAAATTTTCCCTAATTACAATGAGGAAATGATATACACTATTTTTATTGCATATATCTTTAAAAATACTCTTTAGTAACTGAAAAAGTACGTTTAAAATAAATTTTTTGTTCGTTTCATAATGCAGTAAATAAAGGCAAATATAATATAAAATTTCTTTTCATAAAAGAAGAGATTTTGAAACAATCATTATTGACATTTAGTCTTTCCAAAAGCTTTCGGTGATTGTATGCTATTGTTCGAGCATAATAGTGTAATTAATATCCCTCTTTAAAGAAGATATTGGCGATACAAAGGAGTACAACAGTGATTATTTTAATGTTCATTATTTTGAGGAATAAAAATTGAATGTTTTCAGGGGGGGGGGGAGAAAGTTTGAATGGATTATTTTAAATAGGGGGAAAAAAATATGATTTTTTTTTGTGTGTGTGTTAGTTATGGCATGTGTAGATAATACCATTAAATAAAATACGTGCTATAGAGTTATTTTTTATCTCGAACTAGGATAGTATCCGTGGTCTGTAAGAGAAGACACAAAATGAAAAACGAAAATATAGAAATATAAATCCTGGTTATTCTAATGTACATACAAATATTTTAAAATACAAGTATTTTATGGTAGAAAATTGTATAATTATAATTTTGTCATTTAAAATAATCTAGTGTGTCACTCACACGACTTACTCTCGCCCTGCATTTTAATACTATAAAGATAGATTGCAAATAAAATCGTAAGATCAATAAGGTAAGATAATAAATTTCAATCTACTTTTTAAAAATTCTAAAATGGGTTTAGGAACCGTTTTATTTGACATATTATTCTGTGTGAAGGAGGGATACTACCAACCTTCCACCTCCTTCAAATCCCTGTTCAATTAAAGTGCCTATACTTATTTAAGGAAACATTCGAGGCTCTTATTATTTTGCCTTCCAACTCGCCAATCTTGATCGAATTTTTCAAGTGACAACCTCATACGAACTTCAAAATACCAAATTTCAATTTCCTGCAGTTATTTGCTTTTACGTTATGCAGAAAACTGATAAACATACAAATCAACCTCTATAAATTGGACTGTCGTTGGCCGCCTCTAAACGTGATATTATACAAACTAGTATGTTGTGGCCACCACATGACTTTCTTCTATATTTTCCTATACAAATTCTTTTAGTACAAATAATTTATTAAAATTATTATTTAAAAAATTATCTTCCATGATAATGCAGACGATTTCCATATTATAGAAATAGTATAACACTAAACATTAAAAAAAAAAGAGTCAATTTTATTATCTTTTTTTTTTGTTTTTTTGTTAAAAATGAAAAAAAAATCGACAACTTTATTTTAAATTATCGCAGATCAATGGTTCAACCATTCGTTTTAAAGGTATTGGCGAGCTCTTTGAAAGATACTCATCATGAAAATTTATTCCCCTCGAGGAGGGGGGTCGGGGGGGGCGAGGCTCCAACACATACAAACAAAAAAAATTTCCCAGTTGACCATTTCTATTACAAATAATTCTTGTAAGTTTCATAAAGATTACTAAATATAATTCCCTTTATGCACATTTATACAAAATTTTGTCGTACATCACCATGTTAAAAATTTAGAAAAAGCGGGATGGAAACGCAACCTGTAAGACAATTTCTACCAAAAGTTGACAGGCACTAATTTATGTCAAGGTGCAACTACATACCAATTTGTATGAAATTCTGTGCAGTAATTCCTGAGATACAGTTGCCACAAAATTTCGTCACACACACACAGACTGACAGACAGACATTTTCTAGAAACGGTCAAATGGTGTTCTACAAAACGTGTAAATCCATCAAATCCATCAAAAGGTCGAAAATTTTTACGAATCCAATACTTTCTTATATTGAATATAGAAGAAAGTAAAAACCAGAATAAAAAATAGATCATCAAAAAATACTTAATTTATAGTATGAATACGAAAAATTTATTTTCTTTTCTGAACAGTGTTCATCGGCGTAGTAAAATGTGGCAAAGAACTTCCTTGAGTTTTATTGAATAGAAAAGAACTTTTTAACTTTAGGTAAGCCCTGCATCTTGTCTACAAAATGTATGCACATCACACTGTGTACTTAAATTTCGTTTTATAGGATAAACACCTAACGCAAAATGAAACAAACTTCCTGCAATTTCCAAGAACAGCCCCAATATATTTAAATGACTTTGGATAGCTCTGTAAACGAATGATGAATGATTTCCATACCAGAATCTACAGAGAACATGCTTTTATGCATATACAGAAATAATTATAAGATAAAAAAAATTTTATAAACCATGTTTTTAAATTTTCTGTTGAATCATATAAGCGCTACTGAAAGCAGCCGGAACCCCAGCAATTGGATAAAAGTATTAAAAAAATTCCTTGCTATCGTCTTTTGAACTATTATAAAAGTTTCAAATGGCTATCTAGCCGGGAAGTTAGTTAAAAGTTGATTGCAAGCTTTGTACTGGAAACGCTGCCGAAGGCAGCAGGGTCCCGAAGCAATTGGATAAAAATATTTTCAAAAAGCATTTTTACCGTATTCTGGACTATTCCGAAAGTTTCAAATGTCTAGCTACTCGGGAAGTTAGTTAAATAAATTTTCTGTTGAATCGTATGAACGCTGACGAATACAGTACGGACCTGAAACAGTTGATTAAAAGTATTAAAAAAATTGTATTGCCCCCGTGTTCTGAGCTATCCTGAAAGTTTCAAATATCTAGCTAGTCCGGAAGTTAGTGAAAAATCGATTGCAAGCTTTGTACTGGTAACGCTGCCGAAGGGAGCAGGAACCCGAAACAGTTGGCTAAAAGTATTAAAAAAATGCATTGTCACTGTGTTCTGAACTATTGTGAAAGTTTCAAATGTCTAGCTACTCAGGAAGTTAGTTAAATAAAATTTCTGTTGAATCATATAAACGCTGCCGAAGGCAGTAGGGACCTGAAACAGTTGACTAAAAGTTTTTAAAAAAGTATTGTCACCGTGTTATGAGCTAGCCTGAAAGTTTCAAATGTCTAGCTAGTCGGAAAGTTAGTGAAAAATCGATTGCAAGCTTTGTACTGATAACGCTGCCGAAGGCAGCAGGAACCCGAAACAGTTGGCTAAAGGCATTAAAAAAATGTATTTTCACCGTGTTCTGAACTATCCTGAAAGTTTCAAATGTCTAGCTAGTCGTGAAGTTAGTGAAAAATCGAGTGCAAGCTTAGTACTGGTAACGCTGTCGAAGGCAGCAGGAACCCGAAGCAGTTGGTTAAGAATATTTAAAAATTGTATTTTCGCCGTGTTCTGAACTATTCTGAAAGTTTCAAATGTCTAGCTAGTCGGGAAGTTAGTTAAATAAATGTCAGGTCGAATTATATAAGCGCTGCCGAAGACAGCGGAACCTGAAATAGTTGACTAAAATTATTAGAAAAATGTATTGTCACCGTGTTGTGAGCTGTCCTGAAAGTTTCAAATGTCTAGCTAGTCGGAAAGTTAGTGAAAAATCGATTGCAAGCTTTGTACTGATAACGCTGCCGAAGGCAGCAGGAACCCGAAACAGTTGGCTAAAGTTATTAAGAAAATGCATTTTCACCATGGTCTGAACTATTCTGAAAGTTTCAAATGTCTAGCTAGTGGGGAAGTTAGTTAAATAAATTTTCTGTGGAATCATGAGCGCTGCCGAAGGCAGCGGGACTTGAAATAGTAGACTAAAATTATTAGAAAAATGTATTGTCACCGTGTTGTGAGCTGTCCTGAAAATTTCAAATATCTAGCTAGTTGGGAAGTTAGTTGAAAATCGATTGCAATATTTGTCCCTGACAAACACACAAACAAACAAACCCACAAACAAACAAGAATCGAAGTTAATAAAAACATGGTAATATGTTCATTCCATTTTCTGTAGGGCAACCTGTAGGTGTTACACTGTACTTACCAGAAATTTTCCCCATAGGCGTAATGTATTTGAATGTTGTTGAATGTCTCGTACACGAACCATTCGCTTGATATGAACGAAATTTTTTCTATAGCATCACTATATAATACAGATTTAGAATACCGAGTTTGAACATACTGCTGCAGTTTGTTCGTGAGATATACTGATAAAAGACACACAAACACATAGACAGACACACACATAGACCAACCACTAAAATCATAATTTTTAATTTCCGAACACTATAGTGAGGAAAGTATTGTAATCATGTCTAAATTCCGAATTTGAGATTTTGATGTTTCTATACGTTTCGAGGTCCCCTCAGTCCGTTTTCACTATTTTTGCGATGATGTATGTATGTGTGTGTGTGTAGTGTGTATGTACGTGTGTATGTCTGTGAGGGAACACGCTAGCGTCTAAACGCTTTGTTCGAATAAGCTGAAAGTTGGTACGTATATTGTAACTCACCATGGTACGAACTCTATTGATTTTGGTGAATCTAGCACTTATAGTTTTTTTGCAGGGAAACCAGGAAAAATTCTTTATCATTATGGCCTATGGAACCAAATTCTTAAAAGTGCGATAGCGTCTAAACTCTTTATTAATTTGAGCAAAAATTTTGTACTCATGTTATAGGTCACAGTTGCACGAACTGTGTAGAGTTTGGTGATTTTAGCACTTACAGTTTTTTTACAGGGGCACAAAGAAGAATTCTTTATCATTAGGGCCTATGGGGCCAAATTTTTAAAAGTGTGATAGCGTCTAAACGCCTTATTAATCTGAGCAAAACATGTTATAGGTCACAGTTGCACCAACTGTATAGATTTTAGTGAATTTAGCACTTACAGTTTTTTTACAGGGACACAAAGAAAAATTCTTTATCATTATGGCCTATGGGACCAAATTTTTAAAAGTGCGATAGCATCTAAACGCCTTATTGAATTTAGCTGAAAATTTATATGAATGTTATAAATCACTGCTGCACTAACTATAAGCATTTTGGTGAATCTAGCAGTTATAGGTTTTTACAGGGACACAACGAAAAATTCTTTATCATTATGATCTATGGGCTCAAAGTTCAGTAGCGTTAAATAAAACATCGTGTAATATATGGAGAAAAATACTCAAAACCTCTATTATAGTTTTCTCTCTTTTGTTTGTTTAACAAGTCCTCTTTCTTTACTTTATCTACAAAACTGCTAATTACTCAATGTTCCGAAAGCCGAGTGGAGTCACTCCAGTTTTTTTTATTATTATTATTCAGGGGACGTCAAACGTGTAAATGTAACAAAAACTTGATTTCGAAAATTTTACCCAAAAACAATATGTTATCTAACAAATATATGGGTAAGAAACAGTATAAAATGTATAATTTAACATTATGATTTTAATAATTTTTACCGCATTTAAGTTTTTATTATTGTAAAACTACGCCAAATTTATATAAATCATGCGCCATTTCATATTAACATAAGGATAAATTCCAATTAACATTTTAGCAAAATAGAATAAGGATTAACGACGCATAGCACATTGAATATATTAAGTACTATAACGTAATATTCTTCTCGTAAAAATACTTGATAAAGATGTAAAATTTCATTTAAAAAAATCTAGATAATCGTTACTTGAAATGTAGTCCTTTCATAAGCTCTAGGCAAACAGAACTCCTGATTTATTCCTCCTATATTAGTGTAGTTGAAATCTCTCTTCTAAGAGAATACGATGTATAGATTATTAAACTAAGTATTTCAGAGTTCTTTTTTTTTTTTTTTTAAAGAGTTAAAATATTTAGAGGGAAAAATTAAGAGCTTTAGAAATTTAATATGGAATAAATAAATATAATTTATCCTTAGATTTGTTATAATTTCATGCAGCTATTTTCTTTCTTTCTATATCTATATATAGTGTTTTAGATCGCAGTTAATCTATTATATCAAATTGAAATGAATTTTATTTGTATCAGTAAATAAAAATTAATGTCACCTAACATAATTATTTATATCCTTAAAATTACTCGACTTTTTTTTTTTTTTTTCGTTCTTCTTTTTCTGAATATTGGGTATATACATGTAAAAATGGTTGTTGAATGGTAATTAATATATATAATGATCCTCATCTGTCATGAACGAATCCGGTTAGTACCGCTTCAAAACAGAAACTTTTGGCAGCCATTTTTTTTTCCGTTTGTTTAATTCAACTTAGGAAACATACATATCATTTTCATACATGTTTTGTATCGCATATATTCTTATTTACTATAAAACCTTGAAAAACTATTCAATTGTAATGTTTAAATGTCTAAATTAAGTATAACGGATCACTGGCTATTATAAACATGAACCTATAATTAGAATTATGTAACTTCATGATTATAAACAAAGCAAGACCAAATAAAAACAAACCAAAACTGTTGCCATTCAGAAAATACAAATTCCAAATGGACAACTTTTTAATTCCGAATGAACGACTCTTTGACTGTTTCATTAAAAAAACGCTTAAAATATTTCTAAAACATGTTAAAGCCTTAAAAATCTTAAAATATTTGTAAAAACGCATTAAAGCCTTTAAATATTTTTATCAAACTTTATTGTTTGTTTACATTGTAAGGTATGATTGGCGCCGAGTTTAGTACGTAAATGCCGCCAATTGATTTTAGTTTTGAAATTAGTGTAAAATGATAGTTGTGATAGAATGTTTGGTTGGGCAAGTAAAAGTCACCAGTTGGAATGAGTATTGAAATTAGAGTAGTCTAATGTGATAATGTCGAGTCAAGGTAAAATGTTCGGTTGAGAATGAGAAAGTCCCTAGCTGGATCCTGGATATTTTGGCGATGTTGAGGGTGAGATAGCTGGTTGGAGGTATCGAGTAGAGGTGAATTTGGGTTGGCATGGAGTGTCTGTAGTTATTGGATAGTTAGTTAGAAAATTTGAAAACAGGATCTATGATAGTCTTAAGAAAAAGTATTTTGGTAAAATGAAGTGAATCGTTTTTTCTTATTATGAGGACTTTAAATACGCAAGCGAAGTGATGACGTCACTGGCCGTTCGTGGATACAAGAAAAATATTTCCTATGTTAAACGCCCAATGGATTTTTTGTAAAAAATTATTAAAAATCGAGGAAAATTATTTCCCGATTTTAATCCCCATACTTAGGTTTAGATATGTATTAGTTATCATGTGCATGCGTTAGATTAAGTTGTTTTTGTTCTAAAATTGATAAAATTTGAATTTTAAATTTCAAAACTCTAGATAAAAAAAAAAAAAAAAAAAAAAAAACTTCCATATTCCATTGAAAACATAAACATTTCATTTCAAACGATGATATTACACAATAAATGTCCAACTAACATACTAATTAAAAGGAAAATGATAAATATTCTATCATAATTTGAAGTGAAATTTGTTTTCAAATGTCTAAATAAAGTATCTGATATAAGATACTAATATGTTGTAGCGGAATAGATTTGATATCGGTCATCCTTGGCAGAAAAAAAAAAAAAAAATATATATATATATATATATATATATATATATATATATATCGCCAAATTATCTGGCGAATACAATTTCATTCCTTTCAAAAATCATGGTTATTTTAAAAATTTATATTAAGAGAGTAAGGAATAATATGAAACAATATTTCGCACAACACATATTACGAAAATATACATCTGGCATGTATATTTTCGTAGTACGTTTTTGATCGCCAAATACAAAAACGCCAAGGACAACAGAGTTTTGAAATTTAAAATTAAAATTTTGTCAATTTGAGAGCAAAATAACTCAATCTAACATATGCACATGATAACTAATACATATATATACCCAAATATGGGGATTAAAATCGAGAAATAATTTTCCTCGATTTTTAATAATTTTTTACAAAAAATCCAATGGGCGATTAACATAGGAAATCATTTTCTTACATACACGGACGGTCAGTGACGTCACACTTCGCTTGCGTATAGAGCACTTGATGGAACACTGGGATGTGTTGTTGCTGTTGTGTTGTCGGGCCTATATTTTTTGTCAACCAGCGGTTTTTTTATTGTCATTCATATTTATTGATCGGGTAAAATTTTTGAAGTGAAAACTTCTTTAGGCGCGTTGAGCACTTTTGGGTGAACAAAAATCATTGAACACCCGTCATCGTCAGCTAACGCTTTCCATTTGAAGTGAAAACTTTTGGGTAAAGAAAAATCATTGAATTCGCGTCATCGTCAGCAAACGCTTTCCATCCTTGTATGATACAAATAATGTATCACACAATTAACTTGCTAATGTGATGTGTTAATAATTATATACTGTATATTGTTTTAAAATCTGGTGCGGCGTTACACGACTTCTCTCATCTCCGTACACTGTCTCTATTGCAGTTAGACCTCACAAAACCGTGAGAAAGCCCAAAGCTGCCATTTTTCTCACGTTTTTACAATCTGGTGCGGCTCCACACGTCTTCTCTCATCTCCGGACACTGTCTCTTAAAGATTGCAGCCGGAAACGTTGCAGTTAGGCCTCACAGAACCGTGAGAAAGACCAAAGCCTCCATTTTTCTCACGTTTTTACAATCTGGTGCGGCTCTACACGACTTCTCTCATCTCCGGACACTGTCTCTATTGCAGTTAGACCTCACAAAACCGTGAGAAAGGCTAAAGCCTCCATTTTTCTCACGTTTTTACAATCTGGTGCGGCTCAACAAGATTTCACTTAACTCCGGACATTGTCTCTTAACGATTGCATCCGGAATCGTTGCAGTTAGACTTCACAGAACCATGAGAAAGACCAAAGTCGCCTTTTTTCTCACGTTTTTAAAATCTGGTGCGGTTCTACACGACTTCTCCAGAGCTTCCAACCTAATCTGGCAAATTGTTAGTACCGCCCCTTTTTCTTCACCACTTAATTTTTAGAGTATTTTTCTTCTTAATTCATTGTAGATACATTTGAAGATAATTTCTCTAGAAATTAAGTGGTGTAGAAAAAGAGGCGGTACTAACAATTTGCCGGATTAGGTTGGCAGCTCTGCTTCTCTCATCTCCGGACACTGTCTCTTAAAGATTGCTGCCGGAAACGTTGCAATTAGACCTCACAGAACCGTGATAAAGGCCAAAGCCTCCATTTTTCTCACGTTTTTAGAATCTGGTGCGGCTCTACACGACTTCTCTCATCTCCGGACAGTGTCTCTTAAAGATTGCAGCCGGAAACGTTCCAGTTAGACCTCACAAAACCATGATAAATCCAAAGTTGCAATTTTTCTCACGTTTTTACAATCTGGTGTGGCTCTACACGACTTCTCTCATCTCCGGACACTGTCTCTATTACAGTTAGACCTCACAAAGAACGAAAATTATAAAATATCGAAACACATTTGATTTATAAACAAAAATTGAAAATACATTTAAATGATCACGTGGTAACCATCATGATCTAAACATTGTTTTCAAGATTTATCGTTCACATTCCGTCATTTTTGACGGGGTTATATACTAGTATCTTTATAATTAACTACTGTTATACTGTAAAGCTTTATATGTTTCTTTACTTTATTCTAATTATATTTTCTGATGATCAAAACAGATGCTTGTTTTTTCATTTATCACTATGTTTACTGTTTAAACAGTTTAATCTTATTGTTTCTTGCACTAATATTGTGTCGTGTTCAATCCGCAATTGTAATGAAATGCATTGCCCACTGGTAGGCTAAGGTGAAATTATAATTAACATGAATAGCTTTCGGCTTTCGTCGAGACGCCATTGCTTGCCGACGTTTAGTTTCACATATATTTATTGAACAATAATGAATAAATCCGGTGAAAAAGATAACACATACTGTTGTGTGCTACAGTGTAACTCCAAAAGATCAAGAAATCCAGAATTAAGCGTCCATTTATTTCCAAATGACAAATTTAAAATTTCAGTTGCTACGGCTAATGGATGTAAAGAATTTATTAGATTATTTGAAACTAATATTTGTTCAGCTTCAGTTAAAAATCTACTTCCGATCGAACTTTGAGTAAACTGAAATATTTTTTCCAAAAGCAATCAATTTTCCATGATGTAATGGCGGAGAAATTATAGCACGAATATTAAGTAGTAACACAAATAGAACAATAATAAATACACGTGGCTATTATATTTACTAACAACAAAAACTGAAAAATCGCCACCTATTGGTCATTACAAATGCGGATATACTTAAATTATTCTTTCTTCATGTAAATTAATGTACAAATTCGTATTTTTTTCCCTACATCGTAAATGTCTTTTATATCATTATTGAAAGCATTGAGCAATTGGTCAATGATAGGGATTTTAAATGATCGTATCACTGTTTCAGAAACAACTCATTTTTTTTTATTATTATTATTATTATTCTTTTACCCTGCTGCTCTGCTGTACAGTCGGCAGAAAATTACTCGAGCGCTAGCAATAATTTCTATGTAAAAAAGTACACTTAATACTGTTTTGTTAAATGAATCCTTGTCGAATCATGTTCTTAGACTAAGAACATGACTCGACAAGAATTTATGTAACAAAGCAGTACTGATTGTTAAAAATTAAAATTTAAAATTAAAATCATAATTAAAAATTTAATTCAGCTAAAATAATTTGCAGTCCTAAATCCATTCATGAACTCGATTTCTTTAAAGCTTTTCATATTTATAAAAATTTTAAAAACCTTGTAAATTGTGATTTCGCTGTTCCCTATTTGTCTGATTGTTGGAAATTTTACATTTAGTCCACATTTTCTTAATTTTTCTACTGTTTACACAGCTAACATTCCTAAATTCCTATTGGCCACACTCTCTACCTTTCCCGTAATCCCATTGGTTGAACTAAATTCGGCCCCTCTCCTATATATACGAGCCCTTCTCCAGATTCAGAATTCTTTTTGCACCGAAGACGGTACGCTTAAGGCTACCGAAACAGCTGTATGCATCTCAAATATTTTTCTTTGGCGTTTTTGACGTAGTAGTTTATTCGGGTTTTAAGTACAAAGTGTATTTCTGCGGTAAATTTATATTTTTAAATAATGAAAGAAAAAATAAATAAGCTTTTGATATGGTTGTGGCATACAAATTTTTGTTGTTAAAAATATTCCCTTAAAATATTTTGATTAAAAGAATTTTTTTTTTTTTTTTTATAAAAGAATATATTACGAAATGATTTTCTTTTACATTTAGTCTTTTTGAAAGCGTTTAGGAGATCATATTCATTGTTAAATCTTTGTGCTGCTAAAATCCCTTCTTTTCAGATGATATAAAGTATTTAATAAGGAATTGATTATTTCAAGAGTTCATTATTTAGTAAACAAAGATAGAATGTTTAGACAAAAGAAATTAATAGTTTTATTAGTTTTTTAATTGAAGAATAAATATATATTTTTTTCCTTTTATTACTTTAAAATGATATGTAAATACTTATAATAATAATAATAATAATATTAATAATAATAAGCTTTTATTTTATACTAAAATTGTGTGCGTTGTACGTACGGAAAAAAAAAAACTAAATGAAAAATATTTATTAGAAAAATAAATCCTCTTAATTATAATATACATAAGTCGAAATATATACAGGATGGTTATAATTAAACTTCCCCTATAAACAGCATCCTACATCGCAAACGGGTGAACGGAATGTCACTAAATTTGGTATATAGACCATACACAAAATGCGCTCACGGAATTTCGGGGGGAAAAAAAATAGGTTCCAAAATGTCCACCAGAGGGCGCCTTTTCCGGGAAAACATTAAATTTAACACAATAAACGACGAAAGCGGAATACAAAAACAATAATAACATTTATTGACTAGTTTCTGAGCACTTTGTCATCGAACCACGTTAAGTAAAGTTAAGGAAAAAATAACAGTACGCTAATTTGCATAAAGCTTTCTATTCTTCGCAAGCATGCAAATCTCGATATTTCCCCCCCCCCCCCTAAAACTGACAGCATTTCCCGGTTTTACATTTTATTACGCATAACTCTTGTTCTGGATTGTTAATATTGTTTCTGTATTCCGTTTTGGTCATTTATTGTGTTAAATTTAGTGTTTTTCTGGAAAATGCGCCCTCTGGTGGACATTTTGGATTTTTTTTTTTTTTCGAAATACCTTGAGCGCATCTCGTGTATAGTCTATGTAACAATTTCATTGCATTCTGTTCAACCGTTTGCGCTGTAGGATGCTGCTTATCGGGGAAGTTTAATTATAACTACCCTGTCTATAATATAGTATTTTTTACTTTCTCTTACCCATTGTATGTGGTAGAGAAAATATTGTTTTAGGGTCAAATATTTGAAATCGAGATTTTGCTATATTTACACTTTTTGAGGTCTCCCGAATACGAAAAACATGTTTTTAGCGGTTGATCTGTGTGTATGTCTGTTATCAGCATATCTCAAGAACAATTAGTCCAAGAACAATGGGAAGTCCAAACTTGATTTTCTAATTGTACATCATATATCGAGGCTACATTAAACTTTTCGTTAAGATCAACCAAATGGTTCGTGTAGAGGGACATCCAAGAGAATTCAAATACATTAGGTCTATGGAGAAAATTTCTGTTCAGTGTAACATCCATAGGCTTCCCTAAAAAAATGAACATATTTTACAAAAGCATGTACAAAAGCATGTTTTGTGTAGATTATGGCGTGAAAATCATTCACCATTCGTTTACAGGGTAACCCAAAATATTTTCTGGAAGTGTATTTCACTTTGTGTTGGGTGTTTTCCATACAAAACTAAATTTGAGTGTGCAGTGTGATTTCAATATAGTTTAAGACAATATACAGGGCTATCCAAAATCAAGCTAAACATTCTTTTCTATTGAGTGTAATTGATGGATGTACTTTGCTTCATTTTAGTATGTCGATGAGCACTGATCAGGAAGTCAAATAAATGTTTCTTACGTATACTGTAAACAAAGTATTTTTTAAAGTTCTATTTTTAACTATTTATTTATTTATTTATTTATTTTGTGTGTAATTTCACGTTTTCCTCAATACGAACGTCGAAATTTTAACGTTTGATCTGTATGTATATCTGTTATAAGCATAGATATAGTAATAAGACATAGATTGATCAGCGAGAGGGAAAAAGTGATACCTTTTTTTTCGGGAAAAGTCACTCTAATGGCTGCCTTTTCCCGAGTAAATCACACACAGGAATACACACGGATAATTTAGTAAATAAAATTTATGAATAATTTATTTACTAATGGTGAATGAAAGACTCCAGATACAGTTTCAAATTCATTTTTCTTTTTATTCTTTTTTTTCAATACTCTCTAATGGCTGATTTTAGAACTTTTTTTCGGCATCAAAATGTTTTGCTCGATAACATGGGGATGATAGATCTATATCTATTACTATATCTATGGTTATAAGCATTACATAAAAACAAACAGAAGGAAATTCAAATTTGGTATTTTGAAGTTCGTATTAGAATGCCACTTTAAAAATTTAATCAAGATTAGCAAGTATGAAGGTGAATTAATAACAGCTTAAAAAAAAAAAAAAAGTAAACTTCATAATTCAACTGGGGGTGGAGGGGTGCTTCACACAGAATTATATGTGAAATAAAACCTTTTCCTAAACCTATTTTTGATTATTTTTAAAATAGATTGAACTTTATCATCTTATCTTATTGAACTTACAACTTAATCCGCAATCAATCTTTATAATATTTAAATACAGGTTAAGAGAAAGTCGTGTAAGTGACGCACCAGATTATTTTTTATATAATTATTATTTTATAATTAAAAATAAAATATAAAAATAAAATAACATTGTGTTTGTGTCCAGATTTCTACCAGTGTAGAAAAAATAATATTATAGTTTTAAAAAATTAAAGAACACGCTTTTATAGAAATGTGAACTAAAAAAGCACAAAATATCTATCTTAGTATTAAAATGCAGGGTAAGAGAAAATCGTGTGAGTGACACACCATAATATTTACATACATTTAAATATTTAATTAAAATAACTTAGAATTAAACAAAAACCATTTTTAAAAAAATCTCCCCTTACTGGGATCGAACGCTGGACCTGTAGGTTCGTAGCGCGGCGCCTTACCTCAACGCCACATCGTTCACGTAGAGAAGGTATTTTTTTACAATATAAATTTTTTGTTTGCTCCCAGAGCAGTTACAAAGATACAAACATACATACATACAGCTGAAGCTAATAAAAGCGTGTTAAAAAAAAGCACAAAATATCTATTAAAATGCAGGGTAAGAGAAAATCGTGTGAGTGACACACCATAATATTTACATACATTTAAATATTTAATGAAAATAACTTAGAATTAAACAAAAACCATTTTTAAAAAATCGCCCCTGACTGGGATCGAACGCTGGACCTTTAGGTTCGTAGCGCGGCGCCTTACCTCAGCGCCACATCGTTCACGTAGGGAAGGTATTTTTTTTACAATATAAATTTTTTGTTTGCTCCCAGAGCAGTTACAAAGATACAAACATACATACATACAGCTGAAGCTAATAAAAGCGTGTTAAAAAAAAGCACAAAATATCTATTAAAATGCAGGGTAAGAGAAAATCGTGTGAGTGACACACCATAATATTTTCATACATTTAAATATTTAAGGAAAATAACTTAGAATTAAACAAAAACCATTTAAAAAAAAAATCTCCCCTGACTGGGATCAAAAGCTGGACCTTTAGGTTCGTAGCGCGGCGCCTTACCTCAACGCTACATCGTTCACGTAGGGACAGTATTTTTTTACAACATAAATTTTTTGTTTGCTCCAAGAGCAGTTACAAACATACATACATATATACAAACATACATACATACAAACATACATACAAACATACATACATACAGGTGAAGTTAATAAAAGCGTGTTAAAAAAAAAAAAAAAAGAATCGCGAAATTTATGTGTATTACACTGAATGTCAGGTGTGGCGTAAGGTTACAATTTAATTTACCATTTCGATATAATAAAATAAAATAAAACTTTGACACGAATACTTCATTTTAAAAACCTATAAACCTTTTAAAACCTAAATATTCATCTTCTAGTATCTATCCCTTTTATAAGCTAGAACGTAAGTCGTCTTTAATCTCCAAATAATAATGTAGTTGAAATTTCCCTTTTGAGAGAATACAGAGTATTAAATAATGAACTGATTATTTCAGAGTTCATTATTTTCGAACAAAGGTACAATGTTCAGAAGAAAAAATAAACATCTTTAATGATTTAAAAATAAATGGGATGTACGTACATTCTAGTTAGATTGGAACGATCTGGAATATTTACTATGTATGATGCATATATAGTATATGGATAATTAGTATTTATTTCGAATTAGCATTGTGTATGTTGTACGTAAAATGAAACATAATAATAATAATAATAAAGTATTTATTTATATTTTACTCTTTTTACATAAAATAAAACTTTGACACTAAGGGGTACATACAAATGAAACACTTCCATTTGCAAAGCCATTTGCAAGCGTTCCAAATGTATGACTATGGTCGGCAGCAAAAGTATCCGAGCAATTGCAATAATTCCTACGTAAAAAAACAACACTTAACATTGTTTTGTTAAATTAATCCTTGTTAAATTAATCCAGCAAATAGATAAATATTCTCTCCCTCTCCCTCTCCACCCCCCCCCCCCCCAAAAAAAAAAAAAATAAATAATAATAATAATAATAATAATTTTTATCTCAAATCAGCATTGTATGCCTAGTCATCGGTAGAGAGAAAAAAAATCTGGAGTGGCTCCACTCGACTTTCCGAACATTGAGTAATTAACAGTTGTGTAGATAAAGTAAAGAAAGAGGAGTTGTTAAACAAACAAAAGAGAGAAAACCATAATAGAGTGTTTGAGTATTTTTCTCCATATATATCACGATGTTTTATTTAACACTACTGAACTTTGAGCCCATAGATCATAATGATATAGAATTTTTCGTTGTGTCCCTGTAAAAACCTATAAATGTTAGATTCATCAAAACGCTTACAGTTAGTGGAAAAGTGATTTATAATATTCATATAAATTTTCAGCTACATTGAATAAGGCGTTTAGATGCTATCGCACTTTTAAAAATTTGGTCCCATAGGCCATAATGATAAAGAATTTTTCTTTGTGTCCCTGTAAAAACACTGTAAGTGCTAAATTCACCAAACTCTATACAGTTGGTGCAACTGTGACCCATAACATGTGTAAAAATTTTTTGCTCAGATTAATGAGGCGTTTAGACGCTATCACACTTTTAAAAATTCGGCCGCATAGGCCATAATGATAAACATTTTTTCTTGGTGTCCCTATAAAAAAACTATAAGTGCTAGATTCACCAAAATCTATAGGGTTCGTACTATGGTGACTTAAAATATACGTACCAACTTTCAGCTTATTCGAACAAAGCTTTTAGACGCTAGCGTGTTCACACACATACATACACGCGTGCATACACACATCACCGTAACAATAATGAAAACGGACTCAGGGGACCTCGAAACGCATAGAAACGTCAAAATCTCAATTTCGGATTTTTGACATGATTACAATACTTTCCTCACTATAGTGTTCGGAAAGTAACAAAAAAAAAAAAAAAAAAAAAAAAAAAGTCGCTAAATTTATGTGTAATACGCTGAATGTCAGGTGTGGCGTAAAGGTACAATGGTACAATTTAATTTACCATTTCGATATAATAAAATAAAATAAAACTTTGACACGAATACTTCATTTTAAAAACCTATAAGCCTTTTAAAACCTAAATATTCATCTTCTAGTATCTAGCCCTTTTATAAGCTGGAACGTAAGTCTTCTTTAATCTCCGAATAATAATGTAGTTGAAATTTCCCTTTTGAGAGAATACAGAGTATTAAATAATGAACTGCTTATTTCAGAGTTCATTATTTTCGAACAAAGGTATAATGTTCAGAAGAAAAAATGAATAGCTTTAATGATTTAAAAATAAATGGGATGTACGTACAGTCGGTAAAAAAAGTGTCCGAACACTAGCAAAAATTCCTATGTAAAAAAAGTACACTTCATAAGGTTTTGTTAAATAAATCCTTATCGAATCAGGTTCTTACACTGACTAAGAACAGGATTCGACAAGGATTTATTTAACAAAACCATACGAAGTGTACTTTTTTTACACAGGAATTCTTGCTAGTGTTCGGACACTTTTGTTAGTGACTGTACATTCTAGTTACATTGGAATTATTTGGAATATTTACTATGTATGATGCATATATAGTGTATGGATAATTAGCGTTTATTTCAAACTAGCAGGCTTTGCCCGCTTCGCTGGACACTATATTTAAATGATTTCTCTGTAACTGAATATATTTCGATTGGCGACTATTTTCGTCACAGCTTTAGAATGGGACCTCCTTGGCACTATCAAACATTTTTTGAACTTCTCGAATCTGTACAAAAAAACTATTATTAAAACAAATATTTTCGAAAATAGTCCAATAGCTGGTGTTAATTCTTCGAATATTCTGGAAACAGTTGAAGCTGTTACTCGTACAGTATAAGTCATTTTTCGATGAATGTTCTGGGACAGCCTAAAAAATAGTCACTTGTTCCACAGGAGTAAAGCAAATAACATCAACTACACCAGAGCAAAAATTTTCACTCACTCACGAAAAATGTCCAGTTGCTTAGAGCTCAATCCCTAAAGTGCAATGACTCAGAATAGGTCTCTGAATAACTCTGGATCGCAGTGACTACATACTCTTCCGCAAAAATCAACTCACACCTACTTATAACTTTTGGCGATGGGGCTTGGAGATGACTTCATCGAGAATCCCTTGGTAAGCTCAAGGTCTATCTTCCCGTGTGTCGGAGAGCTTCGAAACATCGGGAACCCCAAACTATCATTTTTCACCAAATTTGGTCGCCCACTCGCCAAGTTTGTCTCCAAGACTATGCTTTCTATTAAACATATCTTTATTTAGTTATTTAAATATTAATTTGAATTAATCAAATATTTCTGTCCGACAGCGTGCAAGTGCAGTCACACACAGCAGCTCATTTATTTGTATGTTAAATTAGCGTAGTGAATGGTATATAAAAAAAATAAATAAATAAATAAACATTATCGTGCTACAGAAGTTTATTAATTTTACATTTTTCTTGAACTACCTAGATTAAAATCGCTGTTGCTAAATTAAACCTCTTTTATATTTTTCTTGAACTACCTAGATTAAAATCGCTGTTGCTAAATTAAACCTCTTGGCGAAAAAAGTTCGGTGTACTTCAACGCAACAATTTAAAAAATCACCCAGGAGGATCTATAAATAAGACTGATTTTAGTACAACACACATTAGCATCGTAAACTATATTAGCACTTTGTAAAAGAAATTTTAAATGACATCAGTTTTTGTGAGATGCATAATTTATTTATTTATTTTATTTTTTATTGTTCACGTTTAGATAAATGTATTTATTTTCCTGTTGGAAAAAAAAAAATAAAATAAAATAAACTCGACAACAATTAAATTAAGGATAATTAAATTTAATTTTGGCAACAATTAAATTATAGTTAAAATTTAAATGGCTAATTTTTTGCTATTATTAGCTTACAAAATTGCTATTTTATGCATAAAAATAACAAAAAAAAAGTATTTTTTCGGAATAAAAGGCAGCCAACTTTTTAAGTTAGGGTATAAACTATCTCCATAACAAATTTTATCGAAATCCATCGAGCAGTTTTAGCGTGAAACTCAGTCAAATAAACGGACATTCACATTTATAATATATATAAGATTAGCATTGTGTATGTTGTACGTAAAATGAAACATAATAGTAATAATAATAATAAAGTATTTATTTATATTTTACTCTTTTTTACATTACAGTAAAAAGCTAAATATTCTCTTTCTCTCTCTGTCTCCCCCCCCCCCCCCAAATAATAATAATTAATTGAAATTTTATTTTTCCGACTGAGTGAAAATAATGCCTGGACCGGGAGTCGATCCCCGGATCTTTGACTTACAAGGTCAAGGCTCTACCAATTGAGCTATCCAGGTCGACAACCGGTGATTTTAATTAAAATTGTATATCTTTCCCATTGTTTAATGGGGTTTTCCTTTACCTGCGGTTTATTTCTGTCGAGCTATCTACATGATAGACCAGATGTTTCTGCCTAAAGGTTGTCTGAGTGAGTAATGCTGATCGGTTGTCGGCTTGGATAGCTCAATTTGTAGAGCCTTGACCTTGTAAGTCAACGATCCGGGGTTCGACTCTCAGTCCAGGCATTATTTTCACTCAGTCGGAAAAATAAAATTTCAAGAAATATGATTTTCTTCCAATCAGTTGATTGTGTGATTTTAATTAAATAATAATAATAATAATTAATTTTTATCTCGAATCAGCATTGTATGCATAGACATCGGTACAGAAAAAAACAAGGTGAAAAATGAATATTTAATAAGTAAATTCTTTTAATGGTTATCAGGGCTAGAAATTAAGAAAATAAAGCTACTGGTCCACAGGACCACTAATTTTCAGATTTCACTGGTCCTTAAATACTTTGACTGGTCTGTTCTTCCATTCTATTATATTTTTTAAAATATTTAAAAAATTGTAAACTGTTTGTTTTACTCAGACTTGCTTTGTTTATAAATATACGTAAGTCAAGTATGATATTTTTTTGTAAATAAATCAAAAAATACAAATCAAGTTTTATATAAAGCAAAAATTTAGTCTTTAATAAACGAGATTAATGTCACCTATTTACCATTAAGAATTAAAAGTAAAAAAATCTGATGTGGGCACCACATGACTTCCTTATACACTTTTAGAAATACACATAATGTTAAAAAACATTGACATTGCACCCGAAACAGTTGGCTAAAAATATTAAAACAAAAAAAAAAAAAAAAAAAAAAATGAATTATCCCCGTGTTCTGAGCTTTTCTGAAAGTTAGTTAAAAGCCGATGCACGATTTGTACTGGTAACGCTGACGTAGGCAACAGGGACCCGAAAAAAATGGCTAAAAGTATTTTTAAAAATGCATTTTCTCCGTGTTCTGAACTATTCTGAAAGTTTCAAATGTCTAGCTAGTCGGGAAGTTATAGTTAAATAAATTTTCTGTTGAACCATATAAACGCTGTCGAAGGCAGCAGTGACCTGAAACAATTGGTTAAAAATATTTTAAAAATGCATTGTCACCGTGTTCTGAGTTTTTCCGGAAGTTTTAAATGTCTAGCTAGTCGGGAAGTTAGTTAAAAATCGATTGCAAGATTTGTACTGGTAACGCTGCCGAAGACAGCAGGGAAACTAAACAGTTGGCTAAAAGTATTAAAAAAATGCATTTTCACCGTATTCTGATCTAGTCTGAAAGTTTCAAATGTCTAGCTAGCCGAGAAGTTAGTTAAATAAATTTTCTGTTGAATCACATAAACGCTGCTGAAGGCAGCAGGTATTAGAAACAGTTGGCTAAAAATATTAAAATAAAATGCATTGTAAACGTGTTCAGAACTTTTCTGAAAGTTTCAAATGTCTAGCTAGTCGGGAAGTCAGGTAAATTGCAGGATTTATCCAAACCGTTTTTGAGTTATTACCGTTTTTTGATACATTTTGGCCATTATGAACCTAATTTTCCTAAATATCTCCAAAACGGAAAATCATACAAAGTCCAAAAAGGGAGGTGCACAACTAGATGTTATAACAAACCTGTGTACCAATTCACAACTTTCTACGTCCAACCGTTTTTGAGTTATGCGACATGCGCACACACACACACACACACACACACACACACACACACACACAGACGTCACGAAAAATCGTGTAAAGTCCCTTATATCTCTAAAACGAGAGCTCGTGTTAAGACGACACTTGCAGGTGTACAACTAGACATCATGACAGTCACACGTATAAATTGGCAACATTCAGCGATCATTCGTTTTCGAGCAATGTGAAAGGCAAAATCCATTTCGCAAATCGGGATTACTATACTTCCTTATACTTTGTATAAAGAAGTAAAAAAATTAAAAAAAAAGTTTTCAAAATGAATGAAATTAAATGAAAAATTACAGTGAATGGTGATATTAACAATTATAAAAAAGTACATTTACTATTGTTATAACCGTAGCCTCCTAAACTAGATGCCTGTCGCGTGGCTTGGAAACTTGGCAACACTTCAAGCGGTAGACAGCTCCACCTGGTACAGTTTACGTGAATTTTTTATTCAACTGTCACCAATAATATTGAGAAGTGATATATGATATACATAATCGACGTTTCTTCGAGTATATTCTCCTTCTATGTATATCAAATCCTTCTTTAAAAAATTTTTGGTGGCTGTTGAATAAAAAAGTCGAGCAATCTATACCAGGTAGCGCTGTCTACCGACTAAACTGTTGCGAAGTTTCCAAGCCACGCGACAGGCATCTAGTTTTGGAGGCTATGGTTATAACATACTATTCTGTAACAGATTTATGGGCAATTTTAGGCAAAAGTAAAAAATTGAAAAGCTTCACTGGTCCAGTGGACCACTAGAATTTATATTTTGCAGGTCCGTTGAATATTTTTGTGGTCCCGGACCAAAGGACCACTGCTAACGGCCCTCTTCACTTATACTGTCGCCGGAAGCCCGAGCCAATGTTATTCTATGGGGAAATGTTCTTTGCAAATAACTTGTTAACTAATACATATTTTTAAATTCTGTTTTCACATTCAGAAAATTACCGACTGTTAAATTGATGGAACTTTTTTAAAAATATATTTTTTTAATTTTTAATACTTTATTTTGAAATTGCAAAATGAAAAAATTTCACATATTGTAAATTCGTATTTTGCAGCTTCAAAATAAAATATAAAAAATTAAAAAAAAAAAAAAAATTTTTTTTTTTTAAAGGTCCGTCAATTTAACAGCTGGGAATTTTCAGAATGTGAAAACAGAATTTAAAAATATGTATTAGTCAATAAGTTATTTGTAAAGAAAAATTTCCCATACAATAACATTAGCTTCGGCTTCCGGCGGCAGTGAGTGAAAAGGGCCCTTAATTTCGAGCCCTGTTTGTGTATGTAGAAATAAGACCGATTACTAGTATCTTATAGCAGAAATTTGTGTAATTAACACTATGTCATTACAATAAACGTGATTTTACACAATTTTTTTCGGTATCTGAATTTTTATTAATGGAAAAACACGCCAAATTTATATACAATACCATCAATAACAAGATAATGTAACAATGCAATTTAATTTAATAGTACAGTAAACCAGTTTTGTGATGATAATAAAGGAAAATTCTTATTTAGAGAATCAAATCCTTTTAATTCTAATGCGTACACATATGAATTTAAATTCAAGGTATTTAATATAGAAATAGGTGTAATTATTAATCTCCTGCGTCTTTAAAAAAAAAAAAAAAAAATTAACATTTTGTCTGCATCTCTATTTCTACCAATTAAAAAATACAACAAATTTATACATTATTCCATAGTTCAGTAAAAATACTCCTATTTTATAAGATGTTTAATATTTTTGTATTCTGATTGCAGTATGCTGCGTCTAATTTACAGCTCCTCCAGTACAGGCTGGCTCATCGGCATTTTGTTTCCCACTCAGCGATTGTTGCCCACGCGGTCCGAAATTCAAGTGTTATCAAATCCCAAAAAATGGGGGTTTTCCAGACGAAAATTGCTCAAATCATACCAGAACTGCTTTTAGAACGTTTAGATTTCCAACAGATGAAGAAAGGTGAAAGAAATGGGCTATTAATTGTCCAAAAGAAAATTGTACGCTTGCCTTTCAATCACAAATATGAAGTGTAATTATGATATGTTTTCTTGCAATTTTTGTATCAATTATGTATTTTTATTGCTGTTTGATTATCTAAATGTTCTATTTTACAACTTACACTACTTTTCAACGTGTATAAATATTTAAAATTAACTAATTTAACAGTAGCAGTAGCAGTGATGGCTACTTTTTACAAGGGTTATAAGAAAATTTCGCCAAATATTACCGCCAAACTTATCAAGTGCAAACAATAATTCGCTCTTCTGTATAGGCAAAATCGCCATTTTAGGCGATGAAGACGCCGAATAATACTTCTACAACTAAACGTCGCCAAGCTATATTTCCGCTGGGTAACAATGATCAGCTGTGAGTCAGCTCGTATTATAGGTGCCTTAGTCAAATGTAGTACGTCAAGTTTCCTAAAAATAGCTTTGCACTGGGTTAAATACGTTGCGTGTTATAGCTAATAAAGTGACAATATTTTTAAAAAGAATCCGTTATATCAATACATATAATATCACCTCATAACAATTTATGCAGATAATAAGAAAACTTATAATCGCATGCTACATCTACAAGTATTACTTTTTACAGGGTGATGCCAAACATTTTTATTTATTTAGTTATTTTTACTGGTCCCCCTTTTGCATTCGGGACAAAATTTTCCCTGAAATAGGGTAGGTGCCCCAGTGATTGGCATGCTACAGTAATTGACATCTATCCCGAAATAATTAATAAATAAGAAAAATAATAAAATCATATATTTTACATGTGAGAATTTTAACATTTTATGTGAAACACTGGAGCAAAGGGTGCTAATAACTGGTAAAATGAATAACTAGCAGTGTCAAACACAGGAACATAGGGTGCCAATCACTGATAAAATTAAAAACCGGCAGTGTCAATTGCTGGAACATTGAGTGGGTGTCAAATAAAAATTCATTAAATATATATATATATATATATATGAAATGTATATATTTTAACATATATGTGGTTCTGAATGTCTTTCATGCCATATGTATTAACTTAAGATTTTTAAAAATATTTTCTGATGACTAGAACTTTAAAAACATTAGATTGCTCTAAAAGTGTCAATCACTGGTGCACTTACCCTATATGAGTATAGCATATTCTTTGCACTCCTGAAGACTCAAGGTGATTCATCCAGTAGTTTTTGATATTTTACATATTTATTTTACAAAATTTTACAAAACGTCTGAAATCGAAAGATCCCGGCCATTTATGGAAATGTAGTGTATATGGAAAACTAGTATGCATGAAACTTTTTAAAAAAATTCAAAAAATATATATATTTTTTATATATATTTATTTAAATAATTTTTAGAAATTTTTTTATTGAATTTTGATACATTAATACATATGAGCACAAGTCCAGATACAAATATTTTATAATAGAGAGTGTTATAATTAAATCTGCTTTATTAAAAGAGTATTTTTAACAACATATCTATATCTAGGTTTCTAGGAATGTTAAAATGTAACACCTTCTATAACCATCAATTTTATATAACACCCTCAAGTATAGTAAGTATGTAATTTAAATTAACACTTTCGCGACCGCATGTTTTTCTCTTTTTGATAGCACGTTCCGCCTGAGGGCGTTATTCTTTCATGAAATATTATTTCAGAACAAGGTTTTTTGTATCCATATTTATATTACATTTGTGAATATATATAATATTTATATTCTTTCTAGTGAAAATATTTGTATTCACAGTATTTTGATTGTATAGTTATGAATATAAGGAATATTCTTAAGAAATATAGCAACATACAAATTGCAAAAGAAACACTCACTGGATGAGTTACAGATTTCGAAGGCTCCTATATATACTAGAGTCCCTAAATAAAATAATAGGCCGGCGCATCACCGCCATTTTTTTGCCTCCGAAGAGGACAGCATTCCCGCTTGGCGTCCTTATCGCTTCCCTAATGATTTTAAGAAATCATGATCTGAAGCTAATCCGGTCAAGATAACAGCAATAAACAACAATAATATTCCTAAAAACACATTTTTTTTTTTTTTCACAGTACATTCTCAGGATGTCATATTATTCTGAGGATATCCCATGGATGTATTGGGGTAAGATGTGTTGTTAGGGCGGTTTCTGTTTCTTTTACAAAATGTCGCCAAATTCACTTCTTGAATGATTATAGCAGTTAATCGCTAAACAAACTTCCATATCATAGTTTACTTAGCTAAAATTATGAAATATTATAAAACAAGTTACTTTAAAGTAACGTAAGACGATTAAAAAAATGTTTGTCGTTTGTTTATCAGAGAAACGCGCTGGGTACATGTGGCAACCCTAAGGCAACAAAATGCCTGATGCGCCAGCTCGTATATATAGGAGCCTTAATTTTGTTGCCTTAGGGTTGCCACATGTACCCAGCGTTTTCTGTAGATAAACAAACGGCAGCCATTATTTCTATCGTTTTGTATTACTTTGGAGTTACTTTTTTAATCATTTTCATAATTTTAGCTCGGTAAATTATCATATGGGAGATTGTTTACTGATAAATTGCTATAATCACTCAAGAAAAGAGCATAAAATGTTCAGATTTCCGTAAGATAATTTAGGAAGAATAAAATAAAATAACTTATGTTTACTGATATTTTTCTGTGTGTTTTTCACATGTTCAAACGTAAAAATACAAAAATATACTATTTTATTCTTAATATTTATGTTAATAACCATAAATTAATTAAAGAAGATCTTTTATTACTGCGCGTTTAAGTTTTGGCGACATTTTCTGGGGTCGCCAAACTTGTTTAATTTCCGAGTCGTAATTACATTTATTTTAAGTTTCGTTTTTTTAAATGAATAGTATATGCTAGAAATAGCTAAAAGAGTAAGTAAATAAATAAAGAATTTCCAGTTTTAAACAGTAAGCTCATTTTTTTGTTTCAAAAAGTTATGATTTGTATTTGAAACAGACAGAAATAGTCCTAACAACACATTTTATCCCCAGTACATCCACAAAATATCCTGGGGATGAAAAACATACCAAGAATGTACTGTGTATAAATGCGTCGTTAGGGATATTACTTGTTGCTTATTGCTCTTGAACTCTTAACCGATCGTAGCTTCAGATCAAGATTTCTTAAAATCACTTGTTAAGCGATAAGGACGCCAAGCGGGAATGCTGCCCTCATCCGAGGCAACAAAATGGCGACGATGCGCCGGCCTATATATTTTTTATTTTAGGGGCTCTACAGATTTCCAAATGATGTGATTCTACGTCAGCGGTCACGAAAGTGTTAATATTTTAGTATAGGAAACATAGAATAAATTGTTTCAACGATTATAGCCTATAAGTTCTTTGTTGTTGAAGCCATTTTCATGAAAATATTTGATGAAAATATAAAATCTCATTTTTGTAGAAGGTGTATTTCTAAATAATCATCTTTTAACGTCTAGTATTTTCATAAGTTTCAAAGAAAACACAATTCTTATGAAATTCCTTATTATTAGTATATCAAATCTTCCTTACGAATAGATACAAAGTATTTAATATCGAACTGGTTATTTCAGATTTCATAATTTCGAGAACAAAGTTAGAATATGTTCTGAGAAAACAGAAATGAATATCAGAACCAGGTTTAAAATTTAATATTAAATAGGACATATACGCTGAGTAAAAAAGGTAGAAGGACACAAGATATTTTTAGAAATAAAAGGAATCTTTTATTTTTAATGAAATTATTCTTATGAGTAACATATTGCAGATCATTTAACAAAAAAATATCAGTATAATTCCCATGGTACTCAAAAATAAAATATTATTGATAACAGAATTAATTTCTACCATTTTAAATTTTGTAAAAAAAAAAAAAATAAAAAAAAAGTAGAAGGACAGTAATATAATTTATAAAATACAAGTGATATTAGCAAGGAATACTGTTCCCAGTAGCTTTTATACTTAGAATTTTCTATATGGTAATAAATCGTACAAAAATTGGATTTTTGTTTGGCAAAAATTATCCCATAAGGTAATCAAAACTTCTCGAAGATCAGTAAGGGATTCAAACTGTTTTCCACCAGCATAAACTTGACGAACAAGCATTGCCCAGATGTTTTCCGCTGTGCCAACATCAGGGCTAAAACCAAAAAATAATGTTAAAACCAAAAAAAAAATCCCTGGACACCCCCACCTCGCTGTGCATGAATCTGAAAACGCACGTAACTCACTTCCGCGGCAATCACTACCACGCACGTAAAAAAAAAAAAAAAAAAAAAAAAAAAATCACTGGGCATTCCTACCTCGCTGTGCAAGAATCTGAGAACGCCTGCAACTCGGTTTCGCAGCAATCACTATCAGACACGTACAAAACAAAAAAACTGCACTGGACTCTCTTACCTCGCTATGCATGAATCTGAAAACGCAGGTAACTCGGTTAAATTACAAATAAAATTATAAACTTCCAGCTAGGGCAGTTAGTATAATTCCACCAACAGACTTTTGGGTTCTTCCTATTCAGAGCGAAGGGGTGGTAAGATAGGAACTTCTAAGAGAGTAAGTGAAAGGGGGGGGGGGGGTTAAGACTAAGCGAGTGCAGTTGGTATATTTCGAGTGCAGTTAGATAACACCGCAAAAAAGAATAGTCATAGAATGTTGAAAATTTATATTTGAGATTATCATGATGTCTAATAGTACATCTCCAACTTTGGTATAGATACGACTTTTCCTTTCAGAGATATACACGATTTTCTACGATTTTTTGTGATGTATGTTCGTGTGTGTGTGGTGTGTGTGTGAGTGAACATGATAGCGTCTAAACGCTTTGTTCGAATGAGCTGAAAATTGGTACGTATGTTATAGTTTACCGTAGCACAAACACTATCGATTTTGGGGAATCTAGAACTGATATTTTTTTTTTTTTTTTTTTTTTTTTTTTTCACAGGAACACAACAAAAAAACCTTTATCATTATAGCCCATGAACTGAAATTATTAGAAATGCAATAGTGTCTAAATACCTTGTTCTATTGAGCTGAAAATTTGTATAGTTCTTAAAAGTCCCCGTTGCATAAACTGTGTAGCGTTTAGTGAATCTATCACTAATAGATTTTTACAGTGACACACACAAAAAAAAAAATTCTTTATCATTATGGCCTATGTCCTGAAATTATTTGAAGTGCGACAGCGTCTAAATACCTTATTCGATTGAGCTGAAAATTCATATACGTGTTATAATTCCCCTTAGCACATACATTATTGATTTTGGTGAATCTAGCACTCATATTTTTGTTGCAGAGACACAACAAAAGCTTCTTTATCATTATGGCCAATGGCCTGAAATTATTTGAAGTGCGATAGCGTCCAAATGCCTTATTCGATTAAGCTGAAAATTTATACACATGTTATAAATCACCGTCGTACGAACTTCATAGATTTTGATGAATCTAGCATTTATAGTTTTTTTTTTTTTTTTTTTTTTTTTTAACAGGGACACAAAAACTAATGCCTTACCATTAAGGCTCATGGGCTGTAATTTTTCAAAGTGCAATAGTGTCTGAACACCTCATCCGTAAGAGCTGAAAATTTATATACATGGTATGGGACACCGTCATAAAAAACTGTATAGATTTTGGTGGATCTAGCACCTATATATTTTTACAAGGACATAATCAATTTTTTATCATTATGACCTATGGACTCGAAAAGCGTTAAATTAAACAACATACTATGTACAGAAAAAATACTCAAACACCCTATTATAATATTTTCTTTTGTTTATGTAAGATTTCTTTTATTTTGTTTATGCAACTGTTAATTACTGAATATTCGGAAAGTCAAGTGGAGTCAGTCCAGATTTTTTTTTTCTCCTTTGACAAAAAGTTAAAAATACATTAATTTAAAATTGAGATACAAATGGTATTTTAAGAAATGATATTTTAAGAAATGAATATAATAACCGTTGTTTTGGAACGAAACTTCATACTTTTATTATTAAAAAAACACACAGTTATTTATACATTTTAATTTATATTTATTTTCCTTTTTGTATATTTTGAATAACTAAATAAGTTTTTTTTTCTTTTTTACCCGTTGCAACAAATTACAAAAAACACTTCAAATAAAATTGAAAAAAATCGTGTGAAAAAAAAAAAAGGTAACTGTTGCTAAGAAACACAACACAGTAAATGTTTTATGCAGAATTTTATATAAACTATTTTTAAAACAAAATCTTCGGTTTATTTATCCCTTTTTATATATATATATATTTCGTTTTTAAATTCAACACTTTGTATTTAAAATTCCTATAGAAGAAAGTTGTTAAATCTACGTATGTTTTTTTTTTTTTTAAATACAATAAGAAGGCTCGTGATTTATCTTATTTTCCGTGTTTACTTTTCTGCATTCACTTTTTATTCATGTGTTTATTCTATAGCAATAATGGTGTACAATTATACGCGTATTTGATATATATATATATATACATATTATAGAAACGAATGAAATTCTAAATAATCATCTTTTGATAAGTCGTAGGTGACCGGAAACAGTAGTGTAGTGAACAGTAGTGTAGTGAAAATCCCTTTTTGACCAGAGTACAATAAAGTTCTGATTATCCGCGAACGGATTATGAGAATTATGGATTATCCATAAGTACTCACACACACACACACAAAAGTGCAGTATCAGGAGAAAGTGTTTTTTCAACAAAAACAAAAGATTGCTTTTTTTTTTTTTTTTTTTTTTTTTTTTTTAAAGGGAAAAAAAATGTTTAAAGAACTACGTTGCGTAAAAAGAAAGTAAAAAGAGAGAATTTTTATTTTAATAGATCTGGTGTATCACTCATACGACTTTGTTTTACCGTGAAATTTAATACTATAAATATAAGTTGGAGATTAAGAGGTAAGATAACGAGTACTGTTATGTAAACATGTGTTAAACAATTCAAATTAGGCTTCGGAAGAGTTTAATATGATAACTAGTTCTGTGTGAAGGGGGCTAGTTAAAAGTTCACTTAAAATTATTCGGACAACTTTCACACGCAACATTTCTTGAAACTTATCAGTATTGATCAAACTTTTCCAGCAACAAACTTATATTAACTTGAAAATACAACTTTTGGATCTCCTAAATTTATTCGTGTTTAAGTTACTCTAAGAGACACAGACAAAGACCAAACGTTAAAAAAACTTGATTTCGGTAATCAAGAAGCCTCAAAACATGTAAATATACAAAAAACAAGCAATGAATGTTTAGCTTAAAAACAATACATTATTTACCATATCTCTATGAGGAATTCATTTCAATTCCTAAACAGCTTTCCTGGAAATGGTAAAATATTATAGTAAAGCGCATCAACTAACAACAAAAAAAAAAATGTTATCGCTTAAATATTTGCAGCCCTGTATACCTTTTGAAGATTATGTACAAACCGCATGGTGCATCTAAACATAATTCTATAGAAATAATACACGGCACAACCTGAAATACACATCCACCAATTTTCAACTATTGTCGCACTATAACGTAGTTCTTCTGTAGCCCTATAAACAAACAGTGAATGATATCCTTACCATATTCTGCATGACACATGATTTACGCATATAAAAAATATATATTAAATTCATTTGGTTTATTGCAGTCTATAGACGTTAAACTCTACTTACCTGCAATTTCCCCCATAGATATAATGCATATGATTTCTCTTGGGTGTCCCTGTACAGAAACCATTTGCTTCATCTCAACGGAAAGCTTAGTGTATCATCCCTATATGATACCCATTTAGAATACCAAGTTTGGACTTTTTGCTACAGTCGGTAACAAAAGTGTCCGAACAATAGCAAAAATTCCTATAAAAAAAAGTACACTTCATACGGTCTTGTTAAATAAATCCTTATCGAATCATGTTCTTACACTGACTAAGAACAGGATTCGACAAGGATTTATTTAACAGAACGGTATGAAGTGCACTTTTTTTACATAGGAATTTTTGCTAGTGTTCGGACATTTTTGTTACCGACTGTACTATTTGTTCTTGAGATATGCTGATACCACACATGCAGACGCACAGACAGATAGACACACACACACAGACCATTCGCTGAAAACATGATTTTCCGATTCAGGGGACCTCAAAATATGTAAATACAACAAAAATCCATTTTCGAAAAATTTGACCCTAAAACAATACTTTCTCGACCCTATGGGTAAAGAGAAAGTAAAAAGCAAAAAATACGCTTTTAATTTTGAACTTCCCTCTTTTTGAAATCGGTTAAAAACTTAAACACTCTTAATATTTATTTTTACTTTTATCCCGTAAAATTTGTATACTCGTAAAGTTATTTTTCCCGTTTTTATGGATGAAAATTTAGTTTTCTACGAAAAATCATAAAATTTAACATTTCAATGAAAATGTTTTTTTCTTATTCATTCAGAAAGATACAACATATTCCAAAGATTGCACCAAAAAACAGTTATCTCACATGCCCTCGATTTATCACCTGTTGCGAATATGTTTTATGTCATTCTGCTATAACAAATGGTCTAAAAATATTAGATGTCTGTGAACGTGCATGGTGAAGTTAGATGGGAAAAGACGTCAATCAAACAAGAGATAAAAATATTGCGATTAACATACATTATAAAACATTTTCCAAACTGTTTCCACATCTGTGACGATAACTTAACATTTATTTTAATTTTTACTATGTTGCAAGGAATGCCATGAAAATCATTATATATTTAATTTTCAAAAGAAAGAATAAAGTAAATTGCTTTTCTGTAGCCCTGTAAACCTGCCATTAATATGAATATCTGGATATTGTATTTCAATTTCGTTATGTTTCGGATAGCATAACGAAAATAACAGTGCTTTAACCATTTAACGTTCATTGGTTTCGCCCAGAAACCAAACATTGCACTTTTTTTTCTTTTTTCAACAATTTTTCAGTATTTTTACAAAGTGTTAATAGAATAAACTCTTATTCATTCTCTTTGTACTACATGGCAGCACTACAGCAAAATAAAAAAAAAATGCTATTTCAGATGAAGCCAGATTTAGAAGTCACTTTAATTTTCTAAAATTGTATCAATTTTAAAAATAAAAATAAAAATATTTATTTTAATAATAGCACTTGAACTTACTATAATCCTTCTCAGTCATAAATTGCAACTTTCAATTTTTTATATAAATAAACAGAACTGTCCGAAAAGTTATGTAAAATGTTCGGTTTCTGAGAGAAACCAAATTCGGGAAGATAAAAGTCGAATTTCGCAAGACATAAGGGTATAAAATGAACATTTCCTGAGTTTTCTGCAGTTTCTTAAAATATAATTTTCTGGAATTATATGAATATATATATATATAAGAGTATATATGTGGGTACATATCTTTATAAAATTTTTTTCTTTTAAAATAATTTATATGTACCAAACATTTTGCAATTATGAATATATATTTTTTTTTCTGGTAAAACAATTAGTAAGTATTGTTAATTTTATGTATAAATTTGTAAATTCGTAAATAAAGTAAAAAATTAAATAATTAAATAATAAAGCCAAAGCTGTAGCAACAATGTTTGGCTAGACGCCTGGTGCTGTGACACTGATTACACCACACTTGCTTCTTTTCTGAATAAATCATTATTTGAATTTCTTAATAAGTAAGTCAAAATATAAATGTTTTAGATTTCTAAAGTATCTGATTTATTCTCTGCAACTTTTATATTAGTTTGTTTAAGGAGAAAAAATAGCCCGTTACTGTTCATTGGTTTCACTGTGAAACCATAAATTTCTGGATAATAAAAAGTGCTTTTTTTTTTTTTTTTTCATTTGTATATTTATCATCAGTGATGCATCTAAAAATCATCTTTCAAATTAATTTCACAGTTTTCAAAAGGAAATATATGGTAAACTTTAAAAAGTTAATAAAATATCTCCCATAAACAGTAATGCATACGAATTCTTTTGTGGATCACTGTGTTCAATCCGGTTTGCTATTTATATTATTTTCAGTAGAAAGTATACTATAGTGAACTTAAATAACATATAATAGTTTTTAGACATTCTGAAATATTTATGGAATTGAGAGTGCGGATAGGCAGACGAACCGAAATACCATAAACAATACTTTTCAATTTTATTGAAAAATATTTGAATGAATGAATCATCTTTCTATTTAAAGGGGGTGCTACATAAAATACTAACTTAACATACAGCCGTCGCGTCGGCGTATTTCCTCATTTTTAATAGTAAGCCCGTTATTTCGCGATCCTCTAAAACACTACATTTTTTAACAAAATGATTTTACATAATCGTGCTGAAATCACTTATTCTCATGAAATGATGCGATAAATACTCCTGGCGTATATACAGCCAAAGGCACATAAGTGGTTAAACATAAATGCGTAAAATATTTTTTTAAATAATGTACAATTTAAGGACACTTAAAAACGGAACTCTTCATTTTTAACACTTTTCATCATGCTGAGAAAAAAAAGGATACCGCCTTCATTTAGAACGAATAGGTGGTCATTTTCTAAATCCCTAAAGTAGAAATATCGACTTCCGAGCTATGCGTATAAGGCACATAAATAAGCTGAGTAGACAAAATGATTGAGAATTTCCTGTTTATAAATTTCTAGATGGTGAAACAACATTCTGAATATTCAGAGTATTCTGAATCCTTTGTATTATGCGAAATTACCGCAGGATTTTCTAGAAGTGGGTTATAAACCAGGATTATAGTTTCTAAAACTCGCCTCTTGTATTCGCATTTATTTGCAGAGATTTTTTAAATACGTTTGACCCCCCCCCCCCCCCCCGATAATATATAGGCAACCGCTCTAGAATCCTAATAGGGGTTTCTAGAACTCACTTTCAAAGGGAACTAGAATTTATAAGAATGACATGGAACTATTTTTAGTAGAGCTACAATTTAGATTCTAGATGTCAGTTCCTGAAATTTTTCTCAGTGCAAAGTTGAAAAGTGTGTATCATTTCGTTTTGTCTGTATGTCCAGTAAATATTTATGAAATTCCTTGAACCGGATATATATTATTCAAGTTTACTATGAAATGCTTCTAATTTAAAATGGAGTAAATAGAAGTGGTGGTTTATGTACCGCGACAATCAAAACAAGGATTGCGCTCTATGAGAGGTATTTCTACAAACCCTATTTTAATACCTCTATTTTGCGCAAATCTTAATGAAATTGACATTTATTATCAATATACACAGAAAGTGTTTTCTCTCGAATATATACATTTACAAGACTACACGAAAATATTCAAACACATTTACATTTTCGTTCGTGGTAGGAGTTTTTAACAATTTACAACAATGTTTAAGAATAATTATGTATTCAATTAGCCTATCTGTCAGTCTCTCTCTCCGTCTATCTGTCTACCGTTCATCATATAGGCAAGATATATTGAAGGTTAAACTAATAGTTTAACCTTCAATATATCTTGCTTCAATATGCATGTATGTACGTTTGGAAAGTGTTAATCTATGCAAAGTGCATATTTTTTTTTTTTTTTTTTTTTTTTTTTTTTTTAACATTTATATTTATTATTATCAGTGCGACGGTAAAATAATATCTTTTCAAATAGTTTGAGATCTTAAAAAAAAAAAAAAAAAAAAAAGCAATATCAAATACAATTGTAATATAAAAAAATAAATTAATTTGTTTTTATTACATATATTACAATTTTTATTTCTTTAAATGTAATATTTACACAAGTCTTCTATGCAATATATGCCAAATAAGTACATTTTAAAATGTCAACATCTCTTTAGATATACATTTATTAATGGACATTTTAATGGCATCTTACATTTTATTCATTAAAAGTTTTCCAAAACTCTAATTTCCTTTTAATTGGCAAAATTTTTAGCAATTAAAATCTTATAAACACATCCATCACGCCGACTGAATTTTAAGTAGACTTGTTTAAAACTTGAACACTATTTAACGTGTTAAAATATGAACTTAATAGTTTTCCCTTACAAAAATAATTTCATTATTATTTAAAGCATTTCATATATCTTATGCAGCATAACAATGAAATATTTATGTTAAAAAATAATGCTACAAATGCTAGAATTTAAAAAAAAAAAAAAAAAAAAAAAAAAAAAAAAATCAATTTAACTGTTTTACGTGTGAGATTTCTTTAATATTTAAACCATTTAATATTACTAGTATATCCATAAAATATTGAAAATGCATATATTAAAAAATAATAGTAAAAATAATTATAAGTCAAAAAACTTTTTATATACCATGTTTTTAAATTTTCTGTTGTTGAATTTTCTGTTGTTAGAACTACATTAGCATTTTATCAATGCGTATAAAATTTTTAAAATGATCATGGCGTCAATTTTTGTGAGACGCATAATTTAACTTTTTACAATTTTTTAACGCTCACGTTTAATTAAATGTATTTATTTTTATGTCGAAAGAAAATGAACGCGTAAATTTGTTTGGGGAGCAATTAAATGGTAGCTAATATTTTAATGGCTATTTTTAAACCTATTAGGAAGTTATTATTTTTATATTTGAATTAATTAAAAGAAAACTAATCGAAATTTCGAAAATCGGGCTTTGAAGTATTCTGTTGTCATCGGGTTCTGAGCTATTCTGAAAGTTTCAAAGGTCTAGCTAGTAGGGGAGTTAGTTAAAAATCAATTGCAAGATTTGTACCGAACAAACAAACAGGAATTAGAAGCTAATAAAAATATGGAAATAAAAAAAAATAAATAAACAAATAAACATCAAATCTTAATTGTGGTAATTTAATATTTTAATGCATTAAATAAGAAATATTTTTATATTTAATATTTTAATACATTAAAATTCCCCAATTATCGCGTATAACTACTCAACATTATGATCATATATGCCAACATTTGTAATTTATTCCGGAACGTTGTTAGTAGCCTGCTTTTTCTCACACCACTTTTTATAATGAATATTTTCCTTCGTATTTAATCGTAATTACGTATTCTGAAAAAATTTTTACGAATAAAGAGGTGTGAAAAATAAGCTGGTATACTAACAGTACTCCGAAAAAAAAATTAGAAATATTAGCATTTCTGCATTATGAATATCCTGGGCAAGTTATATTCATACCCTGAATATATCTGTTCTGATAAGTATAAAGGATTTAAGTCCAAAAATGTCGATTTTGAGTTAAGTACATAGTCAGACTCAGAAAGAAATTCTCTATCGATTGGTATAAAGGATTTAAATCCATGTCATTTAGTCTTTGAGAAAATCCATTGGTAAAAAGAGATTCAATTCAGAAATTTAGCATTAATCTTTGGTATAAATACTTAATTCAAAACTTTTCCATTATTAAATGAAGTTTGACAATCACTGAATGGTATAAAGAGTATAAATCAACATAATCCCTTTTTCCTAATCGATTCTTCTTATTAGTTTTTAGTTAGTTTAACTTTATTTTTCGTCTCCTGAAAAATCAAGAATATGGACTTAAATTCTTTATACTTATCAGTACAGATATATAACTCTCTTTTCGTGACCTTTGTGGCACTAGTAAAAATTTTAAGGAATTTATTTTGGAAATATTAGTCGAAGAAATTGCCTTGATTTATTGAAATCTTCCTTTATGTTTTTGAATCTCGGGACAAACGAGAAAGTCAACGTTTTCGTAACAATGTGTGTAATGTTATAATTATAAACATACACAGAAGCCAAGAGGTATCCACATCAAATTGTTTCATGCAAACTTTAAAAAAAAAAAAAAAAAAAAAAAAACTAGTATGCGACCACTGCGAGACTTTCTTCTATATTATCTTATACAAATTCTCACAGTATAAATTATTTATTCAATTAATATTTTTTAAAATTAGTTCCTGTGATGAATGTAGATGATTTTTATCTCAGAGAAGCGTAACACTAAATGCCGAAAGAAAGCCAATTTTGAGCCAACATCAGAAGAAATGCAGTTTTTTTTTTTTTTTTTTTTTAACTATATATATATATATATATATATATATATATATATATATATATATATATTAAAAAATATATTTAAAAAAATCTGATGTGGGCACCGCATGGCTTCCTTATACACCCAATGGAATATACATAATGTTATTAAAACCATGAAATTTTGTGTGAGGTAACGAATTCGTAAATGCACTGAGAAAAAAAATATATACCGCCTTCATCTAGAATGAAGAAGTGATCATTTTCTAAATCCCTTAACTAGAAATATAGATTTCCGACCTATGCACATAAGGCAAGCCAATAAACTGAATAGACGAAATGATCGAGAATTTCTAGTCTACACATTTTTAGATAGTGAAACAATATTCTAAATATTCTGAATCTTTTGTAATATATCGAGAAATTCTCGCTTGATTTTCTAGAATTGGGTAAAAAACCAAGATCATAGTTGCTGAAACCCGCCTCTTGTATTTCCATTTATTTGCAGAAATTTTTAAATAACTTTGCCCTTGAGAATATAGACAAACGCTCTAGAATTATAATAGGGGTTTCTATAACTCGCTTCCAAAGGGGACTAGAATTCATAAGGATGACATGGAACTGTTTTTTCTAAGCCACAATTTAGATTCTAGATGTAAGTTGCAGAATTTTTTCTCAGTGTGAACAGGCAAGTTCGAACCACGAAAAAAAAAAAAAATAATAATAATAATAATAATAATGTAACAAACTGATAAACTGATAAACTTCTACTCAAACCACAAAAGTCATGATAATAGGCTGTACATACCGTCATACAAATATACTATTTTTTTAGGAATGGCTTATCACAGAATCTCTCATTGGCAAATTCATAGCTTAAAGTTTAATGAAAATCATTCGAGTATAGATGGCATACTTTTGTTCTCTTTTTCGAAAATTAAAGGTGAAAAACGATACATTTTACCGAAACAATTAATTCATCTAAAATTGAGAAATAATTTACTAATTCTGGCAATGCTGAAACAATATTTGCCGCCAATTTTGATTGCTAATCTCGCCAAGTCGCCAAGTTTGTAGCCAACGCTGATTTTCGTATTGGCATCGATTTTGGCGATTTTTCGCCGAATTTGGCGACTTGGCGACCAAATTTGACGAAATTTTATAGTTTAGGGTTACCAAAGTTTGGAAATTCTAACTTCAATAAGAACAAAATTCTGGAATTTTCCGGAAAGATTCATTGGTTTATAGCGCTGAACTAAATTCTTCGAAAATTCTTTGAATGACAAAGAATACTAAAACAAAATAAAGTGCATTTAGGGACTAGAACCTGCTTACATATTAAGAGTTATTTCGACCCTAAAAAATGTCGGCAAAATTCATAGCAATATCATTACGTGCCCTATCTACGCGCTGAATATTCATTAAATAAAATGCATTCGTCGACTAGAACCTGCTTGTGTCTTTACAAATTACTTTATACACGCAAAAATGTCGACAACTTTAATTATAATATTACTACGGGTTGTATAATTAGCTTTCTTTTAAATCTCTATGATGGTAGGTCATATATAATGGCCAAAACCTTTGTACCTTTGGTCATTATGAATATAATTTTAGTAAATATCTCCAAAACGGAATGTCACAGGAAAACCAAAAAGGGTGTTGCACAAATAGATGTTATAACAAACCTATGTACCAATTTGCATTGTTCTACATCCAATCGTTTTTGAGTTGTGCGAGATACATACACACATACGCACATACACACATACAGACGTTACGAAAAATCGAGTAAAGTCGCTGATATCTCTAAAACGGTAGCTCATGTTAAAAGGAAACTTACAGGTGTACAACTAGACATTATGATAGTCACACATATAAAGTTGAAAAATTCTACAATGATTCGTTTTTGAGTTGTGCGAGATGCATACACACATACGCACATACACATACAAAGACATCACGAAAAATCGTGTAAAGTCACTGATATCTCTAAAACAATAGCTCGTGTTAAAACGAAACTTACAGGTGTACAACTAGACATTATGATAGTCGCACATAGAAATTTGAAACATTCTACAATGATTCGTTTTTGAGTTGTTCGAGATACATACACACATACGCACATACACACACAAAGACGTTACGAAAAATCGTGTAAAGTCACTGATACCTCTAAAACAATAGCTCCTGTTAAAACGAAACTTACAGGCGTACAACTAGACATCATGATAGTTCCACATACAAATTTGCAACATTCTAAAATGATTCGTTTTTGAGCTATGCGAGATATAAAATCCATTTCGCAAATCGGAACTACAATACTTCCTTTTATTTTGTATAAGGAAGTAAAAAAAAAAGAAAGAAAGAAAAAGAAAAACTCGATAACCTTTATATTAAATTATCACAGATCTATGTTTTAACCCTTCGTTTTAAAGGTATTAACGAGTTCTTTTGAAAGATATCCATATTGAAAATTTACCATTTTGGAGAGATAATATTACTTTCCTCCGGGGGGGGGGTTGGAATTATACCCCTATATACACACAACTTGTTTGCTAGTTCATACTATTAGTATCAATAATTAATATTAATTTCGCAATCATTTGTTGGAAATAACTTATTATATACATTTATACGAAATTTCGTCCTTTACTGACTAAAAATTATGAAAAAATGGGAGGAACTGTTAAACGATGGATCCCAAAACATAATCAGCACCAGTTTTGGTCAAATTCTAAGTAAATACGAAATATAGTTAAATTTAGTTCGTTGGTTCATGAGATACAGTGTCTACGCAATTTATGATACACGCACACTAACACACCCCACAGAGATGTTTTCACAAGTCCTGTTGAGAAAATCTCAAAACGAGTAAATCCATCAAAAACCAGAGAACTTTCACAAATCCAATACTTTCTTCATCATATATATAAATAAGAAGAAAGTATTGGAGTAGAAAGTATTTCTCTCTCTCTCTCTCTCTCTCTATCTATCTATCTCTCTCTATATATATAACTATATATATGTAATATTATCATAAATACTTAATCATAAATTACCATAAGTTAACATTAAAAGAGGAGTGAATTCTTAGTTTTCAAAAATTAGCAAGCCATGTTGACTTGTGACAACATTATGAGATTTACCCAGCTTTACATATGTTATATATATAAATATATAAAGAGAGAGAGAGAGAGAGAAAAAAGAAATTAAATAAAGAACTTAACAAGTTATTAATAGTATAAATATAAGTGAGCAAAATTTACTTTATTTAATACCAATATGTTTCACCATCTCCACAGCCTATTTTTACGATGATGTATGTATGTGTGTGTGTATGTGTGTGAGTGAACACGCTAGCGTTTGTACACATGTTTGTACACAATTTATACACATGTTATAGGTCACAGTTGCACCAACTGTATAGATTTTGGTGAATTTAGCACTTACAGTTTTTTTTACAGGGATACAAAGAAAAATTCTTTACCATTATGGCCTATGGGACCAAATTTTTAAAAGTGCGATAGCCTCTAAACGCCTTATTCAATTGAGCTGAAAATTTATATGAATATTATAAATCACTGTTGCATTAACTATAAGCATTTTGGTGAATCTAGCATTTATAGGTTTTTACAGGGACACAACGAAAAATTCTTTATCATTATGATCTATGGGCTCAAAGTTTAGTAACGTTAAATAAAACATTGTGTAATATATGGAGAGAAATACTCAAACACTCTATTATGGTTTTCTCTCTTTTGTTTGTTTAAGAACTCCTCTTTCTTTACTTTATCTACAAAACTGTTAATTACTCAATGTTCGGAAAGTCGAGTGGAGTCACTCCAGATTTTTTTTATGGCTAAACACTTTTTTTTTTTTTTTTTTTCGTTTAAACGTTTAGTCCACATTTAAGAAGTTCCCACTCCAAACTAAAAAAATTATCATAAGTTAACATTAAAAGAAGAGTGAATTCTTAGTTTTCAAAAATTAGCAAGTCACGTTGAATTGAGACAACATTCTGAGATTTAGACTTTACCATATGTTATATGTATAAATACATAAAGAGAGAGAGAGAGAGAAAAGAAATTAAATAAAGAACTGAACAAGTTATTAATAACATAAATATACTTGAGCAAAATTTACTTTATTTAATACCAATATATTTCACCATCTCCACAGCCTATTTTTGTTATGGCCAAACCCTTTTTTTTCGTTCAAACATTTAGTCCCCATTGAAGAAGTTCCCACTCCAAACTGAAAACTTGATAATTAGTTTAAAACTAGTAACAGACTCTTAAAACTGGAAAATTGAAAGTGTGTTATTTGAGAATTTTCAGCTTGAGTTGAAATTAATTAAGAAATTTTAATTTTTATTTCCTTTAAACTTCCAATTAAATTGGATTTAATTTTTATGATGTCAAGGATGGAAATTTTTTCGTTAGATTTTTGTTAATTATAATGGGATTAATGTTTAAGATATTTTCTCGTTATATATAGCAAGATAAATTACGTAATTGCATGATTTTGCTAGGTAAATAGCATATAGAATTAAGTTAACAAGTAAAATTTTATTTTTACTTTCCGAACACTATAGTGAGGAAAGTATTGTAATCATGTCAAAAATCCGAATTTGAGATTTTGATGTTTCTATACGTTTCGAGGTCCACTGAGTCCGTTTTCACTATTTTTACGATGATATATGTATGTGTATGTGTATGTGTGTGCGTATGTATGTGTGTGTGTATGTGTGTATATATGTGTGTGTGTGTGTATGTCTGTGAGTGAACAGGCTAGCGTCTAAACGCTTTGTTCGAATAAGCTGAAACTTGGTACGTATATTGTAAGTCACCATAGTACGAACTCTCTTGATATTGGTGAATCTAGCACTTACAGTTTTTTTACAGGGACACCAGGAAGAATTCTTTATCATTATGGCCTGTGGGGCCAAATTTTTAAAAGTGTGATAGCGTCTAAACGCCTTTATCATTATGGTCTATGGGACCAAATTTTTAAAAGTACGATAGCATCTAAACGCCTGATTTAATTGAGCTGAAAATTTATATGAATATTATAAATCACTGTTGCACTAACTATAAGCATTTTGGTGAATCTTGCATTTATAGCTACAACGGGGGGGGGGGGGGGGGACGCAACGACAGTTTCTTTATCATTATGATCTGTTGGCTCAAAGTTCAGTAGCGTTAAATAAAACAGCGTGTAATATATGGAGAAAAATACTCAAACACGCTATTATGGTTTTCTTCCTTTTGTTTGTTTAACAACTCCTCTTTCTTTACATTATCTACAAAGCTGTTAATTACTCAATGTTCGGAAAGTCGAGTGGAGTTACTCCAGATTTTATAGTTTCCTTGCTTTTAATTCAATAATTTTGATTTTAAAAATGTGTTATGTAAAAAGTTATATCATTTTAAATTTCAACTTAACCCATGGACCCAGAACTACAAGATGGCTATAAGTTAACTAACAATGCTCATAGTATTATGTAGCGCTATCTAATAGCGAGAATAACGCCAAATTTTGTAGGAGATTAAACAAGACGGGAGACGAAGGATCCCGGAAAAAAAGATTCCAAAAGTCACCTCTAAAGGTATATGTGGCTTTATTTAACAGAAAAGAGAGTTTAAAAAAGTGGAAAAGTGAGGACAAATTAAAGCAGTGTGCCTCCAATTTTAAAATAAGATATGGGGAAAAAAGTAGTACTCACACAATGCACAATCATCGATTTTAAATTATAAATTGTCACAAAAGCTTTACTTAGAAAACAGTACCACATATTCCACTGGCGGTGACTTTTGGAACTACTTTTTTCCCGAGAAATCCTTCGTTCTCCATCTTGTTTGATCTTCCTACAAAATTTGGCACAATTCTCGCAATTAGACCGCGCTACAAAATATTGTGCGCACTGCCAGTCTAATTATGGCCACCTCGTATATTACAAAACAAATTTTTGGATAAAAATGAAAGAAAAAAGAAAAGAAGAAGGCGAAAATATCAGTTTTATCAAGAAAAAGAACGCAATGCACAATCATCAATTTTAAATTATAAATTGTCACAAAAGCTTTACTTAGGAAACAGCGCCACATATTCCACTGGTGGGGACTTTTGGAACTACTTTTTTCCCGAGGAATCCTTCGTTCTCCATCTTGTTTAATCTTCCTACAAAGTTTGGCACAATTCTCGCAATTAGACCGCGCTACAGAATATTGTGTCAGTTTAATTATGGCCACCTTGTATATTACAAAACAAATTTTTTGATAAAAAAGAAAGAAAAAAGAAAAAAAGAAGGAGATAATATCAGTATAATCAAGAAAAAGAAATACATACACACAGATACCTTGTTTGAAAAATCATGTACTGGTAAAGGCGAAAGCGGACCACAGACGAGAACTCGGAATAATAGTATCCTCCCGTTTATATGTGTAACATTGCAGCGTTTAGCAGATATTACATAACAACAAATTGTATTCGTACCACCTATAGTACATACTCTGTACACCAATAATTACTAGTAGTGTATGAAATTTGCCCCTTTTGTTTCTTCAGAAGATGACTGCGATCGCCAACATCACTGACATCCGTTTTTACAGATGAACAGATATTTGCACTGAAATACGCTTGCATTGGGCACAATCTGATTATGTCGGCACGACGGCAACTCCGCCTTTTACCGATTAACATTGCTGCAATATTAACGTTTGGGCAGGTTTATATGGCAAAAGAGATGACTTTACATGCTTCTATAAAGAATGGATGGAGCGAACAACGAAAAATCGCACGTTCAAGTTTAAGTACTATTAGAGTTCTTGAATGATATAGATTTCCATCTGAAGCAGCGCACATGGTTTTAATATGGCAAAGCTCATTTCTCTCATTTTTGTCTACTGCCATCTGAACGTTATATTTTATGAACAATGGATTGGCTGCACTAGACCCATTCTGAGGCCACCTTGATCCTCTGATCTGCGCCTATAGATTTGTTTCTTTTTCTTCTTTTTGTGGCTGATTAAAAACACATAGCGTATGAAACCATTGTAGAATCGGACATGGGCTTAGCGAAACGCACCTTTGTACTAACAAGGAAACATACAAAAGGTGTCGTCTTCAAAAACTATTGAAAAAAAAAATATGTGTGATTCTACTCTTCATAAAACACCAGAAAGTGAAAAAATTATCGGCTGAAATGAATTACAGCGACCACAAAAATTATCAAAATTAAGCATTTTTGGCGATTTAGCTCTTTTAGGCGATAAGTTCGCTAGCACAGAGATTGCCGTGTACGAACGGAACCGTGTTTCTCTTCTCCGCCAAGTACTCAAAATCAATCGCTTAACAGTGTGAAATGGCCAAATATGCTTAATTTTGATAATTTTTTGTGGTCGCAGTAATTCATTTCAGCCGATAATTTTTTCACTTTCTGATGTTTTATGAAAAGTAGAATCACACGTATTTTTTGAAGACGACACTTTTTGAATGTTTCCTTGCAAGTAATGTTGTTGCTGATATACATGACATTATTCAAAATATTTCTCGATCAAAGCTTTGTTGTTGCGATATGTATATTACTGCTGCTAGCTTTAAATTCGAACACTTAATTCGATTGTTTCACTTTTAGGTAATACAGTTATGCATATTCTTTGTCTAATAAATACTAATTACTTGTGACCTGTCTTAGCATCTTTCTGTCTGTTATAGCACATTGGTGTTCCTGTATGATCTTTGTCATGATGATCAGGATCTCCATGCACATATATGAGAATTTTTTAAATATCCGGTAAAAATGAAATGATCACATTGAGAAAAATAACTGTAATAAGTGTGATAAACAGTTGTTATTACATTGTGATTAGTTTTAATTGTTCTAATTCTTCTTTTGCTTGATACTGTAGTAAAAACAATTCCATTTAGACGGCGCTGCGTCGCCGCAGAAAGAAAAAGGGAGGACTTATATATTTTGTTTATAGATTTTGGCAACAGCCAAAAAAGTTTTAGTTTAGTTTAGATTTTGGATTCTTCGGCTGTGTTCGAAGATAGAATTATTCGATCTCTCACTATGAGAGTTAATTAGATTCGGAGCTACGTTCCTTTAAGTATTCTTTTTTGTAAATAATGTATTAAAGTGTAAATAGAATTTTTATTTTATTATGATCATTAAACCTCAAGAAAAAGTACGCATCGTTCTATTTTATTCATTCTCTTGTTTCGAAGCAATCCGGCATTTTAATTTTGATTCTTTATGTTCTTAAAATGTGAATACCACTGAACCGCGAATTATTTATCAATACTCAATACAACATACGAACAATCGAATGCACTACAGATAGTCTCATAAGCATTGTGTATACATATGCTTTATATACACTGAAAAGCAATTCTGTGACTGACACCTGGAAACTAGATTGTGGTTCTCAGGGCCCGACTTAGACTACCTGGAAGCCTGGGGCAATCTTATTCTGGGAGGAGGGGGGGTTGCAGTGGCATAAAAGGTCTTCAGGTTGCAGAATTTCTCCCTACACTTATAGGAGGACCCCTTCCAGAAGAAGAGCCCAGGGCAGTTGCCCCGCATGCCCTGGCGTTAGTCAGAGCCTGGTGCTTCTAGTAAAAATAGTTCAGTGTCAATATTATAAATTCTAGTTCCCTTCGCTAAAGAGTTTTAAAAACCTCTATTAGAATTTAAGAGCGTTTTCCTTTATTGTCGTGGTCAGTCTCATTTAAAAATCTCTGCGAATAAATAAATGCGCACACAAGAGAGGAGTTTTATTAACCATAATTTATTTCTTCTTTTTTATGACCCAATTCTAGGAAATCAAGCAAGAATTTCTCGTAATACAAAAAATTCATAATATTCATAATATTGTTTCACCACCTAGAAAACTGTTGATTAGAAATTTCCGACAATTTCGTCTATCCAGGTTATTTTGTTTAACTTGTACGCATAACTCAGAAATCTATATTTCTAGTTTAGAGATTTAGAAAATGACTACCTATTCGTTCTAGATGCAGACAGTATGTTTTTTTTTTTTTTTTTTTTTTTCTAGATGCATTTATTGTGCCTAAAACCCTGTCAATTACCACTTAAGACAATCTTATTTAACTCTATAATGAATTAATAAGCATAATAAATTTTATCAAGATGACTAGATTATTTCTTAATAATGAGATTTTACGATACACTTTTGTTAGATGTACAGATATCGCACACTGAGAAAAAAAATATACCACCTTCATCTAGAATGAATAAGCAGTCATTTCCTAAATTCCTAAACTAGAAATATAGGTTTCCGAGCTATGCGCATAAAGCACGCCAATAAACTGAATAGACGAAATGATCGACAATTTCTAGTCTACACATTTCTAGATGGTGAAACAATATTCTGACTATTCTGAATCTTTTGCATTGCGAGAAATTCTCGCTTGATTTTCTAGAATTGGGAAATAAACCAAGATTATAATTGCTGAAACCCGCCTCTTGTATTCGCATTTATTTGCAAAGATTTTTAAATAACTTTGCCCTCGATAATATAGGAAAACGCTGTAGAATTCTAATAGGGGTTTCTAGAACTCGCTTTCAAAGGGGACTAGAATTTATAAGGATGACATAGAACTATTTTTTGTAGAGCCACAATTTAGATTCTAGATGTCAGTTACAGAATTTTTTCTCAGTACATTTGTGGGTTACTTTAACTTAGGCTTCATTAAACCAAATAAATAATCACTATTAGTTGAAATTTGCAAGATCTTGTACATAAAGATAAATTAATCAGCAGAATAAATTTTATCTAAATATCTCCATTACATCTTAGTAACGATTTAAACTCTTTTAGACACCCTAGTTAGATGTGAGGATGTGGCGGATGTGAGTTACTACAACCTACAGCTTCTTGAAACTAAACAAATGAACGATAGCAGATGCAATTTACAATATTGTGCTCACATAAGTAAATTAATATGTAGAACAAATGGTATCCACATGTCTAGATTATTTCTTAATAATAATCAAAACTGAAAGATATACCGTCGCGTCGTTAGATGTAAAGTTTCAGCGAACGTGGCTTATTTCAATCTACAGTCTCCTGAAACTAAACAAATTACACTGAGAAAAAAAAAAAAGGTATACCACCCTCATCTAGAATTAATAGGTAGTCATTTTCTAGATCCCTTAACTATAAATATAGATGTCCGAGCTATGCGCATCAGGCACGTCAATAAACTGAATAAACGAAATTGTCGAGAATTTCTAGTCTACGCACTTCTAGATGGTGAAACAATATTCTGTATATCCTGAATATTCTTAATCATTTGTACTGTGAGAAATTGTCGCTTGATTTTCTAGAAATAGGTAATGAACCAAGATTATAGTTGCTGAAACCCGCCTCTTGTATTCGCATTTATTTGCAGAGATTTTTAAATAACTTTGCCCTCTATAATATAGGCAAAAGCTCTAGAATTCTGGTTGGGGTTTCTAGAACTCGCTTTCAAAGGGGACTCGAATTTATAAGGATGGCATGAAATTGTTTTTTCTAGAGCCACAATTTAGATTCTAGATGTCAGTTACAAAAAAATTTCTAAGTGTAAAATTAATAGTTGTAATTTACAACATTATGTACGTAAGGATAAATTGATATGCTGAATAAATGTTACTGATATATTTCAGTTATATATTAGTAATAAACAAAAATTTTCAATACACCTTTATAGTTAGATATAACACTCAGAAAAAAAATATATACCGCCTTTATCTAGAACAATTAAGTAGTCATTTCTTGAATCCCTAAACTAGAAATATAAATTTCCGAATTACGCGTATAAGATGAACAATTAAACTGAATCGATGAAATGATCGAGATTTTCTAGTCTATATTTTTCTTGATGATGAACCAATATTTTGCATATTATACATGTAATGAATCCTTTGTATTGAGAAACTCTCGCATGATTTCCTAGAAATGGTCATAAATTCGAATTATAGTTACTAAAATTCGCCTATCGTATTAGCATTTATTTGCGAAGATTTTTAAATTAGTTTCACCCCAAGGTAATATAGGAAAACGCTCTAGAATTTTAATTGGAATTTCTAGATCTCGCTAGCAAAGTGAACTAGAATTTATAAGGATGACATGGAACTATTTTTACTAGACATACAATTCATCTTTTAAATGTCAGTCACAAAATTTTTTTCAGCGAAGGATTTAGCAAATGCGTGTTATTTCAATACACGGCTTTCTGGTAATGAATAAATAAATAAATAAATACTCTTTAACTACATTTCTTGCGACCATGGAAGCCTCTGCGCAAGTGCGGATTCAACGAGTCCACTAGTAAAATAGGGGAGACAAGCTTTTCGTTGCGAGAAAATAAGCGATAAGGGAATACCGAATGTCTGGATGCTTACTAAATTCAAACCTGTTGGTCAACTTGGAAACCCTCCAAGATTTTCGACTCGTCCTCACGGCTAGGCGCAAGAAACGTGGTTACACTATAATTATACCTGCAATTTGCAGCATCACATACACAAAAATCATGTAATATTTAGAATAGATGTTATCCAGGTATTTCAATTATTTCTTAGTGATAAATTAATATTTCACGATATCCTGCATTCAACTCTACAAACTTTTATCCTCTAATGCATATTTTAATTAACTTTATTAATCAATCTAATCCATTTACAAAATGTAATATTTAATAGAGCTTTCGCATTAAAATACGTCCATATATATGAAGAACAAATATCACGTCGCATGCTTTTATGAAAATTCCTCAAATAAATATTCATATAAGTCACGCTACGATATCCTTGTCAAATTCCAGCTTCAGGTAAATTTAATTAAGAAATCCTAAAAATTAATTAATAAATGTCTAGATCTCATTTCTTTCGTTGTTTTTGATGTAGGAAGCGGATTAAATTTTTCTAGAGAGGATGTTTTAATGACATTTGATATTTTTATGAGAGTAGTTTTTGACAGGGAGGGAAAAAAAAAAGCGGAAAATTTTCATCCGAATTATGTCAAAATATCTTCATGAAAGAATTTTGTTTACCAATTAATGGGATTTTTAGATTTTTTTTTTTTTTTTAACCTTTTTTGCGCATATTGGATTTTTGGAAAGCCTGTGTAGGATATTGTTAAAGTTATCATCCATAGAATGAGCTGATATTCAGTACCTCTCAAAATAAAATAAAATAAATAAATAAACAAGACTATGGATGACATAATTTAATTTAGTACGACAGGACTAATGATATTTGTGTTTTAACACCCTTAAAAAAAAAAAAAAGTAATAGAGGGCGTTCAATAAAATTCCTAAACACGTACTCAAATAGTATATTGATTTTTAATTCCAAATAAATTATTGGAATTTGAATGCATTGATTGTATAGTACAGTCGGTAACAAAAGTGTCCGAACACTAGCAAAAATTCCTATGTAAAAAAAGTACACTTAATACTGTTTTGTTAAATAAACTTTTTTTACATAGAAATTTTCGCTAGTGTTTGGACACTTTTGTTACCGACTGTATCTTCTCCTAATTGCTTAATACTTATTTACTAAATGTTTTAATTTTTAAAATAATCTTAAAAACAATTTCGCATTTATTGTTAATAATTAACAGTGTCAATTTCTACAGAACAAAACATAATAATAATAAAAAAAAAATTATAAACTGATTATTCTATACTTTCGATAATTTCGATTATTCATCACATATTAATTAATATAATCCACTGACATTCAGCCAAGACCCGTTGGCTATGTGATCAGAGAACAGAACTACGAACCCGAAGACTGTGAGTTCGATCCTCACTGATGGTAAGTTAAAAATATATATATATATATATATATAAATGCTTTTACGGATTTCACAAAATATTTTAAGATAAAGTTGGTTTAAATTAGAGAATTAAATAGTAAAATTAGAGAGAGAATATTTGAGCATTAGAGTAAGATAGAAAATGGAAATACAGTGAGAGTATTAGAGAATTAAATAATAAAACTGGATATTAGCAGACATTTTTGAAGTGGAACACTATAAATTGGTAACTACGCAAAATAGCAGATTGAAAGTAATAGTCTTGTCGTCTAAAAATACTTGAAAACACTAATCTAAACATACAGAAATATTTAGCCAAGAACCGTTGGCTGTGTGGTCAGAGTACAGAGCTACGCACCCGAAGGCTGTGCGTTCGATCCTTGCCGATGGGAAGAGAAAACTAGTATGTAGTGGCCACCACAAGACTTTCTTCTATATTTACCTATACATATTCAATCAGTAACAATATTAAAATTTTTTTTTTTTTTTTTTTTTTTTTTGTTAAAAGTGAAAAAAATCGATAACTTTGTTTTAAATTATCACAGATTTATAGTTCAACCATTCGTTTTAAAGGTATTGACGAGACCTTTCGAAAGATACCCATCTTGAAAATTTATCCCCCCCCATGCAGAAAATTTTTTTCCTAGTTACATACTACTATTATCAATAATTCATATTAATTTTACAATCACAAGTTTAAAACAACTCTTATTATGCACATTTATACGAATTTTTGTCCTATGCTGCCATGTTAAAAATTTAGATAAAATGCTATCACAGCGCCAGCTGTTGAGCTATTGATCCCCAAACATAATCAGCACCAGTTAATGTCGGGGACAAACTAAATACCAAGTTTGGTTAAATTTCGTTAAAAAAAAAAAAAAAAAAAAAATTGCGATTTTTTTTCTGTTTTGTTAAAACTAAAAAAAATCGATAACTTTGGTTTAAATTATCACAGATTTATCGTTCAACCATTCGTTTTAAAGGTATTGACGAGATCTTTCGAAAGATACCCATCTTGAAACTTTGCCCCCCCGGGTGGGAACTTCCCCCCCCCCGGTGGGGGGGGGAACCGATGCCCCCACGTGCACAAAAATTTTTTCCTAGTTAACTACTACTATTATCAACCTGATCTTTCGAAAGATACCCAATGTAAAAATTTACCCCCCCTGGGGGGGTATTTCCCCCCTAGGGGGGGGAAGCGATGCCCCCTCCATGCAGAAAATTTTTTTCCTAGTTACATACTACTATTATCAATAATTCATATTAGTTTTACAATCACAAGTTTAAAACAACTCTAATTATGCACATTTATACGAATTTTTGTCCTATGCTGCCATGTTAAAAATTTAGATAAAATGCTATCACAGCGCCACCTGTTGAGCTATTGATCCCCAACCATAATCAGCACCAGTTTATGTCGGGGACCAACTAAATACCAAGTTTGGTTAAATTTCGTTAAAAAAAAAAAAAAAAAATGCGATATTTTTCTTAGTTTTTTTTTGTTAAAAGTAAAAAAAATCGATAACTTTGGTTTAAATTATCACAGATTTATCGTTCAACTATTCGTTTTAAAGGTATTGACGAGATCTTTCGAAAGATACCCATCTTGAAACTTTGCCCCCCCGGGTGGGAACTTCCCCCTCCCCCGGTGGGGGGGGGGAACCGATGCCCCCACATGCACAAAATTTTTTTCCAGGTTAACTATTACTATTATCAACGAGACCTTTCGAAAGATACCCATCTTGAAAATTTACTTCCCCGGGGGGGGGGGGATTTTCCCCCCCGGGGAAGGAACCGATGCCCCCCCATGCACAAAATTTTTTTCCTAGCTAACTACTACTATTATCAATAATTCATATTAATTTTACAATCACAAGTGTAAAATAACTCTCTTTATGCCCATTTATACGGAATTTTGTCCTATTCTGCCATGTTAAAACTTTGCATAAAATGCGATCACAGCGCCACCTATTGAGCGATTGATCCCAAAATGTAATCAGCACCAGTTTATGTCAGGGTGCAACTAAATACCAAGTTTGGTTAAATTTCATTCATTGGTTCGTGAGATACAGCGTCCACAAAAAAATGATACAGACAGACAGACAGACAGACATTTTCTAAAAACTATTAATTCGTGTTCTCCATATCCCAAAACATGTAAATCCATCAAAAAGTGGACTTCGAAATTTTTCGCGAATCCAATACTTTCTCTATATTACATATAGAAGAAAGTAAAAATGCATATAGAGATTTTTACGGATTTCTCAAAAAATTTTAAGATAGAGAAAGAAATTAAATGGTAGAACTGGATATTGGAATGCATTTTTGAAGTGGAACACAATAAATTGGTAATGACGCAAAATGCCAGATTGAAAGAAATAGTTGTACTAATAAAAAAACATGTTAATTATAATTATAATTAACATTTATTTAAATTAATGTTTGGTGTTTTTATAAAGAGAGTTTTACACTTGATTTGCAATGCAGACATTATATTTTATATTTTGTATTTTAATAAATATATTTATTTGTTGACATTTTAAAAGGTCTTTTATTTTTTATGGTACATAATGCCTTCATAAATTTCAGAATTTAAAAACTATTTAATATAAATTTAATATCGTAAAATAGTTTTGAGTAGAAAAAAAAAAAAAAAAAAAAAAAAAAAAATGAATGACAAAGTTCATAGATAAAAATAAAAAATAATATTTGAAAACATCTCATAATTGCAATACTTGATATTTAATAGCTGATAAAAATTTTCATGTAACAAAGATAATGTTATAACGACTCCATTTTTATCAGTGAACCAGCTGCTACTCTTCAATTTTACGATTCACTTATTCCTATCATTTTTTAGTTAGTGGTGTTATTTATTTATTTATTTAATTTTTCTTTAGTCATTTACAAAATGTCAAGAATAATAAAATTCTGATACATTTTAGAGCTAAATTCGCTACTTACAAAATAATCAAAATGATATTTCACTTTAAAAAGTTCAATATCAGCAGCATTTATTTGATAAAATTTATTTGTTCGAAAAACCTTTTAAAATATCTTTAGAAATGTTAAAAACGTACAAAAGTCTCTCGTGGGCTATAACAGACATTTTTTTTTTTTTTTTTTTAAATGAATATATTTTTGTGATTGGTTACTGTCTTAAATTCGCGTCAGAGAAAACTAGTTGGCATACGTGGACTCTGCTCAGTTCCCCATCATATGTATGTTCTCATAAATTTCTAGTGCAGGGCATATTATATTAATGTTAAGAGAAAGGAATTTGATCAAACGTTTGTCACAGTGACAGAATGAAATCCTCATCCAATAGGCTACCACCATTCAGTTCGATAGATTTATCTTATTCTAACGTATTAATTTATTTTATTGGGGTCAAATTCGTAGTTTATTTTCATGCTACTATTTCCTATGCAACAATCCTCAAAATGCGTATTTTTATGAAATATCTCCCCATTTTGCTATGTTTATAAAATCTTAAATTTCGAATAACTTACGAAATTTTCCTATTAGAATATTTGTAGTCAATCATGTTCATACAAGTATCATAAATGTTATTTTAAAATTGTCTGATATATTTATGATCCTTAAAATGGACGTTTATGCTCGATTTTGCCTTATTCTGCCATTTTAAGTAAATCGTAAATTCCAAATAACTTACGAATTTTTTAAATTGGAAAAATCATACTCTATGGTATTCATCTCAGTATCCTAAGTAATATTTCGAAAGCGGTTTGACATCTTTACGAGGAAAATATCCTTCAAGATTGACGTTTATGTGAAATTTTGCTCTATTCTGCCATGTTAAAAAATTCGTAAATTTCCAATAACTTACGAAATTCTTATATTGGATAATTCATAGTCATTAATACTCATGCCAGTGTCCTAAATAATATTTCAAAAGTAGTCTGACATCTCTACGATGAAAATATCTCTAAAAATTGACGTTTAAGTGAAATTTTGCCCTATACTGCCATGTTAAGAAATTCGTAAATATCCAATAACTTGCGAAATTTTCAAAGTAGCATATTTATAGTTACTGATGTTCATTCCGGCATCAAAACTGATATTTTAAAACTGGTCTGACATTTTTACAGTAAAACGTTTCCATTTAATGCACGTTTAAGTGAATTTTTGTCCTATTCTCCCATGTTAGAAAATCGTAAATTTCGAATAACTGCTGAAGTTTTTTAATTGGAATGTTGCAAATGAATAGGGTTCTTGCCAGTGTCGAAAGTAATATTTTAAAACTGATCTGACCTCTCTGCGATAATTTGTTCTTTAGGTATCGTGTACACAGACTAACAAACTAACGGACTAACCAACTAACCCACTAACAGACTAACACACTAACAGACAGACACCATACAAATTTTGTCATTTTCGGATTCCTCACACCTGAAAACGTGTAAAAAAGTCAAAAAACCGAGGTCGAAAATTTTCACTATTACCTAAGTTCCCCATACCTATAGTATGATGGGGAACTAATATCTTTAGAAATGTTAAAAACGTACAAAAGTCTCTCGTGGGCTATAATAGACATTTTTTTTTTTTTTTAATGAATATATTTTTGTGATTGGTTACTGTCTCGCGTCGTAGAAAACTAGTTGGCATAGGTGGACTCTGCTCAGTTCCCCATCATATGTATGTTCTCATAAATTTCTAGTGCAGGGTATATTATATTAATGTTAAGAGAAATGAATTTGATCAAACACTTGTCACAGTGACAGAATGAAATCCTCATCCAATAGGCTACCACCATTCAGTTCGATAGATTTATCTTATTCTAACGTATTAATTTATTTTATTGGGGTCAAATTCGTAGTTTATTTTCATGCTACTATTTCCTATGCAACAATCCTCAAAATGCGTATTTTTATGAAATATCTCCCCATTTTGCTATGTTTATAAAATCTTAAATTTCGAATAACTTACGAAATTTTCCTATTAGAATATTTGTAGTCAATCATGTTCATACAAGTATCATAAATGTTATTTTAAAATTGTCTGATATATTTATGATCCTTAAAATGGACGTTTATGCTCGATTTTGCCTTATTCTGCCATTTTAAGTAAATCGTAAATTCCAAATAACTTACGAATTTTTTAAATTGGAAAAATCATACTCTATGGTATTCATCTCAGTATCCTAAGTAATATTTCGAAAGCGGTTTGACATCTTTACGAGGAAAATATCCTTCAAGATTGACGTTTATGTGAAATTTTGCTCTATTCTGCCATGTTAAAAAATTCGTAAATTTCCAATAACTTACGAAATTCTTATATTGGATAATTCATAGTCATTAATACTCATGCCAGTGTCCTAAATAATATTTCAAAAGTAGTCTGACATCTCTACGATGAAAATATCTCTAAAAATTGACGTTTAAGTGAAATTTTGCCCTATACTGCCATGTTAAGAAATTCGTAAATATCCAATAACTTGCGAAATTTTCAAAGTAGCATATTTATAGTTACTGATGTTCATTCCGGCATCAAAACTGATATTTTAAAACTGGTCTGACATTTTTACAGTAAAACGTTTCCATTTAATGCACGTTTAAGTGAATTTTTGTCCTATTCTCCCATGTTAGAAAATCGTAAATTTCGAATAACTGCTGAAGTTTTTTAATTGGAATGTTGCAAATGAATAGGGTTCTTGCCAGTGTCGAAAGTAATATTTTAAAACTGATCTGACCTCTCTGCGATAATTTGTTCTTTAGGTATCGTGTACACAGACTAACAAACTAACGGACTAACCAACTAACCCACTAACAGACTAACACACTAACAGACAGACACCATACAAATTTTGTCATTTTCGGATTCCTCACACCTGAAAACGTGTAAAAAAGTCAAAAAACCGAGGTCGAAAATTTTCACTATTACCTAAGTTCCCCATACCTATAGTATGATGGGGAACTAATATCTTTAGAAATGTTAAAAACGTACAAAAGTCTCTCGTGGGCTATAATAGACATTTTTTTTTTTTTTAATGAATATATTTTTGTGATTGGTTACTGTCTCGCGTCGTAGAAAACTAGTTGGCATAGGTGGACTCTGCTCAGTTCCCCATCATATGTATGTTCTCATAAATTTCTAGTGCAGGGTATATTATATTAATGTTAAGAGAAATGAATTTGATCAAACACTTGTCACAGTGACAGAATGAAATCCTCATCCAATAGGCTACCACCATTCAGTTCGATAGATTTATCTTATTCTAACGTATTAATTTATTTTATTGGGGTCAAATTCGTAGTTTATTTTCATGCTACTATTTCCTATGCAACAATCCTCAAAATGCGTATTTTTATGAAATATCGGCCAATTTTGCTATGTTGATAAAATCTAAAATTTCGAATAACTAACGAAATTTTCCTAATAGAATATTTGTAGTAAATGTTGTTCAAACAAGTATCATAAATGTTATTTGGAAGTTGTTCGATATATTTATGATCCTCAAAACAGACGTTTATGCTCAATTTTAGCCCAATTCTGCCATGTTAAGTAAATCGTAAATTCCAAATAACTTACGAAATTTTTAAATTAAAAAATTCTTAGTCTGGGATGTTCATGTCAGTATCCTAAATAATATTTTAAAAGTATTCTGACATTTTTACGATGAAAATATCCTTCAAAATGGTCGTTTATACGAAAATTTGCCCTATTCTGCCATATTAAGTAAATCGTAAATTTCGAATGACTTACGAAATATTTAAGTTGAAAAATGCATAATCAAAGATGTTTATGCCTGTATCTTATGTAATATTTTAAAAGTAGTCTGACATCTATAGAATGAAAATACCCCTAAAAACCGATGTTTTCAAGTATTCTGAAGTATTCAGCGAAATTTTGAAATATTCTGCCACGTTACGAAATTCATAAATTTCGAATAATTCGGGAAATTTTCAATGTAGCACGTTTATAATTAATGATGTTCATCCCGGCATCAAAACTGATATTTAAAAGTTGTTCTTACATCTTTACGATAAAAATATTTCTTTTTATGCACGTTTAAGTGAAAATTTGCCCTATTCTCCATGTTCAGAAAATCGTAAATTTCGAATAACTTCTGAAGTTTTTTAATTAGAATGTTGCAAATGAATAGGGTTCTTGCCAGTGTCATAAATAATATTTTAAAACTGGTACGACCTCTCTGCGATCATTTGTTTGTGAGATATCGTGTACACAGACTAACATACTAACGGACTAACGGGCTAACAAACTAACAGACACCCTACAGACGGACACCATACAAAAACCCATCCCCAAGACCAGTAAACTGGTTAGATAATATCATCACCAGACCCTCCCTAATCCAAAAACTAAATAAAATCTACGCACTTTTAGAAGATATTACTAATTTAACAGATTAACCTCCAAGATTCTTCCTACTGGCTCAGGTTGCAACCTACAATTGTGATCATCCCAAGTCACTCGGTTCTGCAGCACGACTCCAAACTAGTACAGCAACATTACCAAATTAACCACTGTTGCCCCTTGTCGCGTGGGGCGAAAGCCCGGCAACAACATGCAAATGTCAAAAAGACTTTTATAAATGCTCCTAAACCAACTCAAAGACTAAAACGATTGAACTGAAATACTTAATTATGGACTCAGCTAATGAAATCATAGATTAAAATTCTCATTGCAAAGTCTTAACAAAGCTATTTATTCCTCCTTGTGCCCTCTGTCGCGTGGGGTTTAATCCCGGCACACCTGCTATAAATAAATTATCGCCCTCTGTCGGTTGAGGCTCAAAGCCTGGCGAATTTTGTAAACGCTTGTTGAATTCTCAATAAATGTTCGGAGCAGTTCCCTCTGTCTCGGACACTTGTTGCCCGAGACACTGAAGCGCTCAACATCGCTCCAAGAGCGATGAGCGGGGACTGTCCCCTGTTCAGACGGACACCATACAAATCTTGTCATTTTCAGGTTCCTCACACCTGAAAACGTGTAAAAAAAGTCAAAAAACCAAGGTCGAAAAATTTCACGATTACCTAAGTTCCCCATACCTATAGTATGATGGGGAACTAAAATGAAACGCTCGTGATTAATCAGAGGTTGAATTAGTATTTCAAAAGCGCTACTAACAATCGCTGTTGATTGTTTTACGTTATAAAGCAAGAATCTAGAGTATATATTCACACACGCATTGATTTTAATACATATAGGCATTTGAATATATATATACCCACACGACCCACCACATAGTAAACGATCTTACCTCTGCCATGGCGCAACATTCTATGGTTTTATTTAGCATTTCTCCATCTTGCTCTCCATCTCCTCTTTAGCATCTCTCCATACCAAATTCTCTTTATGCAAAATATTTACTCAATTCTTTTAATAACAATGCACAAAAAATGCTTTTTGACAAGAAAAAAAAAAAAAAAAAAAAAAAAAAAAAAAGACGTAAATTAAAAAGTATTTTTGAGTCACTCACACGGCTTTCTTTTACCCTGAATTTCTTTTTTTTTCTTTTTTTTTTTTATATATATATATATATTTAAACTGATACCAGATATACTTACAAATCAACCGCTAAAAATTGAATTTTCGCATTCTGGGCACCTCAAAACGTAATATTATACAGAAGACCAGAGTTGAAAACAGAACTCCAAAGAATACTTTGTTTTCAAAATGGGTTAGAAAAATGAATTTTACTTCCTCAGCAGTGTTTGATGACATAAAAAAATGTAGCAAAGCACTCCCGTCAATTACATTAATTACAAAAAAACATTTAGCTTAATTTTGGGTAGCCCTGTATATTATCTATGAACTATATGCATATAATAATGCATACTTAAATTTAGTCTGATATAAAAAACACCTAACACACACAAAAAAAAAAATCTAACAATATCGAAGTATATCCCTAATATTTCCAAATACTTTGGATATCTCTGTAAACTAAAGATGAAAAGTTCCCATACCGCAATCTACATGATTTTACGCATATAAATAAGTACGTTCATTCTAGTTTATTTAGGGCAGCCTATAGATGTTACACTGTACTTACCAGACATTTCTTTCATAGATATGTAATTACCAGAAATTTCCCCCACAGACGTAATGTTTTTTAATTCTCTTGGATGTCCCTGTACACGAACAATTGGCTTGATCCCAACGAAAGTTTAGTGTGGTATCACTATATGATACAGATTTAGTTTGAACCGAGTTTGAACTTCCTGCTAGTATTTGTTCGCGAGATATATTGACAACACACAGACACACACACACACACACAGATCAACCGCTAAAAACATGTTTCTCGAATTCGAGGGAACTTAAAACGTGTAAATGTAACAAAAACGCAATTTCGAAAATTTAACCCCAAAAAACAGTACTGCCTCTACTATATATGGGTAACAGAAAGTAAAAACATAATGCTAGATATAATTAATGTTAGATTACAAAAGAAAAAAAAAATCAACAGTATGTTTTTTTTTTTAGAGAATATACCTCTTTACTTTCTCTTACTCATATACATGGTACAGAAAGTATTGTTTTTGTGTCAAATTTTTAAAATTGAGATTTTGTTATCTTTACACGTTTTCAGGTCCCCTGAATCCGAAAGTCATGACTTTAGCAGTTGGTCTGTGTGTGTATCTCTTTTCGTTCTATCATCAGCCTATCTCAAAAACAAATAACAGCAGCATATTCACACTCGATATCTTAAATCTGTATCGTATACACTAAGAGACAAAAAAAAAAAAAAAAAACCGCACTGCAGAAAAATTGACTTATACCATTTGTGTTTGTAATAACTTAAAAACTAATGATTGAAACAAATAAAACTGTTATGTTTGTGTGATACGGAAGTCATAGCACGATACCTATGTACATTTATTATTTAATAATTCGGTTTATTACACTCTACGAAGTATTTAATAAAAATCTACATAAAACTTTCTTTTTAAACGTAATATAATAAACATATAGTACTTTGTATTCTATCATGATTTATTATCTATACATATAAAAGAGTACTTCCACTCACTCACTCACTCACTGACTCATCAACGCACAGCAAAATCTACTGGAGCCACTGACTCGAAACTGGGTGAGATTATAGAACATATAGTGTAAGCACCCCCTAAGAAGCGATTTTGCGAAATTTGCCCCCCAAGGGGGTGTAGTGGGCAAAATGTGATTTCACAAAACCTTTCATATCTCAAAGAAAAAAAAACAGATATCCGTAAAATTATTGCTTTAAAATATAGTTAATTTAATTATCTAAAAACCAATTTCTGGAATTTTAGAAGTTCGGTCCCCAACGGGGGAGAGGGGGCAAAACATGATTTCACATGCGCAAAACGTGGTTTCACATTCTCCTATATATCGCAAACAGAAAAACAGATATATGTAAAAATTTTTGCTCTAATATATAGCTAATACAAATACCTAAAAACTAATTTCTGGAATTTTCGAAATTCAGCCCCCAAGAGGGAAGGAGAGGGGGCAAAACGTGATTTGAAATAAGCCTTTATATTGCAAACAGTAAAAAATATATATGTGTAAGATATTTTTGTTCTAAAATATAGTTCCCATAAATTCATAAAAACTAATTTCTTTAATTTTAGAAATTCGTCCCAGGGGTCTATGGGGTAAAAAAATAGAAATATAGTTAGACCGTTCAAAATTGGTACAGATAGGTTTTAGAGACCTGCAAGTCATATGAGGATATTTTTGAAAGTGTAAAGTTATTAGGAGGGTCAGAAAGGTATGTGTGTGTGTGAGGGGGGGTGGAGGGACAAAAAAATAAAAATAGAGTTAGACCGTTCAAAATTGGTACATAAAGGGTTTTGATACCTACAAATCGATTGCGGATATTTTCGAATTTGTAAAGTTATTAGGAGGGGACGGAGGGGCAAAAAATAAAAATAGAGTTAGGTCGTTCAAAATTGGTACATAGAAGTTTTTGACACTTACAAATCGATTGCGGATATTTTCGAATTTGTAAAGTTATTAAATTGGTACATGGAGGTTTTTGATACCTACAAACCGATTGCGTATATTTTTGAATTTGTAAAATTATTAGGATAGACGGGAAGAGGAGGTGAAAGGGCAAAAATATATAAATAAGAGTTAGAGCGTTGAAAATTAGTGTTGTTAGGTTTTGAGGCCCGATAAATCGATTTCGGATATTTTCGAAAGTACAGAATTATTACGAAGGGCGGGAAGGGATCGTTTGCAAGGGTAAAAATAAAGAAATTCAGATAAAATGTTGGAAATTAGTATTAGGTTTAAAATCCCGAGAGAACAACTGCGAGTATTTTTTAAAGTCTAAAATAATTAGGAGGGGCGGGATTGGTAGGTGAAGAAGCATGCGAGCCTTGCGCGCCTGTATGCGCTGCCGCAGGCAGTGGTGGCCCGAATCGATTATTCCACTGATGGGAGAATTTTTTTAAAAAATTTATGTTTTTCCCTTTCGATAATATAGTGATTTATTAACAGTGTTGGACATAATGCGCTCGCGCCGCGCACAATTGCCTGCGCTGCCAAGGGCAGTGCAGACCCGTTGCGACATTTTTTCCAATCACATTTCTCTCTCTCTCTCTCTCTCTCTCTCTCTCTTTTTTTTTTTTTTTTTTTTTTTTCGTGATAAAAATTGATGCAATTTTGAGAATTCATTAACTATAGTGATTCATTTAAAAATAGTGACCAGCGAAGCGGGCGTAGCCTGCTAGTATAAAATAAACATGTTATATTTTAATGTATGGAATAAAACTATTTATTTGTTAAATCTAAACAATTACTTAATAAAAATATGTATTCTGCATTCTATAATTTCACTTTTATATGGAAATTACTGCTTCAATATGCAATGATATGGTATTTTACAGTTATTTTACATGAAACTCAGAAATTTCACTGTGTCAAATATCATAAATAATTTTTTCTAGTTCTTGCAAAGTTGTAGGATGCAAATTTCGAATCCCCACCCTCTTTCATAGACTAAACATTTTCGAGCAGATTGAGATTAGGAGTATTTTCAGGTCTAGTAAAGAAGAAATTCCACGATATTCTCTGTGGGATTTAAATTTTAAGTAAAAAAAGTTATAGATGCTTAACAAAATTATAGATGCTTAAGGGAATGGATAAGCAATTTTAACAACTTGAATCAAATAAACGTAACACAGGCGCCATGTAACAAGGTGCATTATCATCTTGGAATGCTGATTGGGGAAAAGTCTGAAATAGCTCCAAAATAGTCGGTCAGGCATCAATTTTTTAATGAACGAGTTTTATTTTGTGTTAATTAATCCCTTGAACAAGAAAATATGCTCAACTCATTGTAAAATTATGCACTTTCGTATCATAATGTACGAAGAATGTGTCCCTGTTTTAAAAGTGCGATTTTCATTAAGTCGGTCACATTTTCGTCATCTGACCTACTTGTTTCCGTCAACTCGAAATAAGATAAACTTGACTCATCAGAGAGAACCACTTCAGCCCAATAATTAACTGATTATAATTTAATTTTTTTAACCCTCTGAAGTGTTGCTTTCCTAATTATTTTCGTTAAGAATGGATTGTTTCAGAATTTCTGGTACTTAAACTTTCTTTATCTAATCGTTGTTGCACTATATTTAAGTAAATTATGTTACTAAACACTTCTTCTGAATCCCTTTTATGTTCTAAATGTAATACAAACTGATTTTTTAAGCGCTGACTCCTTAACTTTCGGTTATCTCGATTGGATGAGTAACGTTGAGAGACAAATTTCCTGTTTTAACAGCTAAAAAATTTTATATCTTGATAAAAAACCAGCTCACCAATATTTCGTTCCAGCGGCCGAGCGGTTCTGCGCTCAAAGCTGGTAGATGGGAGGTGCCGGGTTCGATCCCAGGTCGCGCTCATCGACCTAGCCGTTCGGAGTTTTCCATGGTTTCCTCCGAAACTCGCGTAAATACGGGCTAGGACCCCTTAGAAAGACCCCCATGGAGGGCATTCCCCCTATAGGCCTAGGACACGTACGGAGTCAATCGGCCTTAAAACCCAACAACCAACCAACCAATATTTCGTTAACATTTAATCATTTTGACATCCCACACTTATTAAAATATTTTTTTGATTTTCACTCTAAAATTAATATTTTTTGTGGTATCGTTAATTGCGTTATTCTTGCCATTTTTAAAATATTTTCTAAAATTACAATTTCTCGAACAATTGCATCTTGTTTTTAATACTTAGTTCAATCCTAAATTGTACGTAGAACACATAAAATCTGTTCGAAAATTTATTTTTAAAACAATAAAATTGACGATTTCAGAATTTTTTTTTTTTCTTTTCTTTTTGTCCTTTAGTATAGAGATGCTATACTAAGCTGCTCGTTGAGATCAAGCAAATGTTTCAAGTGCAGGGATGGGGGAATGCAGATTTCGTCTGTGGACGAAAATGAAGGTAAGTAAAGTTTAACATCTATAGGTTGACCAAATGAAATAAATATATATGTTTCATATGCGTAAAGGCATGTTTAATGAAGGATATGGTATGAAAATCATTCACCATTTGTTTACAGGGTTACACAAAATAACTGGTATATAATGCGACAATACTCGAAATTTGATGGAAGTGTATTTCAAGTTGTGCTATGTGTTATTACTATAGGATTATATTTATATGCATCATGTGGTGTGTATATAATTTTTAGAAGGTAGTACCATAGGGCTGCCGATGACTAAGCGAAAACGTACTTTTTTTAAATGTAATTACTGGAAGTGCTTTTACTATAACATTTTATTATGTCCAGGAAAACCGCTTAGAAACTGAAATTAATTCCTCTTACCCATACGATAAATAAAGTATTTTTTAGGCTAAATATTCATCGTATGTTTTTTGCATATTCACACGTTTAAGGTTTCCTGAATACCGAAGTCAAGTTTTTAATGTTTCATTTTTGTTTCTGTTCTTTTATCAGAATAACTTAAAAATAAATCATTTTAGGCAATTCAAATGTTGTGTTTTGACGTTAATATAAGTTTGTTACGTGAAAAATATTGACCAAAATTGATAAGTTTCAAGGAAGGCTGCGTGTGAAAGTTATCTGAATAATTTTAAATGAGCTTTTAAATTTAACAACATATCTGAGTTCAAAATAAATGTAGGTGCAATAAACAAACAGGGCGTTGAAGGGGGGTAGCCCCCTTCAAACAGAATAATGGCAAATAAAGCTGTTCTGAAGCCTAATTTGAATTATTTCTATTGTAGATTTATATATCAGTACTCGTTATTTTCTCGCTTAATTTCCAATCTGTATTTATAGTATTGAATTTCAGGGTAAGACAAAGTCGTGCGAATTCCATACCAGATATTTTATTTATTTATTTATTTATTTTATTTTATTTTTTATTTATTTATTTATTTATTTATTTTATTTTTTTTTTTTTTTGCTCTATCTTTTCGGTATACACGGTAGAGAAAGCATTGCTTTTGGGTAAAATTTTCAGAATTGAGTTTTTGTTATATTTACACGCTTTGAGGTCCTCTGAATCTGAATCAAAAAATCATAGTTTAACGGTTGGTTTGTGTGTGTGTCTGCCGTCTGTGTGTCTGTTATCAGCATATCAATAGCTCATATTCCGTTTGTATTTTTCTGTTTGTAGTGTAAGTAATGCTAGGTTTAACAAAGCTTGCCAAATAAAGGTTGCCATAAATCATTATTATTATTATTATTGGTGTTGTTGTTGTTGTTGTTGTTGTTTTTTATTCACATAGTATATAGAGTAGGTGCTCCAGTGATTGGCATGCTCCAGTAATTGACATCAATCCCGAAATAATTAATAAATAAGAAAAATAAGAAAATCATATATTTTACATATAAGAATTTTAACATTTTATGTCAAACACTGGAGCATATGGCGCTAATAACTGGTAAAATGAATAGCTAGCAGTGTCAAACACTGGAACATAGAGGGCCAGTTACTAATAAAAGGAAAAACTGTCAGTGTCAATTACTGGAGCATTGAGTGGGTGTCAAATAAAGATTCATAAAAAAATAATTGTTATTAAATGTATATGTTTTAACATATATGTGCTTCTGAATGTCTTTCATGTCATATGTATTAACTTAAGAATTCTAAATATATTTGCTTATGACTAGAACATTAAAAAACATCAGAGATTGCTCTAAACGTGTCAATCACTGGTACACTTACCCTACGCATTTTTTTTTCTTTTTTTTTTTGACGTCAAATTTTGTATAAATTATTTTTTGAACAAGGAAGCACTTTACGCTATTTTAAGGGAATCTAAAACTTAATACACTTAAGAACATTTTTTAAAATCAATAATTAAATTTACCTTCCGTGAATTATCCACAGCCCCTCTCTCTCTCTCTCTCTTTTTCTTTTTCTTTTTATAGTTTAGTCCACACTATTAACCTAAGAAATTTGTTCTCCCATGACATCCCTATCCTATCTTTTTCACGGCCCCACCAGTGGCCGAGTGGTTCTGTGCTCAAAGGTGGAAGATGAGAAGTGCCGTGTTCGATTCCATGTTGCGCTCATCGGCCTAGCAGTTTGAAGTTTTCCGTTTTTTTCTTCGAAACTCGCGTAAATACGGGCTTGGACCCCTTAGAAAGACCCTCAAGGAGGGCATTCCCCTATAGGCCTAGGACTCTAGTGCAGTCAAACGACCTTATTCCCCACAACCCAATCCAACTCAACTGTACCTTTTTAAAAAAAAATTAATCTTAACTGGTCCACGTTAGAGACTATTATAGAGATAGATTTTACTGAGAATAATCCTTAAAAAAACAAATTTGTTATCCATACATTGATGTACAGTTGGTAACAAAAGTATCCGAACACTAGCAAAAATTCCTATGTAAAAAAAGTAGAGTTAATACTGTTTTGTTAAATAAATCCTTGTTGAATAATATTCTTAGTCAGTCTAAGAACATGATTCGAGAAGGATTTATTTAACAAAACAGTATTAACTTTACTTTTTTTTATATAGGAATTTTTGCTATAGTGTTCGGATATTTTTTGTTACTGACTGTAGTTAATTTTTCCCGCGAAAAATCCGCAATAATAAATATCTACTATGTTATTATATCACAGCACAAAAAAATACGATATTTTTCTAAAAATATCTATCTAAAAATATTTCATTTTATATGATTAATCTAGATATACGTGATTGAAAATTTATACGAATCACCGATAAATCACACTTCTACTTTTATCTACTGATTCATCGATATTATTGCTGAAAGTTGAAAACTCAAAGGAATAAAATAATGCTACGGAATACTTTAACTGCTTTTTTAACTGCTACGTAAAAATTTGCATGGAATTGAAATGGAAGATAAGATCTAGTCTCGTATGTTAAACTAAAGTCTATAACTAAAGTTCATTATTTAATAAATATTCTTAATTTTTTTTTCAAAATTCCGGTAAGCATTCTTCATATGAAACGTTCATCTTCTACAATTTTTACTATTCGTCCTTAGATAAAAATATTAAATTTTCATATAATTTATTAGTAGAGTAAATTTTTTATTTCTGCTTTTTTAAGGAGACTTCGTACCGCTGATTGTGTCATATGAAAGCTTATATTTCCGTTTAATATTTATAAATTGAACTGCATTAGGTTTATTCCATAAAATATATATTCAGGCAAAAATTATATTTGTATATAAAGGCTTGCCGCTTGCCTCCTTCCTTCCTTTCTTGGGTTGTTTTTTTTTTTCCCTGGATTTCGATTTAGTTTCAGTTTTTGTGTTGGGTTGGTTTGTTGTATCGTTTGTTTTGCGGGCTGTTAAAAATTAAATTTGGTTTCTTTAAATACATATGTAAATTTCATCTCCTGATGATTTTTTTTTTCTCACCTTTCTGAGCTTCTCCTACATAAAGAAATTGTTCATTCTTATTGGTCTTTGTGGTTTTAGTGATCTTGTGTCTGTTGCTGGGTCATTATTGTTCATTACAGGGTTATCTTTTTTCACCTTGAAATATTGTCCTAGAGTCAACCTTCTTTTCATCAGAGTCTAATTACACGGTCCTATTTCAATTTTCAACAGGCATTGTTGTACAGTGGATTGTCGTCAGTGCTGTTGTTGAACTTGATAATTGAATCAATTTGGGAAATCTTGTTGCTTTGTTTGGCGTGTGTTTGACTAACTATATTCTTCGTTCTCATTCTTTGCTTCTACTATCAAAAGTATTATATTTATATATAATAAAGTTGATCTATTAAGCATAGTAGAAGCCAAGCAACAGATACAAGATCACTGAAACACCAATGACCAATAAGATTTAAAAAAATTTTATCAGTGGATGAAATACACTAATGTAAAAAACCAGATCCACTAATCAAGAGCCTGCAAAACATATGAATCAATAAAGTAACACAACAAATCCCAACTCAAAACCATACACTTATCAAAATTAATGAAAAAATAACCTAAGAAACACAAGATAGTAAGGAAGGAGGCAGGCGGCAAGACTTGTGACTTGCCTGTGGGGTTAAACTGGTTTCACGCCGGCAACACTCACCCAGACTGCCACGACCAGAACAGGAACCATATGGATTTAAAAAAGCAAAATTTCAAAGCAGATGAATAACAATGAAACCACGAAGCAGCAATGAAATTCACCGATTGATTAAAATTTTAAATATAGTTGACAACTCAAAAAGGAAGAAACTGAAATTTTAGTGGAAAAAGAAAGTTTGCATAGTAATACAATGTAATACTTCTGCTTTTTTTTATTTAATTTCACAAACCCACCCAACCATCCAGCCTTACAACACCACCCCACCTCCGTAATCAAACGTCTCCCCACCCAACCGCCACCTTTTTTATTATCTTTTATTATTTTATAATTTTTTTGTTGATATACACAAAAGTGTACGCAGCCTTTTTTTTTTTTTTTTTTTTTTTTTTTTACTGACAGAGATATGGTTAAGAATATAAAATAGAAAATACAAAGTTTTTAGGAAAACCCATTTTAGCAGTGGCTGTGATCAGGTTATTAATATTCTTGTTTTTAAACTTCGCAGAACATAAATGATTAGTACGAAATAAATGGTTAATGATGATGTTTCTAAATACTGAGAGATGCAGACATGAATTTAAATGCGTAAATAAGTTTACTTTAAAAGTAAAATCTTGCCGTTTGTCATAGATATCTGTGTACATTTTATTACCATCGATGATTATTTTGAGATCTAAAAAGTTAATTGATTGATTAGTTAGAGTATTTTGAGTTAGCTTTAAATTAGGTGGATAATTGAAGGAAAAGTCATTTTGTGAGTGCTTGTTGAGATAAAATACAATAATATTATCGATGTAACGATAAAATCGAACATCATCATTGCAAATTTGCTTTTCATAATAATAAAGATAGAGATCTACCAAAATACTGGAGCTACAAGCTCCTTGTGGTATGCCTAATTGTTGCAAATAGATATTGTTGTTGTGGAAGATATAATTATTATGGATAACAAAGTTAAGAAGTGTTTTAAATTTTTCTGCTTTAAAATTGTGAGGAAGATTAATTTGAGCTTTATATTCTTGAAAAAGACTGTAAATGATATTACTAAGATCTGATAACTCAATATTATTGAAAAGATCTTGAAAGTCAAAAGTCATAATATTGTCTATTGAATCGAGCGATTTGATGTATTGAATTAATTGAAAGCTATTTTTAAGACAGTGTAAATTATCAACTTTGCAAGTACAATTGTAAATTTGTTTTAGAATATCCAGTAGAGCTTTATTAGCATTGTTGTTATACGTGTTACACCCAACAGTGACAGTGCGAAATTTAATTGGAGATTTGTGAAACTTAGGTATGAGAACTATATAAGGATAATTAAAATTATTGAAGGGGAGTTGAAGTAGTTTATAGTAATTATGTATTTTTCGGTTCTTAATAATAAGGTTATTATTAGTTAAACTGAAGATGTTACTATTAGTGACTGAAGAGTTTAAAATAGAGAGATAGTAGGATTTACAAATAATGGCATAATTATTAGGTGATTTATCAATATAAGTGATCACAAAGTCATCCTGTAGTGATTTGATAGAGTTAAGAAGTACAGATTTTTTAAATAACACCAGATTTGAAGAATTGATAAATAATACATTTTTAATTTTTTGTAACACTAAAACTTTCCATTGAGTGAAGTAGGCAATAGGTTTATTATGAGTAATAGATAATTTATAAATAAATAAATCTAGGTCATAAGAAAACTGTTGAAAGATTCGTGGAATGCTAGTTTTAACTGGAAGTCTAAATTTGGTGCTAAATTCCATGAATTTTTTTAATTGATAATTATCAATAATATTAAGATTACCAGTGATAATGTGTCCATGGTCTCTGTCAATATATTTTGAGAAAGATGGATCATTGCATTTACATGTTACAGTGTTGGTAAAAGAGGTAGACTTAGATACAGAATTATAGTTGAATATCTTTCTGCCAAGAGGAAGAGGATATTTGAAGGTACGAGAAAGATTTAAATCTTTAATCGGAAACAAACATTCTTTGTCATTAATGATAGCTGTAATGTTAATACTATTCAATATTTGATATGTAAAAGTCACAATTAATTGAGTATTGGTTTTAATTTTGTTGGGCTTTTTATTAATTTTTAAATTAAATTGTTTGATTTTGTACATTAGAATATCATAAAAAATGTCTGGAAAATGTTTATTATTGGATTGGCTTTGAAAGACATTCAGAAAATTTACTAAGTATTTCTTTTTAATTGCAAAAATAAATTTTGAATAATGAACCTGTTATACTTAAATAAGTAATTAGTCTGTAGATCTGAAATTAGTTTAATAATGGCACTTTTAGAAAATATTAAATCTGTTTTTTTACTACCTCGTTTAGTTCTAGAAGTTTTATTGTTAATTTTGTGATTGAGTTGTGCATAAATAGTCGAATAATCATGTAGAGGGTTGATGTTAGAATATGCTTTAATAGTTTTATTAAAGTATTTGGAATTTAGGCCATGTGGATAATTTGTATTGTAATATTGCATAAATTTTGATGCAAGAAATAAACGCTCACTTTTATTTTTCTGAATTTTGACAATCTCTATGGTACATGAATTAAAATTATGTGATTTAAAGTGTTATATATATATATCATGTTTAAACGTTTAAATGTTTAACGTTGGGTTTTTTTTTTTTTTTTTTTTTTTTTTTTTCAGTTCACATTTTTTTCATGAATCTATACTAATATATAAATGCGAAAGTTTGGATGGATGGATGTTTGTTACTCAATCACGTCACAACGGCTAAACGGATCTGGATGAAATTTGGTACAGAGATGGAGAATAGTCTGGAATAGAACATAGGCTACTATTTAAACCGGAAATTTGATTAGATTTTTTAAAATTAATTAAAATCTATACTAATATATAAATGCGAAAGTTTGGATGGATGGATGGATGTTTGTTACTCAATCACGTCACAACGGCTAAACGGATCTGGATGAAATTTGGTACAGAGATGGAGAATAGTCTGGAATAGAACATAGGCTACTATTTAAACCGGAAATTTGATTAGATTTTTTAAAATTAATTTAAATCTATACTAATATATAAATGCGAAAGTTTGGATGGATGGATGGATGGATGGATGGATGTTTGTTACTCAATCACGTCACAACGGCTAAACGGATCTGGATGAAATTTGGTACAGAGATGGAGAATAGTCTGGAATAGAACATAGGCTACTATTTAAACCGGAAATTTGATTAGATTTTTTTAAATTAATTAAAATATGAAAATAATAAACTGGTAATTGACTTAATATAAGCCATTTAAATTTTTAATTGTTGCCAAAAAAAAAAGTTTACTAGATATTTTTATTTATTTTTTTATTGTTTTCAACATAAAATGAAATATGCTTTCACGCGAAAAATAAAGAATTATTAAATGCTAAATTGGTCGATGAGAAAATGACACTTTATAATTTTAAAATAAAATAGTAATATTACAAATCTAACATATTTATTCAGAATTCTATTTCCTAGCATTTTTTTATATACCTCAACTTCAGAATTTTTTTTTTTTTTTTTTTTTTAGCATGGATGAAACACGCTTGGCATAAAAGCTAATTCAACATTATATTAAAGGTATTTTCTTATTGATAATTCTGGACATTTTTTTTTATTTTGATGCTGAAGTAGATCGGACATTTTTCGCCAAGTAAGATAGAAAGAAATACGCAAGCGAAGTGATGACGTCACTGGTCGTTCGTGGATGCAAGAAAAATATTTCCTATGTTAAACGCCCATTGGATTTTTTGTAAAAAATTATTAAAAATCGAGGAAATCTATTTTCCGATTTTAATCCCCATATTTAGGTGTAGATATGTATTAGTTATCATGTCCATGCGTTAAATTAAGTTATTTTTGTTGTAAAATTGACAAAATTTGAATTTTTAATTTCAAAACTATAGGGAGGAAAATGGTAAACTTCCATATTCGATTGAAAACACAAACATTTTTTCATAGGATGATATTAACACAATAAATATCCAACTCTAATTAAAAGGAAAATGATAAAAATTCTATCATAATTTGAAGTCAAATTTGTTTTCAAATGTCTAAATAAAGTATCTGATATAAGATACTAATATGTTGCAGCGGAATAGATTTGATATCGGTCATCCTTGGCAGAAAAAAAAAAAATCGCCAAATTATTTGGCGAACATAATTTAATTCTTTTCAAATATCATGGTTATTTTAACAATTTATATTAAGAGAGTAATGAATAATATGAAAAAATATTTCGTACAATGCATATTACGAAAATATACATATGGCATGTACATTTTCGTATTACGTTTTTGATCACTAAATTCAATAAGCGCCAAGAACGACAGAGTTTTGAAATTTAAAATTAAAATTTTGTCAATTTGACAGCAGAATAACTCAATCTAATACATGCACATGATAACTAGGTATAACTTCAGTATAACCCCACAGCTGAATTTGGCGATTTTTCTTTGGCGCCGTTTTGAACGATAACGATGTCGTTCTGGACTGTTTGCGATATAATATGGCAGCCTATATGTTGTTTATTTTGGATTTATGATTTTATGTTTTATGATTTAGATTATGATTTTATCATTTATGATTTAGCCATAATCGCCAACAAAAAAATCACCAAATATCGTTGTGGGGGTTATACCATAGAATAATAATAAAGGAAGAAGGAGCGTACGTGTTTTGGTTTCGGTTTGTAAAATCCAGGAATGCCGGGTATAGGGTTGTAACAGTGCTTCCATCTGATTGGTTGGAGACTTGTTGGCGAGATTTTTGAATCGTCTCGTCTCTCTGTCAATCAGTCTGCGAGGCAGCACCCACAACAAACAGCGATAAATGCGCTGAGGATGGGTGCGCTACTTCAAGGTTGAGAGGAGCAAAAGTAGCTTTCGCTGGCATTTCACTAGAAGGGATTTGTAAGCATTAGAGTATTGGCGTGCTCCTTCTTCCTTTATCATTATTCTATGGGTTATACTGAAGTTGTTCCGATAACTAATACATATATACCCAAATATGGGGATTAAAATCGGGAAATAATTTTCCTCGATTTTTTATAATTTTTTACAAAAAATCCAATGGGCGATTAACATAGGAAATCATTTTCTTGCATCCACGGACGGTCAGTGACGTCACACTTCGCTTGCGTATAGGAACAATAATCGCATAAATTATATTTTGGTCTAAAAACGGCAACAAAAATTCAAAAGTCACCAAGGGCATTAAGGCTGTACCATGATCAAGTTTACATATTAATTAATTTATTTATTTTTCTATATACCAACTACTATTAACTAAGCATGAAGTATATATAACCACAAAATAATAATAATAATAATAATTGTCTCATGCGATAGAAGTAGCCGATTACAGCATATTGTAATATTATATGTGGCTTGAAATTGCTGTCATTCTATGGTTGATCGATTAAATCAAATAAATATAGGAAATAACTTGAGAGCAAATATTATGTACATCACGTATAATGTTGTTCATTTGTAACTGGGAATCAGATATAGAAGAGCTACCTCAAATTTTTCGATACTGTCCGTATCGAAACTGTCATATATGATAAGCACCCAAATGGAAGCCCACGGGTAAGCCATTGTCGCAGACAATGGGGACAGGCACCGGAGATTGCAAGGACGAACAAGTTGCTGCCGAAGGCAGCGGGAACCCAAAGCGAGCTTTTGACCGAGTTCAGCCCCCCATAAAGCTATATAGAAAAGAATTTGCCAGCGAAGCGGGCAAAGCCGTCCAAAATTCTTTAAGAACAAAAATATTATTCAACAATTCGCCGGGAGATGAAAAAAAAAAAAAAAAAAAAAAAAAAAAAAAACTTAAAAATTCGAAATTCATAAATATTTTATGAATTTCACCACATAATTAAAATTTTAATTCACCAGTCACCAAATTATTATTAGAACCAGATTAATATTGTGCAATAGTGAACTAAAATCATACAAAGAAAGGTTTCGAAACAAAATTCATAATTGCCGACCCAGTTTTTATACTTCCACAACGCAGTACTGTTTTAGTACAGAATCCCTATGGACGAATTTTAAATTTTTATCGCCATGTTGGCGATAAATTTTTATTTATTTATTTTGGCTTTCAATGAGTTAAATTTTTTTTTTTGATTATACTTTACCATACTCTGTTTTGCACAGCACCGCAATGATAAGGTTTCATTACATTACATTTTATGATCAAATCGTCAGTTCCCACACATACACATCAAAATTTCCTCGTGAACGAAGTCACGGGTAACAGCTAGTTTATGATATTGAAAATTCTGAAACTTCTACAAATGTTTCCGGAAAGACTTTTTATTTTATTTATTTTTAATTTTTTTATTTTTATTTAATAGAACCTGCTTAAAGGGATTGATTTTACAAAATCTTTAAAATAAAAAATAAAAAATATAAAAATATAACTTTTTTTTTTTGGTAAATTTTTACATAGACATGCATTTTTTAATCCCCCCCCCCCAAAAAAAAAAAAAAAAAAACCTAATAAAATCAACTTCAAAATCCATCCCTAATTCTTTTAAGTAGGTAATTTTAAACGCCCCCTCCAAACATATATTCAGTCTATTCTTAAATATCTATAGAAGTCTTAACATTTTGAAGATTATGAAAATGAAAAAAATGCAAACTGTGGAGAAAAATACAATTTAAAGGTTTCAAATCAATAGAATATATATCAAAAACCGTAAGAATTGTTTCCTGAATATATATTTTATTGAACAAACCAAATATAGTTCAGTTTATAAATATTAAATAGAAATGTAAGCTTTTATATAAAATCTTTCGTAGTGTCAAGTCATAGGTGCAAGTTCCCTATAAAGTACCAAGAAGATTGGCCGTTTCAATTCTACTTTGCATCCTTTTAAAATAATAATAATAATAATAATAATACACTGAGAAAAAATTCTGTAACTGACATCTAGAATCTTAACTGTGGCTGTAGAAAAAATAGTTCCATGTCATCCTTATAAATTCTAGTCTCTTATTTGAAAGCGAGTTCTAGAAATCCCTATTAGAATTCTAGAGTGTTTGCCTATATTATCGAGGTCAAACTCGTTTAAAAATCTCTGCAAATAAATGTGAGCACAAAAGGCGAGTTTAGCAACTATAATCTTGGTTTTATTACCCAATTCTAGGAAATCAAGTGAGTATTTCTCACAGTACAAAAGATTCAGAATATTGTTTCACCATCTAGAAATGTTTAAACTAGAAATTCGCGATCGTTTCGTCTATTCAGCTTATTGGCGTGCCTTTTACTCACAGCTCGGAAAACTATATTTCTAGTTTAGGGATTTTGAAAATGACCACTTCTCCGTACTAGGTGAAGGTGGTGTATTTTTTTTCTCATTGCGAAGGCTCAAAAAGCATATTTTCTCTCTCTTTCGCTCTCTCACTCTTTTTAGATATAATAAATAAAAAAAATTCTTCAAATTTTTTATCATATGAAGGAGTAGCATTTAGACAATGTTTTATAAAATTTTCATTTAAAAAAATTAAAAATTCACTTGGTGGTTTCTCATTTCCGGGCACCCTTTAGAAAAGCAGTGGACAAGTTTTCTCAAAAACTAAATAAATAGAATTAACTTGTGCTTGGACCCGTCGGCAGCTGTATTTTTATTATTATTATTATTATTATTATTATTATTATTATTATTATTATTATTATTATTTTTAACAAAAAATTTATAAAAATTTTATAAAATGTTGTGTAAATGTTGATGTTTTACATGATCAAATTTTTGAATAGAATTTCTTTTAATTAAATAAAAATACATAAATAAATAAATAAAAAGAGGGGAGAGATTGCTTTTTTACAAGTCTCAAAAAGAAAACTCCTTCGTTCAAGCACTAGTCAATTCGTTTTCGCGAAATTTCGATAAGTGTACAAAATTTTAATAAGATAGGTGCAATAGCTTTAGGGAAATTGTTTCTAACATTTTTCCGTAGGGTTTGCGAAAACCAAGACCCACCGGCTGAATTTTTTAAAAAATGTAATGAAAAATTTATAAAATATTGTTTAAATGTTGCTCTTTCATGTACTCAGAATTTTGAATGCAAATTTTTTTTTTTTTTTTTTTTTTTAAAGGAAGAGAAAGAGAGAAATGTGCGTATTTTACACTGAGAAAAAATTCTATAACTGACATCTAGAATCTAGATTGTGACTCTAGTAAAAATAGCTCCATGTCATCCTTATAAATTCTAGTCCCCTTTGAAAGCGAGTTCTAGCAACCCCTATTAGAATGTTCTAGAGCGTTTGTCTATATTAAGGAAATAAATGTGAATACAAGAGGTATGTTTTAGCAACTGTAATCTTGGTTTATGACCCAATTCTAGAAGATCAAGCGAGAATTTCTCGCAATACAAAGGAATCAGAATATTTAGAATATTCAGAATATTGTTTCACCATCTAGAAATGTATAGACTAGAAATTCTCGATCATTTCGTCTATTCAGCTTATTGGCGTGCCTTATACGCATAGCTCGGAAATCTATATTTCTAGTTTAGGGATTTAAAAAATGACCATTTATTCGTTCTAGATGAAGGCAGTATATTTTTTTCTCAGTGTAGTCCCTGAAACCAGTGTAACCCTTTTAAGTGAATCTTCAAAGCGATAAAATAAATACCTATTTGCAATGCTTGTGAAAGATTTAATAATTACATAAAATATTGGAAATATCATATAATTATTGCTTGTAATATATTTATTAATTTAATAATGTTACAAATTTCTCGAAAATGATTTAAATTTTCATCGAATTCTATGCGATATATCTTAAATTAGAGCACTCACAATATATATATATATATATATTTTTTTTTTTTACACATAGACTGAGAATTTCAAAAATAGTTAGAATAACAGTCAGGGAGGTAATATACCGTGTAAATCTATTAAAAACTGAAAAATTAAAATCTTTTCGATCACAATATTTTATTATATATAAGAAAGAAAAGAAACTTTAATTAATTAAAAACTATTTCTTTTCATAAATCTTTAGCTGTAACTGTAACTGTGTCTTTGTTAAATCTCTGGATAAAGTAGGATAGGATTTTATGTCATTTAAAATTACTTTTCGATTAAAAACCGTGACTGTGACCATTGCTTTGTGCGTTAAGACCATAAAAACCACACCATCCACAAAAGATGGTTAATTAAAACCAATCATAAGCTTCTTATTTAATCAAAAGTAAAAAAAAAAAAAAAAAAAAATGTATAGAAATCGTCAAATCGTCAAGAAAACTTTTTTATTCTAAGGAATCTAAAAGGACTTTCCCCTTATTTCTTCCGGTTGTCAGTTTGGAAGAAATGAAATTCATTTAAGTGCTTACTCGACTTTTAATAAATTATTTTCCTGAAAGAGACGAAATAAATATTTGTTTGCATTGCTTGGAAAACTAGTTGGCATAGGTGGATTCTGCGCAGCTCCCCATCATATGTATGTTCTCATAAATTTCTTGTACAAGACATATTATATTCATGTTAAGAGAAATGACTTTGACCAAACGCTTGACACAGTGACAGAACGAAATCCTCGCCTAATAGGCTACCCACCATTCAGTTCGATATATTTATCTTATTCTAATCAATTAATTTATTTTATTGGGATCAATTTCGTAGTTTATTTTCATGCTACTATTTCCAATGCAATAATCCTCAAAATTCATATTTATATGAAAAATTTACAATTTCGCTATGTTGATAAAATCGTAAATTACGAATAATTTGCGAAATTTTCCTATTAGAATATTTGTAGTCAATCATTTTCATATAAGTATCGTAATTGTTATTTTGAAATTGTCTGATATATTTATGATCCTCAAAACGGACGTTTATGCTTGATTTTGCCTTATTCTGCCATTTTAAGTAAATCGTAAATTCCAAATAACTTACGAATTTTTTAAATTGGAAAATTCATACTCTATGGTATTCATGCCAATATCCTAAATGATATTTCAAAAGTGGTCTGACATCTTTATGATTAAATTTTTCCCTCAAGATTGACGTTTGTGTAAAATTTTGCCCTATTCTGTTATGATAAGAAATTCGTAAAATTCTAATAACTTACGAAATTTTTATACTGGAAAATTCATAGTCAATAATATTCATGCGAGTATCCTAAATAATATTTCAAAAGTAATCTGACATCTTTACGATGAAAATATCTCTAAAAATTGACGTTTATGTGAAATTTTGTCCTATTCTGCCATGTTAAGAAATTCGTAAATATCCAATAACTTGCGAAAATTTTAAAGTAGCATGTTTATAGTAACTGATGTTCATTCCGGCATCAAAACTGATATTTTAAAATTGGTCTGACATTTTTACAGCAAAACATTTTTATTTAATGCAAGTTAAAGTGAAATTTTGCCCTATTCTCCCATGTTAAGAAAATCGTAAATTTCAAATAACTTACGAAGTTTTTTAATTCGAATGTTGCAAACAAATATGGCTCTTGCCAGTGTCGAAAGTAATATTTTAAAACTTATTTGACCTCTCTGCGACAATTTGTTCTTGAGATATCGTGTGCACAGTCTAACATACTAACGGACTAACAAACTAACAGACACCCTACAGACGGACACCATACAAATTTTGTCATTTTCAGATTCATCACACCTAAAAACGTGTAAAAAAGTAAAAAAAAAAAAAAAAAAACGAGGTCGAAAATTTTCACGATTACCTAAGTTTCCCATACCTATACTATGGTGGGGAACTAAACTAGTTGGCATAGTCTGCTCAGTTCCCCATCATATTTATGTTCTCAGAAATTTCTAGTGCGAGACATATTATAATCGTGTTAAAAGAAATGAATTTGACCAAAGCTTGATACAGTGACAGAATGAAATCCCCGCCTAATAGGCTATCCACCGTTCACTTCGATATAATTATCTTATTCTAATTTATTAATTTATTTTATCAGGGTCATTTTTGTTGTTTAGTTTTCATGCTACTATTTCCAATGCAATAAACCTCAAAATTCATATTTATATGAAATATTTACAATTTCGCTATGTTGATAAAATCGTAAATTACGAATAATTTACGAAAATTTCCTAGTAGAATATTTGTATTCAATCATGTTCAAACAAATATCATAAACTTAATTTTGAAGTTGTCTAATGTATTTAGGATCCTCAAAATGGAAATTTATGCTCAATTTTGCCTTATTCTGACATGTTAAGTAAATCGTAAATTCCAAATAACTTACGAATTTTTTTAAATTGGAAAAATCATAGTCTATGATATTCATGCCAGTATCCTAAATAATATTTCGAAAGTGGTTTGACATCTTTACGATGAAAATATCCCTCAAGATTGACGTTTATGTGAAATTTTGCTCTATTCTGACATGTTAAGAAATTCGTAAATTTCCAATAACTTACGAAATCTTTATATTGGAAAATTCATAGTCATTAATATTCATGCCAGTGTCCTAAATAATATTTCAAAAGTAATCTGACATCTTTACGATGAAAATATCTCTAAAAATTGACGTTTATGTGAAATTTTGCCCTATACTTCCATGTTAAGAAATTCGTAAATTTTCAATAACTTGCGAAATTTTCAAAGTAGCATATTTATAGTTACTGATGTTCATTCCGGCATCCAAACTGATATTTTAAAACTGGTCTGACACTTTTACAGTAAAAAGTTTCCATTTAATGCACGTTTAAGTGAATTTTTGTCCTATTCTCCCATGTTAAGAAAATCGTAAATTTCTAATAACTTACGAAGTTTTTAAATTCGAATGTTGGAAATCAATAGGGTTCTTGCCAGTGTCGAAAGTAATATTTTAAAACTGATCTGACCTCTCTGCGACAATTTGTTCTTGAGATATCTTGTACACAGACTAACAAACTAACGGACTGACCCACTAACAGACTAACACACTAACCCACTAATACACTAACACACTAACAGACACCCTACAGACAGACACCATAGAAATTTTGTCATTTTCGGATTCCTCACACCTGAAAACGTGTAGAAAAGTCAAAAAACCGAGGTCGAAAATTTTCACGATTATCTAAGTTCCCCATACCTATAGTATGATGGGGAACTAAAAATATTGAATGGATTCAGTATTTTCAATGTTGTAATAAACATATATAATACAAAAGCGAAATTGAAAAAAAGTTTCATAATTACTATCATGTATATTTAATGAAATCTTTTGAAACAAATATTTAATAAACCACATTATATATTTATGTGTATTCATTTCATATTTTTAAGCTGATCAAATACTTTTTATAAAAGAAGTTTAGGTAAATTTAAATGTTCAGAAACTTAGAAATTTATGTTTTGCCATACTTGGTAACATTTATAATTAATTATAAGGACATCCCACCAGGCCTTGGATTCTCATATAGACATAAGGCCCAGCATTCCCAACTTTTATAATTTATTCACAAGCATTTTTAGCCCCGCCTCTTTTGCATACCGGAAATTTTGAAAAATGATTTTATTCTTATTTAATCGTTGTCACATATTAAAGAGAAATATTCTACAAAATTTCTGGTGCGAAAGGAACGTGGGACTAAAAATGTTCATGAATAAGTCATAAAAATTGGGAACTCTGCCCCCTACGCACTTACGCTACACAGAGAAACACATATAAACGTTGATATTTTTTAACCAAAATCACTGGTGAAAAATATGTACTTGAAAATGAGAAATATTGCTTATTTTTTCCAAGCAATTTTCACTTTTTTCGCTGTTCTGTGTTTTAAATAACGTTATTTTCTAAAAAAAAAGATCATACAGTTGCACAAAAGGCAATTATTGTTATTCTTTTAAGCGCAATAAATTAAGAATTTATAGATTAACATTACATTAATTATTAATATACGCTTTTAATGCTTTTTTTTTTTTTTTTTTTTTTTTTTTTTTTAACAATGGTACTCCTATCAAAATTAAGAAAGTATTTATATCACGTAGCGTCAGAATGTTGTTGGAATAGTATAACAGGAGTTGACAAGCCCGAAAAAACAGGTTCGTTGGTTTTTAATGGCGCATGATCCAGAATAGAGCCGAGAAAAGAGGAAGTCAAAATCATAACCGCAGAACACTACGCATTACCTAATGTTTTGGTAGAATGAAAATGGCTCCTGCAATAGCGCTGCTATAGCAGTAGTCATCTTAAGCAGTCAACAGTTTAACTTCATTTAATCTGTATGCTGATGCGCCCTTGTGCGAATTCCTCTTATACATAGCTACCAACATTTTTAACTTTTAAATCAGAAATGACACCGGTATTTTAAAAATGGAATATGTTATATATATTTACGAGGATTAATGTTACCGAAAACAGCTATAAAAATTTTCCGGTTTGAAGTCTCCCTTGATAAACAGGAGATTTGGCACCCATAGTTGCCAACTTAGCGCACCTTTTGGCTACAGAAAAAATTTAATACAGTGAAACCTCTCTAAGTTGAACACCTACGGTTCCAAGAAAAAGTGTCCAACTTAGAGAGGTGTCCAACTTATAGGGGTGCTTACTTTTTTCAATTTAACTAAACTGTATCTATGCATGTATTTTGTATTCACGACTTATATACAAAATATAATTAATTTGCCAATTTAAAATTTACATTTAAACTGTTATGTTGTGGCTATTATAATACTTTCTTCGATATTTTTTTATATAACAGCGCCACTTACCAGTTAACGTTCACGAAAATTTAATCAATATAGCTTCTCACAATAAAGATTTTGCATATGCAGTTTGGTGCAATTTTATCCGATAAACGCTAAGATAGTCATGTAGAAAATTGGAGAAGTAGCATCACCTGCCCGCTGATCTACACCCAAATTAAGCTAAAATTTATTTTCATAACGTCCATCTTGCATATGGGTGAATTTATTCACCTAGAAACTGAGATATAGTTTTCCAGTGAACGGGGAAAACTGCAACATAGCAGCAACACCTATCAGCTGATATGCATACAAATTGAATCATCATCATTTCCCACTATTAATCTCTCCCATATTAAGTTTAGTGCAATTATACACTCAAGTTAAACTTGGTAGGAAAAAAAATCTGGTGTGAAACAACCACACGACTTCCATTACCCACTATTGCACGTATTATATGCATTTTTGAGAGATAATGTGATCAGAAAACATAAAAGTGACCTAAAAAGAAAATCGTTAGAGCCGTTTTAGAGATACCAACTTTTACAAAAAATCAATTATTGACCGGAAAACAATAATTACATACAAAACGATATTTAAAAGTGAGTTAATATGGCGAGTTTGAAAAAAATCCGTACAGCTGTTTTTAAAGGAACGCTCTTGGGAAACCTGAAATTGAGCTATTTATACAGGACGCCTATCCATTTTCCTGAACTAATCAACTATATCATTCGAAAGGACATCTAATAGAGTGTTTATATAGCAAATTTGAAGAAAATCGTTTGAGCCGTTCTTGAGATACGGACTTAAGGTCCCACTTCCGGTTTCCGATGTCCCACTTCCGGTTAAACTGAATTATTGACAAGAAAACAATAATTACATACAAAAGAATATTTAAAAGTGAGTTAAAATGGCGAGTTTGAAAAAAATCCGTGGAACCGTTTTTAAAGGAACGCCTTTGCAAGGCCTGAAATTGAGCTATTTATACAGGACGTCTATCAATTTTCCTGAACTAACCAACTATATCATTCGAAATGACATCTAATAGAGTGTTTATATAGCAAGTTTGAAGAAAATCGTTAGAGCCGTTTTTGAGATACGGACTTACGGTCCCACTTCCGGTTTCCGATGTCCCACTTCCGGTTTTTCAATTTTCACCAAAATTTGGAAATTTCATCTGTACACCAGACGTATTTCAATTCTAAAGTTTCGTAGATCTATCTTTATTAGTTTCTGAGCTATAATAGCCAGAAGATTCTCCACATACATGCATACATACATACATACACACACACACATACATACACACTGACCAATTGCCAAAAACCACTTTTTTGGATTCAGGGGACCTTAAAACGTGTAAATCAGGTGAAAACCAGATATCGAATTTTCAGACCGAATACAATACTTCCATTACCTACGGTAGTAGGGTAATGGAAGTAAAAAAGAGTGAGAAAATGGAAGTTTTATTTCTTTTTTTTTTTTTCCTGTCTCATCGGGTAAAAGTGTCCAACTTAGGGCAGTTTTTCAATGTCCAACTTCCAAGTTAAAGGGATGCCAACTTATAGAGGTTGGACATAATGTGTTAATCCAATGGATACATTCCGCTCCGATAAAAAGTGTCCAACTTAGAGGGGTGTCCAACTTGACAAGTTTCACTGTAGAAATATCTATTTTATTTAATCAGTGAACTGTAACGTTTTTCACTTATAAAGAAAAATAAAAAAAATTATTAAAATTTTCCGATGGCCAAAAAGTGTCAAGTTGGTGACTATATTGGCACCTATGCTCTTATATAATTTCTTCAAGGACGGAATGATTCGCAAATTTCAATTTTTCTTCAGCAGTGTAATCTCACGGGCAGTATAATAGGAAAACTTATCAATAAGCAACGGTGGAACAACAGATACTTGGTTTTAATCAAATTGAAAAGTATTTACGGCTTTGATTTGTCTGTATAGTATATGTTCGTCTGTCGGTCTGTCTGCCCGTCAATCCACCTTTAAATACCGTAAACATTTCTAGAATATATTCAAACTAATATACAATGTTCATATTTACTGTGCGATGCTGTTTATGGAAAATTATATAAATAGCGTGACTGATTTGTGTACAGAGACACCTAAAAGAATTCCAAAAAACTGCATTCTATGAAAGATTTTTTGTATAGAGAATTTTTATTATTTTTGTATAGCACAAAACATAATAAAATTGACATTTATTCATATAATTATTCATTAAACATAAATAATTGACATTTGTTTATATTTACTACAGCATGTCTTCGATCGAACACGGTATCATTATTTAAAAAGCCAAAAAAATGTGTTCAGATACGTTTTAAAGGTTATAATTGAAAAATGCTAGAGCTGCATATCAGTTGTGTTAAGTATTTTTAATATTTTCGAAAAATGTTCAAGTGTGCTTATGATATTTGTTAGTCTCTTTACATGTCTGTCCGTACGTCAGTCTGTCCATCTATCCGTGTTTTAACTAGCGTAACTATATTTTCAGAATATCTTTAAACTGATATATATATATATATATATATATATATTATTCAAGTATTGAAGTTCATTGGGGCATGTCCTTATTTGAAAATAGTACAAAAAGCACATCTGGTTCGTGTCCAGTCACATCCAAATCAATTCTAGAGCATGCGCTCAATGAAAGCAAATGTAATTAATATCAATGTACACTCCTTCTAATATTTATAAAGACACTTTATATTTTGAAATAACTAATGTAAAAATAATTGTAAACAAGATTTTACTAAGTGCACTTAATATATCTAGCATTCTAAAAACCAAAACTGTTATAATTTTTTTTATATAAAACAAAATTAATAAAAAAAAATGCAAAATGTGTTTTTCTCCACGTTTTTAGATGTTCATATTTATAGGGACAATCCAGATTTTTTCGTTTTATTTAACTTACTAGCGGACAAATTACAGTTGACACGCGAATTTGTTAACTACTGGGCTAGATTAATTCATACATAAGCCTTCATTTTTTCTTGGACCGACATTACTGATAATTGCTCGAAAAAAAGAACGTTCAAGTAGTGAAGTATGATAAATGTGTTTTTTAAGTGGAAGGATAATTTCAATCCGCCGAATTTCTAATGAAATTCGAAGGTCTAAAATTGCTGAAGGAAATGTGATCAAACGTTGAACTGCTGGTTCGATAGGAGAGAGATCTGATGCAAATTCAGAGTTGTTTTACAGGGATCGAAGACTCATAATTCCTCTTACTGTTCTACTCATAATGACTGCTGCTGAATTTGCTCGTAATTTTTAACGAAAGGTTAGTGTTCACATTTATGCATGTTTAAAATAATTAATAATATGTAAAAAACCTGTAATAATCAATCAGCATTTAATGGGGGAAAGAACGTCTATGTTAAAGTTGAATAACGGCAATATTAAATGGTAAAATATTGTATTTTCGGATGAAAAACCTTTTATTCTTGATTAACCAAATGGTTTTAACAGTTACTGGCACGATCTGAAGATAGCGAAAGACAGAGCAGATTTTTTAAAGGCAGATATGAATCGGACATTTTAAAGGTGGATCTATGGTGCTCTGGGGAGCTGCTTCTACTGAAGGCGGAATGAATTTAGTAATTTTTTCTATTATTATGAACATCAAGAGAATATCCGCAAATTTTAAACGTGGAATTATCAGATTTTTGTTAGATTTTGGGGGGTAATAATATTTTTTTCAACAAGACTTACATTTTTGCTCTACTTTTAGAGCAATAGAAAATAGTTTGAAGAAAGAAACTTCTGTATTATTGCCTTTCCCATGGCCTAAAAGATGAAAAAAACATGAACTTATGATATTAGAAAAGTGCATGCAAGTGGAAAGCAATTTTAAATAATTTAAATGTATTAAGAATATCATATATGCTATATGAAATGATACTGAAACTGAATATTAAAAAAAATAATGTATTTATATGTACCAGAGAGAATGTCTGACTGTTTAACCCTAAAAAGAGACCCCATAAAATATTAATTTAAAGAATAACTGAAAAAAATTACTAAAATTCGAGCTGTCCTTATAATTGTTAACACGTAAAAAATCATCTTTTTACCATATTTAAAGTTTTTTAATATATAAAAACAATAAACCTTTTTAAATATAGTCTGTTAATTAAATTCAAATTAATAAAAAATATATTTGTTTAAATAATAGTGTTTAGTGTTTAGTCAGTGTTTAGTTAATATAGAAAAACGGGTGTCCTTATAATTTTGAGGAGGAGTGTATTACACAAAAATTGATGAAAATTTGCATTTATTATTCACATGAAAAAAAAAAAAAATCTCCTCAGCAGCAAAAATATCATTTCTGCACACTATTTTTTTTTTTTTTTTTTTTTTTTTTTTTTTAATTTACATTGTGATTTTTCTTTTTTAAATTGATTGGTTGGTTGGATTTTACGTCGCATTAGTGCTGCGCAGATGGGCAATTGGCGACGGTCTGGGACTGCTAGAGGTAGTCCGGAGACATGACATTTCAATTTTGATCCTCCACGGAAGGGATTGCTCTCCCGCTTCGGTGACCACCAGAGGTATAATTTTTGATGGGAACATGGAGGACATTGCGGCCACGACAGATTTTACGTGCACCAGCCACCATTAGTGTACACGACGGTCTTTGGCCGGCTCGAGTGCCGAACCCGCAATCTTCCGATTACGAGGCCGGCGCTCTACCGACTGGGCTACCGCAGCCCAATTTTTGAATAGAAATTAAAGCACAACAATCCCTTCGTTATCTCTAATTGCTGAAAATTTTGCATATGCTGGATAGTCACAAATTAAACACTCCCCATAGCTTATCTCGGTAACAATTTCAAGGAACGTATTCTTCAAAACTCAGTAATAAGTTACAAACTTGATTTGAATTGCAAATGATGTATATATATATTTTTTTTAATTTTCAATTATTGAAAGACAATTTCGAGTTATTATTTTGAAATAACTATAAATCAAGAGGTTCAAACGGAAAACTTTTAAATTTATGAGAAAACAGTGAACTTTTGGTAAAGTAATGAGGATTTTCCTCAAAGGAAAGCGCATAGGAACGTGGAATGCGTTTAATTTACTTATACCAAAGAAACAATTAATAAACTATCAAAAATTAATTAATATTGTTTAGTAGTTCCATTATTCGTTACCTTTTGAAATTTCTTTCCAAGTTCAGGGAAGTATTAGTTTTTTCTTATTCAGTGAAAAAACGTTCGCCGGATATAAAAATCAGCCGCTTAATAAAATCACTTTTAATTAGGACGAATGTGATTTTAATAAGCGGAGGGCACTGTATATATTTTTTAAATTGTATTCATACACTTAAGATAAATTAATATTTATTCTTTAAAATTTAAAAAAAAAAAAAAAGCTGTTTAATATCATGTTTGCCCCAAATGAAATTAACGTTACTGTGCTCGATAACTGTTAACAGGTATATACTTCGCTGAATCTACAGTCATTTTTACTTTCTTCTATATTACATAGAAGAAGGTATTAGTTTCGTAAAAATTTTTGACCTTCGATTTTCGATACACACGCTTTGAGAGGTTTAGAACACGTTTTCGCCATTTTTAGAAAATGTCTGTGTGTGTGAGATAAAATTTTGTAACGACTCTATCTCAGGAACTACTGCACAGAATTGCATACAAACTGGTATGTAGCTACACCTTGATATAAATTATTGCCTATCAACTTTTGGTGAAAATCGTCTATCAGGTAGTGTTTCCTCACCCCCCCCCCTTTTTTTTCCCATTATTAACATGGCTGTATAGGACAAAATGTAGTATAAATGTGCATAAAAAAATTTATTTTTTGAAAATCATTATGAAATATAAAAAGAATTATTTGTAAAAGTGATAGTGAACTGGCAAAAATATCTCGTATATGTAGCAGCACCTCTCACCCTCCCCCCCCCCCTCTCCTGAAGGGAGGCTCCCTCCACAAAGGAGGGAAAATTTTTATTATGGATATCTTTCAAAAGAGCTCGTCAATATCTTTAAAACGAATGGTTGAATCATCGAACTGTGATAATTTAAAGAAAAGTTATCGATTGTTTTTTCATTTTTAGTAAAAAAAATTTTTAAGCTATCATATAGAGAATAAAACTGACTTTCTTTAGCGATGTGATTTTATTATCATGCCAATTTTTTTTAAAGCACATTTATATACATAAACTGTTATCCTACTATCTATAATCTGTCTTTATAGTATTCATATGCAGGGTAAAAAAAAGTAGTGTGAGTGACACACCAGACTTTTTTATTATTATTATCATTATCATACTTGATTTTGTTATTATTATCATTTAAAAAAAATTTCCTTCAAAATATTTTTGCAAATCATATGCTAGATATTTTGCGATAACATTTTATCATACAATCATAATAGAAAATTAATTATTATAGCTTATACCTTTTTTCGTTATTAACATATTGCTCAAACTACATAAACGATTCTTTTTTTTTTTTTTTTTTTTTTCATTCTCTTTATTATTTTACGACCCTGTAATTTTTTCTTCTCCAAAACTGCTTTTCATAGTTGTTACAAAGAAGAATATTTACTCAGTCATGCAATATTCAATTCGTTTTTGTTCCACAAGTGTCGTCATAAATGTTTGTTGCTGAATCTTTAAGATATTCCTTTTTATAGAAAGACATGTTTACTATCATTTAATATATTTTCATGGTTGTATTCGTATTCTTAAGAGTAAATATAAATGTCAGGCTTTTAAAAAGAAAGTTTTTGACTAAGATTTGGTAGCAAAATTATGTCGTATTTTGCTAACTTACAATATGATATTTGATATGAAATGAAATCGTCTGTTAGAAATTCTGAAATTTTAAAATTTAAAAAATATTTATTGAACCATATAGTGTTCAATTTTGGTGTTATATAAGAGTTTTTTTTTACGTATACAGAGTGATTCCTAGATCATGGGACAAACTTGGAGGTGAGGTAGAGAACATCACAAGGATTTAGATTTGTATAGGAACCAGAGTTCCGAACTTTTATAATTTATTCACGAGCATTTTTAGCCCCGCCTCTTTTTGATACCGGAAATTCTGAAAAATGATTTTATTCTTATTTATTCGTTGCCACATATTAAAGGGAAATAATCTGCAAAATTTCTGGTGCAAGAAACAGGCGGGGCTAAAATTGCTCGTGAATAAATTATAAAAGTTGGGAACTCTGATAGGAATCTTTGGGCTGCTGTGTGCTGCTAACTCCGCCTACTCTGTAAATTATAATATCTTGTATGCTCATTATTTCGCAAATCATACACAATGTTTTGTATTATTGCAATCACTTCAATAAAATACTTCGATAAAAACAGTATTTATTTATTTATGTAAACATTAGCATATAAATAATTATTGTTAAAAAAAAAAAAAAAAAAAAGCAACATTGCAGAGCCACGCCCATATCTAATTAAAATCCTCCGGTTCTTAAAGGGTTAAAATGACGTTTGGGGACATGGATTCCCATGACTTCAGTATCAACCTGTATTGTCGAATCTTTAGACTTTTTTTTTTACTAATACGACTTTATTATTATTTTAGATACTTCTAATATTATATTTATGCACTTGCTTATAAATTTAATTCTAGAAAAAACAGGTATAGTTTAAAAAGTTTTAAATTAAATTTTGGAGGTAAAATTTCGTTATATTTTGCAAATTTATATTTTTTGTAAATTGACAATGATAAATGTCTATTTTTTACATGTAGAAAAGTAACGACTCAAAAAAAAAAGTTTAGATTTACTTAATCATGAGGTATTTAATTTATTTTTATTCTATAAGTGTCATTTAAAATGTTCTTTGTTGAAATCTTTAAATGTATGTATATATATATCGTAATAAAATGTAAATATAACACGTAAGAATATGTAGCATACAAGAGAAACATATTATCAATGACAATTTCACCCCCAAAATGATATAAATTTAGACCTAAATAGTAAAATAAAAATGGACAGGGCCACTAATACTCACGCTGTAATGAATGATGAAACACACTCACGCCAATAATGAAATGTAACAGAAAACCAACATAAAGAATATTCACCAATCAGAAACTTTATAATAAATAATATCAAATGGATAATATCAAAACTGCAATAATTTCTCGTCAAAGGTCGTAAATCCTTCATAGAGCATTGGATCGCAAAATTTCTAAAGCTGTTTTGAGCCAAAAATCTACAGTGTACATACAGTGTCTATCTTGCAAAAAAAAACCCATCATTTAAAATAATAATAATAATAAAAACATGTAAAAGAATAAAATTCAAAGACAAGCCGAAAACGTAATTAACCCTACAAGGCTAAATTTTTTTTTTTATTGCGCGACAAAAATATATAGGTTGTAATTAGTGATCAGAAGATAGGGAAAACTTATAAAAATAAAACCATATTTTACGGAAAAATCAACTTTTTAGCTCAACGTACCGTATGTGGAACATACATAAAAATATGATTTACTAATACGTTTACTATTGTAATATAAAAAAAAACCTTACCTCTGCAAAATATACACTTCGTTATAACACACAGTATTTTTTTTTTTTTTTTTTTTTTTTTCCGAGTCAAAACTATCACAATAACTATTCTTTTTTTCATTTTTTAACTCAGGCAAACGACTAACGTATAACTTTCATTCAAATTTCATACTGAGTGCACTATAACAAAAACACGAACGACACCTTCAGGTAAAGATTCGTATTACTACATTGCTAAATGTCAGTAGCTTCTATCAAGATGACAAGAGATGTCGCTACTAATAGTTTTACAGCTGTAGGAACGATTATTGTCGGTGTTCCACATATGGAACGGGGTACCTTGTAGGGTTAACATACTTACACATGGTTAAATTCACTGGATTCACCAGCAAGCTAAGTTGTCATCAGCAATTTACCATATTAAGGATAAAAATAAATTATGTGCACTGTTAAAAAAATTTCTGTAAATTTACAGAGAATCTATTGGTAATTAATTATATTAAGTCTTACGTAAATTTACAGAGAATTAAAAAAAGAGATTCTGTCAAAATGCAGAGAAACTATTCTGTAAATCAATCATAGTCTCTGTAAATTTACATAGATCAAAATATTCAAGTCTCTGTAAATTTAAATAGATCAAAATATTCAAGTCTCTGTAAATTTAAATCTGTGAAACATCAAAGTCTCTGTAAGTCTACATATGTAAAAATACGCAAGTCTCCGTAAATTCGAGCATGTAAAAGCATCTAAGTCTCTGTAAATTTTCTATTCTAAAAATATCCACGTCTCTGTAAGGTTACATATGTAAAAACATCAAAGTCTCTGTAAAATTACTTATGTAAGAACATCCAAGTCTCCGTAAATTTCGTATATAATATTATGAAAATCTCAGTAAATTTATCCATGTAAAAATAGCTAATATTTGAAGGCCCACCATTGGCTGAGAAGCTCTGCTCTCAACGTTTCAAGCCGGAAGGTGCCTGGTTCGAACCCAGGTTGCGATTTTTGACCAGCCCATTCGGAAGTTTAGACGGATTTCTCCAAAACCTGTATAAATATGGTATGGGACATGTTAGAAAGACTTACACTTACGGCAATCCCCACAGGTCTAGAAACCTAGCATAGCCAATCTGCTTTAACCAACGCCGATTAAATATTGGTATGTTTACAAACGTATTGAAGACACTCTAAATTGGAATATACTTAAAATGAATTCTATTATTATCAATTTACAAGTACAAAAATATCAAACAGTAAGTTTATCTTCGTGAGTATATGTAAGAATCTAGTGAATACGTTACATAAGTACAGATTCTTATACAACTTAAGAAAAGAAACTTAAATTTGGATGTTTTTGTACTTGTAAATTAGCCTTGGGATTTATTTTAAATGCGCGTCAGTTTAGAGTGTCTTGAATAAGCTTCTATACTAATAATATTGTGGCGGTAAAAATCACATTGATTACTCCAGAGTTCTAGGCCTGTATAGAATGCCTTATGTGTAGGTCATTATAAGGTGTTCTATCCCTTATTTACAAGAGTTTTTAAGAAAACCTTGGAAAATTTCGAATGGATAGGCTGAAAATCTCAACCTGAGATCGAACTTGGCACCTCCCACCTTCAAACTTTGAGAGCAGAACTCCTCCTCGGAAATTGATGGGACAAGACCGGACTTTAGTATATATAGAGATGCTATATATATATATATATATATATATATTATCAAAACTACATTAAAATTCGTAGGTATAAAGTTGGTTAAGCTTGTATTGCCTTTGGTAGGATTTGTAATGATGAGCTTTAACAGGTTTTTAACTACAATTTTTATTAATGTTGTGGTACATTTTGCATACATTAAACTGTTAATATAAAATTTAAAAAAGAAGCTGATTTATACTATGGTATTTCTAATAAAATGATCAGAAATAATTGGAAAATATGTCATATGTTTGCTTAATATTGCTCGGTTGTATTTAGTCCATAGCAAAATTAAAAACTTCATACCCTCATTTAATATGACTCAATAGGGAAAGATCTCACAGGTCTAAATCTGAAATATTGATTCGATAATTTTGGCTGATATTGATGGTTTTTTCTGGGCAAAGCCGAAACTAGCTTTTACTCTATCACATACAGATTTTTATTAATACAGGGTGCGCTATTTTTTTCATGACTCTTCCACCAATATAATTATATAGTTACTTTTGTAGTATTATTCCATGATTAAATATGATTAATTGCAATTAATCATGGAATCATTCTAGAAACTACCGAAAGAGAAGGAATTGCGTCGTTAGACACCCTCTATTGGCAAAAGTAGAGCCCCTAAATAAAATAATAGGCCGGCGAATCACCGCCATTTTTTTGCCTCAGAAGAGGACAGAATTCCCGCTTGGCGTCGTTATCGCTTCCCCAATGATTTTAAGAAATCTTGATCTGAAGCTAATCCGGTCAAGATAAGAGCAATAAGCAACAATAATATTCCTAAAAACACATTTTTTTTTCACAAGACATTCTCAGGATGTCATTTTATTCTAAGGATATCGTATGGATGTACTGGGGTAAGATGTGTTGTTAGGACAGATTCTGTTTCTTTTACAAAATGTCGCCAAAACTCAAATACATAGTCTGCGAACACTTTACATTCACTTCTTGAAGGATTATAGCAGTTTATCGCTAAACAAACTTCCATATGATAGTTTACTTAGCTAAAATTATGAAATATAACAAAACAAGTTACTTTAAAGTAACGTAAGACGATAAAAAAAATTTTTGTCGTTTGTTTATCAGAGAAATGCGCTGGGTACACGTGGCAACCCTAAGGCAACAAAATGCCTGATGCGCCAGCTCGTATATATAGGAGCCTTTGGCAAAAGCTATGTGTGACAGAGGAAAACTGGCTTCATTTTCGGCTTCAGTACATCAAAAATATAGGTATCAGTTAAAATAAACAAAGTAAATTTTGCCAACATTATATTTGTAGATCTGTGTTAACAACCTTGGTTTTTTTCATTCAAAAAATACATCCACTCTGTAAATCCACTTTTTTAAAAAATATTTTAATATATGTACAGGGTGGCCATAATTAAACTGCAAGTGTTCAAAGGGTGCTGGAGAGAAAACTACTGAGAATATTCCAGTGAAATTTGGTATCTACACGTTTCAGAACATGCGCAAATCAAATATGAAAAAAAAAAAAAAATCGCCATTTGACCCGATAGATGGCGCTGTACCGTATTTCAACGCTCACCGGTGGCATATACAACTTTCAAAATCGATAGACAGAGCATAATGACATTCTAAGAGGCACATAAACAGTATAACATCACTTACAGTTTATCAAAATTCCATACAATTCGCTTCAGTAATTAAATTTTTACAGTATCTTGGAATAAAAAATTAACGTAAATTAAGATCACAAATTAAACAATCCATAAATTTTAATAAACTGTAAGTGATGTTTTATATTGTTTATATTCCTCTTAGGATGTCATTATGCTCTGTCTATCGGTTTTGGAAGTTGTATATGCCACCGGTGAGCGTTGAAATACGGTACAGCGCCATCTAGCGGGTGAAAATGGCGATTTTTTTTTTTTTCATATTTGATTTGCGCATGTTCTGAAACGTGTAGATACCAAATTTCACTGGAATATTCCCAGTAGTTTTCTCTCTAGCACCCCTTGAACACTTGCAGTTTAATTATGGCCACCCTGTATATACATTACATTTTGATTAGATATTAACTTAAAACAATTAAGAATGTAATTAAAACACTAATCGTTAAAAATGCATTATGCTATTAAAAAGGTGTAAACTTTCTAAATGGAATTAAAAAAAAAAAGTATTAAATTTTGTTAGTTACACTGCCTTTCCATAATTACCGTACACTTTCGATTTCAGACATTTTTTAAAGTATTTCAAAAAATGTTAAACAAATCATTTTGAAACTTCAGGAGTGTGATAGGAGGACCAGTAAAAACTTAAAGTAAAATGAAAGTATTTGGCTTCACCCTGTAATAATTAATGCTTGAAAGTGCAATCTTGCAGTAGCATGTTATTATAGGTCTCTTTCTCATTAACTCTAAGTTTATATGTCTCTACCGTATATAATCAGAGAGATAAAGGTTTCTTTAAAAAATTGCAAAAAACATTTTCACACTGTATTTTTTTTTAGCTGTAACACGCAAAGTATTAAAAAGACAGTGCAAAGTTATTTTCAGAAAACTCGACATACAATATTAAACACAGCATACTGCAATCAGAAATATATATATATGTTAAATATCTAACGAAATATGAGTATTTTTACTAAATAATTTCTAACTGCGCATGCGTAAATGTTTAGCGAAATTTCATTTTCAAAATTTAACAGCCAAATTTATTGAGCTACATATATAAAAACCCCAAACAAATATCGTGTAAACTCAAAAAGTTCTACGTCATAGAATAAACTGAATTTCAGCTGTTCCCCAAAAAAGAAATTGATAAGAGGGTTTTCCCAATATTTATTTACAATCACAGAAAATTGCATTACCATTCATTGAATCAAAATAAAAATGTGAGTAAAACTCCTTATACTTTAGCGTTTCTTCGAGAGAACTGAAGACCAGTTCATTCTTTAGCGTAGAACTGTTTGAGCTTACACAATACTTGTTTGGGGTTTTTATATAAGTAGTTTAATGCATTTGGCTACTAAATTGTACAAATGAAATTTAGCTAAAACTTAGTCATGCGCAGTTAAAAATTTAGTATAAATGCTTACATTTCATTAGATATTTAATATTTTTTCCCTTCTGATTGCAGTATGTTGTGTCTAATGTTGTATATTGATTTTCCCGAATATAGCTTTGTACCGGGTTTAATACCTTGCATGTTATAGCTATTAAAAAAAAAAAAAAAAAAAAATGAAATTTTGTTCAGTAATTTTTTAAAGACATTTTTATATCTCCCTGATTTCATGCGGCAGAGACTTAAAAATTTAAACAGAAAATGAGAATGAGCCCCATAATTATATGCTACAGCCAGATTGTATTTTGAGCATTACTTTATATTGGGTGATGCCAAATACCCTCATTTTTCTTTAATTTTTTACCGGTCCCCTTTTTACTTTTGGCACAAAAGAATAACTGAACTACATGAGGTATAGTGTAACCACGTTTCCTACGCCTAGCAGTGAGGACGAGTCGAAAATCTTGGAGGGGTTCCAAGTTGACCAACAGGTTTGAATTTAGTAAACATCCAGTCATTCGGTATTCCCTTATGGCTTATTTTCTCTCAACAAAAAGGTTATCTCCCCCATTTTACTAGTGGACTCGTTGAATCCGCACTTGAGCAGAGGCTTCCATGGTCGCAAGAAATGTAGTTAAACAGTATAACATGTTTTTTACACTCCTGAAGTTTCAAGATGAATAGTTTAGTACTTTTTGAGTTATTTTAAAACACATCTGAAATCGAAAGTGTTCGGTCATTTATGGAAAGGTAGTGTATTAAATGAATTTGAATTTTTAAATATTCACATTGATTTTTATATTAGCTAAAGAAAAAAATTACTAATTAATTTCCATATAAAAGGTCTCTCTTAAAAACAATGTATACAATTTTGGTAGTTTATTAAAAAAATAAATGTGTGCAACATATTAATGCAACTTAAACCAAGAGTAACAGATTTGATGCAAATTTTATTTCGAGCTATAACACATTTTAAACATTTTCCAATATTCTGTTTTTAATAAAATTGGTTTTTAAAAAGTTATTTTATTTGAAAAAAAAAATTCTCGTTTCAGATGAGATTTCTAATACGTAATCGTAGAAGTATAGGAACATAGTAAATGTTTGAAACCTAAATAATTTTATTTGTTAGAATTAATTCATTGCAATGTGTAGAATAATTTCCTTAATTATTGCAGTTTCTAGGATATAAATATTTTTAGATAGACGGCAAGTGGAGAGAAAATGTACGTACGTATTAAACAGTAGATAAAGAAATATAGAGCTTTTTATGTTTTTTAACCGACTTCAAAAAAGAAGGATGGTTCTCAATTCAAACCGTATGTTTTTTTTTATGTTTGTTAGCTCATAACTTTTGAACGGATGCTCCGATTTTGACACTTTTTGTTTTGTTGAAAAGGACATGGTCTGAAATAGGTCCCATTGTAATATCTTTACAATCTAAAGAAAATACAGGGTGCCCAAAAAATCAGTCCCAACTCTTTTAACTGCTAAACGGCTGAAGCTATAGTGTTAAAAATGGTATGTAAGTACAGCAAAGTGGCCATGCAGTACAAGATTAAACCACTTGCAGCGCAACCTGGTGGAAAATAGCGGAGTTAGTGTTACTCTCTCGAAAACGGTTCTAGAAAAAAAAAAGTGAATTACAAAGTTGAAAAGTATCATTGATTTAGTACAAAAAGATAGTTTAGACAGACATTCATGCTAGCGTTCCTATCTCGGAAACGGTTCAAGACAGGGGGAAAAAGTGAATTATAAAATTGCAGGGCATCATTAATTTAGTACAAAAAGATAGTTTGGACATTGGTGCTAAAAGTACAATGCTAAAGCGTGCATTTGTTTGTTCGCAATTTCTTACACTATGCACACTTGAACTACATTGCACGCGTTGTAGCGTAGCTGGTGAGACATACGTTATATAGTTCAAAATACGGTTACTTGATACTTTTTGTTTTGTTGTAAAGATCTTGGTCTGAAGTAGGTCCCATTGTACTATCTTTACAGTCTAAAAAAATAAAACGTCATCTGGTGAAAAACAGCGGAATCAGCGCTCCTATCTCAAAAAACGGTTCAAGATGGGAGAAAAGTTAATTACGAAGTTCTAGAGCATCATCGATTTACTACTAAAAGACAGTTTTTAGACATTATTGCTAAAACTAGAACGCTTACAACGTGCAGTTGTTTCTTCGCAATTTCCTACACTGTGCACACTTGAACTACTGTTGCAAACTGTGCAGCGCAGCGGATGACACGTATACTCTGTGGTTCAAAGTACTGTTACTGTAAGCGGTCACATCGATTAGTGCAAAGTCGTTTTCAACCAACTTCAGAAAGGAGGGTGTTCTTAATTCGAGCTATGTGTTGTTGCTGGTATTTGTAAGCTTGTAACTTCGTAAGAGATGTTCTAATTAACAGACTTCAAAAAGGAGGAGGTTCTCAACTCAAAGCTTATGCTTTTTTGTTTTTGTTTGTTAGCTCATAACTTCTGAACGGATGATCCGATTTTAATATTTTTGTTTTATTGTAAAGGTCTTGGTCTGAAATATGTCCCATTGTAATATCTTTACGATCAAAAGAAAATACAGGGTGCCCAAAAATGTCAATCCCAACACTTTCAACTGGTGAACAGCTGCAGCTATAGTCATAAAAGTGGTATGTAGGTACAGTAATGTGGACAAGTGCTACGCGATTTAATGGCCTACAGTGCCATTTCGTGGAACACAGTGGAGTTAGCATTCATATCTTGGAAACAGTTCAAGACAGGGGTAAAAAGTGAATTATAAAATTGCAGAGCATCATCAAATTAGTACGAAAATATTGTTTAGACGTTAATGCTAAAAACAGAACGCTTAAAACGTGCATTTGTTTGTTCACAATCTCCTATTTTGTGCATACTTGAACGACATTGCATATGTTGTAACGTAGCGGGTGACATTTATGCTATGTAAAATTCAAAGTATGGTTATTGTAAGCGGTCACATCGATTAACGCATAGACGTTTTAAACCGACTTCATAACGGAAGAGGTTCTCAATACAAACCATGTTTCTCATTGTTGTTGTTGTTGAAATTTGTTAGCTTATAACTTCATAACAGATGATTTAATTTTAATGCTTTTTTTGTTGTCGTAATGATCTTGGCCTGCAATAGGCTTCATTAGGATTTCATTAAGATATAAACAAATTACAGGATACTCACAAAAGTCTGTTCTCACTTTAACTGCTGAACGCATGCAGCTACACTGGTAAAAGCAGTATGTAAGTATCGATGTTAAAACTTCTGTTCGTCAGCTGCGATGCATATTTTGCTCTTTGTTTGAACTTTACGCTGCGCAATTTTCAGCGCAGCGAGTGACACGTATTCACTGTAAAGTTCAATATATATGCCTAAGAGAATTTTTGGTTATGAATACAGCGTATCCGTTCTTTACATTTCTAAAGACTTTTTAACTTGATGTATGTTCATTCAATATACTTTTTTGCTCATATCCGACAAAGGCAAGAAAAGTGACAACTTAAAAATGCAGCATTTGAGAAAAATCAATTTAAAGATAACTTGACTAGAATAAAACTGGCACAACTGTCTCTCGAGTGCATAACTTTCTAGATGGAGATGTACTTTTTTGTTCACATTGGGTGCATTTCATGTATTTTTCAGTGGCATAAACCATTTTTTGAGTTATGTCACTTTTATTGGAAGTTGTGATTTGTGAAACTGACGTCGAACGTCTTTTGATGTTCTGCTATATGAATAAGTTTTCACTGAAAAGAGAAAAATAAAATCTTTTTGTAAAAAAATAGATCCGACTCCAAAAAGCAAGTACTATTCAAAAAAAAAAAATTATGAAATGAAACTAAATTGCGCCAAAAAGTATAAAATAATTTCCTTCGCCTTTGTAATATATAACTTTTTGTTAAAGAAACAGTTAAATTATTTTGAATTCAAAAAATTTCGATTTTTTTTTTTTTTTTTACAAAAGCAAATTTTAAAACATTTTTCTTCTACAAAATAGGATCTTAAAAAAGAAACAAATTCTACGATTTTACATCTGAAAGCAGTATCCCGGGAATTTACTAGAATCAATGCAAAAAGCTCACTAAGAAGAAGGAAAACATCTTTTCTGCAAAGAAAACATACAATTAAAAATAGATAAAAAATAAAACATACTGAATTAGATTTAAATTAAACTTTATTTTACTAATATAACACTGAACGTATTATTTTTTCATCTAAATGAGATTAATAAAAGGTAAAGGGTGAAAAAGTCTTTAATAACAGGATAAATATTTTGATATTATTTGTAAATGTTTCTGATGAGGGTATTTTATGGCATTTTCTATTTTCATATTTCTTAGAAAACTCGTTTCGTTTCTTATATCAGGATCAATTTCCATTAAAACTAGAAAAAAGAAAAAAGTGAGGAAAAATTATTATTGTAGGAAAACACTTCAACTATAAATTTTCAAAACAAAATCTACACCCTATGACATTTTAAGCAGATAATGAAAAGAAAGGATTGTAATTTCATGGCACTAAAAAGGGAATTGAGTATACATAAGCGAATTTTAAAGTGCATCTTATATACTCCATCTAAATAGAATCTAATGAAATATCATCTAAAGAAAATAAAAGTAGATGGTATACATGGTAAGATACATGGTAAGATACATGGTATTTTAAATCATTAATACAGGGAAAAATCACTTACATAATGAAGTCATAAGATATTTAAGTACCATTTTATGAACACCAGTGTAACAGGAGTATTTTTGAAGTATTTTATATTAAAAACAAATATGGATTGGATTGGATTTGGGAATAAGGCCGATTGACTGCTGTAGGTCCTATAGGTCTACTTTGAAAAGACTATCCCCGAGCTTTTAAAAAACCGCCCCCCCCCCTCCTTTCCTACATGAAATTTTAAAGTTTGCCCCTGTGTTGTTTCCCAGCCCATTTTTTTTTACAATTGCCTTAAAGTTTTCAGAAATTCCGAGACATTCACAAGGTACAGGGAGTAGAGTGGGACTTTTGATAACTATATATAACAACATTTTCAAAAAATATTGAAAAAAATTTAGACATTTTTAAGTAAGCCTCAATTTATTACCGAAAACTCCACCGTGGACTGATTTTTAAGGGGTATTAGCCCATATTTATGAGAATTTCAGAGAAAATCTTGGAAAATACCGAACGACTACATATCGAATTCGGCACTTCCCTTCTACCAGCTTCAAGAACAGATCCTCTTGTCCCCTAGACCCACTTTTGTCTATTGGATCATTATAGTAAGATGAATTAATACATAGTTCTGCAGCAGATTCTTTTTTATACAATTTCAATTACGAAATATTTCCGGTTTATTAAATATATTTAAAAATGAAAAATTATTCAGGTGCATACAGCTGTTTCGGTAGCCTAAAGCGTACCGTCATCAGTGCAAAAAAAGTGCAAAAAGTTTTTTTTTTTTTTTTTTTTTTTTTTTTGCACTGATGACGGTACGCTTTAGGCTACCGAAACAGCTGTATGCACCTGAATAATTTTTCTTTGGCGTTTCTGACGTAGTAGTTTATTCCTGTTTTAATATTCCAACGCCAAGTCTCCTGCTATTATATTTAAAAATGATTTTCTAAATATTATTTGGTCTTTAATAATTGCATAAACTAATGTAAATACAAATTAGAATCATTTTTTGTAGTCTTAAGCTATAGGTAAATTCTTTTAATTAATATCCTTCTTTATTTTTATTATAAATATTATGATAATTACTTAAATATTCTATTTCCAAAAATTTAAATATTTAATGAAAACTCTTTCCGGTGATGAAGCATTAACTCCACCCCTCCCCCCAAAAGGAAGAATAGAAAATTAAATAATAAATAACATAAAAATTGAATCACTTGATAAATAAGAATTCTCTAAATCTAAAATCATTATTTTGTATTTCGGTTTTTAAATTTATAAAATTTTAAATATTTAAACTATTGTTTATATAAGATGTAGGCGATTTATTTCAATTCTACTCATATTCTTGCATTTTGATTTCGAATATTCAGATAATGTTTCAGTCTTCACGTAGAAGATATAACGGTAAACATTTTTAATGGCATAGAGAGTTGTACATAGAATATGAAAAAACTTGAAGAATATTAAAATAGAAATTGAAAACAACCGGTAGCAGATTATAAAAGAATATCAGAGGTGAAAGTTTTCAGGGGCTATCTTTAATTACAGATCCCCCCCCCCTCTAATTTTTTCTTCACAATGCCTTAAGAATTCTACAAATATCCTTTATTATGGGTATAAATAAACACTTTTAATAATAGCCACGTAATAATAACCTTAATCTATTCTTTCACGATTCATTTTGAATACAAATAGCAGTTTTTAGGGTTTTGGGATGTTAGGTAGTTTTTCACCCTTTGAATATGGAAATAAAGCAATTTATTGTCTTCTGAGAGAGTGAACGGCTCTTTAATCATCTCTAAACTGTACGACTCCATGAGTGGCCGTGGCATTCTACGTTCAGAGCTGATAAACGTTAAGTGCTGGGTTCAATCCCAGGTCTAGCTCATCGACCTAGCCGTTCGGAGTTTTCAGTAGTTTTCTCTGAGTCTCACATAAATCTGGGCTGGGCCCCTTAGAAAAACATCTTCCCACAGAGGACACACTACCCCAGGCCTAGGACCCTCGAGTAGTAGATCGGCCTTAGTTCAAAGCACTCTCTTACTCATAACTTTATAATACTCCGAATTAAAAACTGCCAGTTATTAAAATCTTCCCCTTACAAAGAAGGAAAAGAAAAAACATGTTTAACAAAATTTGTTTCTGTCAATGCAAAAACTTGTCTGAAAGTTTTTTGACAATGCGTTATTAAGCAGAATCTATTAGCTATATTTCAGTGAAACTGTATTTTTAAATTGCAGTTACTCCACAATCGTCTGCGTCAGCCTCCCTACATAAACATGTAACCACTGTCTTGGCATGCTTATGATATATTCATCTAGGATAATTCGAAAATACAGGTGAATTTTGTACTTAGAAGAAACGTTTTATGTGGATCGGTTATTTTGAGATATAAATTAGTCCGCGACATGTAGCAGCCTGGATAAATTTTCGTACTAATTTAAACATTTCCTCACTCAATTTCATATACACTCTGTACTTTGAATCATTAAATAAAATTGTAAGCTGAAAAATCTTAACTTGTCAGAAAATCTAATTTGTCCCCCAACCTAACCCTCTATTCCCATTGCTCAGCAACAAAAAAATTCTTTTTCTTGCATTGTTGTTTTTTAACTTGTGCATATATATATGCATACATATACACACGCAAGCAGATTTTCTAAATTTTCAGAAAACAAAATTAAAAACATTGGATGGTTTAGAATACAAACTGCCCCCCCCCTCCCTTAAATAAATAAATAAAATAAAATAAAATAATTGTCGTATAAAACTTTCATCTATAAAATCTTTATTTTGTATTTCGATTTTTAAATTTTCCTATTTTTATTATTTAAACTATTAATTATATAATGTGGAAATGACTTACTTTTTCCTCAATTTCTGCTATTTTGATTTAAGGTAATCCAGATTATTTTTCAGTCTTTCAGCAAATGCCAGCTAACACTTTTAATGACATGAAGAGGCTGTAAAACGAATATATAGGAAAACATATAGAAGTTTCAGACGATATAAAAAGCTAAAACTAGTATGATGTGTCTACCACATGACTTTCTTCTATATAATTTTACACAAAATTTATTCAATACAAATTACTTAATTAAATTATCAAATTATTTTCTATTATAAATGCAGACGATTTTTATCTGATAGAATTATATTATCACTAAATACCAAAAGATGTCAATTTTTTCAAAAAAAAAAAAAAAAAAAAAAAAAAAAGACTTTCAAAGTTTTTTTTTTTTTTTTTTTTTTTGTTAAAAGTAAAATAAAAATGGATAACTTTGTTTTAAATTATCACAGATCTATAGTTCAATCATTCGTTTTAAAGGTATTGACGAGATCTTTCGAAAGATACCTATATCGAAAATATACTCCCCGCGGGGGGGGGGGGGGGGGGAGGAAAGCGATGCCCCCACATGCACAAAATTTTTTTCCAAGTTAACTACTACTATTATCAATAATTCACATTAATTTTGCAATCACACAATTAAAATAACTCTCATTATGTACATTTATACGAAATTTATTGACTGCCTCATTTAACACTGCCATGTTAAAAATTTAGAAAAAAATACGATCACAGCACCACCTGTTGAGCCATTGTTCCACAAACCTAACTAGCACCAGATTATGTCAAGGTCCAACTAAATACCAAGTTTGGTTAAATTTCGTTCATTAGTTCGAGAGATACAGCGTCCACAAAATTTGTGATACACACACACAGACAGACTGACATTTTCTAAAAACCGTCAAATCGTGTTGAGGACATCCCAAAACGTGCAAATCCATCGAAAACTGGAGTTCGAAATTTTTTACGAATCCAATACAAAAATCACAGAAACAGATTAAAATATTTAGGAAAATTACCGCCTGTAAGTAAACACACTTTCAAAAGCATCCCTAAACTGTTTAATCCTCAGAATAAAATTTTCTGGTTCTTCAACATGCCCCCCCCCCCCAACCTCACAAAGAAAAAAAAATATGCTTAACAAAATTTTTTTGTCTATGTAAAAAACTGTCTGAATATTTTCTAGCCCAGTTCTGATACGGCAGTATCAATTACTAATTTAGCGAAAAAGTAGTTTTAAATTACAGCCAATTGACATTTCGGCTGTCTCTGCCTTACAAAATAATTCTGTGGACGAAATATTGTCATGACTGTAGTTACGACAGAAAAGTACAAGAAACATATGTGTATTAGTTGTAATTTTGAAATTTGTAGTTTTGAACTGGTTCGAAAAATGTAACCTGGATAAAATTTCGCATTCATTTAAACATTTCTTCGTACAACTTAATGTTATGTTTTCAATATTTGAATACCAATTTGTACACAGAAAATTAACAAGTTTGAAAGTGTAATTTAACTCCTTCCCCACTTCCCCCATTCATTCCCGCTGCGGGAAAAGAAACAATTTTATTATTTTTTCTATGTTGCTTGTTTCTGTTTTGTTATATCAAATATATAAATATTGTACACAAAACAGATTTTCAAACATTTCAGAAAACAAAACTGAAAATATTGTGTTGGTATCCATACAAATCATTCCCATCAGCCCCCCCTCCCCTCCCCCCACACACTGAAAAATGTTTAGCATCAAAGATCTATATAATTTGCAATAATATTTCTGGACTTTATGGTTCTGATTAAAATTTAACCTTATTCTAGTCGGAGAAAAACATTGCTTATTTAATAAACATTTTTGGCCACTAGACATCTGCTCTTCTCAAAAAATAAATAAAGAAAAGAAACGCTTTAAAAACAATGTTTTAATTCATACCAAAATCTTGTCGGAAAGCTTTCGGACTTAGTGTTGATAGGTAAGTGTAAGTTTGACTTATTTCAACAAAAAAGTATTTTTTAATTGCAGTTAACCTGTAATCAACCGTCTCCGCCTCGCTGTATAAGCGTGTAGGTGTAGTTCTGGCAGCGGACGGTTAGGAAACAATTATCTAGTGTAATTCGATAATCCAATTTTATTTTATACTTCAAAATAATTCCGCATTAAATTGAACTTTTTAAAACTTCGATTTGAATTTATTCACAGAATGTAGCCTGTGTAAAATTTAGTATTAAACATTTCTCTACTCAGCTTGATTCATAAACTATACATCCAGGGTTGCCAGTTTGGCCTCCATGGAGCCAAATTGGCTCCAAATCAAGGTGGTTGGCTCTGAAATTTTGGGTTTGGCCTCGGAGAGCATTTGGCTCCAAATTTGGCCCCATTTCTTTTAAGTGTTATTTTGGGAAAATTTTTATTTTTTCTTTAAGATATTTACCAATGTTGACACTTCTCGATCAAATTGAGAACAAATATGATAATAAATTAAAAGTTGGTTGGTTGGATTTAACATAATTGAAATGGCCATACCGTCGATGTTTTCCTTTTTATTTTTTACTGAATTTATTAAAAAAAATTAAAAATTACCGACTATATCTTGGAATTTGGCATAGTTCTGTTTTAAAATTGTCTTATTCTTGTTCTACCGTACCCGCCCCCCTCCCCACTTTTTTTTAAACAATTGCTTTTAGAAACTATTTCTTTCATTGCCAGGCTCTTCATTGGAAGGTTGCGGGTTCGGTACTCGAGCCAGCTAAAGACCGCCATGTACACTAACGGTGGCTGGTGCACGTAAAATCTGTCGTGGCTGCAATGTCCTCCACATTCCCATTAAAATTATACCTCTGGGAGTTACCGAAGCGGAGGAGCCATCCTCTCCACGTAGGATCAAAATTGTAATTGCATATCTCCGGACCACCTCTAGGGGTGAGTCCCAGACCGTCACCAATTGCCCATTGCGCAGCACTAGTGCAATGTAAAACCCAACCAAACCAAGCTAATGCTTTCTTTGTGTGTGTGTGACGAAAATATGGAAATGAGGAAAAAATATATATTAAGAAAATGGAGTAAATTTATTTTGCACAATTACTATAGTTTTCTACAAAATCAGTGTAAAATCACTTACGAATGACATTATCTCTTCCACGTATATCTTTAATAATCCCTGTGTGAATATATATAGTATTCAGTTAGTAATTATACGATTTTTTTTTTCATTTTCATTTTCATTTTTAGAATTTAGTAAGTAAATTTGCATTAAAATAATAAACATTTTTATGATAAGTTTTCTCTTGTGTTTGTATATTTAGTTGGAATCATTCTTTAAGCATCAATTTGTAAGCAGATAGTGCCACTAGTTTGAAAATTTAATCTAATTCCCCTCCCTTCCACCCTTACAGTATTGTCGCTGTGAAAAAAAAAAACTTTATCGTTTTTTTTGCAGTGTTGTTTCTTAATTTATATATTAAATGATTTCACTCACAAGAATTTTTTAAAAAAAATTAACAACAACAAAAAGAAAAACATTGCTGGGTTGATGTACAACTTCCCTCCCCCACGAAAAAATAATGTTTAACTTCAAATACTTATATATAATTTGTAATAATGTTTCTCGGTTTTTAGTTTTTATGTATGTGCTAAACTGTAATTTAATACCTCCCCCCAATTTTTTCATCCTTTACAAAAACTGCTTTCACACAAATTAATATATCTATGTTTATTTTGTATATCTTCTGCGAAAGCAATTTTCTTCTAAACTCTAGGAGAAAAAGCGGCTCAAATTATAAGAAAGTCCCCCCCCCCCCCCCGGCTATAACATTTCGAAAATTCATCTTTTTCCTTTAAAAGCTCATACCAGTATAAATGTTCGGGAACATCTTAATTAAGTTTCTTTTATTCCATGAAAATAATTTTAGACCAATTTGTTCTTTCATAGGTTTCTCTGCAAACTGAATGTAGGCTTTTTTATGTCAGGTGGTCTAAGCGTATACTGCCGAAGTTTTACATCTCTAACGATTTCTTAGCTTTTGCTATTCTTACTGCTCATACTGATGTCTGTTTAACTGACTGATTAGTCTGTTTAACTGACTTCTAATTTATTTTGTTCTTATTTGCAACCGTGCGAAATGTCAAGCGTCTATGTCGTTTCAAAATAATTCTCCTCCCCCTGTTGGTTTTTGTGTACCTTACATAGTCGACATTTGTAGGAAAATGAAAACAACAGTCTTCTAAAGTTTTGTTTTATGAGCAATTTTATGAAGAAAGCATCTGTTATCTATACATGTAAAAGAGTACTTCCACTTAGAGCCCCTTAAATAAATAATAGGCCGGCGCATCACCGCCATTTTTTTGCCTCGTAAGAGGACAATACTTCCGCTCGGCGATTTTATCGCTTCACTGGCGGTTTTAAGAAATTTTCATCTAAAAATAAAATCGACCAAAAATGATAAGCAACACAAGTAATCTGTTTCTATTTCTTAAATAATTCATAACATTTGAAAGGGGGGGGGGGGGAAGAGCGTACCAATTAAAATTGGAAAGTTTTTTCAACGACCTAATACTATCAGGACACGGAAACAAGACAACGTTGGCGAACCAAAAAAACGTCGCCAAGACTCTACAAACACACAGTAAAAAAGCGTTTCTTAAAATAATTTATGGTTATTAAAATACATATTTAGATTTAAAAAATACTTTTTTTTAAATTTTTTACTTTATAAATGTCAGAAATCCAAAGAAAAGTATAAGTGAATAACAACAAAACTTACTATGCAAAGCTGCGCATTAGGTCCCGGGATCCAAGAATCTGGACGACAATTCGCTGCCCATTTTCTCCTTCTTGCATTATTCGAAGGAAACCTAAACATTTTGTATCCTTTTCTGGAGTGTTTACAGCAGTTTATCGCTGAACAACTTCCCATATTGCAGTTTATTTCACTAAAATTACGAGCAAGACGGTAGAAACAATGGATGCCGTTTGTTTATCACGCTGGGTACATGCGGCAACCCTAAGGCAAAAAAATGTCGGATGCGCCAGCTCGTATATATAGGAGCCTTACTTCCACTCGCTCACTCACTGACTCATCAACGCACAGCAAAATCTACTGGAGCCACTGACTCGAAACTGGGTTAGATTATAGAACATAAAGTGTAAGCACCCCCCTAAGAAGCGATTTTGCGAAATTCACCCCCCAAGGGGGTATAGGGGGCAAAATGTGATTTCACAAAAACCTTCATATCTCAAAGAAAAAAACAGATATCCGTAAAATTTTTGCTTTAAAATATAGCTAATTTAATTATCTAAAAACTAATTTCTGGAATTTTAGAAGTTCGATCCCCAAGAGGGGAAGGGGGCAAAACGTGATTTCACATGCACAAAACGTGGTTTCACATACTCCTATATATCTCAAACAAAAAAACAGATATATATGAAATTTTTGCTCTGATATATAGCTAATACAAATACCTAAAAACTAATTTCTGGAATTTTCGAAATTCAGCCCCCAAGAGGGGAGGACAGGAGGCAAAACGTGATTTGAAATAATCCTTTATACTCTGCAAACAGAAACAGTTACATGTGAAAGATATTTTTGCTCTAAAATATAGCTCCCATAAATACATAAAAACTAATTTCTTTAATTTTAGAAATTCGTCCCATGTGGGGCGGGAAAGAAAAAAGATGGTGTAAAAAAATAGAAATATAGTGACACCGTTCAAAATTCGTACAGATAGGTTTTAGAGATCTGCAAGTGAAATGAGGATATTTTTGAAAGTGTAAAGTTATTAGGAGGGTCAGAAAGGTGTGTGTGTGTGGGGGGGGGGGCGGAGGGGCAAATAAAATAAAAATAGAGTTAGACCGTTCAAAATATGTACATAAAGGTTTTGATACCTACAAACCGATTGCGGATATTTTCGAATTTGTAAAGTTATTAGGAGAGGCGGGAGGAGGGGACGGAGGGGCAAAAAATAAAAATAGAGTTAGGTCGTTCAAAATAAGTACATAGAGGTTTTTGATACTTACAAATCGATTGCGGATATTTTCGAATTTGTAAAGTTATTAAATTGGTACATGGAGGTTTTTGATACCTACAAATCGATTGCGTATATTTTCGAATTTGTAAAATTATTAGGATAGACGGGAAGGGGAGGTGAAAGGGCAAAAATATATAAATAAGAGTTAGAGCGCTAAAAATTAATGTTGTTAGGCTTTGAGGCCCGATAAATCGATTGCGGATATTTTCGAAAGTACAGAATTATTACGAAGGGCGGGAAGGGATCGGGTGCAGGGGTAAAAATAAAGAAATTCAGATAAAATATTGGAAATTAGTATTATTCGATTTAAAAGCCCGAGAGAACGATTGCGAGTATTTTTTAAAGTCTAAAATAATTAGGAGGGGCGGGGACGGTAGGTGAAGGAGCATGCGAGCCTTGCGCACCTGTATGCGCTGCCGCAGGCAGTGGTGGCCCGAACTGATTATTCCACTGATGGGAATTTTTTTTTTTTTTTAATATTTTCCCTTACGATAATATAGTGATTCATTAAGAGTGTTGAACATAAAGGCGCGCGCGCAGCGCACAATTGCCTGCGCTGCCAAGGGCAGTGGGGACCCGTTGCGACATTTTTTCCAATCACATTTTTTTTTTTTTTTTTTCGCATGATAAAAATTGATGTAATTTTGAGAATTCATTAACTATAATGATTCATTTAAAAATAGTGACCAGCGAAGCGGGCGTAGCCTTCTAGTACATATATATATATATATTTTAAGATTTTAACTGTTTTGATTTAAATAAATTTTTAAAAGCTGTGTCATCAATTTATACTGAATTTGGTTTTAATATTTTAACAATTATTTAATTTCTTTCAAATATTTTATTATATCTGATCAATATAGCGAAAATTTGGTGTTATTTATTTTTATATTTTTATTTTATTAAACAAACCAAAGCAAATTCTTTACTCAGGATGTCAGGATACTGATTGTTTTCCACTCTGAATCTAATTTCAGAGACAGCAGGAAGGAAGCGCCTTTATTTTAGAAATCTTAATATTTTATAGTATAATCTATATACATAAAAGAGTAAACTCACAGATTCACTGATCACTGACTCAACATAGCCGTAGCGATTCTGTGGGAGATAAAGATAAAAAACTTTGTGAGCAAGTTGGTTTTAGGACCCTGACGGGACTAAGACGGGATTTTGTGAAATACCTCCCCATCCCCGTTTCCCCCGGGGTGGGGCAGAAGGCAAATCACCTTTATAAGCATAACTCGACTCCAAATTGCTTCACGGTGAATAAATTGCAGAGGGGGGTTACCGAAAGAAAATGATATAATAATGTACACACGCACACACAAAGAAAAGCCCATACGCGTACACAAACGGGCCCTGATTAACTTCATGATAGGCCCCGAGGAACACATATTTTTGTGGGCCCGTCTCCCTCTTGCTCTGTGCACCAATCAGCACAATCAGCACATATATAGATATACCTGTTTATAGGACTAATATGGCAGAAATTGCATTATGACAGCATTTTTTCCATTTTTAGTCGTAAAAGGCAAAATGGTATTTTCAGGGCCAGTTTTATGGCCTTCGGCTACTCAGGTCACGTGCCCCGCAAGGCTCTTGTTAATTGGCTCTTGCACGCAAATTTTTCTTCGATATTTTTCTATACAAATTCCCTCAAAACAAATAACTTTATTAAAACTTAAAAACTCTTATTTAAATTATTACAGATCAATAGTTCAATTATTCGTTTTAAAGATATTGACGAAATTTTTTAAAAGGTGTCCATATCGAAAATTCGCCCTCTCGGAGGGGACTTATCCCCAGGAGGAAAGCGTCGCTCTTGTGTGTCCATTTTTTTTTCTACTTGATTATTACTATTATAAACAAATCTTTTTAATTTCATAATGATTCGTTAAAAATAATTTTCATTGTGTACGTTTATAAGAAATTTCGATCTATACCACTAAGTTAAGAACTTAGAAAAATCCGGATTGCAACGCCACCTGATGGACGATTATCACCAAAGAGCAATAAGAACTATTTTATGTCATGGTGCAATTGCATATAAGTTTACATGTAATTCTGTGCAGTGTAATAGTTCCTGAGATACAACTGGAACAAAATTTTGCTCACACACAGATAGGCATTTTCTAAAATTTTCTAAAAATGGTCAATCGTGTTCTAGATATCGCAAAACATCCATCGAAAACTGGAAGTTGAAATTTTTTATGAATCCAATGCTTTCTTCTATTGAGTACGGAAGAAAGTAAAAAGATTGAATTCATGACGCAGGATAATATATTACAGCTATAGTACGAAGGTGGATGAAATTAAGCGAAAAAATATAGCAAGATTAAGGGAGAATGGGTTTTAAGACGCTCTAGAGTTTAAATATAGAAAAAAAAGGACATAATGGGAAAATCTCTTAAACTGAATTTGTGAGTTTTAAAAAATTATTTGTATGTGGATTAGTATTTTTTAAACATCTTTTTAGGCAGCAATGTTTGCTTTATACTTGAGACTACAGGAAAAAAACCATTCATCATTTATTTCTGTGGGCAAGGGAGTGGACCGTCACTTTGCCTACGTCCTTGCACATAACATCACATTAATACAAATAATTCCCATTTTTTTTATGAAACTGAGTGACTACAAATAATTATTTTCTTAATTTGTTTATCATTGATTCCTTAAATTCTCTTGTGGTTAAAGATTTAATGGATAAAATGGTACTATCTTCTTTGTTCACACTGCCGACTTTGAGCGAAAATTAATCTAATAATTCTCAGAAAATTAGAAAATAAATCCTAAATTAAAACTATTCCCTGATATTAAACTGTTGTACGATTTTGTTATTTCTTTCAGGTACTACGTTTTTAGACTTTGGTTGGTATAATATATTTTAAAGTTTTGAACTTTTCTGACGTGAACAATTCAGCTTAAGAATGCTCAAAAAATAAATTTTGATGTAGTTTTATCTGAATAAATGATATTTTTTCCATGTAAAAATGTAATGTGTCAGTTTAATTTTACTTTAAAATTAATAATATCGAGTTTCAAGTAGGTTACGAATATACGAAAAATGGAAATTTCCGAAATTTGTAATTTAAATAGCGGATATTCCTTATAGAAAAAACTGGGTATATGTTATAACAATAATCATAACACACACGCATACGCGCAAACGAAACCTTATAATAACAACTTTATCTAAATTAAATGCGCATGGCTGTTAGCGTTACCCGAGAAACACCACGTGGAGGTCGCCATGCATCGTTTCTCATGGGGAGTTTTGATAAGGCAGGTCCCATAGCCTACTGCCAGCAAGCATCCCGAGGTAATTTATTCTTTTACACTTCGAATGCAACAACAACATATTTTCAGAAAATTCCTCAATTTCCGGAATTTCTTTCTTTTATGATGTTGTGGAGAAACAGAAACTGGTTGATTTTCAATAACCGTTTCCACTGTCTGAGAAAAAACTGATTCCACTTCGATAAACGGAGGTTCGTCAGTAGAATTATCAGGCAGTGCAGTAGAAACTGTTTCTTTTTCATCGAGTGCGTTCACTACCTGAGACTGAACTGAGTCCACTTCGGTTTGTAACGGAGGTTCATCAGTAACAGTATCAGGCAGTGAAATAATATTACCAACTTTTGGCAGTTTTTTTATATCCAACTTTGGATGCTTGCGAACATGAGCTTTATATAAAGCTGGGTCATAAAATTTTTGAATATCATTATTCATTGACAAATAACGTCCAGCAAAGATGGGAGTCACCGGACACGCATACCTTTCCCGAGCATCCTCCATAGGACGATGCTCGAAAAGTTTAAAAATAAACCACATGAGGAACTTTTTTAAAAAGTAACTCACGAAGAAAACACCTAAGAACGAAAGATACATCATTCTCAGATAAGGGTCAGTAATTAGACTGAAGAAAATTGTTAAAAAGAGAAGCTTATCATTGTTGTAAAAACATATATATAAACATTGTTGTTTATCAAACAATTATTTTTTATTAAATACTTGTTGCAATTGTTCATTCAATTGTTGAACTAAAATATTGGATACATTGTTTAAAAAACAAATGATGGCAAATATTCGTATAACATGAAAATTAATTTTGTATTCCATGTCATGTGAAAATTTCGATCAAATTAAAATATGTCATAAATATAACGATAAAGTTAACAGGAAATGATAGCATATCAAATAGAGAAATTATTCTATAAACTGGATTGCAGCCATAGATATAGTAATAAGACATAGAATGATCATTGGGGGGGGGGGGGGGGGGAGAAACTGATTCCTTTATACTCGGAGAAAAGTCCACAATATGGCCGTCTTTCGCCGAGTGACACACAGATAATTTAGAAAATGAAATTTATGAATAATTTATGTACTAAACATGAATGAAAAGCTGCAGATACAATTAAAAATTCATTTATCTTTTTCTTTCTTTCTTTTTTTCTTTTATATGTTTATTAATTTAGTTAATATTTAAACTCTTTCTATATGCTAAAACTAAACTACGCCGCTGCTAACTATATTTAAAAGAATTTTCAAAATTCTATATTACTTACTAATGTAAAATCTTTAAAAATATCAAACTTTTAAAAACGTATTCCATTAAAAATCAAACCAGTTTTTATTTCATAATTATATCAAGGCAACTGATTATAAAATTTATATTTTTCATAATTTAGTCAAATATATTTTACTTTTACAGTAACTTATCCATCTCTTTTCATAAATTTATTTGAAGAATTAAAAGACGCAATACTTCAACATTTTGAAAATTCATCAACGTCCTATTCTATTCTATTACAATTGCCGAATTTCAATGGTTTCAATGCCACTATATGGCTGATGCCATAAAAATTTTTCGGTATCAAAAATTTCTGCATGATAACAATGGGGTGATAGATTTATATAAATTACTATGTCTATGGTTGCAGCAAGTATTAAAACTCCTGATATTTTTCATTATATGCTGCCAGATAGTATGAAATTTTGAAACTTCATCAGTTGCAACTATATCAAGATGAAAAATTCCACCATAAGTAAATTTCAGGACGCCCATAAAGCACAAAAATGTGCCAAAACATTTAACAGTCTTATGGCAGTGTCTACTAAAGACTCTAAATTTACGTGCTGCGCTGTGTTGTGTTGTACATTTTAAAGCCGACTAGAACGCGATTGGCTTAAGTCCTAGTGAAGTACCCTTCGTGGAGATCTTTCTAAGCAGTTTTATCTATATACCTTGAGAGTGGGGGGGGGGGGGGCAATAAACCCGTGTCCAAGAATAACTTCGCTTCAAATTATCTCAGCAAGATTTATTTTTATGTGTAGGTTGTTTGTGCCTTCCCAACACGCACTGTAAAATGATTTTACGAAATTTCTCCCTGGCCCCCTTTGAGGGCGGGGGGGGGGGAGGCAAAAACACGCTTATAAGTGCAACTCTGCTCCAAATTAACTCAGGATAGTGATTTTTTTTAATATGTCGATTGGTACTCAAGACACATACTACAAAGAGGTACTGTAAGATTTCGTCCTATCCTCCCCTTAGGGGTGGGGGGTGGGCAAAAAACTTGTTTCCAAGCATATATAATTTTGCTTCAAATTATCTCAGTAAGAATAATTTTTACGTGTGGGTGTTTTTTGAGTTCCGAACACGCGTTATAAAGGGATTTTGGGAAATTTTCCCTTTTCACCATTTTGAGGGCAAGAGGGGGTGGCAAAAACACGTTTTAAAGAGTAACTCTGCTCCAAATTATCTCAGGAAAGTATTTTTTTTTATATGTTGATTGGTTATGCGTACTCAACACACACAAGCTACAAAGTGATTATTTTAAATTCTGGGATTTTCCTTCCTTGGGTGGGGGGGGACGTTTCCATGCGTAACTTTGTTCCAAATTATCTTAAAATGACAATTTTTGATGAGTGGACTGCTTATGCGTATTCAACACACACTACAAAGTGATTTTGTGAAATTCCACCCTACCGCCCCTTAGAAGACGGAGGAGGGGGGTAAACATGTATTTATGCGTAACTCTGCAGTAAATTATCTTAGGAAAGAGATTTTCGATGTGTGTCAGTTATATGTATCTAACTCATAATGTAAAGATATTTAGCGAAATTCCCTCCTCCTTCTTACCTTTAAGTGCGGGGCGGGGGGGGGGTCCTAAAAAACACGTTTTAAAACATCACTCTGCTTCAAATAAACTGAGGATCCCGATTTCCTAATGTATCGGATAGGTATGTGTATGCAACATGCGCAATAAAGGGATTTTGTGAAGTGTGGAGAGTAGGAAAACCGCTACCGAATGTAGCGAAAAATTTAACTTAGATTTTATCTGATTTCAATGATTTTTTATATTATTATTAATTATATGGTATTTTAAAAATTCATTTCAATATAATGACCAGCGAAGCGGGCAAAGCCTGCTAGTTATTATTATAAACTAAAATGCCCTCTCTCGATATTATAAAACATTTCCCCTCTCTCCCACATGGAAATATTCTCTGAACTGAACGAATGCGATTACAAATGCTTTTAGAAGCTCTTTAATATGCTTTACAAAATCATAGGCAGACAAGACTATCTATCCGCAACCGCTGCATTGATATAACTATGACATTGTCATCATTTTGCTCCATTGTAAATTAAAGAAGACATGCATGTAAAAATAAAGTTAACGATACATATGCAATATTTGTAAACTATTGATATAAAATTTGGAGCAGTATCATACATTGAACTTCAACAAAAGACTTGTGTATTTACATATGAAATTTAATTGATTTCTGCTGCTTTTGTATAATTTCTATAATTTTGCCCTCCTCTGTAAATACATAAAGCATACATAAAGCTTTATGCAACCGAAATACGTAGCTAGATACTACATACTAGATTCTAGGTATCTTTAAATTGAATAACTCTGTTTATAAGTTTCAGGATTTAAATATAAAAAAATCTGGAGTGACTCCACTCAACTTTCCGAACATTGAGTAATTAACAGATTTGTAGATAAAGTAAAGAAAGAGGAGTTGTTAAACAAACAAAAGAGACAAAACCATAATAGAGTGTTTGAATATTTTTCTTCATATATTACACGATGTTTTATTTAACGCTACTGAACTTTGAGCCAATGATAAGGAATTTTTCATTGTGTCCCTGTAAAAACCTATAAATGCTAGATTTAACAAAATGCTTATAGTTAGTGCAACAGTGATTTATAATATTCATATAAATTTTCAGCTCAATTGAATAAGGCGTTTAGATGCTATCGCACTTTTAAAAATTTGGTCCCATAGGCCATAATGATAAAGAATTTTTCTTTGTGTCCCTGTAAAAAAACTATAAGTGCTAGATTCACCAAAATCAATAGGGTTCGTACTATGGTGACTTACAATATACGTACCAACTTTCAGCTTATTCGAACAAAGCGTTTAGACGCTAGCGTGTTCACTCACACACATACATACATCATCGCAAAAGTAGTGAAAACGGACTCATTGGACCGCGAAACGTATAGAAACATTAAAATCTCTAATTCGGATTTTTGACATGATTACAATACTTTCCTCATTATAGTGTTCGGACAGTAAAAATAACCGCTAACTAACATAAACAGTCATTGTTTTTGTTGATTATTAAATTAGGATAAAAGATTATATAAAATTAAACGTACCTAATTATGAATTCCAAATGAAAACACTAATTGCTTTAAGTTCTTCAGTACAGTCAACCACAACAAACTTTTAATGAGTAGATACGAAGATAAACATTCCGCAGAAACAATCTAATTTTCCCTAACGTTCCCTTTTTTCCCCATTTTTACGTAATACTACACTGCAATAAAACAAACTATTCAGTATATTTCTGCCTTCAAAACTTCTAGTTAAATATATATATATAAATAGGTATTTACATTAATATAAAAATAATTTTAAGGTTATGTACAGTTGGTAACAAAAGTGTCCGAACACTAGCAAAAATTTCTATATAAAAAAATACGCTTAATACAGTTTTTCTAAATAAATCCTTGTCGAATCCTGTTCTTTGACTGACTAAGAACGTGATTCGACAAGGATTTATTTAACAAAACAGTATTAACTCTACTTTTTTTATATAGGAATTTTTGCTAGTGTTCGGACACTTTTGTTACCGACTGTATCTATATAGTTTTTTATTTAATGTATCTATCAAAATCCCTACAGGGAAAACGTTGTTTTGAAAAGGGAAATATCTGTAAATTAAGAACTGAGTTTCTTGGTTCAATGCTTTTAACAAAGAACTCATGTAAATTTACGGAGAGTCTCAATACTTTTCCTGTACTTTTACAGACATTTTTGACAGTGAACTGAGTTTCTTGATTCACTGCTTTTAATAGTGAACTCATGTACATTTACGGAGATTCTCAATACTTTTTCTGTATTTTTACAGAAATTTTTAACAGTGTGCATGAATTAACACAACTGAACATTCTTAAGGGCCCTCTTCACTCATCATTTCCTTTTCTAAAAGCCAATGTTATCCTATGGAAAACTTTCTTTGCACTTAAAACAGTGACATATTAATTGATTGAAACGCGGTTTTTTTTTTATTGGATTTCTCTTATTTCGTAAACTGACGCAGCTTTTGTAGATTTTATGAAAGAATAACAGTTGCTTTTTAAAAAAGCTGTTTTATTGCAATATTTGGGTTGATGAATTAAATGGCTTATAAAAAACTCTTTCAATTTTTTAAAACAGAATTTAAAAAGCTGCGTCAATCTCAAAGAGTTTAATTCAATGCGGAAGAAAATCCTGTATTTTAATAAAATTTTAAATCAATTAAATTTGTAAAGAAAGTCCAAAAATTTTACAAATTTGTGCCGATTTTCCTCTTTGACACACCCTTTATCTGGCTACGCCTCTCGTTCGTGGTTTCGATGAAAATATGTTTACATTTCTGTGGTAAAGATATGTCTAGGCGTTGTGGTTTTTTATTTATTCAGTTATTATTTTTTTTTTAATATTATTATAGATTTCACCTGTATTACGGATGTGAGTAACATAACAATTTAGAAGACAATCGTTCAGAGACTTATTTATAGGAAATATATGATCACATTTTATTTTAAATAGTTTTTCATTGCGCGTAATACTATTATTATATGAATACTTTGTACATAAATCTGATATTTTACTGATAATGCCACGATTGACAATATACAAACATTATTTTTAACAAGTTATAAAAACTTTTTACTAAATTAAACAGATTTTCAATAATAAATTTTATTTTAAAGTACTGGTGTGGCACCCACACAACTTTTTCTTACCCTACATTTAAATTTTATAAGGCAGATTCAGATTGAGGAATAAAATATCAAGTACTGTATAAAATTCTATAGTAAAAAGAATTTAAGCTAGCTTTACGAATAATTTAATTTGACAAGTAATTTTCTGTGGAAAGGTCGGAGGGGAGTACCACCCTTCTCAACCCACATTTGAAACTAATATCTACATTTCTATAGAATTCACGACTAATATTAAATTTAAAATTATGTTCAACAATAACTTTCAATCACATTTATTGACAACTTTAACCCGTATCACTCGTTGAAACTTATCAATATTGATCAAACTGTTCAAGTATGAATTTCATATGAACTTTAAAATATAACACTTGAGTTCCCTGCCGGTATTTAGTTTTTAAAGTTACACTGATAACAGACTCACAAAGAACAACTGTTAAAAACTTTTTTTAATTATTCACTGAACCTCAAAATACGTAGTTATTAAAAAAAAAAAAAAAAAAAAAAAAAAACAAGACTTCAAATTAAACTAAGTATTTTATTTACTCTTTAGGTATGGAGAATTAATTTACATTCCTGAGCAAAATAAGTTGTGTATTAATATTGAAATCTAGGAATTGAGTGAAACAAATATTTTTAACGACATAAGCAAGTTGATTTTATAACTGAAGAAACTAGAACAATTTAAAGTTTGCAAGACATGGGAGTCAAATGTTTATGAAATTATTTATAAACGACGAAATCACACTATTATTTTCAAAGATTTTGTGCTCTTATTTTCGCGCCTAACATAAAAGCGCAGCTGAAATTTTAAGTATGGTACCTGAACATGAACACTGTTTCTATGCGTTCTTTTAGAATTACAGTAACTGGATATCAAGCTATGTATCGATATTAATAAAATCAGACTTTTCTCTTTAAATTTATCAGAATACAAAAAAAATTGCGATATCTTCACGTTCCACACACCATAAAAGTCGAAAATTACTTCAGAAAATTTTGTCTGTGTGTGTGTCATCGTGTCTGTATGTCTGTAACGCTATTATTGTCCGGGTATCACGTGAGAATGGCTGGACGGAATTCAACGACGCTTGGCAGAAATTTAGGTCTTTACCCAACTAAAATCTGCCAACTTTTTCGAAATTCCCTTCCCAGTTCTCGCCGGGATGGGGGGAACAAAAGTCAAAACATATTTGTAAGCATGACACCGCTCCAAATTACTTCACTGTAAAGAAATTGCACATATAAAGAATAGTCATGAGTATAAATAAAACGTTATCTGCAATTTAGGAATTTTCGATTATTAACCCTTTCAGTCGCAGTGTTCCCGCGGATGGAACACCTAATTTTAATTCTCAAGTGCAAAAACTCATTCCGGAAATTTTTTAGCAAAAATTTACGTTTATAACATATTAGAAAAGGCCCTTTTTTTACCTGAAAATTTAAAATTTCTTTTATTTAAATTTTGTTCGTAAATTCGGTGGCGAGAAATTTCGCAATTTCCTAATTTTTTAAAGAACTCTACAAAAAATGGAACAAAGATGTTAAAATAAGCTACGAGACTTCCTTAGAAAATTTCCAAAAACACATTTTTTTTTTTCCTAATTTCCGATATTTTTGTGAGGAGGGTTACGAAGGGTCAAAATCGAGACAACCCTTTTAGCGCTAAATTTCTCCTGAGAAATCTATGGAAGCTGCGGTCACGAATTTCGGTGCTGAGATTATACGTATCTATCCGACACCTAAAGTAATGGAATAAATAAAACATTGCGATTTAGGAAATTTCGATTTTTAAGGGGAGGGAAGAGGGAAGTCAACTTTTGGCGGGAAATTGTGCAAATTCCAGATTTTTAGTAAAATTTTAACAAAAATGGAAAAAAGATGTTGAAAACAGCCATGGGTCTTCTTTAGGACATTTTCAAAGAAATTTTTTTTTTTTTTTTTTTTTTTTTTTTTTTGTGATTTGCCTTTTTTATTTTTTATTTTTAGGGGGGAGGGATAGGTATGTGTTACAAAGGGCAAATTCGAGGCACCACTTTTACGCTAAATTTGTCCTGAGAAATTTATGAGAGCTGTGGTCAGGGTCAGAAAGTTTGATGCTTGGATTGCTTATATATGTATCCGACCCCTAAGTAACGTAATTTATCGAAATCTCCCCCCTTTCACCCTGGGGGGTAGGAAGCAAAAAAGAAAAGTTTGTAAGCATAACTCGGCCCCAAATTACTTCACGCTGAAGAAATTGCACATGAGAAAACTAGACTTGAGTATAAATAAAACATTATGTACGATTTTGGAATTCTTGACAGGAGGGAGGAAAGAAATCGTTTTTTGGGGGAAAATTTCAGAAATTCCGGATTTTTTTGTAGAGCTCTACTAAAATGGTACAAATGTATTGAAAAAAGCTATGTGTCTTATTTAGGATATTTCCATAAACATTTTCCCTTTTTTTTTTTTTTTTTTTTTTTTTGGGGGGGGGGGGCGTTACGACGGAGCTAATTCGAGACCCTCCCTTTTAGCGCTAAATTTGTCTTGGGAAATCCATGGGATTAATGGTCGCTAAATTTGGCGCGTAAATTTTTTATATGTATCAGACACTTATTGTAACGGGATTTTACAAAATTCCTCCTTTACCCTACCACCCGGGGGGGGGGGGGACACAAAAAACACGTGTAAAATCTCGTTTTTCCTTTTGAATTCGCTTTAAATTATCTTAGATTGGCGAATTTTGGTGTATGGATGTTGATTAAGTGTACGCATTATTTACTTTGGTGGGATTTCGCAAAATTTCGAACTTACCCACTGGGGAAGCGATAAGAAGCGGGTAAGTTGTTGCCGAAGGCAGTGTGGACCCGGACTTCTCACGTTGCGAGCGGGAAAACCTCTACCGAACACATCGGGAATTTTAACGTAGGTTATTAACAATGATATGGGATTTTGACAACTTATTTAAGTTTCGTTTCCAGTGAAGGGGGCAAAACCTGCTTGTTTATAATAAAACTAATTTTAAAGTTATGTAATAACACATACACACATACACAAAAATAAATAAATAAATAAATAATAATAATAATAATACAGTTTTTCCGCATCTTATTAGATATGTTTATCTAATTTAAAATAAAGAGATGTGTGTTATAGATACAAGAAATCTGTGTTATAGATACAAGACTTCATTCATCTTTCCGAACACTAACTAATTAACGGTTCTACAAATCAATTAAAGCAAGACAAATAAACAAAAAAGTAAATTACGATAGGTTGTTTGAGTTTTATCGCCAAATAGTATGTTGTTTAATATAATGCTGTTCCATTTCAAATAATTAGAGCCCATAGATCATATTGATAAAGAATTTTTCTTTATGTCTCTGTAAAAAACTATAAGAGCTAATAAGTCTATGAATGATTGCAAGAAACAAATATTTTTAATGTTATAAGCAAGTTGACTTTATAACCGAGAAGAATGTAACAATATGAATTTTGGAATATAAAGGAGAAGAATATGAAGTCGGCAGGAAATGGGACCTGGAATGTTTATAAAATTATTTCTAAACAACGAAACCGCATCAGTATTTTGAAAGATTTCGCGCGCTGGTTTTTCGCGCCCAGTGATGTAAAGGTGCTGACATTTTCAATATGGTATACGAACTCTGAGTTTATCCATTCTTTTAGAATTACAATAATTGGATATCAAGTTGGTATATGTGTAATGATTCTAAAAAAACCGAATGATTTTCTACAAATTTGTTCATAAATCTCGTTTTATACGGCCTTTTGCATTACTTGGTTATTGCATGAAAAATGATCAGTTTTAGACTTCAGAAAATCGGTGTTTTAAAAAACGGCTAAAAAAAAAAAAATAAATAAATAAAATAATAAATAAATAAATAAATAAATAAAATAAAATAAAATAAAAATAAAAATAAAAATAAAATAAAAATAAAAATAATAAAATGAATAAATAAATAAATTAAAATAAAATCGCGCGCTTTGTAAATTTTGTTTTATATGTCTTTATGACGTATACGTATTAGTTTACTCTTGCATAAAAATCATGCCGTAAAATAGGTCAATTTTATGTCTACATTATCTCTAAAAAGAATTTATAATATGTGTAATGTAAGCCATATGATCAGTAGCGGATCCAAAACATAACTTTTTTTTTTTTTTTTTTTTTTGGGGGGGGGGGGGAGGGGGGGGGGCTAAGATTTTTCTGTGTGTTATTCCAGATCAATGAAAAAATTACAATTGTAAATTCAATTGTTAACGTCAATACTTTTTTTTGGGGGGGGGGGAGGGGGCTTCAGCCCCCTAGCCCTCCTCCCCCTTAGATCCGCCACTGCATATGATAACGAACAAGATCTTTTCTTTGAGTGTACAAGAAGGGTACAGAAAACTACTAATATTAGTTACATCAAAGATAGAATTTAAATAGTAAATTCTATTGCAGTTTTATTACAAATGTTAATTGTTCAGAAAAATTGGAGGAAATTGCATGAACCCTATACGCATTTTATGATTTAAAATTATTTTATTTTGTCACATGTCTTTTATTGAAAAAGTAAAAAAATCTGGAGTGACTCCACTCGACTTTCCGAACATAGAGTAATTAATAGTTTTGTAGATAAAGTAAAAAAAGAGGAGTTCTTAAACAAACAAAAGAAAGAAAACCATAATAGAGTGTTTGAGTATTTTTCTCCCTATATTACGCGATGTTTTATTTAACGCTACTGAACTTTGAGCCCATAGATAATAATGATAAAGAATTTTTCATTGTGTCCCTGTAAAAACCTATAAATGCTAGATTCACCAAAATGCTTACGGTTAGTGCAACAGTGATTTATAATATTCATATAAGTTTTCAGCTCAATTGAATAAGGCGTTTAGACGCTATCGCACTTTTAAAAATTTGGTCCCATACGCCATAATGATAAAGAATTTTTCTTTGTGTCCCTGTAAAAAAATTGTAAGTGCTAAATTCAACAAAATCTATACAGTTTGTGGAACTGTGACCTATAACATGTGTACAATTTTTTTTTTTTTTTTGCTCAGATTAATAAAGCGTTTAGACGCTATCGCACTTTTAAATATTTGGCCCCATAGGCCATAATTATAAAGAATTTTTCCTGGTGTTCCTGTAAAAAAAAAAAAAAAAACTATAAGTGCTAGATTCACCAGAATCAATAGGGTTCGTACTATGGTGACTTACAATATACGTACCAACTTTCAGCTTATTCGAACAAAGCGTTTAGACGCTAGCGTGTTCACTCACAGACATACACACACATACATACATACATACACACACACACGCACACATATCATCGTAAAAATAGTTGAAACGGACTCAGGGGACCTCGAAACGTATAGAAACATCAAAATTTCAAATTCGGATTTTTGACATGATTGCAATACATTCTTCACTAGAGTTCGGAAAGTAAAAAAAAAAAAAATAAAAATAAAAGTTGTATTTTTATGGGACGGGAATATAATTTTTAATCTGAAATCAACATTATTTTTCAAATGTTGATGTTTAAAAAAGTTTTCGACTTAGAAGCATGAAATTTTGTGACAATGTTCTTTCTATGACGTAGACGCCCACTAAGAAGCGCTTTTACAAAATTCACCTTTAAGGGGAGGATTACACATGATTTCCCAACATCCTTCATATCTCAAAAAAAAAAAAAATGTGCGAAACAACTACAGGACTTCCATTACCCACAATTACATATATTATATGCATTCTTTGGAATTTTCCAGTAAGAGAAATTTGATACACGTATAAAGACATATAAAATAGAGTTTACATAGCGAGTTATGAGAAAGGGTGTTTAAAATGGATTAATGAAACAATTTTCCAGAAAATCATTAGAGCCGTTTTTGAGAACCAACTTTTACCAAAACTTGATATTCTAAATTATTGACTGGAAAGCAATAATTACATACAAAAGGATATTTAAAAGAGAGTTAATATGGCGAGTTTGAAAAAAAATCCGTACAGCCGTTTTTAAAGGAACGCGCTTGCGAGACCTTAAATTGAGCTATTTATATAAGACGCCTATCAATTTTCCAAAACTAACCAGCTATATCTATCGAAAGGACATCTGGTAGAGTGTTTATATAGCAATTTTGAAGTAAATCGTTAGAGCTGTTTTTGAGATACGGACTTACACTCCCATTTCCATTTTACGATGGCCCACTTCTGTTTTTAAAATTTTTACTAAAATTTGTAAATTTTATCTGTACACCAGACCTGTTCCGGCTGTGAAGTTTCGTATCTTTGTTAATTTTGGTGATATGATAGCCAGACGATTCCACATATACATACACACTGACCAATTGCCCAAAACTACATTTTTGGACTCAGGAGAACTTAAAACGTGTAAATCAGCTGAAAACCGATATCGAATTTTTGGACAGAATACAATACAGAATACAAATTACCTACGGTAGTAGGGTAATGGAAGTAAAAAGAGATATCCGTAAAATTTTTGCTTTGAAATATAGCTAATACAAATACTTAAAAACTAATTTCTGGAATTTTAAAAATTCAGCCGCACTGGGGGGAGGGGGGGGGTCAAAACGTAATTCTCTTATCATGCGATATTCAAGAAAATTATCACACGGAATCAAGAATTTTATACAAATATGAAAAAAAAATAATAATAACTGGAAAAGAGAATTGAAATTGTAAATGCTCAAAAATAGAAGAAGGATTCGCTCGTCACGGAACATGTCCTTCTTAGAGCAGAGAGATCGCAAGATTTCAGAAAACTGTATAGCTAATTCAAGCCAAAAATACAGTGCTCTTTCCTATCATGAGACAAAAACTAAATTTAAAAAGAATGAATTAAATTTTAACGAATCATTAACACAAACCAACAATGAATCAAGATAGAAAAATAACATTTATCCACATGTCATTCGGACACCAAACTCAGAGAGCAACACTACATACTTGCCAACCATCTCATTATGAACCGTACAATTTTTAGTAACCGCCTTTTTTTTCACACCAATAATTTTTTAGAGTAATTTTAGTTTTATTTGATCGTAACAACATTTGCAGAGAATTACTTTAAAAATATAGTGGTGTGAGAAACGAGGCGTTTTTTCAGGGGGCGTTAACAATTATACGGTTATTAATGAGATGGTGGCAAGTGTGAACACATAACAAGCTGCCAACAGAACTTTTCCAATAAGAAAAATTAATATCGAGACCAATCCCGATTAGTCGGTAAAGGTTCAACGAATGAGCAATTTCGTTAATAATTCACTATTTTAATGTATTTTTATTGTAATAATTCTTAAATCATTAAAACTTTCAAGAATTGGAGTTTAATTACATCTTTCAGTTACACTTTGATTTAATAAAAAAGCACCACAAAACTGGCGTTGTAAAAAATATTACTTACAAACTTGGAATAAACACCATAAAATGCAATAAACTCGCAACAATTGTTTCGGGTCGAAAAAACACACGACCCTTCATCAGGCGAATAAAGTAAGCACGAGTGCTGCAGTCACGTGCTTACTTTATTCGCCTGATGAAGGGTCGTGTGTTTTTTCGACCCAAAACAATTGTTGCGAGTTTATTGCATTTTATGGTGTTTATTCAAAGTTTGTAAGTAATACACTTTGTTTTCTTTTAAATTTCTACGAATTAGATGTGAGTTTGTGCTATCTGGCGGGTAAAAAAATAAACATCGTAATTCAAACCAAGATAATTTTTTTAAACAGGTTTATTTTATTTTTGTTTTTATTTATGTATTTTATTTATGTATTTTATTAGTATATTTAATCTTATTTTATTTTACTTTATTATTATTACTATTATTATTATTTATTTATTTATTGAGAAGATTTATATATTTTATATATATTTTATTTATTTATTTATTTATTTTTCATTATTTATTTATTTTATTTTATTTTTTCTAGTTTTAAAATCGTTTGATTAAATTCTGAGATAATAAATTTTAATTTGATTTTTTTTTTTTTTTTTTTTTTTTTATTATTATTATTAAGTGAAATAAATTATAGGATTTTATATTTCTTAGTCTCTAGCGATAATCTTAAAATTCTCACATCTTTTTATTAATTAATTTGTATTTATTTATTTGTTTGTATTTTATTTATTTATTTATTTAATTAATTTTATTTTTATTTATTTATAAAAAATGGAAATGGATTATTTTGTGCAAATTAAATTTAGGAAATCACCGAAAGCTGTTATACATAGAATTAAATCTAACGTGTGAATAGTTAAAATCAACCAGAAAATCAACCAGAAAATGATCAAGTATCATGTGATAGCAATAATTCTCCCCTCCCTTTTCCTATTATTTAATTCATCAACCCTCCTAACCATCCAGCCAAACAACACTATCCAACCTCCCTAATCAAACATTTGCCCTCCCAACCCCCACCTTTTTTTTTATTTATTTTGTTTTATTATTTTTATATTTTTTTTATGTTATGCATTTAACATGTATAGTTTTTTTTTTTTTTTTTTTTTTTTTTTTTAATTAATGTTAGACAGATATACTTATTGATCTATTATTGAATAAATAAAATTCTTTGGATAACCAACTTTTGTAGCAGCTTTAATGATGTGGTTGATTTTTTTTTTTTTTTTTTTTCATACTTACAAGGAAACATTCAAAAGGTGTCGCCTTCAAAAAATATTGAAAAAAATATATGTGATTCTACTCTTCCTTAAACACCAGAAAGTGGGGAAATTATCGGCTGAAATGAATTACAGCGACCACAAAATATTATCAAAATTAAGCATATTTGGCGATTTCTCATTGTTAGGCGATTGGTTTTGAGTACTTGGCGGAAAAACAAAACACGGTTCTATTCGTATACGGCAATCTCGGTGCTAGCGAAATGAACGCGTAACAGCGCTAAATCGCCAAATATGCTAAATTTTGATAATTTTTCGTGGTCCCTGTAATTCATTTCAGCCGATATTTTTTTTCACTTCCTGGTGTTTTATGAAGAGTAGAATCACACATATATACATATATATATATATTTTCAATATTTTTTGAAGACGACACCTTTTGGATGTTTCCTTGTTAGATGAACAAAGATTTTGTATTCAAAAGAGGGGATTGAGAATAATATTTCTGTGCACAGATAGATGAAGATAGGAATTAAAATGTGTAAATAAATTTACTTTAAAACAAAAATCTTGTCTTTTGTCATAAAGATCAGTTTAAATTTTAATTCCTTGAGGGCTTTCTACAGAAAAATTTTTCAAGTCATAATACAAATATTTGACTGTAATCTTTTATCATATAATCGTAATACAAACCTAAATATAAAATTTATACATCTCTTTTAAACCACTATATTTTCAAACTGTATAAATGAAGTATTTATTACATTCTTTTTGTTCTTTCACTGTCCAATGATTTCTCCTTCAAAAATTTCTTTTAGATTTGTCACAAAGAAAAGTATTTATTCATCCATGCAGTGTTCATTTCGCTTTTGTTCCACAAGTGTCGTTATAAATGTTCGTTGCTGAATTATTAAAATATTCCATTTTATTGAAAGACATATATATACTGTCATTTAATATATTTTTCAGATTGTATCCATATTTTTGAGTAAATTTAAACGCTATAAGAAGATTTAAAAATATTTTAAATTAAGATTTTGAAAAGGAATTCTGACACATTTTGCTGATTTATATTTTATACAATATGAAATTGAAAAATATTTTAATTCATTTGGAACGACTGAAATAAAATATCTTTAAATGTATGTCCTCAACCATGAAGTGTTCAATTCCGGTGTTACAAAAATATTGTTATACATGCATTTTGCTGAATTTTCAAGCACTCGCTCTTTTTTTTTTTTTTTTTTTTTTTTTTTAGTAACAGATTATATTCATAATATCGGAAATAAATATTTAAAGAAAAATTGCGCAGAAAGAAAGGAATATATTCTAAAAGAGGTGAGTAAAATTTTGTTGAATTTTTTAATTTCTAGTTTGTATAAAATAGCATTGATAAACGTCTTAACTATTTTTAACATACAACAAAGTAAAACTTAAAAAAAATATATATATCTGGAGTGACTCCGCTCGATTTTTCCGAACATTGAGTAATTAACAGTTTTGTAGATAAAGTAAAGAAAGAGGAGTTGTAAAATAAGCAAAACAGAGAAAACCATAATAGAGTGTTTAAGTATTTTTTCTCCATATATAACACGATGTTTTATTTAACGCTACTGAACTTTGAGCCCATAGATCATAATGATAATGAATTTTTTGTTGTGTCCCTGTAAAAACCTATAAATGCTAGATTCATCAAAATGCTTATAGTTAGTGCAACAGTGATTTATAATATTCATATAAATTTTGAGCTCAATTGAATAAGGCGTTTAGATGCTATCGCACTTTTAAAAATTTGGTCCCATAGGCCATAATGATAAAAAATTTTCTTTGTGTCCCTATAAAAAAAAAAAAAAAAACTGTAAGTGCTAAATTCACCAAAATCTATACAGTTGGTGCAACTCTCACCTATAACATGCGTACAAATTTTTTGCTCAGATTAATAAGGCGTTTAGACGCTATCACACTTAATTTGGCCCCATAGGCTATAATGATAAAGAATTTTTCTTTGTGTCCCTGTAAAAAATCTATAAATGCTAGATTCTCCAAAATCTATATAGACTGAGTATATGTGTATAAATTTTTTGCTCAATTGAATAAGGCGTTTAGATGCTATCGCACTTTTAAGATTTTGGTCCCATAGGCCATAATGATAAATAATTTTTCTTTGTGTCCCTGTAAAAAAACTATAAGGGCTAGATTCATCAAAATCAATAGAGTTCGTGCTACTGTGACTTGCAACATGCGTACCAACTTACTGCTCTTTCGAGCAAAGCGTTTAGACGCTAGCGTGTTCACTCACACACATACACACATACATACACACACACATACATACACACACACATACATACATCATCGTAAAAATAGTGAAGACGGACTCAGGGGACCTCGAAACGTATAGAAACATCAAAATCTCAAATTCGGATTTTTGACATGATTACAATACTTTCCTCACTATAGTGTTCGGAAAGTAAAAAGAAAAAATAAATTAAGATAGGGGCGAGTGGAGTTGAATGGGACAATAGCAAAATTTTTATGTTTTGCAAGCACCATAAACTTGACAATTTTTCTGATATATGGCAGTACTAAGGTCATTCATCAAGTGTAGTTTCAGAATTGTGCTATCTATACAAGAGCAGAAAAAAATTAATGTATCTTTTTCTGCTGCCAAAGTAAGTTTTTACTGATTTAATTAGGTAGTGGTTCAGAAATTAACTATTTGCTTAAAGTTAATATAACTCTTATATGGTGAAAAGGAATAATATTTTATTGTGTTTATGATATTCAAGAAGAATATTGACAATTGTTCATTTAGACTTTTTCCTGTTTTATATGATCATGTGATGGTTGGGATGAATGGGACAGTTTAAATGGGGATGAATGGGTCATTCCTCACTGTGTACTAATATAAAATTTTACACAAGACTTGAATTAAAACGTAAATTAGCCATATTAATTATCAGGGTTCTTAACCTTTTGAATGGGGCTGTAACTGCATCTGTCACGCTTAACCATAGATTTTCGTAAGAGCCCCTTTCAAAAGGTTAATTTTGTGAACTTATCCCCCCCCCCCCGCAAAAAAAAAATTGAAATTCATTGTTCTGATTTTTGTTTATAGTAATTATGATTAAAAAAAATTATAAGTTAGAATATTCAATGCAAATTAAATCAATAATTAAAATAAATAAATAAACTAATAATAATTTGATTAAGATCACAATTTCAATCAAGCTAATTAAATAAATTCTGGTGATTATTACAGGGATGGAACACGGGCGCAGTATTCATACCGGAATCTGTTGAAGAAATTTATCTACCTATAATATCGTTGATTTAAGAGGTAGAAAATTTTCTTACATTGATAGTGGTATGAATTCTGCGCCCGTGTTCCATCCCTGTAAATGTTCGTTTCAGAACATTTAGAGCATTCTTTCATAGCGACACATGTGCACTGTTAAAAATGAAGTGATCAAAAATGAGTAAATAAGCATATCGATTTAAAAATGAATAATTTTGATTCAAAAAGGAAAACATGTTTGTCTCATTTATAAAATATCGCATGTTTTCAAATACATATCTGTTTACTTCAAAATTTATCATATTTGTGGTAAGCTGAAAGAAGCTCTTTAAAAATATTTCTTTCAACAAGTTTAAACAAAAAAATTATTCCGTCAGATCTCCAGAACTATATTCCGTGACGATTTCATATTGGTTTGCGGAAGGATACATCAATGTTAATCAATATTTGAGATATTAGGATTCACGATGGATGATGCCTATTTTCGAGCATGTTAATATACTCAGTAATAAGTAAATGAGATTTTTAAGTTTGAGTACATTTGCTTCGGAGCTATTTTGAGTATGTGACATACTCAAATTTGACAGAATTTCACTCCTTTTTGAGTATTTCATAACCATGTTTTTATTAACTTCTATTCTTATTTGTCCGGTACAAATCTTGCAATCGATTTTTAACTAACTTCCCTGCTACTAGCTAGACATTATAAACTTTCAGAATAGCTCGGAACCCGATGACAACACAATACTTCGAAGCCCGATTTTCGAATTTCTGATTAGTTTTCTTTTAATTAATTAAAATATGAAAATGATAACCTCCTAATAGCTTTGAAAATAGCCATTAAAATATTAGCTATAATTTAATTGCTGCTAAAAAAATTTTACGAGTTCATTTTCTTTCGACATAAAAATAAATATATTTAATTAAACATGAACGTTAAAAAAATTGTAAAAAGTTAAACTGTGCATCTCACAAAAATTGACGTCATTATCATTTTAAAAAATTTATATACGTTGATAAAGTGCTAATGTAGTTCTATAGATAAGATTCAACAGAAAATTTAAAAACATGGTATATGGAAAGCTTTTTTTTAATCTTATAATTAAATGGGATGGTTAACAATGATCATACGTGGTATTTACTCAACCATTTAGTATTTAACTCCCTTTTGTTACCTATTATTCGTAAGAAATATTCATTGCTGAATCATTAGAATATTTATATTTTTTAGCAACACGTTTACTGTTATTAAACATATCTTTAAGATTGAAAAATAGTGAAATTTAAAACAAATTTATAAATTTGAGAGAGCATTAATTTTCTAACAAACGGAACTATAAAATATATAAACATACTGAAAAAAAAAAAAAAAAAAAAAAAAAAAAGTTGAAATAGTATTTGATGAATCAAGTAGTGTTTGGTTCCGTTGTTCCACAAGTGTTGTTATAAGTGTTCTCTGCTAAAGTTTTAGAGTGCTTTTAAACAATGCATCATGCATGGTATTTACTGAACCATGCAGCATTTCATTCGCTTATATTTCCTAAATTTTATTATAAATATTTATTTCTTATTCTTGAGATATTTTATTTTTTAGCAACACGTTTACTATTATACAATATATTTTTAAGATTGAATAATAACAAAATTTAAAACAAATTTTATAATAAATTTACACATTATAATAGTAATATTATAACAAATAAAACCTTAAAATATTAGAAAGTACTCAAATGTAAATATTGAAATCGTGTTTACTGAACCCCGTAGTGTTTGATTCCGTTATTCTACATGTTTTGTCTACAGGTTCTCTGCTAAAGTTTTGGAAAGTATTTTAGCAATGCATCATACATGATATTTACCCAACCATGTTGTATTTAATTCGCTTTTGTTTCCTAAGTTTTGTTATAAATATTCTTTGGTCAATCTTTAGAATATTTAATTTCTTTTAGTAACACATTTATTATTAGTCATTTCTAAGAATAAATAATAATAAAATTTTTAACAAATTACCGTATTTTCCGGCGTATAACGCGCAGGTCAAATAAATGAGTTACACACCAGAAAATTTAATTTACAAATAAAGCTATACCTTTTGCTGCAAATTTTAATTTCCGGTGCATAACTCATTTAACAAACCTGCGCGTTATACGCCGAAAAATACGGTATAACAAATTTTATAACAAATTTATAAATTATAACATTAATTTTATTACAAATGAAACTGATATATAAAGATATTGAAATATAAAAATATTGAAATGCTATATACTGAACCACGTAATGTTTGGTTCCGTTGTTACACGAGTGTTGTTATAAATGTTTTCTGCAAAAATTTTTAGGGTATTTTTTTTCAATTCATCGTATATGGTATTTACTCTACCATGAAGTATTTAATTCGCTTTTGTTACCTAAGTTTTGTAATAAATATTTATTTCCGAACCTTTAAAATCTTTAATTTTTTCGCAACGCTTTTATTACTCTTCAATAAATTTTAAGATTATAACCCTACTCTCAAAAGTAAAAAAAAAAAAAAAAAAAATGGTTTAGATTAAATTTTAGAGATAAAATTTTGTTGCATTTCTTCAAATTTACATTTTATATATATAAAAATCGTAAAATATTTTCATTCTTTTGAAAGTTTAAATGTAAAAATTTCAAAAAAAGTATTTAGTTAAACGCACAATTTTTTGTCTTGTTTTTTATAGGAATATCTATAAAAATGTTCTTTGCTAATTTATCAACATGTACTTTTCTTAGCAATATGTGTTGACATTCATTTAATGTACTTATAAGACTATATAAAATACTTTTAATTATAAATTTGAGGCTAATAAAAAAGGAATTTTTGAATAAAATACGAAAGTAAAATTGCGTTACCATACTTGTCAACCTAACCTAACCCGGAAGATTGTTAGTCCCGCCCCTTTTCCGCCTATTTTTTCACACCAGTCTTGTTTTAAAGTTCTTTTCTTCGTATTTTATCGTAAATATTTTCTTCTAAAAATTAAATAGTATACAAAAAGGGGCATGAACTAACAATCTTCCGGGTTTGGTTGGCAAGTATGCGTTACATTTTTCAGACCTATTACTCTGTACAAAATAATATTTAAAAATATCTTAACAAATATGCGAATACTGAAATGGAAAAGCATCTTAAAAAACATAAGTTACTATTTATGCGATATTCATATAACTTTCGTTCCACAAGTCACGTTATAATTTTTTTTTTTCTGAATTTCCAACTTATTCATTTTTTAGCAAAGCACTTTCACAGGTTGATTCAAAATTAATGTGACCAATTTTAAAATCATGTAACTATTTATTGTAAATTTTAATCGCTTTACTACCATTTTTATTTTAAAAGTGAGACGTTTAAATTACCAATCTAGCTATTTTTATTAGTGGGAGTAAATTATGGATCCGAAATTAGATCCTCAAACCCGAAACAAAATTTTAAAGCTTTTGAAGGATGTTTGCTCAAATTCTGTTATAAATAAAGCATTTAAAAATCAGAAAAGACATTTTCTATTGGGTTACTATCTAAACTTCGAAAAAAAAATAAAATGTGGCTGGCAATCAAAAGCTCAAGGAAAAAATGTGGACGAAAGGAAGACCTTGGTGAAAAAGAGAAAAAGAAGCTGAAAAGACTTATCGCTGTAGAAAATCCTCTGCCTCAAAGAACTTTAGCAAAGAAACTACAGGTATCGCAATCGACAATTTTCGTCACATAAAGAAATTGACTATAAAAAAGTGTACAAACCAGTCAGTCATCAAATGTCTGCAAAAACCGTAGAAAAACGAAGAAAACGTTCTTGGCCTCTGTATTTAATGTTTTTCAAAGGCAGGTACAAAACATGGATAACTTTGGATGAGTAACTGTTTCATATCCACAACTGGCAAAACGAAGATACAATGTATTTCACGCGAAAAGCGTTGCAAAGATGCAGCTGTATTGAAAAAGGCAAGTTGTTATGGTATGGATGGAAATGTCCTCTCAAGGCTTAACAAAACCTTTTTTTTTTTTTTTTTTTTTTTTAGAATCAAAGTCTAAAATTGATGCTAAATACTATCAGAATAAAGTTTTGAAGTACATGATCAAAGAAAGTAAATGTCTTTACCCTCAAGGAAACTTTGTTTTTCACCAAGATTCTGCACCAAGTCATACTGCAAAATCAATTATAAAATGGCTAAAAGATTTGGGGGGAAAAAAATCTTCCTCCTGAGAAATGGCTCATCCAGTGCCTGAGTTAAGGCAGGGCATTCGGGGCATGTGCCCTGGGCCCTCATGCTGAGGGGGCCTCCAAGAAATTCCATCATACATTTTAAAAAATAGTTAAAATGAAAATTTTCTAAATTTTGCTATAAGGATAGTTGTTTTTTGTTTTTTCGTCAATGGATTATTAAAATTTATACTGCACTGTATTACTGCATATATACTACTAATTCTGTTACTGTACTGTTTTATATATAGGCGGTATGATCTTTCAAGGAAACTATCAGCACATCAAAAAAATTGCAATATTTTCGCTAAATACAAATACAACTAAATACTACCGATACTGCATTAAAAACTCTTACTAAGGCTAACTAAATCCAAGGCATGCACTACAGCGCACATACATGGGCGCGATGTACGTAGATCCGATAGACAAGCATCAGATCTAGTTAAGCCTTACTCTTACCAATAAAATGAAAAGTGAAGTGAAGAGAATTTTTAGATGCACGATTAAGAATATGCAGTTTGTTTTGCTTGTTGTACGAGGAAAAGGGGCCCATTGAAAATGAGTGCCCTGGGCCTCCAAGTGAGTAAATCGGTCCCTGGGCTCATCATCCCCTGACTGTGCTCCTTGCGATTATTTTTTATGGGGATACTTAGGAAAAAAAATTAAGTAGATGTAGAGTAAGAACACTTCAAGGACTTCAAAAAACAATCAAAGAGGAAATTGGAAAAATACTCCCAAAAATGGTCGAAAAAGCTCTTTTGGCTTGGCCTAAACGTTTATGTAAAGTGTACTATGCTAAAGGAAACAACAGTGAAAATTTCATGTAAATAACTTCATTCAATAAAAATATCTGATGCTCTGAAATTGGTCATACGAATTTTGAATCAACCTGTACAGTCATGAGTCATAATATATATTTTTAAAAATATACTCATAATCTAAATAGAAAAATGTTATAAACTGAGAAAGAGTAGTTTTATTAGATTAAAATATGGAAGTAAAAATCCATCGTATTTTGCGGATTCGTATATTGTATGAAAATATTGTATTGAAAATATTGTATTGAAAATATCTTAACTGAATTTAGAACACTGAAATGTTAAAACATCAAAAAATAACTTCTAAGAATAACTCAACCATGCATTTTTCAGTTCACTTTTGTTCCACAAGTGTTATTATTTATGTTCTTTTCTGAATTTTTATGGAACTTATATTTTAGCAACGCATGTTTATTGTCATAAAGTGTACTTTTTAAATTATATTCTTAGTCTTGACAGTAAATATGAAGTACAGAAAGTATTATTTTATTCAAGCTAAAAAAAAAAAAAAAAAAAAGAAAAAAAAAAAGAAAAAGAAAAGAAAAAAGAAAAAGGAAGAAAATCTGAGCTGTATTTTGCAACGAAATAAAATTTTAAAATATTCTAAGTGTAGAGGGTCGTAGTCCAAGCCTTCTTTTCTGAATTTTTATGGAACTTATATTTTAGCAACGCATGTTTATTGTCATAAAGTGTACTTTTTAAATTATATTCTATGAAGTATAGAAAGTATTATTTTATTCAAGCTAAAAAAAAAAAAAAAAAAAAAAAGAAAGAAAGAAAGAAAGAAAATCTGAGTTGTATTTTGCAGATTTATATTTCATACGAAATAAAATTTTAAAATATTCTAAGTATAGAGGGTCGTAGTCCACGCCTTGTTTTTTTTTTTTTTTTCAGGATATTTTCCTGGATGACAAATTTCTGCCTGTTTAGCCACCACTTTTTTCTTAAAGAAATTTTTATTCTATTTTAAAAGTAACACGTTGTGATCATACAGAATAGAAATTAGTGGTATAAAAATAGTGGTAACAAAGAATAAATATCTTATTTCTGAAAGTGTTCTGAAAAGAAGGCGGAGACTACGACCCATTCTGAATTATTTTTAATTCTATAAACTATATACACTTTAAGATAATCTTGTATAGAGTCCTGCATCGGGTCGGGGCGACTAAATATTTTTATCTTGCAGGTCGGCTTCGGATCAGATTGACTGATTTATTTTTCGTGCGGACCGTAACTATAAAAGACAGATTGCGTCGAAAACTACTTCAAGATTATTTAAATCTACTTCACAATCTTTTTTATGCCAGGCACATTTAAAATATCACAAAATATCCAGGTGCATCACATACAAATTTTTCATAGATATGTTACAATGAAATTAAATATTTATTTGAAAAGGCAAACTCTCATTTTCTCTCAATATGTAAATAGATGAAAAATTCTTTTAGTTTACCCTTAAATGTGGTACCGTCTAAATTTTAATTCACACAAAAAATGATGTTGGAAGTAACTTTTACTGTATTTCAGAATACGTTTGATTTCTTACAGGCATTTAACTTTCGCTCACTTCCAGAGCACATATAAGGCGTTTCTGCTAAACGTGAATTCGTATAACACGACAAAAAATTGTGATTAGTACTCATACAGCGCGATAAACACTCCCGTGTAACAAACATTTTAAAATAGCTTCTAGTTTTTTTTTTTTTTTTTTTTTTTTTTTTTTAGCAAATGTATACGCTTTCCTGTTGTTTGTACATGAACAGTACATGTACATTTCAAGATATAAGAGGAAAATAATTTTATTCAACCTTAATAAAAATAAAATATGTTCTAAACTATTTAACATTTATTCACTATTGGAAATATCAACATATGAGTCCTAATTATGCCTCTTGTTAATACTGGTTGTACAGATTCATCACTTGAGTAGTTCATAGTTTCATCTTGATTGTTATCGTTATTTAAAAATAGTTTTTTTTTTCTCCAGATCACTTTTAGATTGAAGACATGGGAACAGATAATCATTAGATTTTCTTTTAAATTTGGTAAACCGCTCTATCAAACTTGCCAACATCCTAATTAATATTCCGTAGTGGTGTTTGTCCCTCCTTTTTTCTCACACCAGTAAATTTGTAGAGTAGCATTCTCTAAATGCAATTGCGATTAAATAAGAACAGGGGTCGTACTCTCCGCCCTTTTTTCAGGCCACTAAGAAACGAAAATTTTTTTTATTTATTGTTACCACTATTTTTTACAATAATCTCTACCGTATATAATCATGTCACATTACTATGAATATATGTAGAAGTATTTTTGCATGAAATTTGTGGTTGCAAAAACAGTAGAAATTTCTTAACTAGGAGAGTGTCCTAAAAAGAGGGCGGAGAGTACGACCCTTGTAAGAAGGAATATACTCTAAAAAAAATATTGGTGTAAAAAAGAAGGCGAGGCTAAAGATACTACCGGATAATAATTAGGATGTTGGCAAGTATGCTTTATTTACAGATTAGTTTTCATAAAAAATGTTTTTTGATTATTTGTAACCCTTTGCCCGTCCTATTTAATTTCACGACTCTGGTCAGTGTTGCCAAATTCAGAGACATTTTTATTCAATACCCACCACTAAATTATAACTGTAACGCAGAGCTGATACGCTAGTCCGGAGGATGATTAGTACCGCCCTATTTTCTACACCACTTAATTTTTAGAGTAATTCTTTTGAAATGTATTTTCGATGAATTAATACTTTCGCGACAGCTGACGTAGATTCACGCCATATGAAAATCTGCAACTCCGCCAGTGGACGTGCCTTTCGTAATTTATATTTTATTTATTTCGTAAGAATATACCCAGTATTCATATTTGTGTAGTCAATATGCTATGGATAGAAATACTTTGATCAGAAAGAGTATAATTATAACGTAATACCCATTTGTAATGTAAATGTTAATATAGAAAATTTTGTGCAGAAGTGTTGTAACTTGGGAAAATAACACCCACAGGCGGGCCTTACTGTCAAAAAGACAAAAGGATGTGGTCGCAAAAGTGTTAAGAAGAAAAATACTCTAAAACATGGTTCGTACGGCCACGCCTTTTTTCAGGGACTCTCCCACCAGCATTTTTATACAATACATTTCCTTTTTAAGTTTTAAAGCTTTTTCAATATCAAAATTTCCCAAATAATAATACTGGTGCAGAAAATTAAGAAAATTCAAGGACTGTACGAACTATGTAAAAAAAGAATGGTGTGTAAAAATGGGCGGGGCTAACAATCATCCGGATTAGGTTGCCAGCTCTGGTAACGGTTACCTAATAACTCCATTTGTTCATTTTGTCTATGAAATATCACTGATCAAAATTATTGTTGATAGTTTAATAAAAAAATTCCTAAATTTGACCATACTGTTTAGAGCGCTTTAGAGCGTTAGGGCCGGCAAAGTGTTAATTATTTGTCTTCTAAACTCAAAAATTACTTTGGTGCATTAAAAGTCTAGACTAAGTTTTCCTCATGTATGAAAGTTTTCTATTATGTATAAACAAGTACATACACGTTTAAAGATATACAATAAAATAATTTTACTCAACTTTAATAAAAATAACAATATGCTCTGCACAATTTAACATTTACTAGCAGGCTTTGCCCGCTTCGCTGGCCACTAAATTTAAAGGAAACTCTTTTCTATATAGCTTTATAAAAATAAAATAAAATAAATTACTGAAATTGTTCAAAAGTTCGCTCCAGGTCCCTGCTGCATTCGGCAGTGGTCATCCACTGCAACTCGGGCGCTTGTCCCTATTACCTGCGACAATAGTTTACCAATGAGCTTCCATTTAGGTGCATATTATATAACAGTTTCGAAATAGATAGTATCGAAAAAATTGGACTTTCCCTTTTATATTTGAATCCCAGTTACATGTGAACAACACTATACGAGTTGTTCACATGTAACTCGGACTGGACTCAAATGTAACTGGGTTTAGACAACATAATATTTGCTTTTACGTTATTTCATATGTTTATTTTGTTTATCCAATCAACCATTAAATGACAGCAATTTCAAGCCAAATATTACAATATGCTATGACCGGCTACGTCTGTCGCATGGGATAATTAATTTTTTGTGTTTATATATAATTCATGGGTTGTAAACCTGATAGTACAGCCTTAATATAGTTCTCTTTGGCGGCTTTTGAATTTTTGTCACCATTTTAGACTTAATCCAATGTAACAATAAGACTTAATACCTTGTAACAATATGCTATGAGCGCTACTTCTGCCATATTTTAGACAACTAATCTTTTTATGGTTATGTATATTTCCCATTAAACATATTTTTATTTATTTATTTAAATATTAATTTAAATTTTTCAAATATTTCTGTTCGACAGCGTGAAAGTGCAATAACACACAGAGGCTCATTTGTTTGTATGATAAATTAGCATAATGATTATTATATAAAAAAATAAATAAATAGGTAAACATTATCGTGTTGCACAACTTTATTATGTCGCTCCACTGGCGGCTTTTGAATTTTTGTCGCCATATTAGCGATGGATTTTTTTTTTTTTTTTTTGTATGAAAAGGGGAAGACTATTTTGCCAATAATTTTACCAGACTCTTTTTTGTTCATACATAAGAATCCTTTATATTCTGCTTATATTTTTAATGGTTTTTAGGTTTAAAATAGTGTTTGTTGAAATAAATTTCCTATCTTTAAAACTGCATTTGTTCTGTAAATTTTTTGTAAAAATAAATCATTTATGTTTTTATATATTTGATGCGCTACTTAGATTAAAATGGCTGTTGCTATATTAAATTTCTTGTCGAAAAACGTTCGGTGTACTTCAACACCAAAATTTAAAAAATCGCCCAGCAGGATCTGTTAATGAAACTGATAAAATAAAAATATGGTTCATAGAGTTTAAATAATCTATTTAAAAAAACTTTTAAAACCCAAATTATTAATGTATCGTATCACATACATAGATATAGTAATAATATATAGATTGATCATTGGGAAGAAAAAAGTGATTCCTTTTCACTCGGGAAAAGACGGCAATTCTACCAAAATATGGCAGTCTTTCCCCGAGTGAATACACACGGGAATACACACGAATGTGTTAGCAAATAAAATTCATGAATAATTTATTTACTAAAGCTGAATGAAAAGCTCCAGATATAGTTTCAAATTCATTCTTCTTTTTTTCCTTCAATACCACTTAATGGCTGATTCCAAAGCTTTTTTTTCGGCATCAAAAATCTTTGCACGATAATATGGGGATGATAGATCTATATATATTATTATATATTATAATTCTTTTCGAAGATAGAATAAAACTTAATTAAAAAAAAAATAATAATAATAACTTTTGTTTATTAACCAAAATAATTGATGAAATTTGAAATGCAAGTTGGTCTTGTGGGGTACAGGCTGTATATTATATTTTTGTGTTCGTGAGAGAAAATTTAAAAGAATTTGAAAGCTGCAATTTTTAATCCCACTTAAAAATCATGTGACTTAATGTGAAGCAGAATTTTCATTTTTTTTCTCCTAACGGTTTCCATGCAATCTTCTGCTGTTGCCACCTAAAATTCATACCTTAGTTAATTTTAAAAAATCTAATTGTCCGATTGATAAGCTGTTTAATGCATCGGATTTACAAAAATTTTCCCTTTCATTTGCTATCTTATTTGTAACGATGCGACTGATATTTCTAATTTATTTTCTTATCTTTCTGATTTATTTTCCTCATTTTAAATAAATGTACGGTTTTTTTTTTTTTTTTTTTTTTTGCCAGTTGACATGACAATCTTTATTATTATTAATAATATTTTTTTATTTTTTCTGAAATTCTTTTTCTATGTCCGTGGTAGGTGATTTTACCCGAAGATGTGGACTTAAACTTAAAACAGCTAGGCGTGGACAAGTAGCTTACCACACCTTTCTTATTTAAAAATTAAATGATTTGGGTAGTACAACATCTGTCTCATTCATATCAATAAAACCATCTACACCAATATGTTGTCGATGAGTTGTTACGTCATTTACATCTGTTCCTGAGGTTTATCCTGTAAAAATTGGTCTGATAATGTCTCTCCCTTACAACGCGATTCCCTATTACGCGGAGTGTATTCCCCTCGTTGTACGGGAGTCCACTGTAGTATTGTTCAATATAATGCTTCTTTTTTACTTCCATTGACCGACTATCGTAAGTAATGGAAGTATAGTATTCGGTCAAATATTTCGGTATCAAGTTTTTGTCTGATTTGCATGTTTTAAGATTTCCTGAATTCAAAATTGTGGTTTTTGGCTATTGGTCAGTGTGTGTGTGTGTAGGATCAGGATCTTCTGACTATCACATCTCCAAAACTAATAAAGATAGAACGACGTACAGATGATTTTTCTTTGTGAAAATTAAAAAACTGAAAGTCTGTCGTTGAAAACTGCTTTTGGGACCGTAGATCCGTATCTGAAATCATCTCTAACGATTTTCTTCAAAGTTGCTATATTGGCACCCTTTTAGATGTCCTTTTGTATGCATTTGTTGGTTAGTACGGAAAACTGAGAGCCGTCCTATATGAATAGGTCAATTTTAGGTCTCGCAACTGCATTCCTGTTAAAAACAGCTTTGCGCATATTATTCACACTTGCCATATTAACTTCGTTTTAGATAGTCTTTCGTATGTAATTGTTAGTTTCCGGTAAGCAAATAAGTTTGCCAAGTTTTAATGAAAACCGACATTTGGGTCTAAAGTCGCTATTTCAAAGTAGACTCTAACGATTTTCTTCTAATTTGCTACATAAGCCACTTTTTAGATGTCCTTTAACATGCATTACTCGGTTACTACAATAAAATTGACGACAGGCGTCAGATCTTCAAAAAGTATGTATCGATTTGCCCTTCCAGGAAAACTGTTAGATGTCTAATTTGTTGAATTAATTTTATGTCTTCTGATCACCTGAAAGTGTTTTAGGGCGCCCTAATCCACCCTTCGAGGACTACTGGATTGAATAAAACATTCTTTTTTACATTTGGATAGAGTATCCTATTATTGATATGTTTTGTGCAATATAAAAATATTTTAAAATAACTTCAAACATTAACAGTTTTCATAGACTATAATATATTCTAATTTATTTTGAGTCCCCGTACGCAAACTCACAGCGATTTTTATTCTTTTTTTTTTTTTTTTTTTTTTTTATGGAGCATGATTTAAAAAAAAAAAATTAATAACATATATTAGCTTCAAAACATTCTACCCTTCCACAGAGGATAAAAATTGTGATGGCATGTCTCCGGACCACCTCTAGGGGTGAGTCCCAGACCATCGGCAATTGCCCATTGCCCAACACTAGCGCGACGTAAAACCCAACTAATCAACCAACCAATTAAAGCTTTCTAAAAAAAAATTTTAATGAGGCTGAGGACCGACAGAATTGAAATCCAAAACACTGTCCACCTGTATTAAAATGTATTAAAAAAAAAAAAAAAAAAAAAAAGATTTTTAAATATGTGATAAAGGTAATATTGTAGATTCGCGTTATCTTACTTTCGGCTAATTAAAATATTTTTATCTTAACTAGACCTCGTTTTTTTTTTTTTTTTTTTTTTTTTTAATGGTCTTATCCGAACTCTCCAAATTAAACTATCCAATTTTTTTCCACAGAATTTTATATTTCTCATATCATATAATCATACCTTACAAATTTTTCCTTCTAAAATACCTCATATATTTTTTTCTATTATTTCTTATCTTTTATATTATATATTATTCATTCAGCACGACGAAGAAAATATTTATAACGGTATTTATGAAAAAACAAGCGTCGCTTTAAATCAGAATTCTTCCCGAACGCAACATATAAAGTCAAAAAACTTAAATTATTCACTGAATAAGTTGGAATATAAAATTTATCTTTTTTACGCTTGCATAACAGTGTAACATTTTAAGTCTGTTACGAGTAAAAAGTATCGCCTTTATTTGACACGTTGTATATGAAAATAAAAAAAAATTTCTAGACTGTTTTATTCTATCAGCTTTTATTTACATAAAACGTAGAAACAAATTATTACAAAACTAGTCAAATATGATAGTTATTTATGAATGTATTTTCTTCGAACGAGGTAAAAATGCATTTTTTTTATATAAGATTCTAAATCATAACTTTACAAAGGTATCATCATATTTTAACTCTTAGTAAAATAATATCATAGCTGTCAGTATTTTATTAGGGGGACCGGAAAATAATGTCGTTTTGAATTAATAAAATTAAACCGGAAATTTTTGTTTAACAGTGTTTACATGGTACTTTACAAATAACCATCTTATAAGTTACCTAAGAATATCTTAAATTTTATCCAGGATAAATTTCAGATGTCAGTATTTTAATTCAAAACGACATTATTTTCCAGTCCCCCTAATAATTTATTTCGGAGTAGTTTTAGCCCCGCCTTTTTTTCGTGCCACTTATTTTTTAAAAGTAATTTTTTCTTATTTTATCAGGGGTCGTACTCTCAGCCCATTTTTCAGGACACACTCAAGAATAAATAATTTTTAAATTTATTGATACCACTATTTTTATGCAATAATCTCTACTCTGTATAATCATGATACAGTACTTTAAATATATCCAGAAATATTTCTGAATAAAATTAGTGGTGACAAAGAAGATAGAAATTTCTTATCTTTGAGAGTGTCCTAAAAAATGGGCGGAGAGTACGACCCCTGATTTTATGGAAGTTATATATTGAAGAAACTTTTTCTATAAGTAAAGCTGTGCGAAATAAAGGCGGGGCTAAAAGTACTCCGGAATAAATTAAAATATTGGCAGCTTTGTAATATCAAGGTAGAAACTTAATTTTTATTTGTTGTTCTGAAGCTTTTCACCTATAGTGCGACCACGTTTCCTACGACTAGCAGTGAGGTCGAGTCCAAAAGTTTGGAGGGATGCAAAATTGGCCGAGAGATAGTTATTTGGCAAACATCCAGTTATTCGGTGTTCCCTTATCGCTTGTTTTCTCTCAGTCACCCCTATTTTAACACTGGACTCGTTCAATCCGCACTTGCTCAGAGGCTTCCATGGTCGCAAGAAATGTGGTTAAAGAATATCTGTTTCTGGTAACAAATGGTTAGCACTCTAGCCTTGATACTAATGCCTGGGTTCGAATCCCGGTACAGGCAGGAGTGCTCGTAATAGATTGGAATTCGCTCTTAGAAGTAAGGTTAGGTTTACGAAATTGTAGTATGCAAAAATTGACGATAGTGCGAAACCCCAAACTATCGACATATTCGTTGTTTAGATTTATGTATTTCTTTCAGAGTTTTATGACCTTTCGAAAGTTGTAATTGTTTCTCAACAGATTCAGTTTAAAAAATGGTTATTTCAGTCTACGACTTCTTGAAATCAAATAAATCAGTTGAAATAATTATAGTTTTAACAGTTTAAATAAAAGGAGGGTGAGAAAAGAACGTATTTATGAACCTATATACATGACACTTGATAAATAGCTCATACGAAAGTCTCAACCAAATGTAACGACCAATTCATTAGTCAAGCCGTGCAACCACGTAGTGTAGTATCCAGGGGGAGAGGGAGTCCCCCATCAATGTTTTTTAAAAAAAGGGCTGCATACATAATGAGGTTTGTGGAAGGAACCAGGAAACTATTAATGCAATAACATTTACACAGGATATATTTAAATGACAGCCAAGAAGGTGTCAATATTATATTTACGTATAGAAAATTTTACTATGAATTTCAAAAATGGGGCATCCAAACTAGAGTAGAATTGGCCGAACAACACACACACACACACACACATATATATATATATATATACGTTAATGTTTCTGTTTCTATCTGTTATTCTGCAAATATTTTTTAGATTTTACAAGTGATCTATGTGAGAAGGGAAGGCAACAAATTGCTTCAGAACATTAGTTAGATTGTGCCCTGCTTGCATAACCAAAATATTTTTGCCGCTCTAGAATGGATAAACAAACAGTAATACATGGACATAACGTACCTGCAGGTTTCTAAGGATTCTCTATCAGTAACTAACACTTTTTTCCAACGTTCCTATAGTTGCATAATAAATACCATGGTGAGAGAATCCGTGGTCTCTGAGGGGAAAAAAAAGCCCGTGAGTACATCCTTCACATATCCCTTATTGGCGAAGGATCTCCCATGAAGGTAATTGTTGTGAGTATGAAACAGATTGTAATCTGATGGCGCAAGGTCAGGTGAATATAGTGCATGATGGCACAGTATCTCCCAGCCAAGTTGCTAAAAGGGTTCCAGGTGAGTCTTCTATAAGATTTGGCATTTCCGTTCAGGGACACTCCACTCTTGCTTTTCACAAATGTCGGCTCCTTCTGTTACAATGAGCCGTGCGCCCTATGCAGTTGCTTTAAGTAGAGATCAGCAGCGATAGTCAAACCAGGTGGAAGGAGTTCGCAGTGAACTACTTAGCGACAAGTCCACCATACAGAGAGCTTATCCTTTCGTGGGTGCAGAGGTGGTTTTAAAATGTACAGAACAATCACACACTACTGTGGAACAAAGATGATGAATAGGAAGTTTAAAATTAAGGACCACGTGCGTGGTCCTGATGCGCTAGAGCTCTCGCTATTTATTTATTGGATACTAAATCTTAATTATTTGCATGTTCTTTCGAAATATCTTTGCATGCGCAAATTCATCACATTTAGACTATTCATTCTTACTGCACCGATTCTTTTTTTACAGAGTCTACTTCACATAATTATATTTTAATGCACATGTATGCAAAACTTCTTAATTTTTTAAACCGTAAAATATAAAAGGACTTCATAATGTTCACCGCCCTGTTAACTAAAAATATATATAGTGTAACAAAGCATATGATGTTCCACTGTTTGTGAATTGAATGAAACAAGACGCAGAATAATTATTTATTAATAAATTTTGAAAACTCTCTAAAAAGAATTCATAAACATGTCCATCAATTTCTTTTTGTAACTCAACGATTTCTTCTTTCTATAATATCTATATTTTTCCTATTACATTTCAAAGAATGAATGTTTACTCAGCAATGCAAGGATTAAATTCATTTTTATCGTTTGTGGTGTCCTTGTAAATATTCTTGGCTTGTGTTTAATCTTTTCTTTTATTCTAAATATAAAAGCTGCTACTAAATGAAGTATTAAACTTGAAAATAAAGCGAAAAATATGTAGCAAGAAGAAAGAATATTGCTTACTTTTAATTTCTGAACTACACTTAATAAAAAAAGTATTGTCATCCTTGAAAAAAAAAAAAAAGAAAAAGAAATTCTGATATATCTACTTTTTGAAGTATTCTGAAGTTTTGGTCATTTTATGTGTATGTTGCCAGACTTCGGACTTTTTTATTCAATAGTCACCAATAAATTTTAGAAGTGATATTTGGATATATATAATGGACGATTAATCTTCAACGTGATCGGAAGTGATATCCGTTACAATTAGAATATAGTGGTGGATCTTGAATAAGAAAGTCTTCAAATATAGGTCAACATCGTTTTATGGAAATGTATATACGTACGTTTGTAAAACGTACGTTGTAAACGTACGTTTGTAATACGTACGTTGTGTGTATAATACATACACACACACATATATATATATATATATATATTGCGTTTTAATATCTAAATTAAGACTGACATTAAAATGATATACCAATATGTTTGAAAATCTATACGGTGTCTTCACGTTTGCCTAAACGTAGTAAGACTGGAAAATTTAAAATCTTTTCCAAAATAAATAAAATTGAAATTTTATAATTGTTACTTTAAATGTTTCTTTTTAGAGATTTCAATCTATTTCATATTGTTATTTTTAATAACATTAACTTACATAATAATTATATAAATGCTATATAAAATTTTGTACATGCATGCAAAATTTCTTAATTTTAAGATGTCAGTTTGCAAAACAACTTCATAATGTCTACTTTGAAGTTCACGAAAAATATACATAAAATAGCTTAATATGCGATGTTCTACAACATGCGAGTGAAGCAAAAAAAGAAACAGCATCATTATTTATTAATAACTTTTAAAAACTCTCAAAAAAGAAGAAATAAACATGTACTTAAATTTATTTTTGTAACTCAATAATTTCTTCTTTCTATAACATCTTCAAAATATGTTTCAGAACTCATCTTTTCAAAAATGTTTGCTCAGCGTGACAAGGATCAAATTTATTTTTGTTATTGGAGTGTGTCCTTGTAAATATTCTTCGTTTATATTAAATCTTTTTCTTTTTTTTTTCTTTTCCTAGTCATTCAGCTATAAAATCTTGTATTAAAAGAATAATTAAACTTACATATATAATAAAATGAAGAAAAAGAAATATGCAGGAGTAAATAAAAATATTTATTTTTTATTTTTTATTTCTAAACTACACATACATAAAAATGTATTGTAATCCTTAAACTGGGGGGAGGGGGTCAGATGGCGAACTTTTGATATTCTACGTTTTGAAATATTTTGAATTAAATTTTGCTTTTTTTATGGTGATAGTTTTCATTTCTGAGTGTGTGTGTGTATATATATTTACCGTATTTTCCGGCGTATAACGCGCAGGTTTGCTAAATGGGTTATGCACCGGAAAAATAAAATTTACAGCAAAAGCTATTTCTTAACAAGCTTTTGCTTCTTACAAATATAGCTTCATTTGTAAATTAAATTTTCTTGTGTGTAATTAACTTATTTGACCTGCGCGTTATACGCCGGAAAATACGGTATATACACTCAAGAGCCAAAACATTATAGCCACCTGTCAATAACGAGTTGGCCCACCTCACAGATTATTATACAGATAGGACACTCCCGTATATTCTTCGGTAACCAAAATTTGACTGCAACGACCCTATTGTCAACGGCTGTAAGTTTCTCGAGATTTCCGGCTTACGCAATCGCTCATCTTATTTTTATTGTATCTATGTTCATTGTAATATTAGTGCAACGTTAAACCCAACATCCAACCAACTAACCATTGTATCGATGTTTACATTTGGCAACTTTGTTATTGTTTACGAAATTGATTGTCGAAAGCAATTTATTTTAAGAAGCAAGTACTAAATATTAAGCAAATAAATTTCGAAAATATATATAAACCAGAAATATTTTTTTTCATTTTAAAGCATTTTGTATTATTTAAACCAAGCAATGTTAAATATTTAAGATTTTATTCCATACTGCTATTTCAGCATTACAGTTTGTTATATTAATTTGTACACTTGAACACGAATGTGTTTGGCAAAATTTATTTTCAAACATAATAAAAATTAGTTTTATTTCTTAGAAAATAGCTGTAATGTTATGATTTTTTGAATTTAAAAGTAGTAGAAAAAGTGAAGCAAAGAAAATGCACATATGTTTTCATTTGGTAACTTTATTATTGTTTATAAACTTGATTGTTAAAGCAATTTATTTTAAGAAGCAAGTGCTGAATATTAAGAAAATAAACTTTGAATATACATAAAATAAAAAACATTTTTTCATTTTAAAGCATTTTGTATTATTTAAAACAAGCAACGTTAAATATGTAATGATTTCATACTGCTATTTCAGAATTATAGTTTGTAATTTTAATTTGTACTTGAATATGAATATGTTTGACAAAGCATATTTTTAAACATTATAAAAATTAATTTTTATTTCTTAGAAAAATAGCTGTGAATGTTTTGAGGATAATTTTGTGAATTCAAAAACAATTGAAAGTGAAGAAAAATAAACTTTCCATTCCATACTAACCTGCTACTAACTACTCGCGAAATAGAAAAACAATTTTCGATCAAAGATGTTATTCATGTAGACTTAACACTTGTAGTTCCTCGGTGTTGACACTGGTGGTGCTACTATATTTCCGGTTCGCGTTTTAGCTTCACTGTCCTATCTGTATGATAATCTGTGGCCCACCTTTAGCCGTGACATTCGATATACGAGGGTTACGCTGCAACCCGCCTTGGCATGGACGTCACAAGTCTTTGGTAGACGGGCGGAGACAAATTGTACCAGATGTTTAAGCAACAGTCACGCAAATCTCAGATATTGCGACTCGGTGGTGGCATTTGAACTCTTAGCTGCTGCTCCATGACTTCCCAAATGTGTTCCATCGGATTGAGATCCGGTGAGTTAGGCGGCCAGGACATAAACTGGAATTCAGCGTATATTTTCAATAATAATTTCGAAATAAAATGTTTATAATGCAATTGTTCATGGTTTTGAATAAAAATACTACCCTATTTCTTATTATCTTTTAAGGAAATGGGTATTCCACATTTTCTTTCTTGACTATTCCATATTACATGCTTTGTCCATATACCAAAAAGAAAAAACTCTTTTTTTTTTCCCCATCTAAAAATGTTGCATGTAAACTCTATTTTTTGGAGGACTCTCTACCTATCATCAACGGAGGCCAAGGCCAATGTTATTCTATGGAGAATTTTGCCCCATAATAACTCATTAGCTAATATATATTTTTAAATTTCGTTTTTACATTCAGAAAATACACAGCTATAAAACAGTTTACCACTTTCTAAAATTTTATTTTATTTTACTTTATTTTATTTATTTATTTATTTATTTATTAATACTTTATTTTGAGGTTTTAATATACGAATTTTCAGAATGTGAAATTTTGCGTTTTTGAACTTAACAATAAAATATTAAAAATTTAAAAAGTCAATTTTTCGAAAGCGATAAACTGTGAAGCAGTTGTAATTTTTCTAAATGTGAAAACGGAATTTAAAAATATGTATTAGTTAATGAGATATAACGGGGCAAAATTTCTCATAGAATAGCATAGGCTTCAGCTTTCGGAGATAATAAGTAGAGTCCCAGTTTGCAGTAGTCGAACCCACAGTGATTCAATGGACATCTGTTTATTATGGTGAGTTCAAATATAAATGGCATTCCACATTCACCTACGTTCTCCTGTATATACATTTAAACGAACCTGGGGACAGTAAAAATGACTTCCTTGGGTAGTCTTAATAACATTATGTTATATAATATTTATGTAAATGTTATAAAATCTTCTATATATGTATGCGGAATTCCTTTATTTTTATAGCGCAATTTACAAAAGAGTTTTATAATGCTCACCTTCTTATTAGGACCGTGGCAGCCCACTCGGTAGAGCACCGGGCTCGTAATTGGAAGATTGCAGGTTTGGTACTCGAGCCGGCCAAAGATCGTCGTGTACACTAATGGTGGTTGGTGTACTTAAAATCTGTCGTGGTCGCAATGTCCTCCATGTTCCCATCAAAAATCATACCACTGGGATTACCGAAGCGGGAGAGCCATCCCTTCCGATGAGGATCAAAATTGTGACGGTATGTCTCCGCGCCACCTCTAGGGGTGAATACCAGACCGTCGCCAATTGCCCACTGCGCAGCACTAGTGCGACGTAAAAACCCATTCAATCAACGCCAACCAACCAATCTTCATATTAACTAAAAATGTACGCAATATAATACAGGCAACCCCCGAAGAACACGGTACTTGAAGAACAAGAGTTTCGAAGAACATGGACATCTTCCCCCGAATTACACAGCTTCAAATTACACGAATTTCGAGTAATTCTTTTGAAAAAGAATAAAATTTAAATATTACTTGATATAAAATTATTTTCAAGTTTGTCATTTGTTTGATAAAAAAGAGAATTATGATCAAAGGCAAAATGTTCAGAATTATAAGGAAATTATACCTTTTATCACGAAATTTCAAAAAGAGTTGCATTGCAAAGTTTTTTCTTTTCTTTTGATAAAAAAAAAAAAAAAAAAAAAATTAAGATAAAACGTTTATTCAAAACTAATCAAAAACTAATTAATTTGAATTATGTAAATACAAGATTTCTTAGAAGTGTTTGGTAAACACTTCTAAGAATTCAAAAAATAAAAAATTTTAGTTTTATATTTAACAAAAAAAAAAAAAAAAAATGTTAACATTTGAAACGGAACTTTTTTTTTAGTCTCGAGCAACACGATTTCAGAGAACACGGAACCAGTTAATCGTGTTCTTCGAGTGTTACCTGTGTAACAAAAAATGTTATATTCTATAATTTATGGAGTGGAACGAGACAAGAAATAGCATCGTTATTTACTAAATTTTTATCAAAATCATTCGAGTACTTTCGAAGAAAGGGGAGTTCCTGCTATTTTTTTCATGGACAAAGCGGAGTTAACGATGAACGCTGATTGTTTTGGAGAAAAGGACAATTCAGATTAAACTGTAATTTCAACAAATTCCTAAATCTGATTTTTATATAAATCTTTCAAGTACTTTCTAAGAAAACCAAGTTTGCCACATTTTGCCACGGGCGGGGGGAGAGTTAACAGTGAACGCCAATTTTTCTGGAGATGAAGATAAGTCAAATAGTTTCTTACCACAACTTGAATGTTGTGGCCACCACTATGTGACATTATTCTGTATTTTTCTATGCAAATTCACGCAGTAAAAATAATTTATTAAAGTCATTATTTAATAAAATTATCTTCCATGATAATGCAGTGCGATTTCCATATTAGAGAAGTAGTATAACACTAAATATCCAAAAAAGTTCATTTTTTTCTCGATATTACATATAAAATAAATAAATAAATAAAAATAATATATTTTTTTAATCAATAACTTTATTTAAGTTATCGCACAACCATTCATTTTAAAGGTATTGACGAGCTCTTTTGAAAGATACCCATCATGAAAATTTATTCCCTTCGAGGGGGGTCTTTCCCTCCAGGGGAGGAGGCGATGCTCCTACATATACAAAAAAATTTTCCTAGTTGGCTATCTCTATTATAAATAATTCTTGTAAATTCCATAATGATTATTAAAAAATAATTCTCTTTATGCACATTTATACAAAATTTTGTCCTATACCACCATGTTAAAAATTTAGAAAAAGCGGGGTGGCAACGCAACCTGTAAGACAATTTTTACCAAACGTTGATAGGCACTAATTTAGGTCACGGTGTAACTACATACCAGCGTGTATGTGTATGACTGTGCAGTAATTCCTGAGATACAGTCACCGCAAAATTTTGTCACACACACACAGACAGACATTTTCTATAAATGGTCAAATCGTGTTCTACAGCTCTCAAAACGTGTAAATCCATCAAAAAACTGAGGTCGAATATTTTTACGAATCCAATACTTTCTTCTATTGAATATTAAAGGAATTAAAAAACCTTTAACGCTAAGTTTTTATCAAATACAAAATCGTTGGTTTTAAGTTAGTTTGAACAATTTGGACAACATATGTAGGTTACCACAGTTAGTATACTGACCCAAACGTCATACATTGTGAATGCAAGCAGAATGCGATGGGTTATATGTTCAAATCGTATATATAAGTACATCGTATATTTTAACTAAGGCTAATATACTTATGATTATATATTAATAATATGAACAAATAACTATTAGTCAAAAATTTTTATAAAGCAAAAAAAATGCACTTCAAGATAGGAAAAAAAATGAAAGAAAGAAAGAAAGAAAAATGACTTATGTTACTAGATACAAAATAATCGATTAAACAAATTCTAGAAAGGGGATTTTAGGAAGAGAATCCTTTAAAAGGGGAAAAAAAAAAAAAATCTTCAAGAATTTTAAAACTTATGTCATTTTTTTTTTCTTTAATTATCTTCTTCTTCTTGCGGTTTTTTTTTTTTTTTTTTTCCCTTCACTGAGTCGTTGAGTTTTTTATTCTAGAAATATTCCTCTAAGGCATGTTTAAAGGAATAATTGGAAGACTAGCCTGAGTTTTAGTAAAGACAATTAGATATTCATTAGACTTTTTTCATCAAAGAAAAATTATTTTTTCAGCGAATTATCTTTTTCTTCTTCCTTTTTTTCATAACAGTAAACTGGTGTGTCACTCACACGACTTTCTCTTACTCTGAAATTTAATACTATAAATACAAGTTGAAGATTAAGAGGTAAGATAACGAGTACTGTTAAGTAAATCTATGTTAAATAATTCAGATTTGGCTTCGGAAGAGTTTTATATGATAATTAGTTTTGTGTGAGGCGGGCTATCGCCCCCCTCAACCCCCCGTTTCATTAATCCACCTACATTTATATAGAATTTAATTCTGTTATTAAAATTAAAAGTTTACTTAAAATTATACAGATAATTTTCACACACAACGTTCATTGAAACTTATCAATCTTGATCAAACTTTATTACATTAAAAAAAAAAAAAAAAAAAAAAAAAAAAAAATTTTTTTTTTTTTGTTAAAAATGAAAAATATGGATAACTTTACTTTAAATTATCGCAGATCGATGTTTCAACCGTTCGTTTTAAAGGTATTGGCGAGTCCTTTTGAAAGATACCCATCAGGAAAATTTACTCCCCTCGAGGGGGGACTTCCCCCCAGGGGAGGAGACGAGGCTCCTACATACACAAAAAATTTTCCCAGTTGACTATCTCTATTACAAAATATATATATTCGTTTCATTTGGTTTAGTGCAGTCTATAGATGTTAAACTCTACTTACCTCCAATTTCCCCCATAGACGTAATATATTAGAATACTTTTGAGTGTCCCTGTACACGAACCATTTGCTTCATCTCAACGAAAAGCTTAGTGTAGCACACCTATATGATACACATTTAGAATACCGAGTTTGGAATTTCTGCTACTATTTGTTCTTGAGATATGCTGATAACAGTCACACAGACAGACACAGACAGACACACAGACCATTCGCTAAAAAGATGACTTTCGTATTCAGGAGACCTCGAAACATGTAAATATAACAAATACTCTGTTTCGAAAATTTAATCCTAAAACAATACTTTCTCCACCCTATGGGTAAGAGAAAGTAAAAAGTATTCTTCTTTTTTTTTTTAATTCTATTTTCTTTTTCTTTTTATATTTCTTTCTTTTTGTTTTTTATGTATCAAAATTTCACTTTTTTTTTTTTTTTTTTTTTTTTAATGTATTCTATGTATGAAGGAATATCCTACAAAATATTTGACTGTTTCTTGAGAATTGAAAACTAAAATCTTTGTGATAAATATCATAAATTTCAAAAACACATATCCGTTGTTTCGGGTAGAAATAATTAAATACGAGTCTTCGTCAGGAAAAGTTACAAATCCAAGTACTATTACATGAATGAAGCAACTTAAATAGGTCATTTTGTTGAATACGATAATTCAAAAAAATTCAAATAAGTTTGGGAAAATCTATAGTAAATAAACAGTCTTTTATGAAAATAATAATAATAAATAAATAATTAAATCTCATACTTTTACAAACACAATTTTACTCTCTTCTATGTACTCAAAATAAGAAAACATTAGAATCGTTAAAAAAATAAATAAATAAATAAATATCCGGTTTTTGACTGTTTTATATGTTTTTAGCGGTGACGTTTGCATGAATGCGCTCGTCATAATACGAACTATTTTTAGACTCATTGGGAAAATAGAAATAATTATTTATAATAGTAATAGTCATCTAGGAAACAGCTTTTGTACCTGAAGATCATCGCTGCCTCTTTTTCTGGGTGGAAAGTCTTCATCCGAGATGTGTCAATTTTTAATTCCAGTGTTTTATGTACTTGTCAGTACCCTAAACGAATGGTTGAACTATTTGGTCTGTGATAATTTAAAACAAGAGTATTGATTTTTTTCCCGTAAAAAAAAAAAAAAAAGCAATATTTCAGATATTGTGTATTTATTGGAAACAACACTGACTTTCTTTAGACATCCAGTGTTATAAATCTCTGAGGTAAAAATCGTCTACATTCATCATGGAAAATCATTTTATTAAACATTTTTTACTGAGGGAATTTGCATAGAGAAATACAGAAAAAAGTTTTGTGATGACCAAAACTTTTTTTTTTTTTTTTTTTTTTTTTTTTTTAATGGAACATTTATTAGAAACCTGACATATATGTAAATATCTCAAATTTTGAAATAAATCGTTTAATTTTAATCGTTGTAGGTTGCTCCTTCTTCTTCTTCTTCTTCCCCCCCCCCCCCCCCGTTTTCTAAGTATGACGGCATGGAGATAGACCTAAAAGTATCTAGTTATCGCTCGCCATAGACATTAAATTAAATAATGTGGCGACATAAAACAATTAAACAACTCGCCACTTTTTTAGGTACGATTAAACTAAATATATTAAAAATAAATAAATACGAGCTTCTAAATGATTTAAAATTTCAGCAATCGGCTGCAAAATCGTCGCATTTCATCTGTCAATCAGCCATAAAAAAATAGCAAATTTTATCAAGTGGCTGTGAAAAAATGACTGTTACAGAGATCTATATAGGAAAATTCAAGGTTCGAAAAGGATACTTTATAGAAATCGACGTTCTTAATATATATATATATATATATATATATATATATATATATAATGGTGGATGGGTGGGCAGATGTTAGATTAAGGAGGATGGGTGTTGTTGTTTGGCTGGTTGGTTGGGAGGGTTTGATGTTGAATAAAATTATTAAAAAAAATAATAATAATAATAAATAAATAAATAGATGGGGGATCACTGCAAGTTACATTCTTATTTTTTCTGGTTGATACTATGAAACTTGAACTCTTTTATCATTAAATTTAAATTTAATTGTGTGCATCTGGCTACTAGAGGCTTCCCTTGTTAAGTTTGAACAATCAATCCATTTTAACATTAAATTTAATTGTGTGCATCTGGCTACTTAGAGGCTTCCCTTGTTAAGTTTTAACAATCAATCCTTTTTAATAAAAAAAAAAAAAGAAATCATCTTTAAAATTATAATTTTAATTATTGATGACTGCCTAAAAATGTTTATCCTTATATGTGTGCTCTTTGGCATTATTGCTTGTGATTGAGTCTTCTTACAACTTAAAATTTAATTCTTCTTAATACTTTGTTTTTAATTCTTCCTAATACTTTGACTTCAAGTTCACTTAATTTTGGGTTAATCATAATAAGTTCAATTCTTAGCCTAATTACTTTAGGATTAACTTTAACATGTTCCAATATTCATAATTCTTATTATTTGATAGGTGCTAAAAATTCTCTTAATCTTGCAGTCAATACTTCTTAATTACACTCCTTATTGCATTGGCTTTTTCTTCGGAGATAATTTTACTGAATTATTGTTTATATAGCTACCGAAAGATGGCGCTTGTTCACTGAGATCATATGCATTCATTCTTTAGTCCTTTACTTAAACGATATAATTATTAATGTTTTAGGTACTATTTAATTTAACTCTACTAGTTTAAAATTTAATTAACTTTAAAATATAATTTAACATTATCATTTAATATTTACTGTGTGTATTTTATCTTTAATGAAAATGTTCTGAAGTCCATTATATTAATCGATTTCTGTAGAGCTTTTATTTTTGATTTCAATTTCTGTTTTGGCAGCATCCTTTTCTCCAGTTTGTGTTAACTGTTTGACATATGGTTGCAATGATTCTTTCGTGTTTTCTTTTTGGTTTTCTTGAGGATTTTATTTAATATTTGTTTTAATTTAATATTTCACGTATTTCTCATTCTATATGGTTCTGCTGCTTCGATCGAGGCGTAAAATGATATAAATTGCTATAATTAGCAATATCGTTTTACGAAATCGATGCAGTTTTCAAAGCTTTATGAAGTACTCGCCCCTTGATAAGTATACTAATTATAAGCATTTATATCCAATTAATTCTGTGGTTAATTATTTGTTTTCTTTGTCATTAGTTTAATGGTCCTTTTATATTATCATTCAGGTCGGCGTATGTATTTTAAGTTATTATTATAACTCATTGGTTCTTAATCTATATCGCAATTTTTGTATCAGTCTTTCCTCTATGTTAAATTCAGTTCTATATTTTTGTGTGTTGTTATTGTTTTAGTTCTATTAACTGCTAAATTTTAAGATTAAATTTTATTACGTCTATTATATATATATATATATATATATATATATATATATTTTACAAAACTTGGCTAATTTAAAACGAACCCTTCATAAATTAGAAGTTTTCTTAAATATTTCTTAAAAACATATAGACAATCGAAAAAAAAAATTACCCCCCGCCCCTCCCTAAGAAAAAATAAATAGCAAGTAAGTTAAATTAATGTATTTTCCACTGGCGAGTAATTTTAGGTGCCCATGACTTTCAAAATGTCAAACTTGTTAGACTAAGAATTCGATAATTCAGGTCTTCTAAAATATGAAACTACACAACAGTACTAATGTGCGGCAAAAGGAATTTTTCAATTCCTATATAATACTATGTTCAGTTCGAAACGTTTATATTTGTAAACAAATATCGAATCTGTTATAAAATGAAAACTTCAAACATCATTTTCTCAAAACTAATACTAATTTTTTACTTAGTTCTGTCAAGTTAAAATATTCCCTTTTTCTAAACCACTTAATTTTTAAAGTAATTTTCTTCAAATATATTTGCGATGAATTAAAAAGGAAAAAACTCTGAGAAATGACTGGTGTAGAAAAAGGGATGGTACTAACAATTTGCAGGACTAGGTTGTCAGCTCTGTTTTCCCTTGGTCTTATTTTTTGTTGAATCTTCATGAAACTTATCTAGTAGTTTATATATCTGTACAGGGTCCGATAAAAGTCCTACAGCCCCCTCCTGTCTCGGAAATGCATCAAAATTTTGGAAAATGGCGAAACACGTATTCAGTGAATTCGTGGAGAACCTCTTTAAGGAAAAATTTCGGGCCCGGGGAAGGGGGGAGGGAACTAGGGGGACAGCTAGGGAGGGACGTTTTAAAATTTCAAATGGTAAGATATGTATCGTGATACAGCCCTTGAAACACTTCTTCAAGACAATGAATTTGCTATAAATAGCTTTGTCCTGTGGTTATTATTAAAGGAGTTACATGAATATAAAATCTATATTTCAGAACTCGAAAAAGTTTCACACTCACTCACTCCTATCTTGGAAATGCGTCGGAATTTGAAAAAATGGCGAAACGCGTGACCAGTGAATTCAAAGGGAACCTCTTTTGGAGAAAACAAATTGGGCTGGAGGTGGGGGGGGATAATTGAACTGGCAAAAAATTAAATGAGTAGGTATGTCTTGTAATACATCTCTGGAAACATCTTGTCAAGACAATGAATTTGATACAAATAGTTTCGTCTTGTGATAATTATAAAGGAGATACATGAGTTTTTTAAGTTTTGAAATGTGGATTTTACTCATATATCTCCTTTAATAATTATCGTAAGACAAAACTATTTATATGAAATTCGTTGTTTTGAAGAGACATTTCCAGAGGTGTATCACAAGACATACCTTTCCACTACAAATTTTTAAGTTGTCCTCCCTAGCGCCCCACCCTCTCCGTCTCCCACGGGCACAAATTTTTTTTCGCCGAAAGAGATCCCTCTCGAATTCATTGAGCACACGTGTTTCGACATTTTTCAAAATTCCAAGAAAGCATTTCTGAGATAGGATAGGGGTGTGGGACTTTTGGCGGACCCTGTATATATATATATATATATATATATTTATTTATTTATTAAGACAAAACGCATTTACAGTTTTCCATTTTTTGTTTTTTAAAACTTTAAAACTTTGATACAAAAAGAAAAAAAAAAAAAAAGTTGAAATTTTTTCGGAAAAATAAAACATTAAATAAATAAATAAATAAATAAATAATATAAAAATATATATATTTCGCATAATTATGTTTGTAAATAAAAACTGTCAACTAACTTAACTTTTGTTAAAACTCTAAAGCTCTCTGTAAAAAAAAAAAAAAAAAGAAAAGTATGTTGTGGCCACCACAAGACTTTCTTCTATATTTTCCTATACAAATTCACTGAGTAACAATAAGAAAAAAAAAAAAAAAAAAAAAAAAAAGATTTTTTTTTCTGTTAAAAGTAAAAAAAAAAAAAAAAAATCGATAACTTTGTTTTAAATTATCACGTATTTATAGTTCAACTATTTGTTTTAAAGGTATTGACGAGACCTTTCGAAAGATTTCCTAGTTAACTACTACTATGATCAATAATTCATATTAATTTTGCAATCACAAGTTAAGAATAACTCTTATTACGTACATTTATACGAAATTTTGTCCTATACTGCCATGTTAAAAATTAAGAAAAAGTACGATCACAGCGCCACCTGTTGAGTGATTGTTCCCCAAATCTAATCAGCACCAGTTTATGTCAGGGGTCAACTAAATACCAAGTTTGGTCGTTAAAAGTAAAAAAAATTCGATAACTTTGTTTTAAATTATCACAGATTTATAGTTCAATCATTCGTTTTAAAGGTATTGACGAGACCTTTTGAAAGATACCCATCTTGAAAATTTACTCCCCCATTTACCCCCTGGGGGGGGACGATGCCCCACATGCACAAAATTTTTTTTCTAGTTAACTACTACTATTATCAATAATTCATAGTAATTTTACAATCACAAGTTTAAAATAACTCTCATTATACACATTTATACGAAATTTTGTCCTATACTGCCATGTTAAAAGTTTACAAAATATGCGATCACAGTGCCACCTGTTGTGAAATTGATCCCCAAATCTAATCAGCTCCAGTTTATGTCAGGGTGCAACTAAATACCAAGTTTGGTTAAATTTCATTCATTGATTCGTGAGATACAGTGGACACAAAATTCGTAATACACACACAGAGACAGAAAGACATTTTCTAAAAACTATCAATTCGTGTTCGGGACATCCCAAAACGCGTAAATCCATCAAAAAACGGAGGTCGAAAATTTTCACGAATCCAGTACTTTCTCTGTATCACATATAGAAGAAAGTAAAAATAGTTTAAGTGAAAAAATATTGTGCAAGTAACATTTTCTCATTTAACGATTAATTAAATTCTCATTTAATGATTAATTGAAGTTTTTTTATTTTGTAAGTCTGCTGTCGACTTAAAATTTAAATTTTCAGATTTACCTGGAGATCACATGAAAAACTTACATGTTGCGGCCATCACCAAACTTTTTTCTATATTTTCCTATACGAATTCTCTCAGTACAAATAATTTATAAAAATTATTTTTCCAGATGAATGCAGACGATTTTTTTTTTTTTTTTTTTTTCATAGAAGTATGATACTAAATGTTTAAAAAAAAAAAAATCGATTTATGTTTTTATGTTCTACAACGATATCTTAAAAAATGCGATTTTTCTTTTCTTTCTCCCCCCCCCCCCCTTTTGTGTGTGTGGGGGGGGGGGGGGGGGGGTAAAAATTAAAAAAAAAGTCGATTATTTTATTTTTAATTATCACAGATCAATGGTTCAACGATTCATTATAAATGTATTGACCAGTTCTTTTGAAAAATACCCATATTGAAAACTGGCTGGGAAGCATCGTCAAAACGCATCCAAAAATTTTTTCCTAGATGACTATTACTACACAACTAGCAATAGTCACGCCTCGGTAGAACCTCATTGGCTATGACACTGCCTCTGCGCAACTAGATGACTATTACTAGAAAATCCTTTTTAATTTCATAATGATCTGTTAAGAAAACAAATCAATTTATAGGGAATTTTGTCGCATACCGCCATGTTAAAACAGGATGGCAACGCCACCTGTAGGACAATTTTCACCAAACGTTTAATGACATTATACCAAGTTGCAGCTGCCTATCAATTTGTATGGAATTCTGTGCTATAGTCCTTGCGATACAGTTGCCACAAAAATGTTTGTAACATACACAGACAGACATTTCCTAAAAATGATAAAATCGCGTACTAGACTTCTCAAAACGGGTAAATCCATTGAAAACCCGAGGTCGAAAATTTTTACTAGACCAATATTTTCATCCATTGAACGTAGAAAAAAATAATTTAGATTTTTTTTTTTTTTTTTTTTTTTTTTTTTTTAAACAAATAAAACTTTATTTCGTGGATTTTTTTCCGCCGCATGTTATCGTTTTTACTTCATTTAAAACATTTTTACAATTGCCAAAGTGTTCATTTTGACGAACAGTTGCGGAAATAAACGCCGTCTTATAGTAGCACATTGCATCTAATGTAAAAAAAGCTTTACATAGGAAAATACACTGAAATACTGGCTTTGAATTATAAATGGAAAACATATTTTGTAAACAAACACTATAAATTGCAAAACACGCAAAAATTATTTCCAGTCGGAAAAATTAAGCACGACTCTCCTTCAGGCATTAAAATTTATAATGAAAACCTTAATAATAAAAAACCAAGTTTCTAGAAGCTGACGCTCCAAACTGATGTCATATAGCTGTTGAAACAATATATGAAATAAAGAAAGTATTATCCATGTTTTCAAAATATTGCATTAAATTTGATTTAACTTAAAAAAGAAAGAGAAAATGTCCCTATTGCAACAATGTACTGAAAAAGTAAATAAAATAAATAAATAAAAATAAAATTTTAATCCATGATTTTAAATAAATAAAATAAAAGACAATTAAAAAGGAAAGAAAGAAAGATTAAAATAAACATGTCATTTGTGTTACATAGATCTAAGCAGATTTGGTATAAAGGAAATTATAATTATTTAAAAAAAAATCTGGAGTGGCTCCACTCGACTTTCCGAACATTGAGTAATTAACAGTTTTGTAGATAAAGTAAAGAAAGAGGAGTTGTTAAACAAACAAAAGAGAGAAAACCATAATAGAGTGTTTGAGTATTTTTCTCCATCTATTACACGATGTTTTATTTAACGCTACTGAACTTTGAGCCCATAGATCATAATGATAAAGAATTTTTCGTTGTGTCCCTGTAAAAACCTATAAATGCTAGATTCACCAAAATGCTTATAGCTAGTGCAACAGTGATTTATAATACTCATATAAATTTTCAGCTCAATTCAATAAGGCGTTTAGATGCTATCGTACTTTTAAAATTTTAGTCCCATAGGCCATAATGATAAAGAATTTTTCTTTGTGTCCCTGTAAAAAAACTGTAAGTGCTATAGATTCACCAAAATCTATACAGTTAGTTCAACTGTGATCTATAACATGTGTACAAATTTTTTGCTCAGATTAATAAGGCGTTTAGACGCTATCACACTTTTAAAAATTTGGCCCCATAGGCATAATGATAAAGAATTTTTCTTTGTGTCCCTGTAAAAAAACTATAAGTGCAAGATTCTCCAAAATCTATACAGATTGAGTATTTGTGACCTATAATATGTGTATAAATTTTTTGCTCAATTGAATGAGGCGTTTAGATGCTATCGCACTTTTAAGATTTTGCTCCCATAGGCCATAATGATAAAGAATTTTTCTTTGTGTCCCTGTAAAAAAACTATAAGTGCTAGATTCACCAAAATCTATAGGGTTCGTACTATAGTGACTTACAATATGCGTACCAACTTTCAGGTTAATCGAACAAAGCGTTTAGACGCTAGCGTGTTCACTCACAGACATACACACATACATACACACATACACACACACATACATACATCATCGTAAAAATAGTGAAAACGGACTCAGGGGACCTCAAAACGTATAGAAACATCAAAATCTCGAATTCGGATTTTTGACATGATTACAATACTTTCCTCACTATAGTGTTCGGAAAGTAAAAAAGTACATAAGTATCATGTAAATCGGTGATAAAAATTTAAATTGGCAAGAGAAAAAAGTAATAAATTTGCAATATTTAGGTACTATTATTATACCCCAATGACATATAAACTAGCGACGATTTCAAATATTTTGCACTGGAAATTATTTTGATAAATAATTAAAATTCAAATTACATTCCATTAGTCGAATTCTGTTATTTTAATAAAAAAGACAGTTAAATTTTAAATCTTTTCTTTTTCCTCTCTTTTCTTCTTCTTTTTTTATTTTTATTTATTTATTTTATTTATTTATTTATTTATTGGTCCGTTTATCACAGCATTTGGCCACTATTTTTGATTTAGCGAAAATGGCTTTCCTGAATAATATGCAAGCAGCAAATTTAAAAATAAGTTCACTTCGAATATCGACCGCTAGGCGGGCGAAGGCCGACAGGTAATAATAATAATAATTAAAAAATAGGTTTGAGTACAACAAACAAGCATCTACGCAGAATGGAAATTAGTGCCTTCGCATTTCACTCTAACTTTTTTTTTACGCCTGACAAAATGTAGTGCCTAATTATTGCAAGCCAAGACAACTGCGACCTATTTTTTTTTTTTTTTAGTTCATAGATTTCACGTTATTTTAGCTTTAAAGTATATTCTAAATACTCTTAGGCATTACTTTCTGTATTGATTGACAAGTTGATTTTTTTTTAATTATTTTTATTTTACTTTATTAGTGCTAGAGGCCTATTTCAGTCGGTACAGTTGTCGAATTTTTATAATACACTCTTAATTAGTGCTAGAGGCCTATTTCAGTCGGTTTATTGAATGGGGATTTATTGAATGAAGTCCCCCCCAAGGCCCAACTTTGACATGAGTCCCCCCCCAGGCCCAACTTTGACATGAGTCCCCCCCAAGGTACCCCTATTTCAGTCGGTACAGCGTTGTCGAAATTTTATAATACATTCTTAATAGTGCTAAGGGCCTATTTCAGTCGGTTTATTGAATGGGGATTTATTGAATGAAGTCCCCCCAAGGCACAACTTTGACATGAGTCCCCCCCCCCCAGGCCCAACTTTGACATGAGTCCCCCAAGGCCCAGCCTTGTCGAATTTTTATACGTCACTCTTAATAGGGCTAAGGGCCTATTTCAGTCGGTTTATTGAATGGGGATTTATTGAATGAAGTCCCCCCAAAGCACAACTTTGACATGAGTCCCCCCCCAGGCACAACTTTGACATGAGTCCCCCCCCAAGGTACAATTTTGACATGAGTCCCCCCAAGGCCCAGCGTTGTCGAATTTTTATACGTCACTCTTAATATTGCTAAGGGCCTATTTCAGTCGGTTTATTGAATGGGGATTTATTGAATGAAGTCCCCCAAGGCCCATCTTTGACATGAGTCCCCCCCAGGCCCAACTTTGACATGAGTCCCCCCCAAGGTACAACTTTGACATGAGTCCCCCCAAGGCCCAACTTTGACATGAGTCCCCCCCCAGGCCCAACTTTGACATGAGTCCCCCCAAGGCCCAACTCTGACATGAGTCCCCCCCCCAAGGTACAACTTTGACATGAGTCCCCCCCCAAGGCACACCTTTGACATGAGTCCCCCCCAAGGCACACCTCCCCCTCATTGGGAAAAAGAGAAAAAACGTTGTTTTGCGGCTATAAGACAGTTTGGACTTCCAACGTTATTTGTTACAGTATCTGCAGCTGAAACACATTGGTTTGATTTAATGTAAACTTTATCATGGAATTTAGATCGTAACGAATTAACTAAAGAAGAATTTGTCGATATTAACAAGTTTAGCAGTAGGCCTCTGGCACTAAATTAAAATCTGTCAATGTCAGATTTTCATGTTTTAAATAATGAAATAATGTCGTGTCTGTATAATTTTTTAATCTTATTTATTTATTATTATTATTTCTTTTTCTTTTTTTTTTTAATAAAAATTGAAAACTCCTCGTGCATTACAAAGCATGCCTGAAGGTTTACAAATGAAAGAAGAATTTTTAAAAGAGTGTAAGAGCGAGGGGGGAACAAAATAAAATTAATATATAACATATACGTGCATAAATATAAAACTTAATATATAATATATACGTGTATAAATATAAAACTTAATATAAATATAAACATTGAATACTGAAATATAACGCAAGCTTTTAACATTATTGAAGCATAAATTTTCTTTCTTTCTTTTTTTTTTTTTTTTTTTTTTTTTTTTTTGTTTAAGTGACTTATCAACGAATTCACTGAGTAATAACCAAATATGTTTTAGAATATACTAGCAGGCGATGCCCGCTTCGATGGTCCCTATTTTTAAACGAATCACTATAATTACTGAATTCTCAGAATTGCATTTATTTTTATCACGTGAAAAAAAGAGAAAAAGAGAAACAAAATCTGTTTAGGAAAAATCTCGCACCGGGTTCTCACTGTCTTTGGAAAAAATTCCCAAAATGCTCTAACTCTTATTTCTATTATTTTCCCCCTTCCCCCTCCCCTCCCGTCTATCCTAATAATTTTACAAATTCGAAAATATCCGCAATCGATTTGTAAATATCAAAAACCTCTATGCACGAGTTTTGAACGATCTATCTCTATTTTATTTTTTTGCCCCTCCCAATAATTTTAAAAATTCAAAAATATCCGCAATCAAACCTCTATGGACCAATTTTGAATGATCTAACTCTATTTTTTTTTTTTTTTTTTTTTGCCCCTCTGACCCCCCTTCCCGGTCCTTCTAATAACTTTACACTTTCGAAAATATCCCCATTCGACTTGCAGGCCTCTAAAACCTATCTGTACCAATTTTGAACGGCCTAACTGTATTTCTATTTGTTTTTGCCCATAGCCCCCCTTACCGCCCCTCCTAATAATTTTACAAATTCGAAAATATCCCCAATCGATTTGTAATTATCTTAAACCTCTATATACCAATTTTGAATGATCTTATTTTTATTTTTTTGCCCCCCTCCCCTCTCCCCTTCTCGCTCCTCCTAATAACTTTACACTTTCGAAAATATCCCCATTCGACTTGCAGGTCTCTTAAACCTATCTGTACAAATTTTGAACGGCCTAACTGTATTTCTATTTGTTTTTGCCCCATAGCCCCCCTACTCGCCCCTCCTAATAATTTTACAAATTCAAAAATATCCGAAATCGATTTGTAGGTATCGAAAACCTCTATGTTCCAATTTTGAACGATCTCACACTATTTTTTTTCCCCCTCTCCCCTCCCCCCTTCTTTCCCCTCCTAATAACTTTACATAATCGAAAATATCCCCATTCGACTTGCAGGTCTTTAAAACCTATCTGTACCAATTTTGAATGGCCTAACTGTATTTCTATTTGTTTTTGCTTCATACCCCCCCCCCCTTGCTGCCCCACCTGGGGGCTGAATTTCTAAAATTCCAGAAATTGGTTTTTAGATAGTTGCATTAGCTATATTTTAGAGCAAAAATTTCACGTATATCTATTTTTTTTGTTTGAGATATATAGGATTATGCGAAATCACGTTTTACGCATGTGAAATCACGTTTTGCCCCCCCCCCCCCGCTCCCCTTGGGGACCGAATTTCAAAAATTCCATAAACCAATTTTTAGACATTTGTATTAGCTATATTTTAAAGCAAAAATTTTACGGATATATGTTTTTTTGTTTGAGATATGTAAGATTTTGTGAAATTACGTTTTGCCCCCCCCCCCTCCCCCCCCTTTGGGGGGCGAATTTTGTAAAATCGCTTGCGGCGTTGCGTTTCTCGGGTCGTAAACATTAACCGTGCCGAATTTTGTCCCGGTCGGTGAAACGGCCTAGGTTTCTATAGCGGACAGACACACACACACACACACAGACTCTGCTCTTTTATATACACTGAAGTGACAAAAGTCATGGGATAGCAATATGCAAATATACAGATGGCAATAGCATCGCGTAGAACAGGTATAAATGCGCAGTGCTTTCGCAGGGATTTCATTTGTGTTCAAGTTATTCATGTGAAGAGGTTTTGACGTGATTATGACCGCACGACGGGAATTAACAGACTTTGAACGCGGAATGTTAGTTGGAGCTAGACGCATGAGTCATGCCATTTCGGATATCGTTAGGGAATTCAACATTCCCAGGTCCACTGTGTCAAGAGTGTGCCGAGAGTATCGAATTTCAGGCATAACATCCCACCATGGACAGCGCAGTGGTCGACCGCCTGCACTTAACGACCGAGACCGGCGACGTCTGCGAAGAGTTGTAAATGCTAACAGACAAACAACACTGCGTCAAATAACCGCAGAAATCAATGTGGGACGTACGAGGGACGTGTCCGGTAGGACTGTGCGGCGAAATTTGTCTTCCTTGGGCTATGCCAGCAGAAGACCGACTCGAGTGCCTTTACTGACAGCACGACATCGCTTTCAGCGACTCTCGTGGGCACGTGAGCATATCGGTTGGTCCCAAGATGAATGGAAAACCGTGGCCTGGTCCGATGAGTCACGATTTCAGTTGGTAAGAGCTGATGGTAGGGTTCGAGTGTGGCGCAGACCCGACGAAGCCATGGACCCAAATTGTCAACAAGGCACTGTTCAAGCTGGTGGTGGCAGCATAATGGTGTGGGCTGTTTTTACATGGCATGGACTTGGTCCTCTGGTGCGACTGAACCGAACATTGACTGGAAATGGTTATGTTCAGCTACTTGGAGATCACTTGCAGCCATTCATGGACTTCATGTACCCAAACAACGATGGGATTTTTATGGATGACAATGCACCATGTCACCGGGCCACAACTGTTCGCGATTGGTTTGAAGAACATTCTGGACAATTCCAGCGAATGATCTGGCCACCTAGATCGCCCGACATGAATCCCATCGAGCATTTATGGGACATCATCGAGAGGTGTGTTCGTGCCCAAAATCCTGCACCATCAACACTTTCACAATTATGGACGTCTATAGAGACAGCATGGCTCAATATTACTGCAGAAGACTTCCAACGACTTGTTGAGTCCATGCCACGTCGAGTTGCTGCACTTCGCCGGGCGAAAGGAGGACCGACACGATATTAAGAGGTATCCCATGACTTTTGTCACTTCAGTGTATATAGATTACTAAATTTTAATAATGTAATATTGAGAGAGAAGTTACAAATAAGTTATCAGGGAAAACTTTATTCAATTTCAAAAAATATAAAATTTTGAATTTTATTTCATTTTTTTATTTAAATAGTGTCCGAGAAATTTTAATCTGCAAATATTTTTTTATATTTCAATCATAGCCTTTCAATGATTATGTAGTAAATCCTTATGTAAGACAATAAGATTTTCTTTTCCTTTCCTGTCTTTCTTTTCTTTTCTTTTTTTTTTTTTTTTAAGACTTATCAACGAATTTATTGAATAATAGCCAAATACATTTTAGAATATATTATTAAATTTTAATATCGTAATACCGAAAAAGAAGTTGCAAATAAGTTAGCAGGAAAAACTTTAATCATTTTAAAAAAAATTTAAAATTCTGAATTTTATTTTATTTTTTTATTTAAATAATTTCCGAGAAATTTTAATCTACTATCTATATACATAAATAAAGAAAAGTATATGTGTGTCTGTCTGCGCTCTGGTGCTCACTACTGATCCCAGAATTACAAAACTTGGCAGATGGGTAGCTGGTACTCTGCAAGGTGTGCACCTCATCGAGAATTTTCGAATTTCAAATTTGAAGTTTTTTAATTATAATAATAATAATTTTTTTTTTTTTCAGTTTTAATCATCGGCTTCTCTGTTTCATTTTTTTTAAATTTATTCTTCCATTTCAATTGTCTGCGTATCTTAGCAACGGCTATTACGCTATGTATTTTTCTTTATTTAATTCATTCATATTTGAAGGCGATTTTTTTTTTTTTTTTTTTTAAACTTGTTATATTTATTGAAAATCAAATGGTAATGTAGTAGGAAAAATTAAGTATATTAAATTTTAAATTAAAAAATCTATTTATAACAGTTATGTTTATGTATAATGTATAATTTTTTATAGTATAACAACTTATTATTATTTTTTTCTTTCTTTCTTTCTTTTTTTTTTTTTTTTCTAATTTATAGTATTTATTTTTTTTTTTTAAAAAAAAGGATAATATATGGTAGAAAGGATTAAATTTATTAAAATGTATTTGTCTTTTATTCATTTAATTCCTTTTAAAAGAAAACCTAATTATATATATATATATATATGTGTGTGTGTGTGTGTGTGTGTGTGTGTATTGGTCAGAATCACATGGTAATACAGTGTAAAGAGCGAGGGCTATATAATACATGCTTTAAAAACTAAAATATTTAATAGGTGCTGAGATACAGTCATCTTTAAAAACGTCGTTCTTAAATAATAGCAGATCTACCTGTTGTCGATAAATACCCAAATTGAAGTGCCCGGGAAAGACCTTCTTGTAGACAGTGGGAACCTGGGGAGGCGAAATTTAAAGCGATTTCAATGTTTTTTTTTTTTTTTTTTCTTCTTTCTTTCTTAGTTTTTATTTATAATGTGATACAAAAAATAAATAGGGATTCAATTCTTTTGAAAATTTATTTAAATATAAGGACCAGCGAAGCAGGCGTAGCCTGCTAGTATTTTTATATTTCAATGACTATGTAGTAAATCCTTTTGTAACACAGTAATTAAAATAAATAAATAAATAAATAAATAAAAATAAAAAATCTTAAACTATTTAGCAGTCGTCACAAATGTTAAATCGGTCTTATCTAAGTCATAAATTCATATTTACAAATATTCTATGAATATTTTTCTGACATTCTTAAAAATTTGGAAAAAAAAAAATCTGGAGTGACTCCACTTTTGAACATTGAGTAATTAACAGTTTTGTAGATAAAGTAAAGAAAGAGGAGTTGTTAAACAAACAAAAGAAAGAAAACCATAATAGAGTGTTAGAGAAATTTTCTCCATATATTACACGATGTTTTATTTAACGCTACTGAACTTTGAGCCCATAAGATCATAATGATACAAATTTTTCGCTGTGTCCCTGTAAAAACCTATAAATGCTAGATTCACCAAAATGCTTATATTTAGTGCAACAGTGATTTATAATATTCATATAAATTTTCAGCTCAATTGAATAAAGCGTTTAGATGCTATCGCGCTTTTAAAAACTCGGTCCCATAGGCCATAATGATAAAGAATTTTTCTTTGTGTCCCTGTAAAAAAACTGTATTTACTAAATTCACCAAAATCTATACCATTGGTGCAACTGTGACCTATAACATGTGTATAAATTTTTTGCTCAGATTAATAAGGCGTTTAGATGCTATCGCACTTTTAAAAATTTGGTCCCATAGGCCATAATGATAAAGAATTTTTCCTGGTGTCCCTGTAGAAAAAGTATAAGTGCTAGATTCACCAAAATCAATAGGGTTCGTACTATGGTGACTTACAACATACGTACCAACTTTCGGCTTATTCGAACAAAGCGTTTAGACGCTAGCGTGTTCACTCACAGACATACACACACATGCATACACACACACATACATACATCATCGTAAAAATAGTGGAAACGGACTCAGGGGACCTCGAAGCGTATAGAAACATCAAAATCTCCAATTCGGATTTTTGACATGATTACAATACTTTCCTCACTATAGTGTTCGGAAAGTAAAAAGAGAGAGAGAAACATCTTTAAATTAAAGAAATATCAGATTAAATATGTATGTAATTAAAAACATAGAGAATAAGTGTCCATTTTTCTAAAAGAAAAAAACAAAGAAAGAAAGAAAAGAAAGAAAAATAATTAATAATTAATATTTAATTTTGTATATGAAAAATATTTTAAATAAGTATATCATTGTAAACAATGTGTGCGTATTGTGCCCACATTATAATAAAAATTGGTAAAAATAAAAAATGCCATTTCTTTTTCTTTTTCTTTCTTTCTTTTTTTTTTTTTTTAGAATGTATATTCATGTATGTGTTTAATTGATTTATGAAATAAATATTATTTATGAAATTTGTTTAGCTCATTATTATTATTATTATTATTAATCATCATGTAAATATTTCAAAAGAAACTTAAATAGAAAAGAAAGTGTAGAAGAAAAGTAATCATAATTGGAATGTGAAAAACTTGTTTTAGTGAGATGGAAAAAAAATCAATTTTTTAAAATGATATTTAAAGAATACGTAAAAGAAAAAATGGAGAAGATGAGACAATGAAGATTTATTTTTTCTTTTTCTTTCTTAAAAGGTGAAAAATAAATAAAGAAAAAAGAAAAAAATATTTTCCGAATAAATCTTTTGGAATGCACATTCATGTATGTATATTTAAATTATTTGTGAAATAAATATTATTTATTAAATCGTTAGCTCATTATTATTAGTACTATTATTATTAGTCATGGGAAAAAAAAACAAAAACAAAAAAAACTTAAATAGAAAAGAAGGTCAGAAAGGAAAATAATTAGAATTAGAATGTAAAAAAAATTGTTTTAACAGGGGAAAAAATAAATAAATAATATTTAAGAAAATACACTAAAGAAAAAAAAAAGGACAAAGAAGAGACAATGAAGATTTTATCCTTTTTCTTTCTTAAATATATATGTTATTTATTTATTTATTTATTTTTAGAAATATACTTTTTATTTGCATAAACTATTCATCATAATTTTTATATATTTTTATTTTTTTTATTATTATTTATTTAAATTATAAATATTTGTTGCATTGTTGTAGAACATTAAAATGGGAGTGACTGAACAATTTTATCCGTACTCTTTGCTTGTATAGGAAAAAAATCAGGTAAAATAACCCAAAAATTAATTTGTTTAGCATTTATTTTAATTGGCGTATTTTTAATTTACTCATCTGCCACCGGTTGGCGATCTCAATGATGTCGAAATTGGCAACCTCTATTTTACCCAGAATTCAGTTGGACAACAAATATGAACGGTGGTATAGGGAGTGCTTATGGTGCGGGTAAAGCAGGATCTGCAACAGATCCTATTACATTTTTTACACAACCTCAAGTGATTCTAAGACTGTTATGTTGGGTAAGATCATGGAAAAAAATTCATTATTCTGTGTGTGATAAATTTCTATAAAAATTCAACTAAAGTTGTGCCGAACACAGGCCATGTTTGTATTGATCCGTGCTTGCAAGCCATAGTGGTTCTTAATGCATTGTGGGATATCCGAATAGTTTTTCTGTGGAATTTAATGCAGTATTCCTATGCTAAAATAATTTGATTTTTTGTGTTCTGGATTAATTTTGAGCCTTGTGTTATAAAATTATTCACGTTATGCATTTTGGATGGAATAAACCGACGTGATCATAAAACACCTTTACCGGAGACCTTTCTTCTACCCCGTCTTTAAAGGGCATCTGATGTTTGTTTATTTAAGTACATGTTCAGGGGATTTATTTTATGCATTCACCTTTATATATAGATATCTTAATTCCAATCGAGTTGTTTTTGATTAAATCTAATTTGAAATTGCTTCTAAAAGTGTGAAAACGTGATGGTTTTCAAAATATTTTTTTCTCATTTGCTTTAAGAAAAAACTTATTCTTTTAAAAATATAATTTTTTTTATTGAATATAATATTTTTTGTTTGTGTCATAAGATTTGTTGAATTTATTGTAAAAGTTTATCTATAAAATATCGAAAATTTTATGATATTCTCAAATAATGAGTTTTGCAATAATAATTTTTTTTTCTTTGATGAAGCAGTAAAATGTCTCTAATTTTTGGTAATAGATTAAGGAAAATTTTTTTATAAAACATTAAACGAAAATAATTGATTTTTCTTCTTTGTTTTATCTGTTTCTTAATCAATGTGACTGATGTCCTATATAAAAACGATTTATAATTTCACTTATAAACAATTTATTCACAAAAGTAAAGTGCAGTACATTTTTAATTTGATACAAATTAACGTCATATTAAATCTACAAGATTACTGACAAAATGATGAAAGTAAACCTTATAAAGTTGCTTTATTTATTAGATTATTATTATTAATATTATTTTAATCTATAATTTATCTTTGACAGTTTCTTCCAGAATGCGTCTTTTTATTAACCTAAAATAAATGATTATTTATTATACCTATATGTGGCAACATAAATAGCTTCTATTAAAAGTCTTTTAATAGCCTTATAACCTGGGACTATTTTTCTTTTTTCTTTACCTGTAGTATAGCAGTAAGTTTAACCTTTCTTCAAATTAAATTTAAATTATTATTCAAATTTTATGTAAGAAATTTATAAATAATTTTAGATTTCTGAATCTAGATTATGTTCAAAACATTTAGCCAAAATAGAGGCAACCCTAAAAGAATATTTAAAATGATTTTAATTAATTCAATAATAATAAATTTAAGTTTAAATGATATCATCTAACCTGTCCCCATCCTCTTTCCCTTTGCATTAAAATGGAATATTTCCTGTTATGTGTGGAAAGATTTATCTACTACTTGTGTAGAGTATTTTTTATCACAAATATTTTCATTGTTATGTATTTTGGAAAACTTAAGGTAATTTTGAGTGGTGAAAATCATTACCTATTTGCCCTATCCCATTACAGTTTTGCATGACTAAAACCCCACCCACAGTACTATTTTTTCTAGTATAGAACTGTGTTAAAAATCCACACTTATTTTTTTGAAAGAACTCTAATATCCTATATGTGCTCACTCTACTGTACTAAGCACACCAGGGTCAGATTTTGGACCAGGGTTTTGCATTCGCCCACGTACCCCCCAAAAAATCCCCAAGTGGGTTATTTTAGGTTTACCCACTTAAAAAAAAAAAAATTAATAAATAAATAAAACCCACTTTCAAGTATGTTTCATTGGATTTTTTAAACATAATAAAATTTTTCACTTTTTTAAAAATCATTTCTTATTTTTTACTTGACTTTATTATATATATATATATATATATAAAACCCTACCACCTATATAACATAGTGTATCATGTTCAGCAATATATATATGCTAGTTTGATATTATGTAATTATTTTTTACTTTTACATAAGAAAAATCCCTTTTATTTCAACCTACTATAATACAATCCCTTTAAGATAAGCTTTCCTAATTCTACCTGCAATTTCTCTTTTAAATGAAAAAAAAAAAAAAAAAAAAAAAAAGAAGAAGAAATAGACAAAATTGAAAGTCATTTTGCCAAAATTTTAAGAATTTAACAACAAATGTTGTAACTAGTATAATATATTGACCTTGCAAGGTTTAATACAGACAAAAAATGGGATTCTTTTACTGCTACTCCCAAAATTCAAATTCATAAAAAGAGCTTTTTTTAAGAGATTTAGTTTGATAAAAATGATATTTTTATAAGACTTTTCTGTGTTTCCTGAATTATTTTTAAGGATTACTTATATCTGATTATATGAAACACCATTACCTTGATAACATTTATAAAAGTGTGATAAGAGGAAAAATTTTACTTTTTTCCCCCCACAAAAATATCATGTTTTTTTTTTTTTTTTTTTTTTTTTTGCAAAAATAAAATAAAAATTTCACAAAGTGGACCCCAAAGATTAAAACCTGGATCGACCTCTGACATGTACTAGTATAGAATGGAGGCACTGATAACTATATTTTGTATTCCTTCATTAAATAAGTTTTCAAATATGAATAAAATATGTCAGTATCAGTATTATAACAAAAGTTTAAAAAAAGGTTTTTTTACATTACTTTTTTTTACTTTGCCCATAGAAAAATATGATTATTTGCAATATGAAAATCATACATAAAGGGTTAAAATTTTTTGCTCTATTTACTAGTTTTAATTTTACACAAAATAACTTAATAATAAAAAATAAAATTCCAAATTGTGATAAAATACTGAATAGAATGTTAGAGTTCATTTTATTATTCCTCAGTTTAGACCAAACCAAACATTAAGAATATAAAGGTCATTTATTTTTTAATTGTAATTAATTACTATTATTTTGTAATAAGTTTTCTTTTAGTCTAAAACTGTTCTTTTAAAAAATTAAAGGGGGCCCTGGGGTAGATTCTCATTTGCCACTCCCCCTCCCCCCTCTGTTTCTCTACGCATTTTTTCTCTTCACTTATATGTAAAAATATCTAATTTTTACCCGAGTTAATGTATAGTTATCATATCCAGTGTTGGTAAGTTTGTGACGTGTAATAATTTTTGAAGGTTTAAACAGCATGTCAAAACCATTCTGTGAAAAACATCAAAAACCCACCATATTCATACTTATAATTTAATATGTAAAAATGTTTTTTTTTAATAAATAAAAAGATATAATTTATTAAATATTCGTAAAACAAGAAGCAAAATTATAACTATGGGGATTTGCGGGAGGGGCCCCTTCCTGCAAGTACTCAGGCTTATCTCAAGAAGTATGTAAGGTTTCTTTACTTAATTGATATTATTTATGTTTATGAACATAGTTAACTCTTTCAAATTTCCAAGACCTAGACCTTTAATCCATTATTCACTTTGGATATAAAAATGAAAAATACTGTAGTAAAATCAGTAGCAATTACTTTATTTCATTCTTTTATGGAAAATTATTATTTCCCCTGGACCATATATAACTATGTAACTTTTAATTTATTAATGCAGTTGGTAAGAATGCCAGTATTCCTATGAAGACTAAAAATTAAAAAGAATATTTGTACTTTGCAATCACAGTTAGATGATTTTATATAACACATTTAAAAAAATTTGGAAAAATCAAAATAATATAGAGTGCAATTTAAGAGTAAACATGTGTAAAGTTTTAATAATAATAATAATAATAAAAATTGCTTCAATGTTTAAAAAATAATAATAATAATACAATACTGTTTAATGAATAAATAATGTGTAAGTAACAGACTCTCTATTAAAAATAGTACATTATTAACATTTTAGGATGCTGACTTATTTTTCATTAAAATCCACAATATTTTCTATAAATTTTAATTGTTAAACTTATTCACATTACTATGACATTCATTTCTTGCATTAATAATAACTCAATTTGTATCTGCAAAACATAAATGTAAGCAAAAAATAACCGATATAATCTGTAAAACATTAGGACCCAAAGTCTGCGGAAAAGGCAGATTTGCATCGCAAAAGAACAGGATTAAAAAAAAAAAGTTTAAACCTGGTTTTTTAATAGTATATATCTTTATTATACATATTTGTAAATTAAAATTCCCACTTTGAATAATAGTTAATTTTCTAAAGCTAAATTTTATTCATGTAAAAACCCACTGGCAGAAATGCCGCGACATAGTTGCGACATAGAAAAATGGCTGGCAGACTGTCTTTGTCTGCACTAATGAAAAAATTAGTCCGCAACTTTCGGACACTCTTTGTCTGTACTGATAAAAAAAATTGCCGCAACTTTCAGACAGTTTTTATCTGCAGTCATAAAAAGTTGTCTGCAATTTACGGACATTTTTCATTTTTCGCCCACGACAATGCGCTACCGATGTATGACATATTAGACGCTCTCTGGTAGGAACTCTAGAGCCCCCTATAGGTGCTTTGGTAGGAACACACAAAACAGTGCTTAACAAGGACGACCTAGGAGCTTAGATCACCATTAGAAGCCATCATTAGAAGCCATTTTCACCCCTGACTACATGCAAATTTCGCAGACAGATTATGAAATTTTAAAAACCTGTCGCAGACATCTACAAAATTTTCTGTCACTGGGTCTAAAAATAATTAAAACTAATAATTATAATAAGGGAAGAGATTTTTTAGCCTTTTTGTACATTTTGATTCTTCATCTTCTTGTTCTTTTTTTTTTTTTTTGTATTAAAATACATTACAAGTAACAAAGCTTGTGCTTTGTAAAATTTAAATTTGTACTTTCTGATAGGAAGCTTTGTTATATAATCTAATTAAATTAAGATTTTATATATCCATTTTAGTGAAAACAATCAGTTGTTCTTTTTTTATAGGTTAACAATAAAGCATTTATTTCTTTCTGTAATATAAAAATTTTGCCATTTGAAATCTCTTTTTTCGTGCTTAATGTTTATTTTTTGCATAAAGTTTTTTTTCCCCCTCTTTTGTCAATCTTAACCTTGAATCAGAACTGTTATATAAAAGTACATTGGATTTTATTGCAATTGAAATGTTTTATATTCAAAACATTTTTAAAATATAGAATGATTTTCATTTTCGATTTTCACCTTAACTTTCATTGCTCACTTTAGAACTTTCGTTTACCTTGTTGAATAAAGCTCAGACTTTTAAAAATAATATCTTAAAAGTAATATTTTCCAAAAGTATGATTTGGGGGCCCCCTTAAAAAGGGGGCCTGGGGCAACTGCCCCATTTGCCCTTTTAGTAATCAGGCTCTGAACCGAGCAGTGTTATTCCAGGTTTAATATAAAAAAAAGTCCACCCAGGTTGGGCTTTTGAAACAAAACCTGGGTTTTTTAAAATTCTGTTTTGCATACAAAGGGAAAACATATGGTTTTTACAAGACTGTCCAAAACTTAACACAGATCGGTAAAGATTTTATTCATATTTATATTCAATCAACACTAACACACACTATATTACCATTAATTGATTTAAGATAAAAATTTTGGTACTGAACAACCATCTTTTCTTCTTCTCCCCAACAAATGAAATTAATTTTATTCTATCAACAATAACTTTTTGAATTTTCACATTATTCACTTGGAGATTTCATGTAATAAATAAAATTAGCAGCCCATTCTATATGTATTTGGCTAATCAATTAATACAGGAGAAAATTTTGTCAACATTTGTGTATTACACTAACCAATATGTAGTAAAAATGCTCACACTGAGATATTTTTAACTCCTCCACAAGCATATTTTATGCATTAAAATCTAAAAATACAACTCCTTAACTTTTTAATCATGAGTATTTTTCACACTTTGTATTTTTGCGGTTAAATTTAGTGTATCTTGTTAAATGTGTCTGAAAAAAATTTATATTCTTTCTACAATTCAATGCTCTGCATATTTTTGTTTTTTAATCAATTAATATCTTCTTTTACGATGGATAAATGTTTTTATAATTATAATTATTTTGAGTAAAACTGTAAACATTTGCATCAATAATAGAATTTCTCAGATTCACGTATTACCTTATCTTTCAGTGTTCATTGTAATTTATAAACTGAGTCTCATTATGTTTGTATTTAGAGTTCTGATATTTTATTATGCAAATTATGCTGAAAGGAATATTATTACAATTGGCCAGTCCATATAGTATAACAAACTCATAATTGAAACTTATAACGTGAGTTCATATACATATGTTTTACTTTTGAACTTAAGAAAGAAATAAAATTTAGCATGAATTCATGAAAGATCAACTTTTTTCCCTTCCACTTTTTTTTTTTTTTTACTCCTAATAATGCTAAATTCACTCCTTCAAAAACTAGTATATTGTGGCCACCACAAGACTTTCTTCTATATTTTCCTATACAAATTCACTCAGTAACAATTTAAAAAAAAAATAAATAAATAAAAATACGATTTTTTTAAGTTTTTTTGTTAAAAGTAAAAAAAAAAAAAAAAAAATCGATAACTTTGTTTTAAATTATCACAGATTTATAGTTCAACCATTCGTTTTAAAGGTATTTGACGAGACTTTTGAAAGATACCCATCTTGAAAATTTACTCCCCTCGAGGGACCCCCCCCCCCCCCGCAGGGGGAACCGATGCCCCCATGCCCACATACACAAAAAAAATTTTCCTAGTTAACTTCTACCATTATGAATAATTCATATTAATTTTACAATCACAAATTCAAAATAACTCTCATTATGTACATTTATACGAAATTTTGTCCTATACTGCCATGTTAAAAGTTTAGAAAAAATGCGATCACAGCGCCACCTGTTGAGCGATTGATCCCCAAATGTAATCAGCACCAGTTTATTTCAGGGTCCAACTAAATACCATGTTTGGTTAAATTTCATTCATTGGTTTGTGAGATACAGTGCCCACAAAAATCGTGATACACACAGACAGACATTTTCTAAAAACTATCAATTCATGTTCAGGACATCCCAAAACATGTAAATCCATCAAAAAACGGAGGTCGAAAATTTTCACAAATCCAATACTTTCTCTATATTACATATAGAAGAAAGTAAAAAGATCAAGGAATATTTTCACTCCTAGGAAAAAATCCTGGCAATATCTCTGTGCTCACATTTCATTGGATATTTAATAATTCAGACATGTTACTTTTCAGCCTTTTTAAGCTTGAAAATTATTATTATTGGGATCAATGCAAATCTGCATTAAAACTTTTTGGACATGTGTTTGTGTAGGGGGGGGGGGGGGTGTCAGCCTGAATTTGTGCTATATACTATTAGCAATTTCTATGTGATTGATTCAAGAAATGTTAAATTCAAACTTGGAGAAAATGAAAAAGAAGTAGCACTTCAACTGCATTTTCCTAATGAACTTGAACTACATTATTTTGCTAATCAATTGCCCCAGCAAACAATGCTTCTATAGAATAAACTTATTTTCAAGTATATGTAATAATTTTGTCTGTTTTTTTAAGCACTTACAACTATTTTAATTATAATTAATGATATTTAATGTAAGATTTATTGTTCTCATTTTGTTTATTGTGCGTGTATGTATGCAATCAGGTTTAACATTATTTTTATTATTGGGGGGGGGGGGGGGGGGGGAGGTCGTGAAAAGTTCAGCCTTTTTTTCTCTAAGCTTGTACCATGTCTGATAATTGTACATTCTGATTGCTGTATGTTGTCTCTGATATAATATGTCAAGTCTGGTGATAAAGACATTGCATTCATTTGTAAGCCCTATAAGTTATAAGCAAAAAAACTTACAAAAATTTATTGGTGTTGTTAAGGCAACTTTTATAAATTCCTTTGAATATACATGCTCCTACAAATTAGGTACTTAAAAGAAGCTTCATAATCATATGCTACAGAACGAAAATATATTTTGGCAAAGTAGTATGTAGGTTAATTAGTTTTTCTTATATAGGTTTAAAAAAGGACAGGATGTTGCTAGTACTTGTTAAATAATAATAATAATGTAATTCCTAACTTTATGCCATGAATTAAAGTTAACAAAGATTCCCATAAGATTAACACATGTTGTGATACGATAAACTTAGGTTGCTGTAAACATGGAATGATAATTAAAAAAAAATATGTTCAAACTAATTCATTGGTCATGGTCACTTCACTTTGTTTCATAGTGACGATTAAGTTGATATGTAGTTACTATGAAAGTACTGGAATTTAAAAAGTTTTTAATAATACTTTAAGGTCTAATTTTTTTTTTTTTTTTTTTTTTTTTAATATCTCTTAAAAGTTAAATTCATCCAAAAATTTAGCTTTTAGGAAACATAGGGAAAATGTAAAATTTATATAAACAGACAATTAGAAGAAACATGTTTAATTTGTAAACTTTTTTTAGCTACTTTCATTTATTACTTAAAAAAAAATATCAGGGGAAAAGATTTTTTTTTTTTTTTTTTTTCTCCCCCTTGAAAACCCTAAAGAAATACCTTTTTTTTTTTTTTGAAAAAGTCAATTAAAACTGTTTTTTTCTCTTAAATCCTGGAAAACCCCACCTTCTCTTGACAAAACCCATTTAAACTTTTTTTTTTTTTTTTTTTTTTTTTAGCTTTATATGGAAAAACATTTAAAACTCGACCCACTTGGGATTTTGCTGATACTACTTCAAATTACATTAGGGTTGGGGGGGGCGGGGTATATGAAAAAACCCAACCCACTTAGGTTTTTTCTAACCCTGCCATATACACACACTGGCCAATGAATTATTTTATTGGACCTTCTTTTGCATGAATAACAGCCAGTATTCGTGTGGGCAGCGATTCTACAAGCTTCTGGGGTGTCTTTATGTTCAGAGTTTACCATACATTGGCTGCACAGACTTTAAGATCCAGTAAATTGGATGGAAGAGGTGGCTGCTGAGGGATACTCCTTTCTAACATGTCCCAAACATTTTCTATTGGATTAAGATCTGTACTTTGCGGCATGTAGGGAAACTGTTAGAAGTCAGATTGATGTTCACTGAATGAATCTCAAACTATTCTGCCATGATGTATGGTTGCATTATCGAGCACAAAGTATCTATTAACTCCAAAGTAAAAGTGTAACATTGAGGGATGCACTTAATCTATTAATATGTTCAGGTGCTGCATGGCTTTTTGATTATCCTCAAGTAACACCAGGGAACTCCTTCCATACAAGCAGAACTTTCTCCCTAAGGTTTGTAACAGGCCCTTTTCTAACCTATTTTAGCACCCATTGGCCCTTTTAAAGACAGTACCACATACTTTCTCTAACATTTAATAATATCTAGAGGCCTTTAGATACTTTTTTTCTGACGGGTAGGCTTCTAGGAATAGTTTTACAGCATTCCTGCAAGAACAAATGCATATAGTCTACATGCATATCATACTTGCCAGCCATCTCATTATGAAGCGTAAAATCTTTAATACCCACCTTTTTTTTTCACACGTCATTTTTTAGAGTAATTTTATTCTTATTTAATTGTAATAGCATTTGGAGAGAATTACTCTAAAAATACAGTGGTGGGAAAAAAGGGGCGCTAACAATTTTATGCTTATTAATGAGGTGGTTGGCAGGTATGGTATATGCTTAAATTTAGTAATTTACATTTGTCATTTACAAAAATCATAACATAAAGGACGGCAAACAATGCCCTTTTTGAATATAAGTTGCCCTTTTTATTGATTTCTTCTTCTTGTAGTCAACACTATATAAATTAGGTTTTATAATCCAAGGATTTTCATACACACATAAACTTTAAATCATAGGGAAATGTAACAGAATATTTCATTAATAAAGAACTTTAGCTTTATTACTTTCTCTTACCCATAGGGTCGAGAAAGTATTGTTTTAGGGTCAAATTTCAAATGTGAGCTTTTGTTATATTTACATGTTCTGAGGTCCCCTGAATACGAAAATCATGTTTTTAGCAAATGGTCTGTGTCTGTCTGTGTTATCACAGCATATCTTAAGAACAAATAGTAGCAGAAATTCCAAACTCGGTATTCTAAATGTGTATCATATAGAGATGCTACAGTAAGCTTTTCGATGAGATGAAGCAAATGGTTCGTGTGCAGGGACACTCAAAAGTATTCAAATACATTATGTCTATGGGGGAAATTGCAGGTAAGTAAAGTTTAACATCTATAGACTGCACTAAACTAAATGAAACGAATATATAATTTTTGTAATAGAGATAGTCAACTGGGAAAATTTTTTTTGTGTATGTAGGAGCCTCGCCTCTCCCCCTTGGGGGGAAGTCCCCCCCTCGAGGGGAGTAAATTTTCATGATGGGTATCTTTCAAAAGAGCTCGCCAATACCTTTAAAACGAATGGTTGAACCATCGATCTGTGATAATTTAAAATAAAGTTTTTTTTTTTTTTTTTAAATGTAATATTGAGAATAAATTCAACCTTTTTTTGGATAAGTGTTATACTACTTCTCTAATATGGAAATCGCCTGTATTATCATAAAAGATAATTTTTTTAAATAATAATTTTAATAAATTATTTTTTAAAAACAGAATTATTTTTTAATAACCAAATTAAATTTTATATAAATGTAGGTGCATTAATTATACAGAGGGTTGAGGGGGGTGGGGTAGCAGTGGCGGCTGGTGCACCGAAAATAGGTGAAGAGGCACACTGTATTTTACGCTGTGTTCATTTATACAGTATAAATTTACATTTAAATAAATATTTTTAGTTAAGACCATGCTTAATAAAAATCATGCATTGAAAATACTTAAATATTATTTTTGAGCTCTTCACCTGTTTTCTGTTTACGAGCCGCCACTGGGTGGTAGCCCCCCCTCACACAGAACTAATTATCATATAAAACTCTTCCGAAGCCTAATTTCAATTGTTTAACATAGGTTTACATAACAGTACTCGTTATCTTACCTCTTAATCTCCAACCTGTATTTATAGTATTAAATTTCAGGGTAAGAGAAAGTCGTGTCAGTAACACACCAGATTATTTTTCATTATATATTTTTTTTTTAATAAAAAATATTTTATAGCAGAATTTAAACTGCCATTAGTTTTTTTAGCATTTTGCTAAAGGCAAGGGTGGAGAATTTTTAGAAATTTTTACCAGCCAAGGATTTTTTTTTTTTTTTTTTTTTTTTTTACTAGCCAACAATATGCGATAATTGTCTAAACCTCTACAACAAAATATATGCAACAATAAGGTGAGCTGATCATTTAATTGAAATTTTTAGAGTTCCCAAAACATCATTTTTAAAAATATAGTGCTCAGTGTAGAATAACACCAACTTTTAAAAAAGGTAATAAGATCAAAAGTAGTTGTCTGACGTTGTTCATGCACTTGGGGAGAGTGTTTTGGCTGTTTTATAGTTTTGTAATTATTTAACTAGGTATACAGTATACTCCCAGAAGTCTGCACTCCTAAAATTCGCAAACTCCAGATATCCGCACATCACAACCAATGTAAACAATGAAATTTATAGTAAAGTTTTAAAGGAAAAAATCAAGATAGAATTTGTTTTAAGGGCCCTCTTCACTCACTGCCGCCGGAAGCCGAAGCTAATGTTATTCTATGGGAAATTTTTCTTTACAAATAATTTATTAACTAATACAAATTTTTAAATTCTGTTTTCACATTCTGAAAATTCCCAGCTGTTAAATTGACGGACCTTTTTTAAAAAAATATTTTTTTTATATTTTATTTTGAAGCTACAAAATACGAATTTTCGGTATATGAAATTTTTTCATTTTGCAATTTGAAAATAAAATATTAAAAATTAAAAAAATGTATTTTTAAAAAAGGTCCGTCAATTTAACAGTTAGGAATTTTCTGAATGTGAAAACAGAATTTTAAAATATGTATTAGTTAATAAGTTATTTGTAAAGAAAATTTCCCCATAGAATAACATTGACTCGGGCTTCCGGCGACGGTAAGTGAAGAGGGCCATTAAGTGATATTTTAGGAAATGGATCTAATGAGATAAAGAAAATTAATTTTAACTAAGATCCAGGTCTTGAAGATAAGTATCTAAACTGATAGTATTTGGGCTGGAACAAAAAAGGATTCCATATACTGAAAAAAAAAAAATATATATATATATCATTTGTTTTTACTTGTATTTCTAAACTGTAATAAAAATTTTAATTTCATATATCTTATATGCTTTTATATGTATGTATTCACAATAATTTTTAATGGATTTTAGCATTAAAATTCCAATTTAAAAATGCAGACAAAAAAATATTAAAATCTGCAAAATTCTAAAATCTGCACAGTCTCTAGTCATAAGCTGTGCAGATTTCTAGGAGTGAACTGTACCTTGAATATTGGCAACAAAACTACTTCAAATCTTTTTGCCACACTAGAAAAATTAAATTACTCGCTACTGGTGAGTAAATCAGGCATTTACTTACCCCTGGTTATTTCCTATAAAGTAATTTCCTATAAAGTAATCTCTAATTTTTATTCAAATATTTGCAGGCAGAAATTACAAAACCACTCAGAATGCCAGGAATTGTTATTTATTTTGTATATTTGGATTTAATTTAAATTTTTAATGGATGAATTTAAATGTGCAAAATATTTAGACACTAGCAGGCTACGCCTGCTTTGCTAGTCAGTATACTTAAATGAATTTTCAAAAGAATTTAGTAATCACTATTTATTTTTTATATCGCATTATAAATTAAAAAAAAAAAAAAAAAACCTACATTGAAATCGTTCTAAACCTTACTTTGGGTATCTGCTGCCTATGAACGACAGGTGAATCTGATGTTATTTAAGAACTACGATTTTAAAGATGATTGTATTTCAGCATCTATTAAATATTTTAATTTTTGAACCATGTTTTTTTATAGCCCTCACATACTACATTACTACAATATGATTCCAACCAATATAATGAATAAAATAAAAAGTAGATTTTCTTTTAAAAGGAATTAAATAAATAAAAAATACATTTTAATTAAACTTAAATTTTAATCAGTTTAATCCTTTGTCAAGTTTTGTTTTTTTGGCATTTTTATAAACTTTGTAGTCTATTCACAACAATTAAATACCTGAAAAAAAATATTGATTAGTAAAGTGCAAAAATTGATGCTTACAGTCAAAAGTACAAAATTAGAATAAATAGTAAAAATCAAAATTCCTTCAATTCAGGTAAATTTTTGCATACAAAAAGGGTGTAACTTGCATAATTTTAATCCTATTACATCTTTCTTAAAAAAGATTAACATTTTTGTATAGATAATACACTAGAATATAACAAAACTAGTAATACCTAGGAGTGTCTAATAATAATTATGGCCGTGGCTGTAGATGGAGTAGATAATCGTTCATTGCTAGTGCTGAAAACTCTTCCATGAAGCAAATTCCAGATTCTGGCAAAATTTTTAATGTTTTTGCATTTAAATTCAACCATTAAAAATCCATATTAAATACAAATGTACTAAATAAATATAAATAACAATTCCGAAAATTTTAAGTTGTTTCATAATTTTTGCCTAAGAATCTATAATAATAAATATTTGAATAAAAATTAAAAAAATATTATATAGCGATATTTTATTAAATTATCCAGTTTTAGCTTTTTAGCAAAATTCTTACCAACATATTTTAACAAAATGTGAAATCTTTTAGCAAAATGCTAAAAAAAAAACTAATGGCAGTTTAAACCCTGGTCCCTGGTACCCATCTGCTAAGTTTTGTTTCTCTGGGATTAGTATTGTGAGCACCAGAGCACAGACACACGGATACTTCTCTTGATTTGTATAATTATCAGAATTTGGAATCTGCATCATAGAAGTGTTCTCCGCATAAGTATTGGACAATAAACTATTCCTTCCTGCTACTTCCCTTTTAAATCACTTTTTCATTTTGCATGCATGACATAACTGCTTTTTTTTTTTTTTGATAAACTTGAAACAAAATTACATTGATTCATGTTTCATAAAACTCAAGTATGGATACTTGATTAAAACTGTCAGTGAAGCAGAAAGAAATAGAAAATGAAACTGATGGTAACTCTAATTAAGAAAGAGAAATTAGTAATGTACAAAGAAATAAATCAACTTTCGAAAAAGCTAAAATACTGCTTGTATATTTTAGCTAAAATGCTAAAAAACCTTTTCTGCCACATAAAACCCTGCTTCCTACTAAATATACAGGGTAGTTGAAAGTTGAAATGAAACTTAACAGTACCCAGGGGTGGCGCCAGCTAGGGGGCCGGGGGGGCACAGGCCCCCCCATCGGGGAGTCTGTGACCCCCCATCGGGGCATACTCCTAAAATCTCTCGGGGGAACAAATACAAAATTTTCAGTTTTTCTACTTTTAACAACATTTTTCTTTCCTTTTACAAATTTGGAGCATTCCAGTTTTTCCATTCTATATTCAATAGAAGAAAGTATTGGATTCGTAAAAATGTTCAGCTTCCAGTTTTCCATGAATATACACGTTTTGAGAGGTCCAGAACACGTTTTGGCAACGATATTTTTAGAAAATGTCTGTCTGTGACACGATCTCCACAACCATGAGGAGTACTAACAAATGGAATGGTACAAATATTAACATTAACAGTAATATTATTAACAGTATTGCACTTTTTGATAAATACTCATATAATAAACTCTCTTTATGTAGTGCCCCCCTGTCGGGGAGGTGGTGTCCCCCCGTCGGGGAATTTCTGGTGCCACTACTGACAGTACCTACTTATAGACAAATAGGTATATTTGGTTCTAGTGGTCAAATCTGAATGAAACCTCATATATGTGTAATGTAGGTAATGGAACCAAGGTTTTCTTAAAAATAAATAAATATATTAAAGTGGCCTAAATCAGATACAAATGTAATGAGTTTTGTTACAAAAACAACTAATATGCAGTCTTTGTCAACTATAGTCCGTGTAAACTGAATTGGCCTCTGAAGGTCACTATTCCCCGGTCAATTTTCCTAGAAATGACCCATGTGATCCCGTTATCGCTCTTTCTTTTCCCACCCCATTTGAGCAATTGCTTGACTAGGAGAATATTTCGTTCAGATACAATAATTGTTCACTTTTGGCTTGTTCTTTGACTCCGTTAGCATTTACTTTTTCTTGTCGTTTCATTTTCGTATCATTTACTATGGCTGGTAATCCTGATATAAGGAAACAATCTAAAATGATTATTTATCATGTTTATAACTATTTTAAAGAGCTTGTTACTTCGAAACCTGATGCAAGAATTAGAGATATTTTTAGAAAAACTCAAGAAACTACTGCTCAAGCTTGTGGAGTGTCATTACGAACGATTCGTAGGATTTGTTCAGAAGGAAATGATAACATTGGAGTAGACAACGATTTGTCATTCTCTTCGCCCAAAAAGAAAGTCCAGCATACTAAACCTGTGACAGCATTGGACGATTTTAATAAAGATGTCGTGCGGCGCACAATCCAAGAATTTTATGATCGTGGAGAATATCCTACTTGTGTCAAATTAAGAGAAATTTTAGTACAGAAAATAGGTTTTTCTGGATGCATAAAATCATTAGCAGTTATTTTGAAAAACCTTCGATTTAAATATAAAAGATGCAATGATGGGCGTAAATTTTTGATGGAGAGAAGTGATATAGTCGCTGCACGTATGACATTCTTGAGAAAAATGCACAACATACGTAAAGAATCTCCCCGTCGTCCAATAGTTTATTTAGACGAAACTTGGATAAATCAGAACCACTCGAAAAATTTTATATGGCAAGATTCCAAGAGTTCTGGTGGTCTGAAAGTACCCACTGGTAAAGGATCGCGGCTGATTATTTGCCACGCCGGGTCTGCTCAGCATGGCTTCATCGAAGGAGCACAATTAATTTTTCAGTCGAATTGTACTAAAGATTATCATCACGAAATGAATAGTGATGTATTTCGAGAATGGTTCCACAATTTACTGAGAGGCCTGGAAGAATCTAGCGTGATTGTTATGGACAATGCAAGCTACCATTCCAGTCACCTAGAAAAAATTCCATCCACAAAAACGCGAAAATGCGAAATTATAGCATGGCTGGAAAGTAAAAAGATTTTGCACAATCCGAGCAGTACTGTTCCTGAATTGTTAAATATTGTTCGAGAAAACAAATCAAAATATAAAATATTTGAACTGGATTACCTAGCTTATCAATTGGGTCATGAAGTAGTGAGACTTCCACCTTATCACTGCCAGTACAACCCAATTGAAATGATATGGGCACAGGTAAAAAATGAAGTCGCCACACGAAATAAAACGTTTAAAATTAAAGACGTAAGGCGACTACTTGAGGAAGCTCTATGTCGAGTGTCTATCGAAAATTGGAAGAACTGTGTGAGACATTCCAAAGAACTACAAGAGAAAGATTTTATTAAAGAGGGTATACGAGATGAAGTCATACAACAGTTTGTAATAAATTTACAAGATGAAAGTGACAGCAGCTCCAGCGAAATAGAGGACGAAATCGAAATGTAGGGGGAAAATATCCGTTCTATCATCAGGTTTCGAAGTAAAAAAGCTCTAAAAAAGTCTTTTTAAAGGCTAAAAAAAAGCCCTTATAAGGGCTAAAAAAAAGCTCTTTTCAGGGCTAAGCCTTACCCAAGGCTAAAAAATAAAAAATAGATAAATAATACACAAAGTTACAAAACTTTGAATAAATACCATATGTAAGTACTTGCAACAGTTGTATCGGATTTAAAGAAGACACGACCCTTCGTCAGGCGAACAAAGTAAAAACGAGTGTTGCATGTTTACAGCACTCGTTGGTGCGTGTGCTGCTTTGTTTGTAGCACTTGTGCCTACTTTGTTCGCCTGACGAATTGTCTTGTCTTCTTTCGACCAGAAACAATTATTGCGAGTTCTTGCATTTTAAGGTGTTTATTCAAAGTTTTGTACTTATTAATTTTAAACGCCAGTTCTCTGTCTTTTTTTTTTTTTTTTTTTTTTTTTTTTTTTATAATTAAATTACATTTTGAAAAAAAAAAAAAAAAAAAAAACACTTTCCTCTCTAATAACTATTTTAGAGAAATGTGAATGCTACTACCCGAATGATAGTTACATTCACGTTACTTACCTCAAGTTTACCATGATTTTCCCCGAAACTCATATGAGTTTTAGCTAAGAATCTTAAGAAATACCCCTCAAGGACGTCCAGGCCAATGTAAAGACAACCGGGCTTAAATGTCCCACAATCTGCATCATTTATATTAGATTTTAATTTTTATATTCATGATACAGTTTTTCGCTCTCGGTTAAAATATATATATATATATACACTAAGCGACAAAAAAAAAAAAAAAAATGACGCTTGTGATACATTTATTTGATTCAAGTTGTTAAAATTACTTATCCATTCTCATGAGCATCTATAATTTTGTAAGTTATCATAACTTTTTTTACTTAAAATTAAATCCCACAATGGACATAGCAGAATTTCTTCTTTATTAGACCTGAAAATTGTCCTAATCTCAATCCGCTCGAAAATGTTTAGTCTATAAAGGAGGGTGGGGATTGGAAATTTGTAGCCTACAACTTTGAAAGAACTAGAGAAAAATATTTATGATATTTTGCACAGTGAAATTTCTGATCTTCATCTTAAAAAACTGTAAAATACTATGCCATTGTGCATTAAAGCAGTAATCCCATATATAGGCGGAATTATCCAATCCATAATACATATTTTTATTAAATAATTGTTTAGATCTAACAAATAAATAGTTTTATTTCATAAAATAGCACTTGTTTATTTCATATAATAAATCATGATAGAATACAAAGTATATATTTATTATATTACGTTTAAAAAGAAAATTTCATGTAGATTTTTATTAAATACTACATAAAGTGTAACAAAACGAATTATTAAATCGAAAATGTACATAGGTATCATGTTATGACTTCCGTATTATACAAATATAACAATTTTATTTGTTGCAATCATTAGTTTTTAAATTATTACAAACCCAAAAGGTATAAATAAATTTTTCTGTAGTGCGTTTTTTTTTTTTTTTTTGTCACTTAGTGTATATATATATTAGAACTCAGATTCTTATAGTCCAAAATGTATCGGAAGAATAAATCTGATAAATTAATTTGTCTATATTATTCGCTGTTAACTTATCGTTTTAAGACTAGAAAAAGAGAAACGACCACTTTAACTGCAAAGCTATTTTATAATAAGAATAAATAATTCATAGCTAAAGAGCATTTAAAAATGATTATTAAGAAAACAAAAATTACTTTATTCTGCTCTGTAAACTAATTGCTGGTGTTAATCATATAGTTTTAGGTATTAAATAAGTCATAGATCATAAAATTATATTAAAATTCCTTAGCTACAGGTTTTTCTCAAACCTTTAAAAAATGCAGTGGATTGGCGGTGCATCGGTTGAGACTAAATTGTTCCTTATTTCCTCCGATACTTAGCCAGTATTACAGAAAATTCCGAACGAATAAGACGACGAGAGTGACTTGTGTTCGAACCCTGCACCTCCTGTCTATCAGCTTCGAGTGCAGAATCTATTGGCCATTGGTACCTCTTGGCATTAATAATCTATGTGAATTGCAGGATTTTTCATTCTTGATTTCTTCTCTTTTTAACTGCTCTCGAAAACAATAACAGTGTGAGATGAGTAACTGATACCGTAATTTTTTTGTATATGTGACAATGGTAAGTGAAATTTAGAAATTCGTTAATTAATAAATATGTTAACTCTAAGGATAAGTACAGGAGGAACTAGTCATGAAAATTGAGAATGTGTTTAACTTCTATAACCTTTTTACGTATCTCAGCTAAAATTAAGACACTTTCCTGTTTGTAATCTTGAAACATTTTTCTTATTTTATACTTTTTATTGTTCTTGTACAGGAAGTAAAAAATGAAAGTTTATTTAATATTCTTATATGTAATATATAAGAATAGGTGGTCTGAAAATTGGAATATTATATAAATATGAGTGTGTATAAGTATGTATTTTATATTACTGTGTTCAACGTGCAGCTATCAGAATGCAATTTTGCTTATTAAATAACCATATTTCTAACATTTTCTAGATCTCTAAGTAAGAAAATAAAGAACTTTTTACGATTTCTTTCTCCCTAGATCAGAAAGTTTGAAAATTTTACTCAGAAACAAATTAAAATAATTTTCCAAGTATATTAGAAAATTAACTTTGTTAAGCTAATAAACGAAAAATTGATAATTATATATTACCTTCATTTTTAAATAATACACATAAAAGATAACCTTACATACAGGCAAATATGGAATAAATATAGTGGATTTATACTACAGGTATTCAACACGTTATTACATACATGTATACTAGCAATAAAAAAACTAATCTGCTCTCCAATTGCTTTTACTAAGAACGAAGTTGCGTGGAAAAAAAGACGCGGAGAAGTTAGCGTCCCTTAAAACCATAGTAACGGGGGAATGAAGAACCCTGAGAGATGGCCTTCACAGGTCTATTTTTTTTACACAGAGTATAGAATGGTCACAGTAGGCAGAGGTTTTCTTCTAACAACAGGAATTGTTTAACTGCTTTTTTCTATTATAACCTTCTGTTTTATAGTTTTTATATAACAGGTATTTGAAGTTTCAATCAATAAAATCAGAGCTTTCGGTTTCTCAATATTGTCAATTTAATTTTTACGACTGTGTATTGTGAAAGTTTCATTATATATTAATATATTTGTCATCTATTCATTTGCTCAAGTGAATATGTCACTTTATAAATTAAATTAAAACATACAACCTTTATTCTTCATGTTGATTGCTGGACTAGTTTTGCTTGGGGCGCCCCAGAGGGAACGTCAGAGAAAGAGGGAACATCAGTTTCATCAAACTTCGAACACCGTTTCGCTGGTGTTCGAAGTTTGATGAAACTGACGTTCCCTCTTAGCTTCTTCACTTTTAAAGACTCGGTGCCATTGACGATCGCCAAAATTTAATTTATAGTTATACTTCATGGTTTAGTTTACTGCAAAGTATGTCACTTTATACTTTACTAAATTATACCAATAATTAACATGTTTATCTTATAGGTTTTTTCTATTGTTGTATTTGGATGTATCGCATCTGAAGGATGGATGGACAACAAATGTCTTTACAACAACGATATAAATGCGTGCAATTTCGGCACGGGAATAGGTGTGATTGCCTTTCTAGGAAGTGCAGCTCTTTTAGCAACAGATTACATGTTCAACAATATCTCAAGCATCAAGGTGCGTCGGCGAGCTGTCATTGCAGATATGGCTTTTTCAGGTATCCCAATTTGGAAAATATATAGTTTAGTTTAAAAACAATTCTGGTTGAGGATGCTATCTCTTACTGACATAAAATCTTCTCTCGTTTAATAATTATGTTTCATGTGGTTAATTTATAAGAAACTCTGTTATTTCATTCTGCTATTATGTGATGATTCTGGGTTGATCTGTTCATGTTTTTTATTAACCCTCTATTTTTAAAATTACCCTATATGTCTTGGCAATAGTATATCTATATCAATGTCTCAGAAACATATCTTATTAACTTTTTCTTTTCAATATCTTTTGCTTTGTGTAAGGTTTCACTTCCATATGTAATTGTTTATTGATTAATCTTCCTTCCTAGTGTTTGATCATTATAATGATGAATTATTATTATTATTATATGACATTTGAATTAAACATGTTGCTGTTGCTCTATTACTTTGAAAGTCTTCTCTCTTTGTGATTCTGTGTGAATTATTTTAATTTCAAAAATTACTTTTTTCTTCATGCAACCTATTATAATATATTGAGGAGTTTGTCTGTTTTTAAATAATTTAACCTAAGTATTGTGCTAAATTTTAACAAATGTATGAATTTTGTGTTATATGCATGTGGATTTTTGCTGCTTTTGCACATTATCTATTGGTACCTTCCTTATATAATCCTATTAATTCTATTAGTTTTTTTTTATCAGTTATATTTTATTCTATTATAATATGATTATGCTGGATTGCTCTGCCCATAGTAGGTCCAAGGAGTCGTAGCCCCCTCATATAAATTTAAAATATCTCATTAATAAAATTGTTTCTAAAACTAGTAAGGTAATAGAAAGTAGTATAGTTGTCACACCAGATTCTCTATTCCTTCCTTTTTACTTCTTATACAAAGTATAAGGAAGTATAGTAATCCCAATTAGCGAAATGGATTTTGTATTCCGCATAGCTCAAAAATGAATGATCGTAGAATGTTGCAAATTTATAAGTGCAACTTTTATGATGTCTAGTTGTATACCTGCAACTTTGATTTTAATACAAGTTCCCGTTTCAGAGATATCAACGACTTTACATGAATTTTAGTGATGTCTATATGTAAGTATGTGTGTATATGGGTGTATATGTCGCATTAACTCAAAAACGGTTGGACGTAGAACATTGCAAATCTGTATATAGGTTTGTTATAACATTTAGTTTTGCACCTCCCTTTTTGGACTTTCTGTATTTTCCGTTTTGGAGATATTCAGGAAAATTATATTCATAATGACCAAAAATACAAAAGGTTTTGGCCATATTATGACCTACCATCATAGAGATTTCAAAAGAAGTTAATGATAGAGCCAGTATTGATATTGTTATGAAAGTTTAAGACATTTTTGTGTGTAGAAAGTTATGCTTACAGACAAAAGCATTTTATTTAATGAATATTCAGCCCGTAATGTATCTCGTATAACTCAAAAACGGTTGAATGTAGACGGTTGCAAATTGGTATATAGGTTTCTTATAACATCAGGGGTGTTTGTGTTCAGGGTTTACCCCTGATTTCAGGGTTTTTACTCTACCCCATCTGTATTTTCATATTTCCTATAAAATATCCTTTTTTGCTTTCATTGGTTGTTCATTTGTTATCCAGGTGATATGAGAATGAAATGTAAAAGGATTGAGGACTTCTGGCCTAAATAGTTTGAGTATTATTTATATTTTGGGTTTTTTCTAATTTGAAGCTCTAATTTTCAGGGTTTTTACCTTTGAGTCACAATCACCCCTGTCATTCTAGTTGTGCACCTCTCTTTTAGGACTTTTTATGATTTTCCGTTTTGGAGATATTTAGGAAAATTATATTCATAATGACCAAAAATACATAGGTTTTGGCCATTATCTATGACCTAGCATCATAGAGAGAGATTTCAAAATAAGCTAATGATAGAGCTAGTAATGATATTGATATGAAAGTTGAAGACAGTTTTGCGTGTTGAAAGTTATGCTTAAAGACATAAGCAGGTTCTTGTCGATGAATGCACTTTATTTAATGATTATTCAGCCTGTAGATAGAGCCTGTAATTTTATTGTTGTGAAAATTGTCGACATTTTAGCATGTCGATAATTGTATAACCGTGACATTTTTGGTTCAAGTAGCAGTTTTTAAGGAATGTTCATTCATGGACTGGAACTTGACTGCTTATTTACGAATCAGTTACCTCACACAAAACTGTCAATGTTTTCATAAAAATATGTATATTCCTACGGTTGTATAAGGAAGTCATGTGGTATCCACATCAGATTTTTTACTTCCATTACCCTACTACCGTAGGTAATGGAAGTATTGTATTCGGTCTGAAAATTCGATATCGGGTTTTCACCTGATTTACACGTTTTAAGGTCCCCTGAGTCCAAAAAAGTGGTTTTTGGCAATTGGTCAGTGTGTATGTGTGTGTGTATGTATCTGGAGAATCTTCTGGCTATTATAGCTCAGAAACTAATAAAGATAGAGCTACGAAACTTTAGAATTGAAATACGTCTGGTGTACAGATGAAATTTCCAAATTTTGGTGAAAATTGAAAAACTGGAAGTGGGACCGTAAGTCCGTATCTCAAAAACGGCTCTAACGATTTTCTTCAAACTTGCTATATAAACACTCTATTAGATGTCCTTTCGAATGATATAGTTGGTTGGTTCAGGAAAATTGATAGGCGTCCCTTATAAATAGCTCAATTTCAGGCCTCGCAAAGGCGTTCCTTTAAAAACGGTTGTACGGATTTTTTTCAAACTCACCATTTTAACTTACTTTTAAATATGCTTTTGTATGTAATTATTGTTTTCCTGTCAATAATTGAGTTTAACCGGAAGTGGGACATTGGAAACCGGAAGTGGGACCGTAAGTCTGTATCTCAAAAACGGCTCTAACGATTTTCTTCAAATTTGCTATATTAGATGTCTTTTCGATGTCTGCTCTATTAGATGTCTTTTCGAATGATATAGTTGGTTAGTTCAGGAAAATTGATAGGCGTTCTGTAAAAATAGCTCAATTTCAGGTCTCCCAATTGTGTTCCTTTAAAAACAGCTGTATGGATTTTTTTCAAACTCGCCATATTAACTCACTCTTAAATATTCTTTTGTATGTAATTATTGTTTTCCGGTCAATAATTAATTTTTTTGTAAAAGTTGGTATCTCAAAAACGGCTCAACGATTTTCTCTTTAGTTCACTTTTATGTTTTCTGATCGCATTATCTCTCAAAAATGCATATAATATGTGTAATAGTGGGTACTGGAAGTCGTGTGGTTGTTTCACACCAGATTTTTTTAAATAGTATCATGAATCTTAACAGATCATTCTCAAATAAAAATACAGGTTTTTTGCACTTTATGGGAACTTTTTTTGGCAGTTAATGTATATGTATATAGGGCATATTTATTTTGATAATTTGTGTCTGATTTAATAAATTTGGTTTTTATTAACATTTTCCAACAAAGTTGAAAATTGTTTGTAATTTCAGTTTGCCCCCACTCTAACTCCTGTAACTATTCATGGAATTTTTTTAAAACTATTATATGTTCTTCAAGTTCACTGTAGGATAGTCCCTGTCGAAAATGGAGTAATCATCATTGGTTTGTGCACAGGGACATCTGAAAAAATTCCGAAGCATTGCAATTCTGTAAGAAGTATTTCTTTAAAACCTGGGTCTCATCAGAGGTAGAAACTGGGTGAAAATTTCTCACTCTTACTCAGATTCAAATTGAGATTTCTAAAAAGAATGTGAGAACAGAAAAATACTTAAAGAAAAGAAAGAAAATTAATGTAAATTGACATTGATGTCTAATTTTACCACTCATTGATATATAATATCTTAAATTTAATTGCTTAAATGTGTTTATTTATTTTTTTATTTTTTTCTTTCACTGCTAATCACTGAAATGGGCAGCTGTTGCATTTGCAAATTGATGAAACTTACTTTTTCTTTAATACCTTCAATACAAGATTAATTACCTGATTCATTTCTCTGGTATTTCATTGTAGAGATATAAAATATTTTTGCAGCTGATCAGCAAAATACATAATTTGTTATCCATATTTTTTTTTTTTTAAACTTTTCAAAATCTTATTTATTGAAATTTTTTATTTATTTATTTTATTTTATTTTATTTTTTTTCCGACTGAGTGAAAATAAAAATTTCAATAAATATGTTTTTAAAATCATTCAACTTTTATGAAGGGTCTGTTTGTTTAAATTTTCCATTTTTGTGAAAGGTTTTCTTTTCAAGATTATTGATTTTTATGAATGATTATATTTTTGGACCAAAAATTAGAATAAATTAGCCCTAGAAGAGCACATGAATTTTTCTCATTGTTAAAAATTTTATGTGACAGGGAAAAAAAAACAAAAAACATATGAGATCCTCACTGTCTCACACTTTAGTTGGAATCCTGTAACCATTTTTTAATACCTTTAATTTGCACAAATCATAATGAAATTTTTTTTATAGCATATGATATGTTCAGCAGTAAAATTTACAGGGCTAATCTAAAATAGTCAGATACATTGAGAGCTACAGTTGGAAATTGCTGAAATTGCATTGGCAAAACTATTTTGTTTAACCATTTATTAGTTGTGCAATTATTTTATTATTATTATTTTTTTTAATTACAGTTATATAAATAGTTATGCTTCATCAAACTTTGCCATATTTTTTTTTTCGATTTATCAGTCCCTGCATGATATTCTTTTTCTTTCTTTCTTTACTTTTTTTAAATACTTGTTCCCCATGTTCTCTTAATATGCTTTAGCAAAAATAGTTAATAGATTTTAATATTGATAGATGATTTTATTTATAATGCGAGGCAGCATTTCCAGTTTGACAATAGATGTTTGAGTCAGTTAATTTTCCTTTAGTATTAGAAAATCATCTTAGATTTAATATATATATATTTTTTAAGTGAGTGATTTTCAAATGTTTTGCTTCTTTCAGCTTTGCAAAACTTTAAAAATTAGATTAAACATAAAAATATATACAGGTAATATGAATTCATTACAATTTACAGTTTTCTAAGCAGTTGGAGTTTTGTGAGTTTATTTTTATTTTAGAAAATTCCAAAAAGTGTATATAAGACCAAATAAATTAAAAGACCTTACTCAGGCTTCATCATCTTCTGCAAGAAGCTTTTCATGGGAGTATCCTCCCCCTTTTTCAATTGCAAACTGTTCGTGTGGGCCTTAGCTATTTATAGCTTCACCTTGTTCTTCTAATAGGTAGCGCCACTGCGGATCTATTTTGGCAGACTTGTAGTCATTAATGGCAACATTATCACTAATTAACACTATGAACATTAGTGATAATGTTGCCATTAATGACCACGAGTCCGCCAAAATAGATCTGCAGTGGCGCTACCTATTAGAAGAACAAAGTGAAGCTATAAATAGCCAAGGCCCACACGAACAGTTTGCAATTGAAAAAGGGGGAGGATCCTCCCACGAAAAGCTTCTTGCAGAAGATGATGAAGCCTGAGTAAGGTCTTTTAATTTATTTTGTAATTATGTGCTTCATTTTAAATTTAAATAAATGTATATAAGAGTTTTGTCCAGTATACATGCAGAATCAGTGTTGCCAGATTTTGCAACTTTTTTATCAACATCCATCACTAAATTTTAAATGTACCAATTGTCTAGTCACTTTGATGATTAATCATCTGTTATATATATAAAATATCACTTCTCATAAATATTGGTGACTATTGAATAATAAAGTATCAAAATCTGGCAACACTGTGCAGAAATCTTATATAAATAGATTTGATTATCAGTGTTCGAAATTAACAGTCATTAGTCGCCAAATGCAACTAAATTATTGCATTTGACGACTATAAAATTATTTCCAGTCGTCAAATTTGACACCTAGGAGGTGCATGACACATGGTAAATGGACACAGGAGGTAACCAATGGTTCTCTTCAAAAACTCTTGCATCTGTTGTTCTAAAGTTTGGTAGTTTCATTAAAAATTTTATTGAATGGAAGGCCATTTTCCTAAAATTTTACGGTACTACAAGTACAAAACGGTGAAACAAAGCATACTTCGTATTTCTTTGTATGCATCTTTAAACATTATCAAAAGTGTCTTATTCCTAATGTTTAATGAAACATTTTGATTTATAGAGAGAGGGCAGTTGATGTTTCAAAATCAAGATGAAACATGCATACAAATAACCTATGTAACCAACACATTATATCTCTGTGCACATACTGATATAGTGTGCAAGAAAAATACATATATATATAAATTAAATTGTGTTTCAAAAATTTTGACACATAATTCAGAAAATATTGTTTTACTCAGAATCACTTGTGGTTAGTCATGTTAAAATGAATTTCAGAAATTGCAACTGGAAATTTTTATTTGACGCCTAACATATTTACAGCAGGCGTCATATGATGACTTCCCTTCCCAATTTCTATCACTGTTGATTATATTAGGCACTAAAATATTAAGATTGCTTTTCACTTCATAATTTGCAAATATAGTTTACAGAAAAATCAATCAGGTTTGTGGCTCTGTCTGTCTTTAAGTTTTCTTTGCTGTCTTCTATAGCCTTGTTCTGAATCTTGATGTTAAATGCATGCTTTGTAAAATCATATAGTCTGAGATCCGGCTGCAAAATTGCTACATTCATCGAGTATGTAATCAAAATCAGATTTTTATATTCAATTATAAAAGGGACAATATGTTTTGGCCGGGTTGCCTAATAAAATGTGGCCGCTAGTATTTTTAATTAAATTAATATTAATTGACTTTTTGGAGAGAAATTTCATTCATTTGTTATTGGAATAAACTGTACTCCACATCAAAGACATATACATAGTGAACTTGAAAAGTAATGGTTGCCGTTGCGCGTTTGGCCGCTACCTCTTCGCAGCCAGGTGCAAACAGGTAGTTTTTTGGGGCGTTTATACGTTCATGGCGTATATTCATCATTTATATATCAAATTAAAGCTAATTCTTTTCTGCACATGGTAAACTTCGTCTGCCAATGTAAAAGTGGCCGCAAGTAGGGGTTGCCAGCTGTTAAAGATTGCTTAGAATGAAAATTAGCACGCTACTACGTTCGTCAGACAAGGATGGCGATAGCCAATTGTACGTGTTTTTGAAGCTTTTGCGCATGCATCGATTTATAGTGTTCGCAACTATTCAGCTGCATTTTCATCAGTGTTGCCAGACTTGGGGATTTTTCTCGATTTCGGGGATTTCTGAAGCTTCGGGGAAAATGTTTGGGGGCAGAGATTTCGTGGGGCGTAGTTATAGGAAATGAATTTTTTTTTTTTTTTTTTTTTTTTTTGGTGGGGGGGGGGATATGGGGTTTTCTTTAAAATTGGCAATTACTTTTACTTAAAATCCGCACCGGAAAAAAAAAAAAAAATTGTATCAGATGATAATGCATTGATTCTGGATTCTATTTCTGAAATAGTAAAGTAATGTGTTGGAAGATTTTTTTTTTTTTCAAAAAATAGCTTTATTTGGGGAAAAAATGTGATTTTTTTTTTTTTTTTTTTTTTTTACATTTTTAGCATAAATTGCTTTGAATGTTTTGAAGATCCTACAAGATTTGTGAAATCATTTAGACGTAATAAAATACATAATTTTGCATCTGATTGTGTAAAAAAAAAGGTTCAAGAGTAACACCGGAGACAACAAAGCTTTAATTAAAATGGAACGAGACATTTTTGGACGGCTGTTGGCAATAGCTATAGATAACAAGATTGACATTGAGTACTGTTTGTCATATCCTCTTGCACCAATACCGCCTGCACTATTCCATTGTGCAGGCTACATGCTCAAAACGAACAAGTCTGCTTTAAATAAACAATTAACACCACAGATTGTATCAGCCAATCCCGGACAAATTGATATAGAAATTATTGATGGTTTCTACTATTTGTATCAGATTGGCCGCAAACATTTGGAAAGCTAGCTGAATCGATATTGGTGAAGCTTTGTTCAAAAAGCGCTCACGAAGTACATATCATATTTGATAGATATTTAAAGCCTTCAATCAAAGATTGTGAAAGACAAGATCGACAGGAAATTGATATTCCATATAATATACGATTAATGGTCCGTTACAAACGAGACCCAGTGATTTTACAAAAAGCTTAAAAAATTTTCGTTTTAAAGAAGCTCTAGTTAAATGTTTAGCTTCTCACTGGGAGAACAACTCTTTTGTTTCAGTATTAGGAAACAAAAAAAAAATTTATTACTGTTGGATAACAATGTTTTTCATATTGCTCTTCTGGATATTGCGTTGTGAAACAAGAGGAAACTGAATTAGAATGCCAACATGAGGAAGCAGATACGAGGATAATCTTTCATATAAGCAAAGTAGGTAAAGAGTCTAAAATATTGGTGAAAGCAAGTGACACTGATATTTTAATAATTCTACTAGGTAATCTGCACAAATTTCCTCATTTACAAATTTGGTTGGCAAATAATACATCCAAAAAAAAGAATAGTAAAGACAAAATATGTATAAAGTGTACGGAATTGTCAAAAAAATTGAGCCCAACTTTATGTATTGCGTTGCCAGCGTTTCACGCATTCACAGGTTGTGACTATACGACTGCATTCTTCAATAAAGGGAAAGTAAGGCCCTATAACATTTTTGTTAAACACCTGAGAATTCAACCAGTTTTCTCATCTTTGACTGACCCTAATAACATTTTTGAGGAAAGTAAAACTGCTGTAATCCAAGAGTTTACGTGCCTAATGTATGGTATCGTTGATTGCCAAAATGTTAATACTGGAAGATTCATTTTGTTCAATAAGACGTATGCTACAAAAAAAAAAAAAACAATGAAAAGTTTTTGAAAAAACTTTATATTAAGGGCTTCAACTCAACTCATATTCTACCTTGCTGGAAATCTTTAAAGCAAAAATTGTTGCGGACGATCTTTGTTAATTCGATGTGGCTAAATGCTACTGGGCCGAATTGTATTAAGTTTAACGCAGAAAATAATGGGTGGATCCTAGATGGTTTTCTCAAACCAACATGGTTCTTAGGAGATTCAGCGCCAATGCATGTTGAAAGTATGCTATATAATTCTATTATCATTCGTACTGATAATGAAGAGGATTTTGATATTTGTGACGATGAAAGTGATGGGTGGAATGGAAGTGGGAGTAGTGATGATTCAGATTTTGAATAAATTATATAAAAATGTAATATAGGTTTCATTAAATATTTAATCCTTTTTTCAATGTTCCGTTTAATTTGTATGCCTCAAGCAATTTGTCCTATTTACTGAATATTTAATTAATATGTAATCTATTAAAAAAAATCAAATATTTCCTAAAACATTACAGGTATAATATAAACTTCGTCTACATGAATAACCAGGGTTATTATTTTTCACAAATACTTAATTTATGTTCTAATTATATAGATAAAAGACAATTTGATTATTTATTGAGAAATAAATGTTTTATATTTATAAGGAATTTTAAATGTAACCACACAAAAATTTATTAATTATATTTCTTTTGGAGTTCTGAAATTCTTTTCTACAACTGTTTGTGCCATTCGTTGCGAATACTATCAATCGACGCATGCGCAAAAGCTTCAAAAACACGTACAATTGGCTGTCGCCATCCTTGTCTGACGAACGATGTAGCGCGCTAATTTTCATTCTAAGCAATCTTTAACAGCTGGCAACCCCTACTTGCGGCCACTTTTACATTGGCAGACGAAGTTTACCATGTGCAGAAAAGAATTAGCTTTAATTTGATATATAAATGATGAATATACGCCATGAACGTATAAACGCCCCAAAAAACTACCTGTTTGCACCTGGCTGCGAAGAGGTAGTGGCCAAACGCGCAACGGCAACCATTACTTTTCAAGTTCACTATGTATATGTCTGTGATGTGGAGTACAGTTTATTTCAATAACAAATGAATGAAATTTCTCTCCAAAAAGTCAATTAATATTAATTTAATTAAAAATACTAGCGGCCACATTTTATTAGGCAACCCAGCCAAAACATATTGTCCCTTTTATAATTGAATATAAAAATCTGATTTTGATTACATACTCGATGAATGTAGCAATTTTGCAGCGGGATCTTAGACTAATACACACCTTTTTGAAAACTGTCCTATCAGACGGAACCCAAAATCTTTTTGAGTCTCCAGATAGAGGCCTCCACTAACGTTTCGGCAAATATTGAAGATATTTTGAATATTGAAAAGCCCACAGAAAACACGACTAAAAGTGCGGCGAACAAATGCAGAATTTGTACTTTCTGTCTGTCTAAGAAACGTAGAATGACAAAATACATATGCAACAAGGCTGTTTGTGGAGAGCACACTTTTAACATCTGCCAAGAGTGCAAACAATATTTTTTACTCTTTTCTATTTTTTAACTGAAATATTTTTTTAAGTTACCCTAATGAAATATAAAAATATACTTGTTTTTAATTCGTAGTCTATGAGTCGAATGATTACCGTAACAGCACCTTTTCGCCAAATGACATCCTTAGGATATCCAGTGGATAAAAATACATCCTAGGGACATCCTAAGGAAGTGCTGTGGATATGTGTGCTGTTAGGGTAGTTACAGAGTAACACTGATTTAAGTTTAGTTATCTAGGGTTAATAATTAGAATTTACATATGTTTTTAAAAATCCCAATTTAAGAGGTTATGTTTTGAAGTAAATTATGTCATCATATTTACGATAATCTATTTTTCAGCTGCAATGGCTTTCATGTGGTTCGTCACCTTTTGTTACTTAAGCGATTCATGGAGAAAAGCCCCCTATCCCAAAGATGGATATGGTGTGAATAACTTAAGGGGTGCTATTGCCTTTAGTTTTTTCTCAATCCCTGTTTGGGTAAGTGTTGTTCAAGTTATAATCCTTTTAATAGTATTATATGTTTGTCTGCTTTTTATAAAAATTTACGCCATAATTAATTATTAAAAATTGCTATTGCCTAAAACTTGCAAAAATATTCTATAAAAAAATATTGGTATCCAATTATGATATAGTGTTTATTTATTTTTTGATGAATAAAAAGTGCAACAGGGACAATCAATGGTAAATTTGTTAAATTTTTTTGCATTAATAATACAAATCTTACGTTAAACTATTAAAGTTATTTTTAAGAAATAATAATCAAAAGCAAAATTTAAAAAAAATTTAATAAAATATAGTATGTTAACTTTTTTTTTTTTCCTTTAATGTAAAATGCCACACTGTCAAAGTTTTTAAAATTGTAAACTTAAAGATTTATTATTTTGATATATTATTGTAGGAACATTAAGCATTAAATAATTATGATAGATTTAATACTTATTAAAGAACGGTCAACATAAGTTTATGTTTTTCCAATTTCACTTCCTAAGATTAGTAACTTAGATTTATTTCCCCACTCTGAAGGGTGGGGACATGGCCATGGGAGAGATTTAGCAATGTTATTTATGTGAAATCTGTCAGGTTTATCATACTCACAAAAATTGTAGATTTGTAGAATAAATAATTTTCTAATCCTTTATCAAAAATAATATTGATTTAATAGAATGACAACACCCATACATGTATATTTTTTTAATTATCTTTAATAAAAAAAAAAATCTGAAAGCCGAAAAAGAACAGGGGAAAAAACAAAAACATTAAGTGTTAATGTCTTATAAATTGGCTCTGAATCATAGGATTCATTGAATATTTTTCATGTGCCTGTTGGAAAACTGAATATACTCAGTGAATTAAAATTTTGGTTCCAAACCTTAAAGAAATTTCATGAAAGATAAAAAATATTATTTAAATTTTCGGAAAAAGCTGAATGTAAAATCACATTTCTTGTTTTTGATTTAAATGATAAAATAATGGCCAGAATAGACATGTTCTCAAAGATCTTGATTGCAACTGACAGTAATATAATATCATATAGTCTTTAGCAACTGTACAAAAAAGTGTATATTATTAAATTAACTCACTCTGTCGTATTTGAAAATGGAATAAATGGTAGAAAGTTAATATTGATAAAGCCCAGTTCTATGCTGTCAAAAGCATTGAGTACAACCATAGCCTCTTAAACTAGATGCCTGTCACGTTGCTCGGAAACTTGGCAACAGTTGAAGTGGTAGACAACACCACCTGGTACAGATTGCGCAACTTTTTTATTCAACTGTCACCAATATAATTTTAAGAAGTGATATATGATATACATAATCGATGCTTCTTTGATTCTATTCACCTTTCATAATATCAAATCCCACTTTTAATAATTTTTGGTTACTGTTGAATATAAAAGTCGCATAATCTGTACCAGGTGGTGCTGTCTACCGCTTTAACTGTTGCCACGTTTCTGAGCAACGCGACAGGCATTTAGTTTAGGAGGTTATGGTTCAACAACCTGTCTCTCTGGTTACATACCGTATTGCTAATATCTTGAAAATGACTTAAATTTTTACTTCTATTACCCAACTTCCACATGTAATGGAAGTATTGTGTTCAGTCAAAAAGTTCGATATCGAGTTTTTCACCTGATTTATACGATTTAAGGCCTCTTGAGTCCAAAAAAGTAGTTTTTGGCAATTGGTATGTGTATGTGTGTAGAAATATTCTGTAAGTAATTGTTAGTATCTGGTGAACAGATGAGTTTGGCAAGTTTCGTGAAAATCAGCAGTGAAACTGAAAGTTGGTATCTCAAAAGTAGCTCTAACGATTTTCTTCAAATTTGCTACATAAATCCCATTTTAGATTTCCTTTAGCATGTATTGCTGAATTACTACAGGAAAATTGACAGGCGTCCTGGTTAGGTAGGTCAGTCATAGATCTTGGAAATGGATGTTTTAAAAAGAGGATATAATGGATTTTTTTTTTAACTCACAATGTAAACTCTAGTGTATATGTCTTCACAATGTATATATCAGTTTACTTTAACAGAAAAATTGTTAAGTGTGTAATTTGTTAAATCAATTTTATATTTTCTGACCACACTATTTTCAAAATGAATGTATAATATATGTAGTAGTGGATAGTGGAAGTCATGTGGTTGTTGCACATCAGATATATATATTATTATTATTATTTGAGTATTACCCTGAAGAATAAAAACATCATGGAACATTTTCTATCATTGCAATGGATAGTTTTAAAAGATCTGTGTAAAACAGATTGTTTCCTGTTGAAACAGAAAATTTTATTCTGTGGTTATCTGCAGCACCATTTTATTCTGTGGTTATTTTACAGCACCATACTTGTTCTTTATGAAAGTTAATATCTTATGCTCATTATTTATAATTGGCAGTAAAAGTAATTTTTAACGAGAAAACAAAAATGCATGTGTACACAAGGTTCACACTGGAAAAAAAAGTATTGAGTAGAACTTTCCCTCTCTAACAAAAAGTTTGTGATTTTTCAAATTTAAGTGAGAATTACATATTAGTTTATATTTTGTATTTTTTTTTTTTTTCTCCCCAAGAATTGCAAATGTGCTAATCAAAAAAATTGTTAAAAATTAAGTAAAAATTAAAAATTAAAATTTTATATATATATGGTTAAGGACTGTGCTGCTTCAATATTCAGAATCTAAATTTTTATCAGAAATGCAAAATGAATTACTTAAATTCTTTTCAAAATTTATTTTTTATTTGATTTTGAGTACTCAACGAGTGCTCAACGGAAGTACAGTAATTGGAATAATTAATATACAGTAGAGCCGCGATTATCCAAGCTCCGATTAACTAAGTTCTGTGTTAACCAAGGTAATCCTGTAAAAAAAAAATTTTTTTAATATTTAATTAATTAATATTTATGGATGGTTTTTTAATGATGGTGCTTGATATCGTATAGTGTGTAAGGGCCGATTGTGTGCGTTTAATTTTTTACTTTTCAAAAATGTAATTAATTTATATATTTATTCTAGCTGTTAACAATTTGACTTAACATTTTCTGGATCAACATCTATGCAATTTCTTAGTCTCCTACTGTAATGACGTTTATTACAAATGAGAAATGAAGTATAAAAGAAGTTAGTAAATGGAGTAAATTAATTCCGCGGATGCGCTATAGCAGCATGTAAATTACGCAAAAAATATCAAAGGTGGGAAACAAAATATACTAATATGGTGCCTAGGGGACGCGCAATAATATTCAACCTCAAACGAAAGAAAGATTATTTTTTTTTTTTTGTGGGATGAGCATTTTGTAAAATCGTTCACATGCGTTTGAAAATGGCTTTTGATTTTTTTTTTTTTTTTTTTTTTTGACGCTGTTTCAATTTTCCGATAACAATTACTTAGATTATAAATGATTACTGCAAGACAGTTGGGCATGCCACGGTGACTTCTGAAAACGCATGCTCATTTGTCCAATATTTAATCATAGTAAAAATATCTATTATATTTAATAATAAAATCACTGAAGTACTGGTAATAAAATAAATAAATAACGATCAATATTCCGTTATCTCTTGACTTGGCTAAATGATAATAAACACACTCCTTCAAGATCCTAACAGAATGGCTGACCTACTTCTAACACACGGTGCTCTTTGACCTTAAAGCAGGCCGCAGGCAGACTAACGTAACTCTCATCTGTACATCTTTATTTCTTTTGAGAGCTAAGAATGAACTATAAAAAGAGATAATACTAAAATTTATTGATATTATACAAAAGCATAGAATATTTATCTTCTTTTAATAATTCCCCCCACCCCCCAAGAAACTGAAAAATACAGGTTTTAATGAAATTCCAGAGTTCATTTCTCCTATTTTATTATTTAATTTGCCAAATTAAGTACAATTTGCTTTTAAAGAGTAAAAATAGCATGTGGTATGTTTCTTATATTATCAAAAACCAATTTTCATGAATCTGTAGAATTTAAAATTGCCGCAATCCTTGCAATTCCGCCTTTAAGAAGACCATGATAAATTATTACTTCAATAATTATTTCGGTAATTATAATCTAATAATGTTTTACTAAATGATGAAAATAATATACATTTTTTAATATTAATCGTGCGGGTCGCTGTTAATTTTTTTTTTTACTTCCGGTTTTCGATGGTTTTACACATTTTGTTAGGTCCTGAACAAGATTTGATCATTTTTAGAAAATTCTATTTGTGTGGGACAAGAATTTGTGATGACTATATCTGAGGAACTAGAGTACTCAATTTCATATGAATTTATATGAAGTTGCACTTTGACATAAATTAGTGTCTATCAAATTTTGGTGCAAATCGCTCAGCAGATGACAATACGATTTTTTCCATTTCAGGGAAGACTGTATCTTAGGTTGTATTGTATATACTCGATCAAAACTTGATAAGTGAGAAGGCCATTATGAAAAATTATGCTCATTCAATTTTGGTGCATACCGACCGATAGGAGGCACTGTTATACCTCAGTTTTTCCCTTGAATGGGAAGACTGTATCTCATATTCTATTACCATTTAGTGCACAAAACTTGGTATATTAAAGGACAACTGTGAAATACTATGCTGATTCAATTTGGGTACATATCAGCTGACAGGTGGTGCTGATGCGTGCGTAAATAGAAAGGCTAATTTTCAACTTCTATGACATATAAATGTGCCGAAGCAGATATTGACTTAATTTGATGTATATCGGCCTACAGGTAGCACTGCTATTACTCACCTTTTGTGATTTTCCACGTGGCTACATTTCAGCATCTGTTGATTAAATTTGCATCAAATTCCACACATAAATAAAAATGTTTATGGTAAGAAGCTATGATTAAATTTTTGTGCATGTTAAACAGTAAGTGGCCATGTGATATAAAATGATACAGAAGAAAGGCCATAACAGACTATTTTTTAAAATAATTTTTAATTAATTTAAGGAAAGTGGTGAAAAGTTTTATTTAAAAATTCATAATATTGACAATTTTTGTAATTAAACATTATCTCAAAATTTTCTTTTCCTTCCTTTTTTTTTTTTTTTTTTTTTTTGTTATCCTAATGCTGATAATTTCAGTTTTTTTTTTTTTTTTTTTTTTAAGTGGCATTTTATATCACTGAAAATAAAATGTATTTAGTTAATATATACATGTATAGCTATTATACTATACTTTCTTTTGTTCATATTTACTTTCTGGTTCCAGAACACATTAGGCTAAATATTTTCAGTTGTTTCGTAACAGCAACAACCTTCTATATAATAGTTTTAAAGAAAATCTCAAAAAGAGCTGATGAAAAATTCATTTAAAAAAAAAATCTTTTAACTATAATAAGATAATTTTAATTTATATCTTTATAATATATAAGACCCTTTTTTTTTTAAGAAGGACCCAGGATTTTGATAGGCTCGAGGCATCACTCAGCACAATAAAAAGGTTTAGAACATTAAATTTAAATTTCAGGGGAGATAAATTCAATTTATATGTAACAGTATTAAAACTTTACTTTTAGGTACATTATAAAGTCTTTAAAATGATCTTATTGCTTGTAAAGATAAACAAAATCTAATAATCCATTTTCCCAAATACTCTGAAATTGGACATTTAGCTTTTCCTTCATTACTGTTTAAAAATTTTCAAAGTGACACAAAATGAGAGGAGGGAGAAGGTATATATAACAGCTTTATATTATAGCATTTGGTATGGTGAATATTATTTGCTTATTAGAAAAAAAAGTATTTATCCATTGGTAGTTTGAGATCTTTAAAATTTATGACTTTTGAAATGGATCTATATTATATGTGATGTCTTAGATGGTTTGAAATGTCACATAATATGCATACTTAAATATTTTACAAAAAAATTATAAACAGCTTCAATTTAGGTATTTACCCAATCAACAAAAATATAATTATTTTACAACTTTTATATTTTTATTGGTATTTTAAAACTGTGTAAATTACTTTGTGCATTTCAGTTATTTGTTCACTAGGCTTTTTTAATTTTTACAAATTAATAAAAAAAAATTTCACAAATTATTTACAAAATTCACAAATTGGGTACCATTTTCAAAAACCTGTATATATGTATTCACAAAAATGGGCCCCAAAAATTAAAACCTCAATTAACTCCTGACACGCAGTAAGTGTAAAATGCAGGCAGTGATAACTTTGTTTTGAATTCTTTTATTAAATAAGTTTTCAAACATGAATAAAATACGTCAGTATCAATATTAACAAAAATTTAAAAAAAATTTGTGCATTTTTTTTATTTTAACCATATAAAAATCGTAATTATTTGTAATATGAAAATGTACATGGAAGGGTTAAAATATTTTTCTTTTGTTACTAGTTTTAGTTTTACACAAAATAACTTAATAATAAAAAATTAAATTCAAAATTATGACAGAATACTGAATAGAATGAAATAAGAATTCATTTTACATTTTAGACCAAACCGTATTAAGAACATTACGGTCATTTAATTTTTAATTAATTATAGTTATTTTGTAATAAGTTTTCTTTTGGGACTGGGAAATTTTTTTTTTTTTTTCAAAATACTTGACTGAGGTTTTTGTTAACCAAGCCAATAAAGGTCAGATTTTTTTTTTTTTTTTTTTTTTTTTTTTTTTTTTTAAATCTCTGTCTCTCTCTGAATGAGTCCAGAAAAACATGATTTCATGTGAAACCAATGAGTACATTGTTTTTGTAATTTGCTTGTTAACAAAGGAGAAGCATTTGAATAGCGTTATTAAATATATAGTGTTAGATAATACATTATGTTTAAAATGGAGAATAATAGTTTCTTAAGCCCTGAAAAACATAATTTCATGTGAAACCAATGAGTAGATTGTTTTTGTAATTTGCTTGTTAGCAAAGGAGAAGCATTTAAATAGCGTTATTAAATATATAGTGTTAGATAATACATAATGTTTAAAATGGAGAATAATAGTTTCGTAAGCCCTGAAAAACATGATTTCATGTGAAACCAATGAGTAGATTGTTTTTGTAATTTGCTTGTTAACAAAGGAGAAGCATTTGAATAGTGTTATTAAATATATAGTGTTAGATAATACATAATGTTTAATATGGAGAATAATGGTTTCATAAAAGTTTTATATCTATTAAAATAGCTCTAAGGAAAAAAAATAATGTAAATGTAGAGGTAAATTAAAATTACTAGATATCTTAAAAACATACATATACATGTATATTTTAACTTTAGAATTAAAGTTCAAAATAATAAAGTCTGATTTTTTTTTTTTTTTTTTTTTTTATTTCTACCCTGAACAGCCTTTTTATTTATTTATTTTTTAAATAATGTAAGTTTAAAAAATTAGTGTATATTAAAATTTAAAAAAATACAATATTTTCTTGAGATTTGTGTTATTTTTAATTAAAAATGCATCTTTAAATACATTCGGCTCCGCTTAAACGAATATCTACCGTTCCAACTATATTTATTCAATTAAGCAGGGTATTCAATTATGCCGGGAAGACTAGAAACGTAGTTGCACGTATAACTATAATGGTTTTATGCTTACATGAAAAGATAAATGATCGATACCTCTTTCTTATTTAAATATTTAACAAAACTTTTACTAAGTTAAAATATTATAGTAATTTATAAATGCAATTAATGCTCTAATAAATATAAAGCAAAGTGTACTTATAATTTTACTTAAAAAAAAAAAAAAAAAAAAATCAGTTATGATTGATTATTTTAACATAGACTTAACTAAACATTTTTCGATTTCTTTTTCTAAAGCACATAAATAGATTATAATCGCTTCTATGAGACTCAAAACGACGATGAATAATATTAAAGGATTTTACAACTTCATTTATCGTTTGCTTGCTCTTCTTTATCATTTTCATTTAAAGGTTTTATTGGAAGATTAAACTTTTTATCTCTTTCTGTTTCTCCATCTTTATCCACATCTATGAGTTCATAAAGTTCTTTTTCAATCATCTGAAAACTTTCAAACTTTGTGATTTCTAATTCCTGGAGATAATTTGTATTTTAATTTATAATTTTCTCATCAGTTGCTCATTTTATAAATTTGGCTTTTGCAAAATAATTTTATCACCTCGGCAGGAATACTATCTCATGTTTAAAGAGCATGCCTTATTTAAATCAAATTGGAGTGTACAGGTTGATATTTTTATTTATTACCAACTATGTGAAAAATACCAGAGCCGGGAATCGAACCCGGGCCCTCTGCTTAACGCACGGATGCTCTACCACTGAGCTACCCTGGCTGATAACCAGCTAGGCATTTCTCACATAATATACGTTGGCAAAGTCACCGAGTCTGCAAACGCAGATATATCAGGTGAGACAATAATAATCGTAGCACAACTCCATTTGCCAACGTATATTATGTGAGAAATGCCTAGCTGGTTATCGGCCAGGGTAGCTCAGTGGTAGAGCATCCGTGCGTTAAGCGGAGGGCCCGGGTTCGATTCCCGGCTCTGGTATTTTTCACATAGTTGGTAATAAATAAAAATATCAACCTGTACACTCCAATTTGATTTAAATAAATATTCACGGTTGATGAGTTCATGAATAAAAGAGCATGCCTTAGTTATGTAAGGTTTTTAAAAGAAGAACGTAATTTTTTTTTGAGAATGAGAGGAAAAATTTTCCCAGAAATAGAGGAATTTTATTTAAGAAACTTTGAGTATTTATGCGATTAAGCGGGGTGGCATTGCAAAAAATATTTCTTTAAACGGGGAAATTTAGCATTACTTCTATGGGAAAAAAATTGGTTCTATAATTTTATATTCTTTTATTTGTATTCGATTATCCGTTACCCGAATAAGTGGGGACGACTGTATTTAACTTAGTATAGTTAAAAAAAATTTCAATTTGCTTTTTATAATTTAATACTAGTAGTTGACTTCCTTTTTAAATTTTTCTATCTATAAAATATAATTTTATGTATGTTTATTTTTATCATTTAAAAAAAAAAAAGTTCTATTGTTTTTTTATTTTAAAAGATGCTGAATTCATGAGCACGGCGAGTTTTTATACACAGCATCTATTAACCGAGACTTCCGATATCCGAGGTACTAGCGGTCCCAATTAGATCGGATAATCGAGATTTTGCTGTTATTTTATAAACTGTAATAGTTAACATTATAAGAACTACTTTTAACGAAGTTTTTAATTCATATTTAAAATTAAAATTAAATACCTTTAACAGAATTATAGCAGGAGACTTGGCGTTGGAATATTAAAACAGGAATAAACTACTACGTCAGAAACGCCAAAGAAAAATTATTGAGGTGCATACAGCTGTTTCGGTAGCCTAAAGCGTACCGTCTTCAGTGCAAAAAGAATTCTGAATCTTGAGAAGTGCTCGTATATATAGGAGAGGGACCGGATTTAGTTCAACCAATAGGATTACGGAAGAGGTGGGGAGTGTGGCCAATAGGAATTAAGGAATGTGTAGCTGTGTAAACAGTAGAAAAATTAAGAAAATGTGGACTGAAAGTAAAATTTCCAACAATCAGACAAATAGGGAACAGCGAAATCACAATTTACAAGGTTTTTAAAATTTTTATAAATATGAAAAGCTTCAAAGAAATCGAGTTCATGAATGGATTTAGGTCTGCAAATTATTTTAGCTGAATTAAATTTAAAATTATGATTTTCCTCCCAGCAATGTTTAGAAATAGCCGATTTATTGGTTTCTTGTTTGTGGACGCAATTCATATGTTCTTTTAGACGAAATTTAAGACTGCGTTTAGTTTGACCAATATATGATAAACCACACTGACAAGAAATATTATAAATGCCCCAAGAATTATGCATATCAATAGGATCTTTTAACTGAGAAAAGGTGAGTTTATTGGAAGGCGAAAATATTATTTTAAAATCATATTGTTTGAGAATTTTAGCTATGGTTTGACTGGTTTTAGAAAAATAGGGTAAAACAATACTGATATTAAATGTGACTGATTTAGTAGACGAAGAATTCTGAATCTTGAGAAGTGCTCGTATGTATAGGAGAGGGACCGGATTTAGTTCAACCAATAGGATTACGGAAGAGGTGGGGAGTGTGGCCAATAGGAATTAAGGAATGTGTAGCTGTGTAAACAGTAGAAAAATTAAGAAAATGTGGACTGAAAGTAAAATTTCCAACATTCAGACAAATAGGGAACAGCGAAATCACAATTTACAAGGTTTTTAAAATTTTTATAAATATGAAAAGCTTCAAAAAAATCGAGTTCATGAATGGATTTAGGTCTGCAAATTATTTTAGCTGAATTAAATTTAAAATTATGATTTTCCTCCCAGCAATGTTTAGAAATAGCCGCTTTAGGCTACCGAAACAGCTGTATGCACCTCAATAATTTTTCTTTGGCGTTTCTGACGTAGTAGTTTATTCCTGTTTTAACCTTTAACAGAACTTCGTGCTGGCAGAAAGCTTTTTCAGTAGGGGATCCCCTTTTATACAGTGCCCACTGCACTTTGTGGTTGGCGGTCATCCAAAGGCTGATCTTCTTCTTTATAACTGTACATGTGACGCCACACTTTGTCTATCTCTGTCGATTGGTGGTAGTTGATCACATGATGATTGTGCTCGATTTCTATACTTTCTCTAAGATAATGCAAAAGTATAGAAATCGTGCACAATCATGTGATCAACGACCACGAATCGGCAGAGATAGACAAAGTGTGGCGTCACATGTACAGTTATAAAGGAGAAGATCAGCCTTTGGATGACCGCCAACCACAAAGTGCAGTCGGCACTGTAGAAGGAGGGGATCCCCTACCGAAAAAGCTTTCTGCCAGCACGAAGTTCTGTTAAAGGTATTTAATTTTAATCTTAAATATGTAATAGTTAATTTGTAAATTAATTAATTAATACTATTTTTTTTTTTTTTTTTTTTTTTCTTTTATATAGGCTGGCTGCATATTCTTTGCTTTCCAACGCTATAAACAGGGTGCAGATACTGCATTCGTGACCAGTGGTTTTGAAGGAGATGGCACCATGCCAGGTGGTGCTCCTTACACTAGCTATCCTGATGGACCAGACATGAATGAAGGCTACCAAGAGCCTCCTTTCTCCTCTACCCAAAAAGACACTGGTGGACAAGGATTCCAACAGCCAGCTTATTAATGTGCATTTCTATTGCTAATACATATAATCTACTCGTTGAGTCATTTTGTAGGTTGAAAACAAGAAGGATTAGAACAGCTCTCCAAATGTTTATGTACAGTGATTGTGCATTGTTCTATTACTACTACTGTACTCCTTGGATGGTGACTATACAGTTTTTGAATCCTCTCTGACAAATGTTGGGGTATTAGCATTGCTGGGTTGCCAACGATATAGATAACTTAGCTCTGTCAAATGCATTTCGACAAGTTTGCCCAGAGCTGGCAGTGGGTGTCATATAATTTTAGTATTACCTTATTCTTTACTGTTATTTTCTTTGCTCATAGTGGTATGTGTTTGTTTTTATTGATTTTAGCATTTGGAACATATTTTAATGATTGTTTATTGCTTATGATTACATATTGATATGTAATGAGCATTTATTTATTTATTTTTCTATTTATTTGTCAAAATATATCAGTTTGAGGGCATTAATATTATATTTTGGATCGGGTGTTATATATATACTTATGTAAGTTATTTTTTTTAATCTTTAGTTAGTACATAAATTTTTATTTTTTGAAATGAGTTTTTTTAGGTGCCATTTCCTAATCTTTTACGAGATTTAATTTGTAATATTATGTCTCGCCTGCCAGCCCTGTGAGAAAGTATGTGTTTTTTTTATTAGATGTTTCTAAGCAACATCCAAGTGAATTGAAACAATGAATTTGTGTATAGTTGTCTGTAAGTGCACTGTTTTCCATTGTTTTATTTCGAAAGAGATGAGTCTTACAGACTCACAAAAGTATTAAATGAATATTATGTATTTAATAAATGAGAATGTTCATTTGTTTTGTGTGATATATTACCTTCTTGGCACTGATTCACAATATCAGATAGCCCTGATATTTTTTCATTTTGTGGAATTCTTGTGAAGTTGGGGCTAATTGAAAAATGTGTTGTATAAAATATATATTTTGTCTTTGTTAGTATTTTTGCCTACACAGTGAACTGTGCGTCAGAACATATCTCGAAGGAATCCTGGTTGTAAGCTAATAAAATATCCTACTAATACAAATAGTTTTTTGACCTGCAATTTTATATATTAAAAAAAAGTTATGTAAGTCTAAATTAAATTCGTTTTTCATTTTTAACTTAACATTAATATTTTATGCAAATTAAACCTACAGTTGTAAGTAGGGTTACCAGATAGTACATTTTTTCTGTAAGCGGCAGCGATAAAATTTTTCAGCTTTTTTGTACATTTAGCATTTCAGCTTTTTTATGTTTCTGATATGCATTTATTCTTTTTTTATACATTGAAGATTAAAATAAATATTTATTACTCTAATATAATAGATTTTGTCATCAAAATTCTGGTATTTCATTCAAACGTCTTGCCTTTGCATGCAGTTTCAGATTTTTTGTATTTTTGCTAATCTCATCCCTGAAGTTGTATATTTTTAAAATTTATTTTACATTGTATGTTTAAACTGTTCTCATACAATGTTTTTTTTTTTCCCCCATTTTCTTTTGTATAAAAGATTTTCAGTAATTTGGTTAATATTTTCATTATTTTTTTTTTTTTTTACTCTACTATGAAAGAAAAAAAAAAATCCCTTTTTTTTTTTTCGTACTTTTTTTAGCTGCATAAACATGTTATGCAGGCATATTATACAGAAGTTAAAAAAGTCACTTCAATTGAGGCGGAAGAAATTTTTTGAGTTAGTAGGGCTAAGCCCTAAGAATTTTTTATGTAATTTTATATTACATTAAAATCTCATGTGTTTTAAAGATTTTTTTTTTTTTTAGAGAAAGTGATGTTGACACATTGACTGTGGTTTGGTAGAAAGAAAAAAATGTCAGTTGGAAAAAAAAAAAAAAAAAAAAGCATGCTGCGATAAAACCATTATAAATTATGGTAAAACAAAATTTTTCTCTTTTTTATTGAAGAAAAATCTGGTAATCCTAGTTGTAAGTATTTATATTTAAATAAAATGTTGTAAATTGTGTTTTTCTTTAAAAAAAAAAAAGAAAAAAGAAAAGAAATAAAAATGAAAAAAAGATTAAAATTTTTTGTCCTGCCATCTTTCAAATACTCACTAATTCATCAATCGGTTTTTTCATTAGTAATATGTATTTAAGGTTTGTAAAAATTAGATGTTTTTTTTCTTTTTAATTTTATCAGTATTTAAGTCTGTGTTTTTATTCAATTCTAGTTAAAAGCATTAATATTGATGAAATTTTAACTTGAATTCATATTCCATTGTGGAAATTGATATTATATTCCACATTTAAAGGGAAAAAATAAAGTTATTGCTTGAAACACTCGGCTAAAACTTATTGCTTAAATTAAATGACATTTGTTAATTCAGTTTGGATCATTGGTACATTTGTACACACAGTATTCAGTATTCAAAATATTTAATTATTTTTTTGTAATTAATTATTGTTTGTATTGGTTTTCCTGTGGAAATTTCTAAATTCACAATTATTTTTAGTATTAATATTTAAGTACTATAATTAAAAAATACATATTAGATGTGCACAACCTGTGGCCCGGGGGCCACATGCGGCCCAGGAGCTAGCAATTTGCGGCCCGTGGAAGGATTGAAATTTTACACTGCATTAATCATAAGCAGTAGAGATTTTTTTTTTTTTTTCTGTTTTTGTAAAGAAAAAATATTTTATTTGTTGCAATTGTAAAACTTTCATTTACAAAAACTTTTTTTGGGAAGGAGGAGATGAAAATGATGGTTTTTATATTAGGATTACCATGGGGTTCAGGAGGAACCTAGAAAAGTCAGGGAATTTGAAATTGGTGAAAAAGTTAGGGAAATTGCAAATACTGCCCAAAAATCAGGAAAAATGATGATGCAGATCATACAATTTAAAATTTACTATGTTATTCTTTGTCATGAGCTATGTTATCTTTTGTCATGAGTTATTTTTTATGTCGTGAATCAAATTTTGTGACCTGGCATTTTATAAAAATTAGACCTTAAAATTCGTTCAGAAAACAACAGTTACAACCATAGAAGCATTTTCACTTACAAATATCGCAGTGCGAAGCGATATTTTTATACCTCAAAGCGATATTTTTATACCTACATATCTACACTTTATTGCATAGTCTAATTATTTTATATTATCGTGTTTGTGGCCCTTCATAGCCCACTCAACAGCAAGAGTGGTCCGCCAGCCAAAAAGGTTGTGCATCCCTAATATATATACTATTTTTAATATTTTGTAGGCTTTATACCACATATATTCATTGCAAGAAAATTTTTTTTATCTATGAGGTTGAAAACTCAATATCTATTGTTTAATTTTTTTAGTTAAATATTGCGATGTTGCCTTGCATTGTTTTTAAACACTCTTATGATGATTTTCTATTTGTTGTTTTCATATTTCCAGGAATAAATGAATTTAATGTAGGTAAATTTTTAAAGGATTTTTTGATTATTATGATCAGCTTCTTTGGGCATTAATATTTTATCTTATTAAATCATATATATATATATAAAAAATATATAAATATATTTTCTGTAATGGGCTTAGTATATTTAAATACTTAATTATGTACTTATTTTGTTAGTTACTAATTAGGATAAATTAAAGTTTGTTTAACCAAAATATTTTTTTCACATTGAAATTTGTAATGTTGGCCCTATGACAAAAAGGTTTTAAATTTTATTTTCCATTATTAAGTCAGTTTTCATATTATCAAATTAATGTTTTTCCATGAACCATTAGACTTGTGTTTCATTTGACCAGAAATAAACTATGGCATGGCTAATTCTTGTTCTTTGTGTTAGATCTTTTTTTAAATCTTTTGTAATATTATAAAGTTTTTGTAAAAGAAAAAAAAATCATGTTTTGTTCTAAGAAATTCCTTAATAATTTTGTTTTAATGTGTTGAATTTGGCTACGATTCAAAATAAGTACAGTTATAATCTTGTTTTATAAACTGTTGTGCTTTTTTTTTTTTTTTTTTCAAAAAAAAGTAGCTAATTGATTGACTTTATTTTCAACCTATTTTATGATTGACAAATAAGTTTTGATTTGAAAAATGACTGCTTAGTAGAAAAGTTTTTATTAATGCAATGAAACTTACTGGTAACTTATGATTGAATAATTTTTCAAAAGAAACCAGCTAACTGGTTGACTTTATTTTCAACCAATTTTATGAAGGACAAATCAGTTTTGATTTGGAGGTAAAGAAAAAAAAAAAAAAAAATAAATAAATAAATAAATAAATAAATAGAAATAAACTAAATTTGAAAAGTGATTACATAGTAAAAAAATTTTAATCACACAAATAGTGTATTGAAACTCACGGTACTTATTTAAGTACTTTTAAATTGATTTATTTTATAAGCTACATTTTATAAAACTGACTGAATGGTTTTTCCGAAAGAAACCAGCAAAATTTTTGAAAATGGTTCACAGGAATCTAATCATCTTCATATTAAATCATTGTCCCCTTTTTATGTGTAAACTTGATTGAGTGTTCATCCATCAAAATTTTACAAAACAACAAAAAGATTAATACTAAACTAGTCAAGTTATCTCTAGATCTCAAATAAATGTAGATAGATGTAATTTATTGATAACAATGCAGTGTAAGTGTACTATCTACAAATATCTGCCCATGTGTTATTGCATGTGCTTATTACTCATATTGCTGCAATACATTGCAGTCATATACAACATTCCATGCTCGTTCGCATATGCTAGAAATTAGTTTCCATTATGCATTTTTATTTCAGAAAAAAAATGCAGCATTTCTTTTTGTTATTGTTAAATTGTGAACTCTTTAGTATCTCATATTTTCAATATTTTTTGAAGTATTATTTTTTTAAGTGAAAGACAGAGGTATCAACTGTTATTAGTGCTGTACTTGTTGTTTTACTTGCCTTGTGATGTTTGTACTGGTCTACTTTTTATATTAAAAAACGTGGCTAGCACAATATTAATGAATAAGTAACTTAAAGTTTACATATTTGTTTTGAGTATTTCATTCTTTTATTGCATCGAAAATTATGTTGACCAAGATGCCCAGGGCATGGAAAAATTCAGACTGGACATGTACTTTTTTCCCCTTACATGCCCGGCTGGGCGTAGTAATCAACTGTTATTAGTGCTGATATCAACTGTTATTAATGCTTTACTTGTTGTTTTACTTGCCTTGTGATGTTTGTACTGGTCTAATTTTTATATTTAAAATGTAGCCAACCCACTATTAATGAATGAGATTTTTGTTGTTGCATAATTTTAAAGTACTTAAAGTTTACAGATTTGTTTTTAATATTTCATTCTTTTATTTCATATATATGTCAGGTCTTGAAAATTATATTGACCGACAAGCCCAGGGCATGGAAAAACTCAGATTGGACATGTACTTTTTTCCTCTTACTTGTCTGGCTGGGCATGCAAATATGTAATCAAAAATACTTTTAAAATATTATGTAGCCATCTTCCTAAGACTTTTACTTAAATTAAATTGAGACAAACAATTTCAATATAGGTACGGTACAATGTTGTTAAATTCTTTTCATTAGATATGTGAATGGTTTTATTAATATGCATTTGAATAAGATATTTGGGCATGTATTCTCCTGATTAATATGCTTGACAGGGCATGTAAAAATTTTAAGATATTTGAAGCTCTGTTTTTTTTTTTTTTTTTTTTTTTTTCCCCTCCTCCATACAAATTTTAGTCCAACTTAACTCCAAAAATTAAATTACATTAGTACAAGAAAAAGAAAAAAAAAAAAAAAAATCTGATCTAAAAGAGTTAACTTAGAAGAATCACTGGTATGATAATTAGTAAGTGAAATTTCATGCCATATTTTTTGACAAGAAATAAGGAGAAAGAAAGAATTAGAGTTGAAATATTTTATTAAATTTTTGTTGTCGTCAGTAAATGATGAGTAACTACTAAGAAAGGTTGATACCTCTGTTGATATAAGAAAAATAATGTAAAAACAAATAAAAGTAAAAAAAAAAAGAGAGAGGTAAATATATTTCTCAATGTATATTTTTATGAAAAATAAAATTTTATGAATGAAAATGTTTTTATGTAGTAGTTGTAGGTGTAATGTTTTATTTATATGCTGTTCTGTGTTCTTCAAATTCTGGGTATTTTTCGAAAAATCTTGTTGATTGTTTTTTCTGTTGTACATTTTTTTGTGCACTGATCAAGTGTTCCCGATATCTTGTGCACGTTATGATGTGCAATGTTTTGTGAATTGAACAAATGAAGTTTTTTGGTGTCGTGTAACAAGTTCTCTTTTTAACAGTTACTGTTAAAGTTTATTTATGACCTTAATTCAAGTTATTATATTTGTTCTTTTTGAAAAAAAAAAAAAAAAAGTTTTATTTTCTAGCTTTGATAACAACATTAATAAAATTATGTCGTAGAAATTTATTTGTTGTATTTACTTAATTTACTATAGAAATGTTTGTGAAGTTTGATTTCACATTGCATCGCTAAATTTATACTTCTGGCCATTGTTGTATAATAAACTAAAATTCACTAGTGTGTTGGATTAATAATTGGCTGTTCAAAGTTCCAATAAATTTATCATAAACGTATTTATATAATTCTTTGTTAAAATATGTATAAATGGTTTTTCTTAAATAATATTTGCACAAGAAAGGATATAATAAATTTTAGGTTGAATATGATGTATTTTGCTTGGACATTGACAGCTTTCCCCCCTCTATATTTGGTTCTTTCTTTATGATTTAGAAATATCTATTTTGATATTAGAAATCTTTATAAAAAATTATTTTTAAATTATTATAAACACTGTTTACTTTGATTTTCTATTATTTTTCCATTTGAAAACTGTCACTTGGCAATTTGGGGGATTTATATCGCAGTTCTGAGATAAAACCACAAAATTATGTTCAGAACATTTAACTAACTTTGAAACAATCATGGAAAATAGTTAAAATGATTTTAATAAATTTTAAAAAGTTTAATACTGTTAATATAAATAATTTCACGCCAAATTTACAAATATTTATCTATTTATTATTTATTAAAAATATTGGTACATTTCCATTTCGCCAGTGCGAATCTTACCCACACAATCTAAAGATAACGAAGGATAAAATGTACTCGATTCTCTGTGAGAGTTTTAGCTGATGAATTTTTTCCTTGCCATAGTTTAAAATAGGAAATGTGTCATAAAAATGTTTAATTCTGTTAAGTTAAAAAATTATGAATGCGAAATTAGTAGATGCTGTCATTTATAAAAGAGTTTAATTTAAATTTTAATCACATTAAAAACTGAGATAGATAATATACACTAAAATATATACATTAAAAACACAAATTTAAACGTTTCGAGCCTTTTACAGGCTCCTCATCAGTAAAAAACATCAAATGTATATCCTGAGATGAACAACAGACTTCCATTAAGTGAGTACAACGTATTCATCAGGAACTGCGCATGCCTCATTAAGTGGCAAAAAATGTTGATTTGTTTACCAGCCCTCCAGGAAAATTCTTGAGTGATAATTTAAACAATTAGATATGATTATTTTAGTACTGTTAAAATCAGGTAAATGGTCAGTTTCTATGGCATGCTGAACTATTTTCGAACGTATATCACGGTTTTTGAAATTTCTTTTATGTTCCTTAATTCGAGTATGAAGAGAACGGCCAGTTTGACCAATATAAACCGAACTACAAGATTTACAAGGGATATTATAAATAACACCTGTACGGGAAAAAGGGGGGATAACAGTTTTAAAATTAGAAAGGAAATTACGAATTAGAAATTGAGGTTTATAGGAAACAGATAAATTAACAGTGTGTAAAACTTTGGCAATAGATTCAGAAATTTTTTTATAGTAAGGAATAGTAACGAATGATTTAGAGTTTAATTTAACTCTAAAATATTTTTCTGTCAAAATATATCCAAAGTGTTTTAAATGTTTTCATATAAAAACAATAAATACACTATACACATTAAAGATAAAAAGAAATACAGTCAATTATACAGATAACAAGCATATTCTGTTTGCCGTCAGTTGTATTTTTTTTTTTTTGCAACTTTACCGCCTGTGCCAGCGAAATGGAAAAGGATCAAAATATCATGTTTATATATATGTGCATAAGCAGATGATTTTCCTCTGTTGTAAGGTTTTCAACATAATGTGTGAGTCGCCAAATGCAACAGTCATCAAATGGAAATGGAATTTTTTTTTTTTTTTTTTTTTTTTTTCCTACTTTGCTTGTGATGTCCAAGCATTTCAACAAAATATATATTTATTAAATTTATTTGCCATTTGTCTTCAAAAGAATGTATCAGAAAATATATTTTTATGCTTATAATACTATTTATGTAACTACTCTATGTGTGATTGTACTTCTCATTTAGAATTTTATTGCTAATTAATTTCTTTTTTCATAATTATTAATTAGCTTCTAAGCAATTTAAAATAGATATAATGTTTGTTCTGCCATTACCGATGTATTTAGTTGTTTTTTTCTATCTAATACATATACGGCTACACATCTGCAGAATGTTTTTGATAATTAATTTCATCGAGATCCGATTTTTTATTGTTACTGTCTAAGTGTTCAGCAAAGGCTTTTTTTTTTCCTGTGAGTAATATCTACAAGGTTGTTTTTGTTGATCAGAATCCATATTTTTTTTTTACACCAGCACTCTTTCTTGAAAGGAGCATTTCTGCAGTTGTGTAAGCGTAACAGTTGCTTTCTATCTACATTGAGTTATTTGATGTTTTAGTGCATGAAATATGAATGAAACCTGAAATTTCAATATTCTTTCATCTGTAGCTCAAATTTCATTTTGCTTAGTCATTGTATTTAGCCAAACCACTGTGATGTACCATATCTAGTCAGAAATAAAATTCTATCAGAAAAGTGTATTTCATGCTGTGCATATTATTGGCTAATAGCTTATATAAACTTTAGTAGTTTCTAAATCACAGCTTGTTTAGATTTTTTTTTTTTTTTAATTATTAGCTATGAATACAGTGAACTCTCGTTAAAACAGACAATCAAGGGCCAGCAGTTTTTGTCCATATTAACGAGAGTCCATTATAACGGGAGTTCATAAACTGAAGTTCTATATGAACTCTAAAATTACTATTATGTACACATACACAGTAATACGAATGAAAATTTGTTTCCTCAAACCCTTTTATTCACTAAATATATAAACGCAGGAAAAACGATATTTACTTACAAAACTTCTTTTCTTCATATAGTACAATATAGTACAACTTGGTAATGAAATCATTTGCTATGTCTCCACAATAGAAGTGGAGACAGGTGCAAATTGTTGATCTGAACTGTCAATGTCAATCAATATTGTTTACCTCCTACGGTGTAATAGCACAGAGTGAAAAAGACTAACACTTTTATTATTGCACCTTTTCATGTTAAAAAAAAAAAAAAAAAAAAAAAAACTTTGAAAAAATTTTGGGAATTGACTCTTTTTCGAAGAAAGTAAGCTTTGAGGGAAAAAATGTCCATCTTAACGAATGAATTGTGCGTATAAAGCAATGTTTATTACATGCAATTCCTATAGGCCTTAGCTGGGGACTCTGTTTTTGGACATAATAACGAGAAATCCATCTTAAACGGGGCCGTCTTAACGAGTATTTACTGTATTATTTTTAGAGATGGATTGAATTTTTATACCAATTATGCAGAAAATGTCTGAGCCAGGAATCGAATCCGAATACTCCACTGAGCCGGGCTTAAAATTAACAGTGGACCATTGGTCCAGAACCACAAAAATATTGAACGGACCAGCAAAATTTTAATTCTAGTGGTCCACCAGACCAGCGAAGCTTTTCAATTTCTTTTATTATGTACTTTTCTCTAACATTGTAAATCTGTCACAGAAATAGTATGTTATAAAAATAATAATGCAGTGAACTCTCGTTAAAACGGACAATCAAGGGTCAGCAGTTGTTGTCATATTAACAAGAGTCCATTATAACAGGAGTTCATAAACTGAAGTTCTATATGAACTCTAAAATCATTATTATGTACACATACACAGTATAACACAAATGAAAATTTGTTTCCTCAAACCCTTTTATTCACGAAAAATATAAAAGCATGAAAACCGATACTTACTTTCAAAACTTCTTTTCTTCATATAGTACAACTTGATAACAAAATCCTTTGCTATGTCTCCATAATAGAAGTGAAGACAGGTGCAAATTGTTGACCTCAACTGTCACTGTCAATCAATACTATTTACCTCCCACAGTGTAATAGTAGAGAGTGAAAGAGAGAGATTAACCCTTTTATTATTGAACAATTTCATGTTTAAAAAAAAAAAAAATATTGAGTTTGAAAAGATTTTGGGAACTGACTCTTTTTCGAAGAAAATAAGCTTTGAGGGGAAAAAATGTTCATCTTAACGAATGAATTGTACGTATAAAGCGATGTTTATTACATGCAATTCCTATAGGCCTTAGCCGGGGATTCTGTTTTTGTACATAATAACGGGAAATCCATCTTAATGAGAGTTCACTGTATTATAATTGTCAATCTCACCTATTCTCCATAATTTTTCATTTAATTTCACTTTATAAACTTTTCTTTAAAACTTTTAACATAATTATTTTATCATAAATATGCATAGCTGCCAACCTTTGAGAATCAAAATTAGGGAGATTTTGTATACAACATAGTTTAAGCCGTAAATAGAACATTAATAGTACAGTAGTTGTTGGAAAGAGAAGGAGCAAATAAAAGGGAAATTTCGCAGTATCTAGAGGCTTTCTTCTTATTGCAAATATGAGAAAATAAATAAATAAAACATACTGAATTTAAAATACTACTTGATTATATTAAATTCTAACCATACTGAAATTATATATATACATACATAGACTTGGGAGAATTTTTCCTACCTGAAAAATCTATTCTTTATTTTTTTTCCCCCCAAGTTTACAAATTTGGTGTGGATATGACGTATGAATACTCAATTTAATTAAGGAAAAATAGATTCATTAATTTATTTAATTATAAAAATTACCTTTGATTAAGCTCTGTTAAAAACTATAGACCTTTCAGGGCGAAATCCGCCCCCTCTTCAGTAGCTATTACATGGTCTGCTTTGGTTGAAAACTGGTCTTGTCTTCCTTCCTCTGTGTTGATCTTCTATGAGATGGCGCCACGCACGATCTAAATTGGCGCGCGACTCGTGCCCGTTACACGCTAATTGGTCTTTTATTATTTCTATGGTTTCCCAGTAAAAAGCATAGTCAGGGTTATTACAATTGGCTATTTTTCTTGTTTTGCTAAAATTGATGTTAATATTGTTTTCATTATTGACTTTAGTGAGGGCTGTCGTTATTTTTCCATATTTAATGTCATTTTGGTGTTCTTTAATCCTAGTTGATATTTTCCTTTTGGTTACTCCGATGTAGTGGCCTCTTTTTTCATCTGCATATTTAAAAGGGATCTGGTATATTCCAGCAGTTTCAAGTGTGTGTGTGGGGGGGGGGGGGGGTATCTTTATCATTTCCGATTAATTGATAGATGTTAGGATTTGGTTTTATGGGTATATTTATATTATGTTTTTTGGCTATATTCTTAACTTTAATTGAAGTTCCCTGATCATATGGTATAGAATAAGTAAAACTTGGAGAGGTTTTTTGATAATTTGGGATATTATTAAGTTTATTGATCCTTTTCTTATATAATTTATTGACAAGGTTTTTATTGTAGTCTGCTTTGATAGTTATGTTTTTAATTAAAAACATTGTATAAGATAATGCAGCACTTTGAAAACCAACTGCAAATATTCATACATGGTACAGCATTTATAAATCATTTTTTATCTTATGAAATTTATCTTATCCTTGTTAGACTTAGATTTAATTGTGAAGATATTTAATTAAAAATATTTAGTTTTATTGCCTCTTAATTATTGATAGATAATAATAATAAAACATAATTAAAAAATATCTTATAAATATTAAATTGTACTTACTCATATATAATGAAAGATCAGAATGAAACTCACCTACATGTTTATTTCCAAATATTATACAATAGATCATAAAATAAAGATACTATTTTAACCAATCCCTTAAACATACAAGAACATTGACATTTTCAGGATCTAAGCTCGATCTTATCTTATTCACAATAAATCCTGCACATTTTAAATGATGTATTACTTATGAAATTATGTTAATTAGAAGCTGAGATACAAAGCTAATATAGACATCTTTATAAAAATGTTTTGTGTCTGACTTATCCATGGTTTTCTCCGAAACTTGCATAATTTCGGGCTATATAACGTTAAAAATCCTACATATGGAAGAAAAGTATTGTGAAATAAAGGCGAAATTAAAAATGCTCCGATTTAAACTATAAAAGTTGGCAACTCTGAATAAGGCATTATTACGGGCCTATCCTCTTTTGAGGCCATAGAAATTTGATTGATAGACACTCCCATTAGGTATCACGATTTCTTTTTTTTTTTTTAAGTGAAAAAAAAAATTTAAGTTTTAAAATTGTTTAGTTGTCCATGATTTTTATATAATTAATATCAGGTTTGTGTGAATATTACTTAGCATTAAAATACCAAGAAATTTTCCTTGGAGAAAGAAAAAAAAAGAATCATGAGCTAGTTCTAAAAGTTTTTTTGTCCCTCCCAGAAATTTTAAATTTCTACTCACCCTTTTATTAATTCAGTGAAATTTAAATTTTTCACAGGTTGATAGTAAATAATCAGCTTATTATTATTATTATTAATATTATCATTATTATTTAAAGACGCGATTAAAAGAATAAAACTTTAAAATACGTTTTAAAATTTTGTTTATTATGTAACATTACTTTAGAGACAAGAATAACTATGATTATCAAAACTATTTTTTTATACATTTATTATAATGCTGGAAGTTCCTGCTGAAGTATTATATACTACATACTATTCTTTACAGATTTATAAAGATTTTTAGAGGATGGGGGAAATGTGTTAAAAATGAACTTTTACTTTTCCCTAAATTGCTGAATGAATTTATCCAATAATTTTAGAATCCCTGTTATACCTATGTATTGTAAAGTAATTCTCATCAAATATTTATTTATCTTTCAGCATTTCATTAACGTAACATAAATTTTTATCTATTTATAGTTAACACTTTCGCAACCGCTGACTTAGATTCACGTCATTTGAAAATCTGTAACTTTACCAGTGTGCGTTTCTTTCGTAATTTGTGTGTTACTTATTTTTTAAGTCTGTACCCAGGGTTTATATTTTTGCAATAAAATATACTATATATAGAAATATATTGATTAGAAAGAATATAATTATAATGTACATCCACTGGTTAATATAAATCAGGGTTGCCAAATTTGGCCTTTTTTTTATTCAATAGTCACCAATAATTTTTATTTGTAACGTTTGGCTAAACCATTCGAAGATTGATAGTGTATTATGTATATCAAATGTCACTTCTCAAAATTATTGGTGACTATTGAATAAAAGAAGGCCAAATTTGGGAACCTGATATAAATATGAATACAGAAAATTTTGATCTGAAATATTTTACTTTGGGAGAATAGTGCCTGCAGGCAAACTTTACTGTCAAAAAGATAAAATTCTGCGGTCGCAAAAGTGTTAAGGTGTCTTTCTAGTTCCCAACATATCTAACTGAAATTACATATTAACACTTTCGCGACCGCTGATGTTGATTCACATCATTTGAAAATCTGTAACTCCGCCAGTAGGCGTTTTGTACCCAAGTTGTATGTTATTTATTTCTTAAGAATATACCCAATGTTCATATTTGTACTTTCAATATACTATGGATACAAATACTTTGATCAGAAAGAGTATAAATATAATGTATATACATTTGTAATACAAACGTGAATACAGAAATTTTTTTTCTGAAATATTGTAACGAGGGAGAATAACGCCCATAGGCGGACCTTACTGTCAAAAAGGCAAAAGTATGTGGTCACTACTTTGTTAATAGGTTATAATTAAAAACAAATACTTTTATTTTCTTCAGCAGAATCGGTAAAATAACAATGCTTCATATTTAAAGTTATGCCAGTTTTAGAAGCTAGATGAATTTTTACGACTAATTTCTAAATTTTTATAAATGGCTTAAAGCAAACTTTATCTTCCTTTTATTATTATTATTGTTGTTAAAATAAAAAGGAAATTTACCTGCTAAATTCTTGCAAATCACGTGAAATTTATTTGCCAATTCCTTTTATTTTTCTCTTTCATAAGCCTTTCAAAAATGTTTATGATAGTTTTATACTGTGGGTTTATCCATACATACTCATACTTTCCAACCATCTCATTAATAACCGTCCAATTGTTAACACCCCCTTAAAAAACGCCCCTTTTCTCACACCACTATATTTTTAGAGTTATTCTCTCCAAATGTGGTTACGATTAAATAAGACTAAAATTACTCTGAAAAATTATTGGTGTGAAAAAAAGGCGGGTGCTAAAAATTGTACGGCTCATAATGAGATGGTTGGCAAGTATGCATACTGGAATTTAAACGAATTTTCTTCATTAACCCTTTTACGGGCCATTTATTTGTAGTAATGGTATATTAAAATATTTTTGGTATTGCGAGTGATAACAAAAAAGAATTCCATTTAGCTCATTAAGTAAAATTAATTTGATTCTTAATGTTTTATAAGGCCATAAGAAGTATATTTACCGCCCAATAAATTAATTTTAAATGAGAAAAGCCTGGTAAACTACTGTTACTGAATAAACAGTAGCCACGCCTACTGTTTATTCTAAGCACCTATTTTTCTGGTAAAATTACTTACTACGGCCTTATAAACAGAATTTTTGGAAAAAAAAGGAATCAACACTGAGTGTGACCCCCCTGTTCTTTTATTTTGTTCCTTCATGTATTTTTTCAGAGTAAAAACGGTATGCATAGTAAAATTAACTTACCACACCATCCCCATTTTAATATTGATGACTTTGTGGTAAAATATTTACCACAGCCCGTTAAAGGGTTAAAAAATGTTATAATTTATACTTATTTTTTCCTATTTATAAATATTGATACAACATGCATATATATATATTACGTGTCTTAAGGTTATAACAAATTTTAAAATCTGCTAAAAATCATTCAACTGAAACACAGTTACAATTGTTAAGTCAGACCGTGAACGTTTTCAGGGATGGAACACGGGCGCAAAATTCATACCGCTATCAATGAAACGAAATTTTCTACTTCTTAAATCAACGATATTATAGGTAGAAAAATTTCTTAAGTGAATACCGGTATGAGTTCTGCGCCCGTGCTCCATCTCTGCACTTTGCAGACTGTTTCATACTTGTCAACCTTGTAACAACATTTGGAGAGAAAAATTCTAGAAATATAGTGGTGTGAGAAAAGGGGCGTTAACAATAGTGTTGGGTAAGGCACGGAAACATTTTGTCATGACATTGAGGCACTTCAAAATATTTTGAAGTGGGACAATGTCATGCTTCAAATGACATGAAGTGTTGCAAGAGAGAGAGCAAGGTGAATGAATGAAGTGAAGTATTTTGTCATCTGTTTTAGTGAGTTCTGAGGTAGGTTGTTTGTCATGTCCCACGTGAATTGAAAGAGTTGTTTTGTCATGAAAATTAATTAGTGTGAAGAGGTGAGAGGTTAAAAAAAAGTGAATGAAGATGCATGAATGAAATGAAGTACTGTGTCATATGTGGTAGTGAGCTGTGAGGTAGGTTGTTAGTCATGTCCTACGGGAATTGAAAGAGTTATTTTGTCATGAAGATTAGTGTTAAGAGTTGGGGTCTACATTCGGTAACTACAACTACAAAAGAGTGAACGAAGATGCATGAATGAAATGAAGTACTGTGTCATATGTTGTAGTCAGTTGTGAGATAGGTAGTTTTTCATGACACGAGTGATTTGAAGGAATTGTTTTGTCGTGAAGTTTATTTTTAAGAGATGAGGGCTTACATATGGTACCTACAATTCCAAAAGAGTGAAGAAAGACGTGTGTATGAAGTAAAGTACTATGCCATCTGTTATGTCTTGTTGTCAGTTAGGTAGTTTTTCATATCACAAGTGAATTGAATTGAATGAATTGACTTGTCATGAAGATTACTGTTAAAATGATCGGAAAAAAAGTTAAGAAATCACTGAGAAATTATCTTAGTTCCTTAAAAGAAGTAACAGTCACAAAAATTTAAATACTTTTAACAAATAAAGCTGACTTTTCGAAAATATTGAGATTACTAAAGAAATATTCAGTTTTAACAAGAAGGTGTTAAAATGATTGTTTTAAGTAATTTCTCAGGCACTTCACTCTTCACTTGCTTATAAAAACTCACGAATGTTTTTGGAAGAAATTATTGGATTCGTAAAAATTTTCTACTAATGGTTTTTGATGGATTTACATGTTTTGAGGGTCCAGAACAAGATTTGACCATTTTTATTTTCTTCTTTATTCAATAGAAGAAAATATTGGATTCGTAAAGATTTCTGACTTCTGGTTTTTGTCAGATTTTCACGTTTTGAGAAGTCTAGAACGCAATAATAAAAAAAAAAGACTCTTCAAATTAATATTTTTTCCTGTATTATTATTATTTTTTTTCAAATAAATTATACTATTTTGAAGCAGAAATACAAACCATTTTTCCAATACTTCATTCATTAATTGAAATTCGAAAATCAAAGAAAATAATCTGGTGTGTCACTCACACGACTTTCTCTTACCCTGAAATTTAATACTTTAAATTCAGATTGGAGATTAAGGGGTAAGATAACGAGCACTGTTATGCAAACCTATGTTAAAACAATTCCAGTTATGCTTCGTAGCTGCTTCATTTGAGAAGTAATTCTGCGTGAGGGGAGCTACCACTCCCCTCAACCCCCCGTTTAGCTACTGTACATACACTAAGCGACAAAAAAAAAGCCGCACTTGGATGTTTTCCTTTTCGCCTTCTACAACCGCCAATTTTATCGTTTAAAAAGCAAATTTTCGAATAGATTTTACTATGTTGTCCTCCACATAGACTTTAGCTTTGAGTCTAGTGTTAAAAACAAAATGCAATTGTCAGGAAAATTGTAATTTTAGAATTTATTTCAAAAATGGTAAGAATAAGGCAGTTAACGATGCCACAAAAAGTATTAATTTTTAAATGAAAATCAAAAAATATTTTAATACGTGAGATGGCAAAATAATTAAATGCTAACGAAATATTGGTAAAATGAATTTTAGCAAAATAAAAATTTTTTTGGCCGTTTAAACTGGGAATTTGGCTTTAGGCGGTCATGTTGCTCATCCAAGCAAGATAACCGCAAGTTAAAACGCGAATGTTTAAAAAATCGATTTGTATCATGTTCAGAACTTAAAAAAGATTTTTAAAAAGTGTATAGTAAATTACTTTCTTCAAAAACAATGCGGGAACAATTAAACAAGGCGGGTTAAAGAACGGAAGATCTGCGAAAAAAGCCATTATTAAGGAAAAGAATTAGAAAAAACAGTACTTTAGTTGACCAAAATTTAAAAACATTAACAGTTAATTATTAGGCTGGACTGGTTTTCTCTGATGAATCAAGTTTTCTTTATTTCGTGCAGTTGAAAAAAGCTAGAATGAAGACGAAAATGTGACCGACTTAATGAAAATCGCACTTTTAAAACAGTGACACATTCTCCGTACATTATGGTACGGAGGTGCATAACTTTTCAAACACTCGGGGAAATTTTTATGCTCAAGGGATCAATTAACTCGAAATAAAACACAATCTGCATAAAAGTGGTGCCTGACCGACTATTTTGGAGGTATCTTAGACATTTCCGTAAACAGCATTTGAAGATAATAAGGCACCTTAGTACACGGCGTCTGTGGTAAGTTTATTCACTTCAAATTGTCAAAATTTCTTATACATTCCCATGAGAATCTATAATTCTGTAAGTTATCATACTTTTTTTCACTTTAAGTTAAATACCACAAAGAATATAGTAGAATTTCTTCTTTACCAGACATGGAAATGGTCAAAATCGCGATCCGCTTGAAAATGTTTCGTCTATAAAAAGACGGGGGGGAGGGGAGAGGATTCGAAATTTGCAGCCTATAACTCTGCCAGAACTAGAAAAATTTATTTGTGATATTTGGCACATTGAAATTTCTGAGATTTATATTAAAACACTGTATAAAACTATGCCATTGCGCATTAATGCAGTAATTCCATATAAAGGTGGAATTAACCCAATGCAGAATACATATTTTTAACAAAAAATTGCTTAGATCTAACAAATAAATAGTTTTATTTCATATATTAAAATATAACTTGTTTATTTCATATAATAAATCATAATAGAATGCAAAGTGTATAGTTATTGCATTATGTTCAAAAAGAAAGTTTTATGCAGATTTTTAAAAAGTACTTCGTAAAGTGCAATAAAGCGAATTATTAAATCGAAAATATACATAGGTATCATTTCATACCTTTGATATTATGCAAACAAGACAGTTTTATTTGTTTCAAACATTAATTTTAAAGTTATTACAAATAAAAAAGGTATAAGTCATTTTTTCTGCAGTGCGGCTTTTTTTTTTTTTTGTCGCTTAGTGTACATTTATATAGAATTCAAATCTGTTATTAAATTCAAAAAATCATTTAAAATTATTGAGACAACTTTCATACCAAAATTCTATGAAACTTATCAATCTTGATGAAACTTTTCTAGTAACAAACACATTATCATCAATCTTGATGAAAGTTTTCTAGTAAGTAACAAACACATTAACTTCAAAATACAACATTTGGATCGCCTGAAATTGTTTGTTTTCAATTTATTCTAACAGACACAGACAAAGGTCAAGCATTAAAAACTTGATTTCGGTATTCAGGAAGCCTCAAAACGTCTAAACATACAAAAAACCAAGCGATGAATATTTAGCTTAAAAAATACATTCTTTACCATATGGCTATGAGGAATTTATTTCAATTCCTGAGCAGCTATCTTTGACATGGTAAAATATTGCAGTAAATAACTTCCACTAACAATAAAAAAGAATGTTATGGCTTAAATATTGGTAGCCCTGTATATCATCTAAAAGTTATATACACATCACGGGGAAAACATAAATATAATCCTATATTAATAACACACGGCACAACCTGAAGTACACCTCCACCAATTTTCAAATATTGTCGTACTATAATCTAGTTCTTTTGTGTAGTCCTGTAAATGAACAGTGAATTATTTCTATACCATATTCTACACAAAGCATGTCTTTACGTATATAATATATATATGTATATATATATTCGTTTCATTTGGTTTAGTGCAGTGTATAGATGTTAAACTCTACTGACCTGCAATTTTCCCCATAGACGTGATGTATTTGAATTCTCTTGGGTGTCCCTGTACACGAATCATTTTCTTGATCTCAACGAAAAGTTTAGTTTAGCATCCCTATATCATACACATTTAGAATACCAAGTTTGGAATTTATGCTATAGTTTGTTTTTGAGATATGTTGGTAAAAGACAAACATACACAAACCAACCACTAAAAACATGCCTTTTTGGATTCAGTGTACCTGAAAACGAACAAAAATTCAATTTTGAAAATTTGACCCCAAAACAATACTTTCTCTACATTATGGCTAGGATAAAGTTTAAAAAAAAAAAATTATACAGACACGACATTATTTCATTATTTAAAACATGAAAATCTGACATTGACAGATTTTAATTTAGTGCCAGAGGCCTACTGCTAAACTTGTTAATATCGACAAATTCTTCTTTAGTTAATTCGTGACAATCTAAATTCCATGATAAAGTTTTCATTAAATCAAACCAATGTGTTTCAGCTGCAGATACTGTAACAAATAACGTTGGAAGTCCAAACTGTCTTATAGCCGCAAAACGTTTTTTCTCTGTTTCCCAATGAGGGGGAGGTGTGCCTTGGGGGGGACTCATGTCAAAGGTGTGCCTTGGGGGGGGGGACTCATGTCAAAGTTGTACCTTTGGGGGGGGGACTCATGTCAAAGTTGGGCCTTGGGGGGACTCATGTCAAAGTTGTACCTTGGGGGGGACTCATGTCAAAGTTGGGCCTGGGGGGGGGCGGGGGGACTCATGTCAAAGTTGTGCCTTGAGGGGACTTCATTCAATAAATCCCTATTCAATAAACCGACTGAAATAGGCCCTTAACACTATTAAGAGTGTATTATAAAAATTCGACAACGCTGTACCGACTGAAATAGGGGTACCTTGGGGGGGACTTATGTCAAAGTTGGGCCTGGGGGGGACTTCATTCAATAAATTCCCATTCAATAAACCGACTAAAATAGGCCCTTAGCACTATTAAGAGTGTATTATAAAAATTCGACAACTGTACCGACTGATATAGGCCTCTAGCACTAATAAGCCGAAAATCTCTTCGAAATAGAGTTTTCACATTTTTTTTTTTTTTTTTTTAAACTCACAATAAATAAATAAATGAAAAAGGATAACAAAACAAAAAAGAAAGAAGGAAAAAGGAGAGGAAGAGAAGAAAAAAAGAAAAGAATTGTATTATTAGAGAGTAGAATGTTCAGCGTTTCTGACGGTGTAATTTATTTTCTGGAGCATATATCAAAAATATATCAATGATAATTTAAAACAGACGAAATTTAAATTATTTTCACCTTCATCATGACAGCATATGGTTTGTGAACAATTATGCAATTGAAATCGACTGCAACCAAACAATGAAACTAAAACAAATTTGAAACGAAAAATAATAATAATGAATAAATAAATTATTTATTTAAAATTAAAATCATAAAGCGCAAAATTTTTGTCCGATTTTGAAAACCTTTTAGTAAAAGGTTTCTTCGCTAACATTCTCCAGTTGAAAGTAAAAAAGAGGGGGATGGGGGAGGGGGTTCATCGGAAATTTGGTTAGAAAAAGTATGGTTTACAGAAAAAAATAATGTTCATAATTCTTTTTAAAATCGTACCAAAAGTCTGCATAAAAAAAAAAAAATGTATGTCAAAAACTGAGGCTTTCACAACGATGCGCTTCTGCGCTCGAAGATGGTAGACGTGAGGTGCTGGGTTCGATCCTACGTCGCGCTCGTCGGCCTAGCCGTTCGGAGTTTCCCGTGGTTTTCTATGAAACTTGAGTAATACGGGTTAGGACAACTTAGAAAGACCCCTACGGAGGGCACTCCCCCTCAGGCCTAGGACCTACAGCAGTCAATCGGCCTTACTCCTAAAACCCAAAATCCATTGTTATAAAAATATTTGTGTCTTACTTTTCAATGTTTTTCTCTTGCGTAACTCTGGAATAAATAGTGTTAAAAATCTTTTATACGAAATGTGAGCGGATAATCAGAATTTGAAAGTTTGCAAAATAAAAAATAATAAATGTGTTTAGGGTTTTCTGTGCTTTTCTCTGAAACTCCCGTACTGAATTTAACGGCTTACGCCAGTTTAAAAGTTCGCAATAAAATTACATTAAAATAAATTTCGAAAGATGCATTATAAGTAATTTAATCGTAATTAAAATTGGAGATATTGGAATAAAGGTATTTTGGGTTTTTCGTGGTTTTCTCTGAATCTCCTATACGGGATTTAATTGCTATGCAATTCAAAGTGTCACCAATCTTTAGATTGCACTAATAAGTAAGTATAATTTTATCATATAATTCGCACACACTTTTCCTTAATTGTAATAATGTGTTAAACCGTTTGTTTCTTTGTAGTATGGTTTTTCAATTGGTTGATGATTGATTCTATCAACTAATTTGTTGTTTGCTTCATTGTATTAATGTGATTCTTTAGATATCGAAAAATAAATAGACAATATTATGTCAGATTTCTTAATTGCAGTAATAATTTAAACTATTTGGTTCTTTATATTGTAGTTTTTTAATAGATTGATGACTAATTCTGTCAACTAATGTGTTGATTGTTCAATTGCATTAACTTGATTCTTTAGATATAAAAAAAATAAATAAATAAATAAAAATACGTGTGGCACTCGGGGACTGCCGCGGTAAAGCTATTGCATAGTATTTTTTATCAACTTATGTAACTATAATTATTTATTTATTTTATTCATGCAGTATTTTTTTTCTTTGATATTAATTCAAGTTCGGGGGGGGGACTCGTGTCAAAGTTGTGCCTTGGGGGGGGGACTCATGTCAAAGTTGTGCCTTGGGGGGGACTCATGTCAAAGTTGTGCCTTGGGGGGACTCATGTCAAAGTTATGTCTTGGGGGGGACTCATGTCAAAGTTGTGCATTGGGGGGACTCATGTCAAAGTTGTACCTTGGGGGGGGGGGGGGGGCTCATGTCAAAGTTGGCCTTGGTGGGACTCATGTCAAAGTTGGGCCTGGGGGGGGGGACTCATGTCAAAGTTGTGCCTTGGGGGGACGCATGTCAAAGTTGTGCCTTGGGGAGGGAACTCATGTCAAAGTTGTGCCTTGGGGGGGGACTCATGTCAAAGTTGTGCCTTGGGGGGGACTCATGTCAAAGTTGTGCCTTGGGGAGGGGACTCATGTCAAAGTTGTGCCTTGGGGGGGGACTCATGTCAAAGTTGTGCCTTGGGGAGGACTCATGTCAAAGTTGTGCCTTGGGGGGATTTTAATAAATGCACTTTGTTTATTCATATTTAAAACACTTTACACACAAATTTTCCGCGTACAGCTATTCACTGTTGTACATAGATGATAGATACCTATACACCTATATATTTCCTCACAAACAGCTGCTTACGTATTCGTCCGATTTCGGAGCAGCTCGTCTCGATCCGTTCGAGCTTCGTACAGTCGTACCATATACATACACGTTAAGGTTCAACTAGACGCGGGCTCGAACTCACTCGTGGACGCGGCCAAAAAGCACGCTGTCTCACCTAGCATTGTGTCTAAAAGAGATAGAATCAGTTATGAGCAGTTAGCAGCTAGTCTACACGCATACGTCTAGTCGACCGCACACAAACACCGTGCCGAAGTCTGCCGAACTGACTGTCTGCCGAAGTCTGCCGAACTGTGTTTGGTTTATTTTCGTTACGGAATTTCTTGATTCGGTCGCCGCGCTCAAAGCCCGCGATAAAAGCTATGCAATAGCTTAATAAACAGCATTTAATTTAATCGTACAGAAATGTTGTGATTTCTCACTTCCCCCACTCACTAATTTAAAATTATCAAAACGCTCAGTGATTTTTTTTTTTATATTAATTGAAAATATAAAAATGTTTCATTAAAATCAATAAAAAGTGCTAAAAAAACATATTTTTACCCAGATGTGTAATGTATCTAACCCATACTGTTCAGGGGCTGATCCAGGTTTTAATTTTTGGGGCCCATTTTTGTGAAAAGCAAATTATTTTTCTGAAATTTTTATATATTTTTGTGAAAAAAAAAAATCTGGTGTGAAACAACCACACGACTTCCATTACCCGCTATTACATGTATTATATGCATTTTTGAGAGATAATGTGATCAGAAAACATAAAAGTGACAAAAAAAGAAAATCGTTAGAGCCGTTTTTGAGATACCAACTTTCGCAAAAAATCAATTATTGACCGGAAAACAATAATTACATACAAAAGCATATTTAAAAGTGAGTTAAAATGGCGAGTTTGAAAATAATCCGTACAACCGTTTTTAAAGGAACGCCTTTGCGAGGCCTGAAATTGAGCTATTTATACAGGACGCCTATCAATTTTCATGAACTAACCAACTATATCATTCGAAATTATATCTGATAGAGTGTTTATATAGCAAATTTGAAGAAAATCGTTAGAGCCGTTTTTGAGATACGGACTTACGGTCCCACTTCCGGTTTCCGATGTCCCATTTCCGGTTAAACTCAATTATTGACAGGAAAACAATTATTACATACAAAAGCATATTTAAAATTGAGTTAAAATGGCGAGTTTGAAAAAAATCCGTACTAACGTTTTTAAAGGAACGCCCTTGGGAGGCCTGAAATTGAGCTATTTATACAGGACGCCTATCAATTTTCTTGAACTAACCAACTATATCATTCGAAAGGACATCTAATAGAGTGTTTATATAGCAAGTTTGAAGAAAATCGTTAGAGCCGTTTTTGAGATACGGACTTACGGTCCAACTTCCGGTTTCCGATGTCCCACTTCCGGTTTTTCAATTTTCACCAAAACTTGGAAATTTCATCTGTACGCCAGACGTATTTGAATTCTAAAGTTTCGTAGCTCTATCTTTATTAGTTTCTGAGCTATAATAGCCAGAAGATTCTCCACATACATACACACTGACCAATTGCCAAAAACCACTTTTTTGGACTCAGGGGACCTTAAAACGTTTAAATCAGGTGAAAACCCGATATCGAATTTTCAGACCGAATACAATACTTCCATTACCTACGGTAGTAGGGTAATGGAAGTAATAATTGTCGCTAGAAACCTTTCATTTTAGCAGTTACTCATGTTTAATATAAAGTTAAGAGCATTTTATAAAACAAGTATAGACACTCATTAAAAATAATACTGTAAACATGAAATTTTTTTTACAAAAGTATTAATTTTATAAAACAAAATTTTGTGAAAGGGCTGTCTTTATAAATCTGAATTTTGTGAAAGGATCCATTTTCGGAAGGGACCGGACCCATTTTAAGGATATGAATTTTGTGAAGAGGCCCTTTTTAGAGATTTGAATTTTGTGAAGAGCCAGCAAAAGGGTCCTAATTTTTGCCTGGATGAACCCCTGTATGTTATTGTACTTTTTTATTATACAACTTATAATTTTACATAATTCGGTGCAAATGGGTTGGTTGTTTGTATCGTCGTCGTACTAGTACTGGGACGCACAAATAAGGAGGGTTTGGAGACATGTTATCACAATTTTGATCCTCGACGGAGGGGATAGGCACAAATGGACAAAAGTTATTAAAAAAAAATAATAATTTACTTCTTTGTGCTTCCCTAACCACGAAATATAACCACATTTGTTTTTTAATTTTGTAAATTAATATGCAACTGGTTTCACAGAAGAGATAAAAAGTTTGATATTCCAACTACAGGGCTCCCACTCAGTTTCAAAAATAAAATTTCCTGACTTTTCCAGGTCTATTTTTAGAAAATTCCCGTCTCAAAATTTGGTTCGCGACATAAAAAATAGCTCACGGTATAAAACAGAACATAGCTCGCGACATAAGAGACAACATAGTAATGTGACTTGCAATATAAATTAAATGCTCAAAAAGCATTTTCCAGGTTTTTGAGCAATATTTACAATTTCCCCTGACTTTTTTTAGTAATTTCAAATTCCCTGACTTTTCCAGGTTTTCCTTGTTCTCCCTGACCCGTGGGAACCCTGCAACTAGAGTGTTGTGTGGGTCGAGTAAACTTGACCCGTACGTGACCTGCAGAAAGACTTCCGACCTACAACCCGACCCAAACGCGCAGCTTCTGAATCATATCCCACAAAAATTATTATTCAGTTTACATTATATAACAAATCGAATTATAATTCTATTTCCCAAAATATAATTATATTATTGAACAAATTTTTTAGAGAACTAATTATTACATAAATATTAAAGTATACAATCATGTTAAAACTAGTGTATAATGAAAATTATATTAAAAGTGATTATTGTAAATATAAACAAAACTTCAGTGCATAACGTAATAAAATTTCTTTCGTATTACATTTACTGTTAAAAAAATCCACTATTTTAAATATTCGCAGAGTAAAAAAAAAAAAAAAAAAAGTAAAATAAGGAAGTAAATATATGTTGAGAGGTAAATAATTTTCGCATATAACGTTTTAAATGTTAAATATTAATTTTTATGCCTTTCTTCTTCACAAATTAAACTTACGGCTAAACATAATTGCTATGAAAGAAAATAATGTCCTCCAGTGTCTGCATTCAAAAGATTATGTTCAGAAAAAAGCAAATTTTTATTATTTTTATTTTTATAGAAGAGAAACATTTTGCGGGTAAACACACGATGCAATACTCTAATCATCTCCTCCCGCCCCCGAGTGCAGTATAATCAAAGATCTTTCAATATCTATTAGAAGTTCTTTGGTATAATGCCAAGCCAAGGTGCCGTCAATACTTCTCCCTGCCTTTATTTTATTCGCCCCCTGTCCCTAAGGCATTCTTTTCTATTACAGTCAGCACAACAGGTCAAACCACGACCACCCACAGACAGGTGACGACCTTGAATTACAAACACAACTACAAAGTTCGCTTCTTGTAGGATCCGAACATGACAAACTTAAGGCCGATTTCCACAGCGAGCTCTTTCGACGGCTTCTATTCAGAATCCTTTTATGTGGTCAGCCGAGCTCAAAACCCTCGAACGGCGTTGGAAGACCCTGGCCCTAACCCCCTGCTGAGATAATTGAGGGGGCGGAGGCAGATATCTTTGTCAATTTTGCATGTTTTCCTTTGAGATTAACTGCGCAATCTGATAAAAAAGGGCTACAACTGATGACAAGACATTTGGCTCTTTGTGTCGGAAGCGTGATTAATGACTTTTTGAACCATGGTCTAGAGTTCGCAGTGGAAATTGGCCTTTACAACATATCCCTCACACATTAACCTCCCAGTGTCACAATGCAATGCATTACAAACATAACACTTCATTCAGTCATGTCATTCCATTCAAGCTTTCTCTGATATGTGTTTTTATTCTGAGTATCTGAATCTCACCCCGTTGAATGAATGGGACAAAATTTTTAAAGTACTTCAAATCCAGTTCAGATAGATTGAGGTATAGTATGAGTGAATGAATGAATATGAGAAAACGTTTGAAACGTTGAATGTGTGTCTTTGAATGGGACAAAATTTCTGAGGTACTTCGGTTTGTTTGAGGTATTGAATGAAGCGGTCAATGAATGAGTCAAAACATTTGAGACATTGAGTGAGTGGTTGAATGGGACATGACTTTTGATGTAATCAAAAAACATTTATGAGGTGTCATGATAAACCGCTGTGATGAGGTGTGACAATGTCATACTTCATGTATGAGTTACCCATCACTAGTTAACAATTGTGCGGTTATTAACCCGTTAGTTGGTCGATTTGCCGCCCATCTTTTAGGGTTGCCAGATTTTTTTATTCAATAGCCACCAAAAATTTTTAAAAGAAGCATTTGATATACATAAAACGCGAATAAAATCGAAGAAACGTCGGTCACATCACTTCTTAAAATTATTGGTGACAGTTAAATAAAAAGTGAGCAATTTTTAATAGGTGGCGCTGTCTATAGCGACTACTAGCGGGTTAATGAGATGGTTGGCAAGTATGCTATTTTATTAGATAAATTTAACCGTAGTGAAATATTACCATTAGAGTCCAATCTTGAGAAGTCGCATGCACCTGTAACAGCAGCAAGCGATTTGATATTTATGCTATGGGAATCGCATGTATCAGCGCGCCATTCTCGAATCGGCTCTCTACGAAGCGGGCATGTATATTATGAGCGCAGGTGGTAGATGGTAATGGAGAAAATAAGAAGTCGTGATGAATTTGTTTATTGCCTAATCTTGGATGAATAATGAATTAGAGGTTATAAAATCTGCTAAAAACACTGTGTTACAAAAAAAAAAAAAAAAAAAAGTAAATTTTAGGTACACTTTTCAATTTTGCCTGTTTATCCACTTACACGTTTCGCTGAACACGTTTTCTCTAACACGTACCATTTTTTATGTATGGTTAAAAGACTGAAATATTGAACTCGCAATATGTACATATTTTAATTTTATTAAAGTTATTAAACAAAAATCGGTAACAAACACTCTTATTATTATATTTTCTAACATGAAAATACTATATAAAATTAAAGATTTCAACAAGCAAGAAGCAATTTATAATATAAATAAATGAAGACCTTACATACTTCTTGTATAGAGCCTAACACTTTCGGGAAGGGGCCCCTCCCATCATCAGAGGCTGCACTGTGGCGGCTTGCTTTGCTGTGTTGATGTTATTGACTTAATCTTTAGTAGTTCTGATGGTTCTACACCAGTTACGGTTAATTTCCTGTGCCGGGTCGTTGCCATTACAGGTAAGTGGGTTAAACAAAATTTCGATAGTTTCGCGATTCGCGGCGTATATTGCAACTGGCAGATTTTAACAACGCAATATACGCCGCGAATCGCGAAACTATCGAAATTTTGTTTAACCCACTTACCTGTAATGGCAACGACCCGGCACAGGAAATTAACCGTAACTGGTGTAGAACCATCAGAACTACTAAAGATCAAGTCAATAACATCAACACACCAAGGCAAGCCGCCACCGTGCAGCCTCTGATGATGGGAGGGGCCCCTTCCCGAAAGTGCTAAGGCTCTATACAAGAAGTATGTAAGGTCTTCATTTATTTATACTATATAAAATGTTGAAAACGAATATTGTGCACAAAATATGCAAAATTTGCAACTTATTTTTTTCTTTTTTCTGTTACTTTCATTTGCTTTATCTGTAGTACACGCCCACTACAGACATTTACATTTCTAATCCGGCTCACTATATAGCTACTGTTTTAAAGGACTGTAGATTTCTTTTACGTCTTTAGGGGTTTTCCGGTAGAAATTCTCCATTTTATTAAACTCCTGTCTAATAAACATTTTCCATAGTAAATTTGGTTCAGACATATTCAGTTTCTTATTTTTCACAGTATACATAATAGAAACTATTACTCATATAACGTTACACTGTGTAAGAAAAAAAAATATATATAAAATAAAATAAGTACCCATTCCATATTTGCCTATTTATTCATCTATACTAATCGATGAATAGGAACACATACACATATTTTTCTAATACGTCCAATTTTTTGGTACGTTTATTGCGAGGTAGCTATTCTTTTGTTGTGATGGGAATACTCCGCCTCTTTGAAGACATAATCCCGGTCTTTTGTTTATTAAAATGCAGATACGCTGTCTGAATAATGGCTTATACCTCAAAAACGAGACATGGTAGAAACATAAGATATGCACTGCGGACATACTGTAACTAATAGCTAATAGCTATCAGTTTTATGTGTACCAATATCGTGTCACACAGTGAAATCATTTAACTGACACCTGGTTGTAATTGTTAAATCGCACCGTGAAAATTTTGCAGTCTTTTATTTGATAAATTTAACCGTAGAAAAAAAGTAGTACGTCTTTCCTGAATAACGAAAGTTACACTCTCGTAAAGTCGCATGCGCCAGTAACGGCAGCAAGCGATTTGATATTGATGTTAAAGCAATGGGAATCACATGTATTGGAGCATTAGTCTCGAATCGGCTCCCTACGAAATGGGCAAGTATATTATGAACACAAGTGGTAACGGAGAAAAGAGACAAAGAGGTTTTATTAAGCGGCTGATTTTTTTCCGGCGACAGCTCATGCACTCAAAAAAATGGAATTACTTCCCTGAATTTGGAGAGAAATTTCAAAAGGTAACGAATAATGGTATTAGTAAACAATATAAATTATTTTTTGATTGATAATTAATTATTTGTTCCTCCGATATATGTATAGACCTGCTAACTATGCTAGATTATCCGTAATGGTAATAAGTCAATAAGAAATATCAATAGTCTTCTTATTTATACATGAGAACATATTGCTGAATATTACTGTACAACTATTCTGGTGCGAAAAAAAGGCGGAGACTAATATCATTACGGATAAACTAGCATAGTTAGCAGGTCTATATGTAAATTAAACGTATTCCAAGTTCCTATGCGCTTTTCTTTGAGGAAAATCGTTCATTATCTTATCAAAATTCACAGACTTAAAATCTTTCCATTTAAACTTCTTGATTTGTAGTTATTTCAACACAAGAAATAGAAACTGTTATTTAATAATTAAAAATCTAAAAAAATATATCATTTACAAATCAAATCAGATATGTAATTTATTACTGAAGAATATGTTTCTTGAAATTGTTACGGAGATAAGTCGTGTTTAATTCATAAATATGCTGTATTTGTAAAATTTTCAACAATGAGCGATAACAGATGGGTTATTGTGCTTTTTTTTTTAATTAAAAAAGAATTACAGTGTAAATAAATCATATTTTTGGTCTGTTGAGGGCATATTTGTGAGTCTATAAACCGGCGACTTTAAAAATAGTTTGTATTGATTTGATTCCGGTCCTGGCAATTTGATCAGATTAAGCGGCTGATTTTATTAACCAATGAATTTATTAAGCGGAGGTTACTGTATATTTAAACGTACTAGGGGGCTCTGCCCCTGCTCGCTCCGCTCACCAACCCATGAAGGAGGCTTCGCTTCCTCCCCGACTCAATTTACAACACATGCAGAACTCTGCCCGCCTATTCGCTGCTTTCTCTCACTGAAAAGTAATATTAATAGTGCATATTACAAGACAAAAGCAGAAAATTATTATGGAAATCCTCATATTCAATGTGAAATTGAAATATATAATATTTTTATATATTTTTTTAATAGAAAGAAAATCATAATATCTAGACCATTTTGCATTACAGCCTTAGTATATGACCCTTTTTATTTTTTTTTTTACAAAATTAAATCCGGACCACTGTACCCCAGTCGGTAGAGCACCGAGCTCGCAATTGGAAGATTTTGGGTTTGGTTCTCGAGCCGACCAAAGACCGCCGTGTACACTAATGGTGGCTGGTGCACGTAAAATATGTCGTGGCCACAATATCCTCCGTGTTCCCATCAAAATTATACCTCTGGGGGCTACCGAAGCTGGAGAGCTGTCCCCTTCGTGTAGACCAAAACTGTGGTGCTATGTATACGGAACATCCATAGGGTTGCGTCCGAGACCGTCGCCAATTATCCATAGCGCAGTAATGGTGCGACGTCAATCACAACCTACCTAATTATCTACCTACCTACAACCATGGATCATATTTTAATTTTCCCGTGTAAGAAGATTAATTTTCTAAAGTAGAGAAAAAAGGTTGATATTTATTTTCTTTGTTTTTTACATCCATAGTTTCGGGCCGCGGTACCCTAGTCGGTAAAGCGCTGAGCACGTAATTGGAAGATTGCCGATTCGATACATGAGCCGGCCAAAGACCGTCGTGTACACTAATGGTGGCTGGTGCACATAAAATCTGTCGTGGTCGTAAAGTCCCCCATGCTCCCATCCCCACTATACCTCTGAGGATCATCAAAGCGGAGAAGGATCCCCTCCGAAAAGGTTCAAAATTGTGATGACATGTCTCCGGAACATGTCTAGGGGTGCGCCAATTACCCATAGCGCAGTACTGGTGCGATGTTAAATCCAATCAACCTACGTACAACCATGGATCATATTTTAATTTTTTCGGGTAAAATGACTTCATGACAGAAGAACAACGTCACTGGGAGAAACGTTTTTCAAAATGGCAAACAGATTACCTTCATAAACTTGTCGTTTTTAGTTGATAACTTCTTTAATTAAAATGATAAAAATTTCTAAGCGGCTGAAATATTTTTCTTGGAGTACTCGAAACACATTGATACCTCTCATGATGCGATGGACCCTGCCTTCCGTTAGAAGATGCTGTCGCAGACAAAAAAAAATTTGAAGCCAGTGACAGTAACTTTTTTTTAACATATAGAGATAATGAAAAAAAAAAAATAAATAATGCTAAAGAAAAAAAAAAATAATAATAATAATTTATTAGGAATTTGATCATACAATTTTGTTAAGTTGAATATATTTTTAAATGATTACAGGAAGAACTGAGATATATCATGAAACATTAAACATTTCTTAAAATTCTAATTTTTACTTTACATTACTTAAAAAAAAAAAACTGTAAATTTTGTAAGTATTTTTTATTTTTAATTATTTCAAAAGTATTAAAGGAAAACAAATAATCGGATGATTATGCAGTTTGTCAATTACATAATTTACTACATGAAAAATTTATCAATTTGTTTAGGAGAACGTGCTGAAATCAGATACATCATTAAATGTTAAATATTTTAAAATTTCGGTTTATCGCTTGTTTTTATTAATTTATTCAAAAAATCAATGTCTGCGATTTTGGAATTTTCGATTTTAAAGGGGGAAAAAAGGAGTAAAGTAGATTTGGAGGGGGGGGGGGGGAATTAGTTTGAGAGGGAAATCCGTTCTAGATCCACACAAGTAGCACCTCATTTTAAAGGTCTTGAAAATTCATGTTGATTGGGGATGTTTGTATACAATATAGGGCGCCCCCTGGTGCTGAAAAATGGAACTAGCTGATTTTGTAGTAGGCCCTATCATTTTTTTGGCTCTGTCTGTTTAGTCTGTTTAGCTTATGTAGCTGTAGTTAACACAAAAAGTTTATAAACGTTTCACTTTTTACATAGGAATAAATATGAACCAAGATAAATATTAAGTAAAATATAAATTAAAAATAGTTTTGTTAGCATTTCTAGTCAAGGCTTTTAAAACACATTTTTAGTTATAGGTAAATATTTAAAGAGTATAAAATGACAATGGTTAACAATAATATTACCTCTTTTATGCTTTAAGAAATAAATGAATTTCTAAATTAGTACTTTTGTATTTTATTATTCCACAATCATGTTTAAAGACTTTTTTTTTTCAAATATAATAAGTTATTAAAAATTAAATAAAATAAAAACAGTTTAATACAGCACAAATGTAAAAATATGAACTAGTATACATAATTCAAGCAACACGAAACAATTTAGCCTCCTGCCAGCATTTAAAATTGGGTTAAATTTAAATGGATTAAAAATATTTAAAAAATGATTTATTCGATAAAAATAGAATATAATATTAATTGTTATAATATGTATTATCAGTGTTATTCTTTAGCTAGCATTTTAATAAAACATAAAAATGGAGTTTTATTTAATTTATAAAATATTAACCGCCTAACCAGTTTCTGATGAGCATTAACACATACTTATAAAGCAATTCAGTCATTTTAATGAAGCAGAAACCATTTATTTATTTAATATTCTAATGTAAATTATTGGCGTAAACAATCATGTATCGTTTTAATCTACTCTTCAAACTATAACTTAGGACAAATTATTTAAGCATATGCATTGCATTTCTTTGAAACTATTTAAATAGAGTATAGTATTATTTATTTCACTGACCGCGATAAGATGAAGGTCAGAGCTAGAGAGAGAGAAAAGAAAAACCTTCTTCCTTCCTTTCTACAAACCAGACGGGTTATTGTATTGAGTAGAATAGGTGCGTAAATTTATCGTTCTTGTCCCTGCGCAATCTTTCTCGCACACCCCCACAAAAGTTGATGTTTTGTAATGGCACAGCCCAGAAGATGTTAAATCCGCCTCTTTCGGTCTATTTTTTCACACGTCTTTTTTCAGTGTACTTTTCTTCTTATTTAATCGTAAATATATTTCAAAGAATTACCTAAAAATTAAGTGGTGTACAAAAAGGGACGGGAACTAACATTCTTCTGGGTTTGTCTGGCAAGTATTCATACTTGCTTACTTACATAACTACGATAGAATAACAAAAATTTACTCTTAACAAAAAAAAAAAAAGTGGTATTGAATAAAGGCGGGGCTAAAAACACTACAGAATAAATTACCACTTTCGCAACCGCATGTTTTTGTCTTTTTGACAGAATGGTCCACCTGTGGCAGTTATTCTCCCAAGTTACAATATTTCAGAACAAAGTATTCTATACTGAGATTCATATTACAAATGGGTATTCATTATAATTATACTATTTGTAATCAAAGTATTTATATCCATAGTACCTTGGTTGTACAAATATTAATATTGTGTATATTTTTAAGAAATAAATGGCATACAAATTGCAAAGGAAACGTCCACTGGCGGAGTTACAGATTTTCAAATGACGTGAATCTACGTCAGCGGTCGCAAAGGTGTTAATATGAAAAATGTTGGCAACTCTTATCAAAAAGAAAACCCCAATGAAATCGGTCTGAACATCGGTTTAGGTACCTGCAAGCCTTTGACAGCGCATTTGTTTCCCGTGCTATGTCAGGTCGAGCTTCTCGCTCTGTGCTGAATAGCTTTTCCCCGACATTTCCTGAAAAATAAGAAATAAATAAATAAAAAATAAAAACGATATTTCCATGAAGAAACCCACTGTTTTTATTTAAAAAAATTTTTTTTTTTTTTCTTCCTGTGGATACTTTTTAAATACCTGCAAATGTAACAGGTAGCTCGATCTCGAAATACCTGCAGTATACCCACAGTATTTTGGCTGAGTTTTATTTTTATTTTTTTAACCTGGGTTGGAGCTGCTGTTATTCAAGAATAATGATTTTAGAGATGGATATATCTCGGCATCGATTAAATATTGCTATTTCACTGTCCTGAATTTAAATCGGCCCAAACACCATTTCTGCAAATTCTTATGCAAAATGAACTCCTGAATTCGAATCCGAAGTTCATTTTGCCCTATCACCCACCGTTTCTTTGAGACACCCTATTATTTTTATCACAGCTTGGTGCATTCATGGCTATGAATTTGATTTGAAAGGAAGGAAAGGATTATTTTTAACTGTTAAATATCTTCTGAAAGGCTACAGAGGCGAAAAACTCTAAATCATGAACACTTGTTGTAAAGGAGGAAATTTATGGGGGGGGATTCGCCACTGAAATTATGAATTGTATTTATTATATTTCATTATTTATTATACAATATATGTATATATATATATATACATATATATATATTTGTTTTTAAGTTCTAAAATAATTCTTTTCCACACTCCATACCATTAAATTTGTGGGAGGGAGTGGCGTGTCGAGAAAACAGCGAGTGATTGGGCGAAATGGAGATCATATTCGGATTCAGGAGGTAATTTCATATAAAAATAAGCAAAAATGGTATCAAAACTCGAATTATTATTATTTTTTTTTTCTTTCAGCGCAGCAAGAAGTACGATTTTACGGATGGATATAACTCAGCATCGATTAAACATTTTACTTTTGACACCGTATATCAGCGAGACCTAATTACTCGGTTTTTTTAATCCTCATTCTGTAATAATAAAATTGTAAGTAGACTAAATTTATAATTTTAGTACAATTAGTTATAATATGAAAAAAATTACATAAATATATAACAGATGTGAATATTTATTAAATTTAAAATTTAAAATTTTTAATTATTTCTACTTATTATCATTTGATTCAAACAAATACAATCTACATAAATAAAGAGAAGTGCCTCTGTGCGTGTACGTCTATCTGCGCTCTGGTGCTCACGTCACTGATCGCAGAGTTACAAAACTTGGCAGATTGGTAGCTGGGATTCTGCAGATGTACAACTCATGGAGATTTTTCCAAATTTCGAATTTGAATTTTTAAAATTATTATTATTACTTTTTTTTCTATTTGTTCTATTGTCATTTATGTTTCATTTTCTAAAATTTATTCTTTCATTTCAATCGTCTGCATACGTTAGCAAGGGCAAATAAGTTTTTATTTATTTGTTTAAATTATTTATTCAAAAGTGAAAACTTTTTTTATTTCATCCATTTAAAAGCAGAAGCTTTTTTCTTTCATTCTTTTCTTTTCTTTTTTTTTTTTTTTTTTTTTTACAACGAATATAAACTTTTTTTATTTCATTCATTCATGTAAAGGCGAAATCCTTTCTTTCTTTCTTACTTTATATTTATTGAAATCAAATGGTAATTCAGTAGAAAAAAATAAACATATTAAATCTTAATAAGAAATATAACAATATTATGTTTATGTATTATTTTTATAATATAATTAATTGCAGTACAATTGTAAATTTATCAAACTTAAATTTTTAATTCTAGAGTTAGTTCTGAAAATCTGAGTGATTGGGTCTTGCTAATACATGGTACCAAAGTGAAAATGCAGAGATATATCCATCTGTGAAATCGCAGTTCTTAAAAATAGCCGTCGTCTTGAAAATCTACCTGTGGTACTATCCAATATATAACCAAATTGAAATACCTGGAAAAGACGTTGCGACAGGCAGTGAGAACTGATTGTTTATACTTGAGCTGACATAACACGGGAGAGAAAGATACTGAAAAAGGCTCAACTAATGTTCAGAGCTATTCCAGTGCGATTTTTTTTTTTTTTTTAATAGGTTTTATTTATAAAGTTTTATAACAAAATCAGTGATTCAATTTTAAGAATTCATTTAAGTACAGAGACAAGCAAAACTAGCAAAGCTTGTTAGTAAATAAAAAAAAAAGATTTCGCTTTCAAATAAATTAATTAAATAAATAAAAAATAAACATTATAAAATACGTTGCTATGATACGTATAAGTCCTATTGTCAGCCGATATGCACACAAAGTGAACCGACATTTTTTCTTCATGACTTCTTATATCTTATATTTTGTGCAGTAACACACCATAAATGCTGAATATAGCTTTTCCGTGAATGGAAACACAGCACATGTAAACACACGTGTAAGTGTCATAGTAGCGCCATTTGTGGGGTAATATGTACCGAAAGCTAATAGATACCAATTTAAGTCAAAGTTCAACTAAGTATTAATTTGAACACAGCAATAATAAACAACAGACGCCGAATGAAATAATAAATTAATAATTACTGCTACTACTACTACTAATAATAATAATAATATTACATTTGGCGTTTAAGACATTTATTATTCTTGTATTTATTTATCTATCAAGTCACCTGTTCATGTTAACACTTTTGCGACCGCTGACATAGTTTCACATCATTTGAAAATCTCTGACTCCACCAGTGGTAGTTTCTTTTGTATGTTACTTATTTCTTAAAACTATACCTAACATTCATAGTTTTACTGTCAATATACTATGGATATAAATGCTTTAATTAGAAAGAGCATAACTATAATGTATATCCATTTGTAATATATAAATGCGAATTCGGAATTATTTTTTCTGAATTATTGTAACTGGGAAGAATAACGCCCACAGGTCAGAAAGACTTCTTACTGTAAGAAAGAAAAAAAAAAAAAAAAACATGCGGTCGCGAAAATGTTAAATAATATAAAATTTCATAAAATTCTGGGCAGGTTAAAATAATTAAAATTCAATAATGCTTCACAAAACACTGGCACTAAGGATCTGCACTCAGAATGAGAGATGTGACGTTCGAGCCCAAGACACGCCCATCGGCATAGCCGTTGAGAATTTCACGTCGTTTTTTAATAAAAGCATGTGAATACAGACTAGAAACACTCCGGAAAAAAGAAAATTTCTGAGGCTATATTTTTACGAATACGTACTTCAGGTACATAAAAGGATAGCTAATTATTATCAGCTTAAATACAACGTAGTAAAGCTTATATTGCTTATAAACTATTACTACAGTTTCAAAAGAGTTTTAAACTATTTACTGCTGAATATCCTTAAAAATGTTGACTACAAATTGCTTCTTCATCTGTTCAGCTAATTAAAAATCGGTACAACTCTTTAACTTTTTTTTTTTTTTTTCTGAAAGAGGAACCTTCTTTTATAGATAAAAATTAGGGGGGGGGTATGATACGCAATTAATGTGGACGCATAGACAGATATAGGGAGTGAAGCGACGCCATTTTTTAGATCATCAAACAAATTTTACTCATTTAAAAAAAAAAAGAAAAAAGAAAAAAAAAAAAACTCATTTTTCTCTTCAGATTAAATTCCAATTCCCACCATACGCTAACTTTTAATTTAAAAAAATCGCATTTTACAATAGGCAAATTGAATTGAATATTTTCAATCGCAGAATCGCTTACCCATATTTATTGCTGTTCATATTATAAGATGTAAAGTTAATCAAAATCTTCAAAATATAACCAACAGTGCTAAACCACGCAGATAAGTAAGGGAAATCAGAGTTTGCAAATGCCCGCGGGAAAACTAGTTCTTTCAGGTTTCAATTACTAATATAATAAGAGGGGGTGCTCTTAAAATGTCACAATCCGAACTGTAAATGCTCGTGTGTCCTGTTTGAAATGAAGTGATCATTTGGAAGGTTCCCCCCCCCCCCCCATCCTATAGCAACATAAAGCATTATGCTCAGCTACTCTAACGGAGACAATAAAACAAAAACTCTGTCCATTTTCTTTATTCATGACAAATATCATTATTATATTTCATTATAACATCATTCCAGAAAAAATTCATTTTGGTGACATGGTGTCTTTTACCTCTGAGGTACAGATATGGAAATATTAACAATTTCGCAACCGCTGACGTAGAATCACCATCATGTGGAAATCTTTAACGCCCGCCAGTGGGCGTTTCTTTTGCAATTTATATTTTACTATATTTCTTAAGGATACTCCTAATATCCACTTGGTAATTTTAATGTGAATACAGAAAATTTTGTTCTGAAAAAATAATTCGGAAAAATAACACCCACAGGCGGGCGTTGTCAAAAAGGCAAAAACATGCGGTCACGAAAGTGTTAAAAATGTACCCAATATTCTTATTTGTACTATCAATAAATTACAGATATAAATGCTTTGATTAGAAGGAGTATAATTACAATATATATCCATTTGTAACATGAGTGTGACTATAGAATTTTTTTTTTTTTTTTGAAATATTGTAACTAAAGAGAATAACGCCCACAGGCGGACCTCACTGTCTAAAAGCCAAAAAAATGCAGTCGCGAGAGCGTTAACAACATTTTTATTGTAATTTTTGTGACTCACGGAGGCCAATATTTTTAGCTCCGCTTCTATTTCGCTCCACTGTATTTTTTTTAAAAAGTTTTTTCCGTTATATAGCATCGATAAAATAAGAAAAAATTACTCCTAAAAAATAAATGATTCGAAATAAAGGCGGAACTAAAAATACTCTGGAATAAATTAAAATATTAGCATATATTGTGATTAAATACCATAGTTAAGAAATTATACCAACAGTATAATAACTGAAATCGATTAAATAATGTTCATTCGAGAGGGCATAATCTAACGTGATTTTTTGACGCATAAACTGTTAACCGTCGTTTGCTCGTTCTCGAGAAATCTATATTTAAGTTTGAGTAAAAATGTAGTAACAGGAATGAAGTGGGAGGAGTCCCGTTAAAACCTGCCAGAACCATGACTTGAATCAATTTTTAGACTCTATTTTAGCAAATTTTTACACATTATATCTGGAAACTGAAATGGACAACTGATTATTGCTTCAACGAACACGTTTGTCTATGCTCTTTCGATTTTTGCTTGTTTTGGATTTCATTCATTATTTCAGTAATACGTGGTGTTATCGATTCATGCTTGGTTGCACCGATTATTAGCGAACTTCCAGAATTTATAACTCGAAAATGAGCTGACCAGGGCTATTGTTTAATGCATCAAAAAACACATTTATATATGCTCTTTAGATTAATGGTTGTTTGGATATTTTAATGATTACAGTATGGGATGGTTTCGCGATAAGAATAACAAAAATATTCGTGTGTTCTATATTTTATTATTAACTTTAACGTTATTCATATAAAACCTTGAAAACATTTAGAATATTTAAATACCATTTAGACGAACTGATGTAATTTAAAGATACTGTTGTGACGAATACCCGCAGTTCTATTTTTAAAGTTATTCAAAGATTTTATGCGTACGCTGGAAGTCACCGCTCTATTTTCAGGACAATTTGAGAGAAAAGAAATTTACTTATTTATCTCTAGCGTTTTTTTATACAAAAATATTCATCGTATTTTTATATTAATGTGTTGTGGTTAAACAGGATAGAGATTATTGTATAAGAAAGTACTGATCGCAATAACGATGGATATTTCTCTCCTCTGAAAAAGTCCTGAAAAAGAAGGCGGAGACTTTGAACTCTGGTATATGTTGCATGTATGCAGTGTTACCAACTCTTATAATTTAACAAAGAGCGGTATTACTCCTACCTTTCTCCTTCATATTTTATCTGTTATATAGTGAAAAAAATTATTCAATAAATAAAGTGTTGTGAAATAAAGGTTGGATAAAAAAAAAAAAAAAAATCCAGAATAAATTAAAAGTATTGGTTATTTTGTATGTGTAAACATAATTAAAGTATAATAATAATATCATAGAAAAGCAATATTTTTTACTCTTTGTTATGGATGATAATAGATGATAAATTCAACGACGAATATATTAAATATCAAAATCATATGTGTAAGTACATTTTTCAAAGTCAGACATAAAAATATATGAACTATTTCTTAACAAGTTTTCTTTCTGAATTTCCGTCCCAATATTTTTGTTTACCTAGAAATAAATCTAAGATTTGCATATGTATAAACTAAGTAACAACAAAGACAATAAAATATGAAAGTATATGAATATCGCTTGTAGTTAATGTTTAACTTAAATCATGTGTTTAAAGATTATAATTCCAATCCAACATTTTTCATTTTCTGCAATAAGATGACTGAAATAGAGTAATCTAAGATATGAAGATATGCCAGTTTGTTAAACTGAAATATTCTTATTTAAGACTGAAATAGAATTATTCTTTCATTTAAACTTAATGACTTTATACTTTTTAAAATAAGTGAAATATATTTCATTAATTTTATTTTTCCATTTAAATTCGTGCTAGGTAAAGAAATCTTTAAGCTGATCTTTGGAAAAACATATGTATTTAAAGAAATGTTATAATTTATTAGAATATTGAATTAATATAGATTCTAATTTTTGTTATCTTTGACTATTAAATTTTAATATTTTATTTAATATTAGTTGCACAAAATATTAACAAACTGCTCAAAACTTAAAATTAATTAATTAAACAATACCCGAATAAAGATTTTGCTTACACCACTATGATTTTACAGATTGTTGTGCATACACATTTTATGGTATACAGTTTTCTGATTCTGTTAACATTAAGAAGTTAATTTACTACGTCGCTTGCACAATCTGCGGTCGACCAAATGAACAGGTAGATATGTGTTGCTAGGAAGCTTTTATTTCACTTCTGAAATGCCGGAAGAAATGTAATATTCTTACATGTATTTTTACTTTTCTGCAGAATACCTCGTACAGCAAATCACAGCTACTAGCGTCTAGCCGGCGACGAGCAACTCTCACACTTTCCTTCAGATTTCGCTCATGCGTCGTATGTCGGTGTTGAATTCTATTTATGCTTATTCGATGAGTTTATTTCCCATTTTCATCCAAGACCTTCTTTGGTAGTGCTGCCATCTGATGGTCAATATAACTATTTGAATTATTTTCTATATCAAATCAAACAAGATTTAAAATTTTCAACCTTCTAAGATTTCAACAGAAATTCTGGGAATCATTCTCATTAACGTTATAAAATAATTATAACGTTATAATTTTTATATCTCGTTGGGTATTCATGTAATTAATTTTTTGTTAATATATATATATACATAATAACATTATTGTTTGGTTTGTGTAGACTTAAATTCCCAAGTTCTATCAGACATAGAGGGCTGTTTTGAGACCTCATTTTAAACAGAATTTCATGGGGTTTATTTTAACACGCAGCTTAACTATACTTGTTATTATTTTATTTTTATTTTTTTCTTTAGCTTACATATTTATACTAAGTTGGCATTTTTCTTTTCCTTTCTTTTTTTTTTTTTTTTTTTTTTTAAGTTTCAAAATTGTCTTTTATTATATCATTAGCTACACATTTTAAAATTTGTAGAGTGGAATACAATGGATTACTGCAAAAATTCTATTATTTTTTAATTGTTGCAATAAGCTTTTTACTATAACTCCTGATCTCATTGTTATCCTTTTTACTTCCTTATGCAAAGTATAAGAAAGTTTGTAATGGTATTATAATGGTTATAAGCAACAACTTTTTTTTTTTTTTTTTTTTTTAATGGAATGATTTTTGGATCGCTCCATGTTAAATAAACTAATTATTCATCCTGACCATTTTAGATTTCAACAAGAATTACAATATTTATTCTCCTTAACAATAAAAAATTATTATAAAAACATTGTTATTATATCTGTTTAAGGTTTCAGGTAATATATTTTTTAATCTTAAAAAATCTTTATTTATTTATTATTTTTTTTTTTTAATAAAACTTTTATAAGGGCCACACCACTGAATTATATTTAATTTGAAAATTGATTATCTAATTAACGCTCGAATCGCCATGATGCAAAATGAGTAGAAAACAAGTAGCATTTAGATTAGCCATAGGGAAAATATAGTTATTAATTATTTATATATTAAATTACACGTCAATTAAATAATTTATATATCGCAGAATAGGAGACATTTTGTAATAGAATAAATATCTTATTCAAAACTTTTAACATATGATTTTACCTGGAACATTTGAAATCAACAAGGACATTTTCTAAACATAGAATATTTTCTGTCAAGCACACATAATGAGGAGCAAAGGGGGGGGGGGGGGGGGTATTTTCTCACTTTTTATATTATTAATGGCAAGTTTGATTAGTGCTCCTCCCTGGCAAAAATTCAAAAATTACAGCCAATATTTTATGATAAAGGCAAAATATTAAAATTAGATTTTTTAAACCGGGTTGTCACTCAAACAGGAGAATGAAATTCCCTGACTTTTCCAGAAATATTCTAAAAAAAATCCAATTAAACCATGTATTGGGCATTGGCTATGTCGAGGGCAAAATCATTACGGTACCACTTGGAAAAACAAAAGTTACATATGATAAAAGTTGCATATAGTGATAGCATCTGTTCCTTATAAGCGAGATAAGAAATTTCTTTCATGAGCGGAAAAGAAGGGTGGGAGTGTTTAAAACAAACGGCAGAAGCTAAAAAAGGAAAAATGACCCTACGTTAACAGAAAAATTGTTTATTTTGTGGTAATTATCATATGAAATTCCCTGACTTTTCCAGATTCTGGATAAAATATTCATATTCCCTGACTTTTATTGTCAATTTTCGAATTCCCTGACTTTTCCAAGTAGCGTGGCAATCCTGTTTAAAACTTGCCATACTATTATTTAAAGAGGGGGGGGGGGAGGCTAAATTAGAATAGAAAAACTATTTCTTATGCAACAAACTGAAAAGTTTGCAGTAATAATAATAAGCATAATGGGAAGACAATTTATTTCAGAGAAATTAATGTAAGGTAAAAATTGTATAACTGAAAACGTTGCTCTCATTTTTTGAGTTTTTTTAAAAACTGAACTAAGTGATCTTTAAAAACTAGACATGTGCTATGACATGATAATTAAAATTTATAACAGCCCATTTTCTTATCTATATACTAAATCCAAAAGTGAGGTATCCTGATTTTGAATTACCAAAAAAAAAAAAAAAAAAAAAACAGCCTTAGAATATACCCAGGCAGTTTTTTTTTTTTTTAAACAATTTTTTAACAAAATGTTCCCTCTATTGAAGGATTGTGAATTAATTTATTAAAGTGCAAAAGCGCTAGAATATTTATAAAATCAAGAAGACATTAAAAATTTTAATATCTGAATACTGAAAAATGTTGAAATAATTCTAATAGTGAGAGTATGCTTTCTTTTTATGGGGTTGTACGATTAAAATTTTGTAGCAAGTTTAGTTTGGAAAAAGCTATAAAACTTGTAATATTATTTAAAATATTAATATAAATTCTGTAATTAATTATATTTAATTTAAAATTATACTCTGATATGTAATATTCGATTGTAATAATCCTAAAGTATAATTTTTTCTTAAGTCTCTTCATATAAATATTTTTCACTGCTAGTACGACAGATCACACTATTTCTTTCAGATAGCAATTTTGCTTTGACACCATTTATTGTATTACTAAATGAATGTGCAAACATTTTTATTAAAAACATATAAAGCTGAAAGTTTGTTATTGTATCTGTCCAGAATTATTATTCGAGAATTATATTCCAGTTCCATTTCGTTTTGAAAATCGTTATCCATTGCTCTGGTTCAGGTCGTCAACGGTTGAAAAAGAAACTGTTGGCCCTTAAAAGGGCCGTTTTGCTACATGCATAGCAGAAAACATAAACAGAACTCGAAGTGAGGCAAAAATACAACAGCGAATCTTGAAAATAAACATAAACAGAATTCAGCGCCGGCATATGACGCATGCGCGGAATCTGCAGGAAAGTGTGTTAGTTGCTCGTCGCTGACTAGATGCTAGTATCACAGCTTATTTTCGAATATTCTCTAACACAGGCATGTCCAACCCAAAACACTTGGCGGGCTGCATTGTATAAAAGCATGAACCATACACATATAAAAATTCCTTTTCCTGTCGGATCGTGAGGATTTAAAACAGACAATATGTATATGAAATATATTTTTATTCATAAAATAACTATAAAACAGTCAAAACTTATGATTATAGATTCATAAGTATAATAGTACGAATCTGTTATTTATTATTGATGTAATATTTTATTTACATGAATGTGCAGGATATTTGTTTCTTTAGCTGACTTAATTGGTATTTTCATTAAAAAATTCAGAAACACTTTTATTGATTTAATATGTTTTATGAAATCAGAAATTTCCTGAATTCTATTGCGGGTTGTAGAACTTTACAAGCAGTGTCATATGTGGCCCTGAGGCCGCGCGTTGGTCATCCTTACTGTAATAGACCAGTTTGTTTCTAATTTTCATATGATTTGCTGTCTTCTAGTAAAGCATTCTTAAATCACGACCTGACACTATGCATATCTGGTAGCGCTCAAAATTTATTCCGTAATGTTATTAGTCTCGCTCTTTTTTCTCACCACTTTGATTTTAGAGAACTTTATTACAATTTCTATAAGATATAAGAAGAAGAAAATTCCTTTTGAAATATATTGGTATAAAAAAAGGTGGGGCTAACAGTAATCTGGAATAAATTATCAATATTACCAGGTATGGCCTATGTCGAAAGCAGCTTATTTTGTAGATTGAATTACATAAATTTTGGAATGAGCAGCGAAATTTTAAAATCTAAAACAGTAAAATGGAATAATAATTAAGTTTTCATTTAACACTTATTTATTTATTGTATTATAAAAAAAATTAAAACTTAGGTATGAAAAATGAAAAAATATATATAAGAAATAGTTGTACGAAAATGTTTCTAAAACAGTGATAAATGTCATTAGAATTACTCAAATACTGCCTGTTTCTTTATATTGCAATATTTTGTCACCCTCATAAGAAAGATTCAAATTTGCAGAAAGAATAATAAATTAGTGCAAAACACAGCTACAAATTGAAAGTTCAAGAATATTTTTGTATTTTATTAAAAATTCTTGCAAGGTATTTAGTAGTACTATAATTCAACACCGATTTTTTTTCCCTTTTTTTTTCTTTTGTGTAGAAAACTTCAATAATCGTTTGCAGTGGTCTTTTTCTTTCTTTCTCTTTTTTTTCTTTCTTTCTTTCTTTTTTTTTTTTTTTTGATGAATAGTATGCAGACATACATAAATAAATAAATTGGTATTCAATTACAAGACTTCTAAAATTCCTGAACTTGGGGAGTCTTTACGGATTATTGTAGTGTTTATTTATTACATTTTACTATACAAGTCTTTTTTTTTTTAATAACTTTGAATCTTTATTAGAAGAAATCTACTTAGTAACGAATTAAATAAGATAATACTATGACATACTGACTTTTTTTTTTTTAATAATACTTTTTCTTATTCTTTATGAATTATTCCTTTATACAACGTTTACATTTAGAAATTTTTAATATTTATTTTTATTATTTATTTTATTTATTTATTTCAGAAATGGTAACATTTAATGCAAACAAGTATCAATGATGAATGTTTCATTTTACGAAATAATAAAAAACAGAAAATCGGCATATCATTTTTTCTGGAAATTACAATATTTAGATTTTGTTTTAACACTTTCGCGACCGCTGACTTAGATTCACATAATTTGAAAATCTGTAATTCCGCCAGTTGGCGTTTCTTTTAACATTTATATGTCATTTTTTTTTTAACCCGTTAGTAGTCGCTATCGACAGCGCCACCTATTACAGATTGCGAACTTTTTATTTAACTGTCACCAATAATTTTAAGAAGTGATGTGATCGACGTTAAATCGATTTTATTCGCGTGTTATGTATATCAAATGCCACTTCTAAAATTTTTTGGTGGCTATTGGATAAAAAAATCTGGAAAAACTGAAGGATGGGCGGCAAGTCGACCAACTAGCGACTACTAACGGGTTAAGAATATACATAATATTCATATTTTTACTACCAATATGCTATGGATACAAATACTTTGATTAGAAAGAATATAATCAAAATATAATGTATATCCACTTATAATATGAATTTGAATACAGAAAATTTTGTTCTGAAATATTGTAACTGGAGAGAATAACGCCCACAGGCGGATCTAACTGTCCAAGAAACAGAAGCATGCGGTCGCAAAGCTGCTAACTTATTCTGGCAAATTCTTCGTACCACCCCTTTTTCAACAGCACTTAATCTTTAGAGTATTTGTGTTCTTAATTCATCGTAAATACATTTCAAGAGAATTACTCTAAAAATTGAGTGGTGTAGAAAAAGTGGCGGTAGTAACAATTTCACAGATTAGGTTGGCAGCTCTGCGGTCGTGAAAGTGTTAAAACCTTAAAGGTCGCATTTTTTCAAAGACACGCCCATATAGTCCACATTCTTGTCTAATTAAAAAAAAAAAATAGTTAAAAAATAAATATGTGAATAATATATAAATTTATTCTGTACATATTTTCAAATACATTAAATATAGTTTGGTGCTTTCATGTACCCTAAAAGGTTAAAGGAAAAATACACGTGGGGCGTGGTCACTGTCTATGAATATCACGAGAGCGAGAAGGAAGAGGTTAATAATATTTACAGTGTCGGCAAAAAAAAGAAAAAAAATAAACTTTACGCGTCAGTTGCCGTTTCCGCCATAAAAATGCGTCGAACCCCAGGGTTGGCACGTGGTGTTAGTCTACCACAGATGACCTTTCTCTATAATATTATCATTCAGTTCACTTCACAATCTTTTAGAGTTTTATTCACTTTTCTCCCGACAGCCAGTATTTCGTTCATTTGTTAAAAGTTTAAGAACTTACATCGGTATTCCCACTCCACTCAGTGGGTCAAATTAAACTTAAAATTGAAGAGAAATACCCTGCTTTGACTCTGCTAGAGAATGGGACTCTGTTGATTGATGCAGCCAGAGATCTGGCAGATGATTCTAGATGTAGCCTGATGCAGACATCTAGCAGATATAGCCAGAGATCCATAACTAAACGGCTACAGATGGCAGTAAAGTGAAAAAAGGGAAAGGTCGTCTGTGATTGATTAACGCCACGTGCCATCACTGGGTTTCGATGCATGTTTTTGGCAGAAATGGCAAGTTGCATGTGAATTTTTATTTTTTTCTTTCTTTTTTTTTTTTTGCCGGCACTGTAGAAATTTAGAAAGATATACGATGGAACGAGTGGAAAAAATATACGATAGATAATTTTACGGAGCCTGATTTTTCCAGGAAAGTGAATTTCAATCAAATGGTTAAATTTCTCCTGTACAAAACGACCTATACATACCAAAGATGTCGCCAAGAACCACGTTGCTTTACTTACTTTCGCTATCAGAGTTCGGTGAACAGAGTATAATGCTGTAACGAAAAATTATCTAGATATCGCAAATTTCTTTCTATTCTTAAAAGGAAAAAAAAAAACCTCATGTTTAGCATAGTATTTCATAAAAAAAAAAAAAAAATAAATAAATAAAACTAATATTAAATATTATGTATTTTAATTTGATATCGAATATAGGGATTTCTGTAAGAAACATCATCATCATCATCATCATCACGGGCTTCAGAAGTTCCTACGGCTGTCTTGACAGCCGCTTACCTTCACCTGAGGAGAGAAGAACATAAGGATGTCTTGCATGGTCAAGATGTTCGGAACGATTGTGGATTCCCAAGGATCCCTGGCGTGATGATTTGATGCTGTCGGCGACAAAGCGGCGGTGGCGGCTAGAGCCAAGCTGAGATTAACACTTTCGTGACCGGACCGCTGACGTAGATTCACGTCATTTGAAAATCTGTAACTCCGCCAGTGGGCTTTTCTTTTACATGTCATTTATTTCTTAATAATATACACAATATTCATAGTTGTACAACCAATATACTATGGATACAAATACTATGATAAGAAATAGTATAATTATTATGTATATCCATTTGTAATATTAATCGAAATATAGAAAATTTTGTTCTGAAATATTGTAACTTGGGAGAATAACTCCCACAGCCCACAGGCGGACTTTAGTCAAAGAGACAAAAACATGCGGTCGCGAAAGTGTTAATAAGCAAAGCAATTCGGGTGTTGGTGAGCGGAGCAAGCAGATGGCAGGGCCATCTAGTAATTAATTAAAAACAAAAAGTTTTGCAGCACGTTCAATGAAAGTGGGAAGCAGAAGAAGGTAATCACGTATAATCGCTGTCTGAAAAAAATACTACTCCGCTCGAATTGAAAAAAAAAAAAAGTTCACTTGACTTCGAGTTCGACTTTAAAGGATCCTACAGATACTAGCAACCGTGCAGCGCTTCAAAACTCATAAATTATCCATTGTCCGAAAGCGACCCTTGACATTTTGCGCACATTTACAATGAAGGACATTACTTTTTATTGCTCTTTTACAAAAGAGACCCCTTTCTCATGTAATTATCGCAGTAGGAGGTTTGTGATCTTCGATTGCAGCCAGCGTCAATCTCCTAAACCACATCAAAGAAATATCAATAGAGTCGACTTGCAGTTTTCTAAGTTGCCACTCTCTGAAGGGTCCTTAAATACTGTGGGCCGGAAGCACCTATGACAGAGTCATGCATCTTCCTCTGCATAAGAGTGAGTCTAACAGGGTGAAATGTCCTGAATTTAAATTCAATGTCAAATGGGAAGAAACAACTTAAAAAACACAATGATAAAATAATTTTGGAGCTTACCAGAAAAAGCAAGCACTATGTAATGCTGGCTTAAACTCTCTTATTTGAAAGCTTTAGCCAGTATTACACAACTTGTGGGAAGGTTAGTGACAGCAAGACTATTTTAAAATTTTAAGAGCAAAATTATTATTATTTTCATTATAGACAGAATCACACACACACTCATGGCTGCCAACTTGTACTTTTTTTTTTTTTTGTACCAGAACTTTCTTATAGAACTTTTAATTAATTTATTTAACCGTTTTCTTCGGTTAATCATAAAGACTTTCTTGTAAAAAATTATTAGTATTCCACAGGTTGGTACCAATGCAGACTGCGTTCAGTCAGCACTTCGTCTGTTGATGACAGTGTGCCTTTATCAGGTACCTTTCTGTAAATCGGTTCATTTGATTATTAATTAGATTATTATATACAAAAATAACAGATTGGCTGAATTGGTTAAAAAAGAAAAAAAAAAAGGGAAAATTAGCTGTGAAAAAGAATAATAAAATAATATTCATAATAAAATTTTTTAAAATTGATAAATAAACATTACATCAAGTATAAAAATGATCTACTAATATTTGTTGTTAAAAAGAAACGATTAGCAATAAATAAACAGCGTTGCTAACTTAAACTGTAACTGTAATGTGTTTTATTAATATATATATAATTCAACTGTTATTGAACTTGTAACTAAAAATGAGTTGATTTTGTATTGATGATGCCCTGATAAGCAGGGCGAAAAGCTTTGACAAAATGAAAAATATTTTGTGTAATTTTTAATGATTTAAATTAAATTTATCTTTTTATACGTGTTTTTTAAAGTGTATTTTTTTTAATCAAATTTGTGGTTTTCTACAATGATACGTGTTTCTGATATCTCTGTATGGGATATGATTTCATTTTATGTTAAAACAATTCAAATTAGGCTTCGGAAGAGTTTTATATGATAATTAGTTCTGTATGAAGGGGGATACCGCCCCGCTCAACACACCGTTTCATTACTGCACCTACATTTATATAGAATTTAAATCTGTTATTAAAATTAAAAGTTCGCTTTAAATTATTCAGATAACTTTCACACGCAACATTCCTTGGAACTTAATAGCCTTGATCAAACATTTCCAACAACAAACTTATATTAATTTGTAGATACACCTTTTGGATCTCCTGAAATTATTCGTTTTTAAGTTACTCTAAGACGCACAGACAAAGATCAAATGTTAAAAAACTTGACTTCGGTAATCAGAAAGCCTCAAATGTGTAAATATGCAGAAAACTAGCAATGAATATTTAGCTTAAAAACATACAATATTTATCATATGTGTACGAGGAATTTATTTCAATTCCTGAGCAGCTCTCCTGGACATGGTAAAATATTATAATAAAGCACTTCCTCTAACAAAAAAAAGAAAAAAAAAAATATCGCTTAAACATTTGCAGCTCTGTACATCTTTTGAAGATTACGTACAAACCACATGATGCACCTAAACATAATCCAATAGTAATAATGCACGGCACAACCTGACATATACTTCCACCAATTTTCAACTATTATCACACTATAATCTAGATCTTTTGTGTAGCCCTGCAAACAGTGAATGATAGCCCTACCATATTCTGCATGAGACATGTTTTTACGCATATAAGAAATATATATTAATTTCATTTGGCCTAGTGCAGTCTATAGACGTTAAATTCTACTTACCTGCAATTTCCCCGGTAGACGCAATGTATATTAATTCTTTTGGGTGCCCCTATAAACGAACCATTTGCTTCATCTCAACGAAAACCTTAGTGTAGCATCCCTAGATGATACACATTTAGAATACAAAGTTTGAACTTTCTGCTATTATTTCTTCTTGAGATATGCTGATAACACACAGACACACAAACAGACACACACACAGACCAACCGCTAAAAACATGATTTTCTGATTCAGAAGACCTCAAAGCGTATAAATATAACAAAAACTCACTTTCGAAAATTTGACCCCAAAACAATACTTTCTCTACCTGGGTAAGAGAAAATAAAAAAGACTAGTGTGGGAAAAGGGCCGTAGTAACAATCCTCCGGATTAGGTTGGCAGCTCTGGAACTGAAACAAGAAAAAAATTCAAAGTAAAATGTGCGCCAAATACTTAACCAGTAATTAAACAGAAACATTCAAGCTACAAAAAAAAAAACCTGAAGATTAGCAGCCTATTCCAATAGCTTTCGAATAAGCTTACAATGAACCATATGGGTTGGCTAGTGGTGGAGTAATCTAGTTGTTTGTTTCTTAACCCTTTCAGGGGCACTAAGTAAAAATGATTGAATTTCCTTTTAAATATATATATATCATAAAGTAAACATCCCCTATAAGTCATATTTGAGGAAGTAAAAAATTCAGCATGTGGGGATTTTTTTGTGGGTGGTGGCTAGGCGTTCTAGCCTCTGTGTCTATCCACCTAAAAGATGCTCCTAAAAATCAAACTAAAATTAATGATCTAAGATAATATGTAAATCTGCTGTATTTAAAAGGTGCATTACAGTATATTTACACTACCAAATACTTTTGAATAAAAAATCATTTTTCATAAAAATATATAAAAGAAACTTCAAAAAATTTTCCCGCAACTTGTCCATTTAAAAAAGTCACAGGCACATCCTGCTTAAAGTTACTGTAGCTCTGCCATCTCTATTTCAATTTTAGAAGTACACATTAACTTTTTATAAAAGTGTATAAAAAAAGTAGCCACTGCACACTTAAAGAAAAATTTCTAAAGTAGGTGGATAGACCCTCTAGCCACCGCCCCTGAAAGGGTTAAATGCCATTCTTTTTCATGTTTTCAAAACGTGAGACTCCGCCCATCATGTTATAAAACTATTCTAACGAATTCCTTTAGTATTTCACTTTCGATAATACCATATGTATTAATTTACATTTTATTTAGTACATAGGCAATCATTGTATGCTTACCTGTATCATAATATTAAGCAATGCATGTATTTGTATTTTGATTAAAAAACATTATTAAAAAATTATCGTAATTAAACATGTGAGTAGATTATCGTTCAAAATACATAAAACACAGTATCAAAAGAATTAGTTTTACAAGGCAATAAAAAAAACTTTAATCCTAGACATCGAGTATATGCATGCCAGTTCTTTTTAATGATTATTTTGTTTGTGCATTACTTTGTAAAAGTAATACATCTTATACTCATTATAAAGTATAAGCATCTCCCATGTTTATTACAATAATTTCTGTATTAATACTCTTTTAATCAAACACAAATTAAAGAAAATCATAATATTATAATAGAGGTGACCATATGATTATTAGATATGTAATAAATAAACTGTAATTTAATGCATATATTTATGAAAAAAAACGGAATTACTAAAAGGCATTTGTAAAAGGAGTTTCAAAATGTGATGGGCGGAGTCTCACCTTTTGAAAGCATGAAAACAGATGGTATATAAAAAAACAAACCCCTAAATATCTCCTGCACAAGTGAACTGATACAGTTAATTTTAAGTTAATTTGAAAGGATTTGAAATGGGCCAAATTTTAGTAAATTTTACCAATACAGATAAAACGGTTTTTGCAATATTGCGGAATAAATATTTGGGCACAGTTTCGATTTTGCATTTTTTTTACAGTTTGAGCTCTTGAAACTCGTCAGTAAATTTGGATTTTCTAACACAATTAATATAGTTTCGGAGGATTTGTCTTCTCTTTCGAAATTCGCACTTGATTTTTGAGTAGGATGTTTCGACATTTCAGAAATGAGAAGTTGTAGCCTTTCTATTCAATTTGCAATAACTTGAAAACATTTTGAGATAAGACAGGTTTCATACACTTATTTTTGCTCCATATTAACTCTTCTATTTCTCTGTGAGTTTGTCGCTACAATAAGAAATCACTCTGTTTATAGCAGCTTAATTAAACCGAACCACTAATGTGTCAAAAAGTAGTTTTCTTAATTTTGTTATTACTATTGTCTTCTTTCAGATTATTTTATTTGGGGTAGAGGTGACTATATAAAAATAGTACAGATTATCAGTGGCGTACTTACAGTCTTTGACATCCAGGAAGGTTAAAAGTGGTTTCAACTCGCCACCCCCATACGAGCAGAAGGTATAATAGAATTCAGGTATAATAGAAGTTTACCTATCATACTAGAATACAATAATTATCACAGTATATTAATGTAATAGTCTGTAATATAAATAAATGTAATGTTTAAATTCTTGACTTTCTATTATTATTGTTATTGCTATTTTTGTTTACTCCTTTAAATATTAATTAAATTAACAATTGTAAAAATAGTTTAACTAAACGTATAACTAAAGAATAATTAACTGTACATTACATTGTTCGTTTTGAAATTGCTAAACATTTCCCTTCCTTTCTTTCATCGGGCCAAAGTTGATAATAACTCCATCGAAGTCAGTTTTTTTTTTTTTTTTGCGTGTGTTACTTCAGTTCCTAGAAGAACATTTTATGTAAATTTCTATTAAATATTTCGTAAAATGTAAAAAAGCGAATTATTAATTTTTATATTTGTATTTAACAACAACAAAAAAAAAGGTTTAACTTTATTTTATTCTTATTATTCTTCTTATCATCATCATCATCATTATTATTAAGATAGGAAAAGAAAATTACCAGTTAAAATCTTCTAATTATAATAAAACTCTTAAAAAAATAAAAAAATTAAAAAAAAAAATAAAAGCTTTTAAAATTACTAACACCATTTAATATATAGCAATTTATTATTATATAATGTTTTCTCTGATCGAAACTTTGTCCGAGGTAATATTTCACTATTCCTGGTAAATTGCTTGTCCTCGTTCGGGGAGCCAGCGATTATTAATTGATAAAGAAGGTTAGATTCCGATGCTGGAGACTGGAAAAATCGCTTGCGCGATCGTGTATCATAATCGGAAATGGATTTCCTGAAAGGCGGCGGATCTATGATTTTCACTCAGCTTGTCTTCGACGTAGTGCTTCGGAGTACCTGCATTTGGTCGCTACCAATGCTTACCTTAACGAAAAACATAAAAATAATTTTCCATAAATGTCGCTATCTCTTGATTAATAGTAAAATAGCTGAAGATTTACATTTCCTGTAATTAAACAAACTTAAAAATACAAAAAGAAAAAGGAACAGATAGGGGAGCGCAGAAGATAAAATATCAATCGATAATAATGTTTAAAAAAGAAATAAATTTTATTTATTTAATTCTTGTTTATTGTATTAAATATGTTCTTATTCTTCATTTATGAGACTTATTTTAATTTTAAACGTGTATTACTTTATTATTCTTGTAAAATTACAAAAACTGAAAAACAATTAAGGGCATGCTATTTTTCAAGAAAGGTGTTGAACTTTTACTTTAGATACATATGTATATCTGTGTAGAATGCAAGTATACGCACTCGGAAAATATTAAATTAGTAAATATGATACATTTAGCTCAGAGAATTAAATCTATAAAAGTACTCATTTTAACTAAATAAAAACAATGAACTGTTATAATAACTTGAGACACTAGAGGTGATTTTAACATCACAACTACATTTACTACATTCTTTAAAATGGAAGTAAAGAAAACTGCCAACCTCCCATGAGTGGAATTACAAAACTGACCTAGCTCGTTCCGAAGGAGCGATCTTTACAGAGTGCGCAGTAGCAACATACCGCCCGGCGTTGAAATGCCACTTTCAGAAAGTTTACAGGAAGAACACATGACGCACAAACTATAGAAGCATATGTTAGAAATACAAATTTTGGAATCTTTACCATAAAATACATCAGCTATTTTGCCAAGAATACATTTTCCTATAGGAAGATTATCTTCCTGATAATCATATCTCCTATTTTAATATTACTTTTTGCGGTCATCCATTTATTTCTCTGCTGTAGAGTACTCAAATTGTTATTTTGCCATCCCTTCCAAATTAGGTGTGATAATTTGGTAGATTTTTGCCAAAGAATTAATCTATTATCCAAAATGTGAGTCATAGTACTAGGTTCTGGGATTACTGTGAGAGTTCGACCAACTAGAAAGTTCGCAGGGGTTAACACCTGCAAGTCATCCCTATCCTCCGATAAAGGAGTCAATGGGCAAGAATTTAAAATAATCTCTGACAAATTATGGTTAATAACTGTTCGTAAGTCATTTTATAGTTTCCTGCAACACGTTTGAAGTGATATTTAAAAGACTTGACCGCAGCCTCCCACAGGTAACCAAAGTTGGGTGATCTAGGCGGGAGGAAATTCCATTCAATGGACTCAGAAGAGAGAAAATTTGTGAGTACATTTTCAGCCTTATTGGGTAAATTACACAAGCGGCGTAGTTCCAAATTTGCGCCCAACAAATTCCTTGCATTGTCGCTAAACAATTTTTGTGATTTTCCTCGTCTAGCGAAAAACTGTTTAAGGGTGGCGATGAATGCTTCAGACGTAAGATCAGAGAGCGATGAAAAATCCTCTTTCTCTGACCCTGATATTTTATAAAAAAATTGGCCACAAAAATCAACCGCTGGACAATTAAACGGGAAATTAAAATTAACCCTTTCCTTTGGCAGATTGTCCATCATCTGTTCAGCTTTTACAGGTTTTGGTTTACAACAAATTACACAACTATGCACAATTCTACGGTAATTTGTTCATCCTCTTAATGGCCAAACTCCCTTACGAACAGAATAAAGTAAATTCTGATGACCAATATGTAAATACTTTTTATGAAAGTGTTCAAGTATCATATCCATAAATTTGTGTTTAGCAGGCAGTACTATAGAAAATTTTCTATCATGACTAACACTAGAATTACTCAATCGACCTCCCACTCTAACTAAATTGAACTCATCTAAAAATGGATTTAAATTTTTAATTTTACCTGTTGCAGGAATACCCTTTTTCAGATTTTGAATATCCTCTATAAATTCTTATTCTTGAACAAATCTAGCTAAAATTAACTTACTTTTATTCAGTTCCTGAAGAGTGATAGGTCCGAGAGTCTTAGACGATGGATTCCTAGTATTGTTAAAGAACTTAAAAATAAAACTAACAATACGATTTAATTTACAAAAATCATTAGTGATGCAAAGAAGATTATAGAAAAAGTTTCTTCCAAAGTGACTAACAACCGTTGGGTTGGTTTGACCTCAGCTAAATAGTCTTTAGTAGAGTCACTAATATAGTTATTAGACTGTTCTATATAGATTCCTGATGAAGAAAATTTCGACCACTGAACCAAATCTCAGAAAATTGATGAGGATGGTTTCCTCGCGAAACAAGATCAGCTGGATTTTGGTTTGACTTAATATGTCTCCAACAAAAATTCTTCGTGAGTTTCTGGATTCGAGATATTTGATTAGAAATAAAGATTTTCAGCTCGTGGGGTGAAGAGTTGAGCCATGACAAAATTTATTGAGTCTGTGTATAAATACACACAACTTATATGAGATATATATTCAGAGATGTTATTACTTTTGATACCAGTTTAGATAGCAATTCAGCAGCACAAAGTTCTAGGCAAGGTATAGTCAGTACTTTAAGTGGAGAAACTCGGGATTTACTACAAAGTAAACTTACACGCACGCCGTTTCAACTAGTGACCACACGTAAATAAACCACTGCGCCATATGCCTCTTTTGAAGCATCCGAAAAAAAACGTGTAGCTGCAGTTCACGACACTAAGAATCTGCGAAAACGAAGCGTGGGATCGAAACATCTTTAAGTTCTCTTAGAGCATTTCGGAATTTTATCCAGGATTTTTTTCTCTTGTGTTGGAAGTTCCTGATCCCAATCTATTTTCAAAAGTCATAATTTCTGTATGAATATTTTAGGCTGTGCTATCACTGGTCCTAGCAGACCCAGTGGATTAAAAAGTTTAGCAGTTTCTTTCAAAACTCCACATTTCGTGATTGGACTTGAATAATCTGATGATACCGGAAACTGAAATTATTGTCTTTGGGATTCCATTTTAACCCTAGTGTTTTCACTGAAGGTTTGTCATTTTTTGGAAGTGATAGTCTTGCTCACTATAAGGGACCTGTTCTAATAATTCTCTTGCATTTGAAACCCATTTATGCAACTCTTGTCCACCGGCCTTTAGCATTAATATCAACTGTTTTTGAAGTTCCGGAGCAGACGACACTTCATCAGTTCCCGATAAAATATCGTCTACATAAAAATCCTTATGGGACGCGGCAGAAGCTCACGGATATTTATCCCCTTCATCACTAGCTATTTGTTTTAATACACGAGTGGCCAAATAAGGAGCACATTTTGTACCGTAAGTTACAATTAATAATTTATACAATTTAGGCTTTTTCTTAGGGGATTTATTCCAAAGAATACACTGCCAGTTACAATGTTCGGGATTAACCCGTATCTGTTTGTAGAGTCGGTAAAGAAAAAAAAAAAGCCACCCCCCAATTTAATTTCGCCATAAGTTGTCGTAGAAACATGTGGTTGGTACCAATCGATTTGTAATAATGTCTAGTTTATAATGGTATAGTTAGATTTTGCTTAACGGGTCGTCTACATATAAAAACTGGCATCAACTTAATTTTTTTCAGTGGTAACCCCCCTTTTTTAATAATTTATTTGAATTTTTTGGATCAAATCCTCGTACAGTCGGTAAAGAAAAAAAAAAAAAACGCCACCCTCCAATTTAATTTCGCCATAAGTTGTCGTAGATACATGTGGTTGGTACCAATCGATTTGTAATAATGTCTGTTTATAATGGTATAGTTAGATTTTGCTTTACGGGTCGTCTACATATTAAAACTGGCATCAACTTCATTTTTTTCAGTGGTAATCCTATTTTTTATAATTTGGTGTCGTGCTACTTGCGACCGTGTGATTTCCGTAATAGGGGATTATCGTGCGTTTTCCGAATGGAACACCTGTTAGCTTTCCCTTCGCTTCTTTCCCCTCCCAACTAGCCCAAGTTCCCTCTCCTAATCTATAAAGGAATTAACTGTTTTTGTTAGAAGTTGCCTGGAAGAAAAATTATATATTCGGAGTTTGTTAGTCAGCCCTTCTCATTTTTATTTGGGTATGTCCCCTCTCTGTTCATAGATAAGCTGATAAGATCTTTTAAATTTTGCATGTGTTTTAAACATGATTATTGATCGTTATATGCGCTGATAAATGTGTATGGATGCTTTTAATCTGTATTCAAAATACTTCGTGTGTGTGTATATGTACATATATATATATTCTAAGTATTTAAAAAAATTATTAAAAATTACTTTATTTATCAAATGTGAAAAATTTTTAATACTTAATTTGTTTAATGGAACTATTTGAGCTTTTAATTGAAAAACCAATTTTTAAATATTTTTAATTGAAAAGAAAAATTCTATAAATGATTAAAAATGAAAAAAAAAAAAAAAACAGTTTTAAAAATTTAACTAAAACGATTAGATAAACAATTTAATTAATAAAAAAATTATATATTTCTAATGAATTTATTGATATTACTTAATGGTAATGTTTCGTTTTTCAATGGGGGGGAAAAAAGAATCTGTTTTAAAATAATTTTAATATTAAAAGTTTATATATATATATATATATATATATATATATAGGGGTAGATTGATATAAGGATAATTATAATTAGAAAAATTAGTTAAAAAGGTATTTAATAAAATATTATAATATATATATATACATAATTTTTAACAATTAAATTAGGTACATTTTCTTAATATACGAGTATTAATATATACATTTATATTAATATTTATGAAATTTTAAAATTCCAAATTTACTTAAGATTTTTAACATAAGCCATGAAAACACAGGAATACTGTAGTTTTTTTTTTTTTTTTTTAAGTAAAACATAATGTATGTGGGCAGAAATCAATATAAATTTAAAAATAATTATATTTATAATCTACATTTATTAATAAATTTTTATCGCTTGATTATTATTGATTGTATAAATATTTGTACCTGCTAATAGCTTGGACTGTTAGTGTTTGGTGTTTTGGGAGAAAGGCTGATTGACTACTCTACGGTCTTAGGCCTAAGGAGTAGTGCCCTCTGTGGGGGGTCTTTCTAAAGGGTCCTAGCCCGTATTTATGCAGGTTTCTGAGAAAACCATGAAAAACTTTCAATGGATAGGCCGACGAGCACGATCTGTGATCGAGCCCGGCATCTCACGTCTACCAGCTTTGAGCGTAGAACCACTTGGCCGCTATTAGGCCCTACAGCTTAGAATAATAAATTTTTTAAAAATCTGTATGAGTAAATATTAAATTTATTACAATTTTCGCATGTCCAGAGAGCGTTCTTATTTCTCTTGTTTCAAGGTAATTAGAAGAATTTCAGACACAATTCATGCTTGTTTAACATTCAGAATTATTGCTTGTTCTTGAAAACTTGCTATATCAACAGTCATTAAAAAAAAAACATTTTGACATTAATCAAAATGTTGTAACAATGTGTTTTTCAAAGAACATCAATGTATTCACTTTTCAAAAAAATCTTTATAAACTATATTTTATTAAACTAAGTTTTTATATGACAATTAAATTAAAAATATAGGTTTTTGACATTTTTGACAAAGAGGTTTTTGACATGACGGTTTTAACCATGGTTTAAACCGCCAAAATTTGTCATGCGTCAAAAACCTGCCAACCCTGATAACAAATATGAAACAAGTATAACAGCATAAAATAATTGTAATAATATTAAATTATTAACATTATTATGCAACGTCTATGGATTTAAATAACTATTTTAATTTTAATATAAAGGTTAGAAATGTAATTCATGTATAACATAAGTTTAAAATAACATCGCAATAATTATATTGTTTAAAAAGTAAGGTTATTAATTAAGATGTTTAAGATAATAGTTAACTTATTGAATCAAATTGAAATTCATTTTAACGAATGTCTTTAAAAGTACAATATGGCATGTTGCCTAACACAATTTTTAATATCCTTAATATTTCTGAACTTGCAGACGGTCTAAAATATTATTTACATTATTAACATTTAATTAACATGTTAATTAATTAAATCTTTCAAAGATTTCCCATTAAATTTTATTTCTCGCTTGCTTATTTATTTATTTATTTTTTTTTTATAAGCCGTTGTGGCCGTTACTTATTCTTCTTCTAGTGATTATTGTTTTCTGTCATATTTTGTTTACATTTGTTGTATATAAACAACAACAATATACAACTCATAATAAATTTTTCATTATATTTTGCCTTGTAAAAGGCTTTATGTCTAAGTGCAAATATTTATTAATTCAAGTCTTCCTTGATAATGTATGATTATTGTAATGATAAGTCAGTACTTGATGTAAATAAAAATTAACTTGATGTAAAAAAATAAAAAAATGTATAAATAAATAAAAATTAACGTGCAAATACACACATTATATATATATATATATATATATATATATAAAGAAAGCAGAAAAAGAAAAAAAGAAAAACATGTTATATATGAGGACCTGTTATACAATGACATATGCAAATAACACTATTTTCTTCCGAGAGATTATTTATAAAAGCAATAAATATGATACAATTTTTTTTTCTTGTATGTATATAGTCAACTGTAAAGGGATTAAGAAAACATCTGCCTTCCCCCCTTATGAATCAGTGTATGTCAATCATAGAAAAAAATATGTATATATTTATATATATTTTTAACAATAGTTTTATAATTGAAATATCTAATTTCACTATTACGGTGTAAAAAATTTCACATACAATATATATATATATATATACACGCATACTATGTATTTTCATACAAATTAAAAGCATCCATATACATTTATCCACACAACATAATCATGTATCTTAACAGAAATTTAAAAGATCTTCAAAAATTAGAGATTGCCTAAAAGCTGTTCGTTCGCTTTCGCTACCAATTTATCTTGAACGAAAGAGGGAGCATGCTCAAATAAAAATGAGAATGATGGACTTTCACAGTCCCACTCAATCATTCTTTTTTTACTAGCAACTTTTAACAAAAGTAGCTAATCCCCTTGATCGATTAGGGAATTATGATTGTGCTCTCTGGCACGATACCCCCTTATCTTGAAATGGGGAAGGAATAAGCTGCCAGGTGAAAGATCTGTTCGCAAATAGCACGGTTCGAAAATCGCACTCTCGGGAGTAGCACGTAACCTATAATTTATTTGAATTCTTTGGATCAAATCATCGCGGAAAATGGTATAGTTTTTAAGTATCTTCAATTTTTCACAGAGTTATAAGCTGTCAAAATATGAGGGTGCTAATGTAAATGAAGGTGACAAACATTAATTCACATCTTCCAAAATAATTATGATATTCAAATTCTGTTTTTATTAATATGATAGAATGAAGTGACCCAAACATATTCCATGCATATTTTTGATAAAAAAAAACATTTTTTGAATAATGAAAATTATTGATAATTTCATATTTGAAAAAATTAGGATTTATGACCTACGTTAATTTTTGCATGAATAGAACAAGCATCATCAAAAACATGGGTTTCCAAATTTACAGCTCGTTCTTAACATTATTTTTTGAGTTACAGTGATGTTTTATTTTTTAGTGTTGTTAGAGAGCCGTCACTTATAATAATTTGTATCCTCTGTGAGTAAATATCTGTATATATTTTGAGATAAAATTATTTTAATTTACCTTAATGTTATTCTAATTGTTTTCTAAGCAACATTTCAATGTTTATGATACAAATTGGATTATTTTTTTTATAAAGTTATCGGAATGCAAGCGACAGATTGTGAAAGAATTGTAAAAGAAATTAAGCCCCGCCTCTACATTGCGGAAACAATATTTAAAAAACTAGTTTGCTTATTCGTATATGACTCTGTATGTGACGCTGGTATGCATAAATGTCAATGGCATTTACTACATCGAATGCTGAAGACAAAATTTAGATGATTTAATTGGAAGTATATAAAATAATTATGTTTTATAATGTAAAGTTTTAGAAAAATTGTGCAAAGGAAAGGCTTCCGTTGCAAAGAGGGGTATACTCGATTCTGAAATGTTAAGTTTTTGTTCTTAAATATTACATAACTTTTCCTAGTTTCTAACAGCTAAAATTATATTTTATCCCTTATGTCTTTTGTTTTTAACTTGAATATTCTAGTATTTGTGCACCGCAAGTTAAATATCATGATTCAGAAAACGCGGTAAAACGAGGATTATTATTTGAAAGAGCAATACGCAGTGAACAATACTTTTTTTTTTTTTTTTAATTAATATAATTAATTTTTATCAGATTTTTTAAAACAAATTTTCTGTTTTAATCTCGTTGTTACATTTTCGCATTCGTTTACTCTACCGTTTATGCTATATTTAAATTTTATCGCATAGCGCAACATAGTAAAATGTAAAATTTTTATTAAATGTTTTTTTTTAATACTGAATAATATAGTGGTAATTTTTTTTTTTTTAAGTTTTGAAAATCTGTTATTGAAACAAAGCATAATATTATTTATTTTCGATTATTCTAATCACGGCGTAAAACTGGCGTCACATTTATCATGGAAAAAGAATTTAAAACAAAGTAATATGCTTTATTACTTTTAAAGATATAGATTTTACGCATTTAAAATTAAGAATTCAAGTACAGTAAACGACTGCAGAACGAGGAATAATCGTTCTAGGCAATTAGGAAACCGTTTTTTCTATATCTATATTTATTTTCATATGAATATACATAGTAATTATACTCTTAATAGTGAAAGTATTTGTATTCATACTATTTTGTTTATATAAATATGAATATAAGCATAGCTGCCAAGTTTTTCAATTTATTCCGGATTGCTGTTAGCTCCGCCCTTTTTTCTCACCTTAATCTTTTATACTTGCCAACCATCTCATTAATAACCGTACAATTGTTAATGCCCCCTGAAAAAACGTCCCTTTTCTCACACCACTATATTTTTAGAGTAATTCTCTTCAAATGTTGTTACGATTAAATAAGACTAAAATTACTCAAAAAAATTATTGGTGCGAATAAAAAGGCGGGTACTAAAATTTGTACGGTTCATAATGAGATGGTTGGCAAGTATGATCTTTATAGAAGAATTTTCTTCAATATATAATTACGATTAAATATGAAGAAAACTACTCTAAAAATATTATAGTGTGAAAAAGGGGTGGGACTAACAGCATTCCGGAATAAATTAAAAGCTTGGCAGCTATGTATAAGGAATATTCTTAAGAAATATCGTAACACACAAATTGTGAAAGAAACGTCCACTGGAGGAGTTACAGATTTTCAAATGACGTGAAACTACGTCAGCTGTCGAGAAAATGTTAAACAGATTTTAGTTTAAATCTTGTTATCTATATTTATGTATATTATCAATTGTTGGTTTGTACGCCTAAAATTTAATTTAAAACTTTATAGTAACATCATGCGGAGCTTACTGTATAAAATAAAAATATACCCAATAAGAAGTAGATAATTCTTTTTCTTAAATATTAAACAATTTTATTTTATTTTATTTTTTTTTTTTTTTAATCGCTATTAATATTATTCTCATTATTACTATTATTCTTTTACCTTGGTTTCTAGATTTTTGTAATTCAACATTGTAGGATTCATATGATACAAGCTATTGAATTTTCTTCGTATGAAGTGATGTATTTAACTATTCGATGCTTAATAAATAGAAACCAATAAAAATCTTTTAATTCATAAACTAACACAGAAAGTTCTGCGAATTGGAATCGTGGTTTATTTTTTCTCTATAAATAACACTTCTGAACTTTGTTTTTGGATAAGAAACTTAATAGATAATGTGTAAGTGGTGGTAGATCACGATTTATTTTTTCTGAATTTATAGACGGACCCCTAATACATTTTCGAGTGTAACTCTATTTAAAATTATTTTAAAGTATATAAATAGGTATGTTTTCCGAACCGCCTTGATCTCAGAAATCTGAATATGAGGTCAAAAATATTGGTCGTCATTGAAAGAAACGACGTTTATGACTGTTTTAATATGTAGATGACCCCTTAAGCAAAATCTAACTGCACCATTAAAAACTAGTCGTTATTACAGAACGATAGGTACCAGCCGCGTGTTTCTACGATAATTTACGGCAAAATTAGGTGGGGATGGCGTTTTTTTTTTTTTTTTTTTTTTTTTTTTTTTGCCGACTACATCTTTTTAACATCCGCAGTGAAATCTGTTTTGTGCATACGAAATCGTAATAAAATAGCACAAAAATCTTCTTGTACTACACCACCATTTAACAAATATCATTTAATGATAACCCATAGGTAGTGGGTGAACTGGCATTAAGTACAACCCTTAATTTTGTTGTGCTACTATCGGGTTTAAGCACAGCGTGGTGCTGCATAAAATATTTAATTGTGTTTATTTCACTATCATTTAATTCTTGCATGTGGCTTAATTGTTCATATTCATTCAAAAAAATTTTCATATAATTCTGAGATGGGTGAATTTCTACTTAATTGTCTGTATAAATTATTTAACTTCTGTATGGATGAACGGAAAAAATTCCCTAATTCTGAATTATTTTTCATCGGTAAGTTCACTATGTACTTCCCGTTTGCATCTCTGCAATATGTCTCTACAAGCTGTTTTTCACTCTCTATCTCTTCCTTATTTCTCAAACTAGGTGAATCTAGTATATTTTCAATTTACCAAAAGTTTTTTATAGTACTTTTTAAATTGCTATTATCTGACTGGGAAATAACAGCACAATACATTGGGTTTGGAGTGCTTTGAACAGCTCCACTAAGAACGTATCCAAACACTGTTTCTTGTAAAATGGCACCCGATTCGGGAATCTTAATTTTATTTTTTAGCAATAATTCAAAAAATATCTCTGCACAAACTAGTAAACCAACATTGTTATTATTTTTGAAGAGTGTCTGATCAGCAAGTTTAATTCTCTTTGGAATATTTAATTTTAACATATCAGAATAGTTTATTAGTAATGCGTCAATAATTTTTGATGCAATCAAAAATTCCAGATTAGCCGAAAAGGAATTATTGTCATTTGTTATCAGTGCTTGTGTTTTCGTTTTTATATTTATCGGAGTTCCTGACAACGCTGAAAGAGGAATATTTATTTTTTCTTTTTTCAATCCTAACTTATTTACAAATTTTGTTGTTGCAATATTAGACTGTGAGACGCTATCAAGAATTTTTTTAGCTGGACGATAAAACCCGTTTTCATTTAAAACGAAAACTGTCGCTGTCGATAGAATAACTCTCTTATTTTCAGAAATGAAGCAAGAAGAAGTAACAGGCGACGATTGAATATTTTCACTTGAAACACTGATCCGAGCAGACGATCGCTAGCTATGTCAGAGTTTAATTGGGGAGGGTGGGGGGAGTTACATTCTCTTTTGAAACAGGAAGTAATGAATCTTTGTCTTTGTGCAGTAAAGAATGATGCCTGGCGCCGCATTTAATGCATGCATACTTAGAATTACATTTTTCAATTTTATGATATCCGAAGCAGTTTAAGCAAAGATTATTCTTTCGAATAAGTTCGTACCTTTTATCAGTTGTGAAATTTAGGAATGTATCGCATTTAAATAACGTGTGTGAACTACTTTTGCATAAAATACAGAAGTTAGAATTATTTCCTTGGGTTTTTACAAGTAAACTTTTGGGATTACCAGACTTATCAGTAGTATATTTTGAGGACTTACGCGGTAAATTTCGATGTACACTGTCTAATACCAAGCATTGTTTATCAAGAAATTCTAAAAAAATATTAAAGTCAGGGACTTTGTTGCTTTTTAACGTCAGTTCATAGTTCTTGCGAGTTTCCCGATCCAACTTTTATAAAACAATGTTTAGTAACATAATATTAGAAAGATTATCGCGTTCATATTTCAATACTTTTACGCTCTTAAATTCTTCAATGTACAATCCAAAAATTTCCGCAATTCTTCTCCCGATTCGTAAGTTATTTTCTCATAATTAATAATGTTTTGATATGAGCATTTATTATAGCTCGCTTGTTCTCAAAACGCTATTCTAATGTTTTTTGAAGAGAGTCATACGTATCGCCACTGGTTTCTACTGTTTTTACTTCGCCTTTCAACGCAGCGGGTAAATAATGCAACTTTTGATTTGGAGTTAATAATGGATTATAATTTATTAGATTTTGAAACTGCTTTTTAAATACATTCCATTCTTCAAACTTTCCTGAAAACATTGGTAAAGTTATCGGGGGTAAATGCATACTATGATTTGTAATTAAGTTTCTTTCAACTCCTAACGAGCTGAATTTGTGTTATTTACATTATCACTACAGTTAATTAATAAAGTATTGAATCTTACCTCTAATTCTTGAAATTGAGAATCTAACTCACTTAACTCTTCTTCTATTGCAGGAACTTCATCATCTATTGCTGTTTCGTAATATTCTTCTTTCAAATCTTCAAACTTATTTTGAATTTTTTCCAAAATCGCTATTCTAGACGTAATTTCTGCTTTCAAATTACTCAAATCTTCATTACGAATGTTAATTAACTTTGTAATTTGGGATTTAATATTCCCCCTTTTTTTTTTCTATTTAAAGCGGTTAAAGCCATACTTCTACCAGTGCTGCCGACCAAATCCGGCAAATTGTTAGTACCGCCCCTTTTATTACACCGCTTAATTTTTAGAGTAATTCTCTTCAAACATATTTACGATGAATGAAGAAAACAAATACTCTAAAAATTAAGCGGTGTAGAAAAAGGGGCGGTACTAACAATTTGCTGGATTAGGTTGGCAGCTCTGTTCTTCTGTATTTAAACCAAAAGTGGTGCTGATTACGCTGTGGTCGCACGGACCAAAAAATGTTAGCTCAGAGAATTGAATCTATAAAAGTACTCATTTTAACTAAATAAAAACAATGGACTGTAATAATAACTTGAGACACTAGAGGTGATTTTAACATCACAACCAAATTTATTAAATTCTTTAAAATGGGAGTAAAGAAAGCTGCTAACCTCCCACGAGCGGAGTTACAAAACTGACCGAGCTCCGTTCCGAAGGAGCGATCTTTAAGACGTGCGCATCCGCAACAATTACCGCTAAAATGCAGAAATCAGTTAATCTGTAGATTAGCTAGGTAATCTGCACATTAACTAGGGTGATTCGTTAAAGAGAGGAAAATTGTTTCATTTCTCAAATTACCTAGATAACCTGCGAATTACCTAGATAATCTGCACATTACCTTTTAGGCACTAGTTAAAGTGAAAATAAGATATCTGGTGTTGTAATTTTACAGCACGCTGTGTCGTATTTTTTTTTTTTTTTTTTTTTTTTTTATTATTTCTTTAGTTATTTTAATCTGTATGTGTTTTAATTTTTATATATTTAAAGTTATATATATATATATATATATATATATATTTTCCATCTTTTTTTTATTCTGTCAATATAAGTTTGAAGATGTTATGCATTTTTAATATGAAACATAATATCTTTAATAGCTTTCAATAAATTCTATTTTATAAATGAATGTTAGAATCGTAATACAGTAACGATTTCTTTTCAAGATAAAAATATTTAATCATTTAAATTAAAAAAAAAAAATGTTTTTTTAACAACTTATGTTGTACCCTATTACTTTTTTTTTTTTTTAATTATGCACTAATGGTTAATTCGCTAAAGAAATATTAAATTAGACAAATCAGAAGCATTATTTAAGAAGTACTTCAAATAATTAAAACTTCGTTAATATCTTTTAGAATGCATGAAAATTAAAATGACAGTTTTCGAATGCTTTATTAAACTATATTTTGCAGCATTAAGATATCTGTACAAGTTCAGCAAATGTATTAATTTTCCAAAAAAAAAAAAAAAAAAAAAACTATTAACATATTTTATATGATAAACTACAACCAAATTACTGAAAAAGCGGACAAAATTAAAAATTAAATAAATAAATAAATATATAACCATGGTATATAAAATATATAAAGGGAACTTGAAACTGAAAGAAACAAATAAAGAAAAAAAAAATGTAATGAAATGCTAAAAAATGCACAAAAATTTCATATTAAGTATTTATTAAATGCCATAATATTTTTCAAAGTTAAAAATTAATACTCCAACCCCCCCTGTAAGTAATAGTAATTTAAATCAATTTTAAAATAAATTAGTTTTAAAAAGTTGTGGTTTAATAATTTTATTTTGGGAGGAAATAATTACTGTGTTGTAATTTTAATATTTATAATTCAAAATGGAGTTTCACGAGGGACAGCTTTTAATTTAAATTAGATTTTATTAATAAAATAAAGACCCCTATCAAACTTATATTGAGAGAATTAAAAAAGATAGATATAAAATCAAAAATAAAACAATTATAACTTACTTGTTACTTTAAATTTTGTGTTGGTCATAATAATAAACCTAATCATGGCTTCGATCCTCCACATTTTGCGTTTGCCGTTTATCATCATAGCGTAGCGGAAGGGGTAAAAGTTTTAGTTTATGTTTGAAGGTCATTCGCGTATCTGTATCACATGGCAGTTTGACGTCATAGTGAATGTAAAAAAACTAAGGCTCGAAACAAACATTTGAACTTTAACGATACAGAAACCACTAATGTGCAGATTACCTAGTTAAAATGCGGAAAATTCTTGATTCCGCACTTTAACGGGTTATTTTAGTTAATCTGCACATTAACGGATTTTGAGCTTTAACGGTAACAAATACATTAAGTAACACACTGTTACCTATAAATAATAAAAATATATTATAGGCATAACAGAATTTTTTACAGCGTAATTAAAATAAATATATAAACCGAATTAAACATTAAAAAATAAATGAACTGTAAATTTAAACTATTAAAAAATATAAAATAATTTATTATTCATTCAAGTAATACACTATTTTATATTTTTAAGTAATAGGGTTTACGTAAGAAAAATATTAAATATTAAAATCGTAAATATAAATCATTAAAAAATATACCGGGTGAATCAAAATAGATGTTACAGCGATTATCTCGTAAACTAAGAAAGATAGAAACATACTTCCAATTACAAAATTAGTGCAAATTAAGGGTAGATTTGAGGTATTGCATTTTTTTTTTTTTTTTTTTTTTTTGTGCAAGAGGCTGTATACATATTAGATTCGAAATTTAATTGTTATACTGCCCCTCCTATCACATGACTTATATTTAGAAAAATATTCTCCTCAGTCTAAGAAGTAAAAAAAAAAAAAAAAAATAGTAGCAGGAAGTCCAAATTCTATATTCTAAATCCATATCATATTGCGATGCGACACTAAGCAATTCGTTGCGATGAGACAAAGGGATACAGGGTCATCCAAGAGAATTCAGGTCTGCCAGCGAAATTCCTCATATGCAGAGTGTGATATCTATAGGCTATCCTAAACAAAATGAAAAGAACAATTTTTTTATACGCATAAAAGCGTGTTATTATTATTATTATTATTATTATTATTATTATTATTTTTTTTTTTTTTTTTTTTTTTTTTTTTTTTGTAGATTGTGGTATAGCAATCATTCCTCATTCATTTTGAGGGTTACTCAGAGTATTTGGATGCATTGTAACTATACTTGGGAATTGCTGGGAGTGTATTTCCTTTTGTGTTATATGTTTTACATATAACAATAAATTTACGTACACAAAGTCATGTGTGTATAAATTATGGACAATATATAGGGCTACCCAAAATTAAGACAAACATTTTTTTATTAAATGTAATTGACGTCAGTGATTTGTTGCTTTTTTTTTTTTTTTTTTTTTCGAAGAACACTGCTGACACAGAACGAAAAATTAATTTCTCATACACCTACTGTAAACAAAGTAGTTTTTGGAGAACAATTTTTTCTGTATAATATCACGTTTTGAGGCTTTCTGAAAACGAAAGTCAAATTTTTAGTGGTTTTTCTGTATATATATGAATTTTTAGTATAATTTAACAACAAATAACTGTAGGAAATTCAAACTTGGTGCTTTGGATTCCATATCTAGTTATCACTTGAAAAGTTGATCAAGATTTGTAAGTTTCAAAGAAATTAATAACAGACATGATTTTTGTTTTAATAATTGCAGGCACCATAATTAAACAAACAAACAAACAAACAAAAAAAAATTATACATCAATACCATATCATATCCTACGCAAAAAATCATTTTACAATATTAACAATAAATATGAATTTCTTTATGATTTTTACAGTAGAAAATTATTTAAATGTAATACACAAGAATGTCTGTCCCAAAACGTAACGCATTGGCATTTTTTGTGCATTCCTGAACACAAACCAATTGTAGAGGACCTATTAATGCCATTTTATATGTTGAAAATTCCATAGTAAACCTGAATAACAGATATCATTCTTTAAAATTTCTGAAAATATTTACGGACGATGGGGACGGGCAGACGGACACATAGACAGATGAACAGTCAGACAAAAATATATATATATATATATATATATATAAATATATATATATATTCAAATTGAAATCGTATTCACAGTTGAAAATTGTTAGAAAACGTTTAATGTAAACGAAAATGCAATTCTAGTAGATATCCATTAATAATCTTTAACGTAACTGAATATTTTTTTGTGTGCCCTGTCAATCCAATGCTAATCGTAGTGTACATTATAAAAAGCATTCTTTTGTGCTTATGAATAACATATTTCAATTTTATTAAGATTTATGCAAATTAATTTTTGTTTATAGAAATATCTTTCATAGAAAACAATGCTTTGGAATACTTTCGGGTGTCCCTGTATACAAACCAGTGATGGTATTTACTCCAATTTCTATAGAAAATATCCAATAGCAAACTTGAATAACATATTTCAATTTTATTAATATATGCGTAAATTAGAGGTATTAAAATATGGTTTATAAAAATATCTCTCATAGAACATAATGCTTTGGAATAATTTCGGGTGTCCCTGTACGCAAGCTAGCTGAGGTATTCACTCTATTTTCAGTAAGGGACATCTGATAGTAAACTCAAACAACATATATCATTTAATAACAGGAGACTTGGCGTTGGAATATTAAAACCCGAATAAACTACTACGTCAGAAACGCCAAAGAAAATATTGTAAATGCATACAGCTGTTTCGGTAGCCTATAGCGTACCGTCTTCAGTGCAAAAAGGATTCTGAATCAGGAGAGGTGCTCGTATATATAGGAAAGGGGCCGGATTTAGTTCAACCAATAGGATTACGGGAAAGGTGGGGAGAGTGGCCAATAAGAATTTAGGAAAGTTAGCTGTGTAAACAGTAGAAAAATTAAGAAAATGTGGACTGAATATAAAATTTCCAACAGTCAGACAAATAGGGAATAGCGAAATCACAATTTACAAGGTTTTTAAAGTTTTTATAAATATGAAAAGCTTCAAAGAAATCGAGTTCATGAATGGATTTAGGTCTGCAAATTATTTTAGCTGAATCAAATTTAAAATTATGATTTTCCTCCCAGCAATGTTTAGAAATAGCCGATTTATTGGTTTCTTGTTTGCGGACGTAATTCATATGTTCTTTTAGACGAAATTTAAGACTGCGTTTAGTTTGGCCAATATATGATAAACCACACTGACAGGAAATACTATAAATTCCCCAAGAATTATGCATATTAATGGGATCTTTTAACTGAGAAAAGGTGAGTTTATTGGAAAGCGAAAATATTATTTTAAAATCATATTGTTTGAGAATTTTAGCTATGGTTTGACTGGATTTAGGAAAATAGGGTAAGACAATACTGATATTAGAAGAGACTGATTTAGTAGTCGAAATACGGGGGAGTTGTAATTTTTGGATAGCTTTGTCTATAATGGAAGGGCTCTGTCAATTGCAATGGCTTTCAGGTATTTAATTTCAGATTTTAATAAAATAGGATTAGAACAAATATTAAGTGTACGGTTTGCAAAAGTATAGAAAGCAGCCATTTTTTTGTTAGGTGGGTGACATGAACGCGCATGGGGAGGAAGGGAGACAGCAAAATTTTTTCGATAGACGGTGGTTGAAAATCCATTTACAGTGCGAGAGACGAGGGTATCAAGAAATGGAAGGGAGCCATTATTTTCTATTTCATATGTAAATTGGATATTACTGCCAATTGAATTTAAAATTTCTAAGACATGGTCTATATTGTGATGCGATATGTCGATAAGCGTGAAGGTGTCGTCAACGTAACGGATCCAAAAAGGAAAAGATATTTTCTTAAAAAGCTTGCTTTCGAAATAGTGCATGTAAATATCTGCGAGAATTGGGGAGAGAGGGGATCCCATGGCTAAACCTTCAGACTGACGATAGAATTTATTTTGAAAAGAAAAAGTGGTTTGTGATAAACAAATGCGGGTAAGAATTAATCTCTCTTACCCGCATTTGTTTATCACAAACCACTTTTTCTCAGCTTAAATACTCAGCTTAAAAGACTTCAAGTTTTCCAAAATATGCAATTGCGTAGGTATGCTCAGGCTTTTCGCTACGTTCGCAATGATGTCATTCACAAAGACCTGAAAATTAGGCATATTTATTCTGAAATTAAGAGACTTGCGTTGAAGTTTCACAGGTCTATCCAAAAAGTCCAGAATCCTGCGTTAAACGCTATCAGAAGGTATGATCCAAGAATTGGAAGGGCAAAGAAACGCCCTCTCGCCATTCTATACAGGGAGGATGGGTTCGTCCCAGTCTCCAAGCGTGAAATCCTTCTGGCGTTACGTAACGCAGAATTCTCACTCTAAATTTCTTTTCCGTAGACTGAATTAATATCTCAGGTACTTTTGGCTACCCCCTGACATCTGCAACCTTTCTGTGAGTTTTTTTTTTTTTTATCTCCAGTCATGTATGGTCAGCCTTCCTACCAGTTACCTTACTCGTAGGGTTTTTATTTTTAACTTAATTTTGTAAATATTTTATTTTTAACTTAATTTTGTAAATATTTTATTTTTAACTTAATTTTGTAATTTTTTTTTTTTTTTTTTTTTTTTGTTTAATGTTTGTAATTAATTTTCTTGTTCCATTCTTTTTGGTAATTTTCTCTTTTTGGACTGCCTAACAGTCTCGTTAGGCTTTTGGTTTTAATTTTATCATTAAAAAAAAAAAAAAAAAAAAAAAAAAATGATAGTTATGTTTAATTGTCAGGTTAAAAAAAAAAATTGTTACTGTGCTAGGATTTTTGTTTTGTTGGTTTGCCAGTATATGTATTGTACAAAATCTATTCTTCTTCTCCTCTGTTCCTTGAAGTCTCACGCCTCTGTCCACAGACATGTTCTGTCATCAAACCATCACGCCCGAGTTCTCTGAACTCCCCAAGTTCATTGTACCGATATGCTTGATCATGTACTTCAGCTACATTGTTTCTTCTCCTTCTCATGTGGAGGTAGGCGACGGTCTTGACCGTCGTAGGTACTCCCCGAAGCTACGTGATGATGATGATGATACTGTTAACGTGAATTACTTTCAACGTGAACTGTTTCTACAGTCTCCGTCAAAATGCAGATTAGTTTAGTTATCTGAAGATTAGTTACTGGTAGCATGAACCACTGAAAACATGAAAAATTTTTTTATCCCCCTTCAGATTCACGGTAACGAGGTTCGACTGTATATGTTTGATTAACGCACAAATGTAGATATTCTTGGAATGAAACGGCTATCAATAAAAAGTAACATATCTTATTTATTCATTCATTAATTATTTTATAGGTACTATAATATTGGAAAATACATTGTTTTAAAATAGGCATTTCCTCATTTTTTCATATTTTGTATTTTTAAGTTAAATTTGAACCTTTATATATCGTCTTCATTTTGGGATGCTATTCACGAAAAGGGGCGTGGTTTTTATTTTACTTTGAATGCATTAAATGTACGTTTTATGCCATTTGTAATATAAATTGGTTTTATATGTATTGTTAGGACATAATATTTGTCTGTTTCATATTTCGTTTAGATCTATTTTTCTAGTTTTATGTCTACTTAGAGTGTTTTTAAAAAGTACCTGCAATACAAATTACGAATATAACTTCATTACAGTAATTAATAACAATTTAGTGAAGTGGTATTTTATTATGCCACTGGTACATATAGGTGGGAAAAGATATTGGGTCCTTTACAACAAGTAAAATAATATTTACTTTATAAGTCCTTTCTACTTTTTAACATTGGCAATAGATTATTAATGTAATGCAGGAATTAATTATAAACGCATAAAGATCGCGAAAAATGCCGAGCAATTCTGGAATAAGAATGGCTGCATACAATGCGACATAATGAGATTAAAGAGAGGTATATATAGTATATGTTTTTTTCTTATAAATATATTTTGCATCTTTTTTCTTTTTTTTTTTTTAATAACACAAATGATTTTATAGACTCTTTAATCTAATTAAACTTTAAAGTACCGGTAGTAGATAAAGAGTTAAACCACTATATCCAGTGTAATTTGTGAATTTAAATATCCTATGCCAATACTAAAGAGACATTTCTTCATTTTGCATAGCATTTTACTTTAAAGTACTTCATATTCAAGACTGATTTTATCAGTTAAATGTGAAAAACCTGTACACATTCGTGCCTATCATCTCAAATTTGGGAAATTTGGATTTCTATTCATTAAATAAAAAAAAAATAAACTCAAAATTTTGTTTTCTATTTTTTACATAGATTCAAAATATGAATGAATGCATATCTTAATATTGTGAAACAGATGAACATAAATTATTTTCGGTATAATAAATGTCAGTCACTGTAAATTAAAGTAGATAAATATGATCAAGAAAGGAATTACTAATGGAATTGTTAAGGGAATTTTAAAACATAATGGGAAGAGTCTCGCCTTTTGAAAACTTGAAGAGGAATATTGTATAACGAACATACTGCTAAATTTCTCCAGCATTGCTTGTTTATTTAGTTTTATGGTAAGGTCGTATTCTCCGCCCTTCTTTCAAGACACTCTCAGATCAGATATGTATAATTTCCGCCTCTATTGCTACCATTACTTTTATTCAATAATAGCTCTATCCTATATAATCATGACGCATTACTATAAAAATGCAATAAAGAATTCTGCATAAAATTAGTAGTGAAAAAAAAAGGCAGGGATTTTTTATTCCTTAGAGTGTTCTGAAAAATGGGCGGAGATCCCTGTAAGCTTATTCAAAAGCTAATGAAATGGGACAATTTTTAGTAAATTTTACCTTTTGTAGCTAGAACGGTTTTTGCGAAATTGAGGATTAAATATTTTGACGGAGGTTAGTTTTGCATTATTTTCACTCTTTCGGGGCTTGTGACTCTTCATAAACTACTAGATATTCAAACAGATTTGACGTCATTTTGTGGATTTTTTATGCTCTGTGTAAATATGTTCTTGATTTTAATCCAGCTTTCTTGGGAACTTCAAAAGTGAGGGTCCGGTCATTGTCAGATTTCCAGCTTCTTCATTCGATTCGCTGTAACTTGAAAATGTTTTGAGATATGATAGGATTGATATGCATTTTTATGCGCCATATGAGCTCTTCTAATAAATCCCAGAGTTTGTCGGTGCAATACGGAATCTCCCTTTACATGTATACACACACACATATATTATTATGTTATTCAGTCACAAAATATTACTATAAAAATACGCTAAGATTCCCATGTAAAAATATTTTCATCAAAAAGAAATGATGGAAATTTCTCATCAATGGAAACGTCATGGAAATATGGAGCTCTGCATTTACAAATGTTGATTTAATAAATATATAAAGTGTCATAATCCATTAATAAACTAGAAAAGTGTGAAAAAATTAAAAAATAAATAATGATCACCAAAATATAAAAAAATAAAACCAATCATTTATTAAAGTTTCTAACTTACACCGTAAGATTTGTAAAGGTAAAGTTATTAATATTTTTATCTGCCTTAATTTTGTTGCGTTAATATTGTGCCGTGCTCATTACTTATGAAGCATGTGTGCGCCCGTTGTGGCAGTGCGCATGCAGTTTGATGAAAAAGATTCTGCATGTGGCTAGCGCGTCTTTCTCTCATTGGCTGTCTATGAAAGAATGCTATTAGGCCTCCTTGGGCATGCGCGAGACTAGTCTATTATTTTCATACGGGGGTGTATGATGGACTGACTTGCATGTACTAGCGTCTCGCCGCAGCGCCGGCTCCCTACAAAAATGCTAACTGAGCATGCGTACAGACTTGGATTTTTGAGAGTTGTTGGATTAGAATTTGGATTCGAGCAAGGTAAACAGAGTTTGGCGAGACATCACCCTTTTAGCACATTTTTCTAATTTATGTGTATTCCTTTAATACAAAAATGTTTCAAATGACAAAAACATCCCCACACCTAAATATTTCTATTTTTTTTTTTAACAGTAACTTTATCTTTTGGAAAATTAATAGATAATTTTAAAAAATTAACTATTTTTTTTTTTTTTAAACAAAACTGCCATTTCCTTGAAATATCTTCAATACAGATTTAAATTTATTAATTTTCTTTCTTTCTTGCTTTCTTTCTTTTTTTTTTTTTTTAAATCTGTTATTTATTTATTTTATTTATTTATTATTATTTTTTTGCTTAGCTTAAAAAAAAAAAAAAAAAAAAAAAAAAAAGTTGGATTACAATACAAATTTAAAATATGTAAAATATTTATTTTTATGTTTAAATAATACACAAAAATTATTTTATTTAAATTTTAATTATTATATAAACTTGTTTAAATTTGTTAAATATGTTATTTAAATTACTTCTTTTTTAAATTCCTTTAATGCAAAGATGTTTGAAATGAACCCCCCCCCCTCCATCCTAAATATTTCTTTCCATATTTTATTACAATAAGTACAATTTATGAATTAATAGACTACAAAGAGAATTTAAAAAATAGACCAGGTAAAATGTTTTATTAAAAAATATCAACTTTTTTTTTTTTTTTTTTTTTTAAGGTAAGATAATAGATAATTAAAAGAAAAAAAAAATCTTTAAAAACGAAACAGCCATTTTCTTAAAATATCTTCAATACAAATTTAAATTAATTGCATTTTTTTTTTTTTTAAATATCTATTAAACAGTTTATTTTATTTTACTTAGCTTAAGGGAAAAAAAAAAAAAAAACGTGGATTACAATAAAAATTTATAATAGAATTTTTAAATAGGTAAAATATTTATTTGTATGTTTAAATAGCAAACAAAAATTATTTCGTTTAAATCTTAATAATTATTTAAACTTGTTTAAATTTGTTAAATATATTTCTTTTTTAAAATTCCTTTAATGCAAAGATGTTTCAAATGACAAACACACTCCCCCCCCCCCCCAAGTATTTCTTTCCATATTTTTTTTTTTTTAAATAACTGCAATTTATGAATTAATACACTACATAGAGAATTGCTTTTTTATTTAATACTAATTCCTGCGAAGATTTAAAAAAAATATATATATATGAGAGTTAAGTTAATTAATGTGAAGAAAATAAGAAAACCCCTCAAATTGTCAAAGCATTCAACAATTATTTCGATTTAATAAAGCATGACTCACCATCAGACACCCCCCCCCCCCCCCCGTGCAACATGCATGCATCAGCACATTGCAGCAATTTTTCTACAGAATCTTTAAAAGTTTGTTTCTGAATGAGGGATTAGGCCTGGGTGAGATGTTCTCTGGGCAGACTTTATAAGGTGACCTAGCACATTCCAATGCGAGTTCCTAAGAAGACCATGGAAAAGTTGCACAACTAGGTTAACAAGTGTGTGCCTAATTCAAAGCTTGCGCCTACCATCTACCACCTTGGATGACAGAATCTCTTTGCCAGTGCAATAAATTTAGAATAAGAAATTTGTTTGAAATACAGATTACAAATTCTAAAAGGGTTTTTTTTTTTAACTGATATTTTGGTAGTATTTTTATTTATTTACTTTTTCCCATATAAATAAAAAATATTAAAAAGATTTTGACAACAAATTTCCGTCTGTAGTCAAAGCCTGGCTATAGCACGGGAACATGGGGCACCTGCCGTGAGCACCAAGAAAAAGCACTAAACTCCTTAAAAATGCATTCATAAAAGTTTGTTGAGACTTTTTTTTTTTTTTTTCTCAAAAAGAAGTAATTTAAATAAAATATTTAAAAGGCAGTTTCGTTTTTACAGAACTTTTTTACCCCCCTTTTTTTTTTTTTTTTTTTTTTTTTAATAATATCAATTTTCAAAAAAAAAAAAAAAAAAAAAAATTCTGTTTTTTAATAAAACTTTTTACCTGGTCTATTTGTTAAAATCTCTATGTAGTGTATTAATTCATAAATTGCAGTTATTTTAATAAAATACGGAAAGAAATATTTAGGAGGGGTTGTTTGTGTCATTTGAAACGTCTTTGCATTAAAGGAATTTTAAAAGGAAATATATTTAACGAATTTAAACAAGTTTAAAAAATAATTAAAATTTAAATGAAATAATTTTTGTTTAGTATTTAAACATAAAAATAAATATTTTACATATTTAAAAATTCTATTATAAATTTTTATTATAATCCACTTTTTTTTTTTTTTTTTTAAGCTAAGTAAAATAAAATAAACTGTTTAACATATTAAAAAAAAAAAAAAAAGCAACACATTTAAGTTTATATTGAAGATATTTTAAGAAAATGGCAGTTTCGTTTTTAAAGTTTTTATTATTATTATTATTATTATTATTAATTTTTCTAAAAAAAAAAAAAAAAAAAAAGTATTATTTTTTACTAAAACTTTTTACCTGGTCAGTTTTTTAAATTCCCTTTGTAGTCTATCAATTCATAAACTGCAGTTATTGTAATAAAATATGGAAAGAAATATTTAGGGGGGTGGGGGGGTTATCATTTGAAACGTCTTTGCATTAAAGGAATTTTTAAAAAAAGTAATTTAAATAACATATTTAACAAATTTAAACAAGTATAAATAATAATTAAAATATAAATAAAATAATTTTTGTTTACTTTTTAAACATAAAAATAAATATTTTACATATTTTAAATTTGTATTGTAATTCAAGGTTTTTTTTTTTTTTTTTTTTTAAAAAAAAAAAGCTAAGTAAAAATAATTGTAAACTGTATAAGAGATTAAAAAAAAAAAAAAAAAAAAAAATGTAATAAATTAAAATCTGTATTGAAGATATTTCAAGGAAATGGCAGTTTCGTTTTTTTTTTTTTTTTTTTTAAGTTTTCAGTTAATTTTTTTTTTTTTTTTTTTTTTTTTTAATTATCTATTAATTTTCCTAAAAATAAAGTTACTGTTACAAAAGAAAAAAAAAATTAGTAATTCAATTCAATATGAACTACCATACACATCTAACGCATAAACATAAATGGTAAACAATCTTACAACTTACAAACCCTTCAGAAGTGTAGCAGTGCATCGCCAAATTACAGCATGCCAAACCTGCCAAGGCAATTTATTCAACTTTTTCGCAGGGAGCCGGCGCTGCGGCGAGACGCTAGTCTTGCATGTCGTCTACAGCGAAGCGAATTCTGAAACTAACTGTGGAATGGGGAAGTCCGGTTGATGTATGCATGTGGTGGATTAAGAATTTTTAATCCGCCACAAGTTTAATTCGTGCTGCCTGTGCTAAGAAAGATAGCTTAATTTGCTTTGATAATACAACTAAAACTTCTTTAATTCTGAATCTTTGTTATAGCTTGCTGCGCTTTGGATTTTTTTTTTTTTTCTGACAGCAACAAACGTTGTTACTTTTTAATCCCGTAAATATTTAGAAAATTATAAGATTAACTGATTTATTATTGAAACTTCAATAAAATATTGTGGATAATCGTTTCAAATAATGATCCTGATAATATTTACATTTAAAAACTTATGAATAAATGTCGCGTGTGTTTTAAATATAAGTATATACAGTAATTTTATTTTAATACATATAAGAATTTTTTAAATAAATAAGGAATATGTATATGGAAATTTAATTTTTTTTTTCTTAAGCACATATTTGAAAGATAATTATTAATTAAAGCATATTTATTATTTAAAGCATATGAATTTCAAAACTCTGAATCAGTGTAAGTTGACACCAGATTAATATTTAGGAACATTTTAAATTTATTATTATATAAACTAGCAGGCCAGGCTGCAGCTAGAAAAAATGTTTGGGGGGGAGGGGGGTATTGAAGCTTTAGTACAGAATATTGAGTATTAAAAATGACATATAACTCAAAATTTTCACAAATCTTCAAAAATACCCCTCCCTTCCCTGGCTTATAATTAAAATTACCTGTGTGTATTCAAGTCAGTTTGTTTTGTCATATTGTTGTATAGAAAGGAGGGGGGGGGGTGGCTGAGATCAACTAAATTTTGTATACATGTGTATCATTACAAAATCTGATTCGGTATTTTTTCTGTTTGAGGACTGATATTTCACAATCTAGCAAGTTTATTTCATGGATCTGTAATAAACTGTCTAATTATGTCTAAAACATTTAACTAAAGTAGTAGCAATTACAAAAAAGTAATTATAATTATTATAATAAATTTTTAGAATTGTATATATTAATAGATTCAAACCAAATGAATTTACACATTTTTATTATAATTTTTTTTAATTATTACAGATTTCTTTATGAATTTTGTAAAGACAACGCCATACCCAAGGAGGGGGTGGGCACCTTTGAAATTCTATAGATTGTCGAAAATTATAGAATTATTCTTTATTTTTAACACTCCTTATTATGTTCTAAAGCCTGAACCCTCCTCTGCCATTTTTTTTCTAGCTATGGCCTTGGTGAGAGAAGGTCTTAAATGGTTTAGTCCTGAGATACCACTATTCTTAGTTCTTGCCATGTGTGTGATTTACCAAACTGCATGGCAGCTATGAAGCACAAACAGAAAAGTTTCTTTGTATATGAAACCTGATTTTGAATTTTGCTTTTGAATTATTTTATGTTTTCAAAAACCTGTGAATGTGATGTCATGGTAAAGACAATACAGTGAAATACGTTTAACACGAAAACGCTTAACATGAAAAATCGGTTAACACGAAATAATATAGCGGTCCGGACAGTATACTATGCTATTTAATACATTTTTTTTCTTTTAACACGAAACAAAAATCGTTTAACACGAAAAAAATTTGCTTTTGATCTTCAGTGGCATGTTTACTTCAATAGAGATGCCAACATTTTAATTTATTCCAAAGCATTTTTAGACTCGCCTGTATTTCCATACCACTTTTTTCTTAAAAGTAATTTTTTCTTATTTTATCGTAGTTACATATTCAAGGAAATTAGTGTATAAATGAAGTGGTGCAGATTAAAGGCGGTGCTAAAAATGCTCCGGAATAAATTAAAATGTTGGTAACTAACTATGGTATAGTATGTTGCTTTCGATGTTCATGTGTTTGCAGCACCGACAATAAGATTTTTGACATCGTTCATCATTAAAATGATTCCACTTAGGTAAATTTTGATTACGAATCTGACAACTGAATCAACAATACAGTTTCTGTCCCCTCTGCTTCAGAAATGAAGAAAATAATGAGTATCTGCAGTTATTTAGCTGTACATAAGTACATTCGAAGTCAGAGATGAATAAAACAATGTATATAATCTCGACAATTTTTTAAACAATATGGGGCTGAAAAAGACAATAAAAAATATCCCCCCCCCCCTCAAAAAAAAAAAAAAAAAAAAAAATCATATTTGTGCTTGATTTTTATTTTAATGGATGTAAGTTAGTAGTATTTTTACAGGAAATGGAAATATTAACTGACGAAAGGGAAAACATTGGCCAGTTTTGCACTTTATTTTTTAATATTTTTTACACGAAATTCTTTTAACACGAAAAAATATTTCGGTCCCCTCAGTTTCGTGTTAAACGTTTTTCACTGTATGTATATTTTCACATGCAGAAAATGAATATGAAAAAACATTGTGAAATTGGCATCATTTTAAGATTTTTTCATATCTTAAAATGGTAATTATTAAAGATTACGATTTAATAAATTCTTAATAATTTATCACATCTTAGGATTTTATCAAACCTGTGGGAAATGACATCATAGTTTTGAGGCAATAATATATTTTCATGTGAAAATGAATGTAAAAGAATATTTTGTGAAATTGACATCATATATCAAAAAAAAAAAAAGTATGTGTTTCTATTTATGTTTAAATAATTGAAATTATAGCTATAAAAAAGAATTTACTTTTACTAATAATATTTGTATTTCACATAGTAATTGACCTCAGTTTTGAATTCAATATACCAGGTTCAATCTGCCAGCAAGCATGAGCGTCGGCAGAATAGGGCAAGGGCCTCCCCCCCCCCCCCCTCAATGGAAAATTCTACTAAGCATTTTTTCTTTAAATTTAAAACTATGCTATCAGAATTTAATTTAAAAAAAATATATTTTTTCAGGTTGTGCCCCCCCCCCCCTGAAATTTTTTCTGGCGACGCCACTGCCAGCAAGTGTTTGTTTGTATGGTAAAGTTTTTTATGGGATGCGAACAGGCTGGTGGTGTTCACCAGACGTGGGAGGGAATGGTTGTCATAGGGAATTGTGATTATGAGTTTGCTGTATTGGAAAATTTTCTGATCTATGTACAATTTGTTTGGTAGTATTTGCAGCAATCAGATTTGTTTAAAGCAACATATTGTACACACACCCAAGTACGAGTTTACTATGGTCGAATATTCCGGAGGTCACTAATTTGAAAGAATGATCAACTAACTGCTTAAAAAAGCGGATATTTTCAAAAGTGTAAAACATATTAGGAGGAGCAAGAAAGGGGGGAGGGGCAAAGGTACTAAAATGTGAAAATAATGTATTGAATATTGGTATTATTAGGTTTTTAAAACCAGATAAATCATATGCCACTCACATTTCTTACGAATATTTTGGAGAAAAACATGGGAAACCAAGAACGTCTTCATTCTTTTACATTTTGCAGATTTTTGAATTCCGATATTCAGGATAAATTTTGTTCTAAGATTTTTTTTAAACGTTATTCATATTGGAATTATTCAACTTTCAGAGAAAACCACGGTAAAATCAAACACAAATCTTTTTGTAACAATGTTTACATTACTTTTGTAATCTCAGCTTCTATTTAACAAAATTTCATAAATAATATATATTTTAAAACTTATTTGAATTGTAATATAAGATTAGGTATAAAAAATCTGTTAGGAGGTAGCTCTTTAATATTGTAAAAATTCAATAACTCCAATTCTAATTATGTTTGAATTGCTTATAATACATCATTCGAAAATTATTTAAAAATACTTTTATTGCAGACTTTTAAACTGCCGTAGCCGTAATCAAAACAGTAACGAGCTGCAACCAAACTAACCGTGAAAGCGAAACAAACTCATTGCGGCTCCTATCTCCTCCCAACTCCCAGCCCTCATTTTCTCCGTTACCACCTGCACGTGTAATAAACTCGCCCGTTTCGTAGAGAGCCGATTTGAGAAAAACGCGCTAGTCTTCATGTGGAAGCTACAAAACATCCTCGCCGGCAGCCTTCGCCCATGTTATTCTATGGGAAAATTTGTTGCGACAATTGCACATTACCTAATGTATATTTTTTAATTCTGTTTTCGCAGTCAGAAAATTCATAACCGTTAAATGAGTACTCATTTTTGAAAAATTCATTTTTTTTTATTTTTACATTTTAATTTTGAGTCCAAAAATGCGATTTTTCACAAAATGCATTTCTCTCATTTTCTAATCGCAAAATGAAATACTAAAATTTTAAAAAATCAATTTTTGGAAAACAAGTACTAATTTAACGCTTATGAATTTTCTAAATGTGAAAACAGAATTGAAAAATATTCATTAGGTAATGAGTAATTATGTAAACAAATTTTCCCATAGAACATGGGCGAAGGCTGCCGGCGAGATTAGGTATTGTCCGCTCTTAAGAGGACTCTCCACTTACTGTTGCCGGAAACCAAACCCCGTATATTTCTATAGGAAAATTTGCCCCTTTATAACTCGTTAACTATTGCATATTTTTATATTCTGTTTTTACATTCAGAAAATGCACAAATAGTAAAAAAATTTTCGCTTTGAAAAAGTTATTTATTTATTTTTTTTTTTTTTTAATTTTAATATTTCATTTTTAAGCTAAAAAATGCGAAATTTGCCTTGATTGTTTTCATAGCTCGTAAAAAATTAACAAATTATGATATCGAAAGGCTGAAAAGCGGAAAAATCTTCAAAATAATCAGGCTTACTATTAATTCCTATGAAAAAAGTTTAATTTTAAATGCGTATTAATAACAAAGGGGCAAAGTATGAATTTTTGCTAAAAATTTCGCATTTTTTCCTCAAACTTCTCCCTAAAAAGATTCTCGCACTAGAGGAAGTAATTACTATTGATTAATGATCTTTGTGTGAGTTCAAAAAGGGAAGACTTCTTACACGAAACCGGCTAGTATCACAAAACAGGGTTTTACCTGAGATCTATAAATGAATAAGTTGCTCCTTTAAAAAAAAAAAAAAAAAAAAATTCTTACTTTTCAAAAATTTATTGCGCAATGGAAACGTTGCAATATTCTAATATGATTTTTACTTTATTTACTAATTATTATTAATTTTCTTTTCTACTTAAAAAGGAAAAAAAAAAAAAAAAAAAAAGAATTTGACGAAATTCTGAGAAAAGCAGAATTTAAGTTTGGTATGGGGGACTATTATTTTTTATTTATTTTTTATTATTATTATTTATTTATTTATTTATTTCATATTATAACATCACTTTCAAATTATCCAATTATATTTTCTATAAATATCCAGCTGTTGTAAAACTGGTATTGTAAAAATCCGCAGATTGAGACTAATAGTCCTCAGTCATAAAAAAAAAAAAAAAAAATCTGGTAATGCAGAATTTAGTTTAGTATGAAGGATTATTAGTATTTTTTTTTTTTTTTTTTTTTTTTTTTTACTATAACATCGCTTTCAAATTATTCAATTTATTTTCAATAAATGCTCAAATATCGTAAAACTGGTATCGTAAAAATCCGCAGATTGAGACTAATAGTCCCCCTTATTAAAAATGAAGAAATTACAGTTTTTATACTCCAATCTATAAAAACACATGACTCATCTGGAATGCCTAACTTTTTTAACAATTGTGTAAGTTAAATTGGAAGCTTGCGAGCTATAAGTTTCATTGAAAATCTGGCAACTTAAACATTACAAAATATCACAGAAAATTTCACCTGAACTATTACCTGTCAAACAGATTTACATTAAACCTAGCTAAGAATTATCCTGGTTATACGAGTGTTTTTCTTTTTCTTAAAAAAAAAAAAACCCATTGAAATCAATCATTTCGTTTGCAAGCTGTAGTGTTACACACAGACATGCAGATAAAGGCTTTAAACTTTATAACACCCTTCTTTCTTAGGGTTAAAAATACATTTCTATGATAGAATCTTTACTTGATAAATTCGTAGCTCGAACAAATAGTGTAACAAATATTTTATATTAAATCATAAAAAAAAAAGGAAAGAAAGAAAAAAAGAAAAGAAAACTATCTTGAGTTAATGCCATTATTTATTTATTTATTTATTTAGAGGAAGGCTATTATGCACAGGTTTTATAGTATGTAAATACGCCAATATTTGTATGTGAGATAAAAAGAAAAAATATATATATATAGTGTAAAACAACCACACGACTTCCATTACACACTATTGCACGTATTGTATGTATTTTTTTTTTTTTTTTTTTTAATTTTCCAGTAAGAGAAATACACGTGTAGAGACATATAAAATAGAGTTTACACAGCGAGTTAAAGAGAGAAAGAAAAGAAAACAGGGAAATAGAAGGTTTTTTTTAACACCAATTTTTAAGATCTAAAATTAATCTACCTGATCAGGATGACTATTAATTTTCCTGTAATAACAACGTAAATCATTATGAAGGATAGCTAAAATGGGTTTATGTAATAAAAAATCGTTAGAGCCGTTTTTGAGATACCGACTTTTACCAAAACTCTGCATATTCAGTTGTTGACCGATAAACAACAATTGCATACAAAAGTATATTTAAAAGAGGATTAATATTGCAAGTTTGAAACAAATCTTACAGCCATTTTGAAAGGAACGCACTTGCAGTACCTGAAATTGATCTATTTATACAGGACGACTACAATTTTCCTGAATTAACCAACTATATCATTCGGAAAGACATCTAATAGAGTGTGTTTATACAGTAATTTTGAAGAAAATCGTTAGAGCTGTTTTTGAGATACGGACTTATGAACCCACTTCCGGTTTTCCAATTTTCACGAAAAATATTATTGTTAGTAATAACAGCATGCTTTTTTTTCTCTCTCTCCGCTACGGATAAAATTAGCTTTCCTTTGTAACGACAGTGTCGAAACAAATCCTGGGAAATTATCCATTTTTATTTGAATAATAAATTTTTTTTTATAATTTCAGTAATAAAATGTAATTTAAATTTAATTATTTCTGAATATTATTAAATTTAAATACACTCGTATTTTAAATAGACTTATCCCAAATTCATCAAAATCATCGCTAGTTTCTTTGTTGACGTGTATAATACCCAAATACTATATTGCTTTTTATTCTTTTAATTTACAGAATCCAAACTCAATACATTGACCGTTGTTAAGAAACGCAACACTGTTAAGACATGTCTTTATTAAGAAGAATAGACTTAGAAAAAAAAAGTGACATCATCCTAAATTAAATTATTTTAATTCTGTTTTGCTCAGAACTCTATTCTATTTTCTACAAAATAGGCAGAAGCTTCGGTTTTTTTCTTTCAGTCTTCCCCCCCCCCTCTCTACCTTTCCCCCTTCCTCTCTATACAATTTGTTTTTATTGTGAAGAGAGTGACTAATATAAACTGTGAAAGTTTTGTGTGAAAAACGGAAGTGGGTCATCGGAAAGCGGAAGTGGGACCGTAAATCCGTATCTCAAAAACGGCTCTAACGATTTTCTTCAAATTTGCTATATAAACACTCCAATAGATGTAATTTCGAATGATATAGTTTTCTAGTTCAGGGTATAGATTTTGTATAAATAGCTCAATTTCAGGTCACGCAAGTGCGTTCCTTTAAAAACGGCTGTACGGATTATTTTCAAACTCGACATTTTAACACCTTTTTAAATATAGCTATTGCATGTAATTATTGTTTTCCGATCAATAATTGAGTATGCCAAGTTTTGGTAAAAGTTGGTATCTCATTGAAACCTTTGGACAGCCCCTGCCTGCCTGGACGTGCCAAGCTTAACGGGTTGGATGCAATTATCACTGCATGATAGCCGCCTACTGCCAGACAGTAATCTAGACGCAACAGAGAATGAGCTGTGTCCGATGGCTCGTTCAGACTTCTAACTTCAATCGGGAGAGGACCACTCTTCTGCTAGGGAACAGGGTGACATCACAAGACAGCTCTGTTACGAAAAGTTGGTATCTCAAAAACGACACTAAAGGTTTTTTTCAAAATCAATACATAAATCCATTTTAGATACCCTTTTTTTTATGTATTATGTGGTTTTTGCAGGAAAATTAACGGCCATTCTGATTAGATAGTTCAGTTTTAGATCTCATAAATTGGTGTTTAAAAATGTAACTATCATAATTCTTTTTCTTATTTTATTAACTCGCGGTGTGAACTGTTTTATATGTCTTTACACATGTATCAAGTTTCTCTTACTGAAAAATTTAAAAAATGCATATAATATCTCCAAAAAACGCATATAATATGTAGGTAATAGCGGGTAATGAAAGTCGTGTAGTTGTTTCACACCAGATTTTTTATTTCTGTTTCCGATTATATTGCTATACTTGTGACATCACAATTTTCACTCTTCTAAAGATTTTACATTTATAAAAATTATCCGTATTTTACTTTCTAAATAAACCATAATAATAAAAGGTAAATTACATATTAAAGAAATAATAATTAAAATTCTGACTTATACAGAATTTAAGTATCGATAAAAATTATATAAAAACTCGCCATATTAACACCTTTTTAAATATCCTTTTGTATTTAATTATTGTTTTCTGTTCAATAATTGAGTATGCTAAGTTTTGGTGAAAGTTCGTATCTCAAAAACGGCTCTAACGATTTTTTTTTAATTAATAGATAAATCCATTTTAGATACCCTTTCTCATGTATAGTTGTTATATGTTGTTATTACAGGAAAATCAACAGTTATTCTGATTTGACAGCTCAGTTTTAGATCTCATAAATTGGTGTTTAAAAAAAAATAACTATCATCATTTTTTTTTTTACTTAAAATGAATCAGATTATGATTGTGAAATAACAATAATAATAATAAAGTAAATTAAATAATGTATCTTTTATACATTAAGAAACACTTTCCATTATTACTGGTTATACAATTTGCAGATTTTTACGCAAGAATGGGTAATGTGTGGAGTAAACGGTAGATTTAAATAAATGTGATGTTGGCGAATTTGTTTGATTTTCGATACATTTGGGTATGCTTTCGAAGCTAATAAATAGCAATAATAACAAATAAACAAACAGTCGTGCTCAATTCGTATGCAAAGAATGCTCCCGAAATCAGTAAATATGCATGAAACGAGATTCGTGCGTAAATGCATTTGTTTCTCGAGAACTGCGTGTCTGATTTGAATGTTTTTTTTTTTTTTCATTTCCCCGAAAGTTCATATTTTTGACATCATATTTAATAAACATTATAAAAAAAAAACAAAAAAAAAACTTACTTCTTTTTCAAAAAATTTGGTGATATTCGTCTGAAACATTGGATGCCAAAATTGCCTAATTTAATAGCAAATCAATTCCCACATCGAGTAAATGTAAAAACTGTCATCTGATTCCATTTCTATACTTTAATCCAGTATAGAAAGTATAGCACGTAAAGAAATAGGCAAGTTTTAGTTTGCAAAAAAAAAAAAAAAAAAAAAAAAAAAAATCCTTCAGGGAAAGACGGCTATTTTAACCTTTAATGTCTCTCTTTTCCCTAGTGAATACACACGAGAATACTCATTGATAATTTAAACAAATAAAATTTATGAATAATTTATGCACTGAAAGGGAATTTTCAAATTCATTTTTCTTTAGCTTCTTTTCCTTTATACATTCCCTTACCCATATACATGGTATAGAGAAAGTATTGTTTTTTGAGTCAAATTTCCGAAAATTAGCTTTTGTTATATTTGCACGTTTTCAGATCCTATCATGTTTTTAGCGGTTGCTCTCTCTCTCTCTCTCTCTCTCTGTGTGTGTGTGTGTTATTAGCATATCTCAAGAACAAATATTAGCAGAAAGTCCAAATTTTTTATTCTAAATCCATATCATATTGCGATGCGACACTAAGCAATTCGTTGCGACCAGACAAAGGGTTGTATACAGGGTCATCCAAGAGAATTCACGTCTGTCAGCGAAATTTTGTCATATGTAGAGTGTGACATCTATAGGCTACCCTAAACAAAATGAAAAGAACAAATTTTTTATACGCATAAAAGCATGTTTTTTTTTTTTTTTTTTTTTTTTTTTTGTATTAAAAGAAGACAAAAATTATTGGTAAATGATAAAAGTGGTTATATGTATGGTTATTTGTACTCAATTTTTTTTTTAAATTTTAATTAACCTAGTTCCAAAAAAGCAGTAGGACTAAAATAAAATCAACAAATATAAAATGAAATCATAAAAATATGAAATAAATATGAAATAAACAATCGACGTCATTGCGAAATCTGCCTCAGTAAAACCACTTGTCTATCCACGGATTAAGAGTTTAAGATAGTCTTAATCAGTGTGTCTATCTAACGCTTCGTATGATTGCTTCCCTGCCTCAGCAGGTATATAAGATCGCACGCGATTGGATACTGGGTTGTACTCTGGATAAGAGTTTGGAGGCCCGCCACCGTCTAGTCGTCGTTTGCGCAAGTTGCAGTCGACGAAATGAACAGATAGATATTTGTAGCTAGGGGCCTTTTATTTCACTTCTGAAATGTGGGAAGAAATCTAATATTCTTTCTTACATGTACTTTTACTTTTCTGCAGAATACCTTGTACAGCAAATCACAGCTTATTTTCGAATATTCTCTAACACAGCCATGTCCAACCCAAAACACTTGGCGGGCTGCATTGTATAAAAGAATGAACCATACACATATAGAAATTCCTTTTCCTGTCGGATCGTGAGGATTTAAAACAGACAATATGTATATGAAATATATTTTTATTCATAAAATAACTATAAAACAGTCAAAAACTTATGATTATAGATTCATAAGTATAATAGTACGAATCTGTTATTTATTATTGATGTAATATTTTCTTTACATGAATGTGCGCGATATTTGTTTCTTTAGCTGACTTAATCGGTATTTTCATTAAAAAATTCAGAAACACTTTTATTGATTTTATGTGTTTTATGAAATCAGAAATTTCCTGAATTCTATTGCGGGTTGTCGAACTTTACAAGGAGTGTCATATGTGGCCCGCAGGCCGCGCGTTGGTCAGCCTTACTGTAACTGACCATTTTGTTTGAAATTTTCATATGATTTGCTGTCTTCTAGTAAAGCATTCTTAAATCACGACCTGCAACTATGCATACCTGGTAGCGTTCATAATTTATTCCGTAATATTATTAGTCTCGCTCTTTTTTCTCACCACTTTGATTTTAGAGAAATTTATTACAATTTCTATAAGATATAAGAAGAAAATTGCTTTTGGTTATATTGGTATAAAAAAGGGTGGTGCAAACAGTACTCTGGATTAAATTATATATATTACGAGGTATGGTAAAATCGATCGCAGCTTATTTTGTAGATTGAGTTATATAAATTTTCGAATGAGCAGCGAAATTTTGAAATCTAAAACATTAAAATTGAATAATAATTAAGTTTTCATTTAACACTTATTTATTTATTGTGATATAAAAAATTAAAATTTAAGTATGAAAAATGAATATATATATATATAAGTAATAATTGTACGAAAATATTTCTAAAACAGTGATGAATGTCATTAGAATTACTCAAATACTGCCTGTTTCTTTATATTGCAATATTTTGTCATCCTCATAATGGAAGGTTCAAATTTGCAGAAAGAATAATTAATTAGTGCAAAACACTGCTAAAAATTGAAAGTTATAGAATTTTTTGTAATTTATTAATTCTTGCAAGGTATTTAACTAGTAGTACTATAATTCAACACCGATTTTTTCTTTTTTTTTTCTTTTGTGTAGTAAACTTCAATAATCGTTTGCAGTGTTTTTTTTTTTTTTTTTTTCGATGAATAGTATGTAGATATACATAAATAAATAAAGTGGTATTGAATTACAAGACTTCTAAATTTCCTGGACTTGGGGAGTCTTTTTGGATTATTGTAGTGTTTATTTATTACATTTTACTATACAAGTCTTTTTTTTTTTTTTCTTTTTAATAACTTTGGATCTTTATTAGAAGAAATCTACTTAGTAACGAATTAAATAAGATAATATTCTATGACATACTGAATTTTTTTTTTTTTTTTAAATTATACTTTTTTTTAATTCTTTATGAATTATTCCTTTATACATGCAAACAAGTATCAATGATTAATGTTTCCTTTTACGAAATAATAAAAAACAGAAAATCGGCATATAATTTTTTCTGGAAATTACAATATTTAGATTTCGTTTTAACACTTTCGCGACCGCTGACGTAGATTCACGTCATTTGAAAATCTGTAATTCCGCCTGTTGGTGTTTCTTTTGACATTTATATGTCATTTATTTCTTAAAAATATACATAATATTCATATTTTTACAACCAATATGCTATGGATACAAATACTTTGATTAGAAAGAGTATAATCAAAATATAATGTATATCCATTTATAATATGAATTTGAATACAGAAAATTTTGTTCTGAAATATTGTAACTGGTGAGAATAACGCCCACAGGCGGATCTAACTGTCCAAGAGACAGAAACATGCCGTCGCAAAACTGCCAACCTATTCTGGCAAATTGTTTGTACCGCCCCTTTTTCAACAGCACTTAATCTTTAGAGTATTTGTTTTCTTAATTCATCGTGCATACATTTGCAGAGAATTACTCTAAAAATTGAGTGGTGTAGAAAAAGTGGCGGTACTAACAATCTCACAGATTAGGTTGGCAGCTCTGCGGTCGTGAAAGTGTTAAAACCTTAAAAGGTCGCATTTTTTCAAAGACACGCCCATAAAGTCCACATTCTTGTCTAATTAAAAAAAAATAGTTAAAAAATAAATATGTGAATGATATATAAATTTATTCTGTACATAATTTCAAATACATTAAATATAGTTTGGTACTTGCTGGTGCTTTCATGTACCCTAAAATGTTAAAGGAAAAATACACGCGGGGCGTGGTCACTATCTATGAATATCACTAGAGCGAGAAGGAAGAGGTTAATAATACTTACAGTGTCGGCAAAAAAAAAAAAAAAAAAAAAAAACTTTACGTGTCAGTTGCCGTTTCGGCCATAAAAATGCGTCGAACCCCAGGGTTGGCAAGTGGTGTTAGTCTACCACAGATGACCTTTCTCTATAATATTATCATTCAGTTCACTTCACAATGTTTTAGAGTTTTATTCACTTTTCTCCCGACAGCCAGTATTTCGTTCATTTGTTAAAAGCTTAAGAACTTACATCGGTATTCCCACTCCACACAGTGGGTCAAATTAAACTTAAAATTGAAGAGAAATACCCTGCTTTGACTCTGCTACAGAATGGGACTCTGTTGATTGATGCAGCCAGAGATCTGGCAGGTGATTCAAGATGTAGCCAGATGCAGACATCAAGCAGATGTAGCCAGAGATCCATAACTAAAAGGCTAGAGATGGCAGTAAAATGTAAAAAGGGAAAGGTCGTCTGTGATTGATTAACGCCACGTGTCATCACTGGGTTTCGATGCATCTTTTTGGCAGAAATGGCAAGTTGCATGTGATTTTTTTTTTTTTTTTTTTTTTGCCGGCACTGTAGAAATTTAGAAAGATATGCGATGGAAGGAGTTTAAAAAATATACGATAGATAATTTTACGGAGCCTGATTTTTCCAGGAAAGGGAATTTCAATCGAATGGTTAAATTTCTCCTGTACAAAACGACCTATACATACGGTTTATTCAATTCTCTGATGCCTATTTCTTAAAATAACGAAGAATAAACTGTACTCGATTCTCTATAAGAATTATAGGTGATGATTTCTTTTTTTCAATAATTCGAAATATGAAATGCATCATAGAAATGCTTAATTCAGTATCGGTATAAGTTATCAGTGCGAAATCAGAAGATTCTGTCATTTATAGATGAGTTTGAATTTGAGTATAAAATATTTTTAACCCGTTAGTAGTCTCTAGTTGGTCGACTTGCCGCCCATCCTTAAATGCTGCCAGAATTTTTTATTCAACCACCAAAAATTTTTAAAAGTGGCATTTGGTATACATACAACGCGAATAAGATCGAAGAAACGTCGATGACATCACTTCTTAAAATTATTGGTGACATTTAAATAAAAAGTGCTCAAGATGTAATAGGTGGCGCTGTCTTTAGCGACTACTAACGGGTTAATGCAACAATATATCGAAAGTATTTTAAAATATGTTTCAAAATATAAAAGATAAATACTCTTTAAAAACAAAAAGAAATGCAGTCAATTATACAGATATTAATGAACTTAACCCCCCTCCCCCCCCACCCCGTCACACACAAAATATTTAGGTACAAAACATTTATGTATTAGAAAATTTTTCTCAAGAAAAAGTTTAATATAAATTTTTGGATTTTTGTTTGACATTCCTGCGGAATAGTGCTATAACGCTTACAAGAACGATAATTTGAAAAAAGTTATACATAATCGGAAACATAAGCAATATTATTCTGAATATCAAATTTCCAAGCCTAAAATTAGTTATTTTTTTAAAAACTTGTTATAATAGAAATGTAAATATAAAAAATATCCCTAAATTAAAAGCTAGACTATAATGAATAACGGGAGAATTCTGGTCGTCAAAAAAATCACATTTCGGTACTAATACACATAATTTTTATTTATTTATTTTTTTAAAGTAAATATACAGAAAAATTCATCGCCAAATAGTGACAAAAATTTAAAAGTCGCCAAGAGTATCATTACTATACTCTGTTTGCCGAAAACTGATAGCGAAAGTAAACGTAAAGTTTGTTGTTTTATCCCCAGCGTTTGGCACTTTTACGTTTTCTCGCTGAATGGGCGATTCTGTTTATACTGACCAAACGTAACCTTTCTCTGCCTTGAAAGTAAGTATTGTTTGTGACAGCTTGATAAATGCCATTCTCTGGGTTTATCGCATTTATCTTTCCTTCGGAGGACTTTATTCCATGCCTTCATTTCCAAAATGCTCATCAAACACCTGAAGAAAGAAAGACAGACACCCACGGCTACGAAACAAGCAAACAAAAAATAAGTCGTTCGCTTGTCAGAGAGACGCCGTTTGTCTTCAATTCAACGCCAATCATTCAAAGATATCGCCAAGAATCACGTTGCTTTATTTACTTTCGCTATCAGTTTTCGGCGAACAGAGTATAATGCTGTAACGAATAATTATCTAGATATCACAAATTTCTTTCTATTCTTAAAAAAAAAAAAAAAAAAACTCATGTTTAGCATAGTATTTCATAAAAAAGAAAAAAAGTAATATTAAATATTATGCATTTTAATTTGATATCGAATATAGGGCTTTCTGTAAGAAACATCATCATCATCATCATCATCATCACGGGCTTCAGAAGTTCCTACGGCTGTCTTGACAGCCGCTTACCTTCACCTGAGGAGAGAAGAACATACGGATGTCTTGCATGGTCAAGATGTTCGGAACGATTGTGGATTCCCAAGGAACACTGGCGTGATGATTTGATGCTGTCGGCGACAAAGCGGCGGAGGAAGGCTAGAGCCAAGCAGAGATTAACATTTTCGCGACCGGACTGCTGACGTTGATTCACGTCATTTGAAAATCTGGAACTCCGCCAGTGGGCTTTTCTTTTACATGTCATTTATTTCTTAAGAATATACGCAATATTCATAGTTGTACAACCAATATACTATGGATACAAATACTATGATAAGAAAGAGTATAATTATAATGTATATCTATTTGTAATATTAATCTAAATATAGAAAATTTTGTTCTGAAGTATTGTAACTTGGGAGAATAACGCCCACAGGCGGACCTTAGTCAAAGAGATAAAAACATGCGGTTGCGAAAATGTTAATAAGCAAAGCAATTCGGGTGTTGGTGAGCGGAGCAAGCAGATGGCAGGGCCATCTAGTAATTTAATAAAAACAAAAAGTTTTGCAGCACGTTCAATGAAAGTGGAAAGCAAAAGAAGGTGACCACGAATAATCGCTGTCTGAAAAAAAATACTACTCCGCTCGTATTGAAAAAAAAAAAAGTTCATTTGACTTCGAGTTCGACTTTAAATACTGTGGGCCGAAGCACCTATGACAGAGTCATGCATCTTCCTCTGCATAAGTGTAGAGTCTAACAGGGTGAAATGTCCTGAATTTAAATTCAATGTCAAATGGGAAGAAAAAACTTAAAAAACACAATGATAAAATAATTTTGGAGCTTACCAGAAAAAGCAAGCACTATGTAATGCTGGCTTAAACTGTCTTATTTGAAAGCTTTAGCCAGCATTACACAACTTGTGGGAAGGTTAGTGACAGCAAGACTATTTTAAAATTTTAAGAGCAAAATTATTATTATTTTCATTATAGACAGAATCACACACAGACTCAAGGCTGCCAACTTGTACTTTTTTTCTTTCTTTTTGTCGTCCCAGAACTTTCTTATAGAACTTTTGATTAATTTATTTAGCCGTTTTCTTCGGTTAATCATAAAGACTTTCTTGTAAAAAATTATTAGTATTACACAAGTTGGTACCAATGCAGACTGCGTTCAGTCAGCACTTCGTCTGTTGATGACAGTGTGCCTTCGATCAGGTGCCTTTCTGTAAATCGGTTCATTTAATTATTAATTAGATTATTCTATACCAAAATTACAAATTGGCTGAATTGGTTAAAAAAGAAAAAAAAAAGAAAATTAGCTGTGAAAAATAATAATAAAATAATATTCATAATAAAAATTTTTAAAATTGATAAATAAACATTACAAGCAAATATAAAAATGATCTACTGATATTTGTTGTTAAAAAGCAACGATTAGCAATAAATAAACAGTGTTGCTAACTTAAACTGTAACTGTAATGTGTTTTATTAATATATCTATATAATTCAACTGTTATTGAACTAGTAACTAAAAATAAGTTCATTTTGTCCTGTTGATGCCCTGAAAAGCAGGGCGAAAAGCTTTGACAAAATGAAAAATATTTTGTGTAATTTTTAATGATTTAAATTAATGTTTTTATACGTGTTTTTTTAAAGTGTATTTTTTAAAATCAAATTTGTGGTTTTCTACAGTGATACGTGTTTCTGATATCTCTGTATGGGATATAATTTCATTTTATGTTAAAACAATTCAAATTAGGCTTCGGAAGAGTTTTATATGATAATTAGTTCTGTGTGAGGGGGGATACCGCCCCCCCTCAACCCACCGTTTCATTACTGCACCTACATTTATATAGAATTTAAATCTGTTATTAAAGTTAAAAGTTCGCTTAAAATTATTCTGATAACTTTCACACGCAACATTCCTTGGAACTTGATGAAACATTTCCAACAACAAATTATATTAATTTACAGATACAACTTTTGGATTTCCTGAAATTATTCGTTTTTAAGTTACTCTAAGACGCACAGACAAAGATTAAATGTTAAAAAACTTGACTTCGGTAATCAGGAAGCCTCAAAACGTGTACATATGCAAAAAACAAGCAATGAATATTTAGCTTAAAAACATACATTATTTATCATATGTCTATGAGGAATTTATTTCAATTCCTGAGTAGCTCTCCTGGACATGGTAAAATATTATAATAAAGCACTTCCTCTAATAATAATAATAAAAAAAAAAATGTTATCGCTTAAACATTTGCAGCTCTGTATATCTTTTGAAGAGTACATACAAACCACATGATGCACCTAAATATAATCCAATAGTAATAACAACCTGAAATATACTTCCACCAATTTTCAACTATTATCGCTGTATAATCTAGATCTTTTGTGTAGCCCGGTAAACAGTGAATGATATCCCTACCATATTCTGCATGAGACATGTTTTTACGCATATAAGAAATATATATTAATTTCATTTGGTTTAGTGCAGTCTATAGACGTTAAACTCTACTTACCTGCAATTTCCCCGGTAGACGCAATGTATATTAATTCTCTTGGGTGTCCCTATAAACGAACCATTTGCTTCATCTCAACGAAAAGCTTAGTGTAGGATCCCTTTATGCTGCACATTTAGAATACAAAGTTTGGACTTTCTGCTATTATTTCTTCTTGAGATATGCTGATAACACACAGACCAACCGATAAAAACATGATTTTCTGATTCAGAAGACCTCAAAGCGTATAAATATAACACAAACTCACTTTCGAAAATTTGACCCCAAAACAATACTTTCTCTACCTGGGTAAGAGAAAATAAAAGAGACTAAGTGGGAAAAGGGCCGTACTAGGAATCCACCGGATTAGGTTGGCAGCTCTGGAGCTGAAACAGGAAAAAAATTCAAAGTAAAATGTGCGCAAAATACTTAACCAGTAATTAAGCAGAAACATTCAAGCTACAAAAAAAAAAAAAAAAAAATCGCTGAAGATTAGCAGCCTATTCCAATAGCTTTCGAATAAGCTTACAATGAACCATATGGGTTGGCTAGTGCTGGAGTAATCTAGCTGTTTGTTTCTTAAATGCCATTCTTTTTCATGTTTGCAAAACTTGAGACTCCGCCCATCATGTTATGAAACTATTCTAACGACTTCCTTTTGTATTTCACTTTCGATAATACCATATGTATTAATTTACTGTTTATTTAGTACATAGGCAATAATTGTATGTTTACCTGTATCATAATATTAAGCTATGCATTTATTTGTATTTTAATTAAAAAACATTATTAAAAAATTATTGTAATTAAACATGTGAGTAGACTATCCTTCAAAATACATAAAACACAGAATCAAAAGAATTAGTTTTACAAGGCAGTAAAAAGAAAAAACTTCATTATGCATAAATACTTTAATCCTAGACATCGAGTATATGCATGCCAGTTCTTTTTAATGATTAATTTGTTTGTGCATTACTTTGTAAAAGTAATACATCTTATACTCATTATAAAGGATAAGCGTCTCCCATGACTGAGACGCTGAGACATGTTTTTACGCATATAAAAAATATATATTAATTTCATTTGGTTTAGTGCAGTCTATAGACGTTAAACTCTACTTACCTGCAATTTCCCCGGTAGACGCAATGTATATTAATTCTCTTGGGTGTCCCTATAAACGAACCATTTGCTTCATCTCAACGAAAAGCTTAGTGTAGGATCCCTATATGCTGCACATTTAGAATACAAAGTTTGGACTTTCTGCTATTATTTCTTCTTGAGATATGCTGATAACACACAGACCAACCGATAAAAACATGATTTTCTGATTCAGAAGACCTCAAAGCGTATAAATATAACACAAACTCACTTTCGAAAATTTGACCCCAAAACAATACTTTCTCTACCTGGGTAAGAGAAAATAAAAGAGACTAAGTGGGAAAAGGGCCGTACTAAGAATCCACCGGATTAGGTTGGCAGCTCTGGAGCTGAAACAGGAAAAAAATTCAAAGTAAAATGTGCGCAAAATACTTAACCAGTAATTAAGCAGAAACATTCAAGCTACAAAAAAAAAAAAAAAAAAAAAAAAAAAAAAATCGCTGAAGATTAGCAGCCTATTCCAATAGCTTTCGAATAAGCTTACAATGAACCATATGGGTTGGCTAGTGCTGGAGTAATCTAGCTGTTTGTTTCTTAAATGCCATTCTTTTTCATGTTTGCAAAACGTGAGACTCCGCCCATCATGTTATGAAACTATTCTAACGACTTCCTTTAGTATTTCACTTTCGATAATACCATATGTATTAATTTACTGTTTATTTAGTACATAGGCAATAATTGTATGTTTACCTGTATCATAATATTAAGCTATGCATTTATTTGTATTTTAATTAAAAAACATTATTAAAAAATTATTGTAATTAAACATGTGAGTAGACTATCCTTCAAAATACATAAAACACAGAGTCAAAAGAATTAGTTTTACAAGGCAGTAAAAAGAAAAAACTTCATTATGCATAAATACTTTAATCCTAGACATCGAGTATATGCATGCCAGTTCTTTTTAATGATTATTTTGTTTGTGCATTACTTTGTAAAAGTAATACATCTTATACTCATTATAAAGGATAAGCGTCTCCCATGACTGAGACGCTGAGACATGTTTTTACGCATATAAAAAATATATATTAATTTCATTTGGTTTAGTGCAGTCTATAGACGTTAAACTCTACTTACCTGCAATTTCCCCGGTAGACGCAATGTATATTAATTCTCTTGGGTGTCCCTATAAACGAACCATTTGCTTCATCTCAACGAAAAGCTTAGTGTAGGATCCCTATATGCTGCACATTTAGAATACAAAGTTTGGACTTTCTGCTATTATTTCTTCTTGAGATATGCTGATAACACACAGACCAACCGATAAAAACATGATTTTCTGATTCAGAAGACCTCAAAGCGTATAAATATAACACAAACTCACTTTCGAAAATTTGACCCCAAAACAATACTTTCTCTACCTGGGTAAGAGAAAATAAAAGAGACTAAGTGGGAAAAGGGCCGTACTAAGAATCCACCGGATTAGGTTGGCAGCTCTGGAGCTGAAACAGGAAAAAAATTCAAAGTAAAATGTGCGCAAAATACTTAACCAGTAATTAAGCAGAAACATTCAAGCTACAAAAAAAAAAAAAAAAAAAAAAAAAAAAAAAATCGCTGAAGATTAGCAGCCTATTCCAATAGCTTTCGAATAAGCTTACAATGAACCATATGGGTTGGCTAGTGCTGGAGTAATCTAGCTGTTTGTTTCTTAAATGCCATTCTTTTTCATGTTTGCAAAACGTGAGACTCCGCCCATCATGTTATGAAACTATTCTAACGACTTCCTTTAGTATTTCACTTTCGATAATACCATATGTATTAATTTACTGTTTATTTAGTACATAGGCAATAATTGTATGTTTACCTGTATCATAATATTAAGCTATGCATTTATTTGTATTTTAATTAAAAAACATTATTAAAAAATTATTGTAATTAAACATGTGAGTAGACTATCCTTCAAAATACATAAAACACAGAGTCAAAAGAATTAGTTTTACAAGGCAGTAAAAAGAAAAAACTTCATTATGCATAAATACTTTAATCCTAGACATCGAGTATATGCATGCCAGTTCTTTTTAATGATTATTTTGTTTGTGCATTACTTTGTAAAAGTAATACATCTTATACTCATTATAAAGGATAAGCGTCTCCCATGATTAATTACAATAATTTCTGTGTTAATGCTCTTTTAATCAAACACAAATTAAAGAAAATCATAATATTATAATAGAGGTGACCATATGATTATTAGCTATGTAATAAATAAACTGTAATTTAATGCATATATTTATGGAAATAAAAAAAGGGAATTACTAAAAGGCATTTGTCAAAGGAGTTTCAAAATGTGATGGGCGGAGTCTCACCTTTTGAAAGCATGAAAACAGATGGTATATAAAAAACAAACCCCTAAATATCTCCTGCACAAGTGAACTGATACAGTTCATTTTAAGGTAATTTGAAAGGATTTGGAATTGTCCAAATTTTAGTAAATTTTTCCAATAAAGATAACGGCTTTTGCAAAATTGCGGAATAAATATTTGGGCACAGTTTCAATTTTGCATTTTTTTTTACAGTATCAGCTCTTGAAACTCGTCATTAAATTTGGATTTTCTAACACAATTAGTATCGTTTCGGAGGATTTTTCTTCTCTTCCGAAATTCGCACTTGATTTTTGAGTAGGATGTTTAGAAATTTCAGAAATGAGAAGTTTTAGCCTTTCCATTCAATTTGCAATAACTTGAAAACATTTTGAGATAAGACAGGTCTCATACACTTATTTTTGCTCCATATTAACTCTTCTATTTCTCTGTGAGTTTGTCGCTACAATAAGAAATCACTCTGTTTATAGTAGCTTAATTAAACCGAACCACTAATGTGTCAAAAAGTAGTTTTCTTAATTTTGTTATTACTATTGTCTTCTTTCAGATTATTTTATTTGGGGTAGAGGTGACTATATAAAAATAGTACAGATTATCAGTGGCGTAGTTACAGTCTTTGACATCCAGGACGGTTAAAAGTGCTTTCAACTCGCCACACCCATACGACCAGAAGGTGTTTATAATTCAGGTATAATAGAAGTTTACCTATCATACTAGCCTAGAATAATTATCACAGTATATTAATGTAATAATCTATAACATAAATAGATGTAATGTTTAAATTCTTGACTTTCTATTATTATTATTATTGCTACTTTTGTTTACTCCTTTAAATATTAATTAATTTAACAATTGTAAAAATAGTTTAACTAAACGTATAACTAAAGAATAATTAACTGTACATTACTTTGTTCGTTTTGAAATTGCTAAACATTTCCTTTCCTTTCTTTCATCGGGCAAAAATTGATAATAACTCCATCGAAGTCGCTATTTTTTTTGTGTGTGTGTGTGTTACTTCAGTTCCCAGAAGAACATTTTATGTAAATTTTTATTAAATATTTCGTAAAGTGTAAAAACGCGAATTATTAATTTTATATTTGTATTTAACAAAAAAAAAAAAAAGGTTTACATTTATTTTATCCTTATTATTCTTCTTATCATCATCATTATTATTAAGATAGGAAAAGAAAATTACCAGTTAAAATCTTCTAATTACATTAAAACTCTTTAAAAAAAAAAATAAATAAATAAAAGCGTTTAAAATTACCTACACCATTCAATATATATCAATTTATTTTTATATAAGTTTGTCTCTGCTGGTATCTTTCTCCTAGTTATTTTCACTATTCTTGATAAATTGCTTGCCCTCGTTTGAGGAGCGAGCGATTTTTAATTGATGAAACTGTTTACTTAAAGCGTGTTGGATTTTGATGCTAAAGACTAAAGTTTTACAGAGTAAGCTCTTTCACATAATGTTAAAAATGTCGCAAAGTAAACTCGACGTTAGCGCTTCTCCTCGTGCAGTGGCTGCGGTACCCAAATAAAAGCTGTGAAAAATCCGCCCCTATTGTGCTCTCTTTAAAAATGTTATCTCTTATGGTTTTAATATAAACAAGAATTAATTCTAGCCCTAAATGAACATTATAGATGTGATTATTTACTTGAAGTTATTAGCGTACATTTGACTTTAAATACAAAATATGTGAGATGTTAGCTAATAAACAATCATATTATTATTAGTTAACATCTAACATATTTTGTATTTAAAGTCAAATGTACGCTAATAACTTTAAGTAAATAATCACATCTATAGTGTTCTCTTAGAGCTAGAATTAATTAGTGTAAAATATAATTTTTTTAAATCGATCTTCTAATGTTGTAAATTGTATTGTAAATACGAAACAATTCATGTATTAGTAATTTAAGAAGAAATGTTAATGTGTGCAATTTTCAAAATTAAAATTTTGGTAAAAAAATTTAAATTTTGGAAAAGAAATCGCTTATAAAAGATGACTTTATCATTATCTCTTTTATTAAAAAAAGCAATATGTCATGTTCCATAAAATCAATCAGACGCAGACGAAACCATTCGCAAAAATTTTAACTTCTAAACAAAATATATTTGTAATCGCTTTATAACCAAATCTATAACTAAAATAACATTTAGGAAAGATAAAGTAACATTTAGGAAGGAACAAATATAATAAACACTAACTTTTTCTAACCTCATAACAAATCAAACAACCGAATTCAAAATTCCATAGATTATCTCTTGATCCGTAATGAATGAAAATTCAAGAGATTAAGATTTCAATAATTTTATAAATTGTAAGAAGTATTAAAAAAATAATTTTTAAGAATTGATTTAAAATATATTACTTATCTTAAAATACGGGAAAACGTGCAAAATATGAATATTCTAAAAATACATGAATTTTTTCGTTTAGATGTGCATTCGTTCAAACACAGTTATTCTATTTAAATTTTAAATATGGAGCATCACGCGAGTAATCAAATTCTATTCGAGCATGCGCAGTTTCAGCCTGAGTTATTCAGGTACCTCCAACACGAGATGGATTTGTCATCGATCAGTGACGTAACTATGACGTAACCATGACATAGTACGCTACCCATTGCTCCATTGTAATGAATACGCTTACTTTGTAAAGCTTTGCTAGAGACTGGAAGAAGCGTGATCGTGTATCATGATCGGAAATGGATTTTCTGAAAGGCGGCGGATCTATGATTTTTACTCAGCTAGTCGTCAACGTAGTGCTTCGGAGTACCTGCATTTGGTCGCAACCAATGCTTACCTCAAACGAAAAACATAAAAATAATTTTCCATAAATGCCGCCATCTCTTGATTAGATAGTAAAATAGCTGAAGATTTACATTTCCTGTAATTAAACAAACTTAAAAATACAAAAAGAAAAAGGAACAGATAGGGGAGCGCAGTAGATAAAATATTAATCGATAATAATGCTTAAAAAAGAAATAAATTTTATTTATTTATTTTAATTCTAGTTTATTGTATTAAATATGTTCTTAATTCTTCATTTATGAGACTTATTTTAATTTGAAACGTTTATTACTTTATTATTTTTGTAAAATTACAAAAACTGAAAAACAATTAAAGGTATGCTAGTTTTCAAGAAATGTGTTGAACTTTTACTTTAGATACATATGTAGATCTGTGTAGATTGCAAGTACACACACATACGCACTCGGAAAATATTAAATTAGTAAATATGATACTGTTAGCTCAGAGAATTAAATCTATAAAAGTACTCATTTTAACTAAATAAAAACGATGAACTGTAATAATAACTTGTGACACTAGAGGTGATTTTAACATCACAACCACAGTTATTACATTCTTTAAAATGGGAGTAAAGAAAGCTGCCAACCTCCCATGAGCGGAATTACAAAACTGACCTAGCTCGTTCCGAAGGAGCGAATTTACAGAGTGCGCAGGCGCAACATACCGCCCGGCGTTGAAATGCCAATTTCAAAAAGTTTTCAGGAAGAGTACATGAGGCACAAACTATAGAAGCATATGTTAGAAATACAAATTTTGGAATCTTTACCATAAAATACATCAGCTATTCTGCCAAGAATACATTTTCCTATCGGAAGATTATCTTCCTTATAATCATATCACCTATTTTAATATTACTTTTTGCTGTCATCCATTTATTTCTCTGCTGTAGAGTACTCAAAAAGTTATTTTGCCATCCCTTCCAAATTACCTGTGATAATTTGGTAGATTTTTGCCAAAGAATTAATCTATTATCCAAAATGTGAGTCATAGTACTAGGTTCTGGGATTACTGTGAGAGGTCGACCAACTAGAAAGTTCGCAGGGGTTAACACCTGCAAGTCATCCCTATCCTCCGATAAAGGATTCAATGGACAAGAATTTAAAATAATCTCTGACAAATTATGGTTAACAACTGTTCGCAAGTCAATTTATAGTTTCCTGCAACACGTTTGAAGTGATAATTAAAAGACTTGACCGCAGCCTCCCACAGGCCACCAAAGTTGGGTGCTCTAGGCGGGAGGAAATTCCATTCAATAGACTCAGAAGAGAGAAAATTTGTGAGTACATTTTCAGCCTTATTGGGTAAATTACACAAGCGGCGTAGTTCCAAATTTGCGCCCAACAAATTCCTTGCATTGTCGCTAAACAATTTTTGTGATTTTCCTCGTCTAGCGAAAAACTGTTTAAGGGTGGCGATGAATGCTTCAGAAGTAAGATCAGAGAGCGATGAAAAATCCTCTTTCTCTGACCCCGATATTTTATAAAAAATTGGCCACAAAAATCCACCGCTGTACAATTAAACGGAAAATTAAAATTAACCCTTTCCTTTGGCAGATTGTCCATCATCTGTTCAGCTGTTACAGGTTTTGCTTTACAACAAATTACACAACTATGCACATTTCTACGGTAATTTGTTCTTCCTTTTAATGGCCAAACCCCCTTACGAACAGAATAAAGTAAATTCTGATGACCAATATGAAAATACTTTTTATGAAAGTGTTCATATCCGTATATCATATCCGTAAATTTGTGTTTAGCAGGCAGTACTATAAAAAATTTTCTATCATGACTAAAACTAGAATTACTCAATCGACCTCCCACTCTATCTAAATTGAGCTCATCTAAAAATGGATTTAAATTTCGAATTTTACCTGTTGCAGGAATACCCTTTTTCAGATTTTGAATATCCTCTTTAAATTCTTCTTCTTGAACAAATCTAGCTAAAATTAACTTACTTTTATTCAGTTCCTGAAGAGAGTTAGGTCCGATAGTCTTAGACGATGGATTCCTGGCATTGTTAAAGAACCTAAAAATAAAACTAACAATACGAATTAATTTACAAAAATCATTAGTAATGCAAAGAAGATTATCAAAAAAAGTTTCTTTAAAAGTGACTAACGACAGTTGGGTTGGTTTGACTTCAGCTAAATATCCTTTAGTAGAGTCATTAATACAGTTATTAGACAGTTCTATAGGCTCCTGATGAAGAAAATTTCGACCACTGAACCAGATCTCAGAAAGTTGATGAGGATGGCTTCCTCGCGAAACAAGATCAGCTGGATTTTCGTCTGACTTAATATGCCTCCAACAAAAATTCTTCCTGAGCTCCTGGATTCGAGATATTTGATTGGAAACAAAGACTTTCAGCACGTGGGGTGAAGAGTTGAGCCATGACAAAAAAATTGTTGAGTCATTATATAAATGCACACAACTTATATGAATATTTAGTAATGTTATTATTTTTGATACCAGTTTAGATAGCAATTCAGCAGCACAAAGTTCTAGGCGAGGTATAGTCAATACTTTAAGTGGATAAACTCGGGATTTACTACAAAGTAAACTTACACGCACACCGTTTGAACTAGTGATCACACGTAAATAAACCACTGCGCCATATGCCTCTTTTGAAGCATCCGGAAAACCGTGGAGCTGCAGTTCACGACAATTAGAATCTGAGAAAACGAAGAATGGGATCGGAATATCTTTAAGTTCTTTTAGAGCATTTTGGAATTTTATCCAAGTGTCTTTCTCTTGTGTAGGAAGTTCCTGATCCCAATCTATTTTCAAAAGCCATAATTTCTGTAAGAATATTTTAGCCTGTACTATCACTGGTCCTAGTAGACCCAGTGGATCAAAAAGTTTAGCAATTTCTTTCAAAACTCCACATTTCGTGATTGAACTTGAATAATCTGATGATACCGTGAAACTGAAATTATCGTCTTTGGGATTCGATTTTAACCCTAGTGTTTTCACTGAAGGTTTTCTCATTTTTTTCGAAGTGATAGTCTTGCTCACTATAAGGGACCTGTTCTAATAATTCTCTTGCCTTTGAAACCCATTTATGCAACTCTAGTCTACCAGCCTTTAGCATTAATATAAACTATTTTTGAAGTTCCAGAGCAGACGACACTTCATCAGTTCCCGATAAAATATCATCTACATAAAAATCCTTAAGTGTCGCGGAAGAAGCTAACGAATATTTATCCCCTTCATCACTAGCTATTTGTTTTAATACACGAGTGGCCAAATACGGAGAATAACACTGAATAAGTATTTTTTTCTTTAACACGTACCATTATTTATGTATGGTTAAAAAACAGAAATATTGAACTCGCAATATGTACATAATTTAATTGTATTAACGTAATTAAACAAAAATCGGAAACAAACACTCTTATTATTATATTTTCTAACATGAAACCACAATATAAAACGTTGAAAACGAATATTGTGCACACAATTTGTAAAATTTGCAACTTATTTTTTTTTTCTGTTACTTTCATTTGCTTTATCTGTAGTACACGCCCACTACAGACATTTACATTTTTAATCCGGCTCACTTTATAGCTACTGTTTTAAAGGACTGTAGATTTCTTTTACGACTTTAGTTTTTTTCCGGTAGAAATTCTCCATTTTATTAAACTCTTGTCTAATTAACATTTTCTATAATAAATTTGGTTTAGATATATTCACATACTTGCCAACCATCTCATTATGAACCGTACAATTTTTAGTACCCGCCTTTTTTTTTTACACCATTAATTTTTTAGAGAAATTTTAGTCTTATTTAATTGTAACAACATTTGGAGAGAATTACTTTAAAAATATAGTGGTGTGAGAAAAAGGGCGTTTTCTCCGGGGGCGTTAACAATTGTACGGTTATTAATGAGATGGTTGAGAAGTGTGTATTCAGTTTCTTATTTTTAACAGTATACATAATTGAAACTACTACTCACAGAACATTACACTGTGTTAGAAAAAAAAAATTAAGTATTCATTCCACATTTGCCTATTTATTATTCATACTAATCGACGAATAGGAACGTATACACATATTTTTCTAATACGTCCAATTAATCACACCGTAAACATTTTGCAGACTTTTCTATTAGATAAATTTAACCGTAGATCATCAATCCCATGCAAATTCCATTCAATGTCATAAAGTCGCATGCGCCTGTAACGGCAGCAAGCGATTTGATATTGATATTTATTAAGGATTGGACATCACATTCATCGGTTCGTTAGTCTTGAATCTGCTCTCTACGAAGCGAGCAAGTAAATTATGAACGCAGGTGGTAACGGAGAAAATAAGAAGTGATGAATTTGTTCATTGCCTAAAATAAGTGGCCTAACCTTAGATAAATAATGAATTAGATTTAGAATATGTCTTTTGGTTTCGGTTTGATAAATCAAGGAATACGGGTATTGGGGTTAACACCCACAAGAAACAGCGATAAATGCACCAAAGATGGATACACTGCTTCAAGAAATTTAGGGGCAAGCGCTGGCAATTTGCTAGTTGGGGATTGGAAGCATTTGAGTATTGACGCGCACCATCTTGTTCATTATTTAACTAAGTGCCTGACTGTATTATCAAGATAGACACACTCGCATAAAAGATTTTTTATTTTCTTAGGGAATAATGTGCAGCTTTTATAGTTTGTAAGGGGTAAAAGCAATATTATGTTATTTTTTTTTATTTTACAAGTTAATGACTTTTTTTTTAAAGAGAGAGGGGGGGGGGAGGAGTAATCTTTATTCTGAAATACAGTTCCCGCCGCTTATTAAAATCACATTCGTTCTGAGACAAAGTGATTTTTATATCCGGCGAAAGTTCATGCACTCAAGAAAATGGAATTACTTCCCTGAATTTGGAATAAAATTTCAATAGGTAAAGAATAATGGTATTAGTAAACCATATAAATTAATTTTTGATAAATAGTTAATTATTTGTTCCTCCGATATATGTAAAATAACGTATTCCAAGTTCCTATGCGCTTTCCTTTGAGGAAAATCATTATCTTACCAAAAGTTCACGCTTTTCTTATAGATTTAAATATTTCCATTTAAACCTCTTGATTTGTAGTTATTTCAACATAAGAGATAGAAATTGTTTTTTAATAATTAAAAATCTAAAAAAAAATTATATATCATTTGCAAATCAAATCAAATTTGTAATTTATTACTGAAGAATATTTTCCTTGAAATTGTTACAGAGATAAGTTACAGGGCGTGTTTAATTTATAAATATGCTGCATGTGTAAAATTTTCGACAATGAGCGATAACAGAGGGGTTATTGTGCTTTATTTTTTATTTTATTTATTTATTTATTTATTAATTAAAAAAGTTGCAGTGTCAATAAATGCATTTTTAAGTGTACATGAATCATATTTTTGGTCTGCTGAGGACATATTTTTGAGTCTAGTAATCGGCGATGCTGATTTTATTAAGCGGCGATTTAAAAAATAGTTTGTATTGATTTGATTCCGGTCCGCGTATCTCCGAAATGTTGGCGCATACAGGTCAACCTGGCGAATTTTTGTAGCTCGCGCCAAAACCCTCTCTGTCGCAAAGCAACCCGCCTTTCCACTTCATTCATGATTCGTTAAGGATTCGAGCAATCTTTTTTTTTTTTTTTTTTTTTTTTTTTTTTCCCAAGAGAATAAACTATTAAAAATGTGTCAGTGGAGTTTTAGTATCGTAATTCTTAAATAATATATTTAATGCAAAAATTTATTAGAAATCCTCCACCCTTTAAATTTAATTTAGCAAGATTAATGAAGAAATAAAATTGTAATATTCTAATTTTAAAGCTTTTAAAATTGTTCTTGAAATACATTTATTTATCTATTTATTTATTTTACTTTCTCTTACCAACATATATGGTAGAGAAAGTATTGTTTTGGGGTCAAATTTTCGAAATTGAATTTTTGTTATATATACACGTTTTGAGGCTCCCTGAATCATAATTGTTAAAAATGTGTCAATGGAGTCTTTGTATCGTTATTTTTAGATAATATAATTTAATGCCAAAATTTATTAGAAAACCCTTTAAATTTATTTTATCAAGATTAATGAAGAAGTATATTTGTAATATTATGATTTTAAAGCTTTTAAAATTATCCTTGAAATACATTTATTTTATTTTATTTTATTCTGTTTTATTATTATTATTATTATTATTATTATTTACTTTCTCTTCGTCAAATAAAATTGTTTCTAAACCTATTTTAGATTATTTGAAAAGTACATTAAACTTTACATTCTTACGCTATTGATCTTAAGCTTTAATGTGCATGAAATGCAGGGTGAAAAAGAAAGTCGTGTGAGTGACACACCAGATTATCATTATTACGCATCATTATTTAGTTTATTTTACCCATATATTGTAAGAAAAGTTTTATTTTTGATTCAGATTTTTGAAATTGAGTTTTTGCTACATTTGCTTAAATATCATGAAACAAAAAATTAGGTTTTTAGCGGTTGCCTGAATGTGTGTGTCTGTGTGTTTGTTATCACCATACCTCAAGAATAGATATTGGGACTCGGATGAAATATTAAGTAATTCATGTGCAGTGACTAAGAAAAGAATTCAAATTCATTAAGTCTATGTGTGAATTTTCTGGTAAATACAATTTAATATTTTTGGATGAAACAAAAAAAAAAAAAAAAAATTGAACATTTATTTTATGTGCATGAAAGAATGTTTCGTATACAATGTAGAATGTATATCCTTTATTAAAAGTTTACACAGAACCCCACAAAAGAATTCAGATATATTCATACAATGGAATTGCTGAAAGGTCATTTCATGTCGTGCTATGTGTTTTAAATTCTGTGCTAAATTAGTACACTATATTGTGTTTGTAAAATATATAGTAAATATACAGGTCTACCCCAAATTAAATAAAAGCATTTCTTTTTATAAATAAAAATCAATGTAATAAATGCAATTAAAGTTTAATTAATTTAAAATTATTCTCTTATTCTAATTTACTTTATCTTATCCGTAAAAGGTCGCGAAAGTATTGTTTTCGGATGCACCAAAGATGGATACACTGCTTCAAGAAATTTAGGGGCAAGCGCTGGCAATTTGCTAGTTGGGGATTGGAAGCATTTGAGTATTGACGCGCACCATCTTGTTCATTATTTAACTAAGTGCCTGACTGTATTATCAAGATAGACACACTCGCATAAAAGATTTTTTATTTTCTTAGCGAATAATGTGCAGCTTTTATAGTTTGTAAGGGGTAAAAGCAATATTATGTTATTTTTTTTTATTTTACAAGTTAATGACTTTTTTTTAAAAGAGAGGGGGGGGGGGAGTAATCTTTATTCTGAAATACAGTTCCCGCCGCTTATTAACCCGTTAGTAGTCGCTATAGGCAGCGCCACCTATTACAAATTGCGCACTTTTTATTTAACTGTCACCAATAATTTTAAAAAGTGATGTGACCGACGTTTCTTCGAGTTTATTCGCGTTTTATGTATGTCAAATGCCACTTCTAAAAATTTTTGGTGGCTATCGAATAAAAAAATCTGGCAACACTTAAGGATGGGCGGCAAATCGACCAACTAGCGACTACTAACGGGTTAAAATCACATTCGTTCTGAGACAAAGTGATTTTTATATCCGGCGAAAGTTCATGCACTCAAGAAAATGGAATTACTTCCCTGAATTTGGAATAAAATTTCAATAGGTAAAGAATAATGGTATTAGTAAACCATATAAATTAATTTTTGATAAATAGTTAATTATTTGTTCCTCCGATATATGTAAAATAACGTATTCCAAGCTCCTATGCGCTTTCCTTTGAGGAAAATCATTATCTTACTAAAAGTTCACGCTTTTCTTATAGATTTAAATCTTTCCATTTAAACCTCTTGATTTGTAGTTATTTCAACATAAGAGATAGAAATTGTTTTTTAATAATTAAAAATCTAAAAAAAATTTATATATCATTTGCAAATCAAATCAAATTTGTAATTTATTACTGAAGAATATTTTCCTTGAAATTGTTACAGAGATAAGTTACAGGGCGTGTTTAATTTATAAATATGCTGCATGTGTAAAATTTTCGACAATGAGCGATAACAGAGGGGTTATTGTGCTTTATTTTTTATTTTATTTATTTATTTATTTTTTAATTAAAAAAGTTGCAGCGTCAATAAATGCATTTTTAAGTGTACATGAATCATATTTTTGGTCTGCTGAGGACATATTTTTGAGTCTAGTAATCGGCGATGCTGATTTTATTAAGCGGCGATTTAAAAAATAGTTTGTATTGATTTGATTCCGGTCCTGGCAATTTGATCAGATTAAGTGGCTGATTTTATTAACCAGTGAATTTATTAAGCAGTGGTTACTGTATATTTAAACGTATAAAAAATAAAAATGCGAAAGGAATAATAATAATAATAATAATTTATTAGGAATTTGATCATACAATTTTGTTAAGCTGAATATATTATTAAATGATTACAGGAAGAACTGACATTGAACTCAAACATTCATTGAACTCAAACATTAAACATTTCTTAAATTTCTAATTTTTACAAAAAAAAAAAAAAAAAAAAAAAAAAAAAAAACTGTAAATTTTATAAGTATTTTTTATTTTTAATTATTTCAAAAGTATTAAAGGAAAACAAATAATCGGATGATTATAGCGATTTGTCAATTACATAATTTATTACATGAAAAATTTATCAATTTTTTTTAGGAATACGTGCTGAAATCAGATACATCATTAAATGTTAATTATTTTAAAATTTCGAATTATCGCTGGTTTTTATTAATTTATTTAAGAAATAGTGGATATTTTACATCTGTATATTAATTTGAAACATGTTTTTGTCTGTCTCCACGAAATTGAGAGAACGGCTAGGTGTAAAAATTTGGTTGATGTGTCTAAAAAAAGGTCTTGGTCTGTAGATGTGTTATGAAAAGAGAAAAATAAAAAAAGTCGAACGGTTTCTTCCCTGGGGAGGGGGGGGGGGCAGGTGTTAAACACACGTTGACGAGCATAACTCAGCTCCAAATTACTTCACGGTGAAGAAATTGTACATGGGAGGACTAGTCTCGAATGCTAAAAAATCAATATCTGCGATTATGGAATTTTCGATTTTAAAGGGAAAAAGGAGTAAAGTAGATTTGGAGGGGGGGGGGATTAGTTTGAGAGGGAAATCCGTTCTAGACCCACACATGTAGCACCTCATTTTAAAGGTCTTGAAATTTCATGTTGATTGGGGATGTTTGTATACAATATAGGGCATCGCCTGGTGCTGAAAAATGGAACTAGGTGATTTTGTAGTAGGCCCTATCATTTTTTGGCTCTGTCTCTTTGGTCTGTTTACCGTATGTAACATAATATGTAGCTATAGTTAACACAAAAAGTTTATAAACGTTTCACTTTTTACATAGGAATAAATATGAACCAAGATAAATATTAAGTAAAATATAAATAAAAAATAGTTTTGATAGCATTTCTAGTCAAGGCTTTAAAAACACATTTTTAGTTATAGGTAAATATTTAAAGAGTATAAAATGACAATGGTTAACAATAATACCACCTCTTTTATGCTTTAAGAAATAAATGAATTTCTAAAATAGTACTTTTGTATTTTATTATTCCACAATCATGTTTAAAGACATTTTTTCAGATATAATAAGTTATTAAAAATTAAATAAAATAAAAGCAGTTTAATACAGCACAAATGTAAAAATATGAACTAGTATACATAATTCACGCAACAGGAAACAATTTTGCCTGCTGCCAGCATTTAAAATTGGGTTAAATTTAAATGGATTAAAAATATTTAAAAAATGATTTATTCGATAAAAATAGAATATAATATTGTTATAATTTGTATTATCAGTGTTATGCTTTAGCTAGCATTTTAATAAAACATAAAAATGGAGTTTTATTTAATTTATAAGATTAGCCTAACCAGTTTCTGAAGAGCACCAACAATAAATAATTAACACATACTTATAAAGCAATTCAGTCATTTTAATAAAGCAGAAACCATTTATTTATTTAATATTCTAATGTAAATTATTGGCGTAAACAATCATGTATCGTTTTAATCTACTCTTCAAATTATAACTTAGGACAAATTATTAAAGCATATGCATTGCATTTCTTTGAAACTATTTAAATAGAGTATAGTATTGTTTATTTCACTGACCGCGATAAGATGAAGGTCAGAGCTAGAGAGAGAGAAAAGAAAAACCTTCTTCCTTCCTTTCTGCAAACCAGACGGGTTGTTGTATTGAGTAGAATAGGTGCATAAATTTATCGTTCTTGTCCCTTCACAATCTTTCTCGCCAACCCCCACAAAAGTTGATGTTTTGTAATGGCGCAGCCCAGAAGATTGTTAGACCCGCCTCTTTCGGTATATTTTTTAACACGTCTTTTTTCAGTGTACTTTTCTTCTTATTTAATCGTAAATATATTTCAAAGAATTACTCTAAAAAATAAGTGGTGTACAAAAAGGGACGGGAACTAACAATCTTCTGGGTTTGGCTGGCAAGTATTCATACTTGCTTACATACATAACTACAATAGAATAACAAAAATTTACACACACACACACACACACAAAAAAAAAAAAATGTGGTATTGAATAAAGGCGGGGCTAAAAATACCCGGGAATAAATTAACACTTTGGCGACCACATGTTTTTGTCTTTTTGACAGAATGATCCACTAGTGGGAGTTATTCTCCAAGGTACAATATTTCAGAACAAAATTTTCTATATTCAGATTCATGTTACAAATGGGTATACATTATAATTGTGCTATTTCTAATCAAAGTATTTCAAATCATAGTACATTGTTTGTACAAATATTAATATCCTGTGTATGTTTTTAAGAAATAAATAGCATCCAAATTGCAAAGTAAACGCCCACTGGCGGAGTTACAGATTTTCAAATGACGTAAATCTACGTCAGCGGTCGCGAAGGCGTTAAAATGTTGGCAACTCTGACCAAAAAAAAAACCGCAATGAAATCGCTCTGAACATTGGTTTAAGTACCTTCTGACTTTGACAGCGCATTTCTTTCACGTGCTATGTCAGGTCCAGGCTTCCCACTGTGTGCGGAATAGCCTTTTTTCGGACATTTCTCACAAGAAAAAAAATGTTTCCAGGAAGAAACCCGCTGTTTTTATTAAAAAAAAAAAAAAAAATTTTTCCTGTGGATTCACTTTAAAAACCTGCAAATGTAACTGGTAGCTGGATCTCGAAATGCCTGCAGCATACCTACAGTATTTTGGCTGATTTTTTTTTTTTTTTTTTTTTTTTTTTTTTTTTTTTTTATATATATATATATACCTGGGATGGAGCTGCTGTTATTCAAGAATAATGATTTTATAGATGGATATATCTCAGCATCAATTAAACATTTCTATTTCACTGTCCTGAATTTAAATCGGCCCCAACACCATTTTTGCAAATTCTTATGCAAAATGAACTCCTGAATTCGAATCCGAAGTTCATTTTGCCCTATCACCCACCGTTTCTTTGAGACACCCTATTATTTTTATCACAGCTTGGTGCATTTATGGCTATGAATTTGATTTGGAAGGAAGGAAAGGATTATTTTTAACTGTTAAATACCTTCTGAAGGGCTACAGAGGCAAAAAATTCTATAACATGAACATTTGTAGCAAAGGGGGGAATTTATGGGGTGATTCGCTACTGAAATTATGAATTATGTTTATTATATTTTATTTTTTCTTATTTATTATACATTATTTTTTTTTTCTTTTTAAGTATTAAAATAATTCTTTTCCACCTTCCATACGGTGATTAAAATTGTGGGAGGGGTTGGCATGTCGAGAAAAAAGCGTGTGATTGGATGAAATGGAGATGATATTAGGATTCAGGAGGTAATTTTATATAAAAATAAGCAAAGTGGTATCAATACTCGATTTTTTTTTTTTTTTTTTTTTTTTTTTTCTTTCAGCGCAGCAATAAGTACGGTTTTACGGGTGGATATAACTCAGCATCGTTTAAACATTTTAGTTTTGACACCACATATCAGCGAGACCTGATTACTCGGGGGTTTTTTTTCAGCCCTCATTCTGTAATAATAAAATTGTAAGTAGAATAAATTTATAATTTTCGTACAATTAGTTATAATATGAAAAAAATTACATAAATACATAACAGTTATAAATTAAAAATTTAATATGTTTAATTATTTCTACTTATTACCATTTGGTTCAAAGAAATATAATCTAAAAAAAAAAAAAAAGAGAGAAGTGTCTGTGTGTGTATGTCTATCTGCGCTCTGGTGCTCACGTTACTGATCGCAAAGCTACAAAACTTGGCAGATTGGTAGCTGGGATTCTGCAGATATACACCTCATGGAAATTTTTGCAAATTTTAAATTTGAATTTTTGAAATTATTATTAATACTATTATTTCCTATTTCATCTATTGTCGTTTCTGTTTCATTATCTAAAATTTATTCTTTCATTTCAATCGTCTGCGTACGTTAGCAACGGCTCGTATGTTTTTATTTATTTGTTTAAATTATTTATTCAAAAGTGAAAACTTATTTTGTTTCATCCATTTAAAAGCAAAACCTTTTTTCTTTTTTCTTTTTCTTTTTTTCTCTTTTTTTACAACGAATATAAACTTTTTTTTATTTCATTCATTCATTCATTCATGTAAAGGCAAAATCCTTTCTTCCTTTACATTTATTGAAATCAAATGGTAATTCAGTAGAAACAAATAAACATATTAAATCTTAATAAGAAATATAACAATATTATGTTTATGTATGATTTTTATAATATAATTAATTGCAGTAAAATTATAAATTTATCAAACTTAAATTTTTAATTCTAGAGTGAGTTCTGAAAAACTGAGTGATTAGGTCTTTCTAATACATGGTACCAGACTGAAAATGCAGAGATATATCATCTGTGAAATCGCAGTTCTTAAAAATAGCCGTCATCTTGAAAATCAATCTGTGGTGCTGCCCAATATGTAACCTAATTGAAATGCCTGGAAAAGACGTTGCGGCAGGCAGTGAGAACTGATTGTTTATACTTGGGCCGACATAATACGGGAGAAAAAGATACTGAAAAAGGTTCGAATTAATGTTCAGAGCTATTTCAGTGCGATTTTTCTTTTTCTTTTTAAATAGTTTTTATGTATAAAGTGTTATAACAAAATCAGTGATTTAATTTTAAGAATTTATTTAAATACAGAGACAAGCAAAACTAACAAAGCTTGCTAGTAAATAACTAAAAAAAAGATTTTGCTTTCAAATGAGTGAATTAAACAAATAAAAAAAAATCTGGTGTGAAACAACCACACGACTTCCATTACCCACTATTACACGTATTATATGCATTTTTGAAAGATAATGTGATCAGAAAGCATAAAAGTGACCTAAAGAGAAAATCGTTAGAGCCGTTTTGGGGATACCAAGTTTTACAAAAAATCAATTATTGAACAGAAAACAATAATTACATACAAAAGGATATTTAAAAGTGAGTTAATAGGGCGAGTTTGAAAAAAAAATCCGTACAGCCGTTTTCAAAGGAACGCGCTTGCAAAACCTGAAATTGAGCTATTTATACAGGATGCCTATCACTTTTTCTGAACTAACCAACTATATCATTCGAAAGGACATCTAATAGAGTGTTTATATAGAAAATTTGAAGAAAATCGTTAGAGCCGTTTTTGAGATACGGACTTACGGTCCACTTCCGGTTTCCGATGTCCTACTTCCGGTTAAACTCATTTATTGACAGGAAAACAATAATTACATACAAAAGCATATTTGAAAGTGAGTTAAAATGGCGAGTTTGAAAAAAATCCGTACAACCGTCTTTAAAGGAACGCCTTTGCGAGGCCTGAAATTGAGCTATTTATACAGGACGCCTATCAATTTTCCAGAACTAACCAACTATATCATTCGAAAGGACATCTAATAAAGTGTTTATATAGCAAGTTTGAAGAAAATCGTTAGAGCCGTTTTTGAGATACGGACTTACGGTCCCACTTCCGGTTTCCGATGTCCCACTTCCGGTTTTTCAATTTTCACCAAAATTTGGAAATTTCATCTGTACACTAGATTTATTTCAATTCTAAAGTTTCGTAGCTCTATCTTTATTAGTTTCTGAGCTATAATAGCCAGAAGATTCTCCACATACATACACACACACACACACACACACACATACATACACACTGACCAATTGCCAAAAACCACTTTTTTGGACTCAGGGGACCTTAAAACGCGTAAATCAGGTGAAAACCCGATATCGAATTTTCAGACCGAATACAATACTTCCATTACCTACGGTAGTAGGGTAATGGAAGTAATAAACATTGTAAAATGCGTTGCTATGGGACGTGTAAGTTCTACTGTCAGCCGAACACGCAAAGTGAACAGGCATTTTCTTTCTTTTTTTTTTTTTTTCATGACTTCTTATATCTTATATTTTGTGCAGTAATACACCATAAATGCTGAATATAGCTTTTCCGTAAATGGAAACACAGCACATGTAAACCCACATGTAAGTGGCATATTAGCGCCATTTGTGGGGTAATATGTACCGAAAGCTAATAGATACCAATTTAAGTAAAAGTTCAACTAAGTATAAATTTGAACACAGGAATAATAAACTACAAACGCCAAATAAATTAAATTAATAATTACTGCTACTACTACTACTACTAATAATAATATTTCATTTATCGTTTAAGACATTTATTATTCTTGTATTTATTTATCTATCAAGTCACCTGTTCATGTTAACACTTTTGCGACCGCTGACGTAGTTTCAAGTCATTTGAAAATCTCTGACTCCACCAGTGGTCGTTTCTTTCGCATTTCGTATGTTATTTATTTCTTAAGTATATACCTAACATTCATATTTGTACTGGCAATATACTATGGATATAAATGCTTTAATTGGAAAGAATATAACTATAATGTATATACATTTGTAATATAAATGTGAATTCGGAAAATTTTGTTCTGAAATACTGTAACTGGGAGGAATAACGTCCACAGGTAAAAAAGACTTCTTACTGTAAAAAAGAAGAAAAAAACATGCGGTCTCGAAAATGTTAAATAATATAACGTTTCATAAAATTCTGAGCTGGTTAAAATAATTAAAAATCAATAATATTTCACAAAACACTGGCACTAAGGATCTACACTGTGAATGAGAGATGTCACGTTCGGGCCCGAGACACGCGCATCGGCATAGCCGTTGAGAATTTCACGTGGTTTTTTAATAAACGCATGTGAATACAGACTAGAAACACTCGTGAAAAAAGATAATTTCGGAGGGTATATTTCCATGAATAGGTACTTCAGATACATAAATGTATTGCGATTTACTATCATCTTAAATACAACGTAGTAAAGCTAATTGTTCAGAATTCTAATAACTCTGAATTTTGACAGTAGATGGCAGCACTATGCAATTTTGAGATAATTTTAGAATATTAACATTAATTAAATTCATTCTTTTTTCATTGTATTTTATGTGTTTTAAACGCTAAATTAATTCTTTTTTCTTTTATTATTATTTATTTTATTCATGTTTTTAATTAGTCGTTAGTTATACTTTAAATAATTTCTTTTTCAATTTGCTGTGAGGCAGTTATGTTTCTGCAGACCTATTCTTGTTTGTTCTTTTTGTCGTGTTCTAGCGGCCAGCTGGAAAAAATCTATTCTAACGTATGAGCTGAAATAAAGTCAATAATTCATGTTTGTATTCAACTCGGTGTATTTATTCAACTCGGTGTATTTATTCTCGGTGTATTTATTCAGTGACAACGGAAAAAATTTCAGAGGAGTTGCTAACTATCTTAAGCAACTAATTCGAATCATTAGTTCTGAAAATGTTCAAAATTTTGCTACCAGCAACTTCATCAATTGGCATTTTATCCCACCATATTCCCCTCATTTCGGTGGACTGTGGGAATCTGCTGTTAAATTGACGAAAAGTCACCTACTTAAAGCTTGTAAGGCTACCATTCTAAATTTTGAAGAGCTTACTAGTCTTTTATGTCAAATAGAAGCCTGCTTAAATTCCAGACCATTAACACCACTTTCTTCAGATCCATCTGATGTTAGAGCCCTCACTCCCGGACATTTCCTGATAGGAGTTCCCCTCCTTGAGATTCCAGAAAGTGGGAATTCACCAAATCTCACTTTATCTTCTCGTTGGACTCTAATCCAGCGAATGAAGTAAGACTTCTGGAAGAGATGGTCTAGAGACTATCTACATCACCTGCAGAATCGACCTAAATGGTTCACTTCACGAACTGATCTTCAAATTGGGGACTTGGTTGCTATTCATGATTCACAATCTATTCCTCTCCAGTGGAAGCTGGGTAGAATTATTCGTACCTATCCAGGACTTGATAATAGAGTTCGTGTAGTCAGCATTTGGACTCAGAGTGGTGAAATTCAACGCCCTATTGCTAGTGACACTCCTTCTCCCGGTGGGGGAGAATGTTCAGAATTCTAATAACCCTGAATTTTGACAATAGATGGCAGCACTATGCAATTTTGAGATAATTTTAGAATATTAACATTAAATTCATTCTTTTTTCATTGTATTTTATGTGTTTTAAACGCTAAATTAATTCTTTTTTCTTTTATTATTATTTATTTTATTCATGTTTTTAATTAGTTGTTAGTTATACTTTAAATAATTTCTTTTTCAATTTGCTGTGAGGCAGTTATGTTTCTGCAGACCTATTCTAGTTTGTTCTTTTTGTTGTGTTCTAGCGGTCAGCTGGAAAAATTCTATTCTAACGTATGAGCTGAAATAAAGTCAATAATTCATGTTTGTATTCAACTCGGTGTATTTATTCAAGCTTTTATTCATTGTTTCTTTAATATGATGTTATTAATTCAATTGAAAGGAAGGTGAGTCCTTCAAATTCATTTTAAACTGATTTATGATTTAATATAATTTAAACCAGCGATTTTTAAAAACCATACAGTCCACAATTCTATTCAAAATCCCTCCATATTTTTGGCCGTCTAGAGCCGTAGATATATTATATTATGAAATCTTTTAGTAAAAATTAATATTTTACAAACTTGAAAAAAAAAAAAAAAAAAAAAAAAAAAAAAAAATGTTCTAATGGCTTCGAAAATTGAAAAACTAAAAGTAAAAGAACTATTATTCGGTCGTCAGTGACTAAATTTGAAAACAAAGCGACAAAAGCTTTGGAAGCGGATCCTTTAGACATTCAAGAAATAAAAATTTTGAAAGGTCATTTGCTTTAAAGGCAAACTCAATTAGAACAAATTAATAATGAAGTTGAGGAAGTTATTTCTGATTTAGGTGAATTAAAAAAGGAAATTGAAGATAATGAAAAATGGACAGAGAAACTTACTCGTATAAAATATCAGATAGAGTCAAGATTAGAACTTTCTTGTTTTCAGAACACTAAAATTGTAACACAGGTTAATGAAAATTCTTGTTCTGTTTCGAAGCAATCTATTCACTTTCCAAAATTTGATTTGCCATATTTCTCTGGCAATTTGGAAGACTGGTTAAGCTTCAAGCAAATATTCGTAACCACTATTAATGAGAACACTCAGCTTTCCGATTTTCAAAAATTACAATATTTAAAAGCGTCTGTTATTGGATCTGCCAATAAGTGAATAAAAGGCTTTCCAATAACTGAAGCAAGTTATAAGGAAGCTTGGGCAACACTAATTTCTTGATTCGATAATAAAAAAAATCTAGCTTATGCCCAGTTAAACAAATTCTTTAATTCGAAATCTTTGAAACCAAATTGTCGGAAATCTATGCTAGATTTATTAGATAACTGTAATGAAGCAACACGTAACTTGAAATGTTTAGGATTTGAATTTAATTTATTTGTGGATTTAATTCTTGTTTATAATTTGCAAACAAAATTGGATGATAATTTAAAGAAGCAATGGGAATTATCTTTAGATAGTGATTCTTTTCCCACCTATGATGAATTTATTTTGTTTCTTGAAAAACAAGCGAGAAGCTTGCAAGACATTACTGATAGTACTTATTCTAAATCTGAAAGTAAACAAAAAGTAGTATTTAAAAAATCTGTGTCTAATGCTGTAATATCTAATTCAGATATAAAATCCAATAATTCTATCTGTTCAGAATGCTCGGAATCTCATGCACTTTTCAAGTGCCCACACTTTCTTAAAAAATCTGTTGAAGATAGATGGAATACTGTGAAGGGTAAAAAACTATGCATAAATTGTTTACGTCGTAATCATTTCGTTAATAAATGTTTGATTTCAACAAAATGTCGACAGTGTAATGCTAAGCACCATACACTTCTCCATTTCGAGAAAAATACAGTTAATTCTCCACCTGTTATTGAAAATACTAATCTCAACCTTGAAAGTCCATCCTTTGTCAACTCTAGTTGTTTAACCAGTACCCAAGAGAGTTGTCAAACTTTGTTATCGACAGCTATGGTTCTTGTAAAATCAAATACTGGAAGGTTTGTGCCATGTAGAGTCATGGTGGATTCAGGAAGTCAAAAATCATTAATTTCCAGCTCTTGTACTAAAAATTAAGTTTACCTATGAAAACCACAAATCATAGAATCTCGGGTGTAAATAATATTGTTGCAGAAACTGCTCTTTTTGAAGTTAATATTATTTTAAAGTCTTATTATAGTAATGAAATCTTTGATGTGAATGCTTTAATAGTAAATAATGTTACGGTAAATCTTCCTAATTTTGTTGTTCGAAAATCTTCATGGCCTCATTTGGAAGGTCTATCTTTAGCAGATCCTAAATTTTATGTTTCGAGTCCAGTTGAAATTTTGCTTGGTGCAGATTTATTTCCCTTAATAATTTTAGGGCAATCTATTCTGGGTCCTAAAGGTACTCCATGTGCTTTAAATTCCAAATTGGGATGGTTACTCTCGGGTGTCATACATGCAAACAATTTTCAGCATTCTAAAACTGTCCTTAGTTGCCATGCTACAGTTCAGTTAACTTATGATCTTCAGAAATTTTGGGAAATTGAGGCCCTTCCAGCTGCAACACCAATGCACAGTTCTGAAGAAAAATACACTAAAGCTGTTAGACGAATTCAGTCTGGAAGGTACATGGTGGATCTTCCCTTTAAAGAAGCTCCAAATTTAGGTGACTCACAATCAAATGCTTTAAAACGGTTTTATTTGTTAGAATCCAAACTTAATAAAAATCATGAGCTTAAGGAGAATATATGCAAGAATATATCGACTTACATCATATGGAACCAGTCCCAAATTCTGAAATTTATTCTAAAGATTATTTTTACATGCCTCATCATGGGGTTTTGAAAGAAGATAGTACAACTACTAAATTGAGGGTGGTATTTGATGCCTCGGTTAAAGAAACATCAGGCCACTCTTTAAACGACTTTCTTGAAATAGGACCAAAGTTGCAACCAGATTTGTTTAAACTTCTTCTTAAGTTTAGAACATATTCAATAGCCTTAACCGGATACATCGCCAAAATGTAGACAGATATTGGTAAACCCCAAACATGTTGACTTTCAGCGAATCTTTTGGCGATTCCAGCCACATGAATCTATTACGAGTTTCAGATTATTGACTGTAACATATGGCACAGCCTGTGCCCCATTCCTGGCTATAAGGACATTGCACGAACTAGCCAAAGATTATAGTTCAGCATTTCCTATTGCTGCGCAGTCAATTTTCGAGAACTTTTATGTGGATGATTATCTTGGTGGGTCGCATTCAATTGATGCAGCAAAACAATTGGTCAAAGACCTAAATCACGTTTTAAATCAAGGGGACTTTACACTTAGAAAATGGGCTTCCAATGTACCCGCAGTCATTGAAAATCTACCAGAAGATCTTAAATCCACTAGGCAAAATGTAAAATTTTCCGAAGATTTCTCCCAAAAAATCTTAGGCCTAGTTTGGAATTCGGCAGAAGACTTATTGAAAATTCATTTGAATGGCGTCAAATCGGTGCATACCAAGCGAGAATTGCTATCGATGATAGCTCAAATCTTTGATCCTTTTGGGATTCTAGCTCCAACCACGATCATGTTAAAAATCATGATGCAAGAGCTTTGGAAGAATAAGTGTGCTTGGGATGATCAAATCCCAGTTTCAATTTTGAAAACTTGGCAAGAATTTGATTCTCAAATTGAATTCTTAAAGTCCATTGGCATACCAAGATATCTGAACTGTGAAACATCTCCAGAGAACCACATAGAGATCCATGGTTTTTGTGATGGATCTGGCAAGGCCTACGCTGCAGTGGTATACCTTCGGACAATATCTTCTATCGGTGAGATTTCAGTTAACTTTGTCGCTGCAAAAACCAGAGTTAATCCTTTAAAACATGTCACGCTTCCGAGAATTGAGTTATGTGCTGCATTCTTGCTTGCACAATTAAGTTCCATAATATTAGAATCTTTAACCTTTAATGTAAATAAACTTTATTTGTGGTCCGATTCACAAATTGCTTTAAATTGGATTGCATCTCCTCCAACCAAAGGAAATCAGTTCGTAACAAATCGAGCAAACAAAATCAAATCACTTGTCCCGCAAGCAGTGTGGACTTATGTTGAGAGTTCATCGAATCTGGCAGACTGTGCCTCAAGAGGCATTCTATCGAAGAGTCTTTTGCATCACAAATTGTGGTGGCTTGGGCCTGAATGGCTTAGTGCTAGTGTCAAGTTACCATTATTCCTAGTCAAATCTTCAAAGGTTAAGTCAAAAAATTCTGAAGAAAATTTAAGTCATGTTGCAACATCTAGTCATAAAGCCTTTCCTGATTTTCTACTCAAATTCTCTTCTTTTTCAAAACTTTGCAGAATCCTTGCATTGTGTTTGAGATTCATTTATAACATTCGTAGTTGTAATCGTAATTCTAGACGTATTAGACTTGTCAGTACGCCTGAAGTTTCAAGTGCTATTACACATATTCTTAAATTGATTCAAGAACAAGAGTTTTCGGTGGAGCTGAATTTGCTCAGGAAAAATCAGCCTTTACCAACCAACAACAAATATTTATCCTTAAATATATTTCTAGATGACCAAGGTTTAATCAGAGTTGGCGGACGGTTGTCCAAACATCAGTCACTTAATCAAGATCAGAAATATCCAGTGCTTTTATCGAGAAATCATTTCATTACAAAATTAATTGTTGAGGAATATCATAAAAAACACTTTCATGCTGGTGCACAACTGATTCTTTCCCTAATTAGACAAAAGTATTGGATACTAAATGGTCGCTCTTACATTCGTCGAATTCTAAATGAATGTATTTTGTGCAAACGTTTGAAGAAACAAACTTGCCAACAAATTATGGGTGAGTTGCCAGTCGAACGTATAACTCCAACTCGACCTTTTTCAAAGGTGGAATAAGATTTTGCTGGCCCACTCATCACTAAACCAAATGTGTCTAGATCTAAAGTTAAATTGAAGTCATATATTTGTGTTTTTGTCTGCATGTGCACAAAAGCGGTGCACCCAGAAGCTGTTTCAGATTTATCTTCATCAGCTTTCTTAGCATCCCTAAAACGATTTGTTTCTAGAAGAGGACTGCCATCAGACATATTCAGTGACAACGGAAAAAATTTCAGAGGAGTTGCTAACTATCTTAAGCAACTAATTCGAATCATTAGTTCTGAAAATGTTCAAAATTTTGCTACCAGCAACTTCATCAATTGGCATTTTATCCCACCATATTCCCCTCATTTCGGCGGACTGTGGGAATCTGCTGTTAAATTGACGAAAAGTCACCTACTTAAAGCTTGTAAGGCTACCATTCTAAATTTTGAAGAGCTTACTAGTCTTTTATGTCAAATAGAAGCCTGCTTAAATTCCAGACCATTAACACCACTTTCTTCAGATCCATCTGATGTTAGAGCCCTCACTCCCGGACATTTCCTGATAGGAGTTCCACTCCTTGAGATTCCAGAAAGTGGGAATTCACCAAATCTCACTTTATCTTCTCGTTGGACTCTAATCCAGCGAATGAAGTAAGACTTCTGGAAAAGATGGTCTAGAGACTATCTACATCACCTGCAGAATCGACCTAAATGGTTCACTTCACAAACTGATCTTCAAATTGGGGACTTGGTTGCTATTCATGATTCACAATCTATTCCTCTCCAGTGGAAGCTGGGTAGAATTATTCGTACCTATCCAGGACTTGATAATAGAGTTCGTGTAGTCAGCATTTGGACTCAGAGTGGTGAAATTCAACGCCCTATTGCTAGTGACACTCCTTCTCCCGGTGGGGGAGAATGTTCAGAATTCTAATAACCCTGAATTTTGACAATAGACGGCAGCACTATGCAATTTTGAGATAATTTTAGAATATTAACATTAAATTCATTCTTTTTTCATTGTATTTTATGTGTTTTAAACGCTAAATTAATTCTTTTTTCTTTTATTATTATTTATTTTATTCATGTTTTTAATTAGTTGTTAGTTATACTTTAAATAATTTCTTTTTCAATTTGCTGTGAGGCAGTTATGTTTCTGCAGACCTATTCTAGTTTGTTCTTTTTGTTGTGTTCTAGCCGTCAGCTGGAAAAATTCTATTCTAACGTATGAGCTGAAATAAAGTCAATAATTCATGTTTGTATTCAACTCGGTGTATTTATTCAAGCTTTTATTCATTGTTTCTTTAATATGATGTTAATTCAATTGAAAGGAAGGTGAGTCCTTCAAATTCATTTTAAACTGATTTATGATTTAATATAATTTAAACCAGCGATTTTTAAAAACCATACAGTCCACAATTCTATTCAAAATCCCTCCACTAATATTGCGAATAAAATATTACTATAGTTTCAAAAGAGTTTTAAACTATTTACTGCTGAATATCCTTAAAAATTTTGACTACAAATCGCTTCTTCATCTGTTCAGCTAATTAAAAATCGGTAAAACTCTAATATATATATATATATTTAATCTCTGAAAGAGGAACCTTCTTTTGTAGATAAAAATTAGAGGGGGAGGGGGATAATATGCAATTAATGTGGACGCATAGACACATAGACCTTATATACTAGACCCCGCCACCAATAGGACTGACCATTATAGCGAATGTCTTCAACATGAGGGTGTAATCTGATACCTCCATCCTTTGTTCTGAGGCTCGGAAGTCACGTGAACTTGACCAAGGGGTGATTCCTCTGAAATCTTTAAGAAAGCTCTCTCTCTCTCTCTTTTTTCCCCTTTCATGAACGATTTAAGATGGTTATGTCAATTCAAACGCAATTTTTTCGCTTGCAAAATGATTTATCATAATTTTTTTTTTCTATGTAATTAATCTATGAAAGTTTAGCTTTCCATCCATGTGTAAATCTAAATGCTAAAATAGAAAGTGCGTGCACAATAAAAATATTAAAAAACACAAAATTCGTTCCTACAGAAAAATAACATAGTGATCATTCTTCACTTTTCCTCCAGGACAACATCACGTGACAATTTTGCTGGGGAAGCTCGTTCATGATGCAGTCAAATAACGAGGGGGAATGCGTGGTCTAGTATATAAGGTCTATGCATAGACAGATATAGGGAGTGAACCGATGTCATTTTTTAGAGCAACAAACAAATTTTGTTTATTAAAAAAAAAAAAAAAAAAAAAAAAAAAAAAAAAAAAAACTCATTTTTGTCTTTATAATAAAATTCCGATTTTAATTTTTAAAAAATTGCATTTTAAAATAGGCAAACTGAACTGAATATTTCCAATCGCAGAACCGCTTCCCTTAGACATTTTTAATGCTGTTCATATTATAAGATGTAAAGATACTCAAAATCTTCAAAATATAACCAACAGTGCTAAACCACGCAGATAAGTAAGGCAAATGCCCGCGGGAAAACTAGTTCTTTCAGGTTTCAATTAGTAATATAATAAGAGGGGGTGCTCTTAAAATGTCAGAAACCAAACTGTAAATGCTCGTGTCTCCTGTTTGAAGTGAAGTGATCATTTGGAAGGGTTTTTTTTTCCTCATTCTACAGCAACATTAAGCATTATGCTCATCTACTCTAACGTATACAGTGAAACTAAAACTCTGTTCTTTTTCTTTATTCATGACAAATATCATTAATTAATTTCATTATAACATCATTCCTGAAAAAATTCATTTTGGTGACATGGTGTCTTTTACCTCCGAGGTACAGATATGGAAATATTAACACTTTCTCGACCGCTGACGTAGAATTCCGTCATGTGGAAATCTGTAACCCCGACAGTGGGCGTTTCTTTTGCAATTAATATGTTACTATATTTCTTAAGGATACTCCTAATATCCATTTGGTAATATAACACCTTAACGCGCGGTGTCCTCGCTGCTAGGACGCAAAATTTAAGATCCAGCTGAAAAATTCATCCCGGAAATTTTTTAGCAAAATCTTAAGTTTATAACATAACAGAAAAGGCCGGTTTTTTTAACCTTAAAATTTAAAATTTCTTTTAGTTTAATTTAGTTCATGAATTTCGGTGGCAGTATAATTTAAATGATCCGAATTGTCTTGCGCCGCAAAGGGTTAAATGTGAATACAGAAAATTTTGTTCTGGAAAATTGTAACTTGGGAAAATAACGCCCACAGGCGGACATTGACAAAAACATGCGGTCGCGAAACTGTTAAAAATGTACCCAATATATATTCATATTTGTACTATCAATAAATTACAGTTATAAATGCTTTGATTAGAAAGAGTATAATTATAATATATATCCATTTGTAATATGAGTCTGACTATAGAAATTTTTGTTCTGAAATATTGTAACTAAAGAGAATAACGCCCACAGGCAGACCGTACTGTGAAAAAGACAAAAAAAAAAAAAAAAAAAAAAAAAAAATGCTGTTGCGAAAGCGTTAATACCATTTTATTGTAATTTTTGTGATTCCCGGTGGCCAATATTTTTTTCCGGAATATTTGTAGCTCCGCCTCATTTTTGCACCACTGTATTTCTTCGATATATAACATCGATAAAATAAGAAAAAATTAGTCTTAAAAAATAAGTGGTTCGTAATAAAGGCGGAACTAAATATATTCCGGTATAAATTAAAATATTTGCATATATGGTGATTAAATACCATAGTTCAGAAATTATACCAACAGAGTAATAACAAAAATCAAATAAATTATGTTCATTCAAGAGGGCATAATCTAACGTGATTTTTGACGCATAAACTGTTAACCGTCGTTAGCTCATTCTCGAGAAATCTATATTTAAGTTTGAGTAAAAATGTAGTAACAGGAAAGAAGTGGCAGGAGTCCGGTTAAAACCTCCCAGAACCATGACAATTTTTAGATTCTATTTTAATTTTAGCAAATTTTTAGACATAATATCTCGAAGCTGAGATGGTCAACTGATTATTGCTTCAACGAACACGTTTGTCTATGCTCTTTCGATTTTTGCTTGTTTTAGATTTCATTCATTATTTCTGTAAGATGTGGTGTTATCGATTCAGGCTTGGCTGCACCCATTATTAGAGAACTTTCAGAATTTATAACTCGAAAATGAGCTGACCAGGGCTATTGTTTTATGCGTTAAAAAACAGATTTATATAAGCTCTATAGATTAATGGTTGTTTGGATATTTTTTTTGATTACAGTATGGGATGGTTTCCCGATAAGAATAACAAAAAGATTTGTGTGTTCAATATTTTATTATTAACTGTAATGTTATTCATATAAAACCTTGAAAACATTTAGAATATTTAAATACCATTTAGACGAACTGATGAAGCTTAAAAATACTGTTGTGACGAATACCTGCAGTTCTATTTTTAAAGTTATTCAAAGATTTTATGAGTACGCTTGAAGTCACCGCTCTATTTTCAGGACACTTTGAGAGAAGAGAAACTGCCGTATTTTTTTCTAGCGTTATTTTTATACAAAAATATTAATCGTATTTTTATATTAATCGTATTTATATATGTATTGTGGTTAAACAGGATAGAGGTTATTGTATAAGAAAGTAGTGGTCGCAATAACGATGGATATTTCTCTCCTCTGAAAGAGTCCTAAAAAAAAAAAAAAAAAAAAAAAAAAAAAATGCGGGGACTTTGAACTCTGGTATATGTTGTATATATGCAGAGTTACCAAGTTTTATAATTTATTATAGAGCTTTATTACTAGAACCTTTCTTCTCCATATTTTATCTGTTATATATTGAAAAAAAAAAAAAAAAAAAATTCCACAAAAGTGTTGTGAAATAACACAAAAGTGTCGTGAATTTTAATATTTTATTTAATATTAGTTGCACAAAGCATTAACAAATTGCTCCAAACTTAAAATTAATTAATTAATAAAACTTTAATAAAGATTGTGCTCACACCAGTACGATTTTTTGGATTATTGAATATAAATTTTTTATGGTACACAAACGTGTAAACTAAAGTCTAAACTGTGTGAATTTTAGTACGTCGTTTGCGCAAGCTGCAGTCGACGAAATGAACAGATATATAGTCAGTGTTGCCAGATTTGGGGACTTTTTTATTCAACTCTCACCAATAATTTTGAGAAGTGATAGTTGCTATACATAATAGACGTTTATCTTTCGAAGTGCTTAGGCAACCGTTACAATTAAAATTTAGCGGCGGGGGTTGAATAAAAAAGTCCCCAAATCTGGCAACACTGTAATATAGTTCAGCTTTCACGAGTTGGCACTTCGTCCCCCCTTCTTTTCGAAGAGTTTATTCTAAGGTAGGGGTGTACAAAGTGAAAAGAATGAATGGGTGGGGAAAACAGAAGGTTGCCATGAAAATAACACATCAAGCCAGTAATTTTTACTTTTCGCCAGCTGAAATCCGTTTTGCCTATTAAAAGGAGCATGTGTTAATATTTAAAAATCAATGACACATAAACTAAAAGGAAAAAAAAACACTTTTCAATTATGTCTGAAATTTCAATAGGCACTAATGCCTATTTGTATAAAGAAGTTTTGAGCAATAAATTTAAACAAGAAAAAAAATTATGCTGCTTTTATGGATTATAAATTATTGCCCACGCATTGTATTTTGTATTTCAATAAAAAAATAATTTTCTTTGAAAACATTTGAAAAATAAAAATGAGAAAAAGTTTTTACGCTTTTTTTTTTTTTTTTTTTAAATACCTCGTCAGCAAATCACAGCTTATTTTCGAATATTCTCTAACACAGGCATGTCAAACCCAAAACACTTGGCATGAACCATACACATATAGAAATTCCATTTCCTGTCGGATCGTGAGGATTTAAAACAGACAATATGTGTATGAAATATATTTTTATTTATAAAATAACTATAAAACATTCAAAAACTTATTATTATAGATCCATAAGTATAATAGTAGGAATCTGCTATTTATTATTGATGTAATATTTCATTTACATGAATGCGTGCGATATTTGTTTCTTTAGCTGACTTAATCGGAATTTTCATTAAAAAAATCCAGAAACACTTTTATTAATTTCATATGTTTTATGAAATCAGAAATTTCTTGAATTCTATTGCGGGTTGCAGAACTTTGCAAGGAGTATCTCAGCCTTACTATATTAGACCATTTTGTTTGGAATTTTCATATGATTTGCTGTTTTCTAGTAAAGCATTATTAAATCACGACCTGCAAATATGCATACCTGGTAGCTTTCATATTTTATTCCGTATTAGTCTCGATATAAGATGGCTCTTTTTTCTCACCACTTTGATTTTAGAGAAAATTACAATTTTTTAAAAGATATAAGAAGAAAATTGCTTTTTAAATATATTGGTATAAAAAAAGGTGGGGCTAACAGTACTCTGGAATAAATTATAAATATTACCAGATTTGGACTATGTCGAAAGCAGCTTATTTTGTAGATTGAATTATATAAATTTTCGAATGAGCAGCAAAATTTTAAAATCTAAAACAGTAAAATGGAATAATAATTAAGTTTTCATTTAACACTTATTTATTTATTGTATAAAAGGAAAGGGGCAGTAAGGTAAGAAAAGGGGCAGTACTAACATATTGCCAGATTAGGTTGGCAGCTCTGGGTGATATTCACAGGCTGTGTCCACGCCCCACGTGTATTTTTCCTTTAACATTTTAGGGTACATGAAAGCACCAACCAGTACCAAACTATATATAATGTATTTGAAAATATGTAGAGCCTAACTTTATACAGTATCATATATTTATTTTGAATCTATTTTTTTAATTAAACAAAAATGTGGACTTTAGGGGCATGGGCGTGTCTTTGAAAAATATGCCACAGTTAAGGGATGCATGTGTTACGAAACCGAATTTTCTCAGTTTGTAAACTTTATAAACTGACAAACTTTTTCGAACTCTTATTTTTATTACAGTTTATTTCTTTTTTTATTGGCAACAGCAACGGTTTGTTTTACTTTTTATGAAGATTCAGAACGGATTTGTGATCCAGATGATAGAACGCTAAAATATGACTTGATATGATTATAACATTGATAAATAGCTTAAATTTAATTTTGTTAATATGTATATAATTTTATTAAATTATCGTTTTTTAAGAGTCATGAAGTAATTTGAAAGTTATCATAATGCGGCCAAAAACTAAACTAAGAAAAGGAAAAATATCTGCCCGGAAAGAAGCATTTAAGCATACTTGCCAACATACTAATTAATATTCCGTAGAAATGTTAGCCCCGCCTTTTTTTTCACACCAGTATCTTACCAAAATTCTAAATTTAATCCTTTAGGCTTTTTTTTATTTTCCGAAAATTATTTTTAGGTTTTTCTCAATCTCGATAGAGGTAAGCATTGTTTGCGACCAAATGCAGGTACTCCGAAGCACTGACGTTGACGTTGACCCAGTATTGCCACCACAAACTTTATTTCTCGCTAAAAGTACACATGAAAATCCGCTAAAAATTCAATTGCCCATAGTGTAGCACCAGTGCAGTGTAAAATCCAATCCGCTAAACCTCTTTTTTTCCCCCGTAGATCGTATCAAAAATCCACTAAATTTAGCAGAAATTCAGCTAAATTGGCAACACTGCGGACCGCTCTCCTGCCTAACTACGCTTCTGATCTATAATGCTGCAGTATAATGTCCTATATAAATTCCTATAGAAAACTCTTTGTTTTTAATTTATTAAATTGTTTTTATTTATTATAGATCTATATTTTGTGTCTTAAGACGTATCAGATCTTTTTAACTATTTCAGGGATGGAACACGGGCGCAGAATTCATACCACTCTCAATGTAAGAAAATTTTCTACTTCTTAAATCAACGATATTATAGGTAGAGAAATTTCTTAAACGGATTCCGGTATGAATTCTGCGCCCGTGTTCCATCCCTGCTATTTTATGTTTTAGTCATTTATTTGTTTTTAATTTATGAGTAAATTCTCAAAGATCTGAATTTCAAAATATTTTGTTTTCGATGAATTAATTACTTTAAATTGAAACAGGTATGTATTCTTGAAACAGGTAGGTATTTGCATGTATTCTTTTATTAGGGACGTTTAAAATTATTTGCAGTCCATGAAACTGCTAAATTATTCTTAATTATTAAAAATGTCTGAATAAGAACAGTTGCCAAATTTTATATTTTATTCCGGAGTATAATTAATTCAGTCTATTTTTCCTATTTCAGTTTTTTTTTTTTTTTAGTTCTTATTTTATGGAGCTATTGGAGAAAAAAATTGTGAAATAAAGACGGAACTAAAAATGATCCGATTTTAACTAAAAAAGTTGGCAACTCTGAATAAGGCATTATTACGGGCTTATTTATCCTCTTATGGGGCCATAGAAAATTGATCGATAGACCCTCCTATTAGGATCGATACACCCTCCCCATCTTCGCTCCCAACATATCTAACTGCAATTACGTATTATCACTTTCGCGACCGCTGATGTTGATTCACGTCATTTGAAAATCTGTAACACCGCCAGTAGAAGTTTCGCTCCCAATTTGTATGTTATTTATTTCTTAAGACTGTACCCACTATTCATATTTGTACTTTCAATATACTATGGATACAAATACTTTGATCAGAAAGAGTATAATTGTAATGTATATTTATTTGTAATATAGACATGAATACAGAAATTTTCTTCTGAAATATTGTAACGTGGGAGAATAACGCCCATAGGCGGACCTTAATGTCGAAAAGGCAAAATTATGCGGTCTCTAAAGTGTTAATAGATTAGAATTAAAACCAAATACTTTTATTTTCTTCAGCAAAATCGGTAAAACAAAAGTGCTTCATATTTAAAGTTATGCCAGTTTTAGAAACTAGACGAATTTCTGCGACTAATTTCTGCATTTTCATAAATGACTTAAAGCAAACTTCTTCCTTTTATTATTATTATTGTTGTTAAAATAAAAATAGGAAATTTACCTGCTAAATTCTTGCAAATCACGTGAAATTTATTTGCTAATTCACTTTATTCTTCTCTTTGATAAGCCTTTCAAAAATGTTTATAAAAGATTTATACTGTGGGTTTATCCATACATACTGGAAGTTAAACGAATTTTTTTCATTAAAAAATGTTATAATTTATTAATGCATTGAAATTTATATACTTATTTTTTCGTATTTATAAATATTGATACCACATGCATATATATTACGTGTCTTAAGATTATAAAAAATTACAAAATCTGCTAAAAGTCATTACACTGAAACACGGTTACAATTGTTAAGTCAGACCGTGAACGTTTTCAGGGATGGAACACGGGAGCAGAATTTATACCACTATCAATGTAACAAAATTTCTACTTCTTAAATCAACGATATCATAGGTAGAAAAATTTCTTAAACGAATACCGGTATGAGTTCTGCGCCCGTGCTCCATCTCTGTACTTTGCAGACTATCTGTATTTTATTATAGTACAGTCAAATTAGGAAAAATAAGGGAAAAAATTTATAAAGTTTTGAAACTTTGGGATTATACTTATGAAGGGTCTAAGAATTCAAAACAAAAAAGTTCCCCACTCTGGGGGAGGAGCTTCCCCCCCCCTGCCCCCCCAAAACCGTATAATTCGTTGAAATGAAGAAAAAAATAGGGAATTAATTTATCGAGTATTAGAATTATGGTATAACATTCCTGAGGGGTCTAATAATGCAAAGAAAAAAAAGTTCCCCACCGTGGGGTGGGAGCTTCCCCCCCCCCCTGCCCACCCCCAAAAAAAACCGTATAATTCGTTGAAATGAAGAAAAAAATAGGGAATTAATTTATCGGGTATTAGAATTATGGTATAACATTCCTGAGGGGTCTAATAATGCAAAGCAAAAAAAGTTCCCCACTGTGGGGTGGGAGCTTCCCCCCTGCCCCCCCCCCCCAAAAAAAAAAAAAAAAAAAAAACTGTATAATTCGTTTAAATAAAGAAAAAGAAATAAAAAATTAATTTATAGAGTATTGGCATTTTGGTACAACATTCCTGAGTAATTTAATAATTGTAAACAAAAAAAATTTCCTCCCCCCCCCTGCCCCTTTGCCCCATAATCATATAATCCATTGAAAGTAAGACAATCAGTAGAAATTATTTATATAATTTTGAAATTTTTTAGATAGTATGCTTGAAAAGGTTTCAGTCAAAACAAAAACGAAGGATGATCCCCCTAGGAAGGATGATCCCCCCCCCCCGGTCAAAAATATTGCAGTTCCTTCAATTAAAAAAAAGGAAATAGTTAGAAAGAAACATACAGATTTGAAACTTTGGGACATTAATCATATGGGGTATCTCAATAGTAAACAAAGATGTCCCCTCTTTGAGATTCCCCTTCCTCCCCATAAAAACTACTTCAAAATTTTCCATGAGTTTTACTTTTTCCATTTTTTTTTTTTTTGGTTTTAATTAACACAAAATTATTAGGTTTTCAAAGACAGTTACTACTATATATATATATATAAAAGCCTCGAAAATTTTTGCACAAAATGTCCTCTTCATTATCATAAACGAAAATTATTTTTCCCTTATGTTTTTAAAAGCTACTAAATTGTAAAAAATAAAATAAATTGAAATGATAATAATGAAATTTACATAATAATTAGGCAAAATAAATATAACAATAAGTAAAATGTAGATAATATAATTTTAATGTAAGTCAATAATTTATTACTTAGAAAATCGTCTGAACATTGCATAAAAATTAATCAAGTTCATCATGAAAGTCATCTTCAAACTCCTCTGTCATGTCAATGGGTTCTTTATTGGTGCAGGTTTGCCCGTGACAATTTTTACACATTCCTGTACACAATAAATTTGCTTTTACACATTTGCACTTCCTTCCACAACCTTTCATACAGCCACATGAAATCAAATTTAGTATCTTTTCTGGAGCAGGTGCTTGTCTTAGATATACAGGAGACAAGTATGAATTAGATTCTTTCCAGCCCCAGGTCTTTGGATCCAACCTATTCCCCAACCACATCTGTACTTGCAGGTAAACCTGATGGGAATGGAGGAATGCAGCATCAGTTGTAGGTGGTAAGCGCGATAGAATGACAGCATTGCTTGCCTGCCCTACTAATTTATTAAAACACTGAAATCTGAGATCGTTCAATTTTTTCATTTTAGAAGTTGTAGATGCGTTTTTTATAACTTTACTGTATATCTCACTAATAAATTTTTCTCCAGAATTTTCAATTGAGTCACGAGTCGATCTTGGATCGTTGAATACTTTGGGTACATCATGGAGATGGTGAGATCTGTTAAACGATTGAACTACTTGCACTTTACCTTTTCCAAACATGGCCGAAGTGGTATCGCAACCACTCATTGCGTGAAGAAATAGAATAGAATCCTTGACATTTTTTATAATAGATGAACTTTGCAAATCCTTGGAACTATAAAATCTTGATTTGACATTTTCCTTTCCTTCTTTCATGAATAGAATGTCCTTATCTTCTGGGGCAAGTGCTATCAGTAAAACAATAAGGTCCACATCTTGTCCAACAATAACGACTTGCTTGTTTAAATGAGATGCATCAATTGCTTTCCTAACTATCAAAGAATCTGCGTCATCTTCTGCTATGCTTACGTCGATACCCGAAATTTCTAAGCGTTGAGCAAGCTGCAAAATAAACCTTTCTTTATTATTTAAATTGCTGAGAAATGTGGACTGAGTTTCAACAGTGGTTGTTTCCTCAGTAAAGAAAATATCCGGTGATATTCTCTTCATTAGTCGTCTTTGACGTTCAATTTTTTTAATCTTTAAAGTACTTTCAGAGTAGCCATCAAAAATTGATTGTATTAAATATATATATGAGGTCTTAAAAAATAATTATTTTTTGTAATAGTAAACTTAACGATTTTGTGTAAATAAGGAAAAACTGAAAAGTCACAATTACGGTTGAATTTCCTTAGATTGAAAAGAGGAAAACGGGATTTTGAGGAAAAGGTGGGGGCTATCCCCCCCCCTCCCCCAACCCCCGTAGGGAGACCTATTTTCCATTGCTAGCCAATTCATAAGTGCTATCCTAAAATTTTAAAACATTGTAAATTATTTTCTCGATTTTTCTTAGTCTGAAAAAGTTATACAAATTCGGGAGGAAGGGGGGTATCCTCCACCCACGGATGAAGAGGGGTGTAGAATTTTTGTTTTTCCATTGCTAGAGCTCTTGAGAACACTATTTCAAAATTTCAGAATATTTTAAATATATATCCCTGTAATAAATTCCTTTAGAGTCTCCTATTTTTCATAATCTGAAGGAACTGTATGTTTTGGGGGAAAGGGGGGGAGGTGTTTATTCAGGGAAGGGGGATGTCTTCTTTTTTAATAATAGTCTGTTCATAAGTGTTATCTCAATGTTTCAAACGTTTATAAATTATTTCCCTTGTTTTTTTTTTTTTTGTTTTTTTTTTTTTTGTTTTTTTTTGGAGGGGGGGGGGGAGGGGGAATATCCCCCAGGAAAGGGAGCTTTTCTGTTCTCCATTTCCAGAACCCTCAAGAGTATTAATTCAAAATTTTATAGCTTTATAAATATTTTTTCCTATAATATAATTTTTTATAGTCCGTCACTTAAAAAAAAAATTTGAATGAGCTAAACAATTTTGGGGGGAAAGGGAGGGGGGAGGAAACATACCCACAGGGAGGAATTTTTTTTTCTTGTCCATTACTAGACTACTCATGAACGTTATCCTAAAATTTCAAGCGTTTATAAATTGTTATATCTGTTTTACCTAATCTGAAAGAGCTATATGGTCTAGGGGGGAAAAGGGGGGAAATGGGGGGAAGCTCCCCCCCAGGAAGGGGGAACTTTTTTGTTTTGCATTACTAGAGCCCCCAGGAATGTTATTCCAAAGTTTCAAAACTTTATAAATTTTTTCCCTTATTTGGTGTTTTTTGGTCTAATTTGACTGTACTATTAGGTAAATTTAATCATAGAAAAATATTACCATTAGAGTCCAATCTTGAAAAGTCGCATGCACCTGTAACAGCAGCAAGCGATTTGATATTTATGCTATGGGAATCGCATGTATCAGTGCGCCATTCTCGAATAGGCTCTCTACGAAGCGGGCACAGGTGGTAGGTGTTAACAAAGAAAATAAGAAGTCGTGATGAATTTGTTTATCGCTTAATCTTGGATGAATAATGAATTAGATGTTATAAAATCTGCTAAAAACAGTGTGTTAAAAAAAAAAAAGTAAATTTTAGGTACACTCTTTAATTTTGCCTGTTTATCCACTTACACGTACGGCTGAATAAGTATTTTTTCTCTGACACGTACCATTTTTTACGTATGGTTAAAAAACTGAAATATTGAACTCGGAATATGTACATATTTTAATTGTATTAAAGTTATTAAACAAAAATCGGTAACAAACACTCTTATTATTATATTTTCTAACATGAAAACACTATATAAAACGCTGAAAACGAATATTGTGCACGCAGTATGCAAAATTTGCAACTTATTACTTTTTTTTTCTGTTACTTTCATTTGCTTTATCTGTAGTACATGCCCACTACAGATATTTACATTTTAATCCGGCTCACTTTATAGCTACTGTTTTAAAGGACTATAGATTTCTTTTACGTCTTTAGGGTTTTTCCGGTAGAAATTCTCCATTTTATTAAACTCTTGTCTAATCAACATTTTCTATAGTAAATTTGGTTCAGATATATTCAGTTTCTTATTTTTCACAGTATACATAATTGAAACTACTACTCATGGAACATTACACTGTGTTCGAAAAGAAAAAAAAAAACAAGTACCCATTCCATATTTGCCTATTTATTCATCCATACTAATCGATGAATAGGAACATATACACATATTTTTCTAATACTACGTCCAATTTTTTTGGTATGTTTATTGCAAGGTATCTGTTCTTTTGTTGTGATGGGAATACTCCACCTCTTCGGAGACATAATCCCGCCCTTTTGTTTATTAAAATGCAGATTTGCTGTCTGAATAATGGCTTATACCTGAAAAACGAGACATGTTAGTAACATAAGATATGCACTGCCGATATACTGTAACTAATAGCTATCAATAATAGCTATCAGTTTTATGTGTACGGATACCGTGTCACATAGTGAAATCATTCAACTGACACCTGGTTATAATTGTTACGCACACCGTAAACATTTTGCAGAATTTTTTATTAGATTAATTTAACCGCAGGAGGTCACTACCACAGATTGTAGATATATACAGATCACAGGCAAGGGGGGCGACTCACCTTTCGGTTTAGAGTCATGACCAAGGCCACCCCGCCACCAAAACCAAACTTCTAGCTCTCCAGCGAGCCCGCGGACAGGGGCACGGGCCCGGGAAAAGTCCGCGGGAAGGGAAGACCCACAAATCTCGCATTGAGCACTAGCTGCTCTCCGGCGGGTGTGCTAGGCCGGGTGCCAGGAAAATCCACTTGAGCCTATTAGAGGAACAAGGACTGGCGGTGAAGAGTAGGTGACAGATTACAAGTAGAGTAACCCTGGCGCCTCGTGCCACCAAGGCACCCGCAACATAACACATCACCTATTACTTTACGAGCGACGGATGGTCGAAAACCCCCAGGCCACAAAGGCATAGAGCACAGTGGACGCGGGGGAACATCAGTCCTTCCGACATGCTTCTCGGCCACGCCGACCTCGTTAGTTCACCGGCTATCCAGGGTCACCACTTGGCAGTGAGGCCGACTGCCGCAACTAGCTCCCAGCTACCTGAGTGGCAGCCCGGGGCACAAGCGTCTACGTCTTAATCAGCAACTTTTACTCCCAACTAGTGCGCATCTAATCCTGCGCAGACAGACGGCAAGTGATACTCCCCGTCCCCGCTCTCAATGAAAGACGGCAAGTTTTACTCCCGTCCTGTCCGTTGCTTGTTTCGTTTTCGTAGAAAGACTGTTTAAATGAAGGCGTGTTGAAATTAAAATAATAATAATAATAAAATAAAACTATATACACATATCAATACGCAAATTTCTTCTTTCACAAAAGTTTTCTGTTTCCTCATAATACAGATACATTTATTTATAATGAGAAATAAGTTTAAAAAATCGATGATAGTATAGTGAATTTAAAACATATTTATTATTTAAAAAGATAAACCTTGCTTATTATTTACTTTTTAATTGCTGGATAAGTTATTTATTTTATTGAACAATTTTTGTGTAGCTTTTAGGATGCAAATTGCATAGAAAAAGAATTTGAAAATCACAGATGACAGACAAATATTTAATATATTTTCCAAAGTTTTAAGGATTCTTTTTAAAATATCTTTGTACGCTACACACTTTATTATTCACTTTTTTGTACGTCAAACTATGTATTTTTATTTGACCAAAAGTAATTTTGCTTAAATAAATGCATAGCGAGGGATATATAAGTATCAACAAGCAGTTTAAAGAAAAGCATTTTTTTTTTTTTTTTTACTTAGGGCCAAAAAATTTCAGCAGTACAGCTTAGAGTTATTAAAATTCTGCGTATCCAAATTAAAATATTTAAAGAAATTTTCTTCTATTCTTTATTTATTTATTTGTTTGTTGAAACTGACAAATCTCTCTATTTATATTTATTTATTTTGTTTGCTTTGTTTTTTAAAAAAGATTTCCAGGAAATCAAATATTGTTTTTGATATAAAATTATTCTGTCAGTTTTACACAACTTCAACTGTTGGAAATTGCTAGGGTGCAATTTGATTAAAATATTGACTATTTAAGTGAGAAATTGTTGCACGCAAAGATATTTAATAAGTCATTTACGCACACACAGAAGAAAAAAAAAAAAAGTAAGAAATAAAAGTAAGAAATAAAAGAAAAACATATCCTTAGATGATGGCACAAAATTGACTTTTTTTAGAATTATGCTTCTCTGATATAAAAATCATCTATGTTGATCATGAAAAACAATTTTGTTAAATAATTTTAATAAATAATTTGTATTGATCGAATCTGTACAGGAAAACATAGAGGAATGTCTTGTGGTGGCTACAACTTACTAGTTTATTATTAAATATATCATACTCTCAAACGAAGGAAAAGAACATTCAATATACAGCATTCAATGCAATTATAAGTAGATTAATAGTCTTAACTTATTGAAAATGTTACGTTTATCACTATGCAATTACCTTATATTTGTACGATATGTCTTTAAGCACATTTAGATATTTAACGTTTGATATAATATTAGACACTAAGCGGAATCTGCTGCAGAAGATAGCAGCGTTGAAATATTATGCAAACAATTACAAACATATCATGACATATTAAGTATTATGATGATTATTAAGGTATTATTAAGGATATGAAATTTATTTAGATTTCATTACAGTGTATTTCATTATTCAACAGCATTTTCTTTTCCTCTCTCTCCAAATTATTTCTTTTACTAGGTTATTTTATATATAACACTGTTAAAGTAAAGACCAAGAAAAAATATTAATTCATACTAGAACATTGATAAATTTCTGACATTTTTTGCTTCGCACCTTGAGTACATATCAAATATACAATCTATCTAGAATGATAGACAGATAATACACACACAAGCAGTGTATCATTACAGTTGCATTTTTCACAAAATACAAAAATTAAAAATAATAAGTTATCATTTTTTTAAGCATTTCAGTATGTGTACTGGATTGTTTAATAGAAAAACCTTTTATTAAAAAAGTCTTAAAAAAAAAACTAAATCATAGTTGAAATGTTCAAATTACTTAAAATTCAATAATATTAATATATATATATATATATATATATATATATATGCAGTACAGTGGGCTAGTATTGTACTTGAATAAGACTTTTTTCAATGGAAAAACAATTATTTTACCATTCCATTTCATATTTAAAGGAGAGAAAAACATAGTTATGTATGTGAGATGATAAATCTTTAAAAGAACTATGTTGTTAACAATGAAATATACAGAGGCATCTTTAATGGTGTGCAAATTGATTATTTATAAGCCTATTTATATTTTAACATTTTGTTAATGAAATTTTAAATTTGGTTTAAATCCAGATTAGACAGTAAGTAAATATATTCAGCAACCCCCCCCCCCCCCCCCTCCATTTATCAATTTTTTGTTTATACTACTGCTGCTTCATAGTTAGTTTTGCAATAATAATTTTAAAGCTGTCATATTCTATACATAATAAATTTTTCGATATATTTCTAGAACACTATATCATTAAACACATTTTGGTATATTATCCGAAATTTACTTTATCCCTACCATTGACTTCGAAAAACAAACTTCTCACTTAAATAGAAATTATCGAACAGGAAGCTGTAAAAGATATCATGAAGCATAGCAGCTTATCTATTTATGAAACAAAATAATTTATATTATTCATAGAAAATATAAAAGTGATATTTGTCTATTTGTTAGTAATTACATAAAAATTTAATTCCACTTTTTAAATCGCATATTCATAGGAGCAACAAAATAAGTAGCACTCAACTATATTTTCTTAATTTATTATTACGAGCAAATTATTATATGTAATGTTGTACCGAATTATATATCAAAGAATTATACTTTTCGTTAGTTATATTATATTGATTATTATAATTACAATACGTATGCATAATATTTTTTAAAAATATGGGGGGGGGGGGAGTCCATAGCCAAATGAGCCCAGGGCACAACTAACTTAAATCTGCCTTTGAGAATATGTAAGTCAGTTCAACAAAATACTTTGCAATAATCAACAAGAAAATAAGAATAATTAATTATTAAGCAGTATTAAAATATATTATTTACTCTTAGCTGAGCTAAAAGTAAATAAGAAACTTTATAAATTTTTTTAATGCATTCTAATTACCAGATTTCTTTTCTTAATCAATATTTATTACAAAGTGCGAAAGTAAGGTTTTTAAATTGGGTTTTCATTCCAAAGATTTACAAATCTTAAAATTCTCAAAAATTAAAAATCCTTCCAGCTGTTTTGAAATGGTAGGTTGATTGATAGTCTGGCAGTAGGCGGCTATCATGCAATGGTAGGTTGATTCCTTTTTTCTTATCATGTAGCCACCATTTTGAAACAAAATGACAGCTAAAATTTGTAATGGGCATGGTGGGAATATATTGATGAGGGCTATATACTTATGGAGTTTTAAGCAAATCGGTTCATAAATACCTTTTTTTCTTTCTTTTTTTTTTGTCAATTTTAAATGCATATCAATCAGGCAAACAAACATATCAAATACATTTGTGAGATAAGCCTACTCAACAAATTTATTTCATATTAATTCAGAATTTCAAAAGTTATCATGTTGACTAAATTTCATGTGGCCACCACTCGGAAACAAAATAATGGAGCACACTGCTCAGTTAACTAATGCAAGATATCTGTAAGATAAATCCACTGTCCAACTTTGGTTTGAATAAATTCAGTATTTCAAAGTTATTGTGAAAAAAAAAAAAAAAAAAAAAAAAAAAAAAAAAAAAAAAATCAAGTGTCAACATTCAGTGTTTGCAACTTGGACACAAATTTGCAGAGCAACTTGCCCAGCAAAATTATTTATGATATTTGATAAGTCCACAGTCAAACTTTGGTTCGAATTGAGTATTTCAAAAGTTATCATGATAATAAATATTCAAGTGGCTGCTACTTGGAAATAAAAGAGCAAAGTGAGATGCCTAGCAAACTTAGCTAAGATAGTTGAATGATAAGTCCACTGCACAAATTTTCAAGTGGTCGCCACTTGGTAACAAAACAGCCGAGCAAGTTGACCAGTGAATTTATCCAAAATATTTGAGCCATAAGTTCATAATCCAACTTTGGTTTAAATCAGTTTAGTATTTCAAAAGTTATCGTGATGGCACATTTTCAAGTTGTCACAACTTGTAATCAAAATAGATGAACAAGTTGCGAAGTGAACTCATAAAAAAATATTTATATGATAAATTCTCTGTCCAACTTTAGCTCGAATTAATTAAAAATTTCAAAATTCATCGTGTTGATAAATTTTCAAATGGTAGCCTTATTTCACGTGGTCCCACTTAATATCCAAGAAAGGGTATATTGCACTAAAGTAAAAAAGAAGCAAAAATAAATAAATAAAATGCTCTAATAATTATAACTAAAAACTGCTTCCAGATTAAGTGAAAATTCATAACATAATATTTTCTAATTTTTAAAAACCAAAATTAAATGAATAGTTGATAGGGATATTAATTATAAGTCGTATAAATAGTTGTGAAAAATGCATATATTTTCATAGAATGAATTAAAATATGAGCTTTTTTCTTTAAAAAAAAATAATAATAATGTATTATAATAATTCTGCAATAGCAATAAATTTGAATGATTTTATGTGACTCTGTAAAAATGAATTATAAAGACTAAATTAGGTATTTGCAATGAGTAATGGAGTATCTTAGTATTATATAAAAAATATTTATTTTCTGGAAAATCTTTCTTACAAATAATAATAATAATAATAATAATAATAAAATAAATAAAAATAAAATGAATGAATGAAGAGACAGAAACTCTAAGCAGTATTGCTGAAATTCTTTGACACTTAGCAAAAAGAAAAATGCTTTTCTTCAAAATGCTTGTAGATGCATATATATCCTTGCTATACATTTATTTAAGCAAAGTAACTTTTGATTTAATTTTAAATAAAAATACATAGTATGACATACAAAAAAGTGTATAATACACAATGATATTTTTAAAAATAATCTTTAAAACTTTGGAAAATATATTAAATCGTTTAAGTTTGTCATCGATTAAAAATTCTTTTTCTCTGCAATTTACATCTTAAAAGCTACATAAAAATTTTACAATAAAATAAATAACCTATGCTGCAATTACAAAAGTAAATAATAAGCAATGTTTATCTTCGTAAATAATAAACCTGGTTTAAACCCACTTTTTTTTTTTTTTTTTTTAATTTATTTTACACTATAAATAAATGCACCCATATTATGATGAAACAAAAAACTTTTGTCAAAGAAGAAATTTACATATGAATATATATATCTATATATCTATATCTATCTATCTATATATATATATATACCTATATATATATATTTTTTTTCCTGTTCAAAAAGCCCTTTACACAGGCAGGAAGCACGCAATATGCCCTTTTAAATGGACTTTTACGAAAACAAAACGAGCAACGGACGGGAGTAATAGTTGCCGTCTTTCACTGAGCGAGGAGTATCACTTGCCGTCTGTATGCGCAGAACTAGGTGCGCGCAATTTGAGAGCATGACTCCCGGGAGTATGGTTTTGGGAGTAAAAGTTGCTGATTAAGACGCAGACGCTTGTGCCCGGGGCCAGGGACCCCAGATATATACAGATAAAGCACTTGGCAATTTACATCCTGCGACTAGCGTCTCGCCGCAGCGCCGGCTCTCTACGAAAAAGTTGAATAAATTGCCTTTGCAGGTTTAGCGATGCACTGCTACACTTCTGAAGAGTTGTAAAATTGTTTACCATATATGTTTATGCGTTAGATGTGTATGGTAGTTCATACTGAATTGAATTACTATTTTTTTTTTTTTTTTTTTTTTTTGTAACAGTAACTTTATTATTAGGAAAATTAATAGATAATTTTAACAAATTAAATATATATATATATATATTTTTAAGACGAAACTGCCATTTCCTTGAAATATCTACAATCACATTTAAATTTACTGCAATTTTTTTTTTAAACCTCTTGTACAATTTATTATTATTTTTACTTAGCTTAAAAAAAAAAAAAAATATTTTATTTAAATTTTAATTATTATTTATACTTGTTTAAATTTGTTAAATATGTTATTTAAATTACTTCTTTTTAAAATTCCTTTAATGCAAAAATGTTTCAAATGACAAAAACACCCCCTCCCCCTAAATATTTCTTTCCATATTTTATTACAATAATTGCAATTTATGAATTAATAGACTACAAAGAGAATTTGAAAAATAGACCAGGTAAAATGTTTTATTAAAAAATAACATTTTTTTTTTTTTTAAGGAAAATTAATAGATAATTAAAAAACTTCTTTGAAAATGAAACTGCCATTTTCTTAAAATATCTTCAATACAAATTTAAATTTATTGTATTTATTTATTTATTTATTTATTTTTTTAAATCTATTAAACAGTTTATTTTATTTTACTTAGGTAAAAAAAAAAAAAAAAAAAAAAAAAAAAAATGGGTTAGAATAAAAATTTATAATAGAATTTTTAAATATGTAAGATATTTATTCTTATTTTTATGTTTAAATAGTAAACAAAAAATATTTTATTTAAATTTAATTATTATGACTTATTTAAATTTATTAAATATTTCCCCCTAAATATTTCTTTCCATATTTTATTACAATAACTGCAATTTATGAATTGATAGACTACAAAAAGAATTTAAAAAACTGACCAGGTAAAAAATTTTAGTAAAAAATAATTTTTTTTTTTTTTTAGAAAAATTAATAGCTAGTTTAAAAAAAATAAACTGCCATTTTCTTAAAATATCTTCAATACAAACTTAAATGTATTGCATTTTTTTTTATTTTAATCTGTTAAAAAAAAAAAAAAAAAAAAAAAGTGGATTTTAATAAAAATTTATAATAGAATTTTTAACAATGTAAAATATTTATTTTTATGTTTAAATAGTAAACAAAAATTATTTCATTTAAATTTTAATCATTTTTTAAACTTATTTAAATTCGTAAAATTATTTCTTTTTAAAATTCCTTTAATGCAAAGATGTTTCAAATGACAAAAACAACCCCCCTCCTAAATATTTCTTTCTGTATTTTATTAAAATAACTGCAATTTATGAATTAATACACTACATAGAGATTTTAGAAAATAGGCCAGATAAAAAGTTTTATTAAAAAAAGCAACTTTTTTTTTTTGTTGTTGTTGTTGTTAGGAAAATTAATAGATAATTAAAAAAAAAAAAAAAAAAAAAAGAGGTAAAAATACTCTAAAAACGAAACTGCCTTTTAAATATTTTATTTAAATTACTTCTTAAAAAAAAAAAAAAAAAAAAAAAAAATGCCTCAACAAACATTTCTGTACTGTCAAGTATAAAGGATTTAAGTTCATATTCTTGATTTTTCAGGAGACGAAAAATAAAGTTAAACTAACTAAAAACTAATCAGTAGAATCGATTAGGAAAAAGGGATTATGTTGATTTATACCAGGGCGCGAAATTTCCGCTCCCCAGCTCGCCATTGGCGAGTGGTAATTTTACTGTGGCGAGTAAAATTTCAGTCTAAATGTAGATAGAATTCTTACAGTATATGGTGCTACAAAAAATAAATAAATAAATAAATAAATAAATAATGATTTAAAAACGTAAAATCATGCAAATCTTAGGTAAGGTGACCAGACATCCTCTTTTTAAGAGGATACTCTTCTTTTTCAATGCTCTGCCCTCTTAAACGAAGAAAAACATTACAAGACTAAAAAGTTCTCTTTTTTATGTTTTTCATCCTCTGTCCTCTTTTTTAAACGAAAAGGATTTAGTCCTTAATTTAAAAAATTTCGCAAAACTGGGAAGCTCAATCGGCTGTTGGCTGTATCGAACGGTGAACACTAACTTTTTTCTATGTTAGGTTCGCAAAAGAATAAATTTCTAATAAACTTGCCAAAGCATATTACGGTTTATGCCTATTCAGATTCTTCGAATCACGAAGAAATAAAAGTATTCCCTATATTTGTACGGTTCTTTGATCCAGAACACGGAATCATTATTAAAATTGTAGTGAAGTCATTAAGAAGGTGGTGCTTCGGTTGGTACGCGGTGGGTTGACGTGTGTTCTCACTTTTGCATGAATAATATTTCTCATAAAAGTAGGTCCGTCACTGACCGAGAGGTTCTGTCCTCGAAGCTGGTATATGTGAAGCGCTGGACTCGATACCCTGTCGCAATCGTTGGCTTACCCGTTATGAGTTTTCTGTGGTTTTCTCCGATACTAGCGTAACTATGAGCTAGGAACTCTTAGAAAAACCCTACGGAGGACTCTCCTACTCAGGTCTACAGCCCTTGTGCAGACCACCACCTCACAAAAATATGCAAAAGTTAGTTGAATTCATTTTATGTCCTCCTGGCAAAAACGTTCCCACAAAGCGATTGTTTTCTTCAATGAACAAAATGTAGACACGTGGAAAAAATTCCCTTTATATACCAACTTTAAAAACTTATTAACTACTAAGACTAATTTAGGTTATACTTGTGAGAACTTTTATAAAATGTTGATAAGGAATGACTGTTCGTTAAAACAAATCGTTTCATCTGCCGAATATTAATTTGATTTTTTCATTTGCCAATTTTATTTTTTTTCTTTTATGATTATGATTTTAATAATAAAAAAAAAAAATGTCTACCACCCTTTTCTACATAACAGCATGAAAGTACCAAAAAAAAAAAAAAAAGTGTTTGTCTATAGCAAAAATGAATAATAATAATAATAAATCCTTATTGTTCAGTGACACCTATAACAATTAGGGATATTTCCTCTCGTATCCTTATATTATTAAATTAAATTAAGGTGTACTGATCCAAATTCATCATTTGAGATAAAAATGTACACTACTTGTGTAAAGTAGCTTTAGAAACGGTTTTTATTATCATTTTCATCCAATTTTGTGTCCTCTAAAATGACATCTTTTTCAAAATTGAATGTCTTCTATTTTTTTTTTTTTTTTTTTTTTTTTTTTAATAAAATAAAAGACATTGGGTAATTTCTCCTCTATTTCCAATAAAAAATGCCAGTCACTTTATACGTAAAAAATCTGGAGTGACGCCACTCGACTTTCCGAACATTGAGTAATTACCAGTTTTGAAGATAAAGTAAAGAAAGAGGAGTTGTTAAACAAACAAAAGAGAGAAAACCATAATAGAGAGTTTGAGTATTTTTCTCCATATATTACACGATGTTTTATTTAACGCTACTGAACTTTGAGCCCATAGATCATAATGATAAAGAATTTTTCGTTGTGTCCCTGTAAAAACCTAGAAATGCTAGATTCACCAAAATGCTTATAGTTAGTGCAACAGTGATTTATAATATTCATATAAATTTTCAGCTTAATTGAATGAGGCTTTTAGATGCTATCGCACTTTTAAAAATTTGGTACCATAGGCCATAATGATAATGAATTTTTTTTTTTTTTTTTTTTTTTTTTTTTTTTTTTTTGTGTCCCTGTAAAAAAACTGTAAGTGCTAAAATCACCAAAATCTATACAGTTGGTGCAACTCTCACCTTTAACATGTGTACAAATTTTTTGCTCAGATTAATAAGGCGTTTAGACGCTATCACACTTTTAAAAATTTGGCCCCATAGGCCATAATGATAAAGAATTTTTCTTTGTGTCTCTGTAAAAAAACTATAAGTGCTAGATTCTCCAAAATCTATACAGACTGAGTATCTGTGACCTATAATATGTGTATAAATTTTTTGCTCAATTGAATAAGGCGTTTAGATGCTATCGCACTTTTAAGATTTTGGTCCCATAGGCCCTAATGATTTTCTCTGTGTCTCTGTAAAAAAAACCATAAGTGCTAGATTCATCAAAATCAATAGGGTTCGTCCTACGGTGACTTGCAACAGGCGTACCAACTTACAGCTCATTCGAGCAAAGTGTTTAGACGCTAGCGTATTCACTCACACACATACACATACACACATACACACACACACACATACATACATTATCGTAAAAATAGTGAAGACGAACTCAGGGGACCTCGAAACGCATAGAAACATCAAAATCTCAAATTCGGATTTTTGACATGATTACAATACTTTCCTCACTGTAGTGTTCGGAAAGTAAAAATAGAATAAGTTAATCATATTTTGTGTCGAGTAACTTTTTTTTTTTCTGCGAGTGTAATCTAAATTGAAATTTCGGGCCCTGATTTATTCCCTTTATACCATTCAGTGATTGTCAACCTTCATTTAATAAAGGGGGAAAATTGAATTAAATATTTTATATCAAAGATTAATACTAAATTTCTGACTTGACTCTTTTTTTACCAATGGATTTTCTCAAAAACTAAATGACATGGATTTAAATCCTTTATACCAATCGATAGAGAATTTTCTTTTTCTGAGTCTGACTCTGTACTTAACTCAAAATCGACATTTTTGGACTTAAATCCTTTATACTTATCAGTACAGATTTATGAATGCTTATTTAAGGAGTTTAGTGTTTTATCTTGGTGCTCAGGGCAGGGGCCCCAGGTTCCCGTGCTTTGACTACAGGCGAAAATTTTTCGTCAAAACCTTTTTAATATTTTTTATTTATATGGAAAAAATAAAATAAAAAATAAAAAAATAAAAATGCTACCAAAATATCAGTTTAAAAAAAAAGCCCTTTTAGAATTTGAAATCTGTATTTCAAACAAATTCCTTATTCTAAATTTATTGCACTGGCAAAGAGATTCTGTCATCCAAGGTGATAGATGGTAGGTGCTAGCTTTGAATCAGGTACACACTTGTTAACACAGTTGTGCGACTTTTCTATGGTCTTCTTAGGAACTCGCATTAGAATGCGCTAGGTCACCTTAAAAACACTGCCCAGAGAACATCTCACTCAGGCCTAATCCCACATTCAGAAACAAACTTTTAAAGATTCTGTAGAAAAATTGCTGCAATGTGCTGATGGATTCATGTTGCACATTTGCCTGTTTTTTTGGTCTGATGGTGAGTCATCTTTTATTAAATTGAAATAACTGTTGAATGCTTTTACAATTTGAGGGGTTTCTTATTTTCTTCACATTAATTAACTTAAATAACTCTCATATATATATATATATATATTTTTAATCTTCGCAGGATTTAGTATTAAATAAAAAAGTAATTCTCTATGTAGTGTATTAATTCATAAATTGCAGTTATTTTAATAAAATATGGAAAGAAATATTTAGGGGGGGGGGGGGGCGTTTTTGTCATTTGAAACATCTTTCCATTAAAGGAATTTTAAAAAGAAATATATTTAATAAATTTAAACAAGCTTAAATAATAATTAAAATTTAAATGAAATAATTTTTGTTCACTATTTAAACTCAAAAATAAATATTTTACATATTTAAAAATTCTATTATAAATTTTATTGTAATCCACGTTTTATTTATTTATTTATTTTTCTTAAGCTAAGTAAAATAAAATAAACTGTATAATAAATTAAAAAAAAAAAAAAAAATAAAAATAAAATAAAATGCAGTAAATTTCAATTTGTATTGAAGATATTTTAAGAAAATGGCTGTTTCGTTTTTAAAGATTTTTTTTTTCTTTTAATTATCTATTATTTTTCCTAAAGGGAAAAAAACGGTTGTTATTTTTTAATAAAACATTTTACCTGGTTTATTTTTACTTCCATTACCCGACTACCGTAGGTAATGGAAGTATTGTATTCGGTCTGAAAATTCGATATCGGGTTTTCACCTGATTTACACGTTTTAAGGTCCCCCGAGTCCAAAAAAGTGGTTTTTGGCAATTGGTCAGTGTGTATGTATGTGTGTGTGTATGTATGTATGTATGTATGTGGAGAATCTTCTGGCTATTATAGCTCAGAAACTAATAAAGATAGAGCTACGAAACTTTAGAATTGAAATACGTCTGGTGTACAGATGAAATTTCCAAATTTTGGTGAAAATTGAAAAACCGGAAGTGGGACATCGGAAACCGGAAGTGGGACCGTAAGCCCGTATCTCAAAAATGGCTATAACGATTTTCTTCAAACTTGCTATATAAACATGCTATTAGATGTCCTTTCGAATGATATAGTTGTTTGGTTCAGGAAAATTGATAGGCGTCCCTTATAAATAGCTCAATTTCAGGCCTCGCAAAGGCGTTCCTTTAAAAACGGTTGTACGGATTTTTTTCAAACTCGCCATTTTAACTCACTTTTAAATATGCTTTTGTAAGTAATTATTGTTTTCCTGTCAATAATTGAGTTTAACCGGAAGTGGGACCGTAAGTCCGTATCTCAAAAACGGCTCTAACGATTTTCTTCAAATTTGCTTTATAAACACTCTATTAGATGTCCTTTCGAATGATATAGTTGGTTAGTTCAGGAAAATTGATAGGCGTCCTGTATAAAAAGCTCAATTTCAGGTCTCCCAAGGGCGTTCCTTTAAAACCAGCTGTACGGATTTTTTTCAAACTCGCCATATTAACTCACTTTTAAATATCCTTTTGTATGTAATTATTGTTTTCCGGTCAATAATTGATTTTTTGTAAAAGTTGGTATCTCAAAAACGGCTCTAACGATTTTCTCTTTAGTTCACTTTTATGTTTTCTGATCGCATTATCTCTCTAAAATGCATATAATATGTGTAATAGTGGGTATTGGAAGTCGTGTGGTTGTTTCACACCAGATTTTTTAAATTCTGTTTGTAGTGAGGGGGGGGGGGTGTTTCTATCATTTGAAACATCTTTTCATTAAAGGAATTTTAAAAAGAAGTAGTTTAAATAACACATTTAACAAATTTAAACAAGTTTATATAATAATTAAAATTTAAATAAAATAATTTTTGTTTATTATTTAAACATAAAAATAAATATTTTACATATTTTAAATTTGTATTGTAATCCAATGTTTTTTTTTTTTTTTTTTTTTTTTTAAAGGATAAGCAGAAAAATAAATAAGTAAGTAAACTAAATAAAAGATTAAAAAAAAAATAATAATAAATAAACCTGTATTGAAGGTATTTCAAGGAAATGGCAGTTTCGTTTTTTAAAAAAAATTTTAGTTAATTTTTTTAAATTATTCATTAATTTTCCTAAAAATAAAGTTGAAAAATAAAAATAAAAATATTTAGGGGTAGGGATATTTTTGTCATTTGAAACATTTTTGTATTAAAGGAATACACATAAATTAGGAAAATGTGCTAAAAGGGTGATGTCTTGCCAAACTCTGTTTAACTTGCTAGATTTCAAATTCGAATCCAACAACTTTAAAAAATCCAAGTCTGTACGTATACAGTCGGCTGCAAAATTATTCGAGCACTAGCAATAATCCTTGCTAAAAAAGAGTACACTTAATACAGCTTTGTTAAATAAATCCTTGTCGAGTCATGTTCTTAATCAGTCTAAGAACATGATTCGACAAGGATTTACTTAGCAAAACAGTCTTAAGTGTACTTTTTAAACATAGGAATTATTGGCTAGTGTTTGAATAATTTTGCAGCCGACTGTACTCACTCAGCTAGCATTTTTGTAGGGAGCCGGCGCTGCGGCGAGACGCTAGTACATCCTGCGCCAAACCAGACTCTGGGAGAATCCATTGTACTAAGTCGCGGAATTTCATGCCTGCAACCATAGCAACGACAAGTTTGACTTGAGAAAGCCAAGTTGGCATTGGTTTTATGGTTACCGCATTCTTCTCTTCTGGTCTGGTTTTGTTTATTGTGTGGTAAATGCAATGGCGCTGGTTTGGTGGTTTAATATTTTTTTTGTTCGTGTTCCTTGTTTGTACTTGTAATAGGTAAGTTAATTTTGATGTTAATTATTTAAATGGATTAGTATAAAATTTTTATTATGTCATTATTTTATTCAATCTAAAAGTAATTGCATGCTTAATCATCATCTTTTAAATGATGTTTCTGTTCGATTTCCTTTCTGATTTTTCTACCCCCCATAAATGTTTTAATACCTACTTAAAAGTTATTAATATATTGTTTGGTCTTTAAATTAATCATTAATTGGAAAAATTGTGGTTATTCGGGACTTGAATTTATGCTACAAAATCACGAAGAAGTTTAAGCGTATAGAATGGGCAATATTAAATTTAGTTTGATTAAAAAACAAATATCTTGTTCTTGTCTTTTATTGCAAAAATAAATTGCATTTATATTTGGAAATCTGACCGCAATGAGAGTATAAATTAATATTCTTATACTGGCTTTCATTAAATAATTTCTTTTTGAATTGTTCAGCTATAAATAATTATTTTACTATCTACGAATGTCAATGCCGGATAATTTGCAGTTTGATTGGATTGCTTCCATCTAATTAATTAAAAACTTACGAATATTTCAATCTCTGATTTTACATCAAATAAAAATTGAATTTTGTTAATACAATGGGTTTTCAATTACAGTAAAATTATAGTATTTTCGAAAACAGACACATCAATTATGAAATCAATAAAAGAAATTCCCCCCTAAATTCAGAATTACTGTTTTACACTATAACTAGCCAATTGTTAAAATTTATAACGCATAAATGTAATCCCATTGAAATTACTCTAAAGAGGAAAACAACTAGAATGATGTGAAATGCTAAAAGTAACAGTGTGAGATTAAAATACTTTTTTTTTTCTTTTTTTTCAGTTAAAAGGAATTAGTGCATAGGTTATTTTATTAATGTATATTTCTGTTTATAATTTTTCATTCTATATTTAATAGTATCCTAAAATTATTTTATGTTTTCAAAGAAGCTTACTGAAAAAAATAAAACTTGAAATTTTTGATTGGACATGTGGCTTTTAGTATCTAAAAATGTTTTAAAATTTATTAAAGGGACTAAAACCAAAAATTAGGAAAATGTAATAAACTGTAGATATAAATTTGTTGCAAAAAATTGTTTCAGAATGCTCTTTGTATAGAATTTTAGGCTTTTGACAATTGTTGTCAAAAACTTGCCAACCCTGCATTGAATAAATAAATGTGTATAACTTGAGAAATTATGAATTAAAATAATTATAAAAAATTATAATCTTAATATTGGAATACTTGTTTAAAATACTAAAATAAATTTTTCTTAAGCAAATAAGTAAATAAATAAAAATAATATACATTTCTAAGTTTTGGAAGCGATTAGCTTTCTGTTATACTTTATTATCTAAATATTTAATAAGAACCTAATATTTTTCTCTATGTGCTAGTCGTTTAATAATTTTAAGAAAATAACTGATATTGACATGGTATAATTCTACGGGGGGGGGATGCAATTAAGAATACTGTACTATTTAAATGACTGTATTGTATTTTGTTAGAATGAAATTACAATGAAGAATGAAGACAAGCTTTCTAGTCTAGATCCTTATGTAGTTGTCCAAAGAAGCAGAAGCAATTTTTTTTTCTCCAAGTAAAGCATTGGAAATGAAAACCAGGTAACTTTTTTTATGTGATTTTCTACAATATTTGAAAATAAAAGTATACTTTTTATTAAGTGTTTGAAGTTAGATACCTGTCTAAAGTTGTCAAGGAAGACCCCCCCCCCCAAAAAAAAAAAAAAAAAAATTATTTATGTAAATTTATAATATGTAAAATATTAGTAGTTTAACTAATATATAAATTTATTAGTTAAACTACTAAAATTTTCTAATTGTGTAACAGGGTTATTTAAGACCATAATTTATAATCAAATTTGAAAAGTTCATTTTCCTCTTTTCCTTTCAGTATGTAGAGTATAAAATGTTATTTATTGTTAGGAGTAATTAAAAAGAAGTTTTCAAGGTAGAATAATTGTCACAAAGAGTGTAGGTAAATTTCAGACCAACGTTTGGTTCAGAATTTACCTATGTCTTTTTGGAGGCGTAAAATGTCTCTATTTTAGATTTGTAAAATGCAAGGGAATCAGTTATAAATTTAAGAGCTTGAGGGTCTTAGTTTTTGTTTTTCAAAGTTAAATGCTTTGTAGCATAAGTCTGATGACTAAGGTAGTGCAAGTTTGATAATCTATGCATATGCAATATGCATAAAATAGTGGTTATAAAGTAATTTTTTTTTTTTTTTTTTTTTTTTTTTTAAGCATGATATTTCATCTACCACCACCAGTGTCTGGAAAGTACTTAGAATTTACAGAAATAGTGATAATAATAATAATAATGTGTAAATACAATAAAGTACAAGTTATATGTTGTACATTAAAGATTTTTATTTTCCGAACGTATACTATGTAAGAAAATAATTTTATCATGAAAAAATTCAAGAGTGAGATTTTGGTGTATCTATACAGATTAAGGGCTTCTGAATTCATTTTGTTATTTTTACAATAGTGTATGTAGATATGTGTGTGAATGAACATGTTAGCCTCTATACACTTTAAATGTTGATAGCTGAAAGAGAATAGGTATGTTATAGGTCACTGTCACACAAACTATACAGATTTTGAATAAATGTAGCTTTTAGGTTTTTTTTTTTTTTTTTACTGAAGACATAAAGAAAAATTCCTTATTATGGCTGTGAACTCAAATTATTTAAAGTGTGATAGCATTTAAACACCATATTCAGTTGGTCTAAAAGTTTCTTCAAAGTATATTATGCCTTACTGTCACACAAACTACATAGAGTTTGATGAGTTAAGGACATATAACTTTTTATTTTTTAGGATACAAAGTAGAATTTATTATACATTGAGGTATATGGTCTCCAATTATTTGCACAAATAATGAATATAAAATTGTTTGCAGCACTCATGCCTATTTTACCTGAAGAAGAGCTGTTTAGAAAAATGTATTGTAATTTAGTTTTAAATTACAATAAAATTGTTCTTTCACCCAAAACAATTGTTGTGAATTCTTGTATTTTATGGTTTTTATTCAAAGTTTTATACTTATTTCTTTTTAATGCCAGTACTGTGGTGCTTTGTTAACACGCTTTTATTAGCTTTACCTGTATGTATGTTTGTAACCGCTCTGGGAGCAAACAAAAAATCTATATTGTAAAAAAAGACTTCCCTACGTGAACGCTGTGGCTGTGAGGTAAAGCTCCGGGCTACGAACCTAAAGGTCTAACTTTCGAGCCCAGTCAGGGGAGATTTTTTAAAAATGGTTTTTTTTTTTATTCTAAATTATTTAATTAAAGATTTAAGTATATGTAAATATTATGGTGTGTCACTCACATGATTTTCTCTTACCCTGCATTTTAATGCTAAGATAAGATATTTTATGCTTTAGTTCACATTTCTATAAAAACGTGTTCTTTAATTTTTTTAAAAGTATCATTTTATTTTTAATAACATATGCACAAGAAAAGTTTTCTGTAGAATACAGTATGAGATTTACAGGGCCACTCAAAAATATTCACATGCATTAACAGCTATAACTGGAAATATTGCATTTTTGATTTTATTAAGCATTTTAAGTTTGCCTTTTATTCCGTCTTTTCTTAAACTAATTAAATTTAAGGTCAGCCCAGTGCTGGTATTTCATAATTTGTGAATCTTGTTTCAAAAAATTGATTTTTTAAAATATTTAATATTTTATTTTCAATCAGTAAAATTCAAAATATAACTTACAAGGGAGCATTCAAAAGGTGTCGTCTTAAAAAAATATTGAAAAAAATATATGTGATTCTACTCTTCATAAAACACCAGGAAGTGAAAAAATTATCGGCTGAAATGAATTACAGCAAAATCAATCGCCTAACAATATGAAATCGCCAAATATGCATAATTTTTATAATTTTTTGTGGTCGCTGTAATTCATTGCAGCTGATAATTTTTTCACTTTCCGGTGTTTTAGGAAGAGTAGAATCACATATATATTCTTAAATGTTTTTTGAAGACGACACCTTTTGAATGTTTCCTTGTTAGTCAGAATTTGCAATATACTTGTAACATGTTTTATTTTTTAACTTATTACAGCACATGATACATATTGTAACTTTCAGAAAGATAACTATGAACATTTTTAGTTTCAACCAAGTTTTTTTTATACTTTTTTTTTTTTTTTTCCTTTCTTCCACTAGCCCCCCCCCCCCCTTTTCTTTTGTTATTATTTTAGAATTGTTTTTTTTTTACGAGTCTTGCAAACAACCCTGCAATAAGTCTCAGAATTTTTTAAATAGTATCAGAATGTCCCCAGCAACTATGGCTAAATTTCATCATCCCCCCCCCTCCATTTTCATCCTTTTAAAAGCAAAGCAGACTCGATGTTTTACTCTACTTTACATCATCACTACTATAATATGAGACTAGGAGCTAAAAGTGTTTATTTTAACCTGTTGTAAATATGAGAAATTTGGGGGCGGGGGGGGGGGCACTGAAAACTTATGTATAGTTTTAAAAAAATCATTGCTTTTTTTTTAAATTATTATTATTATTATTATTATTATTATTACTATTTCTTATAGGAGGGAAAATTTGTCGTTGTGTAATTGTAACATTGTGTAACTATTATTTTTGTCTGTTAAAAAATGTTCCTGATTTTATATATATATATATATATATATATATATATATATATATATATATATATATATACGTGTGTGTTTATTTTAATGCGCACGAAGGATGCTTGCATGAGTGGTAGTGAGTGCGGCACAAATGCTGTACAGATTTTCATAAGTGATATGGGTTGGACAATTTTCTATTATGTTTTTCGAGAAATTTTTCAAAGCCAAAAAAGTCAATTTTTTTAGTACATTTTTTACATGACATATTTAAACTTTTCTTTCATTACTCGTAGTACCAGTAACAGTAATGTCAGATATAGTGTGAAAAACAAAAGTTTTTGATATAAAGACATCATTTAGAAATTTATCAGATATATAATTTGAATAAGTTGCTCGAGAAGATATTATTTATTATGATACATGAGATCTATGGTTGCTAATCAGCATTTTGAATATCCTTCAATAACTTTGTGTGAATATAATTATTAAACATTTTGCAACTGAAAAGAATATATTGATAAATTAATGCTCTACTGTATTGCTGAGCTTGTATTACTTTTTCAAAATGTTCATTTGATAAATAATTGTACAGCAGTGTCTTCAAACTCGGGCAGTAATTTTGATCAAAGTCACCTCATGGTCTTTGGTTCTGAGAGTGACTAGGGAAGTTAGAACATTGTCAAAATATCTTAAAAAAAAAAAAAAAAAACTTCACAAAACTGACATTGTTGAAAATTTTAGAGAAGAACTTTATATAAAAACATAATTTTATTTTTTAAATCACTTTTTAAAACTAATTTCTAAAGTGACCAAAAGAAAAAAAAAAAAAAATGCTTTTATGTAAGCAATAGAAAAAAAATTGCTTTAATGAATAAAGAGCTCAAATTTGATTCAAATTTAAAGAAGACTAATACATAAAATGAATGACGTCATAATTTGTAACTGGTGGTTTAGTTGAAAGAAATTAATACATCTTTATTTGCTTATAATACATAAAATTGAGTTATACTTGAAAAATCTCATAGTGTAAGTTAAAAAAAAAAAAAAAAAAAAAAAAAAAAAAAATTAAAGCTGAAATTTTTTGAATGGCTGAATATAAAGACTGAATATAAAGTGCTGAATATGAAGTGCTGAATATGAAGAGACTATATATAAAATTACGTTTATTATACAATACTAACAGCTATTGAAAAATATAAGTTTGTGTTCGCAAGTTATGTCTAAAAGAAGAGTAAATAACAATTTAAATAAATAAATAAAAAATCAAAAGAATTTTGATAAAATAGATCTTTACATGGTCCGAGCTATATAGAAAATTTTATTTACTTATTTTTGTTCTTGTTTTTCAAAAACTTTTTTTTATTTAAGTGTTACATTTTAAAGTGCAGAAAAGAACTGTGTTCAAATTTTATTTTTTCACTATAAATTGAAAATGAAGTATTAAAAATTACAGAAGTAAATTTCGGAATAAACACAGGCAAATTTAATTATTCTAGATTTTTTGGTATTGAAAACAGAATTATTATATATATATATAAACTGTATTAGTTTCTTAGATTTAAAACTTAAACTTGATGGTAGTAAAATTTATACTGATATGTATGACAAACGACAAGATTTTATTTTCAAAGTAAATTTATTTACACAATTTACCTCTTGTCTTCATATCTCTGTCTACAGAAATATTATTCTCAATCACCTCTTTCGTATACATAATCTTTGTTCAGATAGGTTTAAAAACAAAAATATCTCTCACATAATTAATGTTGCTACAATAATGGGGTATCCTAAAAAATTTATTTATTCACTTGTTTATCAAAAAGGGTCTCTGTCTAACACACAAAAAAAAAAAAAAAAAACTAAGGTTTAGTTAAAAAAAAAAAAAAAAAAAAAATCAGGTGGGTGGGTGGGCAGAAGTTTGATTAAGGAGGAAGGGTGGTGTTGTTTGGCTGGTTGGCTGGGAGGGTTTGATGCTGAATAAAATTTATTAAAAAAAAAAAAAAACGTGGGGGGATTGCTGTAAGTTACATTCTTATTTTTTCTGGTTGATTCTATGTATTTTGAACTCTTTTATTTTTTCTGGTTGATACTATGTATTTTGAACTCTTTTATCATTAAATTTTACAATGTGCTTCTGGCTACTTGAGGCTTCCCTTGTTAAGTTTGAACAATCCATCTATTTGCATAACAAAAATAAAATCTTATAAATATTAATTTAAAAAAAAAAAAAATCTTTTAAATTTTTTATTTTAATTTATGATGACCGCATTATAATGCTTATCCTTATAGTTGTGCTCTTTGGCATTATTGCTTGTAATTATGTCTTCTTAAAACTTAACACTTAATAATTTGACTATAAAAATCTTAAAAATTATCTTAATCTTTCAGTCAATACATCTTAAATAAAAATCTTAAAAATTATCTTAATCTTGCTGTTAATACTTCTACATTATCTTAATCTTTCAGTCAATACATCTTATATAACTGACTTAATGTTATTATAGCTAACCGAAAGATGGCGCTTGTACTTAGTAGTCTTTAACCTTCATTCTTCAGTCCTTATCTTAAACGATTTAATTATTAATATTTTTGGTACGATTTAATTTAACTCTACTAGTATTAATTTTAACATTATCATTTAATATTTACTCTGTGTATTTTATCTTTAATGTAATTGTTCTGAAGTATTTTCGAGTAATCGATATCTGTCGAGCTATTATTTTAACTTCAATTTAGGTTTTGGCATCAACCATTTTTCCAGTTTGTGTGAACTGTTTTCCATGTGGTTACTCTGCTTATTTCATGTTATTAATTTGGTTTCCTTTAAGATTTTAATCAATATTTATTTATCCTTTGTTTTAATTTAATTTTTCACTTTTTTCTCATTCTTTATGGTCTTTTTGCTGCATTGATCGGGGCGTGAGATGATATAAATTGCTATGATTAGCAATATCGTTTTACGAAATCATTACAGCTTTCTCTGCTTTATGAAGTATGCGCCCCTTGATAAGTATATTTCTAATTTTAAGCATTTATATCCAATTGATTATGTGGTTTATTATCTTTTTTCTCTTTCACAAGTTTAATGGTCCTTTTTTATTATCCTTCAGGTCGGCGTAAGTATTTTAAGTTAATATGGTAACTCATTGGTTCCTCATCTATATCGCAACTTTTTGTGTCATTCTTTCCTCTATGTTAAATTCAGTTCTATATTTTAGTGTGCTGTTATTGTTTTAGTTCTATTAATTGCTAAATTTTAAGATTAAATTTTATTACGTTATCTATTATATATATATATATATATATATATATATATATGAGGAAAATCATTAATTCGCATAACAATTTCCCCTATATAATAAAATAGGATTCGTCTGTTGACAATGATATTTGAAGAGTCTCTAAGAGCTACAGAACGCACACAGACACCTTATTTATATAGACTACTGAACCATTACACATGCACAACAGTCATTAAAAATTATTTTAACTTTCTAGTGTTATGTTATACATGTTTAAAACCATTAAATCATAATTTCTATGCTTTATTAATTTCTTTTTGTATTGAATAATTATTCATACAGGGTTCATACTCCTCAGGGAAAACCTGGAAAACAGGGAATACTCAGGGAATTTGGAATTTGTTAAAAAAAAGTCAGGGAAAATAAAAATTTTCATTAAAAATCAAGGAAAATCAGTTATAAAACCTGGAAAAACAATTTTTTTTTTTCTCTCAAGTTATGTTTTTCTTGTTTAGCTTCGTATCAAAATTTAAATGATTAAGTATTGTGAAAATACGCATGTAAATAATGATTTCTACCTGAATTTCTATCATGATCGGCAGTAATATGACATCATACAGTGAAAGTAGCTGTATTTTGTCCTGTCTAGAGGAGCGTTTCTTGTAATATGTCGCTAATATTTTCTTGAAAATTGTCTAGGAACTCAGGGAAAACTCAGGGAATTTTTTTCCCATATTTGAGTGTGAACCATGTCATATTTTTCTTTAAATAGTTTTGTTTACTTGCCTTTGATGTATCAGCTTTATTTTACAAAAACCTTCCTAATTCAGAGACTTTGGAAATTTTCTGGAAAACCCACATTCCTAATTTTCATGTATTTTTAGTTTCATGCAAGACTGTAATTTTGCAAATTTGTGGAGAATATTTGAGTTACATTATTTATAACACTCAATTTTATGTGCTGAAGCTTGATACCCTCCGAATTTCTTTTAACTCGCTGCAGCATTGATTTCATACATGGTGAAGTAACTCAAATTTCTAAAGTGTTAAATGTTTGTTTTATTATTCTTAAAAATATGCTTAATTTATTTCAGTGAATTTCAAAACAAGTACTGAAATATTTTTAACAAGTTTTAAAATATTTTGAATATTTAAAATGTTCATCTCTTGCAAAAGTGAAATAGCTTTCTTCCTCTAGAATTTTCTTAGTGTTGAAACTTTCATTTCTTTATAGCATACCTTTGCAAGAATAAATTTTTATTTTATGCTTTTTAAGGCTTCAGGATAAAAAGCTTCCATTTTTAGAAAATGATTTTTTTATGTGTTTTGCAGTGATTCAGAGTATCGATTCGCAATGCAATTCACAGTACCAACTCATCCAGTTAGCAATAATACGGCATTAGTAATGGGTGCCTTAAAGAGTACAGTTGTTCCAATATTTTACATACATTACATTTTATTCATATATTATTCAGTTTTCAAACACCTTTTTTCTTGTCCTCTATTGGAGTTTAAAAAGTAAGGTATATATCAATCCCTTGTTAAAATAAGTGTTTGATAATCATTTACTTTTTCAGTTGCGGCATCTCTCCAACTTAATCAGCAGTGTGGATGATCAAGGTGTCTACAAAGGACATAATTATTTGACTGTGAGAATAACTAGTAGATCTGCAGATGAGGAGCCTGAATGTCTTAGATGCACCACTCGTTACTCAGCAGATCATTTTTATTTATTCCACAGTATTTAAAATAACTATGTGTGTGTATATTATATATAATATATGATTAACTTGCTACATAACCATATATATTTCCAAGATATATATATACATATATTCCTTTGTAACTCAGACCCTCATATTAATTCCTTGTACTCATAAATATTGTGCCAAATTTGATGTGAAATGATTATATAATTTTAAGGGAACTCTCTACTTATCGTTTCTGAAAGCGAAAAACTTTGCCGCATTATAACTCATAAACACACGTGTTTCCTCTTTTTTTTTTTTTTTTTTTTTTTTTTTTTCTGCACTCTCATGCCTGACTAGAGGGATTGTCTATAAAATACATCAGTGCCAGTAGGGTTTTTTTTTTTTTTTTTTTCCTTTTTTGCATTGCAAAGGAAATGATTTTGCTAACACATTAAAGAGCAGACTGCTAAAATATGCTGTACCTTTTCTTATAAATGTTTCAGAAGTTACCAAATGTTTGCCGCCAAAAGAGAGTTCAGATTCTGACTCAATAGCGACATCTATGGAAATAATATCAAATCTTAAAGCTAACTTTTTAATTTCTAAGCCTGTAGAACCAATTACCTCAAAATCAAGAGAGTTAGATGCTGTACATTTTCCTTTCTAGAAATAAGGAATTTTGCTTGCTCTGTTTCACTAAATGTAGGCTATAAAATAAGTCGAAAAACAAAAAATTATAATTTTGCAATCAAATCTTTGCTAGATGCAGGAGAAAAATCTTTACACTTGAGAAGGAAAAAAAAAAAAAAAAATATTGAACTTTAAAATCTAAATTGACATCAGCTCAATATATATATATATATATATATATATTTTGTAATGTTCCAGATTAAAAGTTTTAAAATGTAAGAAAGGAGGGCAATAGTCACCCGAGGGAAAAAACCATGGCATAAAATTTTTATGTGCATGGCTCCTCCCCATATCGGCGTCTGGGACATTTTTACTTTCCCTAGTGAAGCAACTAGGCAATCACTCGGGCCAATCGCCAAAAGTTCTGGCATATGTTCCATATTGCTTTGCAGCTTAAAAACTGAAGTAAATTGAAATACAAGGAGAAATTTTGTGTTTTGATGCTGGATGAAATGTTCATTAAAAAAGTCTCAGCTATAGTGCTTCATTGGTCTGTGCATATGGCTTAGAATCTACAGTTTATTCAACAATTAATCAAAGTTTTAAGCTGACTACTCAAGAACTTGTTTTCATGACTAGAGGATTAACAAGAAATTGTAAACGGGTACTATAATCAATTTATGTTTTGCATAATACATTTTGATTATTTATTTTTAAATATCTGGTAGGATGATGCTTTAAATATTTTTAGAAATTTCAGCCCAATTTTTTACTTCCACATTATTGTAAAGAAAATATGGTAATCATGAAAAAAGTTGCATGTAAGATTTATGTATGCCTAGATATATATTTAGGATTTAGATCTCTTGAGTTCATTTTTGAAATTTTTAGGTGATGTGTACGTGTATGTATACTTGAAAAGATGCAAAGAAAATAATAGTAAATTTTAATTTAAGGAAAACTTATACAATATTCATGTTTCTAGATAAATATAAAATAGGTGAAAGATTGTACTAGAAATGCATTTTATCCTAGTGGGGTACACTGTATGTACATGTGTGAAACAAAGGTATAATAGATATTTGGGGATGGGGGGGGGAATTTTTGGGACTGAATACACTATTTTCATATTCAGTTTAATTCATAAATTAAGAATAGAACATTAAAAAATTATGATAAGTGTAAGAGTTTGATTAGAAGAATCAATAAAATGATCAAAATATGTTTTATTAAAAAAATCAGAGTATTATTTGTTTCTTTATCTGACATAGCTGGTCTATATTCACTCCAAAAAAATCATACAATATGTAGTAAATTACTAATTCATATATACACAGTAAAATTTCATATAACATGCAATAATTTCATTCTTATGCATGAAAGATTGAAAGATTTGTAATTTGTGTGCTCTTCAATAAATATAATTTTGTTAAAATTATGAAAAACAAGAGTTTTATAACTCAAAGTTACCGATAAAATATATTGAAGTCCATGTAAATGGGTAGCTAGGTACATCCCGCCCCCCCCCCCTCACTATTTAACATCTCTCTCTCTCTATATATATATTTTTTTTGTGTGTGTGTAAAATTCTTCACATTAGCTTTGTAATTGTTATGGTATGAGAAATATTTGCATGTTTTTAAGGGAAATCACCTCTACAAATTGTCGGAGACCGCATAAAACAGTGTGAGTTACAATAACAATAACTTCATTTGAATAAATCAAAAATAGCTATCTGCAAAATGTTGTATTTGAACAAGATGTAAGAGTTTTTCAAATGTAATCCGATCTTGAGTCTCCTGCATCGGGTCGGGTAACCCGATTTTATCCAGATCAACTATTTTTTTTTTTTTTTTCTTTTGCGGGTCGGGTTTAGTTTTCAATGAATCTCTTGGGTTGACTTCAGAGCATTTTTCAAAAAAGATTTTATCTTAATAAAACAGAAATCTTTTTACTCTTTATACTCATGATGAATATATGCTTACCTAAATTATTATAGTAAAATAAACATCCATATCCGGCTATCACAATGGACAGCAGCAAATATATATATATATAATTATTATTTAGGATATAAACTGTTAAAAAAAGGATGTCTCCCACAGTAACCAGATGTGCGATTCATCTATTTTCATTACTCATATCCTTTCGAAATAGACTGTAAACTTAAACTGATAATAATATTTCGTCTCGCAGATGTTTTTAAGAAATTATAGGAAAGTAAATTTAGATGAGTTTAGCAGACGTTTAGTTGGTGTCTGAAACATCATATTGTTCTAGTGTTATTGTGTGATGAGCATTGAACAATAAAACAACAAACAGAAACACTAAACTTGAAATAATAATTACAAAGCTTTGAATAAGCACCATAAAATGCAATAAACTCGCAGCAATTGTTACAAGTTTATTATATTTTATGGTGTTTATTCAAAGCTTTGTAATTATTACTTTTAAATGGCAGTTCTGTGGTGCTTTCTTATTCCTAAGCTTGAAACATGTTTTTGTACACTTTTGAAGTACACAGCACACATATAGTTAAAAATTATTATTAATCCATTTTCAGATTTTTAACTTACTGTATTAGTAATTATATTTTTAATTCCTTTAAAAATGATTTGCCAACAGTGTGACAATAAAAATTTATTTTGTTTTATAAATTAAAAATCTTTTGCATGACTTTTAGATGAATTATTCATTTTCATTTAGCTTTCGATTGATGAATTAATAATTTTTATTTAGTTTTGGTCAAAATTCTTTAGTGCAGGTTCTGATCGATTGAAATTTTTTTGTTGGGTTCGGATTCATTTAAAATTGATTTATTGGGTTTGGGTCGGGTAAAACTCGGCCCGTGCATGATTCTAATGAGATCTCTATTTAACACACTATTTGTGATTTCTTCATTATACAGAATTTTCCTTCGGATTAAGATTATAAGAATTTCCTTGTTAAATAACCTCCAATTATCAACTGCATTTAGTACACTGAGTATGAACGCTAAGTGTACAAACACTAGATTTTCCAAGAATCATTATGAAATTAAAATCTTAGAAATTACTAACAGAATCAAATATTTTGGGCAGGAGTAAAAAAAAAAAAAAGTACTGCAAAAGGATTGTGATTAAAATGAATTTTCATTAATCATGGTACTGAAAGCAAAGAACTTTTGCACTTGCTGATATATATTAAAATATATTAAAAAATTCAACATTGATTACAGTTTGAATGATAACTCTCTTAAATAAATTACAAATTTAGAATTTCGTTAAATATTTTATTAGACATTTAATTTAATTGAAAATATAGTAATTATTACATTTATTTAAAACTGTAATTGAAACTCATATATGTGAAGTAACGCCTTCACAGCAAGGTATAAAAGGTAACATTTCAAACAAAAGAAGTCCTAAACAAAATTCTCTTTCATTAATTAAAGTGGAAGATATGGTATGTATTCCTGAAAATATTCCCCGTGAAATATATGGTAATATTATAAAACATAAGAAGAATGTACTTTCACATACACTGTAGATTTAAATGAGTAAAAATAATAAATTTCTATCTAAAAGTAATGAAGTGGTATATTTTTAGATTGTACAGTTGTTTTATTTCATTTTTATATATAATATTATTTGAAAAATTAGAATTATTGTGTCAAATGAATTATATTTATTAAGTATGGTTATTTATATGATTCTTGTCTTATGAGTTGAAAAATTAACTTTATGTGTATGTAGTTCAAAGTATTAAAAAATGTAAATCTGTATTTAACAAATTTTCCATACAATGAACTTCTTTTCTGTATTTAAAGTATGTTAAATAGAAGTCTGCTTTTTGATCGTGATGTACAATTGTAATAAACGGAGCGGCGTACCGCAACCCAAATTTATGCTTTAGTTATTCTTATTTATGTTTAAATAAGTTTTAGAGATTGATATTTTTTGCTTGATAAAGGTGAATCAGTGAAAGTTATGAAACATATACAGGTAAATATTTAAATATAAACATTTGTTTATATCATAATTGTTTTCAGACTCAAGTGCAATACATGCAAGTTTCTGAAGTTATGGTAAATGAAATTAAAAGCAGGTTTGTAAATCCTTGCTAAATTTTATAATTAAATAAATTTATGCTAATAGCTTTCAAGATATTTTTCATCCTTGATATTGAGAGTTGTTTTGAGAGATATTGAGAGTTTTGTTTTTTAAAGTAGCTGCATTAAAGCACAAAGTTGGAAAAAATTCTCTTTTCTTTTTTTTTTTTTATAAAATCAACTAACAGTATTTCCTGTTTTTTTTTTTTTTTTTTTTTTTCAAATAAGATTTGAAAAACCTAATTAAAACATGGTAAAGAAATGTTAATTAGCTAAGAAAGTTTTTAAAATATAATCATTTATGTTATATCAAATACTATTCTATTTGTACATATTTTGGATACAATTAAATTTTAAGAAATGTTAACCAAATGTTACTTAATTTTTCTTTATTAGTTCAGTAGTGACGTTAAAATTCTATCCTCAGTTTTTTGGCATCATAGATATCTTTTTTTTTTTTTTCTTATTTAACACTGAAGAATTCTTAGATTTTTTCCTTTTTTCCACACTCATGTTACATTTTCTTCAGTATTTCGCAACTGATTTGCAAAAACAAAACAATCTTTTTAATTACATTACTATATAAATAATTCCTTAAATAGATAAACTGAATAGCATGTATCGCCATTGCAAAATTTTCCTATACAATTCAAAGAGTCAAAAATTTGATAGCAAATTGCAGGATGTGAAATCTCAAAATTATTTTAGATGGTCAGTACAGATTATTTCATCTCGGAAAAGTATAACATGAGTATTAAAGAAAATCAATTTTGTGCTTTACAGATTGCACAAAATTGACTTTGTGCAACTGACATGAATTTTTCTTTACCTCCCAGGGAAATGTTTTTCAGATTTTTTTAAATTATTACAAGTGAAGAAAATTGATTATGTTGTTTCAAATTATTACAGATATATGATTGAAATACTCATGTTAAAAGTATTGATCAGTTCTTTTGGAAAAAAAAAAAAAAAAAAAAAATATTGAAAATTCCATTCCTTGGAGAAAGCAATATTTCTACATATACATTTTATAATGTTTGAATACCACTGTTAATTAAAATATTTTTAATTTTATGCTTGTTTAAAAATACTCCTCATTGTATACATTTCTATGAAATTTTGACTTATGCTATTATATGAACCAATTATTATGAAAAGACAAGATATAGCACAATCTGTTGAGCAATATTCATCAAAATTTGATAGAAAAAATTTATGTCAAGTTGCATCTAAATGTAAAATTTCGAGCATATGTTATTGATCTCAAGGTGCATCGAATTTTTGTCACACACATACAAAGCCATAGCCAAGGAGGGGAGTTAAAATACAACCCCCTTCTTGAAATTTTGCAGATCTGTCGAAAGTTTTAGAGTTCTACATCAGCATTTTTAGCATTCAACATTATGTACTAGAGCTTGAACATCCGAAATTTTTTTCTGGCTACGACCTTGTACTGACGTTAGGACAAAAAAGCCAGAAGTCTGTTACTAACCTCTTAAAATTATAAAATCATCAAAAATTGGCAGTCTGAAAATTTTCAAACCAAATGTTTTCTTCTTATCAAATCAGATGTCAGCGTCAATCTCAATTTTTTTACTAGGCATTAAGGGTATGGTAAAAGTTACTACTTTTTTCCTTTCTTTTAATAGGTGCCTCACAGTTCTGAAATTTTCAATTTTTTCATTTTCCCATTTGTATCCTAAATAAGCAAGAATAATTCTACTCCAGTAACAGAATCATCCTTATTTACTTATGACTTTAATTGGAGAACTAACAGTGCATATAAATTTCAATGTAACTATTACGGTTAATAAAACTTCTGATAAATTATTGAATAAAATGAAGTTCAAAGTTTTAATGTTTTTTTTTTAATTTTAAATTGCACCCTTCTAATTTTATTTTTTCTCCCTCAATTTTACATTATTATTGTTTAATAATATATTCTTGACCTACTTGGATATTTTTTTGTGGATCCATTGGTAAATTAATTGATTAAATATATTTTATATTTCAAAGCTGGAACTGGATGCAAATTTTAAGCATTTAAACAATTTTTTGTTCACCATCATGCTATAGTACAGTCAAATTAGACCAAAAAACACCAATAAAGGGAAAAAAATTATAAAGTTTTAAAACTTTGGAATAACATTCCTGGGGGCTCTAGTAATGCAAAACAAAAAAGTTTCCCCTTCCTGGGGGGGGGAGCTTACCCCCCATTCCCCCCTTTTTCCCTCTAGACCATATAGTTCTTTCCTATTAGGAAAAACAGATATAATAATTTATAAACGCTTGAAATTTTAGGATAACATTCATGAAAAGTCCAGTAATGGACAAGTAAAACAAATCCCACCCCCTTGTGGGTGTCCCCCCCCCCTTCCCCCAAAATTGTTTAGCTCCTTCATTTATTTATTTATTTTTTTTTTTTAATGAGGGACTATAAAAGGATTATATTATAGGAATAAATATTTATAAAGTTATAAAATTTTGAATTAATACTCTTGACGGTCCCCCCCCCCCCCAAAAAAAAAAAAAAAAAAAAAAAAAAAAAAAAAAAACTGGAGGAAATAATTTATAAACATATGAAACATTAAGATAACACTCATGAATGACTATTATTAAAAAAGAAGACATCCCCCTTCCTTGAATAAGCAACCCCCCCCCCTTTCTCCCCAAAATATACAGTTCCTTCAGATTATGAAAAATAGGAGACTCTAAAGGATTAAAGGAATTTATTACAGAGGTATTATTACTTTCGTCTATCTTCAATAGAAGAAAGTATTGGATTCGTAAAAATTTTCGATTACGGGTTTTTGATGGATTTACACGTTTTGAGAGCTGTAGAACACGATTTTACCATTTTTAGAAAATGTCTGTCTGTCTGTCTGTCTGTGTGTGTGTGAGAGAGACAAAATTTTGTGGCAACTGTTTCTCTGGAACTACTGCACAGAATTTCATACAAATTGGTATATAGTTTCACCTTGACATAAATTAGTGCCTATCAACTTTTGGTAAAAATCGTCTTACAGGTTGCGTTACCATCCCGCTTTTTCTAAATTTTTAACAGGGTGATATATAGGGCAAAAATTTTCAAGATGGGTATCTTTCGAAAGGTCTCGTCAGTACCTTTAAAACGAATGGTTGAACTATAAATCTGTGATAATTTAAAACAAAGTTATCGATTTTTTTTTACTTTTTACAAAAAAAAAAAACTAAAAAAAAAAAAAAAAAATTTTTTTTTTTTTCGCTCTCCCCGTAATTTTATCAAACTCCCACGGTTTCTGTGTTCTGACAAACTTAAACTAATTTTTGCTTTTTTCCCCTAATTTTGTCAAAGTCCTACGGTTTCCGTAACTTGACAAACTTTAACATATTTTTGCATTTTTCTCCTAATTTTGTCAAAGGCCCACGGTTTCCGTGTTTTGACAAACTTTAACAAATTTTCACATTTTACCCAAAATTTTGTCGAAGTCCCACTTTTTTTTTTCTCTCTCCCCTTAATTCTATCAAACTCCCACGGTTTCCGTGTTCTGACAAATTTAAACAAATTTTTACATTTTTCCCCTAATTTTGTCAAAGTCCCACGGTTTCCGTGTTTTAACAAACTTAGAATAATTTTCACATTTTACCCAAAATTTTGTCAAAGTCCCACTTTTTTTTTTTTTTTTTTTTTTTTAATTATTGTTACTGAGTGAATTTGTATAGGAAAATATAGAAGAAAGTCTCGTGGTGGCCACAACATACTAGTTTATAATGTTCTGAAATTTTTAAATAGTGCCCTCGAGAGCTCTAGCAATGGAAAAACGGAAATTCCACACCCCTCTTCATCCGTGGGCGGAGGATACCTCTTTTCCTCCGGAATTTGTACAACTTTTTCAGATTAAGAAAAACCGAGAAAATAATTTACAATGTTTTAAAATTTTAGGCTATGCACCTATTAATTGACTAGCAATGGAAAATAGAATAGGTCCCTTTCTTGGGGGGAGGGGGGGGAAAGCTTTCCCTCTTTTCCTCAAAATCTCGTTTTCCTCTTTTCGATCTTAGGAAATCCAACCGTGACTTTTCATTTTTTACACAATATCGTTAAGTTTACTATTACAAAAAATAATTCTTTTTTAAGACCTCATATATGATATATATGATATATATATATATGATATATGTCATATATGTCATATATATAAATATGATAAATCTTTTCGGAGGAATTGGCAACGGAGGAAAAAAAATGAGTACTTGGTTTTGGTATGTTTTATATATTTTTTACAGATGAGAATAATGTACGCTCTTCTTTCAACTTGGTCAGATACAAAGAACGGGTTTTAAATATTTTGAATTTGCTCAACGCTTAGGAATTTCTGGTATCGAAGCAAGCATAGCAAAAGATGACGCAGATGCTTTGATAGTTAAAAAAACAATTGATGCATCTGGTCGACAAGCAAGTCGTTATTGTTGGACAAGATGTGGACCTTATAGTTTTACTGATAGCACTTGCCCCAGAAGATAAGGACATGCTATTCATGAAAGAAGCAAACGAAAATGTCAAAACAAGATTTTATAGTTCCAAGGATTTGCAAAGTTCATCTGTTATTAAAAATGTCGAGGATTCTATTCTATTTCTTCACGCAATGAGTAGTTGCGACACCACTTCGGTCAAGTTTGGAAAAGAGAAAGTGCAAGTAGTTTAATCGTTTAACCAATCTCACCACCTCCATGATGTACCCAAAGTATTCAACGATCCAAGATCGACTCGTGACTCAATTGAAAAAGCTGGTAAAAAATTTATTAGTGAGATCTACAGTAAAGTAAATAAATAAATATATAAATAAATAAAATAAAATAAAAAACGCATCTATAACTTCTGAAATGAAAAAAATGAACGATATCAGAATTCAATGCTTTAATGAATTAGTAGGACAGGCAAGCCATGCTGTCATCCTATTGTGCTTGCCACCTACCACTGATGCTTCATTTTCATCGGGTTTACCTGCAAGTACAGATGTGGTTGGGGAATCGCTTGGATCCAAAGACCTAGGGCTGGAAAGTATCCAATTCACACTTGTCTCCTGTATATCTAAGACAAGCGCTTGCTTCAGAAAAAATACGAAATTTGATTTCATGTGGCCGCATGCAAGGTTGTAGAAGGAAGTGCAAATGTGTAAAAGCAAATTTATTGTGTACAGGAAAGTATAAAAATTGTCACGGGCAAACCTGCACCAATAAAGAACCCATTGACATGACAGAGGCGTTTGAAGAAGACTTTCATGGTGAACTTGATTACTTTCTATTCGATGTTCAGACGATATTGTAAGTAATAAATTATTGACTTACATTAAAATTATTTTACCTACATTTTACTTAATTATTGCTATATTTATTTTACCTAGGTATTACCTGAATTTCATTATCATTTCAATTTATTTTAATTTTTACAATTTAGTAGCTTTTAAAAACTTAAAGGAAAAAGAATTTTTCGTTTATGCATAATGATGAGGACATTTTGTGCAGAATTTTTCAAGGCATATTTATTTATTTATTTATTTATTATATTAGTAGCTGTCTTTGAAAACCAAATAATTTTGTGTTAATAAAAAAAAAAAAAAAAAAAAAAAAGGAAAAAGAAAAACTCACGGAAAATTTTGAAGTAGTTTTTATGGGGGGAAGGGGAGTTGGAAGCCCCTCTCAAAGAGGAGACTTTTCTGTTTCCCATTGAGATACCTCATATGATTAATGTCCCAAAATTTAAAATCTGTATGCTTCTTCCTAACTATTTTTTTTTTTTTTTAATTATTATTGAAGGAACTGCAGTATTTTTAAGAGGGGGGGGGGGGGGATCATCCTTCCTAGGGAAGGCTTTTTGTTTTCATTGAAACCTTTTCAAGCATACTATCTAAAAAATTTCAAAATTATATAAATAATTTATATTTTCTTACATTCAATGGATTATACAATTATGGGGCGAAGGGACAGAGGGAGAAGCTCTTGCTCCAGAAGAGGGTAAATTATTAATATTATTATTATTAGACCACTCAACAATTTTGTCCACAAACTATAAAATTCTGCAAATTATTTCCCCATTTGTTTTAATTTCAACAAATTATACTTTTTTTTTTTTTTTTTTTTTTTTTTTTTTTTTGGGGGGGGGGGGAGAAGGGAACTTTTGTATTTTCTATTATTAGACACTTCAAGAGAACTTTCCCTAAAACTAAAAACCCTTATATAACTTATTTTCATATTTTTCTTAATTACAGCAAAATTGAACTATTTTTTATTGGTGGGGGTTGGGTGGGGGGTGGACTTCCCACTGCATGGTGGAATTATTTTAATTTTGTATCCCATTACTAAGCACCTCAAGAATATGTTATACAAAAATTTCAAAACTCCATTTAACCATTTTACTTATTTTCAATACGCTATATATATATATTTAGAGGGGGGGGGGAAGCAAGCTCTTACCCCAGGGTGGCAATTTTTTTTGTTTTCAATTATTAAATTACTCAGGAATGTTGTACCAAAATTTCAATACTCTATGAATTAATTTTCTAATTTTTTTCTTCTTTATTTAAACGGATTATACAGTTGCTTTTTTTTTGGGGGGGGGGGGGGGGGGGGAGGGGTAAACTCCCACCCCATGGTTGGGAACTTTTTCGATTTCCATTATTAGACTCCTCAGGAATGTTATGCCATAATTCTTATACTCGATAAATTAATTCCCTATTTTTTTTTCTCCGTTTCAACGAATTATACGGTTTTGGGGGGGGGGGGGTAGGGGGGAAGCTCCCCCCTCAAAGGGGGGAACTTTTCTGTTTTGAATTATTAGACTTTTCATAAGTATAATCCCAAAGTTTCAAAACTTTATAAATTTTTTCCCTTATTTTTCCTAATTTGATTGTACTAATAGGTATTAAGAGCATAAAGAATCATGAAAAATTTTCACCTCTTTTTTTTTTTTTTTTTTTACTATTATTATTATTATTTTTTACACTTTTCAGGTATGGGGATACCAAAAATAATAAAATTTATATGTTGTCAGTCTGAAGGGTGTCAATTTGTTAGCCTAATTGTCTTAAGAATAAATGATCGCAGGTAGGTGGGGCCAGTTTTAAAATATTACCTATAACATTGGCTTGAACACTATTGATTTTCAACATTCTAATTTAAAAACTTCATAAGTTATTCCAAATTTACGATTTTCTTAACATGGGAGATAGGGCAAAATCTTGTTTAAACATACATTAAAAGGAATATTTTTACAGTAAAGGTGCGAGCCCAGCTTAAAAGCATCCGTTACAATGCTCGCATGAACATAATTAACCATGAAAACTTCATACGTTACTCGAAATCAACCATTTTTTTAACATGGCAGAATCGGACAAAATTTCGCATCAACATCCATTGTGAGGGATAATCGTATCATAAAGATTTCAGGCCACTTTAATATCATTTATGATAGTGTCTTGAACATAATTGTCTACGAATATTCTAATTTTAAAATTTTGTAAGTTATTTGAAACTTAAGATTTCCTTAACATATTAGAATAGAGCAGTTTCATGTAAACTTGCATTATAGGGATCATTGGACCGGTCTGGAATTGCATGAAAACTAAAATGTGAAACTAACCCCAAAATGATTCATTGACAAATTAGAACAAGGTAAATGTATCAAACTAAGCGGTAGATAGTCTATTAGTTGGGGTATTTCCCTCTGTCAATTAATCGGGCAAATCCATTTCTCTAACATGAGTCTGGTATGCACTTCAGTAGAAATTTATGAAAACAAATATATGATGGTGAACTGAGCAAAGTCCACCTATGCCAACTAGTTATTATTATTATTTGTATTTAATCTAACAATGAATCCACAAAGTAATACCAAATATGTTCAGAATATAATATTGTAATAATGCGAAATTGAGGGGGAGATTAAAAATTAGTTTTAGTAGAGAGCATATTTAACATTTTCAAATAATTTAAAATTTTGAATTTTATTTTAATAAATTTAAACGGTTACTGGGAAATATTATTATAACCTATTATACGTAGTATTATTATATTTTAATGTATATAAATACACATTTTAATAATTTTATGAAAAGTATTTATAAAAAACATTTACAACATCCATCATGACAAATAAAAATAATTGTATGTGTCACTCAAATGACTTTCTTCTATCCTGAATTTCAATACTACAAAGATAGATTGCAGTTTAAGTCATAAGATCAATAAAGTAGGATAATTAAGTTCAGTCTACTTTTAAAATAATCTAAAATAGGTTTAGGAACAGATTTATTTGACATATAATTCTATGCAAGGATAGTACTGCCTCTCCCCCCCCCCCCCATTTAATTGTTGCGCACCTACATTTTTTTATTCTTAAATAATTCAAAACTGTTACTAATTTGTCTTCAAACTTGCCAATCCCGATCAAATTTTTCAAGTGGCAACCTAATGCGAATTTCAAAATACCAAATTTGAATTTCCTATGGTTATTTAAGTTATGCTTATAACAGATATACATACAGATCAGCCACTTAAAATTGGACTTTCGTATTCAGTGCACCTCAAAATGTGATGTTATACAAAAATCCAGTGTTGAAAATAGAATTTGAAAATATATTTTCTTTACCGTATGGCTGTTAAAATTTAATTTTTCTTCCTGAGCAGTGTTTGTTGATATAGTAAAATGTAACAAAGCACTTACACCTGCTACATTCAATAGAAAAGAAAGTTTTGCTTAATTTTTGTTAGCCCTATATGTTGTCTATAAATTATATGCATATCACATTGTGCACTTAAATTTAGTTGTATTTAAAGAACACCGAACACAAAATGAAATAGACTGTCAGCAATTTCCAGGTATAATCCCGATTTGTTCAAATACTTTGGATAGCCCTGTAAACAAATGATAAATGATTTCTATTCCATATTCTACACAAAACATGCTTTTATGCATTGAAAAAAATATGTTCATTTTATTTTGTTTAGGGCAACCTATATATGTTACACTATACTTAATGAACTTTTCCCCGTAGACTTAATGCATTTGAATTCTTTTGTATATCCCTGTACATAAACCATCTGCTTCATCTCAACGAAAAGTTCAATGTAGCATCAGTACATTGTACAGATTTAGAATACCGAATTTGGACTTCCTTCTATATTTTGTTGTTGAGAACAAACACAGACCAACTGCTAAAAACATGTTTTCAGGATTCAGGAGACCTGAAAATGTGTAAATGAAACAAAAACTCAATTTCAAAAATTTGACTCAAAAGCAACACTATTTCTAATATGGATTTAAAGAAAAAGATGGTAATGTTACATTTATTTATTAATAAAAAGATTTTTTTTTTTCTTTCTTTAGAATGTAAAAATTGGTTTTTATTAAACATCATTCAATATATTTCTTTAAAGCTCATTTAACTTCATAACAACATTGAAAAAGACATTAAAATTGGTTTACAAATATAAATTTATTCAAAACATGTAAAAAGTAATAAAAAAAATAATTAAATAAGATTATATATATATTTAATTAATTTTTCACATGAAATATGTATTACGAAAATAGCACGCGTATATTTAAAAAACCAAAAATAAAAAAGTGAATAACCTTCCAAACCTCATTTTCTTTTTCATAAAAAAAAAAAAAAAATCGCCAAAAGAGCGATAATCAGCCAAATCTTTCTACCCATAAAATTGATTACGAAACCGCATACGTAATCCGTGACGTATGAGTAATACTTCGGTCCCTCGTCAGGGGCGACAGTGTCTATGCGAAATTTACATGTTAAATTTTTACCATTCGCTTCTATGTAAGTGACGGCTCTGAAAGTTATCAGTACTCTGTGGTCATTACCATGCAAATTCCATTCACTGTCATAAAGTCGCATACCCCTGTAACGGGAGCAAGCGATTTGATATTGATATTTAAGCAATGGGAATCAGGAATCGCATGCATTAGTCTTGAATCGGCTCTCTACGAAGCGGTCAAGTTTATTATGAACGCAGCTGGTAACGGAGAAAACAAGGAGAAGTGATGAATTTGTTCATTGCCTAAAATAAGTGGCCTAACCTCAGATAAGTAATGAATTAAATGTAGAGTATGTCTTTTAGTTTAGGTTTGATAAATCAAGGAATACGGGTATTGGGGTTAACACCCACAAGAAACAGCGATAAATGCACCATAGATGGATACCCTGCTTCAAGAAATTTAGGAGTTTAGGGGCAATTTGCTAGTCAGGGATTGTAAGCATTTGGGTATAGGGCAGTTGCAAACAGCTGATAACAGCATGGCAACGTGGCCAGCGTGCCCTCCATCATTGGTTGCTATGCGCGGTTGCTATGGTGCTGTGAGCTGTTTTCAACTGCCATTTGCTTACTGTTCTAAAAATGGCGTCTATTTATTTTCACGTGGAGTTGATAGCCCTCCATCTACGTCACTATGACGTCATATGAAACTGCTCTATTGACGCGTACCATCTTGTTCATTATTTAACTAAGTGCCCGACTGTAATATCAAGATAGACACACTCGCATAAAAGATTTTGTATTTTCTTAGCGAATAATGTGCAGCTTTTATAGTTTGTAAGGGGTAAAAGCAATATTATGTTATTTTTTTATTTTACAAGTTAATGACTTTTTTTTTTTTTTTTTTTTTTTAAAGGGGGGGGGGGGGTAATCTTTATTCTTAAATACAGTTCCCGCCGCTTATTAAAATAGCATTCGTTCTGAGACAAAGTGATTTTATTAATGCGGCTGATTTTTATATCCGTCGAAAGTTCCTGAACTCAAGAAGATGGAATTACTTCCCTGAATTTGGAAAGAAATTCCAAAAGGTAACGAACAATGGTATTAGTAAACAATATAAATTAATTTTTGATAGATAATTAATTATTTGTTCCTCCGATATATGTAAATTAAACGTATTCCAAATTCCTGTGGCTTTCCTTTGAGGAAAATCATTATCTTACCAAAAGTTCACGCTTTTCTTATAGATTTAAAATCTTTCCATCTAAACCTCTTGATTTGTAGTTATTTCAACACAAGAAATAGAATTTTTTTTTAATAATTAAAAATCTAAAAAATATATATAATTTACAAATCAAATCAAATTTGTAATTTATTACTGAAGAATATGTTCCTTGAAATTGTTACGGATATTAGTTATAGTGCGTGTTTAATTCATAAATATGCTGCACGTGTAAAATTTTCGACAATGAGCGATAGCAGAGGAGTTATTGTGCTTTATTTATTATTATTATTATTAATTTAAAAAAAGTTACAGTGTAAATAAATACTTTTTTTAGTGTACATAAATCATATTTTTGGTCTGCTGAGGACATATTTTTAAGTCTATTAACCGGCGATGCTGATTTTATTAAGCGGCGACTTATTGATTTGATTCCTGTCTTGCCAATTTGAGCAGATTAAAAGGCTGATTTTATTAACCAGTGAATTTATTAAGCGGTGGTTACGAATAAAAAAAATAAAAATCTAAAAGAAAAAAAGTAATAATAATAGTTTATTAGGAATTTGATCACACAATTGTGTGAATTGAATAATTTATTAAATGATTACATGAAGAAATGAGATATATCATCAAACATTAAACATTTTTAATTTCTAATTTTTACTTCACTTTACTTTAAAACAAGAAAGAAAAATCATGCAGTACGCATTGATTAGTAACACTTTCCAACTGTACGTAATTGTTGTATTGAATAACTTTTGATATTATTTGCCTGCGTTATCACACAACAGACAGAAGGACTGAAAAATATACAGATAGACTAATTGATTTTAAAATTACTCTTAGGCATTTTGGAAAGTGTTAAAAAGGCTTAACGCAAAAGAAAATGCAGCCATTAGATTATAATTACAGCTTTTGATCTCTCTGAATATTTTAGTGTAGCCCTGTAAATCAGAAAGTTAATCATATCATATTCTATACAAAAGATTATTTTAGAGTATTAGCAATAAATTTCAATATTTTTATTATTTTTAATTTTCAAAAAATTCTGTCCTAAAACGTAATGCATTGGCATATTTTTTTTTTTTTTCCTGTAAACAAACTAGTTGTACAGGACCTATTAATGTCATTTTAAATGGGGAAAATTCTATAGGGATAATGTTTATAAAAAAAACACTCATAGAACAAAATGCTTTCGAATGCTTTGGGGTGTCCCTGTACACAAACCAGAAGAGATATTCACTCCATTTTCAATATGGAACATCCGATAGTGAACTTCAATAAAATATATCAGTTTCGAGAAATTCCATGAATAATTACAGCAGTTGAAGCGCGGGCTTACAGACAGACAGACAGATGGACAGATATACAAACTGAAATCATATTCACACTTAAAAATGTTAGAAAGTGCTAAAAACACTGAATGTAAAAGAAAATAATATTTCAGCAATTTTTTATTAATAGCTCTTAATATGAATGGATATTTTTCTGTCACCCTGTATTTCTAATGCTAATTATGCTATATTCTATGCAAAGCATTTTCTTGTGCATATAAATAACATATTTCAATTTCCTAAAACTTCGTGGAAAGTAAAGTAATTAAATTAAAATTTGCTTTACAGGAATCTCTCTCATAGAACGCAATGCTTTGGAATACTTTTGAGCGTCCCTGTATATAAATCGGTGGTGATATTTCCTCCATTTCATACAGGAAACATCCAGTAGGGAATTGGAATAATATATTTTTTAATATCATTAAGATATGTCTACAGTAAAGGTATGAAAATATGGTTTATAGAAATAGCTCTCATAGAACCCAATGCTTTGAAATACTTTCGGGTGTCCCTGTACACAAACCAGTAGAGGTATAAACTCCATTTTCGAAAGGGAACATCCGATAGTGAACTTGAATAACATATATCAGTTTTAAGAAATTCCATAAATATTTACGGGAGTTAGAGATCGGACAGACAGACGGACGGACAGGCAGATACACAAAACTGAAATCATATTCACACTTAAAAAATGCTAGAAAGTGTTAAAAACGCTTAACGCAAACGAAAGTACAATTCTATCAATTTTTTATTAATACCTCTTAATATAACTGGATATTTTTGTGCCACCCTGTAAATTTAATGCTAATCATGCCACATTCTATGCAAAGCATTCTTTTGAGCATTTAAATAACATATTTCAATTTTCTAAAACTTCGTGGAAAGTAAAGTTATTAAAATTTGATTTATATAAATATCTCTCATAGAACGCAGTGCTTTGGAATACTTTTGAGTGTCCGTGTATATAAATCCGTGGTGGTATTTCCTCCATTTTATACAGGAAACATCCAGTAGGGAATTTGAATAACATATTTCAATTTCATTAAGATATGTCTACAGAAAAGGTATGAAAATATGGTTTATAGAAATAGCTCTCATAGGACACAATGCTTTGAAATACTTTCGGGTGTCCCTGTACACAAACCAGTAGAGGTATAAACTCCATTTTCAATAGGGAACATCTGATAGTGAACTTGAATAACATATATCAGTTTTAAGAAATTCCATAAATATTTACGGGAGTTAGAGATCGGACAGACAGACAGACGGACGGACAGGCAGATACACAAAGCTGAAATCATATTCACACTTAAAAAATGCTAGAAAGTGTTAAAAACGCTTAACGTAAACGAAAGTACAATTCTAGCAATTTTCTATTAATACCTCTTAATATAACTGGATATTTTTGTGCGACCCTGTAAATCTAATTCTAATCATGCTACATTCTATGCAAAGAATTCTTTTGTGCATGTAAATAACATATTTCAATTTCCTAAAACTTCGTGGATAGTAAAGTTATTAAAGTTTGATTTATAGAAATATCTCTCCTAGAACGCAATGCTTTGGAATACTTTTCAGTGTCCCTGTACATGAACCGATGGTGGTATTTCCTGCATTTGATAGAGAAAACATCCAATAGTGAACTTGAATAACATATTTTAATTTCATTAAGATATGTCTGCAGTAAAGGTATGAAAATATGGTTCATAGAAATACCTCTCATAGAACACAATGCTTTCAAATAATTTCGGGTTTCCCTGTACACAAACCAGTAGAGGTATAAACTCCATTTTCTATAGGGAACGTCCGATAGTGAACTTGATTAACATATTTCAATTTCATTAAGATATGTCTACAATAAAGGTATGAAAATATGGTTTCTAGAAATACCTCTCATAGAACACAATGCTTTGGAATACTTTCGGGTGTCCCTGTACACAAACCAGTAGAGGTATAGACTCCATTTTCAATAGGGAACGTGCGATAGTGAACTTGAATAACATATTTCAATTTCATTAAGATATGTCTAGAGTAAAGTTATGAAAATATGGTTTCTAGAAATACCTCTCATAGAACACAATGCTTTGAAATACTTTCGGGTGTCCCTGTACACAAACCAGTAGAGGTATAATCTCCATTTTCAATAGAGAACGTCCGACAGTGAGCTTGAATAACATATTTTAATTTCATTAAGGTATGGCTACAGTAAAGGTATGAAATTATGTTTTATAGAAATACCTCTCATAGAACACATTGCTTTGAAATATTTTCGGGTGTCCCTGTACACAAACCAGTGGACGTATAAATTCCATTTTCAATAGGGATCGTCCGATAGTGAACATGAGTAACATATATCAGTTTCAAAAAATTCCATAAATATTTACGGGAGTTAGAGCGCGGACAGACAGACAGACAGACAGACAGACGGACAGACAGACAGACAGACAGACAAACCGAAGTCATAAACACTTTTCAACCTTGTTGGAAAGTGTTAAAAAGACTGTAAATTTTATAAGTATTTTTTATTTTTAATTATTTCAAAAATATTAAAGGAAAAAAAATAATCAGATGATTATGCCGTTTGTCAATTGCATAATTTATTACATGAAAAATTTATCATTTTTTTTAGGAATACGTGCTGAAATCGGGTTCATCAAATAATGTTAACTAATTTAAAATTTCGAATTGTCGCTTGTTTTTCTTAATTTATTTGAGAAATAGTGGATTTTAAATATTTCATATTTTTAATTATTTTAAAAATATTATTATGATGATGCTTGTAAATTAAATAAGTTATCTAATAATTACATAAAGAAATCAGATATATCACATGAAGTGTCACAATTTAAATTTAAACATCTGACAATTTCTAATCTCATAGACAAGAAGTTCCATGTTTGATCCTAGGTCGCGCTCAACAACCTAGCCGTTCGTAGTTTTCCTTCTTTTTATTCCGAAGCTCTCTTAAATACGTGCTAAGACCGCTTAGAAATACTCATATGGAAGTTCTTACACCCAGGAAGAAAAAAATTTAAAAATATCGGAATCAAGCAAATCAGCTATCATATCATCAAACGTTATTTATTTTAAATTTTCAAATTATCGTCTTTTCTTTTTCTTTTTTTTTTTCTTAAGAAATCGGTAAATTCAAATATTTTACATTTTTAAAGTTCCGGTTTTCGGTGGATTTACACATTTTGAGAGTTCCAGAACACTATTTGAGCATTTTTAGAAAACGTCTGTCTGTGTGTGAGAGACAAACGTTTTGTGGCAACTGTATTTCAGGAACTACAGCACAGAATTGCCTATAATTTTATATGTAGATGCGCCTTGACCTAAGTTAGTGCCTATCAACTTTTGGTGTCAATCGCTCAAAAGGAAATGCTGCTGTGCAGCGATTTCCACAGTTCAAGGGAAGGCTATATCTCAGGAACTACTGCATAAAAATGCGTATAAAGTCATATATTATTGCTACTTGATATAAGTTAGTGACTATCAACTTTTGTTGTCAATTGTTCAACAGGTGGCGCTGCTATGCAGCAATTTTCACAGATTAAGAAAAGGCTATATCTCAGGAACTACTGCATAAAAATGCCTATAAATTCATATGTAGATACATCTTGACATATGTCAGTGCCTATAATTTTTTGGGGTCAACTGCTCAATAGGTGGCGCTGCTCGGCAGCGCATTCCATATTTTACTGAAGGGTTATATCTCAGGAACTACTGCTCAAAATTTCATAAAGAATTATATGTCGATGCACCTTGACATATGTTACTGCGATTCAACTTTTAGTACTAATTGCTCAGCAGGTGGCGCTTCTATACAGCGATTTCCTCAGTTTAAGGGAAGACTATATTTCAGGTTCTAATGTGTATAATGAAACACTACTTGATACGTGAGAAAGCCATTAGAGACATTATGCCGATTCAGTTTGCATGTATATCAACCAATATGTTGTGCTGTTATAGTGCAGTTTTTTCCGAAAACAGGAATGCGACATTTTAACTGCTATGGCAATTAACTGTACGAAACTCGATACATGAGATAACCATTATAAAAACAAATTTTTTTAAGATGTTAGTTAAACAGTGTTTCTTTGGATATTCAGTGTTAGTTTTTTCTAAGATGAAAATCGCCTGCATTCATCATGGTAGATGATTTTAATAAATAATAGTTTTTGTAAATTATTTGAACTGAACGAATTTATGTAGTAAAATATAGAAAAAAAGTCTTGTGAAGGCCACAACATACGAGTTATTTATTTATTTATTTATTTCTTCGCTTACAATTAGTAATATATATCAACCTCTCCCTGTCTGCCTCTCTACCCACCTGCGGAGCAACAAATGGACATATTGAAGCTGTCACACGAACTTCAATAAACTGACAAACATGAAACTGACAAACTGAAACTGACAAACGAAACTGACTCGAAACTGACAAACATGACAAAACCTTTTTAGAAAAAGTTATCCCCAAAAGGTAAGTTCTGGATCCGCCACTGATTACTAACACCATTCTCTTCCATATTTTATCTGTTATATATTGAAAAAAATTATTCTATAAATAAAGTGTTGTGAAATAAAGGTTGAATTAAAAAAAATCCAGAATAATTTAAAAGTGGTGGTAATTTTGTATATGTAAACATAATTAAAGTATAATAATAATATCATACAAAAGCAATATTTTTTTACTCTTTATTATGGATGATAATAGATGATAAATTCAACGACGAATATATTAAATATCAAAATCATATGTGTAAGTACATTTTTCAAAGTCAGACATAAAAATATATGAACTATTTCTTAACACGTTTTCTTTCTGAATTTCCGTCCCAATTATTTTTGTTTACCTAGAAATAAATCTAAGATTTGCACATGTATAAACTAAGTAACAACAAAAGACAATACAATATGAAAGTATATGAATATAGCTTGTAGTTAATGTATAACTTAAATTATGTGTTTAAAGATTATAATTCCAATCCAACATTTTTCGTTTTCTGCAATAAGGTGACTGAAATAGAGTAATTTAAGATATGAAGATATGCCAGTTTGTTAAACTTAAATATTCTTATTTAAGACTGAAATAGAATAATTCTTTCATTTAAACTTAATGACTTTATACTTTTTAAAACAAGTGAAATATATTATATTAATTTTATTTTTCCATTTAAATTCGTGCTATGTAAAGAAATATTTAAACTGATCTTTGGAAAAACATATATTTTAATGAAATGTTACAATTTATTAGAATATTGAAATTAATATAGATTCTGATTTTTATTATCTTTGACTATTAAATTTTAATATTTAATTTAATATTAGTTGCACAAAATATTAACAAACTGCTTAAAACTTAAAATTAATTAATTAAACAACACCTGAATAAAGATTTTGCTTACACCACTATGATTTTCCAGATTAATGAGTATAGATATTTTATGGTATACATATTTCTGATTCAGAAACATTATGGAGTTAGTTAAGTGCGTCGTTTGCGCAACCTGCAGACGACGAAATGAGCAGATAGATATGTGTTGCTAGGGGCTTTTTATTTAACTTTTGAAGTGCGGGATGAAATCTAATATTCATGCATGTACTTTTACTTTTCTGCAGAATACCTCGTACAGCAAATCACAGCTTATTTTCGATTATTCTCTAACACAGGAATTTCCAACCCAAACCACTTGTCGGGCCGCATTGTATAAAAGCATGAACCATACACATATCGAAATTCCTTATTCTGTCGGATGGTGAGGATTTAAAACAGACAATATGTATATGTAATACAGTAGGACTTGGATAATTTGAAATTGAAGGGACCAGAGAAAAATTCGAATTACATATACTATTTTGTCAAAAAGAATAGATAAATAAAACTCTATGATCAAAGATTTAACACATTAACTTTATATCTAAGAATACTGCTACATTCACGCACCCCCCCATATAAATCAATATTATTTTACGAGCTTAATTATTCAACACTTTTTAAAAAGTAGTTAGATAATTTTGATTGCTTCTTTAAATACAATCTTTGTGTCATAGTATATGACTTCAACCTGTCAATTGTTACAAAAATAGAATCTTCTACATTAGACATGACTTTCAATAAAAAAAAAAAAATAATAATAAAAAAAAAAAAAAAAAAATCTCGAAGTTTATGTATATGGACGATATCTTCTGATGCACTAGGCAGGAAATACTCTTGTATTTCCTTATCCTTCTTTTAAAGACAGTAAAAAAAAAAAAATAATAATAATAATAATGCACTTTCGCTGAGAAAAATCTCGGAAAAAATTTTAGTGTGATATTTTAAAGGAACTCGTATAAAAAATTCGAATTATCCAAAATAGAATTCGAATTATGAATGATTTTTTAACATTATTTTAAAACAAAATTCAAAGGACGGAATAAAAAATTCGAATTATCCAGAATTTCGAATTATTCAAGTTTCACTGTATATTTTTATTCATAAAATAACTATAAAACAGTCAAAAATTTACGATTATAGATTCATAAGAATAATAGTACGAAACTGTTATTTATTATTGATGTAATATTTTATTTACATGAATGTGCGCGATATTTGTTTCTTTAGCTGACTTAATCGGTATTTTCATTTAAATATTCAGAAACACTTTTATTGATTTTATGTGCTTTGTGAAATCAGAAATTTCCTGAATTCTATTGCGGGTTGTAGAACTTTACAAGGGGTTTCATATGTGGCCCGGAGGCCGCGCGTTGGTCAGTCTTACTGTAATTTACCATTTTGTTTCGAATTTTCATATGATTTGCTGTCTTCTAGTAAAGCATTCTTAAATCACGACCTAAAACTATGCATACCTGGTAGCGTTCATAATTTATTCCGTAATATTATTAGTCTCGCTCTTTTTTCTCACCCCTTCGTTTTTTAGCGAAATTTATTACAATTTCTATAAGATATAAGAAGAAGAAAATTGCTTTTGAAATATATTGATATAAAAAAGGGTGGGGCTAACAGTACTCTGGAATAAACTATATATATTACCATGTATAGACTATATCAAAAGCAGTTTATTTTGTACATTGAATTATATAAATTTTCGATTGAGCAGCGAAATTTTAAAATCTAAAACAGTAAAATGGAATAATAATTAAGTTTTCAACACCGATTTTTTTTTTTTTTTTTTTTTTTTTTTTTTGTGTAGTAAACTTCAATAATCGTTTGCGGTGTTTTTTTTTTTTTTTTCGATGAATAGTATGTAGATATACATAAATAAATAAAGTGGTATTCATTTACAAGACTTCTAAATTTCCTGGACTTGGGGAGTCTTTTCGGATTATTGTAGTGTTTATTTATTATATTTTACTATACAAGTTCTTTTTTTTTTAATAACTTTGAACCTTTATTAGAAGAAATCTACTTAGTAACGAATTAAATAATATACTATGACATACTGACTTTTTTTTTTTTTAAATAATACTTTTTTTAAAATTCTTTATGACTTATTCCCTTATACAACGTTTATGTTTAGAAATTTTTATTATTTATTTTATTTATTTATTTCAGAAATGGTAATATTTTATGCAAACAAGCATCAATGATTAATGTTTCCTTTTACGAAATAATAAAAAACAGAAAATCGGCATATTATTTTTTCTGGAAATTACAATATTGAGATTTTGTTTTAACACTTTCGCGACCGCTGACGTAGATTCACATCATTTGAAAATTTGTAATTCCGCCAGTTGTCGTTTCTTTTAACATTTATATGTCATTTATTTTTTAAGAATATACATAATATTCATATTTTTACAACCAATATGCTATGGATAGAAATACTTTGATTAGAAAGAGTATAATCAAAATATAATGTATATCCACTTATAATATGAATTTGAATACAGAAAATTTTGTTCTGAAATATTGTAATTTTAGGAATAACGCCCACAGGCGGTTCTAACTGTCCAAGAGACAGAAACATGCGGTCGCAAAGCTGCCAACCTATTCTGGCAAATTGTTTGTACCTCCCCTTTTTCTACACCACTTAATCTTTAGAGTATTTGTTTTCTTAATTCATCGTAAATACATTTGAAGAGAATTACTCTAAAAATTAAGTAGTGTAGAAAAAGGGGCGGTACTAACAATTTGACGGATTAGGTTGACATCTCTGCGGTCGTGAAAGTGTAACCTTAAAGTTCGCATTTTTTCAAAGACACGCCCATAAAGTCCACAATTTTGTCTAATTAAAAAAAAAAAATAGTTAAAAAATAAATATATGAATAATATATAAATTTATTATGTACAAATTTTTAAATACATTAAATATAGTTTGGTACTGGCTGGTGCTTTCATGTAGACTAAAATGTTAAAGGAAAAATACACGTGGGGCGTGGTCACTATCTATGAATATCACGGGAGCGAGAATGAAGAGGTTAATAATATTTACAGTGTCGGCAAAAAAAAAAAAAGAAAGAAACTTTACGTGTCAGTTGCCGTTTCCGCCATGAAAATGCGTCGAACCCCAGGGTTGGCACGTGGTGTTAGTCTACCACACATGACCTTTCCCTATGATATTATCATTCACTTCACTTCACAATCTTTTAGAGTATTCACTTTTCTACCAACAGCCAGTATTTCGTTCATTTGTTAAAAGTTTGAGAACCTACATCGGTATTCCCACTCCACACAGTGGGTCAGATTAAGCTTAAAATTGAAGAGAAATGCCCTGCTTTGACTCTGCTGGAGAATGGGACTCTGTTGATTGATGCAGCCAGAGATCTGGCAGATGATTCTAGATGTAGCCAGATACAGACATCTAGCAGATGCAGCAGGTGTTTCATAACTAAACGGCTAGAGATGGCAATAAAATGTAAAAAGTTAAATGTCGTCTGTGATTGATTAACACCACGTGTCATCACTGGGTTTCGATACATTTTTATGGCGGAAATGGCAATTGACATGTGAAGGTTTTTTTTTTCTTTTTGCCGCTAAAATGTAATTTTTTTTTTTTTTTTCTTGCCGGCATTGTTGAAATTTAGAAAGATATGCGACAGGAGGAGTGGAAAAAATATATGATAGATAATTTACGGAGCCTGATTTTTCCAGGAAAGGAAATTTCAATCAAATGGTTAACTTCTACTGTACAAAACAACCTATACTTACGGTTTATTCAATTCTCTCCTGCCTACTTCTTAAATTAACGAAGAATAAACTGTACACAATTCTCTATAAGAATTATAGGTGATGATTTTTTTCTTTCAATAATTCGAAATATAAAATGCATCATAGAAATGTTTAATTTTGTAACGGTAAAAGTTATCAGTGCGAAATCAGAAGATTCTGTCATTTATAGATGAGTTTGAATTTGAGTATAAAATATTTTTTATGCCACAATATATTCCAAGTATTTTAAAATATAAAAGATAAATACTCTTTAAAAACAAAAAGAAATGCAGTCAATTATACAGATATTAATTAACTTAACCCCCCCCACACACACACCCACACACACACACAAAATATTTAGGTACAAAACATTTATGTATTAGAAACTTTTTCTCAAGAAAAAATTTAATATAAATTTTTGGATTTTTGTTTGACATTCCTGCGGAGTAGTGCTATAGCGCTTACAAGAACGATAATTTGAAAAAAGGTATACATAATCGGAAACATAAACAATATTATTTTGAATATCAAATTTCCAAGCTGATTTTAAAAAATCAGTTATTTTTTTTTTTTTTTTTAACTTGTTATAATAGAAATGTAAATATAAAAAATATCACTAAATTAAAAGTTAATGGATAACGGGAGAATTCTGGTCATCAAAAAGATCACATTTAGGTACTAATATACACTTTTTTTTTTTTTTTCAAGTAAATATACAGAAAAATTCTTCGCCAAATAGTGACAAAAATTTAAAAGTCGCCAAGAGTATCATATACTATACTCTGTTCGCCGAAAACTGATAGCGAAAGCAAACGTAAAGGGTTGTTGTTTTATCGCCAGCGTTTGCCACTTTTGCGTTTTCTCGCTGAATGGGCGAATTTTGTTTATACTGACCAAACGTAACCTTTCCCTACCTTGAAAGTGAGTATTGTTTGTGACAGCTGGATAAAAGCCATTCTCTGGGTTTATCGCATTTATCTTTCCTTTGGAGGACTTTATTCCATGCCTTCATTTCAAAAATGCTCATCAAACACCTGAAGAAAAAAAGACAGACACCCACCGCTACGAAGCAAGCAATCAAAAAATAAGTCTTTCGCTAGTCAGAGAGACGCCGTTTGTCTTCTATTCAACGATATAGCCGAGAATCACGTTGCTTTATTTACTTTCGCTATCAGTTTTCGGCGAACAGAGTATAATGCTGTAACGAAAAATTTTCTAGATATCACAAATTTCTTTCTATTCTTAAAAAAAAAAAAAAAAAAAAAAGTGGTATTAAATATTATTTATTTTAATTTGATATCGAATATAGGGATTTCTGTAAGAAACATCATCATCATCATGGGCTTGAGAAGTTCCTACGGCTGTCTTGACAGCCGCTTACCTTCACCACATATTGAGGTCTTGCATGGTCAAGATGTGGATTCCCAAGGAACCCTGGCGTGATGATTTTATGCCAGGGACGTATCCAGAGGGGAGGCTCCGGGGGCTCGAGCCCCCCCCCCCCCCGAAATTTTCTGAGACAATATTTTTCATGTTCTACTAACCACAAAAAATTTTTAAAAAATGAATTTTTTCTCTACACTATCTTGTTTTTGTTGTTAGTTTGCTTGTGAAACCTTATTTATTAGCAATTTTCTGTCTTGTAAAGTCCAAATTACCAAAATGCATATTAGCTCTTTGTAAAAAACACTAAAAAGAGAACTGTATGGTACTTATTCTTAAACATTGTAATGTGTTTGCTTTCTTTTAAACACTTCTCTTGCCAGAAATAGCGTTTTAATTCCTTGTGAGACAAAGGATTCATCATTAACAAAGATCACAGTTGCATATGGAACTTATATTTTTGACAGTTATGCATGTAGTATACCTTCCATTCCGTAGTATACCTTCCTTCCATTCTAACAAAAAACAGCCAGTATAACGTCCGACAGAAAGACATGCGATGAAAGATGGTACTATCTAATCCTACTGAAAGCAAAAATACCAGTAATCACATCATGGAGTACAGCATTCAGTATTCATATTTGCAGCGAGGCAGAATTTCAGACGAATGTCCAGATTCCCAAACCAGACTGAGCTTTGACTGGACCAGACTCTAGTGGGTACAAGCAGTCCACAGGTTCTGTGAAAGAAATTCAGTATCAATTTTCCTTGTTTTCCAAAAGGAAACCGAAGTGTTAAACCCACTTGTGGAAAAAGCCACCATCTGTGGCTATGCGTAATCAGCATCGTTCAAACTATCATACCACTACCGTCATCCGTCGCCATGCACCTATAACTAAAAAACATTTGCATAAGGAATCAGAAGGATTACCACAACGAATCTTTCAGGGGAAAAAATCAATCGCATGCGATCGTATAGACCCAAGCAATACAACAGTTATTGGCCAATACAAAGTCAGAAAAGTATCTGTAGCTCCCGGCGCTCGAAAGAAGTAAAGTATTGTACCTACATTGGTATGAACCACAGGTCGCACCCTAGGCCAAGTGAAAGGGTAGAGGGAAAGAAAAAAAATATATATACATAATGTTGGAGCTAAGGCTCCCTGAGTTCGACAAACCTCTGAAGAGATCTAAGACTGTCCTAAAACAAAAGTAGGTGTGAGCTGCGATGCAAGTAGAATAAGTGATTCTGCTATCTACTGCCCTGACATACCTTAAAAAACCAACAAGTTATGTAAACATATTTGTTAAGATCGTCACAAAACAAACATATCTGAGTCTGATGTAGAACGTGATGATGGGCCATCGCTTCACCGTTCACTTTCCAAACGATAATCAATAATGATGTGCAGTCACACTCACAGTTGAATATACGCTGCGTTACATGAGACACCTGGATGATACATACCCTGGGTACAGATAGAAACGCTACGATAGATCGATACGTACGCCATGCCAAAAGATTTTCAGGAACTTCAATGCGTATAAGCATAGCCCCAGGGTCTGTAGAAGACACGCCTACCCACGCTAAGCAGTAAGCCACATGAGAAGACCTTAATGTGTTCACTAAATCTAGACATGTAATATGTCTAGGTTTAGTGAACGCCAGCACACAGGTCCTCATGTTTCCGGTAATATGATCTAAAGCAAGCAATATTATCTAATTACAAAACCATATATATATATATATTATTTTCTTGTACACATATAACAAGAGAAAAAAGTATTGGATTCGGAAACTTTTAGACTTCCGTTTTCAATGTACTTACATGTTTTTAGATGCATTGAACACCATTAGACTATTTTTGGAAATTTAGATATATTTTTTGTTGATTAGATTTTGGGGTATATCGCCCAGAAGGTAGCTTAGCTGCACTATATTTCCCTTTTCAAGGGAAAGATACTTCTCGGTTGTATTAGAAAGAAGCTATATCTCAAAAAACGAAAAGTATTTGAAACATGGTTGTTTCGAATATAAATCATGCATCGTACCACTGAATTAGGACGTCAGCCAGTTTTCGGTATGTTGAATTTGAATGGACTTAACATTGCACTAAAGCTAAAGAAACAGCACAGCAACGGTCTAGATATCATTTCTAGGGTAATCCGAAATCGTGCCATCACAATTTAAAACCTCCACGGAGGAGATGTTTCCCCAACTTCAGTATTCCCGAGCTATATTTACAAAACATGGAGGACACAATGGATTTTAAGTGCACCAGATACCATTAACCCCTTCCGCTCCAGGCTAGCTGTAGTGTAAATATGTGAAATACCAGATTATAATTTTGAAATAATGCAATACATAACGAAGTAACAATGTGCATTTTGTTGTGAAGTTCCTTTTCAATTCAGGCAGTTGCTCAGGACGTGCATCGGCAAAAGGTTCCGACATAAATTTCCAGTCACCTGCTGTAGGTGGTTCATCATCACTGTCATCGCTTTCGCCGTCTTCACTTGTAGTAAAGTCATCATTGGAATCTTCAAATTCGTCATAATCGGGGATATAATCACTATCCGAATCACTAGAATCACACATTATTCACAGTTTAAAACACCGGCAAAATACACAAAGTCGAACAGCGAAAATTACACACAACCGCAGCCGCGAGAAATCACGAAACAACTGTAGCCAAAACTAATAGGTCACCGAGACTACTAACGCCATTTAGTTATCAGTAATGAAAATACAATTTCAAAATAACATATGACAAATAAAATAACTCTCTCTGATATCACTACAACGTTGGGCTTATTGTATTGTATACTTTCTTTGGACGTATGCACGTACGTCCATGGTATTAATGGCCATTAGCACTAGGACGTACGCACGTACGTCCGTGGAGTGGAAGGGGTTAATCTACATCACAGTCTTTGGAGGGCTCCAGTATCGATCGCTCAATCCTTCAATTACGAGCTCGACTTCTTATTAACCGGTTTACCGTGAGTCCAGCTTTTCGGTGATTTTCTCCGTTTGTCAGCGGTTTATAACATCACGGATTAAAAAACTCTCTGGCAGAGACTTGTGCATTTTAAAGGACTAGTTCCATCAGTTTTAGGCCCAAGGCACTTTTTAAAATTATTATTATTATTAAATGTTTTCTTGGCATTTCCGATTTTAGTAACATTAATTCCATTGTTTGCCGCAATGCGGCGTTGTAACCGATCTTAATTATAGCGCATAATCATTTTATTATGCTTATGCTTATATACGAAGTTTAAGGCAATAACTTATATTTGTTTTAAAGTTAAGGTGATTGAGGGGAGGGACAAAATTTAACGCGCACGCTGTTGGTGTGCATATGTGCAGGTGCACAACAAACACCTGAGTGAAAGTTGGGCCCCCTCCGAAATTTTTTTCTGGATACGGCCTTGTTTGATGCTGTCGGCGACAAAGCGGCGGAGATATAGAGCCAAGCAGAGATCAACACTTTCGTGACCGGACCGCTGACTTAGATTCACGTCAGTTGAAATTCTGTAACTCCGCCAGTGGGCTTTTCTTTTAAATGTCATTTATTTCTTAAGAATATACCAATATTCATAGTTGTACAACCAATACTATGGATACATATACTATAATAAGAAAGAGTATAATTATAATGTATATCCATTTGTAATATTAATCTAAATATAGAATTTTTTTTTCTGAAATATTGTAACTTGGGAGAATAACGCCCACAGGCGGACCTTAGTCAAAGAGACAAAAACATGCAGTCGCGAAAGTTTTAATAAGCGAAGCAATTCGGGTGTTGGTGAGCGGAGCAAGCAGATGGCAGAGTCATCTAGTAATTTAGTAAAAACTAAAATTTTTGCAGCATGTTTAATGAAAGTGGAAAGCAGAAGAAGGTGACCACGGATAATCACTGTCTGAAAAAAATACTACCCTTGTCGTATTGAAAAAAAAAAGTTCATTTAACTTCGAGTTCGACTTTAAATACTGTGGGCCGGAAGCACCTATGACAGAGTCATGTATCTCCCTCTGCATAAGAGTAGAGTCTAACAGGGTGAAATGTCCTGAATTTAAATTCATTGTCAAGTGGGAAGAAAAAACATAAAAAACACAATGATAAAATAATTTTGAAGCTTACCAGAAAAAGCAAGGAGCACTATGTAATGCTGGCTTAAACTTTCCTATTGGAAAGCATTACAAAACTTGTGGGATGGTTAGTGACAGCAAGAATACTTTAAAATTTTAATAGCAAAATTATTATTATTTTCATTATAGTCAGAATCACGCACAGACTCATAGCTGCAAACTTGTACTTTTTATTTAATTTTTTTTTCCGTACCAGAACTTTTTTATAGAAATTTTAATTAATTTATTTAACCGTTTTCTTCGTTTAATCATAAAGACTTTCTTGTAGAAAATTATTAGTATTGCACAAGTTGACACCTATGCAGACAGCGTTCAGTCAGCACCTGGACTGTTGATGACAGTGTTCCTTCGATAAGGTACCTTTCTGTAAATCGGTTAATTTGAATATTAATTAGATTATTATGTTCAAAAATTACAGATTGGCCGAGTTGGTTAAAAAAAAAAAAAAAAAAAAAAAAAAGGAAAAAAAAATAAATTTAGCTGTGAAAAATAATAGTATTAATAATAATAGTTTTAAAATTGATAAATAAACATTACAAGCAAATATAAAAATGATCTACTAACATTTGTTGTTAAAAAGCAACGATTAGCAATAAATGAACAGTGTTACTAACATCTATAATTTATTCGAGAGCATTGTTAATCTCACCTCTTTTCCGTATCGCTTTTTCTTTTCTTTTTTAATATAACTCTTTTTTATAGTAATTATATAATAGAAAATCCTTATTTTAATAAAGTAGTGTAAAATAAAGGCGGGACTGGAAATCAACCGGAAGAAATTATAAAAGTTTGCAACTCTGTATTTTTTTTATTTACTATATTTGGTTTTTGTATGTAAAATGTATATTGTAATGTCTTTCTATAATTTCAAATTGTATTTTCAATAAAATTACAGCAAATGTAATTGCAATAAAATTCTAAATATTTGTATTGCGCTGTAATTTCTCTCTTTTGTCCTCCACCACTTTCACGGATTTTCTGGATTTATTTCAAGCACAACGAAAAAAAAAAAACTTTTGCCCTTAAAAGGAAAATTTGCACAATATATATATATATATATATATATACACATATATATAATTGTTTTTGAAAATAAGAAAAAGTTTTATATTAGTTTTGTGTCAGAGAATCGTTGTCACTCAGATTTTTTTTTTTTTTTTTTTTTTTAATTAGTACCGTACCCTTGTATAAAACCTGTCATATGTCAAGCAACTGGCCAGATTAAATTTTTCAAACAGCTACATTTAGTAGGAAGAACCGTCTTGATTATTTGGGAATGTACGTTTTTTCTGGATATATAAAGCAAAAGTATTTTCAAGCGGAAAATTGGATAAAAAAGTAAGAATACTCTTATTATTTGTCACTACTGTCCCCTGTTTAAACTTATGGTACATTATCTCAGTTAATTATGATTATCACTTGGTATCACATGTTTCCTTTGTTTCAAAATATTATATACTTGGAGATTCCTTATTTCACCGACAAACTCAGGTGTTAATAAAAGAGGTCATATGGAGCATAAATCAGTAGATCAAACCTGTCCTATCTTAAACTGTTTGGAAGTTATAGCAATAGACCTGCTAACTATACTGGTTTATCCGTAATGATATTAGGCTCGTCCTTTTTTCACACCAGATATTCAGCAACATGTTCTCATGATTAAGTAAGAAGACTATTGCTCTACAACTATTCTGGTGTAAGAAAAAGCCGGGGCTTGATACCATTACGGATAAACTAGCATAGTCAGCAGGTCTATTGCAAAAAGAATAAAAAAGCTAAAAAACTTAAGAATCCTTATTTCTGAAGTTTCTAAACATTCTGCAGAAACACCAATCACATATCTAAAAATAGCAGAAAAAACATAACAAAGTGTTAGAATACCCAGATTTAATGACGAGTTATAACAGTTGCAGAGCTGCCAATCTGAAACGAAGAATTCTTAGTACCGTCCCTTTTTCCACATCAATTAATTTTAAAAGTAATTTTCTTTAAATGTATTTCCGATGAATTAAGAAGAAAAATACTCTAAATAATCTGGTGTGTCACTCATACGACTTTCTCTTACCCTGAAATTTAATACTGTAAATACAGGTTTGAGATTAAGAGGTAAGATAAGGAGTACTGTTATGTAAACCTATGTTTTTTGTCATCTGTCATGTGCCCTGATGTCGCCAGTTTACTTCTGCAACTCTACCCAATGAAATCTCCATAAGTGTCCGTTGCTGTTTCAAAGTTTCTTCATAATTCCTAAAGATCCAATTAAATAGAAGTATTTTTACTACAGACTGTTGCTCCATAGAACCACAGTAAATGCTCAACTAAATTTAAACCCAAGAAAGCCTCAACCGTTATACAGCAAATGCCTCCATGGTGACAAAGTAAAGCTCCGCTATAATTCAGGACTGTTTCATCTACATTAACTGTAACTGTAATGTGTTTTATTAATATACATATAATTCAACTGTTACTGAACTTGTAACTAAAGATGACTTGAGTTGCCCTCATGATGCCTTCATGAGCAGGGCGAAAAGCTTTGACAAAATGAAAAATATTTTGTGTAATTTTTAATGATTTTAATTAAATTTATCTTTTTATACGTGTTTTAAAGTGTATTTTTTTTTAAATCAAATTTGTGGTTCTCTACAATGACACGTGTTTCTGATATCTCTATATGGGATATTATTTCATTTTATGTTAAAACAATTCAAATTAGGCTTCGGAAGAGTTTTATATGATAATTAGTTCGGTATGAGGGGGGGGGGTAACGCCCCCTCAACACACCATTTCATTACTGCACCTACATTTATATAGAATTTAAATCTGTTATTAAAATTAAAAGTTCACTTAAAATTATTCAGATAATTTTCACTCGCAACATTCCTTGGAACTTATTAGTCTTGATCAAACATTTACAGCAACAAATTTATATTAATTTGTAGATACAACTCTTTGGATCTCCGAAAATTATTCGTTTTTAATATAATCTAAGACACATAGACAAAGATCAAATGTTAAAAACTTAACTTCGGAAATCAGGAAGCCTGAAAACGTGTAAATATGCAAAAAACAAGCAATGAATATTTAGCTTGAAAACATACATTATTTATCATATGTCTATGAGGAATTTATTTCAATTCCATAGCATATAAAAAATATATATTATTTTCATTTGGTTTAGTGCAGTCTATACACGTTAAACTTTACTTACCTGCAATTTCCCCGGTAGACGCAATGCATATTAATTCTCTTGGCTGTCCCTATATACGAACCATTTGCTTCATCTCATAGAAAAGCTTAGTGCAGCATCCCAATATGATACACATTTAGAATACAAAGTTTGGACTTTCTGCTATTATTTGTTCTTGAGATATGCTGATAACAGACAGACACACAAACCAACACACAGACACACAAACCAACACACAGACACACAAACCAACACACACACACACACACACACAGACAAACCGCTAAAAACATGATTTTCGGATTCAGAAGACCTCAAAGCGTTTAAATGTAACAAAAACACACATTCGAAAATTTGACCCGAAAACAATACTTTCTCTACCTGGGTAAGAGAAAGTAAAAAAGACTGGTGTGGAAAAGAGCGGTACTAACAATCCTCCGGATTTCGTTGGCAGCTCTGGAGCTGAAACACGAAAAAAAAATTAAAATAAAATGTGCGCCAAACACTTAATCAGTTATTAAGCAGAAACCTTCACGCTACAAAAAAAAAAAAAAAAAAAAAAAAAAATGCTGAAGATTGGCAGCCTATTTGAATAGCTTTCGAATAAGCTTGCAATGAACCATATTATGGGTTGACTAGTGCTCCAGAAATCTAGCTGTTTGTTTCTTAAATGTCATTTGTTTTCGTGTTTTCAAAACGTGATACTCCGCCCATCATGTTATGAAACTATTCTAACAACTTCCTTTACTATTTCACTTTGGATTATACTATATGTGTTAATATATTGTTTATTTAGTACATAAGTAATAATTGTATGTTTACCTGTATATTGAGATATGCAATTATTTGTATTTTGATTAAAAAACATTATTAAAAAATTATCGTAATTAAACATGTGAGTAGATTATCCTTCAAAATACATAAACACAGTATCAATAGAATTAGTTTTACAAGGCAGTAAAAAGGAAAAACTTCATTATGCATACATACTTTAATCCCAGACATCGAGTATATGCATTCCAGTTCTTTTTAATAATTATTTTGTTTGCATTACTTTGTAAAAGTAATACATCTAATACTCATTATAATAAGCGTCTCCCATGTTTAATTACAATAATTTCTGTGTTATTGTTCTTTTAATCATAACATAAATTAATGAAAATCATAATATCATAATAGAGGTAACCATATGATTATTAGCTATGTAATAAATAATCTGTAATTTAATGCATAAATTTATGAAAAAAACGGAATTACTAAAAGGCATTTGTAAAAGGAGTTTTAAAATGTGATGGGCGGAGTCTCACTTTTTGAAAACATAAAAACAGATGGTATATAAAAAACAAACCCCTAAATATCTCCTGCAGAAGTGAACTGATACAGTTCATTTTAAGTTAATTTGAAAGGATTTGGAATGGGCCAAATTTTAGTAAATTTTACCAATAAAGATAGAACGGTTTTTGCAAAATTGCGGATTAAATATTTGGGCACAGATTCGACTTTGCATTTTTTTGACAGTTTCAGCTCTTAAAACTCGTCATTAAATTTAGATATTCTAACACAATTAATATCGTTTTGGAGGATTTTTCTTCTCTTCCGAAATTCGCACTTGATTTTTGAGTAGGATGTTTAGAAATTTCAGAAATGAGAAGTTTTAGCCTTTCCTTTCAATTTGCAATAACTTAAAAACATTTTGAGATAAGACGGGTTTCATACACTTATTTTTGCTCCATATTAACTCTTCTATTTCTCTGTGAGTTTGTCGCTACAATAAGAAATCACTCTGTTTATAGTAGCTTAATTAACCTGAACCACTAACGTGTCGAAGAGTAGTTTTCTTAATTTTGTTTATACTGTCTTCTTTCAGATTATTTTATTTAGGGCAAAGTGACTATATAAAAATAGTACAGATCCTCTATCAGTGGCGTAGTTACAGTCTTTAAAACACAGGGCGGTTAAAAGTGGTTTCAACTCGCCACCCCCATACGAGCAGAAGGTGTTTATAATTCCGGTATACTAAAAGTTTACCTATCATACATTACATTAGCCTTGCCTATGTGTGATACATTAACCTAGAATAATTATCATAGTATATTAATGTAATAGTTTATAACATAAATAAATGTAATGTTTAAATTCTTGACTTTCTATTATTATTGTAAAAATAGTTTAACTAAACGTATAACTAAAAAATAATTTTCTGTACATTACTTTGTTCGTTTTGAAATTGCTCTAAACATTTCCTTTCCTTTCTTTCATCGGGCCAAAGTTGATAATAACTTCATCGAAGTCGCTTTTTTTTTTGTGTTACTTCATTTCCTAGAACAGCATTTTATGTAATTTTTTATTGAATATTTCGAAAAGTGTAAAAAAGCAAATTATTAAATCAAAAATTTACATAGCTACCATGTTATGTTTTTCGTATTACACAAGCATAACGGTTTCATTTGTTTCAATCATTAATTTTTAAATTATAATAAACACAAAAGGTATAACTCAATTTTTCTACAGTGTGGCTTTTTTTTTTTTTTTTCTTTTTTTGTCCCTTAGCGTATACATATAAAGAGAAGTGTGTGTATATCTATAATACAATGCTTTTTAAGTGGTGTTTTGTATTTTATTCGATACACTTTCATTTATCAATTTATGAAAATATGATTTGATTAACATTTAATCCCCCCCCCCCTAAATTGCAGAACGAAAATTTATAGGAGGAGCTTCTGTGTATATCTGAATGTGTGTGTGTATTTAAATAATTGGTTTAAAATTTAATTAATATTCATTATGCTGAAAAATTATCCTTGCATAATTAATTGTTTTAGTTATTAATTAAAGTTTTTTACGTAAATTAAATCAATATATAAGTATGTAAAGCTAATTCTTACCAGGAAAACATCCCTGTACTTTAATAATAGAAATCTATTAAACGATGCTCATTTGAGAGGGCATAATATAATGTGATTTTTGGTGCATAAACTGTTAGCTCTCGTAAACCTGTTTTCGAGAAATCTATACTTAAGTTTAAGTAAAAAAGTAGTAACGAGAAAGGAGTAGGAGGAGTCCTGTTAAAACCTGCCAGAACCATGAATTTTTAGATTGTATTTTAGCGAATTTTTAGACATTATATCTCAATTGAACATATTTCAAAGTTGAAATTGACAACTGATTGTTTCATCAACGTGGTAGGGGAAAATAGTAATATAATTTTTCTTATTAATTAGTGAAATTTTCATTTGCATTGGAGTAGAGAGGGAAATTGCAGGAGGAAACGAAGGAGAGGTGAAGCGGATAATTTTTTCACCATAAATTCGTTTTAACCATTCAAGAGGGTAATCGTTATTTATTAAAGCCTGAAAAGTTCTTTTAACTTCCAACTTAAAAATGCTTGCTTACTTTGTTGTAACTACTGATGAGGAAACCCGGACGATTTTCGAAACGTCCAGTTTTTAATTGTTTTTATTGAATGGCGTTAGTTAATTCTAAACGCCTTTTTTTTTTTTTTTTTTTTTTTTTTTTTTTTTTACCTTCAGCATACTTGCCAACCATCTCATTAATAACCGTACAATTGTTAACGCCCCCTGAAAAAACGCTCCTTTTCTCACACCACTATATTTTTAGAGTAATTCTCTCCAAACGTTGTTACGATTAAATAAGACTAAACTTACTCTACAAATTTATTGGTGTGAAAAAAAAGGCGGGTACTAAAAATAGAACACGTTTGTCTATGCCCCTTCGATTTCTGCTTGTTTTGGATTTCATTCATTATTTCAGTAAGGCGTGGTGTCATCGATTCAGGCGTGGTTGCACCGATTATTATGGAACCTCAGAGTTTATAACTCGAAAAGACGAGAGCTATTTATTGTTTTATGCATCAAAAAACATATTTATATTTTTATATGCTCTTCCGATTAATGCTTGATTGGATTTTTCTATGATTACAATATGAGATGGTTTCCAGGTTAGGTCTATCTGAAAAATGCAATTTAACTATATGTTTAATTTTTTTTTTTTTTTTTTACGCTACTTAAATATGGATTCCAACACGTGATGTGTTTCACGAATTTATTTCGGGTGAAGTTTTTCTTATTCCAATTGCAGGTTATAATCTATCTTGTTTCTTTTATTTAATTGAATGTAATATTTTAAGCAGGTTTGAGTTGCTTTTTGGTAATATCGTATTATTAATGTTACGTAATATCACGTTACGCAATATTACGTAATATCGCTTGTCCAAAAAAAAAAAAAAAAAAAAGAAAGAAAAAGAAAAGAGCGAAAGAAAGAAAGAAAAGAAAAGAAACCTTGTTTGTGTTCGCTCAGTGTTGATGGTATAAACTCCTGACTAATTAACCAAGCATTCTGAGCCATTTAATTTGTTATTTATTCAATTATTTGTGTCTTGGTACATAAATTCATCTATTCTCATTTTTTTTTATTCCTTTTGAAATAGTAAGCTCGATTAGTAACCTTTTTTACTCCAATCAATTAAAACCCCTTCTTTTTATGTTTTCAATGTGTTTTGTATTCTTAACAGAATTACTTTGAAGTAAGTAATAATATTCTTTTTCCAAATAAATTAAAATAATTAAAATTTATTCAAATTAACTAGTTACTAAATTGGCCTTTCTGACATTTCTGAGTTTTTGTGGTGAATTATTCATTTGTTTAGTTTTCGTTCTCATTCAAATCATTGTTGTCATTATATATATATATATAGCAAGTAGAATGTTAATTTTCAGTATTTCATTCGAGTATTTTAATTATTTATAGTTACTCAGTATTCGTTTCTGTTAACAACGTATCTAAACGAACTTATATGTTAATAGACACTAATTCAAATCTAATACTTGTATTTTCTTCAGTAAAATCACTGAAATCGTAAAATTAATATCTAAATCCACACTCGTTTTTTAACTTAAATAGTCTTCATAATAGTAATGTTTATATTTTTATATTTGTATTAAAAAAAAAAAAAAAAAAAAAAAAAAAAAAATGGTTTAACTTTATTTTATTCTTCTTCTTCTTCTTATCATCATCATCATCATCATCATTATTAAGATAGGAAAAGAAAATTACCAGTGAAAATCTTCTAATTACATAAAAACCCTTTAACGATTTTTTTTAATATTCAACATATATATTTTTACAAATTCAACAATTTTTTATTTGATTTGGTTTAAAGAATGTTTATAAAATATTACGTTTGTTGGTTTAGTATTCACGCGTACTAAAATGTAAACGGTATTTTTTTAAACTAAAAAACTGCTATTATTTATAATTGTATTATAATATATATAATTATATTATTGACAGATCTTGAAGTCTTTTTAAGAACTTAAAGGAATAAAAAATTGCTGTTTTTTTTCCCCTACCACTTTTTTATGCAATAAAATCTCCCTTGTTTGATCGCGATACTTGCACATGCTAATTAATATTCCGTATTATTGTTAGATCCGTCTTCTTTTTCACACCGGTATCTTTTTGAGTATTTTTCCTCTTATATAATCGTAATTGTATTTAATTCTCTAAAAATTTATTGATGTGAGAAAAAGGGCGGGACTAACAAGACTACGTAATATGAATTAGGATGTTGCAAGTATTATTATGCACAGCAATACAAAAAAGATTTCTGCATAAAAATATTAGATCAAAAAAGGCCTAAATTTCTCATCTCTGAATGTGTCCTGAAAAGGGTGTGAAGATTTCAAGCTCAGTGTTTATAAATATTGAGCAAATAAATACATACATATATATAATGTGTCACAAATCATTAACAAACTAGAAAATCTCTAAAATTCAAATTTTAAAAATAAGACAAGAAAATATATCTGAAGGTAAAAAAAAAAAAAAAAAAAAAAATGCGTTTAAAATTAAATAACACCATTCAATAAAAACAATTAAAAACTGAATGTTTCGAAACCCGTCCGGGTTTCCTCATGAGTAGTTACAACATAGTAAACAAGCATTTTTAAGTTGAAAGTTAAAAAAAAATTTCAGGTTTTAATAAATAACGATTACCCTCTTAAATGGTTAAAACGAATTTATGGTGAAAAAATCATCCGCTTCACCTCTCCTTCGTTTCCTCCTGCAATTTCCCTCTCTACTCCAATGCAAATGAAAATTTCACTAATTAATAAGAAAAATTATATTACTATGCCATATTTTGGTTTTCTTTCAGAATTTATTTCTAAATTACTTAAACCACATAATATTTATACTGCTTTCCGGCCGATTAAGCAATTAAAAAACATTCTTTTTAACTTTAAACCCATGACCCCTTCTCTGGATTTAACTGGAGTAATATATTTAATTCCTTGTAAAAATTGCAAATATGTTTATAAAGGTGAAACTTTCCGTATGACAAAAATTAGACTTCAGGAGCACAGACGATCTTTTAAAAATTGCAACCAAAATTCTAAAATTGTAATCCATTCAATAGAAACCGATCATATTCCTGGCTTCGATAATATAAAAATTCTAAATTCTGGTTTTGATAATTATAAATCGCGTATTTTCGTTGAGAGCTGGCACACCGCCAAGCATCTCCACACTATCAATGGAGCATGCGCACTGGCTCCTCAATATTCGGCACTCCTTTAAATTCCTTGAGTATTCATGTAATGCTTGCATACTATGTTGTAATTACTGATGAGGAAACCCGGACGGGTTTCGAAACGTCTAGTTCTTAATTGTTTTTATATGTATATTTTGTTTTTTAAATGTATTTTAACTTAAATTTTTGTCTCATATATAAAACAGTTTTTGCTTTTAACACCATTCAATGTATAGTAATTTAAAGTTATATAATTTTGTTTCTGATAGTGTCTGGGAGATGTTTTTCCACTACTCTTGATAAACTGCTTGTCCTCGTTCGGGGAGCGAGCAATTTCTGAATGCTAAAATGCCAAAGCTGTTTCACATATTTATTGAAATTTTATTTTTCCGATTCTGACTGAGTGAAAATAATGCCTGGACCGGGAGTCGAACCCCGGATCCTTGACTTACAAGGTCAAGGCTCTACCAATTGAGCTATCCAGGTCGACACCCGGGTCAGCATTACTCACTCAGACAACCTTTAGGGAGAAACACTGTTTTACATAGATACCAATATTTTTATTTATTCCGGAGTACTTTTAGCCGCGCCTTTTTTTCGTACCACTTATTTTTTTAAAGTATTTTTTTTTCCTTGTTTTATTGAAGTTATATATTGAAAAAAAAAAAGAATCTCTAAGTAAAGTGGTGCGAAATAAAGGCGGGGCTAAAAGTACTCCAGAATAAATTAAAATATTGGCAGCTATGGTTTCATTAAAGTGTGGTGAATTTCAAGGCTAGAGACTGGAAAAATGACAAGCGTGTATCATGATCGGAAATGGATTTTCTGAAAGGCGGTGGATTTATGATTTATATTCAGCTAGCCGTCAACGTCAACGTAGTGCTTTGGAGTACCTGCATTTGGTCGCAACCAATGCTTACCTCCAACGAAAATTAAGAAAAACATAAAAATAATTTTCCATAAATGTCGCCATCTCTTGATTAGATAATAAAATGTAAAATAGCTGAAAATTTACATTTCCTGTAATTAAACAAACTTAAAAATACAAAAAAAAAAAAAAAAAAAAAAGGAACAGGGAGGGGAGCGCCGAAGATAAAATAGTAATCAATAATAATGCTTAAAAAAGAAATAAATTTTATTTATTTATTTTAATTCTTATTTATTGTATTAAATACGCTCTTAATTCTTCATTTATGAGACTTGTTTTATTTAAAAACATGTATTACTTTATTATTTTTATAAAATTTATTTCATAAATTTTTGTAAAGTTACAAAAACTGAAAAACAATTAAAAGTCATGCTAGTTTTCAAGAAATGTGTTGAATTTTTACTTTAGATACATATGTATATCTGTGTAGAATGCAAGTACACACATTTACGCAGTCGGAAAATATTAAATTAGCAAATATGTTACCGCTAAAGTGCAGAAATCAGCTAAACTGTAGATTAGCTAGGTAATCTGCACATTAAATAGGGTGATCCGTTAAAGTGTGGAAAATTCTTTCATTTTTCAAATTACCAAGGTAATCTGCGAATTACCTAGATAATCTGCACATTACCTACTAGGAACTAGTTAAAGTGAAAATAAGATATCAGGTGTTGTAATTTTACAGCACGCTGTGTTATATTTGCTTTTTTCATTAAGAAAAAAAAAAGTTTTCTTTTTTATTTCTTTACTTACTTAAAGTTCGTTCGTTACTTCTTTTTTATTTCGTTACTTACTTAATCTGTATGTATCTTAATTTTTATATCTTTTAAAGTTATATTTGTTTAAATTTTTTTTATTTATTTCATCGCTTTTATTCTGTCAATATAAGTTTGAAGATGTTATGCATTTTTAATATGAAATATAATAGCTTTAATAGCTTTCAATAAATTATATTTTATAAATGAATGTTAGAATTGTAATACAGTAACGAGTTCTTTTTAAAATACAAATATTTAACCATTTAAACTTTTGAAAAATATTTTATTAACAACTTATATTGCTATTACTATTTCTTTAAAACAATTATGCACTAATTTTTAATTCGCTAAAGAAATGTTAAATTCGACAAATCAGAAGCATTATTTAAGAAATACTTCAAATAATTAAAACTGCTCTAATATTTTTTAGAATGCATGAAAATTAAAATGACAGTTTTCCAATGCTTTATTAAACTATATTTTGCAGCATACATATATCTGTACAAGTTTAGCAAATATATAAATTTTACAAAAAAAAACTTTATTAACACATTATATGTGATAAACTACAACGAAATTATCTGAAAAAGCGAACAAAATTAAAATAATAATAATAATATAATCATGATATATAAAATATATAAAGGAAACTTGAAACTTTAAGAAAGATGTATATAAAAAATATGTAATGAAATGAAATGCTAAAAATGTATAAATTTCATATTAAGTATTTATTAAAGGCTATAATATTTTTCAAAGTTAAAAATTAATACACTTTTTTTTTTTTTAGTAAGTAATAGTAATTTAAATCAATTTTAAAATAAATTAGTTATGATTTAATAGTTTTAGTTCGGAAGGAAATAATTACTGTAATGTAAATTTAATATTTATAATTCAAAATGGAGTTTCACGAGAGACAGCTTTTAATTAAGATTAGATTTCATTAATAAAATGCAGACCCTTATTATATTGACAGAAAAAAGGTAGAAATAAAATCAAAATTAAAACAATTATAACTTACTTGTTACTTTAAATTTTGTGTTAGTCATAATAATAAACCTAATCATGGCTTCGATCCTCTACATCTTGTGTTTGCCGTTTATCATCATAGCGTAGCAGAAGGGGTAAAAGTTTTAGTTTATGTTTGAAGGTCATTCGCGTATCTGTATCACATGGCTGTTTGACGCCATGGTGAATATAAAAAAACTAATGCTCGAAACAAACTTTTGAACTTTAACGATACAGAAACAGCTAATGTGCAGATTACCTAGTTAAAATGCGGAAAACTCTTGATTCCGCACTTTAACGGGTCATTTTAGTTAATCTGCACATTAACGGATTTTGAGCTTTAACGGTAACAAATACATTAAGTAACACACTGTTACCTATAAATAATAAAAATATATTATATACATAATAGAATTTTTTACAGCGTAATTAAAATAAATATATAAACCTAATTAAACATTAAAAAATAAATGAACTGTAAATTTAAACTATGAAAAAATATAAAATATTTCATTATTAATTCAAGTAATACACTATTTTATATTTTTAAGTAATAGGGTTTACGTAAGAAAAATATTAAATATTAAAATGGTTAATATAAATCATTAAAAAATATACCGGGTGATTCAAAATATGTAGATGTTACAGCGATTATCTCGCAAACTAAGAAAGATAGAAACATACTTCCAATTGCAAAATTAGTGCAAATTAAGATTAGATTTCAGATATAGCATTTTTTTCCCTTTGTACAAGGGGCTGTATACATAATAAATACGAAATTAAATTTTTATACGGCCCCTCCTATCACATGACATATTTAGAAAAATATTCTCTTCAGTCTAAGAAGGGGGCGGGGGGGGGAATCATGTTTCTAAGTGATAATTTTGCTGACTTATTGCCATTTGAAAATTCTAGCATTATTTGCCAAGTGTTAAGGGGCTGTATAAAAAGTGAGATATTGTAATTACTATAGCTTTTGTAACAAGGCATAGGTTGATCAGCGTTTGCCAAAAAAAAAAAAAAAAAAAAAAAAAATCCTTCATTGAAAGACGGCTATTTTTAACCTTTAATGTCTCTCTTTCCCCTAGTGAATACACACGAGAATACTCATTGATAATTTAAACAAATAAAATTTATAAATAATTTATGCACTGAAAGGGAATTTTTAAATTCATTTTTCTTTAGCTTCTTTTCCTTTATACATTCCCTTACCCATATACATGGTATAGAGAAAGTATTGTTTTTTGAGTCAAATTTCCGAAAATTAGCTTTTGTTATATTTGCGCGTTTTCAGATCCTCTGAATTAAAATAATCATGTTTTTAGCGGTTGGTCTCTCTCTCTCTCTCTCTCTCTCTCTCTCTCTCTCTCTCTCCCTGTGTGTGTGTGTGTTATTAGCATATCTCAAGAACAAATATTAGCAGGAAGTCCAAATTCTATATTCTAAATCCATATCATATTGCGATGCGACACTAAGCAATTCGTTGCGACCATACAAAGGGTTGTATGCAGGGTCATCCAAGAGAATTCACGTCTGTCAGCGAAATTCCTTAGATGTAGAGTGTGACATCTATAGGCTACCCTGAACAAAATGAAAAGAAAAAAATTTTTATACGCATAAAAGCGTGTTTTTTTTTTTTTTTTTTTTTTTCCTTTGTAGATTGTGGTATAGCAATCAATCCTCATTCATTTTGAGGGTTACTCAGAGTATTTGGATATATTTGAACTATACTTGGGAATTGCTGGAAGTGACTTTCCTTTTATGTTATATGTTTTACATATAACACTACATTTACGTACACAAAGTCCTGTGTGTATAGTTATGGACAATATACAGGGCTACCCAAAATTAAGGCAAACTTTTTTTATTAAATGTAATTGACGTCAGTGATTTGTTGCTTTTTTTTTTATGTCGAAGAAGACTGCTGACACAGAACGGAAAATTAATTTTTCATACCCCTACTGTAAACAAAGTAGTTTTTGGAGATCAATTTTTTCTGTGTAATATCACGTTTTGAGCTTTTCTGAATACGAAAGTCAAATTTTTAGTGGTTGTTCTGTATATATATATATGAATTTTCAGTATAATTTAAAAACAAATAACTGTATGAAATTCAAATTTGGTGCTTTGGATTCCATATCTAGCTACCACTTGAAAAGTTGATCAAGATTTGTAAGTTTCAAGGAAATTAATAACAGACATGATTTTTGTTTTAATAAATGCAGGCACCTTAATTAAATAAAAAAAATTATACATCAATACCATATCATATCCTAGGCAAAAAATCATTTTACAATATTAACAATAAATATGAATTTCTTTATGATTATTTCAGTAGAAAGTTATTTAAATGTAATACACAAGAATGTCTGTCCCAAACGTAACGCATTGGCATTTTTTGTACATTCCTGAACATAAACCAATTGTAGAGGACCTATTAATGCCATTTTATATGTTGAATATTCTATAGTAAACCTGAATAAAATATATCATTCTTTAAAATTTCTGAAAATATTTAAGGACGCTGGGGTCGGGCAGACGGACATATAGACCGATGAACAGTCAGACAATAATATATATATATATATATTCAAATTGAAATCGTATTCACAGTTGAAAATTGTTAGAAAACGGTTAACGTAAACGAAAATGCAATTCCAGCAGATATCCATTAATAATCCTTAACGTAACTGAATATTTTTCTGTGCCCTGTAAATCTAATGCTAATCGTAGTGTACACTATAAAAAGCATTCTTTTGTGCTTATGAATAACACATTTCAATTTCATTAAGATTTATGCAAATTAATTTTTGTTTATAGAAATATCTTTCATAGAAAACAATGCTTTGGAATACTTTCGGGCATCCCTGTATACAAACCAGTGATGGTATTTACTCCATTTTCTATAGAAAATATCTGATAGCAAACTTGAATAACATATTTCAATTTTATTAATATATGCGTAAATTAAAGGTATTAAAATATGGTTTATAAAAATATCTTTCATAGAACAGAATACTTTGGAATACTTTCGGGTGTCCCTGTACACAAGCTAGCTGAGGTATTCACTCCATTTTCAGTAAGGAACATCTGATAGGGAACTCAAATAACATATATCAGTTTCAGGAAATTCCGTGAATATCACGGGAGTTCGAGCGCAGACAGATAGAAAGACGGATGGACAGACAGACAACTCGAAGTCGTTAAAACTTTTCAACCTAAAGTGAGTCCTTTGGAATCGAAAAACAGACGCTAAAATTGAAAATAAAGTGGTATAAGTCATCATTTTGAAATTGCAATAACTCAGGGAAATTTTGATTTAGAGAGAGAATTTTTTTTTTTTCTTCTTAGAACGAGGAGAATATCTTTCTTAATATAAGTCATATGATAAGAGGGACCGTATAAAAATTAAATTTCTTTTTTAATATGTATACAGCCCCTTGTAGAAAAAAAATGCTATATTTGAAATCTACTCTTAATTTGCACCAAGTTTGTAATTGGAAGTATGTTTCCATCTTTCTTAGTTTACGAGATAACCGTTGTAACATCTATTTTGAATCACCCGGTATATGGTTTATATACTCAATTGATGTATGTGAAATGGTGGAATCTAAAAATTCATTCATGAAATATGCAATATAAATGTATGTGAGGTGAGGACAAACATTATTTGCTACACGCATTCCAAGCAGATGATAAGATAGTAAAACATAGTAAACGAACCTCATGGATATCAGTTTCTTACAGATAAGAGACCCGGGTTGTGACGTCACACGCTGTCCGAAGGGATACCTAAGACTCGTATAATATTGGAGGAGCTCTAGTTATACCCACAGGCTTGATAGTAGATCAAGGAAGCTTTGGGTTTGGTTATTCATGCTTGCCAACCATCTCATTATGAAGCGTAGTACTTTTAGTCACCGCCTTTTTTGTACACCAGTAATTTTTTAGAGTAATTTCATTCTTATTTAATTGTAACACTATTTGGAGAGAATTGCTCTAAATATAAAGTGGTGTGGGAAAAGGGGCGTATTTTCAGAGGCTTTAACAAGTCTACGCTTATTAATGAGATGGTTGGCAGTCCGATTATACACCACATGCATACTGCCAACCATTCCATTATGAAGCGTACAATTTTTAGTACCGGCCTTTTTTTTCACATCAGTCAGTTTTCAGAGAAATTTTATTCTTATTTAATCGTAACATTTGGAGAGAATTACTCTAAAAATAAAGTGGTGTGAGAAAAGGGGCATTCTTTCAAGGGGCGTTAACAATTGTACGTTTATTAATGAGGTGGCTGGCAAGTATTCACATGTTTTAAAGTTTTTAAAAATTGAGACTCCTCCCATCGCATTTTGGAACCCTCTTATCAACTCTCATTAGTACTTCATATTTTATCATATTATTTATAAAGATTATTTTGCAGTTTGTTTATTACATAGACAATTATTCTTCACCGTTTATTTGTATTATAATATTACGCAGAGTTATCAACATTTTAATTATTCCGGATCCTTTTTAGACCTGCCTTTATTTTACATCACTTTATTTACAGAAAACTCTTCGCGAATATATAACTTCGATAAAGTAAGAAAAAATTACTCTTAAATAAAAATAGTGCGAAATAAAGACGTGGCTAAAAAATATTTGGAATAAATTAAAATGTTTTCAGCTCTGTTTTATGGTATATTTTCATTAGTTTTTTGATATAAGAACAAAAAACAAGAATATTTTAAAAAAATATAGGAGGATTTTTCCCTTCAAAATGCGCAAACTAAAACATCCATATAAAATATCTTTATTTTACAAAGCAACACAAAAAAGTAAGTTTTAAAATAACAAACACACATGTACTCCATGCTCAGAATTAAAATATATATGTACAAGAAGCTTACACCTTCTCTTTTTATTTATGTTTCCATTGCTTTGTAAAATTAAAGTATTTTATGTGAGTGTTTTACGTATTTTGAAGGATAAACGCCTGTATTTAATTAATAATTTATGTATTAACTTTTTATTCGTGCTTGGCGTCCTTATTTTGGAAGCTTTCTTAAAAAAAAAAAAAAAAAATCCAGTAACAACAAAAATTGTTCTAGCCTTTCTAAACTTTGCAAAAAGTTTCCTTATTAGGATTGGTTTGTAATATTTTGTCATAAATGGCAGCATATTTCAGGAACAAAATTGAAAAATACAGTCGAACCTCGTTAACGTGAATACTGTTAACGTGAATTACTTTCAACATGAACTGTTTCTACAGTCTTCGTCAAAATGAAGATTAGTTTAGTTATCTGAAGATTAGTTACTGGTAGCATGAACTACTGAAAACATGAACAAATTTTTTATCCCCCTTCAGATTTACGCTAACGAGGTTCGATTGTATATGTTTGATTAACGCACAAATTCAGATATTCTTGGAATGAAACGGCTGTTAATAAAAAGTAATATATTTTATTTATTTATTCATTAAATATTTTATAGGTACTATAATTATTATATTAATTATTATAGGTACTATAATTATTATAATTATAGGTTATAATTTATTGGAAGATACATTGTTTTAAAATAGGCATTTCCTCATCTTTTCATCTTTTGTATTTTTAAGTTAAATTTGAACCTTTATATATCGTCTTAATTTTGGGATGCTAGATACGAAAAGGGGCGTGGTTTTTATTTTGCTTTGAATGCATTAAATGTACGTGTTATGCCATCTCTAATTATATAAATTGGTTTTATATGCATTGTTAGGACATAATATTTGTCTATTTTATATTTCGTTTAGATCTATTTTTCTAGTTTTATGTCTACTTACAGTGTTTTTAAAAAGTACATGCTATGCAATACAAATTATGAATATAGCTTCATCACAGTAATTAATGACAATTTAGTGAAGTGGTATTTTATTATACCATTGGTACACATATAGGTGGGAAAAGATATTGGGTCCTTTACAACAAGAAAAAAAAAAAAAATTACTTTATATGTTATTTGTACTTTTTAACATTGACAATAGATTATTAAGGTAATGCAGAAATTAATTATAAACTCGTAAAGATCGCGAAAAATGCCGAGCAAAAACAGCAAGCGCTTTCTATGAAATTCTTTCTGGAATAAAAATGGCTGCATATAATGGGACGTAATGAGATTAAAGAGAGGTATATATAAGATATGTTTTTTTCTTATAAATACATTTTGCATTTTTTTTTTTTTTTTTTTTTTTTTTTTAATAATACAAATTATTTTATAAACTTTTTAATCTAATTATACTTTAAAATACCGATGATAGATAAAGAGTTAAACTTCTAGTGAATTTAAATATCCTATGCCAATACTAAAGTGACATTTCTTCATTTTGCATAGCATTTTACTTTAATTAAAGTACTTCGTATACAAGACTGATTTTATCAGTTAAATGGGAAAAACCTGTACACAATTGTACCTATCGTCTCAAATTTGGGAAATTTGGATTCCTATTAATTAAGTAAAAAAAATAATAACTAAAAATTTGGTTTTCTATTTTTTACATAGAATCAAAATATGAATGCATATCATAATATTGTGAAACAGATGAACATAAATTATTCTCGGTATAATAAATGTCATTCACTGTAAATTAATGTATATAAATATGATCAAAAAAGGAATTACTAATGGAATTGTTAAGGGAATTTTAAAACATGATGGGAAGACTCTCGCCTTTTGAAAACTTAAAGACGAATATTGTATAACAAACATACTGCTAAATTTCTCCAGCATTGGTTGTTTATTTAGTTTTACGGTAAGGTCGTATTCTCCGCCCTTCTTTCAAGACACTCTCAGGTCAGATATATATAATTTCCGAATCTATTGCTACCATTAATTTTGTTCAATAATAACTCTATCCTATATAATCATGACACATCACTATAAAAATGCAATAAAGAATTCTGCATAAAATTAGTAGTGAAAAAAAAGTCAGGAATTTTTTATTCCTTAGAGTGCAGTGGTCTGAAAAATGGGCGGAGATCCCTGTAAGCTTATTCAAAAGCTAATGAAATGGGACAATTTTTAGTAAATTTTACCTTTTGTAGCTAGAACGGTTTTTGCGGAATTGCGGATTAAATATTTTGACGGAGGTTAGTTTTGCATTATTTTCACTCTTTCGGGGCTTGTGACTCTTCATAAACTACTAGATATTCAAACAGATTTGACGTCATTTTGTGGATTTTTTATGCTCTGTGTAAATATGTTCTTGATTTTAATCCAGCTTTCTTGGGAACTTCAAAAGTGAGGGACATTGTCAGATTTCCAGCTTCTTCATTCGATTCGCAGTAACTTGAAAATGTTTTGAGATATGATAGGATTGATATGCATTTTTATGCGCCATATGAGCTCTTCTAATAAATCCCAGAGTTTGTCTGTGCAATACGGAATCTCCCTTTACATGTATACACACACACATATATTATTATGTTATTCAGTCACAAAATATTACTATAAAAATACGCTAAGATTCCCATGTAAAAAATATTTTCATCAAAAGGAAAAGATGGAAATTTCTCATTAGTGGAAACGTCATGGAAATATGGAGCTCTGCATTTACAAATGTTGATTTAATAAATACATAAAGTGTCATAATCCATTAATAAACTAGAAAAGTCTGCAAAAATTCAAAAATAAATAATGATCACCAAAATATAAAAAAATAAAACCAAATCTTTTATTAAAGTTTCTAACTTACACCGTAAGATTTGTAAAGATAAAGTTATTGATATTTTTATCTGCCTTAACTAAACTGATCATTAATAATTATGTCGTGCTCATTACTTATGAAGCATGTGTGTGCCCGTTGTGGCAGTGCGCGTGCAGTTTGGTGAAAAAGATTCTTCATGTGAGTAGCGCGTCTTTCTCACATTGGCTGTCTAAGAAAGAATGTTATTAGGCCTCCTTGGGCATGCGCGAGACTAGTCTATTATTTTCACACGGGGATGTATGATGGACTGTCTTGCATGTCATCTACAGCGAAGCGAATTCTGAAACTAACTGTGGAATGTGGAAATCCGGTTGATGTATGCATGTGGTGGATTAAGAATTTTTAATCCGCCACAAGTTTAATTCGTGCTGCATGTGCTAAGAAAGATAGCTTAATTTGCTTTGATAATACAACTAAAACTTCTTTAATTCTGAATTTTTGTTATAGCTTGCTGCGCTTTGGATTTTTTTTTTTTTTTTTTTTTTTTTTTTTCTGACAGCAGCAAACGTTGTTACTTTTTAATCACGTAAATATTTAGAAAATTACAAGATTAACTGATTTATTATTGAAACTTCAATAAAATATTGTGGATAATCGTTTCAAATAATGATCCTGATAATATTTACATTTAAAAACTTATGAATAAATGTCGCGTGTGTTTTAAATATAAGTATATACAGTAATTTTATTTTAATATAAGAATTTTTTAAATAAATAAGGAATATGTATATGGAAATTTAATTTTTTTCTTCTTAAGTACATATTTGAAAGATAATTATTAATTAAAGCATATTTATTATTTAAAACATATGAATTTCAAAACTCTGAATCAGTGTAAGTTGACACCAGATTAATAAGAATTTAGGAACATTTTAAATTTATTATAATATAAACTAGCAAGCCAGGCTGCAGCTAGAAAAAATGTTTGGGGGGGGGGGGGGGGGATTGAAGCTTAAGTACAGAATATTGAGTGTTAAAAATGACATATAACTCAAAATTTTCACAAATCTTCAAAAATACCCCTCCCTTCCCTGGTTTATAATTAAAATTACCTGTGTGTATTCAAGTCAGTTTGTTTTGTCATATTGTTGTATAGAAAGGGGGGGGGGGGGTGGCTGAGATCAACTATATTTTGTATACATGTGTATCATTACAAAATCTGATTCGGTATTTTTTCTGTTTGAGGACTGATATTTCACAAGCAAGTTTTTTTCATGGATCTGTAATAAACTGTCTAATTATGTCTAAAACATTTAACTAAAGTAGTAGCAATTATAAAAAAGTAATTATAATTATTATAATAATTTTTTAGAATTGTATATATTAATAGATTTAAACCAAATGAATTTACAAATTTTTATTATAATTTTTTTTTAATTTATTACAGATTTCTTTATGAATTTTGTAAAGGACAAGGCCATACCCAAGGAGGGGGGGGGGGGGGGGGAGCACCTTTGAAATTCTATAGATTGTCGAAAATTATAGAGTTATTCTTTATTTTTAACACTCCTTATTATGTTCTAAAGCCTGAACCCTCCTCTGACATTTTTTTTTTCTAGCTATGGCCTTGGTGAGAGAAGATCTTGAATGGTTTAGTCCTGAGATACCACTATTCTTAGTTCTTGCCATGTGTGTGATTTACCAAACTGCATGGCAGCTATGAAGCACAAACAGAAAAGTTTCTTTGTATATGAAACCTGATTTTGAATTTTGCTTTTGAATTATTTTATGTTTTCCAAAACCTGTGAATGTGATGTCATGGTAAAGACAATACGTATATTTTCACATGCAGAAAATGAATATGTAAAAAAAATTGTGAAATTGGCACCATTTTAAGATTTTTTCATATCTTAAAATGGTAATTATTAAAGATTACGATTTGATAAATTCTTAATAATTTATCACATCTTAGGATTTTATCACACCTGTGGGAAATGACATCATAGTTTTGAGGCAATAATATATCTTCATGTGAAAATTTATGTAAAGGAATATTTTGTGAAATTGACATCATATACCAAAAAAAAAAGAAAAAGTATGTGTTTCTATTTATTTTTAAATAATTGAAATTATAGCTATAAAAAAGAATTTACTTTTAATAATAATATTTGTATTTCACATAGTAATTGACCTCAGTTTTGAATTCAATATACCAGGTTCAATCTGCCAGCAAGCATGAGCGTCGGCAGAATAGGGCAAGGAAGGGGGGACTTGCCCCCCCCCCCCTCAATGGAAAATTCTACTAAGCATTTTTTCTTTAAATTTAAAACTATGCTATCAGAACTTAATTAAAAAAAAAAAAAATTTCAGGTTGTGCCCCCCCCCCCCCCCTGAAAATTTTTCTGGCAAGTGTCAGTTTGTATGGTAAAATTTTTTATGGGATGCGAACAGGCTGGTGGCGTTCACCAGAGGGGGGGAAATGGTTGTCATAGGCAATTGTGATTATGAGTTTGCTGTATTAGAAAATTTTCTGATCTATGTGCAATTTGTTTGGTAATATTTGCAGCAATTAGATTTGTTTAAAGCAACATATTGTACACACACCCAAGTACGAGTTTACTATGGTCGAATATTCCGGAGGTCACTAATTTGAAAGAATGATCAACTAACTGCTTAACAAAGTGGATATTTTCAAAAGTGTCAAACATATTAGGAGGAACAAGAAAGGAAGGGGGGGGGGCAAAGGTACTAAAATGTGAAAATAATGTATTGAAAATTGGTATTATTAGGTTTTTAAAACCAGATAAATCATGTACCACTCACATTTCTTACGAATATTTTGGAGAAAAACATGGAAAACCATGAACGTCTTCATTCTTTTACATTTTGCAGATTTTTGAATTCCGATATTCAGGTTAAATTTTGTTCTAAGATTTTTTTTAAACGTTATTCATATTGGAATTATTCAACTTTCAGAGAAAACCACGGTAAAATCAAACACAAATCTTTTTGTAACAGTGTTTACATTACTTTTGTAATCTCAGCTTCTATTTAACAAAATTTCATAAATAATATATATTTTAAAACTTATTTGAATTGTAATATAAGATTAGGTATAAAAAATCTGTTAGGAGGCAGCTCTTTAATATTGTAAAAATTCAATAACCCCAATTCTAATTATGTTTGAATTGCTTATAATACATCATTCGAAAATTATTTAAAAATACTTTTATTGTAGACTTTTAAACTGCCGTAGTCGTAATCAAAACAGTAACGAGCTGCAACCAAACTAACCGTGAAAGCAAAACAAACTCATTGCGGCTCCTATCTCCTCCCAACTCCCAGCCCTCATTTTCTCCGTTACCACCTGCACGTGTAATAAACTCGCCCGTTTCGTAGAGAGCCGATTTGAGAAAAACGCGCTAGTCTTCATGTGGAAGCTACAAAACGTCAACGAGGCGTCTTAAGAGGGGACAATACCTAATCTCGCCGGCAGCCTTCGCCCATGTTATTCTATGGGAAAATTTGTTGCGACAATTGCACATTACCTAATGTATATTTTTTAATTCTGTTTTCGCAGTCAGAAAATTCATAACCGTTAAATGAGTACTCATTTTTAAAAAATTCATTTTTTTTTACATTTTAATTTTGAGTCCAAAAATGCGATTTTTCACAAAATGCATTTCTCTCATTTTCTAATCGCAAAATGAAATACTAAAATTTTAAAAAATCAATTTTTGGAAAACAAGTACTAATTGAACGCTTATGAATTTTCTAAATGTGAAAACAGAATTGAAAAATATTCATTAGGTAATGAGTAATTATGTAAACAAATTTTCCCATAGAATAACATGGGCGAAGGCTGCCGGCGAGATTAGGTATTGTCCGCTCTTAAGAGGACTCTCCACTTACTGTTGCCGGAAACCAAACCCCGTATATTTCTATAGGAAAATTTGCCCCTTTATAACTCGTTAACTATTGCATATTTTTATTTTATATTCTGTTTTTACATTCAGAAAATGCACAAATAGTAAAAAAATTTTCGCTTTGAAAAAGTTATTTTTTTTTAATTTTAATATTTCATTTTTAAGCTAAAAAATGCGAAATTTGCCTTGATTGTTTTCATAGCTCGTAAAAAATTAACAAATTATGATATCGAGAGGCTGAAAAGCGGAAAAATCTACTAAATAATCAGGCTTACTATTAATTCCTATGAAAAAAGTTTAATTTTAAATGCGTATTAATAACAAAGGGGCAAAGTAAGAATTTTTGCTAAAAATTTCGCATTTTTTCCTCAAACTTCTACCTAAAAAGATTCTCGCACTAGAGGAAGTAATTACTATTGATTAATGATCTTTGTGTGAGTTCAAAAAGGGAAGACTTCTTACACGAAACCGGCTTGTATCACAAAACAGGGTTTTACCTCAGATCTATAAATGAATAAGTTGCTCCTTTAAAAAAAAAAAAAAAAATCTGGAGTGACTCCACTCGACTTTCCGAACATTGAGTAACTAACAGTTTTGTAGATAAAATAAAGAAAGAGGAGTTGCTAAACAAACAAAAGATAGAAAACCATAACAGAGTGTTTGAGTATTTTTCTCCATATATCACACGAGGTTTTATTTAACGCTACTGAACTTTGAGCCCTTAGATCATAATAATAAAGAATTTTTCGTTGTGTCCCTGTAAAAATCTATAAATTCTGACAAACTTAAACAAATTTTCACATTTTACCCACAATTTTGTCAAAGTCCCACTTTTTTTTTTTTTTTTTTTTTTTTTTTTAATTATTGTTACTGAGAGAATTTGTATAGGAAAATACAGAAGAAAGTCTCGTGGTAGCCACAATTTACCAAAATGCTTATAGTTAGTGCAACAGTGATTTATAATATTCATACAAATTTTCAGCTCAATTGAATAAGGCGTTTAGATGCTATTGCACTTTTAAAATTTTGGTCTCATAGGCCATAATGATAAAGAATTTTTCTTTGTGTCCCTGTAAAAAAACTGTAAGTGCTAGATTCACCAAAATCTATACAGTTGGTTCAAATGTGACCTATAACATGTGTACAAATTCTTTGCTCAGATTAATAAGGCGTTTAGACGCCATCACACTTTTAAAAATTTGGCAAATAATTTTTCTTTGTGTCCCTGTAAAAAAACTATAAGAGCTAGATTCTCCAAAATCTATACAGATTGAGTATCTGTGACCTATAATATGTGTATAAAGTTTTTGCTCAATTGAATAAGGCGTTTAGATGCTATTGCACTTTTAAGATTTTGGTCCCTTGACCATAATGATAAAGATTTTTTCTTTGTGTCCCTGTAAAAAAACTATAAGTGCTAGATTCACCAAAATCTATAGGGTTCTTACTATGGTGACTTACAATATACATACCAACTTTCAGCTTATTCGAACCAAGCGTTTAGACGCTAGCGTGTTCACTCACAGACATACACACATACATGCACACATACATACACACATACATACACACACACATACATATATCATCGTAAAAATAGTGAAAACGGACTCGTTGGACCTCGAAACGTATAGAAACATCAAAATCTCGAATTCGGATTTTTGACATGATTACAATACTTTCCTCACTAGTGTTCGGAAAGTAAAAATACTTCTTACTTTTCAAAAATTTATTGCGCAATGGAAACGTTGCAATATTCTAATATGATTTTTACTTTATTTACTAATTATTATTAATTTTCTTTTCTACTTAAAAAGAAAAAAAAAAAAAAAAAAAAAAGGAATTTGACGAAATTCTGAGAAAAGCAGAATTTAGTTTGGTATGGGGGACTATCATTTTTATTTATTTTTTATTATTAATATTTATTTATTTATTTATTTCATATTATAACATCACTTTCAAATTATTCAATTATATTTTCGATAAATATCCAGCTGTTGTAAAACTGGTATCGTAAAAATCCGCAGATTGCGACTAATAGTCCTCAGTCATAAAAAAAAAAAAAAAAAAAAAAAAAAATCTGGTAATGCAGAATTTAGTTTAGTATGAAGGATTATTAGTATTTTTTTTTTTTTTTTTTTTTTTTTTACTATAACATCGCTTTCAAATTATTCAATTTATTTTCAATAAATGCTCAAATATCGTAAAACTGGTATCGTAAAAATCCGCAGATTGAGACTAATAGTCCCCCTTATTAAAAATGAAGAAATTACAGTTTTTATACTCCAATCTATAAAAACACATGACTCATCTGGAATGCCTAACTTTTTTAACAATTGTGTAAGTTAAATTGGAAGCTTGCGAGCTATAAGTTTCATTGAAAATCTGGCAACTTAAACATTACAAAATATCACAGAAAATTTCACCTGAACTATTACCTGTCAAACAGATTTACATTAAACCTAGCTAAGAATTATCCTGGTTATACGAGTGTTTTTCTTTTTCTTTAAAAAAAAAAAACCCATTGAAATCAATCATTTCGTTTGCAAGCTGTAGTGTTACACACAGACATGCAGATAAAGGCTTTAAACTTTATAACACCCTTCTTTCTTAGGGTTAAAAATACATTTCTATGATAGAATCTTTACTTGATAAATTCGTAGCTCGAACAAATAGTGTAACAAATATTTTATATTAAATCATAAAAAAAAAAAGGAAAGAAAGAAAAAAAGAAAAGAAAACTATCTTGAGTTAATGCCATTATTTATTTATTTATTTATTTAGAGGAAGGCTATTATGCACAGGTTTTATAGTATGTAAATACGCCAATATTTGTATGTGAGATAAAAAGAAAAAAAATATATATATAGTGTAAAACAACCACACGACTTCCATTACACACTATTGCACGTATTGTATGTATTTTTTTTTTTTTTTAATTTTCCAGTAAGAGAAATACACGTGTAGAGACATATAAAATAGAGTTTACACAGCGAGTTAAAGAGAGAAAGAAAAGAAAACAGGGAAATAGAAGGTTTTTTTTAACACCAATTTTTAAGATCTAAAATTAATCTACCTGATCAGGATGACTATTAATTTTCCTGTAATAACCACGTAAATCATTATGAAGGATAGCTAAAATGGGTTTATGTAATAAAAAATCGTTAGAGCCGTTTTTGAGATACCGACTTTTACCAAAACTCTGCATATTCAGTTGTTGACCTATAAACAACAATTGCATACAAAAGTATATTTAAAAGAGGGTTAATATTGCAAGTTTGAAACAAATCTTACAGCCATTTTGAAAGGAACGCACTTGCAGTACCTGAAATTGAACTATTTATACAGGACGACTACAATTTTCCTGAATTAACCAACTATATCATTCGGAAAGACATCTAATAGAGTGTGTTTATACAGTAATTTTGAAGAAAATCGTTAGAGCCGTTTTTGAGATACGGACTTATGAACCCACTTCCGGTTTTCCAATTTTCACGAAAAATATTATTGTTAGTAATAACAGCATGCTTTTTTTTTTCTCTCTCCGCTACGGATAAAATTAGCTTTCCTTTGTAACGATAGTGTCGAAACAAATCCTGGGAAATTATCCATTTTTATTTGAATAATAAATTTTGTTTTATAATGTCAGTAATAAAATGTAATTTAAATTTAATTATTTCTGAATATTATTAAATTTAAATACACTAGTATTTTAAATAGACTTATCCCAAATTCATCAAAATCATCGCTAGTTTCTTTGTTGACGTGTATAATACCTAAATACTATATTGCTTTTTATTCTTTTAATTTACAGAATCCAAACTCAATACATTGACCGTTGTTAAGAAACGCAACACTGTTAAGACATGTCTTTATTAAGAAGAATAGACTTAGAAAAAAAAGTGACATCATCCTAAATTAAATTATTTTAATTCTGTTTTGCTCAGAACTCTATTCTATTTTCTACAAAATAGGCAGAAGCTTCGGTTTTTTTCTTTCAGTCTCCCCCCCCCCCTCCACCTTTCCCCCTTCCTCTCTATACAATTTGTTTTTATTGTGAAGAGAGTGACTGATATAAACTGTGAAAGTTTTGTGTGAAAAACGGAAGTGGGTCATCGGAAAGCGGAAGTGGGACCGTAAATCCGTATCTCAAAAACGGCTCTAACGATTTTCTTCAAATTTGCTATATAAACACTCCAATAGATGTAATTTCGAATGATATAGTTTTCTAGTTCAGGGTATAGATTTTGTATAAATAGCTCAATTTCAGGTCACGCAAGTGCGTTCCTTTAAAAACGGCTGTACGGATTATTTTCAAACTCGACATTTTAACACCTTTTTAAATATAGCTATTGCATGTAATTATAGTTTTCCGATCAATAATTGAGTATGCCAAGTTTTGGTAAAAGTTGGTATCGTATTGAAACCTTTGGACAGCCCCTGCCTGCCTGGACGTGCCAAGCTTAACGGGTTGGATGCAATTATCACTGCATGATAGCCGCCTACTGCCAGACAGTAATCTAGACGCAACAGAGAATGAGCTGTGTCCGATGGCTCGTTCAGACTTCTAACTTCAATCGGGAGAGGACCACTCTTCTGCTAGGGAACAGGGTGACATCACAAGACAGCTCTGTTACGAAAAGTTGGTATCTCAAAAACGGCACTAAAGGTTTTTTTCAAAATCAATACATAAATCCATTTTAGATACCCTTTTTTTATGTATTATGTGGTTTTTGCAGGAAAATTAACGGCCATTCTGATTAGATAGTTCAGTTTTAGATCTCATAAATTGGTGTTTAAAAATGTAACTATCATAATTCTTTTTCTTATTTTATTAACTCGCGGTGTGAACTGTTTTATATGTCTTTATACATGTATCAAGTTTCTCTTACTGGAAAAATTCAAAAATGCATATATCTCCAAAAAACGCATATAATATGTAGGTAATAGCGGGTAATGAAACTCGTGTAGTTGTTTCACACCAGATTTTTTATTTCTGTTTCTGATTATATTGCTATACTTGTGACATCACAATTTTCACTCTTCTAAAGATTTTACATTTATAAAAATTATCCGTATTTTACTTTCTAAATAAACCATAATAATAAAAGGTAAATTACATATTAAAGAAATAATAATTAAAATTCTGACTTATACAGAATTTAAGTATCGATAAAAATTATATAAAAACTCGCCATATTAACACCTTTTTAAATATCCTTTTGTATTTAATTATTGTTTTCTGTTCAATAATTGAGTATGCTAAGTTTTGGTGAAAGTTCGTATCTCAAAAACGGCTCTAACGATTTTTTTTTAATTAATAGATAAATCCATTTTAGATACCCTTTCTCATGTATAGTTGTTATATGTTGTTATTACAGGAAAATCAACAGTTATTCTGATTTGACAGCTCAGTTTTAGATCTCATAAATTGGTGTTTAAAAAAAAATAACTATCATCATTTTTTTTTTTACTTAAAATGAATCAGATTATGATTGTGAAATAACAATAATAATAATAAAGTAAATTAAATAATGTATCTTTTATACATTAAGAAACACTTTCCATTATTACTGGTTATACAATTTGCAGATTTTTACGCAAGAATGGGTAATGTGTGGAGTAAACGGTAGATTTAAATAAATGTGATGTTGGCGAATTTGTTTGATTTTCGATACATTTGGGTATGCTTTCGAAGCTAATAAATAGCAATAATAACAAATAAACAAACAGTCGTGCTCAATTCGTATGCAAAGAATGCTCCCGAAATCAGTAAATATGCATGAAACGAGATTCGTGCGTAAATGCATTTGTTTCTCGAGAACTGCGTGTCTGATTTGAATGTTTTTTTTTTTTTTCATTTCCCCGAAAGTTCATATTTTTGACATCATATTTAATAAACATTATAAAAAAAAAACAAAAAAAAAACTTACTTCTTTTTCAAAAAATTTGGTGATATTCGTCTGAAACATTGGATGCCAAAATTGCCTAATTTAATAGCAAATCAATTCCCACATCGAGTAAATGTAAAAACTGTCATCTGATTCCATTTCTATACTTTAATCCAGTATAGAAAGTATAGCACGTAAAGAAATAGGCAAGTTTTAGTTTGCCAAAAAAAAAAAAAAAAAAAAAAAAAAATCCTTCAGGGAAAGACGGCTATTTTAACCTTTAATGTCTCTCTTTTCCCTAGTGAATACACACGAGAATACTCATTGATAATTTAAACAAATAAAATTTATGAATAATTTATGCACTGAAAGGGAATTTTCAAATTCATTTTTCTTTAGCTTCTTTTCCTTTATACATTCCCTTACCCATATACATGGTATAGAGAAAGTATTGTTTTTTGAGTCAAATTTCCGAAAATTAGCTTTTGTTATATTTGCACGTTTTCAGATCCTATCATGTTTTTAGCGGTTGCTCTCTCTCTCTCTCTCTCTCTCTGTGTGTGTGTGTGTTATTAGCATATCTCAAGAACAAATATTAGCAGAAAGTCCAAATTTTTTATTCTAAATCCATATCATATTGCGATGCGACACTAAGCAATTCGTTGCGACCAGACAAAGGGTTGTATACAGGGTCATCCAAGAGAATTCACGTCTGTCAGCGAAATTTTGTCATATGTAGAGTGTGACATCTATAGGCTACCCTAAACAAAATGAAAAGAACAAATTTTTTATACGCATAAAAGCATGTTTTTTTTTTTTTTTTTTTTTTTTTTTTTTTTTTTTTGTATTAAAAGAAGACAAAAATTATTGGTAAATGATAAAAGTGGTTATATGTATGGTTATTTGTACTCAATTTTTTTTTAAAATTTTAATTAACCTAGTTCCAAAAAAAGCAGTAGGACTAAAATAAAATCAACAAATATAAAATGAAATCATAAAAATATGAAATAAATATGAAATAAACAATCGACGTCATTGCGAAATCTGCCTCAGTAAAACCACTTGTCTATCCACGGATTAAGAGTTTAAGATAGTCTTAATCAGTGTGTCTATCTAACGCTTCGTCTGATTGCTTCCCTGCCTCAGCAGGTATATAAGATCGCACGCGATTGGATACTGGGTTGTACTCTGGATAAGAGTTTGGAGGCCCGCCACCGTCTAGTCGTCGTTTGCGCAAGTTGCAGTCGACGAAATGAACAGATAGATATTTGTAGCTAGGGGCCTTTTATTTCACTTCTGAAATGTGGGAAGAAATCTAATATTCTTTCTTACATGTACTTTTACTTTTCTGCAGAATACCTTGTACAGCAAATCACAGCTTATTTTCGAATATTCTCTAACACAGCCATGTCCAACCCAAAACACTTGGCGGGCTGCATTGTATAAAAGAATGAACCATACACATATAGAAATTCCTTTTCCTGTCGGATCGTGAGGATTTAAAACAGACAATATGTATATGAAATATATTTTTATTCATAAAATAACTATAAAACAGTCAAAAACTTATGATTATAGATTCATAAGTATAATAGTACGAATCTGTTATTTATTATTGATGTAATATTTTCTTTACATGAATGTGCGCGATATTTGTTTCTTTAGCTGACTTAATCGGTATTTTCATTAAAAAATTCAGAAACACTTTTATTGATTTTATGTGTTTTATGAAATCAGAAATTTCCTGAATTCTATTGCGGGTTGTCGAACTTTACAAGGAGTGTCATATGTGGCCCGCAGGCCGCGCGTTGGTCAGCCTTACTGTAACTGACCATTTTGTTTGAAATTTTCATATGATTTGCTGTCTTCTAGTAAAGCATTCTTAAATCACGACCTGCAACTATGCATACCTGGTAGCGTTCATAATTTATTCCGTAATATTATTAGTCTCGCTCTTTTTTCTCACCACTTTGATTTTAGAGAAATTTATTACAATTTCTATAAGATATAAGAAGAAAATTGCTTTTGGTTATATTGGTATAAAAAAGGGTGGTGCAAACAGTACTCTGGATTAAATTATATATATTACGAGGTATGGTAAAATCGATCGCAGCTTATTTTGTAGATTGAGTTATATAAATTTTCGAATGAGCAGCGAAATTTTGAAATCTAAAACATTAAAATTGAATAATAATTAAGTTTTCATTTAACACTTATTTATTTATTGTGATATAAAAAATTAAAATTTAAGTATGAAAAATGAATATATATATATATAAGTAATAATTGTACGAAAATATTTCTAAAACAGTGATGAATGTCATTAGAATTACTCAAATACTGCCTGTTTCTTTATATTGCAATATTTTGTCATCCTCATAATGGAAGGTTCAAATTTGCAGAAAGAATAATAAATTAGTGCAAAACACTGCTAAAAATTGAAAGTTATAGAATTTTTTGTAATTTATTAATTCTTGCAAGGTATTTAACTAGTAGTACTATAATTCAACACCGATTTTTTCTTTTTTTTTTCTTTTGTGTAGTAAACTTCAATAATCGTTTGCAGTGTTTTTTTTTTTTTTTTTTCGATGAATAGTATGTAGATATACATAAATAAATAAAGTGGTATTGAATTACAAGACTTCTAAATTTCCTGGACTTGGGGAGTCTTTTTGGATTATTGTAGTGTTTATTTATTACATTTTACTATACAAGTCTTTTTTTTTTTTTTCTTTTTAATAACTTTGGATCTTTATTAGAAGAAATCTACTTAGTAACGAATTAAATAAGATAATATTCTATGACATACTGAATTTTTTTTTTTTTTTTTAATTATACTTTTTTTTAATTCTTTATGAATTATTCCTTTATACATGCAAACAAGTATCAATGATTAATGTTTCCTTTTACGAAATAATAAAAAACAGAAAATCGGCATATAATTTTTTCTGGAAATTACAATATTTAGATTTCGTTTTAACACTTTCGCGACCGCTGACGTAGATTCACGTCATTTGAAAATCTGTAATTCCGCCTGTTGGTGTTTCTTTTGACATTTATATGTCATTTATTTCTTAAAAATATACATAATATTCATATTTTTACAACCAATATGCTATGGATACAAATACTTTGATTAGAAAGAGTATAATCAAAATATAATGTATATCCATTTATAATATGAATTTGAATACAGAAAATTTTGTTCTGAAATATTGTAACTGGTGAGAATAACGCCCACAGGCGGATCTAACTGTCCAAGAGACAGAAACATGCCGTCGCAAAACTGCCAACCTATTCTGGCAAATTGTTTGTACCGCCCCTTTTTCAACAGCACTTAATCTTTAGAGTATTTGTTTTCTTAATTCATCGTGCATACATTTGCAGAGAATTACTCTAAAAATTGAGTGGTGTAGAAAAAGTGGCGGTACTAACAATCTCACAGATTAGGTTGGCAGCTCTGCGGTCGTGAAAGTGTTAAAACCTTAAAAGGTCGCATTTTTTCAAAGACACGCCCATAAAGTCCACATTCTTGTCTAATTAAAAAAAAATAGTTAAAAAATAAATATGTGAATGATATATAAATTTATTCTGTACATAATTTCAAATACATTAAATATAGTTTGGTACTTGCTGGTGCTTTCATGTACCCTAAAATGTTAAAGGAAAAATACACGCGGGGCGTGGTCACTATCTATGAATATCACTAGAGCGAGAAGGAAGAGGTTAATAATACTTACAGTGTCGGCAAAAAAAAAAAAAAAAAAAAAAAAAAACTTTACGTGTCAGTTGCCGTTTCGGCCATAAAAATGCGTCGAACCCCAGGGTTGGCAAGTGGTGTTAGTCTACCACAGATGACCTTTCTCTATAATATTATCATTCAGTTCACTTCACAATGTTTTAGAGTTTTATTCACTTTTCTCCCGACAGCCAGTATTTCGTTCATTTGTTAAAAGCTTAAGAACTTACATCGGTATTCCCACTCCACACAGTGGGTCAAATTAAACTTAAAATTGAAGAGAAATACCCTGCTTTGACTCTGCTACAGAATGGGACTCTGTTGATTGATGCAGCCAGAGATCTGGCAGGTGATTCAAGATGTAGCCAGATGCAGACATCAAGCAGATGTAGCCAGAGATCCATAACTAAAAGGCTAGAGATGGCAGTAAAATGTAAAAAGGGAAAGGTCGTCTGTGATTGATTAACGCCACGTGTCATCACTGGGTTTCGATGCATCTTTTTGGCAGAAATGGCAAGTTGCATGTGATTTTTTTTTTTTTTTGCCGGCACTGTAGAAATTTAGAAAGATATGCGATGGAAGGAGTTTAAAAAATATACGATAGATAATTTTACGGAGCCTGATTTTTCCAGGAAAGGGAATTTCAATCGAATGGTTAAATTTCTCCTGTACAAAACGACCTATACATACGGTTTATTCAATTCTCTGATGCCTATTTCTTAAAATAACGAAGAATAAACTGTACTCGATTCTCTATAAGAATTATAGGTGATGATTTCTTTTTTTCAATAATTCGAAATATGAAATGCATCATAGAAATGCTTAATTCAGTATCGGTATAAGTTATCAGTGCGAAATCAGAAGATTCTGTCATTTATAGATGAGTTTGAATTTGAGTATAAAATATTTTTAACCCGTTAGTAGTCGCTAGTTGGTCGACTTGCCGCCCATCCTTAAATGCTGCCAGAATTTTTTATTCAACCACCAAAAATTTTTAAAAGTGGCATTTGGTATACATACAACGCGAATAAGATCGAAGAAACGTCGATGACATCACTTCTTAAAATTATTGGTGACATTTAAATAAAAAGTGCTCAAGATGTAATAGGTGGCGCTGTCTTTAGCGACTACTAACGGGTTAATGCAACAATATATCGAAAGTATTTTAAAATATGTTTCAAAATATAAAAGATAAATACTCTTTAAAAACAAAAAGAAATGCAGTCAATTATACAGATATTAATGAACTTAACCCCCCTCCCCCCCCACCCCGTCACACACAAAATATTTAGGTACAAAACATTTATGTATTAGAAAATTTTTCTCAAGAAAAAGTTTAATATAAATTTTTGGATTTTTGTTTGACATTCCTGCGGAATAGTGCTATAACGCTTACAAGAACGATAATTTGAAAAAAGTTATACATAATCGGAAACATAAGCAATATTATTCTGAATATCAAATTTCCAAGCCTAAAATTAGTTATTTTTTTAAAAACTTGTTATAATAGAAATGTAAATATAAAAAATATCCCTAAATTAAAAGCTAGACTATAATGAATAACGGGAGAATTCTGGTCGTCAAAAAAATCACATTTCGGTACTAATACACATAATTTTTATTTATTTATTTTTTTAAAGTAAATATACAGAAAAATTCATCGCCAAATAGTGACAAAAATTTAAAAGTCGCCAAGAGTATCATTACTATACTCTGTTTGCCGAAAACTGATTGCGAAAGTAAACGTAAAGTTTGTTGTTTTATCCCCAGCGTTTGGCACTTTTACGTTTTCTCGCTGAATGGGCGATTCTGTTTATACTGACCAAACGTAACCTTTCTCTGCCTTGAAAGTAAGTATTGTTTGTGACAGCTTGATAAATGCCATTCTCTGGGTTTATCGCATTTATCTTTCCTTCGGAGGACTTTATTCCATGCCTTCATTTCCAAAATGCTCATCAAACACCTGAAGAAAGAAAGACAGACACCCACGGCTACGAAACAAGCAAACAAAAAATAAGTCGTTCGCTTGTCAGAGAGACGCCGTTTGTCTTCAATTCAACGCCAATCATTCAAAGATATCGCCAAGAATCACGTTGCTTTATTTACTTTCGCTATCAGTTTTCGGCGAACAGAGTATAATGCTGTAACGAATAATTATCTAGATATCACAAATTTCTTTCTATTCTTAAAAAAAAAAAAAAAAAAACTCATGTTTAGCATAGTATTTCATAAAAAAGAAAAAAAGTAATATTAAATATTATGCATTTTAATTTGATATCGAATATAGGGCTTTCTGTAAGAAACATCATCATCATCATCATCATCATCATCATCACGGGCTTCAGAAGTTCCTACGGCTGTCTTGACAGCCGCTTACCTTCACCTGAGGAGAGAAGAACATACGGATGTCTTGCATGGTCAAGATGTTCGGAACGATTGTGGATTCCCAAGGAACACTGGCGTGATGATTTGATGCTGTCGGCGACAAAGCGGCGGAGGAAGGCTAGAGCCAAGCAGAGATTAACATTTTCGCGACCGGACTGCTGACGTTGATTCACGTCATTTGAAAATCTGGAACTCCGCCAGTGGGCTTTTCTTTTACATGCCATTTATTTCTTAAGAATATCCGCAATATTCATAGTTGTACAACCAATATACTATGGATACAAATACTATGATAAGAAAGAGTATAATTATAATGTATATCTATTTGTAATATTAATCTAAATATAGAAAATTTTGTTCTGAAGTATTGTAACTTGGGAGAATAACGCCCACAGGCGGACCTTAGTCAAAGAGATAAAAACATGCGGTTGCGAAAATGTTAATAAGCAAAGCAATTCGGGTGTTGGTGAGCGGAGCAAGCAGATGGCAGGGCCATCTAGTAATTTAATAAAAACAAAAAGTTTTGCAGCACGTTCAATGAAAGTGGAAAGCAAAAGAAGGTGACCACGAATAATCGCTGTCTGAAAAAAAATACTACTCCGCTCGTATTGAAAAAAAAAAAAGTTCATTTGACTTCGAGTTCGACTTTAAATACTGTGGGCCGAAGCACCTATGACAGAGTCATGCATCTTCCTCTGCATAAGAGTAGAGTCTAACAGGGTGAAATGTCCTGAATTTAAATTCAATGTCAAATGGGAAGAAAAAACTTAAAAAACACAATGATAAAATAATTTTGGAGCTTACCAGAAAAAGCAAGCACTATGTAATGCTGGCTTAAACTGTCTTATTTGAAAGCTTTAGCCAGCATTACACAACTTGTGGGAAGGTTAGTGACAGCAAGACTATTTTAAAATTTTAAGAGCAAAATTATTATTATTTTCATTATAGACAGAATCACACACAGACTCAAGGCTGCCAACTTGTACTTTTTTTCTTTCTTTTTGTCGTCCCAGAACTTTCTTATAGAACTTTTGATTAATTTATTTAGCCGTTTTCTTCGGTTAATCATAAAGACTTTCTTGTAAAAAATTATTAGTATTACACAAGTTGGTACCAATGCAGACTGCGTTCAGTCAGCACTTCGTCTGTTGATGACAGTGTGCCTTCGATCAGGTGCCTTTCTGTAAATCGGTTTATTTAATTATTAATTAGATTATTCTATACCAAAATTACAAATTGGCTGAATTGGTTAAAAAAGAAAAAAAAAAGAAAATTAGCTGTGAAAAATAATAATAAAATAATATTCATAATAAAAATTTTTAAAATTGATAAATAAACATTACAAGCAAATATAAAAATGATCTACTGATATTTGTTGTTAAAAAGCAACGATTAGCAATAAATAAACAGTGTTGCTAACTTAAACTGTAACTGTAATGTGTTTTATTAATATATCTATATAATTCAACTGTTATTGAACTAGTAACTAAAAATAAGTTCATTTTGTCCTGTTGATGCCCTGAAAAGCAGGGCGAAAAGCTTTGACAAAATGAAAAATATTTTGTGTAATTTTTAATGATTTAAATTAATGTTTTTATACGTGTTTTTTTAAAGTGTATTTTTTAAAATCAAATTTGTGGTTTTCTACAGTGATACGTGTTTCTGATATCTCTGTATGGGATATAATTTCATTTTATGTTAAAACAATTCAAATTAGGCTTCGGAAGAGTTTTATATGATAATTAGTTCTGTGTGAGGGGGGATACCGCCCCCCCTCAACCCACCGTTTCATTACTGCACCTACATTTATATAGAATTTAAATCTGTTATTAAAGTTAAAAGTTCGCTTAAAATTATTCTGATAACTTTCACACGCAACATTCCTTGGAACTTGATGAAACATTTCCAACAACAAATTATATTAATTTACAGATACAACTTTTGGATTTCCTGAAATTATTCGTTTTTAAGTTACTCTAAGACGCACAGACAAAGATTAAATGTTAAAAAACTTGACTTCGGTAATCAGGAAGCCTCAAAACGTGTACATATGCAAAAAACAAGCAATGAATATTTAGCTTAAAAACATACATTATTTATCATATGTCTATGAGGAATTTATTTCAATTCCTGAGTAGCTCTCCTGGACATGGTAAAATATTATAATAAAGCACTTCCTCTAATAATAATAATAAAAAAAAAAATGTTATCGCTTAAACATTTGCAGCTCTGTATATCTTTTGAAGAGTACATACAAACCACATGATGCACCTAAATATAATCCAATAGTAATAACAACCTGAAATATACTTCCACCAATTTTCAACTATTATCGCTGTATAATCTAGATCTTTTGTGTAGCCCGGTAAACAGTGAATGATAGCCCTACCATATTCTGCATGAGACATGTTTTTACGCATATAAGAAATATATATTAATTTCATTTGGTTTAGTGCAGTCTATAGACGTTAAACTCTACTTACCTGCAATTTCCCCGGTAGACGCAATGTATATTAATTCTCTTGGGTGTCCCTATAAACGAACCATTTGCTTCATCTCAACGAAAAGCTTAGTGTAGGATCCCTTTATGCTGCACATTTAGAATACAAAGTTTGGACTTTCTGCTATTATTTCTTCTTGAGATATGCTGATAACACACAGACCAACCGATAAAAACATGATTTTCTGATTCAGAAGACCTCAAAGCGTATAAATATAACACAAACTCACTTTCGAAAATTTGACCCCAAAACAATACTTTCTCTACCTGGGTAAGAGAAAATAAAAGAGACTAAGTGGGAAAAGGGCCGTACTAGGAATCCACCGGATTAGGTTGGCAGCTCTGGAGCTGAAACAGGAAAAAAATTCAAAGTAAAATGTGCGCAAAATACTTAACCAGTAATTAAGCAGAAACATTCAAGCTACAAAAAAAAAAAAAAAAAAAAATCGCTGAAGATTAGCAGCCTATTCCAATAGCTTTCGAATAAGCTTACAATGAACCATATGGGTTGGCTAGTGCTGGAGTAATCTAGCTGTTTGTTTCTTAAATGCCATTCTTTTTCATGTTTGCAAAACGTGAGACTCCGCCCATCATGTTATGAAACTATTCTAACGACTTCCTTTTGTATTTCACTTTCGATAATACCATATGTATTAATTTACTGTTTATTTAGTACATAGGCAATAATTGTATGTTTACCTGTATCATAATATTAAGCTATGCATTTATTTGTATTTTAATTAAAAAACATTATTAAAAAATTATTGTAATTAAACATGTGAGTAGACTATCCTTCAAAATACATAAAACACAGAATCAAAAGAATTAGTTTTACAAGGCAGTAAAAAGAAAAAACTTCATTATGCATAAATACTTTAATCCTAGACATCGAGTATATGCATGCCAGTTCTTTTTAATGATTAATTTGTTTGTGCATTACTTTGTAAAAGTAATACATCTTATACTCATTATAAAGGATAAGCGTCTCCCATGACTGAGACGCTGAGACATGTTTTTACGCATATAAAAAATATATATTAATTTCATTTGGTTTAGTGCAGTCTATAGACGTTAAACTCTACTTACCTGCAATTTCCCCGGTAGACGCAATGTATATTAATTCTCTTGGGTGTCCCTATAAACGAACCATTTGCTTCATCTCAACGAAAAGCTTAGTGTAGGATCCCTATATGCTGCACATTTAGAATACAAAGTTTGGACTTTCTGCTATTATTTCTTCTTGAGATATGCTGATAACACACAGACCAACCGATAAAAACATGATTTTCTGATTCAGAAGACCTCAAAGCGTATAAATATAACACAAACTCACTTTCGAAAATTTGACCCCAAAACAATACTTTCTCTACCTGGGTAAGAGAAAATAAAAGAGACTAAGTGGGAAAAGGGCCGTACTAAGAATCCACCGGATTAGGTTGGCAGCTCTGGAGCTGAAACAGGAAAAAAATTCAAAGTAAAATGTGCGCAAAATACTTAACCAGTAATTAAGCAGAAACATTCAAGCTACAAAAAAAAAAAAAAAAAAAAATCGCTGAAGATTAGCAGCCTATTCCAATAGCTTTCGAATAAGCTTACAATGAACCATATGGGTTGGCTAGTGCTGGAGTAATCTAGCTGTTTGTTTCTTAAATGCCATTCTTTTTCATGTTTGCAAAACGTGAGACTCCGCCCATCATGTTATGAAACTATTCTAACGACTTCCTTTAGTATTTCACTTTCGATAATACCATATGTATTAATTTACTGTTTATTTAGTACATAGGCAATAATTGTATGTTTACCTGTATCATAATATTAAGCTATGCATTTATTTGTATTTTAATTAAAAAACATTATTAAAAAATTATTGTAATTAAACATGTGAGTAGACTATCCTTCAAAATACATAAAACACAGAGTCAAAAGAATTAGTTTTACAAGGCAGTAAAAAGAAAAAACTTCATTATGCATAAATACTTTAATCCTAGACATCGAGTATATGCATGCCAGTTCTTTTTAATGATTATTTTGTTTGTGCATTACTTTGTAAAAGTAATACATCTTATACTCATTATAAAGGATAAGCGTCTCCCATGATTAATTACAATAATTTCTGTGTTAATGCTCTTTTAATCAAACACAAATTAAAGAAAATCATAATATTATAATAGAGGTGACCATATGATTATTAGCTATGTAATAAATAAACTGTAATTTAATGCATATATTTATGGAAATAAAAAAAGGGAATTACTAAAAGGCATTTGTCAAAGGAGTTTCAAAATGTGATGGGCGGAGTCTCACCTTTTGAAAGCATGAAAACAGATGGTATATAAAAAACAAACCCCTAAATATCTCCTGCACAAGTGAACTGATACAGTTCATTTTAAGGTAATTTGAAAGGATTTGGAATTGTCCAAATTTTAGTAAATTTTTCCAATAAAGATAACGGCTTTTGCAAAATTGCGGAATAAATATTTGGGCACAGTTTCAATTTTGCATTTTTTTTTACAGTATCAGCTCTTGAAACTCGTCATTAAATTTGGATTTTCTAACACAATTAGTATCGTTTCGGAGGATTTTTCTTCTCTTCCGAAATTCGCACTTGATTTTTGAGTAGGATGTTTAGAAATTTCAGAAATGAGAAGTTTTAGCCTTTCCATTCAATTTGCAATAACTTGAAAACATTTTGAGATAAGACAGGTCTCATACACTTATTTTTGCTCCATATTAACTCTTCTATTTCTCTGTGAGTTTGTCGCTACAATAAGAAATCACTCTGTTTATAGTAGCTTAATTAAACCGAACCACTAATGTGTCAAAAAGTAGTTTTCTTAATTTTGTTATTACTATTGTCTTCTTTCAGATTATTTTATTTGGGGTAGAGGTGACTATATAAAAATAGTACAGATTATCAGTGGCGTAGTTACAGTCTTTGACATCCAGGACGGTTAAAAGTGCTTTCAACTCGCCACACCCATACGACCAGAAGGTGTTTATAATTCAGGTATAATAGAAGTTTACCTATCATACTAGCCTAGAATAATTATCACAGTATATTAATGTAATAATCTATAACATAAATAGATGTAATGTTTAAATTCTTGACTTTCTATTATTATTATTATTGCTACTTTTGTTTACTCCTTTAAATATTAATTAATTTAACAATTGTAAAAATAGTTTAACTAAACGTATAACTAAAGAATAATTAACTGTACAGTCACCCAAAAAAAAAACGCCACCCCCCCACCTAATTTCGCCGTAAATTATCGTAGAAACATTTAACTGGTACCAATCGATTTGTAATAACGTCTAGTTTATAACGGTATAGTTAAATTTTGCCTAAGGGGTCGTCTACATATTAAAACTGGCATTAACTTCATTTTCTTCAATGGCAACCCCTATTTTTGACTTCATATTCAGATTTCTGAGATCAAGGCAGTTCGCAAAACATACCTATTTATATACCTTAAATCAATTTTAAATAGAGTTACACGTGAAAATGTATTAGGGGTCCGTCTATACATTTAGAAAATATAAATCACGATCTACCACCCAGTATACATTATTTATTAAGTTTCACACCGGAAAAAAATTTCAGAAATGTTAATTATAAAATAAAAAAAATGACGAATTCACAGAACTTTCTAAGTTAGTTTATGAATTAAAAGATTTTTATTGGTTTCTATTGATTAAACCATCAGATAGTTCACTTCATACGAAGAAAATTAAATAGCTTGAATCAAAAGAAAAAAAAAAAAAAAAAAAAAAGATGAATGGTTTTAAATTTGTTTGAAAATTCAAAATTATTTTAACTCAAGATGCCGTATAATTGTCTGAAACGGCGGCACTCAACCTGGTTCCCACGGCCGTTTCACAGTGACAATGGGAGTTTGTTCTGATACTGCAGTACTTTCATTTTCTTTAATTGACTTTTTTAAAATATTAAAACAGATTTTTTTATTTATATTTATTTATTTTTTTAATTAATTATTATTATTTTTTTTCATGACATTATTAAAAACTTTTACATAAATCTCCACGATATTCTTTTGCTTTTATATTTTATAATGTGTAACAAATTAATATGTAAAATAATAAATCCTACTACTTAATGGGATGTTCTAAAATTCTACACTTTAACACAGATACCGAAGTGGACGGTGGGTGTAGAAAGGCTGACTACCCTTAATCTAAATCTTCACTTGAAAAGGTCAAAATGTTACATAACTCTTTTTTTTTTTTTTAAGGAAAAAGGAAGAAGATAAGGAGGAGAAAGAAAGATCAAAACGAATATAAAGCATATTAAACGTTAATACCCTTTAAACACTGGAAAAAGGCGGGGTTTTGTATTGTGTGTCATTTGGGAGCTGTAGAGTGCCAGAAAATTACTTTATGTAATAAAACTTTTCATTTAAAGGGTATTTAAAGCAGCATTATATTTAATACATAGACTATTCAGAAAAAAAATACCATTCATCTAATTCATGAAAAATAAAGAACATTTTCTGGCATTGCTCTATGTCTATACATTCTTGTCAACCTATCCCGGAAAATTTCTGGTCCCGCCCCTTTCCGTACATTTTTTTCACATCAGTCTTTTTAGAGCCGTGTCAGCCATCGGTGGCTGACACTGATCTTTCCATTTAGGCTAAGTCAGCCAGCAGTGTAAAATATGATATAAAACTACAGAACTTACATAGTTTTAAGTAATTACTGACAATTTATTTAAAATTTACTTCATGTTTTTTTTTTTTTTTTTTTTTTTTTTTTTTTTTAATAGGATTTTTATAGGATTATATCGTTAAGGCTTAATGGGGTTTATTGAAACTCGATAAACATAACACGCTTCTAAGCAGCACGTGTCGCCTGAATGGGATTTCCATAAGAATTCGCTTGGCGCTCAATGAGTTAATCGCAAATGTATTTGAAGTTAATTACTCTAAAAATTAAATTGTGTACACACAAGGGCGGGAACTAACAATGTTACGGGTTAGGTTGGCAAGTATGCATATATATTTTGCTTGATTTATAAAAATTTATAACACATTTTCTTCTTTTTTTTTTAGTATTTTGTGTTTATATCTCACATTAAAAATAAATACAATATTCATATATAAACATTTCCATACAGTAATGTATATAAACATATCGATTAAAGAAGATTTGTTGATATTATATAATTATTCTTCTATCTGTATAGTATATTAACACAAATATATTTTGTAAAGTTCGCAGCATCGAAAAACAGCAACATATCTTCCATATCAATGTTTAATGTAAATAGCCACGCCTTTTCACAAATTTTCTAAAACTTTATAATATAAAGCAAAATAATTTTGCATATTTGTAATTAAATCATTTAAGTTTTGTCTTCAATAATCGATGTAGTAAATACCATTGTGATTTATGCATACTAGCGTCACATATAGAGTCAAATAGGAATATGCAAATTTGTCTTTTTTTTTAAATAGTGTTTCAGCGAATCAGAGGCGGGGCTTCTTTTCTTTTGAAATTCTTTCACAATCCCTCGCCTGCATTGTGATAACTTTACAAAAATATGCCAATTTGTATAATAAACATCGAAATATTGCTTAGGAAACAATAAAAATAACATAAAGGTAAATTAAAATAGTTTTCCGTCAAATTATATACAAACATTTACTTATAGAGGATATAGATTATAACAAGTGACGGCCCCCTAACAGGAATAAAAAGTGAAATATCACTGTAACTCAAAAAATGATGTTAGGAACGAGCTGTAAATTTGGAAACCTATGTTTTTGATGATGCCCGTTCTATTCGTGCAAAAATTAACATAGGTCATAATTCATAATTTTTTCAAATATGAATTTATTAATAATTTTCATAATTCAAAAAATGTTTTTTTAGCAAAAATTTGCATGGAATATGTTTGGGTTACTTCATTCTAACGAATAAAAAAAACAGAATTTAAATATCATAATTATTTCGGAAGATATGATTTAATGTTTGTCACATTCATTTAACATTAGCACCCCCAAACTTTGACAGCTTATAACTCTATGAAAAATTGAGCGAAATATATAAACTATACCATTTTCCGTGATGATTTGATCCAAAGAATTCAAATAAATTATAAAAAATGGGGGTTACCATTGAAAAAAAGGAAGTTGATGTCAGTTTTAATATGTAGACGCCCCCCTAAGTAAAATCTAACTATAACATTATAAACTAGACGTTATTACAAACTGATTGGTACCAGTCGCATGTTTCTACGATAATTTACGGCAAAATTAGGTGGGGGGGTGGCGTTTTTTTTTTGGGTGACTGTACATTACTTTGTTCGTTTTGAAATTGCTAAACATTTCCTTTCCTTTCTTTCATCGGGCAAAAATTGATAATAACTCCATCGAAGTCGCTATTTTTTTTGTGTGTGTGTGTGTTACTTCAGTTCCCAGAAGAACATTTTATGTAAATTTTTATTAAATATTTCGTAAAGTGTAAAAACGCGAATTATTAATTTTATATTTGTATTTAACAAAAAAAAAAAAAAGGTTTACATTTATTTTATCCTTATTATTCTTCTTATCATCATCATTATTATTAAGATAGGAAAAGAAAATTACCAGTTAAAATCTTCTAATTACATTAAAACTCTTTAAAAAAAAAAAATAAATAAATAAAAGCGTTTAAAATTACCTACACCATTCAATATATATCAATTTATTTTTATATAAGTTTGTCTCTGCTGGTATCTTTCTCCTAGTTATTTTCACTATTCTTGATAAATTGCTTGCCCTCGTTTGAGGAGCGAGCGATTTTTAATTGATGAAACTGTTTACTTAAAGCGTGTTGGATTTTGATGCTAAAGACTAAAGTTTTACAGAGTAAGCTCTTTCACATAATGTTAAAAATGTCGCAAAGTAAACTCGACGTTAGCGCTTCTCCTCGTGCAGTGGCTGCGGTACCCAAATAAAAGCTGTGAAAAATCCGCCCCTATTGTGCTCTCTTTAAAAATGTTATCTCTTATGGTTTTAATATAAACAAGAATTAATTCTAGCCCTAAATGAACATTATAGATGTGATTATTTACTTGAAGTTATTAGCGTACATTTGACTTTAAATACAAAATATGTGAGATGTTAGCTAATAAACAATCATATTATTATTAGTTAACATCTAACATATTTTGTATTTAAAGTCAAATGTACGCTAATAACTTCAAGTAAATAATCACATCTATAGTGTTCTCTTAGAGCTAGAATTAATTAGTGTAAAATATAATTTTTTTAAATCGATCTTCTAATGTTGTAAATTGTATTGTAAATACGAAACAATTCATGTATTAGTAATTTAAGAAGAAATGTTAATGTGTGCAATTTTCAAAATTAAAATTTTGGTAAAAAAATTTAAATTTTGGAAAAGAAATCGCTTATAAAAGATGACTTTATCATTATCTCTTTTATTAAAAAAAGCAATATGTCATGTTCCATAAAATCAATCAGACGCAGACGAAACCATTCGCAAAAATTTTAACTTCTAAACAAAATATATTTGTAATCGCTTTATAACCAAATCTATAACTAAAATAACATTTAGGAAAGATAAAGTAACATTTAGGAAGGAACAAATATAATAAACACTAACTTTTTCTAACCTCATAACAAATCAAACAACCGAATTCAAAATTCCATAGATTATCTCTTGATCCGTAATGAATGAAAATTCAAGAGATTAAGATTTCAATAATTTTATAAATTGTAAGAAGTATTAAAAAAATAATTTTTAAGAATTGATTTAAAATATATTACTTATCTTAAAATACGGGAAAACGTGCAAAATATGAATATTCTAAAAATACATGAATTTTTTCGTTTAGATGTGCATTCGTTCAAACACAGTTATTCTATTTAAATTTTAAATATGGAGCATCACGCGAGTAATCAAATTCTATTCGAGCATGCGCAGTTTCAGCCTGAGTTGTTCAGGTACCTCCAACACGAGATGGATTTGTCATCGATCAGTGACGTAACTATGACGTAACCATGACATAGTACGCTACCCATTGCTCCATTGTAATGAATACGCTTACTTTGTAAAGCTTTGCTAGAGACTGGAAGAAGCGTGATCGTGTATCATGATCGGAAATGGATTTTCTGAAAGGCGGCGGATCTATGATTTTTACTCAGCTAGTCGTCAACGTAGTGCTTCGGAGTACCTGCATTTGGTCGCAACCAATGCTTACCTCAAACGAAAAACATAAAAATAATTTTCCATAAATGCCGCCATCTCTTGATTAGATAGTAAAATAGCTGAAGATTTACATTTCCTGTAATTAAACAAACTTAAAAATACAAAAAGAAAAAGGAACAGATAGGGGAGCGCAGTAGATAAAATATTAATCGATAATAATGCTTAAAAAAGAAATAAATTTTATTTATTTATTTTAATTCTAGTTTATTGTATTAAATATGTTCTTAATTCTTCATTTATGAGACTTATTTTAATTTGAAACGTTTATTACTTTATTATTTTTGTAAAATTACAAAAACTGAAAAACAATTAAAGGCATGCTAGTTTTCAAGAAATGTGTTGAACTTTTACTTTAGATACATATGTAGATCTGTGTAGATTGCAAGTACACACACATACGCACTCGGAAAATATTAAATTAGTAAATATGATACTGTTAGCTCAGAGAATTAAATCTATAAAAGTACTCATTTTAACTAAATAAAAACGATGAACTGTAATAATAACTTGTGACACTAGAGGTGATTTTAACATCACAACCACAGTTATTACATTCTTTAAAATGGGAGTAAAGAAAGCTGCCAACCTCCCATGAGCGGAATTACAAAACTGACCTAGCTCGTTCCGAAGGAGCGAATTTACAGAGTGCGCAGGCGCAACATACCGCCCGGCGTTGAAATGCCAATTTCAAAAAGTTTTCAGGAAGAGTACATGAGGCACAAACTATAGAAGCATATGTTAGAAATACAAATTTTGGAATCTTTACCATAAAATAAATCAGCTATTCTGCCAAGAATACATTTTCCTATCGGAAGATTATCTTCCTTATAATCATATCACCTATTTTAATATTACTTTTTGCTGTCATCCATTTATTTCTCTGCTGTAGAGTACTCAAAAAGTTATTTTGCCATCCCTTCCAAATTACCTGTGATAATTTGGTAGATTTTTGCCAAAGAATTAATCTATTATCCAAAATGTGAGTCATGTACTAGGTTCTGGGATTACTGTGAGAGGTCGACCAACTAGAAAGTTCGCAGGGGTTAACACCTGCAAGTCATCCCTATCCTCCGATAAAGGATTCAATGGACAAGAATTTAAAATAATCTCTGACAAATTATGGTTAACAACTGTTCGCAAGTCAATTTATAGTTTCCTGCAACACGTTTGAAGTGATAATTAAAAGACTTGACCGCAGCCTCCCACAGGCCACCAAAGTTGGGTGCTCTAGGCGGGAGGAAATTCCATTCAATAGACTCAGAAGAGAGAAAATTTGTGAGTACATTTTCAGCCTTATTGGGTAAATTACACAAGCGGCGTAGTTCCAAATTTGCGCCCAACAAATTCCTTGCATTGTCGCTAAACAATTTTTGTGATTTTCCTCGTCTAGCGAAAAACTGTTTAAGGGTGGCGATGAATGCTTCAGAAGTAAGATCAGAGAGCGATGAAAAATCCTCTTTCTCTGACCCCGATATTTTATAAAAAATTGGCCACAAAAATCCACCGCTGTACAATTAAACGGAAAATTAAAATTAACCCTTTCCTTTGGCAGATTGTCCATCATCTGTTCAGCTGTTACAGGTTTTGCTTTACAACAAATTACACAACTATGCACATTTCTACGGTAATTTGTTCTTCCTTTTAATGGCCAAACCCCCTTACGAACAGAATAAAGTAAATTCTGATGACCAATATGAAAATACTTTTTATGAAAGTGTTCATATCCGTATATCATATCCGTAAATTTGTGTTTAGCAGGCAGTACTATAAAAAATTTTCTATCATGACTAAAACTAGAATTACTCAATCGACCTCCCACTCTATCTAAATTGAGCTCATCTAAAAATGGATTTAAATTTCGAATTTTACCTGTTGCAGGAATACCCTTTTTCAGATTTTGAATATCCTCTTTAAATTCTTCTTCTTGAACAAATCTAGCTAAAATTAACTTACTTTTATTCAGTTCCTGAAGAGAGTTAGGTCCGATAGTCTTAGACGATGGATTCCTGGCATTGTTAAAGAACCTAAAAATAAAACTAACAATACGAATTAATTTACAAAAATCATTAGTAATGCAAAGAAGATTATCAAAAAAAGTTTCTTTAAAAGTGACTAACGACAGTTGGGTTGGTTTGACTTCAGCTAAATATCCTTTAGTAGAGTCACTAATACAGTTATTAGACAGTTCTATAGGCTCCTGATGAAGAAAATTTCGACCACTGAACCAGATCTCAGAAAGTTGATGAGGATGGCTTCCTCGCGAAACAAGATCAGCTGGATTTTCGTCTGACTTAATATGCCTCCAACAAAAATTCTTCCTGAGCTCCTGGATTCGAGATATTTGATTGGAAACAAAGACTTTCAGCACGTGGGGTGAAGAGTTGAGCCATGACAAAAAAATTGTTGAGTCATTATATAAATGCACACAACTTATATGAATATTTAGTAATGTTATTATTTTTGATACCAGTTTAGATAGCAATTCAGCAGCACAAAGTTCTAGGCGAGGTATAGTCAATACTTTAAGTGGATAAACTCGGGATTTACTACAAAGTAAACTTACACGCACACCGTTTGAACTAGTGATCACACGTAAATAAACCACTGCGCCATATGCCTCTTTTGAAGCATCCGGAAAACCGTGGAGCTGCAGTTCACGACAATTAGAATCTGAGAAAACGAAGAATGGGATCGGAATATCTTTAAGTTCTTTTAGAGCATTTTGGAATTTTATCCAAGTGTCTTTCTCTTGTGTAGGAAGTTCCTGATCCCAATCTATTTTCAAAAGCCATAATTTCTGTAAGAATATTTTAGCCTGTACTATCACTGGTCCTAGTAGACCCAGTGGATCAAAAAGTTTAGCAATTTCTTTCAAAACTCCACATTTCGTGATTGAACTTGAATAATCTGATGATACCGTGAAACTGAAATTATCGTCTTTGGGATTCGATTTTAACCCTAGTGTTTTCACTGAAGGTTTTCTCATTTTTTTCGAAGTGATAGTCTTGCTCACTATAAGGGACCTGTTCTAATAATTCTCTTGCCTTTGAAACCCATTTATGCAACTCTAGTCTACCAGCCTTTAGCATTAATATAAACTATTTTTGAAGTTCCAGAGCAGACGACACTTCATCAGTTCCCGATAAAATATCATCTACATAAAAATCCTTAAGTGTCGCGGAAGAAGCTAACGAATATTTATCCCCTTCATCACTAGCTATTTGTTTTAATACACGAGTGGCCAAATACGGAGAATAACACTGAATAAGTATTTTTTTCTTTAACACGTACCATTATTTATGTATGGTTAAAAAACAGAAATATTGAACTCGCAATATGTACATAATTTAATTGTATTAACGTAATTAAACAAAAATCGGAAACAAACACTCTTATTATTATATTTTCTAACATGAAACCACAATATAAAACGTTGAAAACGAATATTGTGCACACAATTTGTAAAATTTGCAACTTATTTTTTTTTTCTGTTACTTTCATTTGCTTTATCTGTAGTACACGCCCACTACAGACATTTACATTTTTAATCCGGCTCACTTTATAGCTACTGTTTTAAAGGACTGTAGATTTCTTTTACGACTTTAGTTTTTTTCCGGTAGAAATTCTCCATTTTATTAAACTCTTGTCTAATTAACATTTTCTATAATAAATTTGGTTTAGATATATTCACATACTTGCCAACCATCTCATTATGAACCGTACAATTTTTAGTACCCGCCTTTTTTTTTTACACCATTAATTTTTTAGAGTAATTTTAGTCTTATTTAATTGTAACAACATTTGGAGAGAATTACTTTAAAAATATAGTGGTGTGAGAAAAAGGGCGTTTTCTCCGGGGGCGTTAACAATTGTACGGTTATTAATGAGATGGTTGAGAAGTGTGTATTCAGTTTCTTATTTTTAACAGTATACATAATTGAAACTACTACTCACAGAACATTACACTGTGTTAGAAAAAAAAAAATTAAGTATTCATTCCACATTTGCCTATTTATTATCCATACTAATCGACGAATACAGTGCGTATCGAAATGATAGGTCCACCAGTAAAAACGAAAGTTATTTTGGTAAAAAAGGTTTTATTGTGTTCAAAGTACTATTTTATAAATTGCATTACTTCATTCAATGTAAAATAATACATGAATAGTATACAGATAATAGGAATAATAAAGAAATAAAAAATTACATGAAAATGCTGTTTCAAAAAGATAGGTCCACTGAACCAAGCATCAAATTAATGTTGAATTAATAAGAAATTTTTCCACCTTGTTTTAGAATAAGCTTATAAATCCTATTCAGCATGGTTTCTACAAGTTTTTGAAAACACTTTTTCTAGATTTTTGACCATTCGGAGGAAATAGCCTTTTTTAAGTCTGCAGTACTGTTATACTGCCTTCCGCCTGCATACACCGCTCTTGCGAATATACCCCACATGTTTTCTGCCGGATTCAGGTCAGGGCTGCAAGGTGGTCAATCGATAACATGTACACCATTATTCAAAAACCATTCAAAAGTGGACTTTGCAGTGTGCACAGGAGCATTGTCCTGTTGAACAGGAAGAATGGGCCCCCAATGTGCTCTGCTTGTGGAAGAAAATATTGTTCAAGCAGCTGTTGATAGCCTGCAGCATTCAAACGATTGTCTACAAATGCTATATCAGTTTTTCCTGCACCTCCGAATCCGGCCCATACCATAACGGGACCACCACCAGCTTGCCTCTTCGAGAATATCTGTCTATCGTTACGCAGATCGTGCCAGTAGTACCGCCAGCCATCTGGACCATCCAGGTTGAATTTCTTTTCATCACTGTATATCACATGATGCCAATCTTGTTTCTGGGACATCACTTCATGTGCGAATTTCAATCTCTTTTCTTTGTGCTTTTTAGTCAATTTCGGAGCCGCTTTCCTCTTCACGTAAACTATATTTCCGAACTTCTTTACCCCTCTATGGACTGTAGATTTTGATATTGGAGAGTTTTGTTGTCTGGCCACAGTGGATAAGCTCATATTTCCAGATTTTAACTCCTTTACGATAGTCCTTCTATGTCGGGGTGTCACTTCTGATGGGCGGCCAGATTATTTTTTTGCTACCATTAGCATTTCTAAGTCGCAAATAATTCTTTACACCATTATGTGATCTGTTTAAAAGTTTACCTATTTCTCTATTCGATTTTCCACGTTTTAAATGCATCAATTTTCCCCTGCTGAACCAGCGAAAGACTGCAACGACGACCCATTTCGTTTGATTACAACGTGATGTTCAAATCTGTTTAAATACCTCCACAGCACCCAGCATAATCCCGCAGTAAGACTAAGCAACTATATTTATGCAAATTTTTTGGAAATAAACGTGATAGGTGCAAAATTTCTGAAGGCGGACCTATCTTTTCGAAACGGTCTGAAAATGAAAATTTGCATAAAATAAAAAAGGAATTATTTATTTTTAAGAAATTTCTTCATAAATAGTTATAACAATTACTGATTAATTATCTCTACCAAAAAAGTGATTCTTATTCTAAATTAAGAGTCGAAATTTTGAAAAATGCGGGTGGACCTATCATTTCGATACGCACTGTAGGAACGTATACACATATTTTTCTAATACGTCCAATTAAATCACACCGTAAACATTTTGCAGACTTTTCTATTAGATAAATTTAACCGTAGATCATCAATCCCATGCAAATTCCATTCACTGTCATAAAGTCGCATGCGCCTGTAACGGCAGCAAGCGATTTGATATTGATATTTATTAAGGATTGGACATCACATTCATCGGTTCGTTAGTCTTGAATCTGCTCTCTACGAAGCGAGCAAGTAAATTATGAACGCAGGTGGTAACGGAGAAAATAAGAAGTGATGAATTTGTTCATTGCCTAAAATAAGTGGCCTAACCTTAGATAAATAATGAATTAGATTTAGAATATGTCTTTTGGTTTCGGTTTGATAAATCAAGGAATACGGGTATTGGGGTTAACACCCACAAGAAACAGCGATAAATGCACCAAAGATGGATACACTGCTTCAAGAAATTTAGGGGCAAGCGCTGGCAATTTGCTAGTTGGGGATTGGAAGCATTTGAGTATTGACGCGCACCATCTTGTTCATTATTTAACTAAGTGCCTGACTGTATTATCAAGATAGACACACTCGCATAAAAGATTTTTTATTTTCTTAGGGAATAATGTGCAGCTTTTATAGTTTGTAAGGGGTAAAAGCAATATTTTGTTATTTTTTTTTATTTTACAAGTTAATGACTTTTTTTTTAAAGAGAGGGGGGGGGGGGAGGAGTAATCTTTATTCTGAAATACAGTTCCCGCCGCTTATTAAAATCACATTCGTTCTGAGACAAAGTGATTTTTATATCCGGCGAAAGTTCATGCACTCAAGAAAATGGAATTACTTCCCTGAATTTGGAATAAAATTTCAATAGGTAAAGAATAATGGTATTAGTAAACCATATAAATTAATTTTTGATAAATAGTTAATTATTTGTTCCTCCGATATATGTAAAATAACGTATTCCAAGTTCCTATGCGCTTTCCTTTGAGGAAAATCATTATCTTACCAAAAGTTCACGCTTTTCTTATAGATTTAAATATTTCCATTTAAACCTCTTGATTTGTAGTTATTTCAACATAAGAGATAGAAATTGTTTTTTAATAATTAAAAATCTAAAAAAAAATTATATATCATTTGCAAATCAAATCAAATTTGTAATTTATTACTGAAGAATATTTTCCTTGAAATTGTTACAGAGATAAGTTACAGGGCGTGTTTAATTTATAAATATGCTGCATGTGTAAAATTTTCGACAATGAGCGATAACAGAGGGGTTATTGTGCTTTATTTTTTATTTTATTTATTTATTTATTTATTAATTAAAAAAGTTGCAGTGTCAATAAATGCATTTTTAAGTGTACATGAATCATATTTTTGGTCTGCTGAGGACATATTTTTGAGTCTAGTAATCGGCGATGCTGATTTTATTAAGCGGCGATTTAAAAAATAGTTTGTATTGATTTGATTCCGGTCCGCGTATCTCCGAAATGTTGGCGCATACAGGTCAACCTGGCGAATTTTTGTAGCTCGCGCCAAAACCCTCTCTGTCGCAAAGCAACCCGCCTTTCCACTTCATTCATGATTCGTTAAGGATTCGAGCAATCTTTTTTTTTTTTTTTTTTTTTTTTTTTTTTCCCCAAGAGAATAAACTATTAAAAATGTGTCAGTGGAGTTTTAGTATCGTAATTCTTAAATAATATATTTAATGCAAAAATTTATTAGAAATCCTCCACCCTTTAAATTTAATTTAGCAAGATTAATGAAGAAATAAAATTGTAATATTCTAATTTTAAAGCTTTTAAAATTGTTCTTGAAATACATTTATTTATCTATTTATTTATTTTACTTTCTCTTACCAACATATGTGGTAGAGAAAGTATTGTTTTGGGGTCAAATTTTCGAAATTGAATTTTTGTTATATATACACGTTTTGAGGCTCCCTGAATCATAATTGTTAAAAATGTGTCAATGGAGTCTTTGTATCGTTATTTTTAGATAATATAATTTAATGCCAAAATTTATTAGAAAACCCTTTAAATTTATTTTATCAAGATTAATGAAGAAGTATATTTGTAATATTATGATTTTAAAGCTTTTAAAATTATCCTTGAAATACATTTATTTTATTTTATTTTATTCTGTTTTATTATTATTATTATTATTATTATTATTTACTTTCTCTTCGTCAAATAAAATTGTTTCTAAACCTATTTTAGATTATTTGAAAAGTACATTAAACTTTACATTCTTACGCTATTGATCTTAAGCTTTAATGTGCATGAAATGCAGGGTGAAAAAGAAAGTCGTGTGAGTGACACACCAGATTATCATTATTACGCATCATTATTTAGTTTATTTTACCCATATATTGTAAGAAAAGTTTTATTTTTGATTCAGATTTTTGAAATTGAGTTTTTGCTACATTTGCTTAAATATCATGAAACAAAAAATTAGGTTTTTAGCGGTTGCCTGAATGTGTGTGTCTGTGTGTTTGTTATCACCATACCTCAAGAATAGATATTGGGACTCGGATGAAATATTAAGTAATTCATGTGCAGTGACTAAGAAAAGAATTCAAATTCATTAAGTCTATGTGTGAATTTTCTGGTAAATACAATTTAATATTTTTGGATGAAACAAAAAAAAAAAAAAAAAAAAAAAAAAAAAATTGAACATTTATTTTATGTGCATGAAAGAATGTTTCGTATACAATGTAGAATGTATATCCTTTATTAAAAGTTTACACAGAACCCCACAAAAGAATTCAGATATATTCATACAATGGAATTGCTGAAAGGTCATTTCATGTCGTGCTATGTGTTTTAAATTCTGTGCTAAATTAGTACACTATATTGTGTTTGTAAAATATATAGTAAATATACAGGTCTACCCCAAATTAAATAAAAGCATTTCTTTTTATAAATAAAAATCAATGTAATAAATGCAATTAAAGTTTAATTAATTTAAAATTATTCTCTTATTCTAATTTACTTTATCTTATCCGTAAAAGGTCGCGAAAGTATTGTTTTCGGATGCACCAAAGATGGATACACTGCTTCAAGAAATTTAGGGGCAAGCGCTGGCAATTTGCTAGTTGGGGATTGGAAGCATTTGAGTATTGACGCGCACCATCTTGTTCATTATTTAACTAAGTGCCTGACTGTATTATCAAGATAGACACACTCGCATAAAAGATTTTTTATTTTCTTAGGGAATAATGTGCAGCTTTTATAGTTTGTAAGGGGTAAAAGCAATATTTTGTTATTTTTTTTTATTTTACAAGTTAATGACTTTTTTTTTAAAGAGAGGGGGGGGGGAGGAGTAATCTTTATTCTGAAATACAGTTCCCGCCGCTTATTAAAATCACATTCGTTCTGAGACAAAGTGATTTTTATATCCGGCGAAAGTTCATGCACTCAAGAAAATGGAATTACTTCCCTGAATTTGGAATAAAATTTCAATAGGTAAAGAATAATGGTATTAGTAAACCATATAAATTAATTTTTGATAAATAGTTAATTATTTGTTCCTCCGATATATGTAAAATAACGTATTCCAAGTTCCTATGCGCTTTCCTTTGAGGAAAATCATTATCTTACCAAAAGTTCACGCTTTTCTTATAGATTTAAATATTTCCATTTAAACCTCTTGATTTGTAGTTATTTCAACATAAGAGATAGAAATTGTTTTTTAATAATTAAAAATCTAAAAAAAAATTATATATCATTTGCAAATCAAATCAAATTTGTAATTTATTACTGAAGAATATTTTCCTTGAAATTGTTACAGAGATAAGTTACAGGGCGTGTTTAATTTATAAATATGCTGCATGTGTAAAATTTTCGACAATGAGCGATAACAGAGGGGTTATTGTGCTTTATTTTTTATTTTATTTATTTATTTATTTATTAATTAAAAAAGTTGCAGTGTCAATAAATGCATTTTTAAGTGTACATGAATCATATTTTTGGTCTGCTGAGGACATATTTTTGAGTCTAGTAATCGGCGATGCTGATTTTATTAAGCGGCGATTTAAAAAATAGTTTGTATTGATTTGATTCCGGTCCGCGTATCTCCGAAATGTTGGCGCATACAGGTCAACCTGGCGAATTTTTGTAGCTCGCGCCAAAACCCTCTCTGTCGCAAAGCAACCCGCCTTTCCACTTCATTCATGATTCGTTAAGGATTCGAGCAATCTTTTTTTTTTTTTTTTTTTTTTTTTCCCAAGAGAATAAACTATTAAAAATGTGTCAGTGGAGTTTTAGTATCGTAATTCTTAAATAATATATTTAATGCAAAAATTTATTAGAAATCCTCCACCCTTTAAATTTAATTTAGCAAGATTAATGAAGAAATAAAATTGTAATATTCTAATTTTAAAGCTTTTAAAATTGTTCTTGAAATACATTTATTTATCTATTTATTTATTTTACTTTCTCTTACCAACATATATGGTAGAGAAAGTATTGTTTTGGGGTCAAATTTTCGAAATTGAATTTTTGTTATATATACACGTTTTGAGGCTCCCTGAATCATAATTGTTAAAAATGTGTCAATGGAGTCTTTGTATCGTTATTTTTAGATAATATAATTTAATGCCAAAATTTATTAGAAAACCCTTTAAATTTATTTTATCAAGATTAATGAAGAAGTATATTTGTAATATTATGATTTTAAAGCTTTTAAAATTATCCTTGAAATACATTTATTTTATTTTATTTTATTCTGTTTTATTATTATTATTATTATTATTATTATTTACTTTCTCTTCGTCAAATAAAATTGTTTCTAAACCTATTTTAGATTATTTGAAAAGTACATTAAACTTTACATTCTTACGCTATTGATCTTAAGCTTTAATGTGCATGAAATGCAGGGTGAAAAAGAAAGTCGTGTGAGTGACACACCAGATTATCATTATTACGCATCATTATTTAGTTTATTTTACCCATATATTGTAAGAAAAGTTTTATTTTTGATTCAGATTTTTGAAATTGAGTTTTTGCTACATTTGCTTAAATATCATGAAACAAAAAATTAGGTTTTTAGCGGTTGCCTGAATGTGTGTGTCTGTGTGTTTGTTATCACCATACCTCAAGAATAGATATTGGGACTCGGATGAAATATTAAGTAATTCATGTGCAGTGACTAAGAAAAGAATTCAAATTCATTAAGTCTATGTGTGAATTTTCTGGTAAATACAATTTAATATTTTTGGATGAAACAAAAAAAAAAAAAAAAAAAAAAAAAAAATTGAACATTTATTTTATGTGCATGAAAGAATGTTTCGTATACAATGTAGAATGTATATCCTTTATTAAAAGTTTACACAGAACCCCACAAAAGAATTCAGATATATTCATACAATGGAATTGCTGAAAGGTCATTTCATGTCGTGCTATGTGTTTTAAATTCTGTGCTAAATTAGTACACTATATTGTGTTTGTAAAATATATAGTAAATATACAGGTCTACCCCAAATTAAATAAAAGCATTTCTTTTTATAAATAAAAATCAATGTAATAAATGCAATTAAAGTTTAATTAATTTAAAATTATTCTCTTATTCTAATTTACTTTATCTTATCCGTAAAAGGTCGCGAAAGTATTGTTTTCGGATGCACCAAAGATGGATACACTGCTTCAAGAAATTTAGGGGCAAGCGCTGGCAATTTGCTAGTTGGGGATTGGAAGCATTTGAGTATTGACGCGCACCATCTTGTTCACTATTTAACTAAGTGCCTGACTGTATTATCAAGATAGACACACTCGCATAAAAGATTTTTTATTTTCTTAGTGAATAATGTGCAGCTTTTATAGTTTGTAAGGGGTAAAAGCAATATTATGTTATTTTTTTTTATTTTACAAGTTAATGACTTTTTTTTAAAAGAGAGGGGGGGGGAGTAATCTTTATTCTGAAATACAGTTCCCGCCGCTTATTAAAATCACATTCGTTCTGAGACAAAGTGATTTTTATATCCGGCGAAAGTTCATGCACTCAAGAAAATGGAATTACTTCCCTGAATTTGGAATAAAATTTCAATAGGTAAAGAATAATGGTATTAGTAAACCATATAAATTAATTTTTGATAAATAGTTAATTATTTGTTCCTCCGATATATGTAAAATAACGTATTCCAAGCTCCTATGCGCTTTCCTTTGAGGAAAATCATTATCTTACTAAAAGTTCACGCTTTTCTTATAGATTTAAATCTTTCCATTTAAACCTCTTGATTTGTAGTTATTTCAACATAAGAGATAGAAATTGTTTTTTAATAATTAAAAATCTAAAAAAAATTTATATATCATTTGCAAATCAAATCAAATTTGTAATTTATTACTGAAGAATATTTTCCTTGAAATTGTTACAGAGATAAGTTACAGGGCGTGTTTAATTTATAAATATGCTGCATGTGTAAAATTTTCGACAATGAGCGATAACAGAGGGGTTATTGTGCTTTATTTTTTATTTTATTTATTTATTTATTTTTTAATTAAAAAAGTTGCAGTGTCAATAAATGCATTTTTAAGTGTACATGAATCATATTTTTGGTCTGCTGAGGACATATTTTTGAGTCTAGTAATCGGCGATGCTGATTTTATTAAGCGGCGATTTAAAAAATAGTTTGTATTGATTTGATTCCGGTCCTGGCAATTTGATCAGATTAAGTGGCTGATTTTATTAACCAGTGAATTTATTAAGCAGTGGTTACTGTATATTTAAACGTATAAAAAATAAAAATGCGAAAGGAATAATAATAATAATAATAATTTATTAGGAATTTGATCATACAATTTTGTTAAGCTGAATATATTATTAAATGATTACAGGAAGAACTGACATTGAACTCAAACATTCATTGAACTCAAACATTAAACATTTCTTAAATTTCTAATTTTTACAAAAAAAAAAAAAAAAAACTGTAAATTTTATAAGTATTTTTTATTTTTAATTATTTCAAAAGTATTAAAGGAAAACAAATAATCGGATGATTATAGCGATTTGTCAATTACATAATTTATTACATGAAAAATTTATCAATTTTTTTTAGGAATACGTGCTGAAATCAGATACATCATTAAATGTTAATTATTTTAAAATTTCGAATTATCGCTGGTTTTTATTAATTTATTTAAGAAATAGTGGATATTTTACATCTGTATATTAATTTGAAACATGTTTTTGTCTGTCTCCACGAAATTGAGAGAACGGCTAGGTGTAAAAATTTGGTTGATGTGTCTAAAAAAAGGTCTTGGTCTGTAGATGTGTTATGAAAAGAGAAAAATAAAAAAAGTCGAACGGTTTCTTCCCTGGGGAGGGGGGGGGGGCAGGTGTTAAACACACGTTGACGAGCATAACTCAGCTCCAAATTACTTCACGGTGAAGAAATTGTACATGGGAGGACTAGTCTCGAATGCTAAAAAATCAATATCTGCGATTATGGAATTTTCGATTTTAAAGGGAAAAAGGAGTAAAGTAGATTTGGAGGGGGGGGGGGGATTAGTTTGAGAGGGAAATCCGTTCTAGACCCACACATGTAGCACCTCATTTTAAAGGTCTTGAAATTTCATGTTGATTGGGGATGTTTGTATACAATATAGGGCATCGCCTGGTGCTGAAAAATGGAACTAGGTGATTTTGTAGTAGGCCCTATCATTTTTTGGCTCTGTCTCTTTGGTCTGTTTACCGTATGTAACATAATATGTAGCTATAGTTAACACAAAAAGTTTATAAACGTTTCACTTTTTACATAGGAATAAATATGAACCAAGATAAATATTAAGTAAAATATAAATAAAAAATAGTTTTGATAGCATTTCTAGTCAAGGCTTTAAAAACACATTTTTAGTTATAGGTAAATATTTAAAGAGTATAAAATGACAATGGTTAACAATAATACCACCTCTTTTATGCTTTAAGAAATAAATGAATTTCTAAAATAGTACTTTTGTATTTTATTATTCCACAATCATGTTTAAAGACATTTTTTCAGATATAATAAGTTATTAAAAATTAAATAAAATAAAAGCAGTTTAATACAGCACAAATGTAAAAATATGAACTAGTATACATAATTCACGCAACAGGAAACAATTTTGCCTGCTGCCAGCATTTAAAATTGGGTTAAATTTAAATGGATTAAAAATATTTAAAAAATGATTTATTCGATAAAAATAGAATATAATATTGTTATAATTTGTATTATCAGTGTTATGCTTTAGCTAGCATTTTAATAAAACATAAAAATGGAGTTTTATTTAATTTATAAGATTAGCCTAACCAGTTTCTGAAGAGCACCAACAATAAATAATTAACACATACTTATAAAGCAATTCAGTCATTTTAATAAAGCAGAAACCATTTATTTATTTAATATTCTAATGTAAATTATTGGCGTAAACAATCATGTATCGTTTTAATCTACTCTTCAAATTATAACTTAGGACAAATTATTAAAGCATATGCATTGCATTTCTTTGAAACTATTTAAATAGAGTATAGTATTGTTTATTTCACTGACCGCGATAAGATGAAGGTCAGAGCTAGAGAGAGAGAAAAGAAAAACCTTCTTCCTTCCTTTCTGCAAACCAGACGGGTTGTTGTATTGAGTAGAATAGGTGCATAAATTTATCGTTCTTGTCCCTTCACAATCTTTCTCGCCAACCCCCACAAAAGTTGATGTTTTGTAATGGCGCAGCCCAGAAGATTGTTAGACCCGCCTCTTTCGGTATATTTTTTCACACGTCTTTTTTCAGTGTACTTTTCTTCTTATTTAATCGTAAATATATTTCAAAGAATTACTCTAAAAAATAAGTGGTGTACAAAAAGGGACGGGAACTAACAATCTTCTGGGTTTGGCTGGCAAGTATTCATACTTGCTTACATACATAACTACAATAGAATAACAAAAATTTACACACACACACACACACAAAAAAAAAAAAAAAAAATGTGGTATTGAATAAAGGCGGGGCTAAAAATACCCGGGAATAAATTAACACTTTGGCGACCACATGTTTTTGTCTTTTTGACAGAATGATCCACTAGTGGGAGTTATTCTCCAAGGTACAATATTTCAGAACAAAATTTTCTATATTCAGATTCATGTTACAAATGGGTATACATTATAATTGTGCTATTTCTAATCAAAGTATTTCAAATCATAGTACATTGTTTGTACAAATATTAATATCCTGTGTATGTTTTTAAGAAATAAATAGCATCCAAATTGCAAAGTAAACGCCCACTGGCGGAGTTACAGATTTTCAAATGACGTAAATCTACGTCAGCGGTCGCGAAGGCGTTAAAATGTTGGCAACTCTGACCAAAAAAAAAAACCGCAATGAAATCGCTCTGAACATTGGTTTAAGTACCTTCTGACTTTGACAGCGCATTTCTTTCGCGTGCTATGTCAGGTCCAGGCTTCCCACTGTGTGCGGAATAGCCTTTTTTCGGACATTTCTCACAAGAAAAAAAATGTTTCCAGGAAGAAACCCGCTGTTTTTATTAAAAAAAAAAAAAAAAATTCTTCCTGTGGATTCACTTTAAAAACCTGCAAATGTAACTGGTAGCTGGATCTCGAAATGCCTGCAGCATACCTACAGTATTTTGGCTGATTTTTTTTTTTTTTTTTTTTTTTTTTTTTTTTATATATATATACCTGGGATGGAGCTGCTGTTATTCAAGAATAATGATTTTATAGATGGATATATCTCAGCATCAATTAAACATTTCTATTTCACTGTCCTGAATTTAAATCGGCCCCAACACCATTTTTGCAAATTCTTATGCAAAATGAACTCCTGAATTCGAATCCGAAGTTCATTTTGCCCTATCACCCACCGTTTCTTTGAGACACCCTATTATTTTTATCACAGCTTGGTGCATTTATGGCTATGAATTTGATTTGGAAGGAAGGAAAGGATTATTTTTAACTGTTAAATATCTTCTGAAGGGCTACAGAGGCAAAAAATTCTATAACATGAACATTTGTAGCAAAGGGGGGAATTTATGGGGTGATTCGCTACTGAAATTATGAATTATGTTTATTATATTTTATTTTTTCTTATTTATTATACATTATTTTTTTTTTCTTTTTAAGTATTAAAATAATTCTTTTCCACCTTCCATACGGTGATTAAAATTGTGGGAGGGGTTGGCATGTCGAGAAAAAAGCGTGTGATTGGATGAAATGGAGATGATATTAGGATTCAGGAGGTAATTTTATATAAAAATAAGCAAAGTGGTATCAATACTCGATTTTTTTTTTTTTTTTTTTTTTTTTTTTTTCTTTCAGCGCAGCAAGAAGTACGGTTTTACGGGTGGATATAACTCAGCATCGTTTAAACATTTTAGTTTTGACACCACATATCAGCGAGACCTGATTACTCGGGGGTTTTTTTTCAGCCCTCATTCTGTAATAATAAAATTGTAAGTAGAATAAATTTATAATTTTCGTACAATTAGTTATAATATGAAAAAAATTACATAAATACATAACAGTTATAAATTAAAAATTTAATATGTTTAATTATTTCTACTTATTACCATTTGGTTCAAAGAAATATAATCTAAAAAAAAAAAAAAAAGAGAGAAGTGTCTGTGTGTGTATGTCTATCTGCGCTCTGGTGCTCACGTTACTGATCGCAAAGCTACAAAACTTGGCAGATTGGTAGCTGGGATTCTGCAGATATACACCTCATGGAAATTTTTGCAAATTTTAAATTTGAATTTTTGAAATTATTATTAATACTATTATTTCCTATTTCATCTATTGTCGTTTCTGTTTCATTATCTAAAATTTATTCTTTCATTTCAATCGTCTGCGTACGTTAGCAACGGCTCGTATGTTTTTATTTATTTGTTTAAATTATTTATTCAAAAGTGAAAACTTATTTTGTTTCATCCATTTAAAAGCAAAACCTTTTTTCTTTTTTCTTTTTCTTTTTTTCTCTTTTTTTACAACGAATATAAACTTTTTTTTATTTCATTCATTCATTCATTCATGTAAAGGCAAAATCCTTTCTTCCTTTACATTTATTGAAATCAAATGGTAATTCAGTAGAAACAAATAAACATATTAAATCTTAATAAGAAATATAACAATATTATGTTTATGTATGATTTTTATAATATAATTAATTGCAGTAAAATTATAAATTTATCAAACTTAAATTTTTAATTCTAGAGTGAGTTCTGAAAAACTGAGTGATTAGGTCTTTCTAATACATGGTACCAGACTGAAAATGCAGAGATATATCATCTGTGAAATCGCAGTTCTTAAAAATAGCCGTCATCTTGAAAATCAATCTGTGGTGCTGCCCAATATGTAACCTAATTGAAATGCCTGGAAAAGACGTTGCGGCAGGCAGTGAGAACTGATTGTTTATACTTGGGCCGACATAATACGGGAGAAAAAGATACTGAAAAAGGTTCGAATTAATGTTCAGAGCTATTTCAGTGCGATTTTTCTTTTTCTTTTTAAATAGTTTTTATGTATAAAGTGTTATAACAAAATCAGTGATTTAATTTTAAGAATTTATTTAAATACAGAGACAAGCAAAACTAACAAAGCTTGCTAGTAAATAACTAAAAAAAAGATTTTGCTTTCAAATGAGTGAATTAAACAAATAAAAAAAAATCTGGTGTGAAACAACCACACGACTTCCATTACCCACTATTACACGTATTATATGCATTTTTGAAAGATAATGTGATCAGAAAGCATAAAAGTGACCTAAAGAGAAAATCGTTAGAGCCGTTTTGGGGATACCAAGTTTTACAAAAAATCAATTATTGAACAGAAAACAATAATTACATACAAAAGGATATTTAAAAGTGAGTTAATAGGGCGAGTTTGAAAAAAAAATCCGTACAGCCGTTTTCAAAGGAACGCGCTTGCAAAACCTGAAATTGAGCTATTTATACAGGATGCCTATCACTTTTTCTGAACTAACCAACTATATCATTCGAAAGGACATCTAATAGAGTGTTTATATAGAAAATTTGAAGAAAATCGTTAGAGCCGTTTTTGAGATACGGACTTACGGTCCACTTCCGGTTTCCGATGTCCTACTTCCGGTTAAACTCATTTATTGACAGGAAAACAATAATTACATACAAAAGCATATTTGAAAGTGAGTTAAAATGGCGAGTTTGAAAAAAATCCGTACAACCGTCTTTAAAGGAACGCCTTTGCGAGGCCTGAAATTGAGCTATTTATACAGGACGCCTATCAATTTTCCAGAACTAACCAACTATATCATTCGAAAGGACATCTAATAAAGTGTTTATATAGCAAGTTTGAAGAAAATCGTTAGAGCCGTTTTTGAGATACGGACTTACGGTCCCACTTCCGGTTTCCGATGTCCCACTTCCGGTTTTTCAATTTTCACCAAAATTTGGAAATTTCATCTGTACACTAGATTTATTTCAATTCTAAAGTTTCGTAGCTCTATCTTTATTAGTTTCTGAGCTATAATAGCCAGAAGATTCTCCACATACATACACACACACACACACACACACATACATACACACTGACCAATTGCCAAAAACCACTTTTTTGGACTCAGGGGACCTTAAAACGCGTAAATCAGGTGAAAACCCGATATCGAATTTTCAGACCGAATACAATACTTCCATTACCTACGGTAGTAGGGTAATGGAAGTAATAAACATTGTAAAATGCGTTGCTATGGGACGTGTAAGTTCTACTGTCAGCCGAACACGCAAAGTGAACAGGCATTTTCTTTCTTTTTTTTTTTTTTTTCATGACTTCTTATATCTTATATTTTGTGCAGTAATACACCATAAATGCTGAATATAGCTTTTCCGTAAATGGAAACACAGCACATGTAAACCCACATGTAAGTGGCATATTAGCGCCATTTGTGGGGTAATATGTACCGAAAGCTAATAGATACCAATTTAAGTAAAAGTTCAACTAAGTATAAATTTGAACACAGGAATAATAAACTACAAACGCCAAATAAATTAAATTAATAATTACTGCTACTACTACTACTAATAATAATAATATTTCATTTATCGTTTAAGACATTTATTATTCTTGTATTTATTTATCTATCAAGTCACCTGTTCATGTTAACACTTTTGCGACCGCTGACGTAGTTTCAAGTCATTTGAAAATCTCTGACTCCACCAGTGGTCGTTTCTTTCGCATTTCGTATGTTATTTATTTCTTAAGTATATACCTAACATTCATATTTGTACTGGCAATATACTATGGATATAAATGCTTTAATTAGAAAGAATATAACTATAATGTATATACATTTGTAATATAAATGTGAATTCGGAAAATTTTGTTCTGAAATACTGTAACTGGGAGGAATAACGTCCACAGGTGAAAAAGACTTCTTACTGTAAAAAAGAAGAAAAAAACATGCGGTCTCGAAAATGTTAAATAATATAACGTTTCATAAAATTCTGAGCTGGTTAAAATAATTAAAAATCAATAATATTTCACAAAACACTGGCACTAAGGATCTACACTGTGAATGAGAGATGTCACGTTCGGGCCCGAGACACGCGCATCGGCATAGCCGTTGAGAATTTCACGTGGTTTTTTAATAAACGCATGTGAATACAGACTAGAAACACTCGTGAAAAAAGAAAATTTCGGAGGGTATATTTCCATGAATAGGTACTTCAGATACATAAATGTATTGCGATTTACTATCATCTTAAATACAACGTAGTAAAGCTAATTGTTCAGAATTCTAATAACTCTGAATTTTGACAATAGATGGCAGCACTATGCAATTTTGAGATAATTTTAGAATATTAACATTAATTAAATTCATTCTTTTTTCATTGTATTTTATGTGTTTTAAACGCTAAATTAATTCTTTTTTCTTTTATTATTATTTATTTTATTCATGTTTTTAATTAGTCGTTAGTTATACTTTAAATAATTTCTTTTTCAATTTGCTGTGAGGCAGTTATGTTTCTGCAGACCTATTCTTGTTTGTTCTTTTTGTCGTGTTCTAGCGGCCAGCTGGAAAAAATCTATTCTAACGTATGAGCTGAAATAAAGTCAATAATTCATGTTTGTATTCAACTCGGTGTATTTATTCAACTCGGTGTATTTATTCTCGGTGTATTTATTCAGTGACAACGGAAAAAATTTCAGAGGAGTTGCTAACTATCTTAAGCAACTAATTCGAATCATTAGTTCTGAAAATGTTCAAAATTTTGCTACCAGCAACTTCATCAATTGGCATTTTATCCCACCATATTCCCCTCATTTCGGTGGACTGTGGGAATCTGCTGTTAAATTGACGAAAAGTCACCTACTTAAAGCTTGTAAGGCTACCATTCTAAATTTTGAAGAGCTTACTAGTCTTTTATGTCAAATAGAAGCCTGCTTAAATTCCAGACCATTAACACCACTTTCTTCAGATCCATCTGATGTTAGAGCCCTCACTCCCGGACATTTCCTGATAGGAGTTCCCCTCCTTGAGATTCCAGAAAGTGGGAATTCACCAAATCTCACTTTATCTTCTCGTTGGACTCTAATCCAGCGAATGAAGTAAGACTTCTGGAAGAGATGGTCTAGAGACTATCTACATCACCTGCAGAATCGACCTAAATGGTTCACTTCACGAACTGATCTTCAAATTGGGGACTTGGTTGCTATTCATGATTCACAATCTATTCCTCTCCAGTGGAAGCTGGGTAGAATTATTCGTACCTATCCAGGACTTGATAATAGAGTTCGTGTAGTCAGCATTTGGACTCAGAGTGGTGAAATTCAACGCCCTATTGCTAGTGACACTCCTTCTCCCGGTGGGGGAGAATGTTCAGAATTCTAATAACCCTGAATTTTGACAATAGATGGCAGCACTATGCAATTTTGAGATAATTTTAGAATATTAACATTAAATTCATTCTTTTTTCATTGTATTTTATGTGTTTTAAACGCTAAATTAATTCTTTTTTCTTTTATTATTATTTATTTTATTCATGTTTTTAATTAGTTGTTAGTTATACTTTAAATAATTTCTTTTTCAATTTGCTGTGAGGCAGTTATGTTTCTGCAGACCTATTCTAGTTTGTTCTTTTTGTTGTGTTCTAGCGGTCAGCTGGAAAAATTCTATTCTAACGTATGAGCTGAAATAAAGTCAATAATTCATGTTTGTATTCAACTCGGTGTATTTATTCAAGCTTTTATTCATTGTTTCTTTAATATGATGTTATTAATTCAATTGAAAGGAAGGTGAGTCCTTCAAATTCATTTTAAACTGATTTATGATTTAATATAATTTAAACCAGCGATTTTTAAAAACCATACAGTCCACAATTCTATTCAAAATCCCTCCATATTTTTGGCCGTCTAGAGCCGTAGATATATTATATTATGAAATCTTTTAGTAAAAATTAATATTTTACAAACTTGAAAAAAAAAAAAAAAAAAAAAAAAAAAAAAAAAAAAATGTTCTAATGGCTTCGAAAATTGAAAAACTAAAAGTAAAAGAACTATTATTCGGTCGTCAGTGACTAAATTTGAAAACAAAGCGACAAAAGCTTTGGAAGCGGATCCTTTAGACATTCAAGAAATAAAAATTTTGAAAGGTCATTTGCTTTAAAGGCAAACTCAATTAGAACAAATTAATAATGAAGTTGAGGAAGTTATTTCTGATTTAGGTGAATTAAAAAAGGAAATTGAAGATAATGAAAAATGGACAGAGAAACTTACTCGTATAAAATATCAGATAGAGTCAAGATTAGAACTTTCTTGTTTTCAGAACACTAAAATTGTAACACAGGTTAATGAAAATTCTTGTTCTGTTTCGAAGCAATCTATTCACTTTCCAAAATTTGATTTGCCATATTTCTCTGGCAATTTGGAAGACTGGTTAAGCTTCAAGCAAATATTCGTAACCACTATTCATGAGAACACTCAGCTTTCCGATTTTCAAAAATTACAATATTTAAAAGCGTCTGTTATTGGATCTGCCAATAAGTGAATAAAAGGCTTTCCAATAACTGAAGCAAGTTATAAGGAAGCTTGGGCAACACTAATTTCTTGATTCGATAATAAAAAAAATCTAGCTTATGCCCAGTTAAACAAATTCTTTAATTCGAAATCTTTGAAACCAAATTGTCGGAAATCTATGCTAGATTTATTAGATAACTGTAATGAAGCAACACGTAACTTGAAATGTTTAGGATTTGAATTTAATTTATTTGTGGATTTAATTCTTGTTTATAATTTGCAAACAAAATTGGATGATAATTTAAAGAAGCAATGGGAATTATCTTTAGATAGTGATTCTTTTCCCACCTATGATGAATTTATTTTGTTTCTTGAAAAACAAGCGAGAAGCTTGCAAGACATTACTGATAGTACTTATTCTAAATCTGAAAGTAAACAAAAAGTAGTATTTAAAAAATCTGTGTCTAATGCTGTAATATCTAATTCAGATATAAAATCCAATAATTCTATCTGTTCAGAATGCTCGGAATCTCATGCACTTTTCAAGTGCCCACACTTTCTTAAAAAATCTGTTGAAGATAGATGGAATACTGTGAAGGGTAAAAAACTATGCATAAATTGTTTACGTCGTAATCATTTCGTTAATAAATGTTTGATTTCGACAAAATGTCGACAGTGTAATGCTAAGCACCATACACTTCTCCATTTCGAGAAAAATACAGTTAATTCTCCACCTGTTATTGAAAATACTAATCTCAACCTTGAAAGTCCATCCTTTGTCAACTCTAGTTGTTTAACCAGTACCCAAGAGAGTTGTCAAACTTTGTTATCGACAGCTATGGTTCTTGTAAAATCAAATACTGGAAGGTTTGTGCCATGTAGAGTCATGGTGGATTCAGGAAGTCAAAAATCATTAATTTCCAGCTCTTGTACTAAAAATTAAGTTTACCTATGAAAACCACAAATCATAGAATCTCGGGTGTAAATAATATTGTTGCAGAAACTGCTCTTTTTGAAGTTAATATTATTTTAAAGTCTTATTATAGTAATGAAATCTTTGATGTGAATGCTTTAATAGTAAATAATGTTACGGTAAATCTTCCTAATTTTGTTGTTCGAAAATCTTCATGGCCTCATTTGGAAGGTCTATCTTTAGCAGATCCTAAATTTTATGTTTCGAGTCCAGTTGAAATTTTGCTTGGTGCAGATTTATTTCCCTTAATAATTTTAGGGCAATCTATTCTGGGTCCTAAAGGTACTCCATGTGCTTTAAATTCCAAATTGGGATGGTTACTCTCGGGTGTCATACATGCAAACAATTTTCAGCATTCTAAAACTGTCCTTAGTTGCCATGCTACAGTTCAGTTAACTTATGATCTTCAGAAATTTTGGGAAATTGAGGCCCTTCCAGCTGCAACACCAATGCACAGTTCTGAAGAAAAATACACTAAAGCTGTTAGACGAATTCAGTCTGGAAGGTACATGGTGGATCTTCCCTTTAAAGAAGCTCCAAATTTAGGTGACTCACAATCAAATGCTTTAAAACGGTTTTATTTGTTAGAATCCAAACTTAATAAAAATCATGAGCTTAAGGAGAATATATGCAAGAATATATCGACTTACATCATATGGAACCAGTCCCAAATTCTGAAATTTATTCTAAAGATTATTTTTACATGCCTCATCATGGGGTTTTGAAAGAAGATAGTACAACTACTAAATTGAGGGTGGTATTTGATGCCTCGGTTAAAGAAACATCAGGCCACTCTTTAAACGACTTTCTTGAAATAGGACCAAAGTTGCAACCAGATTTGTTTAAACTTCTTCTTAAGTTTAGAACATATTCAATAGCCTTAACCGGATACATCGCCAAAATGTAGACAGATATTGGTAAACCCCAAACATGTTGACTTTCAGCGAATCTTTTGGCGATTCCAGCCACATGAATCTATTACGAGTTTCAGATTATTGACTGTAACATATGGCACAGCCTGTGCCCCATTCCTGGCTATAAGGACATTGCACGAACTAGCCAAAGATTATAGTTCAGCATTTCCTATTGCTGCGCAGTCAATTTTCGAGAACTTTTATGTGGATGATTATCTTGGTGGGTCGCATTCAATTGATGCAGCAAAACAATTGGTCAAAGACCTAAATCACGTTTTAAATCAAGGGGACTTTACACTTAGAAAATGGGCTTCCAATGTACCCGCAGTCATTGAAAATCTACCAGAAGATCTTAAATCCACTAGGCAAAATGTAAAATTTTCCGAAGATTTCTCCCAAAAAATCTTAGGCCTAGTTTGGAATTCGGCAGAAGACTTATTGAAAATTCATTTGAATGGCGTCAAATCGGTGCATACCAAGCGAGAATTGCTATCGATGATAGCTCAAATCTTTGATCCTTTTGGGATTCTAGCTCCAACCACGATCATGTTAAAAATCATGATGCAAGAGCTTTGGAAGAATAAGTGTGCTTGGGATGATCAAATCCCAGTTTCAATTTTGAAAACTTGGCAAGAATTTGATTCTCAAATTGAATTCTTAAAGTCCATTGGCATACCAAGATATCTGAACTGTGAAACATCTCCAGAGAACCACATAGAGATCCATGGTTTTTGTGATGGATCTGGCAAGGCCTACGCTGCAGTGGTATACCTTCGGACAATATCTTCTATCGGTGAGATTTCAGTTAACTTTGTCGCTGCAAAAACCAGAGTTAATCCTTTAAAACATGTCACGCTTCCGAGAATTGAGTTATGTGCTGCATTCTTGCTTGCACAATTAAGTTCCATAATATTAGAATCTTTAACCTTTAATGTAAATAAACTTTATTTGTGGTCCGATTCACAAATTGCTTTAAATTGGATTGCATCTCCTCCAACCAAAGGAAATCAGTTCGTAACAAATCGAGCAAACAAAATCAAATCACTTGTCCCGCAAGCAGTGTGGACTTATGTTGAGAGTTCATCGAATCCGGCAGACTGTGCCTCAAGAGGCATTCTATCGAAGAGTCTTTTGCATCACAAATTGTGGTGGCTTGGGCCTGAATGGCTTAGTGCTAGTGTCAAGTTACCATTATTCCTAGTCAAATCTTCAAAGGTTAAGTCAAAAAATTCTGAAGAAAATTTAAGTCATGTTGCAACATCTAGTCATAAAGCCTTTCCTGATTTTCTACTCAAATTCTCTTCTTTTTCAAAACTTTGCAGAATCCTTGCATTGTGTTTGAGATTCATTTATAACATTCGTAGTTGTAATCGTAATTCTAGACGTATTAGACTTGTCAGTACGCCTGAAGTTTCAAGTGCTATTACACATATTCTTAAATTGATTCAAGAACAAGAGTTTTCGGTGGAGCTGAATTTGCTCAGGAAAAATCAGCCTTTACCAACCAACAACAAATATTTATCCTTAAATATATTTCTAGATGACCAAGGTTTAATCAGAGTTGGCGGACGGTTGTCCAAACATCAGTCACTTAATCAAGATCAGAAATATCCAGTGCTTTTATCGAGAAATCATTTCATTACAAAATTAATTGTTGAGGAATATCATAAAAAACACTTTCATGCTGGTGCACAACTGATTCTTTCCCTAATTAGACAAAAGTATTGGATACTAAATGGTCGCTCTTACATTCGTCGAATTCTAAATGAATGTATTTTGTGCAAACGTTTGAAGAAACAAACTTGCCAACAAATTATGGGTGAGTTGCCAGTCGAACGTATAACTCCAACTCGACCTTTTTCAAAGGTGGAATAAGATTTTGCTGGCCCACTCATCACTAAACCAAATGTGTCTAGATCTAAAGTTAAATTGAAGTCATATATTTGTGTTTTTGTCTGAATGTGCACAAAAGCGGTGCACCCAGAAGCTGTTTCAGATTTATCTTCATCAGCTTTCTTAGCATCCCTAAAACGATTTGTTTCTAGAAGAGGACTGCCATCAGACATATTCAGTGACAACGGAAAAAATTTCAGAGGAGTTGCTAACTATCTTAAGCAACTAATTCGAATCATTAGTTCTGAAAATGTTCAAAATTTTGCTACCAGCAACTTCATCAATTGGCATTTTATCCCACCATATTCCCCTCATTTCGGCGGACTGTGGGAATCTGCTGTTAAATTGACGAAAAGTCACCTACTTAAAGCTTGTAAGGCTACCATTCTAAATTTTGAAGAGCTTACTAGTCTTTTATGTCAAATAGAAGCCTGCTTAAATTCCAGACCATTAACACCACTTTCTTCAGATCCATCTGATGTTAGAGCCCTCACTCCCGGACATTTCCTGATAGGAGTTCCACTCCTTGAGATTCCAGAAAGTGGGAATTCACCAAATCTCACTTTATCTTCTCGTTGGACTCTAATCCAGCGAATGAAGTAAGACTTCTGGAAAAGATGGTCTAGAGACTATCTACATCACCTGCAGAATCGACCTAAATGGTTCACTTCACAAACTGATCTTCAAATTGGGGACTTGGTTGCTATTCATGATTCACAATCTATTCCTCTCCAGTGGAAGCTGGGTAGAATTATTCGTACCTATCCAGGACTTGATAATAGAGTTCGTGTAGTCAGCATTTGGACTCAGAGTGGTGAAATTCAACGCCCTATTGCTAGTGACACTCCTTCTCCCGGTGGGGGAGAATGTTCAGAATTCTAATAACCCTGAATTTTGACAATAGACGGCAGCACTATGCAATTTTGAGATAATTTTAGAATATTAACATTAAATTCATTCTTTTTTCATTGTATTTTATGTGTTTTAAACGCTAAATTAATTCTTTTTTCTTTTATTATTATTTATTTTATTCATGTTTTTAATTAGTTGTTAGTTATACTTTAAATAATTTCTTTTTCAATTTGCTGTGAGGCAGTTATGTTTCTGCAGACCTATTCTAGTTTGTTCTTTTTGTTGTGTTCTAGCCGTCAGCTGGAAAAATTCTATTCTAACGTATGAGCTGAAATAAAGTCAATAATTCATGTTTGTATTCAACTCGGTGTATTTATTCAAGCTTTTATTCATTGTTTCTTTAATATGATGTTAATTCAATTGAAAGGAAGGTGAGTCCTTCAAATTCATTTTAAACTGATTTATGATTTAATATAATTTAAACCAGCGATTTTTAAAAACCATACAGTCCACAATTCTATTCAAAATCCCTCCACTAATATTGCGAATAAAATATTACTATAGTTTCAAAAGAGTTTTAAACTATTTACTGCTGAATATCCTTAAAAATTTTGACTACAAATCGCTTCTTCATCTGTTCAGCTAATTAAAAATCGGTAAAACTCTAATATATATATATATATTTAATCTCTGAAAGAGGAACCTTCTTTTGTAGATAAAAATTAGAGGGGGAGGGGGATAATATGCAATTAATGTGGACGCATAGACACATAGACCTTATATACTAGACCCCGCCACCAATAGGACTGACCATTATAGCGAATGTCTTCAACATGAGGGTGTAATCTGATACCTCCATCCTTTGTTCTGAGGCTCGGAAGTCACGTGAACTTGACCAAGGGGTGATTCCTCTGAAATCTTTAAGAAAGCTCTCTCTCTCTCTCTCTCTCTCTCTTTTTTCCCCTTTCATGAACGATTTAAGATGGTTATGTCAATTCAAACGCAATTTTTTCGCTTGCAAAATGATTTATCATAATTTTTTTTTTCTATGTAATTAATCTATGAAAGTTTAGCTTTCCATCCATGTGTAAATCTAAATGCTAAAATAGAAAGTGCGTGCACAATAAAAATATTAAAAAACACAAAATTCGTTCCTACAGAAAAATAACATAGTGATCATTCTTCACTTTTCCTCCAGGACAACATCACGTGACAATTTTGCTGGGGAAGCTCGTTCATGATGCAGTCAAATAACGAGGGGGAATGCGTGGTCTAGTATATAAGGTCTATGCATAGACAGATATAGGGAGTGAACCGATGTCATTTTTTAGAGCAACAAACAAATTTTGTTTATTAAAAAAAAAAAAAAAAAAAACTCATTTTTGTCTTTATAATAAAATTCCGATTTTAATTTTTAAAAAATTGCATTTTAAAATAGGCAAACTGAACTGAATATTTCCAATCGCAGAACCGCTTCCCTTAGACATTTTTAATGCTGTTCATATTATAAGATGTAAAGATACTCAAAATCTTCAAAATATAACCAACAGTGCTAAACCACGCAGATAAGTAAGGCAAATGCCCGCGGGAAAACTAGTTCTTTCAGGTTTCAATTAGTAATATAATAAGAGGGGGTGCTCTTAAAATGTCAGAAACCAAACTGTAAATGCTCGTGTCTCCTGTTTGAAGTGAAGTGATCATTTGGAAGGGTTTTTTTTTCCTCATTCTACAGCAACATTAAGCATTATGCTCATCTACTCTAACGTATACAGTGAAACTAAAACTCTGTTCTTTTTCTTTATTCATGACAAATATCATTAATTAATTTCATTATAACATCATTCCTGAAAAAATTCATTTTGGTGACATGGTGTCTTTTACCTCCGAGGTACAGATATGGAAATATTAACACTTTCTCGACCGCTGACGTAGAATTCCGTCATGTGGAAATCTGTAACCCCGACAGTGGGCGTTTCTTTTGCAATTAATATGTTACTATATTTCTTAAGGATACTCCTAATATCCATTTGGTAATATAACACCTTAACGCGCGGTGTCCTCGCTGCGAGGACGCAAAATTTAAGATCCAGCTGAAAAATTCATCCCGGAAATTTTTTAGCAAAATCTTAAGTTTATAACATAACAGAAAAGGCCGGTTTTTTTAACCTTAAAATTTAAAATTTCTTTTAGTTTAATTTAGTTTATGAATTTCGGTGGCAGTATAATTTAAATGATCCGAATTGTCTTGCGCCGCAAAGGGTTAAATGTGAATACAGAAAATTTTGTTCTGGAAAATTGTAACTTGGGAAAATAACGCCCACAGGCGGACATTGACAAAAACATGCGGTCGCGAAACTGTTAAAAATGTACCCAATATATATTCATATTTGTACTATCAATAAATTACAGTTATAAATGCTTTGATTAGAAAGAGTATAATTATAATATATATCCATTTGTAATATGAGTCTGACTATAGAAATTTTTGTTCTGAAATATTGTAACTAAAGAGAATAACGCCCACAGGCAGACCGTACTGTGAAAAAGACAAAAAAAAAAAAAAAAAAAAAAAAAAAAAAATGCTGTTGCGAAAGCGTTAATACCATTTTATTGTAATTTTTGTGATTCCCGGTGGCCAATATTTTTTTCCGGAATATTTGTAGCTCCGCCTCATTTTTGCACCACTGTATTTCTTCGATATATAACATCGATAAAATAAGAAAAAATTAGTCTTAAAAAATAAGTGGTTCGTAATAAAGGCGGAACTAAATATATTCCGGTATAAATTAAAATATTTGCATATATGGTGATTAAATACCATAGTTCAGAAATTATACCAACAGAGTAATAACAAAAATCAAATAAATTATGTTCATTCAAGAGGGCATAATCTAACGTGATTTTTGACGCATAAACTGTTAACCGTCGTTAGCTCATTCTCGAGAAATCTATATTTAAGTTTGAGTAAAAATGTAGTAACAGGAAAGAAGTGGCAGGAGTCCGGTTAAAACCTCCCAGAACCATGACAATTTTTAGATTCTATTTTAATTTTAGCAAATTTTTAGACATAATATCTCGAAGCTGAGATGGTCAACTGATTATTGCTTCAACGAACACGTTTGTCTATGCTCTTTCGATTTTTGCTTGTTTTAGATTTCATTCATTATTTCTGTAAGATGTGGTGTTATCGATTCAGGCTTGGCTGCACCCATTATTAGAGAACTTTCAGAATTTATAACTCGAAAATGAGCTGACCAGGGCTATTGTTTTATGCGTTAAAAAACAGATTTATATAAGCTCTATAGATTAATGGTTGTTTGGATATTTTTTTTGATTACAGTATGGGATGGTTTCCCGATAAGAATAACAAAAAGATTTGTGTGTTCAATATTTTATTATTAACTGTAATGTTATTCATATAAAACCTTGAAAACATTTAGAATATTTAAATACCATTTAGACGAACTGATGAAGCTTAAAAATACTGTTGTGACGAATACCTGCAGTTCTATTTTTAAAGTTATTCAAAGATTTTATGAGTACGCTTGAAGTCACCGCTCTATTTTCAGGACACTTTGAGAGAAGAGAAACTGCCGTATTTTTTTCTAGCGTTATTTTTATACAAAAATATTAATCGTATTTTTATATTAATCGTATTTATATATGTATTGTGGTTAAACAGGATAGAGGTTATTGTATAAGAAAGTAGTGGTCGCAATAACGATGGATATTTCTCTCCTCTGAAAGAGTCCTAAAAAAAAAAAAAAAAAAAAAAAAAAAAAAAAATGCGGGGACTTTGAACTCTGGTATATGTTGTATATATGCAGAGTTACCAAGTTTTATAATTTATTATAGAGCTTTATTACTAGAACCTTTCTTCTCCATATTTTATCTGTTATATATTGAAAAAAAAAAAAAAAAAAAAAAATTCCACAAAAGTGTTGTGAAATAACACAAAAGTGTCGTGAATTTTAATATTTTATTTAATATTAGTTGCACAAAGCATTAACAAATTGCTCCAAACTTAAAATTAATTAATTAATAAAACTTTAATAAAGATTGTGCTCACACCACTACGATTTTTTGGATTATTGAATATAAATATTTTATGGTACACAAACGTGTAAACTAAAGTCTAAACTGTGTGAATTTTAGTACGTCGTTTGCGCAAGCTGCAGTCGACGAAATGAACAGATATATAGTCAGTGTTGCCAGATTTGGGGACTTTTTTATTCAACTCTCACCAATAATTTTGAGAAGTGATAGTTGCTATACATAATAGACGTTTATCTTTCGAAGTGCTTAGGCAACCGTTACAATTAAAATTTAGCGGCGGGGGTTGAATAAAAAAGTCCCCAAATCTGGCAACACTGTAATATAGTTCAGCTTTCACGAGTTGGCGCTTCGTCCCCCCTTCTTTTCGAAGAGTTTATTCAAAGGTAGGGGTGTACAAAGTGAAAAGAATGAATGGGTGGGGAAAACAGAAGGTTGCCATGAAAATAACACATCAAGCCAGTAATTTTTACTTTTCGCCAGCTGAAATCCGTTTTGCCTATTAAAAGGAGCATGTGTTAATATTTAAAAATCAATGACACATAAACTAAAAGGAAAAAAAAACACTTTTCAATCATGTCTGAAATTTCAATAGGCACTAATGCCTATTTGTATAAAGAAGTTTTGAGCAATAAATTTAAACAAGAAAAAAAATTATGCTGCTTTTATGGATTATAAATTATTGCCCACGCATTGTATTTTGTATTTCAATAAAAAAATAATTTTCTTTGAAAACATTTGAAAAATATAAATGAGAAAAAGTTTTTACGCTTTTTTTTTTTTTTTTTTTTTAAATACCTCGTCAGCAAATCACAGCTTATTTTCGAATATTCTCTAACACAGGCATGTCAAACCCAAAACACTTGGCATGAACCATACACATATAGAAATTCCATTTCCTGTCGGATCGTGAGGATTTAAAACAGACAATATGTGTATGAAATATATTTTTATTTATAAAATAACTATAAAACATTCAAAAACTTATTATTATAGATCCATAAGTATAATAGTAGGAATCTGCTATTTATTATTGATGTAATATTTCATTTACATGAATGCGTGCGATATTTGTTTCTTTAGCTGACTTAATCGGAATTTTCATTAAAAAAATCCAGAAACACTTTTATTAATTTCATATGTTTTATGAAATCAGAAATTTCTTGAATTCTATTGCGGGTTGCAGAACTTTGCAAGGAGTATCTCAGCCTTACTATATTAGACCATTTTGTTTGGAATTTTCATATGATTTGCTGTTTTCTAGTAAAGCATTATTAAATCACGACCTGCAAATATGCATACCTGGTAGCTTTCATATTTTATTCCGTATTAGTCTCGATATAAGATGGCTCTTTTTTCTCACCACTTTGATTTTAGAGAAAATTACAATTTTTTAAAAGATATAAGAAGAAAATTGCTTTTTAAATATATTGGTATAAAAAAAGGTGGGGCTAACAGTACTCTGGAATAAATTATAAATATTACCAGATTTGGACTATGTCGAAAGCAGCTTATTTTGTAGATTGAATTATATAAATTTTCGAATGAGCAGCAAAATTTTAAAATCTAAAACAGTAAAATGGAATAATAATTAAGTTTTCATTTAACACTTATTTATTTATTGTATAAAAGGAAAGGGGCAGTAAGGTAAGAAAAGGGGCAGTACTAACATATTGCCAGATTAGGTTGGCAGCTCTGGGTGATATTCACAGGCTGTGTCCACGCCCCACGTGTATTTTTCCTTTAACATTTTAGGGTACATGAAAGCACCAACCAGTACCAAACTATATATAATGTATTTGAAAATATGTAGAGCCTAACTTTATACAGTATCATATATTTATTTTGAATCTATTTTTTTAATTAAACAAAAATGTGGACTTTAGGGGCATGGGCGTGTCTTTGAAAAATATGCCACAGTTAAGGGATGCATGTGTTACGAAACCGAATTTTCTCAGTTTGTAAACTTTATAAACTGACAAACTTTTTCGAACTCTTATTTTTATTACAGTTTATTTCTTTTTTTATTGGCAACAGCAACGGTTTGTTTTACTTTTTATGAAGATTCAGAACGGATTTGTGATCCAGATGATAGAACGCTAAAATATGACTTGATATGATTATAACATTGATAAATAGCTTAAATTTAATTTTGTTAATATGTATATAATTTTGTTAAATTATCGTTTTTTAAGAGTCATGAAGTAATTTGAAAGTTATCATAATGCGGCCAAAAACTAAACTAAGAAAAGGAAAAATATCTGCCCGGAAAGAAGCATTTAAGCATACTTGCCAACATACTAATTAATATTCCGTAGAAATGTTAGCCCCGCCTTTTTTTTCACACCAGTATCTTACCAAAATTCTAAATTTAATCCTTTAGGCTTTTTTTTATTTTCCGAAAATTATTTTTAGGTTTTTCTCAATCTCGATAGAGGTAAGCATTGTTTGCGACCAAATGCAGGTACTCCGAAGCACTGACGTTGACGTTGACCCAGTATTGCCACCACAAACTTTATTTCTCGCTAAAAGTACACATGAAAATCCGCTAAAAATTCAATTGCCCATAGTGTAGCACCAGTGCAGTGTAAAATCCAATCCGCTAAACCTCTTTTTTTCCCCCGTAGATCGTATCAAAAATCCACTAAATTTAGCAGAAATTCAGCTAAATTGGCAACACTGCGGACCGCTCTCCTGCCTAACTACGCTTCTGATCTATAATGCTGCAGTATAATGTCCTATATAAATTCCTATAGAAAACTCTTTGTTTTTAATTTATTAAATTGTTTTTATTTATTATAGATCTATATTTTGTGTCTTAAGACGTATCAGATCTTTTTAACTATTTCAGGGATGGAACACGGGCGCAGAATTCATACCACTCTCAATGTAAGAAAATTTTCTACTTCTTAAATCAACGATATTATAGGTAGAGAAATTTCTTAAACGGATTCCGGTATGAATTCTGCGCCCGTGTTCCATCCCTGCTATTTTATGTTTTAGTCATTTATTTGTTTTTAATTTATGAGTAAATTCTCAAAGATCTGAATTTCAAAATATTTTGTTTTCGATGAATTAATTACTTTAAATTGAAACAGGTATGTATTCTTGAAACAGGTAGGTATTTGCATGTATTCTTTTATTAGGGACGTTTAAAATTATTTGCAGTCCATGAAACTGCTAAATTATTCTTAATTATTAAAAATGTCTGAATAAGAACAGTTGCCAAATTTTATATTTTATTCCGGAGTATAATTAATTCAGTCTATTTTTCCTATTTCAGTTTTTTTTTTTTTTTAGTTCTTATTTTATGGAGCTATTGGAGAAAAAAATTGTGAAATAAAGACGGAACTAAAAATGATCCGATTTTAACTAAAAAAGTTGGCAACTCTGAATAAGGCATTATTACGGGCTTATTTATCCTCTTATGGGGCCATAGAAAATTGATCGATAGACCCTCCTATTAGGATCGATACACCCTCCCCATCTTCGCTCCCAACATATCTAACTGCAATTACGTATTATCACTTTCGCGACCGCTGATGTTGATTCACGTCATTTGAAAATCTGTAACACCGCCAGTAGAAGTTTCGCTCCCAATTTGTATGTTATTTATTTCTTAAGACTGTACCCACTATTCATATTTGTACTTTCAATATACTATGGATACAAATACTTTGATCAGAAAGAGTATAATTGTAATGTATATTTATTTGTAATATAGACATGAATACAGAAATTTTCTTCTGAAATATTGTAACGTGGGAGAATAACGCCCATAGGCGGACCTTAATGTCGAAAAGGCAAAATTATGCGGTCTCTAAAGTGTTAATAGATTAGAATTAAAACCAAATACTTTTATTTTCTTCAGCAAAATCGGTAAAACAAAAGTGCTTCATATTTAAAGTTATGCCAGTTTTAGAAACTAGACGAATTTCTGCGACTAATTTCTGCATTTTCATAAATGACTTAAAGCAAACTTCTTCCTTTTATTATTATTATTGTTGTTAAAATAAAAATAGGAAATTTACCTGCTAAATTCTTGCAAATCACGTGAAATTTATTTGCTAATTCACTTTATTCTTCTCTTTGATAAGCCTTTCAAAAATGTTTATAAAAGATTTATACTGTGGGTTTATCCATACATACTGGAAGTTAAACGAATTTTTTTCATTAAAAAATGTTATAATTTATTAATGCATTGAAATTTATATACTTATTTTTTCGTATTTATAAATATTGATACCACATGCATATATATTACGTGTCTTAAGATTATAAAAAATTACAAAATCTGCTAAAAGTCATTACACTGAAACACGGTTACAATTGTTAAGTCAGACCGTGAACGTTTTCAGGGATGGAACACGGGAGCAGAATTTATACCACTATCAATGTAACAAAATTTCTACTTCTTAAATCAACGATATCATAGGTAGAAAAATTTCTTAAACGAATACCGGTATGAGTTCTGCGCCCGTGCTCCATCTCTGTACTTTGCAGACTATCTGTATTTTATTATAGTACAGTCAAATTAGGAAAAATAAGGGAAAAAATTTATAAAGTTTTGAAACTTTGGGATTATACTTATGAAGGGTCTAAGAATTCAAAACAAAAAAGTTCCCCACTCTGGGGGAGGAGCTTCCCCCCCCCTGCCCCCCCAAAACCGTATAATTCGTTGAAATGAAGAAAAAAATAGGGAATTAATTTATCGAGTATTAGAATTATGGTATAACATTCCTGAGGGGTCTAATAATGCAAAGAAAAAAAAGTTCCCCACCGTGGGGTGGGAGCTTCCCCCCCCCTGCCCACCCCCCAAAAAAACCGTATAATTCGTTGAAATGAAGAAAAAAATAGGGAATTAATTTATCGGGTATTAGAATTATGGTATAACATTCCTGAGGGGTCTAATAATGCAAAGCAAAAAAAGTTCCCCACTGTGGGGTGGGAGCTTCCCCCCTGCCCCCCCCCCAAAAAAAAACCGTATAATTCGTTGAAATGAAGAAAAAAATAGGGAATTAATTTATCGAGTATTAGAATTATGGTATAAAATTCTTGAGGGGTCTAATAATGCAAAGCAAAAAAGTTCCCCACCGTGGGGTGGGAACTTACCGCCTCCCCCCCCCCCCCCCCAAAAAAAAAAAAAAAAAAAAAAAAAAAACTGTATAATTCGTTTAAATAAAGAAAAAGAAATAAAAAATTAATTTATAGAGTATTGGCATTTTGGTACAACATTCCTGAGTAATTTAATAATTGTAAACAAAAAAAATTTCCTCCCCCCCCCTGCCCCTTTGCCCCATAATCATATAATCCATTGAAAGTAAGACAATCAGTAGAAATTATTTATATAATTTTGAAATTTTTTAGATAGTATGCTTGAAAAGGTTTCAGTCAAAACAAAAACGAAGGATGATCCCCCTAGGAAGGATGATCCCCCCCCCCCCGGTCAAAAATATTGCAGTTCCTTCAATTAAAAAAAAGGAAATAGTTAGAAAGAAACATACAGATTTGAAACTTTGGGACATTAATCATATGGGGTATCTCAATAGTAAACAAAGATGTCCCCTCTTTGAGATTCCCCTTCCTCCCCATAAAAACTACTTCAAAATTTTCCATGAGTTTTACTTTTTCCATTTTTTTTTTTTTTTTGGTTTTAATTAACACAAAATTATTAGGTTTTCAAAGACAGTTACTACTATATATATATATATAAAAGCCTCGAAAATTTTTGCACAAAATGTCCTCTTCATTATCATAAACGAAAATTATTTTTCCCTTATGTTTTTAAAAGCTACTAAATTGTAAAAAATAAAATAAATTGAAATGATAATAATGAAATTTACATAATAATTAGGCAAAATAAATATAACAATAAGTAAAATGTAGATAATATAATTTTAATGTAAGTCAATAATTTATTACTTAGAAAATCGTCTGAACATTGCATAAAAATTAATCAAGTTCATCATGAAAGTCATCTTCAAACTCCTCTGTCATGTCAATGGGTTCTTTATTGGTGCAGGTTTGCCCGTGACAATTTTTACACATTCCTGTACACAATAAATTTGCTTTTACACATTTGCACTTCCTTCCACAACCTTTCATACAGCCACATGAAATCAAATTTAGTATCTTTTCTGGAGCAGGTGCTTGTCTTAGATATACAGGAGACAAGTATGAATTAGATTCTTTCCAGCCCCAGGTCTTTGGATCCAACCTATTCCCCAACCACATCTGTACTTGCAGGTAAACCTGATGGGAATGGAGGAATGCAGCATCAGTTGTAGGTGGTAAGCGCGATAGAATGACAGCATTGCTTGCCTGCCCTACTAATTTATTAAAACACTGAAATCTGAGATCGTTCAATTTTTTCATTTTAGAAGTTGTAGATGCGTTTTTTATAACTTTACTGTATATCTCACTAATAAATTTTTCTCCAGAATTTTCAATTGAGTCACGAGTCGATCTTGGATCGTTGAATACTTTGGGTACATCATGGAGATGGTGAGATCTGTTAAACGATTGAACTACTTGCACTTTACCTTTTCCAAACATGGCCGAAGTGGTATCGCAACCACTCATTGCGTGAAGAAATAGAATAGAATCCTTGACATTTTTTATAATAGATGAACTTTGCAAATCCTTGGAACTATAAAATCTTGATTTGACATTTTCCTTTCCTTCTTTCATGAATAGAATGTCCTTATCTTCTGGGGCAAGTGCTATCAGTAAAACAATAAGGTCCACATCTTGTCCAACAATAACGACTTGCTTGTTTAAATGAGATGCATCAATTGCTTTCCTAACTATCAAAGAATCTGCGTCATCTTCTGCTATGCTTACGTCGATACCCGAAATTTCTAAGCGTTGAGCAAGCTGCAAAATAAACCTTTCTTTATTATTTAAATTGCTGAGAAATGTGGACTGAGTTTCAACAGTGGTTGTTTCCTCAGTAAAGAAAATATCCGGTGATATTCTCTTCATTAGTCGTCTTTGACGTTCAATTTTTTTAATCTTTAAAGTACTTTCAGAGTAGCCATCAAAAATTGATTGTATTAAATATATATATGAGGTCTTAAAAAATAATTATTTTTTGTAATAGTAAACTTAACGATTTTGTGTAAATAAGGAAAAACTGAAAAGTCACAATTACGGTTGAATTTCCTTAGATTGAAAAGAGGAAAACGGGATTTTGAGGAAAAGGTGGGGGCTATCCCCCCCCCCTCCCCCAACCCCCGTAGGGAGACCTATTTTCCATTGCTAGCCAATTCATAAGTGCTATCCTAAAATTTTAAAACATTGTAAATTATTTTCTCGATTTTTCTTAGTCTGAAAAAGTTATACAAATTCGGGAGGAAGGGGGGTATCCTCCACCCACGGATGAAGAGGGGTGTAGAATTTTTGTTTTTCCATTGCTAGAGCTCTTGAGAACACTATTTCAAAATTTCAGAATATTTTAAATATATATCCCTGTAATAAATTCCTTTAGAGTCTCCTATTTTTCATAATCTGAAGGAACTGTATGTTTTGGGGGAAAGGGGGGGAGGTGTTTATTCAGGGAAGGGGGATGTCTTCTTTTTTAATAATAGTCTGTTCATAAGTGTTATCTCAATGTTTCAAACGTTTATAAATTATTTCCCTTGTTTTTTTTTTTTTTTTTTTTTTTTGTTTTGTTTTTTTTTGGAGGGGGGGGGGGAGGGGGAATATCCCCCAGGAAAGGGAGCTTTTCTGTTCTCCATTTCCAGAACCCTCAAGAGTATTAATTCAAAATTTTATAGCTTTATAAATATTTTTTCCTATAATATAATTTTTTATAGTCCGTCACTTAAAAAAAAAATTTGAATGAGCTAAACAATTTTGGGGGGAAAGGGAGGGGGGAGGAAACATACCCACAGGGAGGAATTTTTTTTTCTTGTCCATTACTAGACTACTCATGAACGTTATCCTAAAATTTCAAGCGTTTATAAATTGTTATATCTGTTTTACCTAATCTGAAAGAGCTATATGGTCTAGGGGGGAAAAGGGGGGAAATGGGGGGAAGCTCCCCCCCAGGAAGGGGGAACTTTTTTGTTTTGCATTACTAGAGCCCCCAGGAATGTTATTCCAAAGTTTCAAAACTTTATAAATTTTTTCCCTTATTTGGTGTTTTTTGGTCTAATTTGACTGTACTATTAGGTAAATTTAATCATAGAAAAATATTACCATTAGAGTCCAATCTTGAAAAGTCGCATGCACCTGTAACAGCAGCAAGCGATTTGATATTTATGCTATGGGAATCGCATGTATCAGTGCGCCATTCTCGAATAGGCTCTCTACGAAGCGGGCACAGGTGGTAGGTGTTAACAAAGAAAATAAGAAGTCGTGATGAATTTGTTTATCGCTTAATCTTGGATGAATAATGAATTAGATGTTATAAAATCTGCTAAAAACAGTGTGTTAAAAAAAAAAAAAGTAAATTTTAGGTACACTCTTTAATTTTGCCTGTTTATCCACTTACACGTACGGCTGAATAAGTATTTTTTCTCTGACACGTACCATTTTTTACGTATGGTTAAAAAACTGAAATATTGAACTCGGAATATGTACATATTTTAATTGTATTAAAGTTATTAAACAAAAATCGGTAACAAACACTCTTATTATTATATTTTCTAACATGAAAACACTATATAAAACGCTGAAAACGAATATTGTGCACGCAGTATGCAAAATTTGCAACTTATTACTTTTTTTTTCTGTTACTTTCATTTGCTTTATCTGTAGTACATGCCCACTACAGATATTTACATTTTAATCCGGCTCACTTTATAGCTACTGTTTTAAAGGACTATAGATTTCTTTTACGTCTTTAGGGTTTTTCCGGTAGAAATTCTCCATTTTATTAAACTCTTGTCTAATCAACATTTTCTATAGTAAATTTGGTTCAGATATATTCAGTTTCTTATTTTTCACAGTATACATAATTGAAACTACTACTCATGGAACATTACACTGTGTTCGAAAAGAAAAAAAAAAACAAGTACCCATTCCATATTTGCCTATTTATTCATCCATACTAATCGATGAATAGGAACATATACACATATTTTTCTAATACTACGTCCAATTTTTTTGGTATGTTTATTGCAAGGTATCTGTTCTTTTGTTGTGATGGGAATACTCCACCTCTTCGGAGACATAATCCCGCCCTTTTGTTTATTAAAATGCAGATTTGCTGTCTGAATAATGGCTTATACCTGAAAAACGAGACATGTTAGTAACATAAGATATGCACTGCCGATATACTGTAACTAATAGCTATCAATAATAGCTATCAGTTTTATGTGTACGGATACCGTGTCACATAGTGAAATCATTCAACTGACACCTGGTTATAATTGTTACGCACACCGTAAACATTTTGCAGAATTTTTTATTAGATTAATTTAACCGCAGGAGGTCACTACCACAGATTGTAGATATATACAGATCACAGGCAAGGGGGGCGACTCACCTTTCGGTTTAGAGTCATGACCAAGGCCACCCCGCCACCAAAACCAAACTTCTAGCTCTCCAGCGAGCCCGCGGACAGGGGCACGGGCCCGGGAAAAGTCCGCGGGAAGGGAAGACCCACAAATCTCGCATTGAGCACTAGCTGCTCTCCGGCGGGTGTGCTAGGCCGGGTGCCAGGAAAATCCACTTGAGCCTATTAGAGGAACAAGGACTGGCGGTGAAGAGTAGGTGACAGATTACAAGTAGAGTAACCCTGGCGCCTCGTGCCACCAAGGCACCCGCAACATAACACATCACCTATTACTTTACGAGCGACGGATGGTCGAAAACCCCCAGGCCACAAAGGCATAGAGCACAGTGGACGCGGGAGAACATCAGTCCATCCGACATGCTTCTCGGCCACGCCGACCTCGTTAGTTCACCGGCTATCCAGGGTCACCACTTGGCAGTGAGGCCGACTGCCGCAACTAGCTCCCAGCTACCTGAGTGGCAGCCCGGGGCCAGGGACCCCAGATATATACAGATAAAGCACTTGGCAATTTACATCCTGCGACTAGCGTCTCGCCGCAGCGCCGGCTCTCTATGAAAAAGTTGAATAAATTGCCTTTGCAGGTTTAGCGATGCACTGCTACACTTCTGAAGAGTTGTAAAATTGTTTACCATATATGTTTATGCGTTAGATGTGTATGGTAGTTCATACTGAATTGAATTACTATTTTTTTTTTTTTTTTTTTGTAACAGTAACTTTATTATTAGGAAAATTAATAGATAATTTTAACAAATTAAATATATATATATATATTTTTTTAAGACGAAACTGCCATTTCCTTGAAATATCTACAATCACATTTAAATTTACTGCAATTTTTTTTTTAAACCTCTTGTACAATTTATTATTATTTTTACTTAGCTTAAAAAAAAAAAAAATATTTTATTTAAATTTTAATTATTATTTATACTTGTTTAAATTTGTTAAATATGTTATTTAAATTACTTCTTTTTAAAATTCCTTTAATGCAAAAATGTTTCAAATGACAAAAACACCCCCTCCCCCTAAATATTTCTTTCCATATTTTATTACAATAATTGCAATTTATGAATTAATAGACTACAAAGAGAATTTGAAAAATAGACCAGGTAAAATGTTTTATTAAAAAATAACATTTTTTTTTTTTTAAGGAAAATTAATAGATAATTAAAAAACTTCTTTGAAAATGAAACTGCCATTTTCTTAAAATATCTTCAATACAAATTTAAATTTATTGTATTTATTTATTTATTTATTTATTTTTTTAAATCTATTAAACAGTTTATTTTATTTTACTTAGGTAAAAAAAAAAAAAAAAAAAAATGGGTTAGAATAAAAATTTTTAATAGAATTTTTAAATATGTAAGATATTTATTCTTATTTTTATGTTTAAATAGTAAACAAAAAATATTTTATTTAAATTTAATTATTATGACTTATTTAAATTTATTAAATATTTCCCCCTAAATATTTCTTTCCATATTTTATTACAATAACTGCAATTTATGAATTGATAGACTACAAAAAGAATTTAAAAAACTGACCAGGTAAAAAATTTTAGTAAAAAATAATTTTTTTTTTTTTTAGAAAAATTAATAGCTAGTTAAAAAAAAATAAACTGCCATTTTCTTAAAATATCTTCAATACAAACTTAAATGTATTGCATTTTTTTTATTTTAATCTGTTAAAAAAAAAAAAAAAAAAAAGTGGATTTTAATAAAAATTTATAATAGAATTTTTAACAATGTAAAATATTTATTTTTATGTTTAAATAGTAAACAAAAATTATTTCATTTAAATTTTAATCATTTTTTAAACTTATTTAAATTCGTAAAATTATTTCTTTTTAAAATTCCTTTAATGCAAAGATGTTTCAAATGACAAAAACAACCCCCCTCCTAAATATTTCTTTCTGTATTTTATTAAAATAACTGCAATTTATGAATTAATACACTACATAGAGATTTTAGAAAATAGGCCAGGTAAAAAGTTTTATTAAAAAAAGCAACTTTTTTTTTTTTGTTGTTGTTGTTGTTAGGAAAATTAATAGATAATTAAAAAAAAAAAAAAAAAAAAAAAAAAAAAAAGAGGTAAAAATACTCTAAAAACGAAACTGCCTTTTAAATATTTTATTTAAATTACTTCTTAAAAAAAAAAAAAAAAAAAAAGAAATGCCTCAACAAACATTTCTGTACTGTCAAGTATAAAGGATTTAAGTTCATATTCTTGATTTTTCAGGAGACGAAAAATAAAGTTAAACTAACTAAAAACTAATCAGTAGAATCGATTAGGAAAAAGGGATTATGTTGATTTATACCAGGGCGCGAAATTTCCGCTCCCCAGCTCGCCATTGGCGAGTGGTAATTTTACTGTGGCGAGTAAAATTTCAGTCTAAATGTAGATAGAATTCTTACAGTATATGGTGCTACAAAAAATAAATAAATAAATAAATAAATAAATAAATAAATAATGATTTAAAAACGTAAAATCATGCAAATCTTAGGTAAGGTGACCAGACATCCTCTTTTTAAGAGGATACTCTTCTTTTTCAATGCTCTGCCCTCTTAAACGAAGAAAAACATTACAAGACTAAAAAGTTCTCTTTTTTATGTTTTTCATCCTCTGTCCTCTTTTTTAAACGAAAAGGATTTAGTCCTTAATTTAAAAAATTTCGCAAAACTGGGAAGCTCAATCGGCTGTTGGCTGTATCGAACGGTGAACACTAACTTTTTTCTATGTTAGGTTCGCAAAAGAATAAATTTCTAATAAACTTGCCAAAGCATATTACGGTTTATGCCTATTCAGATTCTTCGAATCACGAAGAAATAAAAGTATTCCCTATATTTGTACGGTTCTTTGATCCAGAACACGGAATCATTATTAAAATTGTAGTGAAGTCATTAAGAAGGTGGTGCTTCGGTTGGTACGCGGTGGGTTGACGTGTGTTCTCACTTTTGCATGAATAATATTTCTCATAAAAGTAGGTCCGTCACTGACCGAGAGGTTCTGTCCTCGAAGCTGGTATATGTGAAGCGCTGGACTCGATACCCTGTCGCAATCGTTGGCTTACCCGTTATGAGTTTTCTGTGGTTTTCTCCGATACTAGCGTAACTATGAGCTAGGAACTCTTAGAAAAACCCTACGGAGGACTCTCCTACTCAGGTCTACAGCCCTTGTGCAGACCACCACCTCACAAAAATATGCAAAAGTTAGTTGAATTCATTTTATGTCCTCCTGGCAAAAACGTTCCCACAAAGCGATTGTTTTCTTCAATGAACAAAATGTAGACACGTGGAAAAAATTCCCTTTATATACCAACTTTAAAAACTTATTAACTACTAAGACTAATTTAGGTTATACTTGTGAGAACTTTTATAAAATGTTGATAAGGAATGACTGTTCGTTAAAACAAATCGTTTCATCTGCCGAATATTAATTTGATTTTTTCATTTGCCAATTTTATTTTTTTTCTTTTATGATTATGACTTTAATAATAAAAAAAAAAAAATGTCTACCACCCTTTTCTACATAACAGCATGAAAGTACCAAAAAAAAAAAAAAAGTGTTTGTCTATAGCAAAAATGAATAATAATAATAATAAATCCTTATTGTTCAGTGACACCTATAACAATTAGGGATATTTCCTCTCGTATCCTTATATTATTAAATTAAATTAAGGTGTACTGATCCAAATTCATCATTTGAGATAAAAATGTACACTACTTGTGTAAAGTAGCTTTAGAAACGGTTTTTATTATCATTTTCATCCAATTTTGTGTCCTCTAAAATGACATCTTTTTCAAAATTGAATGTCTTCTATTTTTTTTTTTTTTTTTTTTTTTTTTAATAAAATAAAAGACATTGGGTAATTTCTCCTCTATTTCCAATAAAAAATGCCAGTCACTTTATACGTAAAAAATCTGGAGTGACGCCACTCGACTTTCCGAACATTGAGTAATTACCAGTTTTGAAGATACAGTAAAGAAAGAGGAGTTGTTAAACAAACAAAAGAGAGAAAACCATAATAGAGAGTTTGAGTATTTTTCTCCATATATTACACGATGTTTTATTTAACGCTACTGAACTTTGAGCCCATAGATCATAATGATAAAGAATTTTTCGTTGTGTCCCTGTAAAAACCTAGAAATGCTAGATTCACCAAAATGCTTATAGTTAGTGCAACAGTGATTTATAATATTCATATAAATTTTCAGCTTAATTGAATGAGGCTTTTAGATGCTATCGCACTTTTAAAAATTTGGTACCATAGGCCATAATGATAATGAATTTTTTTTTTTTTTTTTTTTTTTTTTTTTTGTGTCCCTGTAAAAAAACTGTAAGTGCTAAAATCACCAAAATCTATACAGTTGGTGCAACTCTCACCTTTAACATGTGTACAAATTTTTTGCTCAGATTAATAAGGCGTTTAGACGCTATCACACTTTTAAAAATTTGGCCCCATAGGCCATAATGATAAAGAATTTTTCTTTGTGTCTCTGTAAAAAAACTATAAGTGCTAGATTCTCCAAAATCTATACAGACTGAGTATCTGTGACCTATAATATGTGTATAAATTTTTTGCTCAATTGAATAAGGCGTTTAGATGCTATCGCACTTTTAAGATTTTGGTCCCATAGGCCCTAATGATTTTCTCTGTGTCTCTGTAAAAAAAACCATAAGTGCTAGATTCATCAAAATCAATAGGGTTCGTCCTACGGTGACTTGCAACAGGCGTACCAACTTACAGCTCATTCGAGCAAAGTGTTTAGACGCTAGCGTATTCACTCACACACATACACATACACACATACACACACACACACATACATACATTATCGTAAAAATAGTGAAGACGAACTCAGGGGACCTCGAAACGCATAGAAACATCAAAATCTCAAATTCGGATTTTTGACATGATTACAATACTTTCCTCACTGTAGTGTTCGGAAAGTAAAAATAGAATAAGTTAATCATATTTTGTGTCGAGTAACTTTTTTTTTTTTCTGCGAGTGTAATCTAAATTGAAATTTCGGGCCCTGATTTATTCCCTTTATACCATTCAGTGATTGTCAACCTTCATTTAATAAAGGGGGAAAATTGAATTAAATATTTTATATCAAAGATTAATACTAAATTTCTGACTTGACTCTTTTTTTACCAATGGATTTTCTCAAAAACTAAATGACATGGATTTAAATCCTTTATACCAATCGATAGAGAATTTTCTTTTTCTGAGTCTGACTCTGTACTTAACTCAAAATCGACATTTTTGGACTTAAATCCTTTATACTTATCAGTACAGATTTATGAATGCTTATTTAAGGAGTTTAGTGTTTTATCTTGGTGCTCAGGGCAGGGGCCCCAGGTTCCCGTGCTTTGACTACAGGCGAAAATTTTTCGTCAAAACCTTTTTAATATTTTTTATTTATACGGAAAAAATAAAATAAAAAATAAATAAATAAAAATGCTACCAAAATATCAGTTTAAAAAAAAGCCCTTTTAGAATTTGAAATCTGTATTTCAAACAAATTCCTTATTCTAAATTTATTGCACTGGCAAAGAGATTCTGTTATCCAAGGTGATAGATGGTAGGTGCTAGCTTTGAATCAGGTACACACTTGTTAACCTAGTTGTGCGACTTTTCTATGGTCTTCTTAGGAACTCGCATTAGAATGCGCTAGGTCACCTTAAAAACACTGCCCAGAGAACATCTCACTCAGGCCTAATCCCGCATTCAGAAACAAACTTTTAAAGATTCTGTAGAAAAATTGCTGCAATGTGCTGATGGATTCATGTTGCTGTTTCCTGTTTTTTTGGTCTGATGGTGAGTCATCTTTTATTAAATTGAAATAACTGTTGAATGCTTTTACAATTTGAGGGGTTTCTTATTTTCTACACATTAATTAACTTAAATAACTCTCATATTTTTTTTTTTTTTTTTTTTTTTTTTTTTTAAATCTTCGCAGGATTTAGTATTAAATAAAAAAGTAATTCTCTATGTAGTGTATTAATTCATAAATTGCAGTTATTTTAATAAAATATGGAAAGAAATATTTAGGGGGGGGGGGTGTTTTTGTCATTTGAAACATCTTTCCATTAAAGGAATTTTAAAAAGAAATATATTTAATAAATTTAAACAAGCTTAAATAATAATTAAAATTTAAATGAAATAATTTTTGTTCACTATTTAAACTCAAAAATAAATATTTTACATATTTAAAAATTCTATTATAAATTTTTATTGTAATCCACGTTTTATTTATTTATTTATTTTTCTTAAGCTAAGTAAAATAAAATAAACTGTATAATAAATTTAAAAAAAAAAAAAAAAAAAAAAAAAATGCAGTAAATTTCAATTTGTATTGAAGATATTTTAAGAAAATGGCTGTTTCGTTTTTAAAGATTTTTTTTTTTCTTTTAATTATCTATTATTTTTCCTAAAGGGAAAAAAACGGTTGTTATTTTTTAATAAAACATTTTACCTGGTTTATTTTTTAAATTCTGTTTGTAGTGAGGGGGGGGGGGTGTTTCTATCATTTGAAACATCTTTTCATTAAAGGAATTTTAAAAAGAAGTAGTTTAAATAACACATTTAACAAATTTAAACAAGTTTATATAATAATTAAAATTTAAATAAAATAATTTTTGTTTATTATTTAAACATAAAAATAAATATTTTACATATTTTAAATTTGTATTGTAATCCAAGGTTTTTTTTTTTTTTTTTTTTTTTTTTTAAAGGATAAGCAGAAAAATAAATAAGTAAATAAACTAAATAAAAGATTTAAAAAAAAAAAAATAAATAAATAAACCTGTATTGAAGATATTTCAAGGAAATGGCAGTTTCGTTTTTTAAAAAAAATTTTAGTTAATTTTTTTTAAATTATTCATTAATTTTCCTAAAAATAAAGTTGAAAAATAAAAATAAAAATATTTAGGGGTAGGGATATTTTTGTCATTTGAAACATTTTTGTATTAAAGGAATACACATAAATTAGGAAAATGTGCTAAAAGGGTGATGTCTTGCCAAACTCTGTTTAACTTGCTAGATTTCAAATTCGAATCCAACAACTTTAAAAAATCCAAGTCTGTACGTATACCTCACTCAGCTAGCATTTTTGTAGGGAGCCGGCGCTGCGGCGAGACGCTAGTCGACAAGTTTGACTTGAGAAAGCCAAGTTGGCATTGGTTTTATGGTTACCGCATTCTTCTCTTCTGGTCTGGTTTTGTTTATTGTGTGGTAAATGCAATGGCGCTGGTTTGGTGGTTTAATATTTTTTTTGTTCGTGTTCCTTGTTTGTACTTGTAATAGGTAAGTTAATTTTGATGATAATTATTTAAATGGATTAGTATAAAATTTTTATTATGTCATTATTTTATTCAATCTAAAAGTAATTGCATGCTTAATCATCATCTTTTAAATGATGTTTCTGTTCGATTTCCTTTCTGATTTTTCTACCCCCCATAAATGTTTTAATACCTACTTAAAAGTTATTAATATATTGTTTGGTCTTTAAATTAATCATTATTTGGAAAAATTGTGGTTATTCGGGACTTGAATTTATGCTACAAAATCACGAAGAAGTTTAAGCGTATAGAATGGGCAATATTAAATTTAGTTTGATTAAAAAACAAATATCTTGTTCTTGTCTTTTATTGCAAAAATAAATTGCATTTATATTTGGAAATCTGACCGCAATGAGAGTACAAATTAATATTCTTATACTGGCTTTCATTAAATAATTTCTTTTTGAATTGTTCAGCTATAAATAATTATTTTACTATCTACGAATGTCAATGCCGGATAATTTGCAGTTTGATTGGATTGCTTCCATCTAATTAATTAAAAACTTACGAATATTTCAATCTCTGATTTTACATCAAATAAAAATTGAATTTTGTTAATACAATGGGTTTTCAATTACAGTAAAATTATAGTATTTTCGAAAACAGACACATCAATTATGAAATCAATAACAGAAATTCCCCCCTAAATTCAGAATTACTGTATTACACTATAACTAGCCAATTGTTAAAATTTATAACGCATAAATGTAATCCCATTGAAATTACTCTAAAGAGGAAAACAACTAGAATGATGTGAAATGCTAAAAGTAACAGTGTGAGATTAAAATACTTTTTTTTTCTTTTTTTTCAGTTAAAAGGAATTAGTGCATAAGTTATTTTATTAATGTATATTTCTGTTTATAATTTTTCATTCTATATTTAATAGTATCCTAAAATTATTTTCTGTTTTCAAAGAAGCTTACTGAAAAAAATCAAACTTGAAATTTTTGATGGGACATGTGGCTTTTAGTATCTAAAAATGTTTTAAAATTTATTAAAGGGACTAAAACCAAAAATTAGGAAAATGTAATAAACTGTAGATATAAATTTGTTGCAAAAAATTGTTTCAGAATGCTCTTTGTATAGAATTTTAGGCTTTTGACAATTGTTGTCAAAAACTTGCCAACCCTGCATTGAATAAATAAATGTGTATAACTTGAGAAATTATGAATTAAAATAATTATAAAAAATTATAATCTTAATATTGGAATACTTGTTTAAAATACTAAAATAAATTTTTCTTAAGCAAATAAGTAAATAAATAAAAATAATATACATTTCTAAGTTTTGGAAGCGATTAGCTTTCTGTTATACTTTATTATCTTAATATTTAATAAGAACCTAATATTTTTTTCTATGTGCTAGTCGTTTAATAATTTTAAGAAAATAACTGATATTGACATGGTATAATTCTACGGGGGGGGGGGGATGCAATTAAGAATACTGTACTATTTAAATGACTGTATTGTATTTTGTTAGAATGAAATTACAATGAAGAATGAAGACAAGCATTCTAGATCCTTATGTAGATGTCCAAAGAAGCAGAGCAATTTTTTTTTCTCCAAGTAAAGCATTGGAAATGAAAACCAGGTAACTTTTTTTATGTGATTTTCTACAATATTTGAAAATAAAAGTATACTTTTTATTAAGTGTTTGAAGTTAGATACCTGTCTAAAGTTGTCAAAGAAGACCCCCCCCCCCCCCCAAAAAAAAAAAAAAAAAAAAAAAAAAAAAATTATGTAAATTTATAATATGTAAAATATTAGTAGTTTAACTAATATATAAATTTATTAGTTAAACTACTAAAATTTTCTAATTGTGTAACAGGGTTATTTAAGACCATAATTTATAATCAAATTTGAAAAGTTCATTTCCTCTTTTCCTTTCAGTATGTAGAGTATAAAATGTTATTTATTGTTAGGAGTAATTAAAAAGAAGTTTTCAAGGTAGAATAATTGTCACAAAGAGTGTAGGTAAATTTCAGACCAACGTTTAATTCAGAATTTACCTATGTCTTTTTGGAGGCGTAAAATGTCTCTATTTTAGATTTGTAAAATGCAAGGGATCAGTTATAAATTTAAGAGCTTGAGGGTCTTAGTTTTTGTTTTTCAAAGTTAAATGCTTTGTAGCATAAGTTTGATGACTAAGGTAGTGCAAGTTTGGTAATCTATGCATATGCAATATGCATAAAATAGTGGTTATAAAGTAATTTTTTTTTTTTTTTTTAAGCATGATATTTCATCTACCACCACCAGTGTCTGGAAAGTACTTAGAATTTACAGAAATAGTGATAATAATAATAATAATGTGTAAATACAATAAAGTACAAGTTATATGTGGTACATTAAAGATTTTTATTTTCCGAACGTATACTATGTAAGAAAATAATTTTATCATGAAAAAATTCAAGAGTGAGATTTTGGTGTATCTATACAGATTAAGGGCTTCTGAATTCATTTTGTTATTTTTACAATAGTGTATGTAGATATGTGTGTGAATGAACATGTTAGCCTCTATACACTTTAAATGTTGATAGCTGAAAGAGAATAGGTATGTTATAGGTCACTGTCACACAAACTATACAGATTTTGAATAAATGTAGCTTTTAGGTTTTTTTTTTTTTTTTTTTTTTTTACTGAAGACATAAAGAAAAATTCCTTATTATGGCTGTGAACTCAAATTATTTAAAGTGTGATAGCATTTAAACACCATATTCAGTTGGTCTAAAAGTTTCTTCAAAGTATATTATGCCTTACTGTCACACAAACTACATAGAGTTTGATGAGTTAAGGACATATAACTTTTTATTTTTTAGGATACAAAGTAGAATTTATTATACATTGAGGTATATGGTCTCCAATTATTTGCACAAATAATGAATATAAAATTGTTTGCAGCACTCATGCCTACTTTACCTGAAGAAGAGCTGTTTAGAAAAATGTATTGTAATTTAGTTTTAAATTACAATAAAATTGTTCTTTCACCCAAAACAATTGTTGTGAATTCTTGCATTTTATGGTTTTTATACTTATTTCTTTTTAATGCCAGTACTGTGGTGCTTTGTTAACACGCTTTTATTAGCTTTACCTGTATGCATGTTTGTAACCGCTCTGGGAGCAAACAAAAAATCTATATTGTAAAAAAAGACTTCCCTACGTGAACGCTGTGGCTGTGAGGTAAAGCTCCGGTCTACGAACCTAAAGGTCTAACTTTCGAGCCCAGTCAGGGGAGATTTTTTAAAAATGGTTTTTTTTTATTCTAAATTATTTAATTAAAGATTTAAGTATATGTAAATATTATGGTGTGTCACTCACATGATTTTCTCTTACCCTGCATTTTAATGCTAAGATAAGATATTTTGTGCTTTAGTTCACATTTCTATAAAAGCGTGTTCTTTAATTTTTTTTAAAAGTATCATTTTATTTTTAATAACATATGCACATATAATAATGAAATTTAGATTTATTATTCATATGCACAAGAAAAGTTTTCTGTAGAATACAGTATGAGATTTACAGGGCCACTCAAAAATATTCACATGCATTAACAGCTATAACTGGAAATTGCTAGAATTGCATTTTTGATTTTATTAAGCATTTTAAGTTTGCCTTTTATTCCTTCTTTTCTTAAACTAATTAAATTTAAGGTCAGCCCAGTGCTGGTATTTCATAATTTGTGAATCTTGTTTCAAAAAATTGATTTTTTAAAATATTTAATATTTTATTTTCAATCAGTAAAATTCAAAATATAACTTACAAGGGAGCATTCAAAAGGTGTAGTCTTCAAAAAATATTGAAAAAAATATATGTGATTCTACTCTTCATAAAACACCAGGAAGTGAAAAAATTATCGGCTGAAATGAATTACAGCAAAATCAATCGCCTAACAATATAAAATCGCCAAATATGCATAATTTTTATAATTTTTTGTGGTCGCTGTAATTCATTGCAGCTGATAATTTTTTCACTTTCCGGTGTTTTAGGAAGAGTAGAATCACATATATATTCTTAAATGTTTTTTGAAGACGACACCTTTTGAATGTTTCCTTGTTAGTCAGAATTTGCAATATTCTTGTAACATGTTTTATTTTTTAACTTATTACAGCACATGATACATATTGTAACTTTCAGAAAGATAACTATGAACATTTTTAGTTTCAACCAAGTTTTTTTTATACTTTTTTTTTTTCCTTTCTTCCACTAGCCCCCCCCCCCCCCTTTTCTTTTGTTATTATTTTAGAATTGTTTTTTTTACGAGTCTTGCAAACAACCCTGCAATAAGTCTCAGAATTTTTTAAATAGTATCAGAATGTCCCCAGCAACTATGGCTAAATTTCATCATCCCCCCCCCCTCCATTTTTATCCTTTTAAAAGCAAAGCAGACTCAATGTTTTACTCTACTTTACATCATCACTACTATAATATGAGACTAGGAGCTAAAAGTGTTTATTTTAACCTGTTGTAAATATGAGAAATTTGGGGGCGGGGGGGGGGGGGGGCACTGAAAACTTATGTATAGTTTTAAAAAAATCATTGCTTTTTTTTTTAATTATTATTATTATTATTATTATTATTATTATTACTATTTCTTATAGGAGGGAAAATTTGTCGTTGTGTAATTGTAACATTGTGTAACTATTATTTTTGTCTGTTAAAAAATGTTCCTGATTTTATATATATACATATATATATATATATGTGTTTATTTTAATGCGCACGAAGGATGCTTGCATGAGTGGTAGTGAGTGCGGCACAAATGCTGTACAGATTTTCATAAGTGATATGGGTTGGAAAATTTTCTATTATGTTTTTCGAGAAATTTTTCAAAGCCAAAAAAGTCAATTTTTTTAGTACATTTTTTACATGACATATTTAAACTTTTCTTTCATTACTCGTAGTACCAGTAACAGTAATGTCAGATATAGTGTGAAAAACAAAAGTTTTTGATATAAAGACATCATTTAGAAATTTATCAGATATATAATTTGAATAAGTTGCTCGAGAAGATATTATTTATTATGATACATGAGATCTATGGTTGCTAATCAGCATTTTGAATATCCTTCAATAACTTTGTGTGAATATAATTATTAAACATTTTGCAACTGAAAAGAATATATTGATAAATTAATGCTCTACTGTATTGCTGAGCTTGTATTACTTTTTTTAGAATTCACAGAAGAAACTTTTATCAAATATTTAAATTCAAGATTTATATGGTAAGTAAAATGCACTTACCCTGTATATGAGTATCCTATGAGGCTTGCAGAACCAGATGAATTTATTCCATGTATGAAAAGAAGAACCAATTTCTATTTTCTTTTATAAACATCTTTTCTGCTAAGCTATTCAAAAGATAATTTCAAATATATAAATAATGATGTTTCAATTTAATTAAACCAGCCTCATTTAGCTTGGTTTGTGTATTAGGAAATTATATATTATTTTATGTTGCATTCTTTTTGTGGGAATAAAAATGAACCCACGTATTATCCTTTTAATCACATCTTTTATTATGAAAAAACTGAACATCGAAGAAGGAGAAAAAAAAAAACGAAAAATACATTATTACATGTACATAGAAACACAGACGGCCAATCAGAAAAACAAATGCGTCATAGCGTCGTCACAATGTAGATGTATATATGCATGAAGAAATAAAAGAGTCAAATGAAATGTTTTTAGAATAATATGAAAATGAAAGTTTTTGTAATTATTGAAAGAATGTCATTTTGAGTTTATTTCTCACCAACACCCCTGCGTAAACTCGATGACATTTAATCACAGTTCAACAAGGAAATTCGCAATTTTCGAAAAGAATGTCTCGGCAGAGTCTTCGTGAGCACATCGGCGATCATATTTTCCGTGCTTACATACTCAATCTTTATTGTGCCCTGCTCAACAAGGTCTCGAATCAGATGATACCTTAGTTCGATATGCTTAGTTTTCTGTCGAAACTTGTCGTTTTCCGCTAATTTAATGCAAGAAAGGTTGTCTTCATAGAGTGTAATAGGACAATTTTGTTGCATATCTATTTCTTCAAAAAGGTTTATAAGCCATTTTACTTCTTGCGCGGCACTTGCTGCAGAAATATATTCCGCTTCTGCTGATGACATTGATACAGATTTTTGTTTTTTGCTTGTCCAGTATACAGTATTTGCTCCTATGCAGAACAAATTTCCTGTTGTAGACTTACGATCACTGGGATCGTTTGCCCAGTCGGAATCTGCATATACCCTCAAGACAGGCTCTTCAATATTATTATATGTCAATTTAAGATTAATTGTACTTTTTAAATATCTCATTAATCTTTTTACCGCTTCCCAATCTTTTGCTCTTGGGCGCTCATTTCTTCTACTCAAAATATTTACCGCGGCGCTAATATCCGGACGTGACACGGTTGAAATATATAACAATGCGCCTACAGCCTGTCTATATTGTGTATTTTCTGGTAAAAGGTTTTCCTCGTCATTTAATTTTATGTAACCTGTGTCCATAGGAGTGTCTGTAGGTTTTGAATTTTCTAAACCGTATTTGACTATAAGTTCTTGTATTTTGTGTGTTTGATCAAGAGTCATTGTATTTTCATTAGGGCGATTAATATTTATTCCAAGATATTGTTTTGCTTCTCCCAAGTCTGTTAACGGGTATTCTTGTTTTAGTTTGTTTACAATTTCATTTATTTGTTGATCATTCCCCGCTATTAACAAATCATCGACATACACAAGTACATAAGTAGTTACATCGTTTTGTTTACGTTTATAAAGACACTTGTCGAATTGACTTTGAATACAGCCTAAGTTAAGTAATGACTCATTCAATTTTAAATTCCATGCTCTCGCGGCCTGCTTTAGCCCGTATATTGCCTTTTTTAATTTACACACCTTATGTTCTTCCCCGGATACCACGTATCCTTCTGGCTGATGCATATAAACATCTTCACTCAATTTACCGTGTAAAAATGCAGTCTTGATATCAATATGTCTAAGACTTAAAGTCTTATAAAGACTCATTGCCAAAAAACTTCTCAAAGTTGTGTGAGACGCCACTGGGGCGAAAGTCTCATCGTAGTCTATTCCATATTTTTGTGAAAAGCCCTTCGCAACCAGCCTAGCTTTGTATTTTTCAACACGGCCCTGACTGTTATATTTTGCTTTGAATGCCCATTTGCACCCTACTATTTTCATCCCTGGTGAAACCTCAACTAAATCCCAGGTGTCATTCTGCTTGAGTGAATTTATTTCATCTAATGTAGCATTGATCCAATTTTCCTTTTCTACAGGGTTTTCCATACTTATTATATCATCCCAGCATTTTGGTTCACTTATTCTTTCATTGTGTAATGTGAATGCGAATCTATCTGGTGGTACCCCTTTATTAGATCTTTGTGATCTACGTGGAGTATTTTGAGAATTATCTGACACAACACTATCATTAGTTTCATCTATCTCTGAGTCTATTATTTGCAAATTTGGTGATGGATTTTTATTATCACTTTTCTCATCATTGTTTTGTGATGTGTCATATTTAAGTATCGCTTGTTTTTCATTTTCTACAAATTTTACGGTTCGACTAATAATTATGTTTTTGCCATTTGTACAGATCCTATGTCCTTTACTTCTATTGTCGTACCCTACGAATATACCTTCCTGTGCCGTATTATCTAATTTTCCTCTGTGTACCTTTTGTACGTATGCATAAGCACGACAACCAAATGGTTTTAACATTGATAAGTCAGGTTTTCGACCTGTCCATAATTCATAAGGTGTCAATTCACACGAAGATGTTGGGAGTCTATTTTGCAAGTAAACTGCGGTATTTATTGCCTCCCCCCAGAAAGAATTTGGTAAATTGCCATCTTTTAATAAACAACGTGCCATTTCAACTAAGGTACGATTTTTACGTTCAGCAGTTCCATTTTGAGAAGCTGAATAGGGAACAGTGAATTGGTGGTCTATACCTAATTTTGTTAAGTATTCATTTAATTCTGTCCCGGTATACTCTCCTCCGTTGTCGGAGCGGATTGCATGCAAAGTTCGTCCGAATTTATTTGATGTCATTGCGATATATTCCCTCAATTTTGCAAAAACTTCATCCTTTTTTCTCAGTAGGTATATTACTGTAAATCGACTAAAATCGTCTATAAAAGTTAAAAAATAGTATTTTCCACCGACCGTGGGGGTTGTCATTGGTCCACACAAGTCAGTGTGTACCAACTCTAGTGCTTTAGTTGCCCTAAACTGAGCCTTTTTGGGATAAGGATTGTCCGTTAATTTAGTTAATATGCAAGTTTCACATGCATTATCATGTTTGCAGTTGTCTAGTTTTATCCCAACTGCCATGTTGTTGTTTACCAATCGTTTTATATGACTAATGTTTCTATGGCCTAATTTAATGTGCCATTTATCAATGCAATTTGTATTTTCACATATTTTTACCATGTTTATAGTGTGTGTTGTATCATAGTTAACTTTGCATTCGTATAAATTGTTGTTAATGTAACCTTCAATGCATGTTTCTCCTTCATGCATTATTTTGCATGATTTGTTTTCAAATATTGCTACACAACCATTTTCAGTAGCTTCTTTTACAGATATGAGGTTTGTCTCTATCTCTGGTACATATAAAACATTTTTCAATATTATAGTATTATGTGTGTTATTGGAATTTATGGTGTTTAATTTCACAGACCCATGACCCAGGGATTCTATCTCCTGTCCATTCGCGATTGTTACGCGTGAATTATTATGATTAAATTCATGAAATTTATTCCTATCATTGCATACATGCGTTGAACAACCTGAGTCTACATACCAATTGTTAGATTTCTCACCGATAAATAGAGTGAATATTTTATCGTTAGGTTTTTTATTTTCACTCTCAGTAATAAGAGCCCTATCCGCGTTATGTCTGTCTTGAGAGTACATACCAGATTTGAAAGTTGATCTGGCATTGCTGGCTTTTGTTTGTTTCAGAGTCTTTTCTTTATTTTTATTTTTAAGATGCCAGCATTCTTCAATTGTATGCGATTTTTTTTTACAATAACGGCAGAACTTTGAATTTTCTGGTTTCGGTTTAAATTTAACCTTTAACACTGAATTATTTTCAGATTTGTTTTCTTTTCTTTTAGAAAATTCATCAATCAATTTCGAGCGTATAAACTCTGGTACAAGATCCTTTTCATCACGCGATTCTAAAGCGGTAATTAATACATCATAACTTGGAGGTAAGGAACAGAGCATCAGGGCTGAAAGGTGCCTGTCATTTATTTCTTCTCCGAGCGATACTAACTTATCTCGCAATTGATAGATGTTAGTTAAGTGGTCTATCATATCGCCACCTTCAGTTAATTTCGTAGAGTAAAGCTTTCTAAGCAAAAATAGTTTACTGCTGAGGGTTGAACGCTCATGTACAGCTTTTAAGGCGTTCCAGCATTCTTTAGCGGTCTCAAGATTTTTGACATGGATTATTTGATTATCCTCTATTAAGAGGTTTATAATGGCTCGTGCTTTCCTATTTTTGTTATTCCATGTGTCCGTAATAGGATTCGGAGCATCGTTAAGAACCACGGAATATAAATCTTCCTTTTGGAGAAACATTTCTAATTTAAATTTCCACACATCATAATTTTGTGCGTTAAGTTTTTCAATTATAGTGTCCTTGAGGATACTCATTTTAATATTTCAGTTTTGTTTTCTTTCTAGTTTATAATAACTACAATTTTATATTTAATCATTCATATGTTTATTTTAAACATTCTTTTATTTCTATACTTTCGTTTTCAAGAAACAAAAAGAAAACATATTTATTTATTTTCGCTTACATTTTTTTTATCATTATTATTAGCAAAATAATATTATTTTAAATGAAGCAAATGTTTCTTCAAATATGCAAAGAAAAAAAAAAAACTGTCAAGAATAAATTCAAAGTTTCGATTTAGCGCGTCAGTAGCATAATCTTTTAGAATTCACAGAAGAAACTTTTATCAAATATTTAAATTCAAGATTTATATGGTAAGTAAAATGCACTTACCCTGTATATGAGTATCCTATGAGGCTTGCAGAACCAGATGAATTTATTCCATGTATGAAAAGAAGAACCAATTTCTATTTTCTTTTATAAACATCTTTTCTGCTAAGCTATTCAAAAGATAATTTCAAATATATAAATAATGATGTTTCAATTTAATTAAACCAGCCTCATTTAGCTTGGTTTGTGTATTAGGAAATTATATATTATTTTATGTTGCATTCTTTTTGTGGGAATAAAAATGAACCCACGTATTATCCTTTTAATCACATCTTTTATTATGAAAAAACTGAACATCGAAGAAGGAGAAAAAAAAAAACGAAAAATACATTATTACATGTACATAGAAACACAGACGGCCAATCAGAAAAACAAATGCGTCATAGCGTCGTCACAATGTAGATGTATATATGCATGAAGAAATAAAAGAGTCAAATGAAATGTTTTTAGAATAATATGAAAATGAAAGTTTTTGTAATTATTGAAAGAATGTCATTTTGAGTTTATTTCTCACCAACAACTTTTTCAAAATGTTCATTTGATAAATAATTGTACAGCAGTGTCTTCAAACTCGGGCAGTAATTTTGATCAAAGTCACCTCATGGTCTTTGGTTCTGAGAGTGACTAGGGAAGTTAGAACATTGTCAAAATATCTTAAAAAAAAAAAAAAAAAACTTCACAAAACTGACATTGTTGAAAATTTTAGAGAAGAACTTTATATAAAAACATAATTTTATTTTTTAAATCACTTTTTAAAACTAATTTCTAAAGTGACCAAAAGAAAAAAAAAAAAAAGTGCTTTTATGTAAGCAATAGAAAAAAAATTGCTTTAATGAATAAAGAGCTCAAATTTGATTCAAATTTAAAGAAGACTAATACATAAAATGAATGACGTCATAATTTGTAACTGGTGGTTTAGTTGAAAGAAATTAATACATCTTTATTTGCTTATAATACATAAAATTGAGTTATACTTGAAAAATCTCATAGTGTAAGTTAAAAAAAAAAAAAAAAAAAAAAAAAAAAAAAAAAATTAAAGCTGAAATTTTTTGAATGGCTGAATATAAAGACTGAATATAAAGTGCTGAATATTAAGAGACTATATATAAAATTACGTTTATTATACAATACTAACAGCTATTGAAAAATATAAGTTTGTGTTCGCAAGTTATGTCTAAAAGAAGAGTAAATAACAATTTAAATAAATAAATAAAAAATCAAAAGAATTTTGATAAAATAGATCTTTACATGGTCCGAGCTATATAGAAAATTTTATTTACTTATTTTTGTTCTTGTTTTTCAAAAACTTTTTTTATTTAAGTGTTACATTTTAAAGTGCAGAAAAGAACTGTGTTCAAATTTTATTTTTTCACTATAAATTGAAAATGAAGTATTAAAAATTACAGAAGTAAATTTCGGAATAAACAAAGGCAAATTTAATTATTCTAGATTTTTTGGTATTGAAAACAGAATTATTATATATATATATAAACTGTATTAGTTTCTTAGATTTAAAACTTAAACTTGATGGTAGTAAAATTTATACTGATATGTATGACAAAAGACAAGATTTTAGTTTCAAAGTAAATTTATTTACACAATTTACCTCTTGTCTTCATATCTCTGTCTACAGAAATATTATTCTCAATCACCTCTTTCGTATACATAATCTTTGTTCAGATAGGTTTAAAAACAAAAATATCTCTCACATAATTAATGTTGCTACAATAATGGGGTATCCTAAAAAATTTATTTATTCACTTGTTTATCAAAAAGGGTCTCTGTCTAACACAAAAAAAAAAAAAAAAAAAACTAAGGTTTAATTAAAAATTAAAAAAAAAAAAAAAAAAAATCAGGTGGATTAAGGAGGAATGTTTGAATGGCAGAAGTTTGATTAAGGAGGAAGGGTGGTGTTGTTTGGCTGGTTGGCTGGGAGGGTTTGATGCTGAATAAAATTTATTAAAAAAAGAAAAAAACGTGGGGGGATTGCTGTAAGTTACATTCTTATTTTTTCTGGTTGATTCTATGTATTTTGAATTCTTTTATTTTTTCTGGTTGATACTATGTATTTTGAACTCTTTTATCATTAAATTTTACAATGTGCTTCTGGCTACTTGAGGCTTCCCTTGTTAAGTTTGAACAATCCATCTATTTGCATAACAAAAATAAAATCTTATAAATATTAATTAAAAAAAAAAAAAAAAAATCTTTTAAATTTTTAATTTTAATTTATGATGACCGCATTATAATGCTTATCCTTATAGTTGTGCTCTTTGGCATTATTGCTTGTAATTATGTCTTCTTAAAACTTAACACTTAATAATTTGACTATAAAAATCTTAAAAATTATCTTAATCTTGCTGTTAATACTTCTACATTATCTTAATCTTTCAGTCAATACATCTTATATAACTGACTTAATGTTATTATAGCTAACCGAAAGATGGCGCTTGTACTTAGTAGTCTTTAACCTTCATTCTTCAGTCCTTATCTTAAACGATTTAATTATTAATATTTTTGGTACGATTTAATTTAACTCTACTAGTATTAATTTTAACATTATCATTTAATATTTACTCTGTGTATTTTATCTTTAATGTAATTGTTCTGAAGTATTTTCGAGTAATCGATATCTGTCGAGCTATTATTTTAACTTCAATTTAGGTTTTGGCATCAACCATTTTTCCAGTTTGTGTTAACTGTTTTCCATGTGGTTACTCTGCTTATTTCATGTTATTAATTTGGTTTCCTTTAAGATTTTAATCAATATTTATTTATCCTTTGTTTTAATTTAATTTTTCACTTTTTTCTCATTCTTTATGGTCTTTTTGCTGCATTGATCGGGGCGTGAGATGATATAAATTGCTATGATTAGCAATATCGTTTTACGAAATCATTGCAGCTTTTTCTGCTTTATGAAGTATGCGCCCCTTGATAAGTATATTTCTAATTTTAAGCATTTATATCCAATTGATTATGTGGTTTATTATCTTTTTTCTCTTTCACAAGTTTAATGGTCCTTTTTTATTATCCTTCAGGTCGGCGTAAGTATTTTAAGTTAATATGGTAACTCATTGGTTCCTCATCTATATCGCAACTTTTTGTGTCATTCTTTCCTCTATGTTAAATTCAGTTCTATATTTTAGTGTGCTGTTATTGTTTTAGTTCTATTAATTGCTAAATTTTAAGATTAAATTTTATTACGTTATCTATTATATATATATATATATATATATATATATATATATATATATATGAGGAAAATCATTAATTCGCATAACAATTTCCCCTATATAATAAAATAGGATTCGTCTGTTGACAATGATATTTGAAGAGTCTCTAAGAGCTACAGAACGCACACAGACACCTTATTTATATAGACTACTGAACCATTACACATGCACAACAGTCATTAAAAATTATTATAACTTTCTAGTGTTATGTTATACATGTTTAAAACCATTAAATCATAATTTCTATGCTTTATTAATTTCTTTTTGTATTGAATAATTATTCATACAGGGTTCATACTCCTCAGGGAAAACCTGGAAAACAGGGAATACTCAGGGAATTTGGAATTTGTTAAAAAAAAGTCAGGGAAAAGTCAGGGAAAATAAAAATTTTCATTAAAAATCAAGGAAAATCAGTTATAAAACCTGGAAAAACAATTTTTTTTTTCTCTCAAGTTATGTTTTTCTTGTTTAGCTTCGTATCAAAATTTAAATGATTAAGTATTGTGAAAATACGTATGTAAATAATGATTTCTACCTGAATTTCTATCATGATCGGCAGTAATATGACATCATACAGTGAAAGTAGCTGTATTTTGTCCTGTCTAGAGGAGCGTTTCTTGTAATATGTCGCTAATATTTTCTTGAAAATTGTCTAGGAACTCAGGGAAAACTCAGGGAATTTTTTTCCCATATTTGAGTGTGAACCATGTCATATTTTTCTTTAAATAGTTTTGTTTACTTGCCTTTGATGTATCAGTTTTATTTTACAAAAACCTTCCTAATTCAGAGACTTTGGAAATTTTCTGGAAAACCCACATTCCTAATTTTCATGTATTTTTAGTTTCATGCAAGACTGTAATTTTGCAAATTTGTGGAGAATATTTGAGTTACATTATTTATAACACTCAATTTTATGTGCTGAAGCTTGATACCCTCCGAATTTCTTTTAACTCGCTGCAGCATTGATTTCATACATGGTGAAGTAACTCAAATTTCTAAAGTGTTAAATGTTTGTTTTATTATTCTTAAAAATATGCTTAATTTATTTCAGTGAATTTCAAAACAAGTACTGAAATATTTTTAACAAGTTTTAAAATATTTTGAATATTTAAAATGTTCATCTCTTGCAAAAGTGAAATAGCTTTCTTCCTCTAGAATTTTCTTAGTGTTGAAACTTTCATTTCTTTATAGCATACCTTTGCTAGAATAAATTTTTATTTTATGCTTTTTAAGGCTTCAGGATAAAAAGCTTCCATTTTTAGTAAATGATTTTTTTATGTGTTTTGCAGTGATTCAGAGTATCGATTCGCAATGCAATTCACAGTACCAACTCATCCAGTTAGCAATAATACGGCATTAGTAATGGGTGCCTTAAAGAGTACAGTTGTTCCAATATTTTACATACATTACATTTTATTCATATATTATTCAGTTTTCAAACACCTTTTTTCTTGTCCTCTATTGGAGTTTAAAAAGTAAGGTATATATCAATTCCTTGTTAAAATAAGTGTTTGATAATTATTTACTTTTTCAGTTGCGGCATTTCTCCAACTTAATCAGCAGTGTGGATGATCAAGGTGTCTACAAAGGACATAATTATTTGACTGTGAGAATAACTAGTAGATCTGCAGATGAGGAGCCTGAATGTCTTAGATGCACCACTCGTTACTCAGCAGATCATTTTTATTTTTTCCACAGTATTTAAAATAACTATGTGTGTGTATATTATATATAATATATGATTAACTTCTACATAACCATATATATTTCCAAGATATATATATACATATATTCCTTTGTAACTCAGACCCTCATATTAATTCCTTGTACTCATAAATATTGTGCCAAATTTGATGTGAAATGATTATATAATTTTAAGGGAACTCTCTACTTATCGTTTCTGAAAGCGAAAAACTTTGCCGCATTATAACTCATAAACACACGTGTTTCCTCTTTTTTTTTTTTTTTTTTTTTCTGCACTCTCATGCCTGACTAGAGGGATTGTCTATAAAATACATCAGTGCCAGTAGGGTTTTTTTTTTTTTTTTCTTTTTTTGCATTGCAAAGGAAATGATTTTGCTAACACATTAAAGAGCAGACTGCTAAAATATGCTGTACCTTTTCTTATAAATGTTTCAGAAGTTACCAAATGTTTGCCGCCAAAAGAGAGTTCAGATTCTGACTCAATAGAGACATCTATGGAAATAATATCAAATCTTAAAGCTAACTTTTTAATTTCTAAGCCTGTAGAACCAATTACCTCAAAATCAAGAGAGTTAGATGCTGTACATTTTCCTTTCTAGAAATAAGGAATTTTTCTTGCTCTGTTTCACTAAATGTAGGCTATAAAATAAGTCGAAAAACAAAAAATTATAATTTTGCAATCAAATCTTTGCTAGATGCAGGAGAAAAATCTTTACACTTGAGAAGGAAAAAAAAAAAAAAAAAATATTGAACTTTAAAATCTAAATTGACATCAGCTCAATATATATATATATATATATATATTTTGTAATGTTCCAGATTAAAAGTTTTAAAATGTAAGAAAGGAGGGCAATAGTCACCCGAGGAAAAAACCATGGCATAAAATTTTTATGTGCATGGCTCCTCCCCATATCGGCGTCTGGGACATTTTTACTTTCCCTAGTGAAGCAACTAGGCAATCACTCGGGCCAATCGCCAAAAGTTCTGGCATATGTTCCATATTGCTTTGCAGCTTAAAAACTGAAGTAAATTGAAATACAAGGAGAAATTTTGTGTTTTGATGCTGGATGAAATGTTCATTAAAAAAGTCTCAGCTATATTGCTTCATTGGTCTGTGCATATGGCTTAGAATCTACAGTTTATTCAACAATTAATCAAAGTTTTAAGCTGACTACTCAAGAACTTGTTTTCATGACTAGAGGATTAACAAGAAATTGTAAACGGGTACTATAATCAATTTATGTTTTGCATAATACATTTTGATTATTTATTTTTAAATATCTGGTAGGATGATGCTTTAAATATTTTTAGAAATTTCAGCCCAATTTTTTACTTCCACATTATTGTAAAGAAAATATGGTAATCATGAAAAAAGTTGCATGTAAGATTTATGTATGCCTAGATATATATTTAGGATTTAGATCTCTTGAGTTCATTTTTGAAATTTTTAGGTGATGTGTACGTGTATGTATACTTGAAAAGATGCAAAGAAAATAATAGTAAATTTTAATTTAAGGAAAACTTATACAATATTCATGTTTCTAGATAAATATAAAATAGGTGAAAGATTGTACTAGAAATGCATTTTATCCTAGTGGGGTACACTGTATGTACATGTGTGAAACAAAGGTATAATAGATATTTGGGGATGGGGGGGGGGAATTTTTGGGACTGAATACACTATTTTCATATTCAGTTTAATTCATAAATTAAGAATAGAACATTAAAAAATTATGATAAGTGTAAGAGTTTGATTAGAAGAATCAATAAAATGATCAAAATATGTTTTATTAAAAAAATCAGAGTATTATTTGTTTCTTTATCTGACATAGCTGGTCTATATTCACTCCAAAAAAATCATACAATATGTAGTAAATTACTAATTCATATATACACAGTAAAATTCATATAACATGCAGTAATTTCATTCTTATGCATGAAAGATTGAAAGATTTGTAATTTGTGTGCTCTTCAATAAATATAATTTTGTTAAAATTATGAAAAACAAGAGTTTTATAACTCAAAGTTACCGATAAAATATATTGAAGTCCATGTAAATGGGTAGCTAGGTACATCCCCCCCCCCCCCTCACTATTTAACATCTCTCTCTCTCTCTATATATTTTTTTTTTGTGTGTGTGTAAAATTCTTCACATTAGCTATGTAATTGTTATGGTATGAGAAATATTTGCATGTTTTTAAGGGAAATCACCTCTATAAATTGTCGGAGACCGCATAAAACAGTGTGAGTTACAATAACAATAACTTCATTTGAATAAATCAAAAATAGCTATCTGCAAAATGTTGTATTTGAACAAGATGTAAGAGTTTTTCAAATGTAATCCGATCTTGAGTCTCCTGCATCGGGTCGGGTAACCCGATTTTACCCAGATCAACTATTTTTTTTTTTTTTTTCTTTTGCGGGTCGGGTTTAGTTTTGAATGAATCTCTTGGGTTGACTTCAGAGCATTTTTCAAAAAAGATTTTATCTTAATAAAACAGAAATCTTTTTACTCTTTATACTCATGATGAATATATGCTTACCTAAATTATTATAGTAAAATAAACATCCATATCCGGCTATCACAATGGACAGCAGCAAATATATATATATATAATTATTATTTAGGATATAAACTGTTAAAAAAAGGATGTCTCCCACAGTAACCAGATGTGCGATTCATCTATTTTCATTACTCATATCCTTTTGAAATAGACTGTAAACTTAAACTGATAATAATATTTCGTCTCGCAGATGTTTTTAAGAAATTATAGGAAAGTAAATTTAGATGAGTTTAGCAGACGTTTAGTTGGTGTCTGAAACATCATATTGTTCTAGTGTTATTGTGTGATGAGCATTGAACAATAAAACAACAAACAGAAACACTAAACTTGAAATAATAATTACAAAGCTTTGAATAAGCACCATAAAATGCAATAAACTCGCAGCAATTGTTACAAGTTTATTATATTTTATGGTGTTTATTCAAAGCTTTGTAATTATTACTTTTAAATGGCAGTTCTGTGGTGCTTTCTTATTCCTAAGCTTGAAACATGTTTTTGTACACTTTTGAAGTACACAGCACACATATAGTTAAAAATTATTATTAATCCATTTTCAGATTTTTAACTTACTGTATTAGTAATTATATTTTTAATTCCTTTAAAAATGATTTGCCAACAGTGTGACAATAAAAATTTATTTTGTTTTATAAATTAAAAATCTTTTGCATGACTTTTAGATGAATTATTCATTTTCATTTAGCTTTCGATTGATGAATTAATAATTTTTATTTAGTTTTGGTCAAAATTCTTTAGTGCAGGTTCTGATCGATTGAAATTTTTTTGTTGGGTTCGGATTCATTTAAAATTGATTTATTGGGTTTGGGTCGGGTAAAACTCGGCCCGTGCATGATTCTAATGAGATCTCTATTTAACACACTATTTGTGATTTCTTCATTATACAGAATTTTCCTTCGGATTAAGATTATAAGAATTTCCTTGTTAAATAACCTCCAATTATCAACTGCATTTAGTACACTGAGTATGAACGCTAAGTGTACAAACACTAGATTTTCCAAGAATCATTATGAAATTAAAATCTTAGAAATTACTAACAGAATCAAATATTTTGGGCAGGAGTAAAAAAAAAAAAAGTACTGCAAAAGGATTGTGATTAAAATGAATTTTCATTAATCATGGTACTGAAAGCAAAGAACTTTTGCACTTGCTGATATATATTAAAATATATTAAAAAATTCAACATTGATTACAGTTTGAATGATAACTCTCTTAAATAAATTACAAATTTAGAATTTCGTTAAATATTTTATTAGACATTTAATTTATTGAAAATATAGTAATTATTACATTTATTTAAAACTGTAATTGAAACTCATATATGTGAAGTAACGCCTTCACAGCAAGGTATAAAAGGTAACATTTCAAACAAAAGAAGTCCTAAACAAAATTCTCTTTCATTAATTAAAGTGGAAGATATGGTATGTATTCCTGAAAATATTCCCCGTGAAATATATGGTAATATTATAAAACATAAGAAGAATGTACTTTCACATACACTGTAGATTTAAATGAGTAAAAATAATAAATTTCTATCTAAAAGTAATGAAGTGGTATATTTTTAGATTGTACAGTTGTTTTATTTCATTTTTATATATAATATTATTTGAAAAAATAGAATTATTGTGTCAAATGAATTATATTTATTAAGTATGGTTATTTATATGATTCTTGTCTTATGAGTTGAAAAATTAACTTTATGTGTATGTAGTTCAAAGTATTAAAAAATGTAAATCTGTATTTAACAAATTTTCCATACAATGAACTTCTTTTCTGTATTTAAAGTATGTTAAATAGAAGTCTGCTTTTTGATCGTGATGTACAATTGTAATAAACGGAGCGGCGTACCGCAACCCAAATTTATGCTTTAGTTATTCTTATTTATGTTTAAATAAGTTTTAGAGATTGATATTTTTTGCTTGATAAAGGTGAATCAGTGAAAGTTATGAAACATATACAGGTAAATATTTAAATATAAACATTTGTTTATATCATAATTGTTTTCAGACTCAAGTGCAATACATGCAAGTTTCTGAAGTTATGGTAAATGAAATTAAAAGCAGGTTTGTAAATCCTTGCTAAATTTTATAATTAAATAAATTTATGCTAATAGCTTTCAAGATATTTTTCATCCTTGATATTGAGAGTTGTTTTGAGAGATATTGAGAGTTTTGTTTTTTAAAGTAGCTGCATTAAAGCACAAAGTTGGAAAAAATTCTCTTTTCTTTTTTTTTTTTTTATAAAATCAACTAACAGTATTTCCTGTTTTTTTTTTTTTTTTTTTTTTTTCAAATAAGATTTGAAAAACCTAATTAAAACATGGTAAAGAAATGTTAATTAGCTAAGAAAGTTTTTAAAATATAATCATTTATGTTATATCAAATACTATTCTATTTGTACATATTTTGGATACAATTAAATTTTAAGAAATGTTAACCAAATGTTACTTAATTTTTCTTTATTAGTTCAGTAGTGACGTTAAAATTCTATCCTCAGTTTTTTGGCATCATAGATATCTTTTTTTTTTTTCTTATTTAACACTGAAGAATTCTTAGATTTTTTCCTTTTTTCCACACTCATGTTATTTTCTTCAGTATTTCACAACTGATTTGCAAAAACAAAACAATCTTTTTAATTACATTACTATATAAATAATTCCTTAAATAGATAAACTGAATAGCATGTATCGCCATTGCAAAATTTTCCTATACAATTCAAAGAGTCAAAAATTTGATAGCAAATTGCAGGATGTGAAATCTCAAAATTATTTTAGATGGTCAGTACAGATTATTTCATCTCGGAAAAGTATAACATGAGTATTAAAGAAAATCAATTTTGTGCTTTACAGATTGCACAAAATTGACTTTGTGCAACTGACATGAATTTTTCTTTACCTCCCAGGGAAATGTTTTTCAGATTTTTTTAAATTATTACAAGTGAAGAAAATTGATTATGTTGTTTCAAATTATTACAGATATATGATTGAAATACTCATGTTAAAAGTATTGATCAGTTCTTTTGGAAAAAAAAAAAAAAAAAAAAAAAAAAAAAATTGAAAATTCCATTCCTTGGAGAAAGCAATATTTCTACATATACATTTTATAATGTTTGAATACCACTGTTAATTAAAATATTTTTAATTTTATGCTTGTTTAAAAATACTCCTCATTGTATACATTTCTATGAAATTTTGACTTATGCTATTATATGAACCAATTATTATGAAAAGACAAGATATAGCACAATCTGTTGAGCAATATTCATCAAAATTTGATAGAAAAAATTTACGTCAAGTTGCATCTAAATGTAAAATTTCGAGCATATGTTATTGATCTCAAGGTGCATCGAATTTTTGTCACACACATACAAAGCCATAGCCAAGGAGGGGAGTTAAAATACAACCCCCTTCTTGAAATTTTGCAGATCTGTCGAAAATTTTAGAGTTCTACATCAGCATTTTTAGCATTCAACATTATGTACTAGAGCTTGAACATCCGAAATTTTTTTCTGGCTACGACCTTGTACTGACGTTAGGACAAAAAAGCCAGAAGTCTGTTACTAACCTCTTAAAATTATAAAATCATCAAAAATTGGCAGTCTGAAAATTTTCAAACCAAATGTTTTCTTCTTATCAAATCAGATGTCAGCGTCAATCTCAATTTTTTTACTAGGCATTAAGGGTATGGTAAAAGTTACTACTTTTTTCCTTTCTTTTAATAGGTGCCTCACAGTTCTGAAATTTTCAATTTTTTCATTTTCCCATTTGTATCCTAAATAAGCAAGAATAATTCTACTCCAGTAACAGAATCATCCTTATTTACTTATGACTTTAATTGGAGAACTAACAGTGCATATAAATTTCAATGTAACTATTACGGTTAATAAAACTTCTGATAAATTATTGAATAAAATGAAGTTCAAAGTTTTAATGTTTTTTTTTTAATTTTAAATTGCACCCTTCTAATTTTATTTTTTCTCCCTCAATTTTACATTATTATTGTTTAATAATATATTCTTGACCTACTTGGATATTTTTTTGTGGATCCATTGGTAAATTAATTGATTAAATATATTTTATATTTCAAAGCTGGAACTGAATGCAAATTTTAAGCATTTAAACAATTTTTTGTTCACCATCATGCTATAGTACAGTCAAATTAGACCAAAAAACACCAAATAAGGGAAAAAAATTATAAAGTTTTAAAACTTTGGAATAACATTCCTGGGGGCTCTAGTAATGCAAAACAAAAAAGTTTCCCCTTCCTGGGGGGGGGGGGGAGCTTACCCCCCATTCCCCCCTTTTTCCCTCTAGACCATATAGTTCTTTCCTATTAGGAAAAACAGATATAATAATTTATAAACGCTTGAAATTTTAGGATAACAAAGTCCAGTAATGGACAAGTAAAACAAATCCCACCCCCTTGTGGGTGTCCCCCCCCCCTTCCCCCCAAACTTGTTTAGCTCCTTCATTTATTTATTTATTTTTCTTTTTTTAATGAGGGACTATAAAAGGATTATATTATAGGAATAAATATTTATAAAGTTATAAAATTTTGAATTAATACTCTTGACGGTCCCCCCCCCCCCCAAAAAAAAAAAAAAACTGGAGGAAATAATTTATAAACATATGAAACATTAAGATAACACTCATGAATGACTATTATTAAAAAAGAAGACATCCCCCTTCCTTGAATAAGCAACCCCCCCCCCCTTTCTCCCCAAAATATACAGTTCCTTCAGATTATGAAAAATAGGAGACTCTAAAGGATTAAAGGAATTTATTACAGAGGTATTATTACTTTCGTCTATCTTCAATAGAAGAAAGTATTGGATTCGTAAAAATTTTCGATTACGGGTTTTTGATGGATTTACACGTTTTGAAAGCTGTAGAACACGATTTTACCATTTTTAGAAAATGTCTGTCTGTCTGTCTGTCTGTGTGTGTGTGAGAGAGACAAAATTTTGTGGCAACTGTATCTCTGGAACTACTGCACAGAATTTCATACAAATTGGTATATAGTTTCACCTTGACATAAATTAGTGCCTATCAACTTTTGGTAAAAATCGTCTTACAGGTTGCGTTACCATCCCGCTTTTTCTAAATTTTTAACAGGGTGATATATAGGGCAAAAATTTTCAAGATGGGTATCTTTCGAAAGGTCTCGTCAGTACCTTTAAAACGAATGGTTGAACTATAAATCTGTGATAATTTAAAACAAAGTTATCGATTTTTTTTTTACTTTTTACGAAAAAAAAACTAAAAAAAAAAAAAAAAATTTTTTTTTTTTTTTCGCTCTCCCCGTAATTTTATCAAACTCCCACGGTTTCTGTGTTCTGACAAACTTAAACTAATTTTTGCTTTTTTCCCCTAATTTTGTCAAAGTCCTACGGTTTCCGTAACTTGACAAACTTTAACATATTTTTGCATTTTTCTCCTAATTTTGTCAAAGGCCCACGGTTTCCGTGTTTTGACAAACTTTAACAAATTTTCACATTTTACCCAAAATTTTGTCGAAGTCCCACTTTTTTTGTTCTCTCTCCCCTTAATTCTATCAAACTCCCACGGTTTCCGTGTTCTGACAAATTTAAACAAATTTTTACATTTTACCCCTAATTTTGTCAAAGTCCCACGGTTTCCGTGTTTTAACAAACTTAGAATAATTTTCACATTTTACCCAAAATTTTGTCAAAGTCCCACTTTTTTTTTTTTTTTTTTTTTTTTTTTTAATTATTGTTACTGAGTGAATTTGTATAGGAAAATATAGAAGAAAGTCTCGTGGTGGCCACAACATACTAGTTTATAATGTTCTGAAATTTTTAAATAGTGCCCTCGAGAGCTCTAGCAATGGAAAAACGGAAATTCCACACCCCTCTTCATCCGTGGGCGGAGGATACCTCTTTTCCTCCGGAATTTGTACAACTTTTTCAGATTAAGAAAAACCGAGAAAATAATTTACAATGTTTTAAAATTTTAGGCTATGCACCTATTAATTGACTAGCAATGGAAAATAGAATAGGTCCCTTTCTTGGGGGGAGGGGGGGGAAAGCTTTCCCTCTTTTCCTCAAAATCCCGTTTTCCTCTTTTCGATCTTAGGAAATCCAACCGTGACTTTTCATTTTTTACACAATATCGTTAAGTTTACTATTACAAAAAATAATTCTTTTTTAAGACCTCATATATGATATATATGATATATATATATATGATATATGTCATATATGTCATATATATAAATATGATAAATCTTTTCGGAGGAATTGGCAACGGAGGAAAAAAAATGAGTACTTGGTTTTGGTATGTTTTATATATTTTTTACAGATGAGAATAATGTACGCTCTTCTTTCAACTTGGTCAGATACAAAGAACGGGTTTTAAATATTTTGAATTTGCTCAACGCTTAGGAATTTCTGGTATCGAAGCAAGCATAGCAAAAGATGACGCAGATGCTTTGATAGTTAAAAAAACAATTGATGCATCTGGTCGACAAGCAAGTCGTTATTGTTGGACAAGATGTGGACCTTATAGTTTTACTGATAGCACTTGCCCCAGAAGATAAGGACATGCTATTCATGAAAGAAGCAAACGAAAATGTCAAAACAAGATTTTATAGTTCCAAGGATTTGCAAAGTTCATCTGTTATTAAAAATGTCGAGGATTCTATTCTATTTCTTCACGCAATGAGTAGTTGCGACACCACTTCGGTCAAGTTTGGAAAAGAGAAAGTGCAAGTAGTTCAATCGTTTAACCAATCTCACCACCTCCATGATGTACCCAAAGTATTCAACGATCCAAGATCGACTCGTGACTCAATTGAAAAAGCTGGTAAAAAATTTATTAGTGAGATCTACAGTAAAGTAAATAAATAAATATATAAATAAATAAAATAAAATAAAAAACGCATCTATAACTTCTGAAATGAAAAAAATGAACGATATCAGAATTCAATGCTTTAATGAATTAGTAGGACAGGCAAGCCATGCTGTCATCCTATTGTGCTTGCCACCTACCACTGATGCTTCATTTTCATCGGGTTTACCTGCAAGTACAGATGTGGTTGGGGAATCGCTTGGATCCAAAGACCTAGGGCTGGAAAGTATCCAATTCACACTTGTCTCCTGTATATCTAAGACAAGCGCTTGCTTCAGAAAAATACGAAATTTGATTTCATGTGGCCGCATGCAAGGTTGTAGAAGGAAGTGCAAATGTGTAAAAGCAAATTTATTGTGTACAGGAAAGTATAAAAATTGTCACGGGCAAACCTGCACCAATAAAGAACCCATTGACATGACAGAGGCGTTTGAAGAAGACTTTCATGGTGAACTTGATTACTTTCTATTCGATGTTCAGACGATATTGTAAGTAATAAATTATTGACTTACATTAAAATTATTTTACCTACATTTTACTTAATTATTGCTATATTTATTTTACCTAGGTATTACCTGAATTTCATTATCATTTCAATTTATTTTAATTTTTACAATTTAGTAGCTTTTAAAAACTTAAAGGAAAAAGAATTTTTCGTTTATGCATAATGATGAGGACATTTTGTGCAGAATTTTTCAAGACATATTTATTTATTTATTTATTTATTATATTAGTAGCTGTCTTTGAAAACCAAATAATTTTGTGTTAATAAAAAAAAAAAAAAAGGAAAAAGAAAAACTCACGGAAAATTTTGAAGTAGTTTTTATGGGGGGAAGGGGAGTTGGAAGCCCCTCTCAAAGAGGAGACTTTTCTGTTTCCCATTGAGATACCTCATATGATTAATGTCCCAAAATTTAAAATCTGTATGCTTCTTCCTAACTATTTTTTTTTTTTTTAATTATTATTGAAGGAACTGCAGTATTTTTAAGAGGGGGGGGGGGATCATCCTTCCTAGGGAAGGCTTTTTGTTTTCATTGAAACCTTTTCAAGCATACTATCTAAAAAATTTCAAAATTATATAAATAATTTATATTTTCTTACATTCAATGGATTATACAATTATGGGGCGAAGGGACAGAGGGAGAAGCTCTTGCTCCAGAAGAGAGTAAATTATTAATATTATTATTATTAGACCACTCAACAATTTTGTCCACAAACTATAAAATTCTGCAAATTATTTCCCCATTTGTTTTAATTTCAACAAATTATACTTTTTTTTTTTTTTTTTTGGGGGGGGGGGGGGGGAGGGGAGAGAAGGGAACTTTTGTATTTTCTATTATTAGACACTTCAAGAGAACTTTCCCTAAAACTAAAAACTCTTATATAACTTATTTTCATATTTTTCTTAATTACAGCAAAATTGAACTATTTTTTATTGGTGGGGGTTGGTTGGGGGGGGTGGACTTCCCACTGCATGGTGGAATTATTTTAATTTTGTATCCCATTACTAAGCACCTCAAGAATATGTTATACAAAAATTTCAAAACTCCATTTAACCATTTTACTTATTTTCAATACGCTATATATATATATATTTAGAGGGGGGGGGGGGGGAAGCAAGCTCTTACCCCAGGGTGGCAATTTTTTTTGTTTTCAATTATTAAATTACTCAGGAATGTTGTACCAAAATTTCAATACTCTATGAATTAATTTTCTAATTTTTTTCTTCTTTATTTAAACGGATTATACAGTTGCTTTTTTTTTTTGGGGGGGGGGGGGAGGGGTAAACTCCCACCCCATGGTTGGGAACTTTTTCGATTTCCATTATTAGACTCCTCAGGAATGTTATGCCATAATTCTTATACTCGATAAATTAATTCCCTATTTTTTTTTCTCCGTTTCAACGAATTATACGGTTTTTTTTTGGGGGGGGGGGGGGTAGGGGGGAACTTTTCTGTTTTGAATTATTAGACTTTTCATAAGTATAATCCCAAAGTTTCAAAACTTTACAAATTTTTTCCCTTATTTTTCCTAATTTGATTGTACTAATAGGTATTAAGAGCATAAAGAATCATGAAAAATTTTTACCTCTTTTTTTTTTTTTTTTTTTTTTTTTACTATTATTATTATTTTTTTTACACTTTTCAGGTATGGGGATACCAAAAATAATAAAATTTATATGTTGTCAGTCTGAAGAGTGTCAATGTGTTAGTCTAATTGTCTTAAGAATAAATGATCGCAGGTAGGTGGGGCCAGTTTTAAAATATTACCTATAACATTGGCTAGAACACTATTGATTTTCAACATTCTAATTTAAAAACTTCATAAGTTATTCCAAATTTACGATTTTCTTAACATGGGAGATAGGGCAAAATCTTGTTTAAACATACATTAAAAGGAATATTTTTACAGTAAAGGTGCGAGCCCAGCTTAAAAGCATCCGTTACAATGCTCGCATGAACATAATTAACCATGAAAACTTCATACGTTACTCGAAATCAACCATTTTTTTAACATGGCAGAATCGGACAAAATTTCGCATCAACATCCATTGTGAGGGATAATCGTATCATAAAGATTTCAGGCCACTTTAATATCATTTATGATAGTGTCTTGAACATAATTGTCTACGAATATTCTAATTTTAAATTTTGTAAGTTATTTGAAACTTAAGATTTCCTTAACATATTAGAATAGAGCAGTTTCATGTAAACTTGCATTATAGGGATCATTGGAACCGGTCTGGAATTGCATGAAAACTAAAATGTGAAACTAACCCCAAAATGATTCATTGACAAATTAGAACAAGGTAAATGTATCAAACTAAGCGGTAGATAGTCTATTAGTTGGGGTATTTCCCTCTGTCAATTAATCGGGCAAATCCATTTCTCTAACATGAGTCTGGTATGCACTTCAGTAGAAATTTATGAAAACAAATATATGATGGTGAACTGAGCAAAGTCCACCTATGCCAACTAGTTATTATTATTATTTGTATTTAATCTAACAATGAATCCACAAAGTAATACCAAATATGTTCAGAATATAATATTGTAATAATGCGAAATTGAGGGGGAGATTAAAAATTAGTTTTAGTAGAGAGCATATTTAACATTTTCAAATAATTTAAAATTTTGAATTTTATTTTAATAAATTTAAACGGTTACTGGGAAATATTATTATAACCTATTATACGTAGTATTATTATATTTTAATGTATATAAATACACATTTTAATAATTTTATGAAAAGTATTTATAAAAAACATTTACAACATCCATCATGACAAATAAAAATAATTGTATGTGTCACTCAATTGACTTTCTTCTATCCTGAATTTCAATACTACAAAGATAGATTGCAGTTTAAGTCATAAGATCAATAAAGTAGGATAATTAAGTTCAGTCTACTTTTAAAATAATCTAAAATAGGTTTAGGAACAGATTTATTTGACATATAATTCTATGCAAGGATAGTACTGCCTCTCCCCCCCCCCCCCATTTAATTGTTGCGCACCTACATTTTTTTATTCTTAAATAATTCAAAACTGTTACTAATTTGTCTTCAAACTTGCCAATCCGATCAAATTTTTCAAGTGGCAACCTAATGCGAATTTCAAAATACCAAATTTGAATTTCCTATGGTTATTTAAGTTTTGCTTATAACAGATATACATACAGATCAGCCACTTAAAATTGGACTTTCGTATTCAGTGCACCTCAAAATGTGATGTTATACAAAAATCCAGTGTTGAAAATAGAATTTGAAAATATATTTTCTTTACCGTATGGCTGTTAAAATTTAATTTTCTTCCTGAGCAGTGTTTGTTGATATAGTAAAATGTAACAAAGCACTTACACCTGCTACATTCAATAGAAAAGAAAGTTTTGCTTAATTTTTGTTAGCCCTATATGTTGTCTATAAATTATATGCATATCACATTGTGCACTTAAATTTAGTTGTATTTAAAGAACACCGAACACAAAATGAAATAGACTGTCAGCAATTTCCAGGTATAATCCCGATTTGTTCAAATACTTTGGATAGCCCTGTAAACAAATGATAAATGATTTCTATTCCATATTCTACACAAAACATGCTTTTATGCATTGAAAAAATATGTTCATTTTATTTTGTTTAGGGCAACCTATATATGTTACACTTTACTTAATGAACTTTTCCCCGTAGACTTAATGCATTTGAATTCTTTTGTATATCCCTGTACATAAACATCTGCTTCATCTCAACGAAAAGTTCAATGTAGCATCAGTACATTGTACAGATTTAGAATACCGAATTTGGACTTCCTTCTATATTTTGTTGTTGAGAACAAACACAGACCAACTGCTAAAAACATGTTTTCAGGATTCAGGAGACCTGAAAATGTGTAAATGAAACAAAAACTCAATTTCAAAAATTTGACTCAAAAGCAACACTATTTCTAATATGGATTTAAAGAAAAAGATGGTAATGTTACATTTATTTATTAATAAAAAGATTTTTTTTTTCTTTCTTTAGAATGTAAAAATTGGTTTTTATTAAATATCACCTAATACAAATTCAATATATTTCTTTAAAGCTCATTTAACTTCATAACAACATTGAAAAAGACATTAAAATTGGTTTACAAATATAAATTTATTCAAAACATGTAAAAAGTAATAAAAAAAATAATTAAATAAGATTATATATATATTTAATTAATTTTTCACATGAAATATGTATTACGAAATAGCACGCGTATATTTAAAAAACCAAAAATAAAAAAGTGAATAACCTTCCAAACCTCATTTTCTTTTTCATAAAAAAAAAAAAAAAAAATCGCCAAAAGAGCGATAATCAGCCAAATCTTTCTACCCATAAAATTGATTCCGAAACCGCATACGTAATCCGTGACGTATGAGTAATACTTCGGTCCCTCGTCAGGGGCGACAGTGTCTATGCGAAATTTACATGTTAAATTTTTACCATTCGCTTCTATGTAAGTGACGGCTCTGAAAGTTATCAGTACTCTGTGGTCATTACCATGCAAATTCCATTCACTGTCATAAAGTCGCATACCCCTCTAACGGGAGCAAGCGATTTGATATTGATATTTAAGCAATGGGAATCAGGAATCGCATGCATTAGTCTTGAATCGGCTCTCATACGAAGCGGTCAAGTTTATTATGAACGCAGCTGGTAACGGAGAAAATAAGGAGAAGTGATGAATTTGTTCATTGCCTAAAATAAGTGGCCTAACCTCAGATAAGTAATGAATTAAATGTAGAGTATGTCTTTTAGTTTAGGTTTGATAATCAAGGAATACGGGTATTGGGGTTAACACCCACAAGAAACAGCGATAAATGCACCATAGATGGATACCCTGCTTCAAGAAATTTAGGAGTTTAGGGGCAATTTGCTAGTCAGGGATTGTAAGCATTTGGGTATTGACGCGTACCATCTTGTTCATTATTTAACTAAGTGCCCGACTGTAATATCAAGATAGACACACTCGCATAAAAGATTTTGTATTTTCTTAGCGAATAATGTGCAGCTTTTATAGTTTGTAAGGGGTAAAAGCAATATTATGTTATTTTTTTATTTTACAAGTTAATGACTTTTTTTTTTTTTTTTTTTTTAAAGGGGGGGGGGGTTAATCTTTATTCTGAAATACAGTTCCCGCCGCTTATTAAAATAGCATTCGTTCTGAGACAAAGTGATTTTATTAATGCGGCTGATTTTTATATCCGTCGAAAGTTCCTGCACTCAAGAAGATGGAATTACTTCCCTGAATTTGGAAAGAAATTCCAAAAGGTAACGAACAATGGTATTAGTAAACAATATAAATTAATTTTTGATTGATAATTAATTGTTTGTTCCTCCGATATATGTAAATTAAACGTATTCCAAGTTCCTATGCGCTTTCCTTTGAGGAAAATCATTATCTTACCAAAAGTTCACGCTTTTCTTATAGATTTAAAATCTTTCCATTTAAACCTCTTGATTTGTAGTTATTTCAACACAAGAAATAGAAACTGTTATTTAATAATTAAAAATCTAAAAGAATATATCATTTACAAATCAAATCAGATTTGTAATTTATTACTGAAGAATATGTTCCTTGAAATTGTTACGGATATTAGTTATAGTGCGTGTTTAATTCATAAATATGCTGCACGTGTAAAATTTTCGACAATGAGCGATAACAGAGGAGATATTGTGCTTTATTTATTATTATTATTATTAATTTAAAAAAAGTTTCAGTGTAAATAAATACTTTTTTTAGTGTACATAAATCATATTTTTGGTCTGCTGAGGACATATTTTTAAGTCTATTAACCGGCGATGCTGATTTTATTAAGCGGCGACTTATTGATTTGATTCCTGTCTTGCCAATTTGAGCAGATTAAAAGGCTGATTTTATTAACCAGTGAATTTATTAAGCGGTGGTTACGAATAAAAAAAATAAAAATCTAAAGGAAAAAAAGTAATAATAATAGTTTATTAGGAATTTGATCACACAATTGTGTGATGATCACACAATTGTGTGAATTGAATAATTTATTAAATGATTACATGAAGAAATGAGATATATCATCAAACATTAAACATTTTTAATTTCTAATTTTTACTTCACTTTACTTTAAAACAAGAAAGAAAAATCATGCAGTACGCATTGATTAGTAACACTTTCCAACTGTACGTAATTGTTGTATTGAATAACTTTTAATATTATTTGCCTGCGTTATCACACAACAGACAGAAGGACTGAAAAATATACAGATAGACTAATTGATTTAAAATTACTGTTAGGCATTTTGGAAAGTGTTAAAAAGGCTTAACGCAAAAGAAAATGCAGCCATTAGATTATAATTACAGCTTTTGATCTCTCTGAATATTTTAGTGTAGCCCTGTAAATCAGAAAGTTAATCATATCATATTCTATACAAAAGATTATTTTAGAGTATTAGCAATAAATTTCAATATTTTTATTATTTTTAATTTGTCAAAAAATTCTGTCCTAAAACGTAATGCATTGGCATATTTTTTTTTTTTTTTTCCTGTAAACAAACTAGTTGTACAGGACCTATTAATGTCATTTTAAATGGGGAAAATTCTATAGGGATAATGTTTATAAAAAAAAAACACTCATAGAACAAAATGCTTTCGAATGCTTTGGGTGTCCCTGTACACAAACCAGAAGAGATATTCACTCCATTTTCAATATGGAACATCCGATAGTGAACTTCAATAAAATATATCAGTTTCGAGAAATTCCATGAATAATTACAGCAGTTGAAGCGCGGGCTTACAGACAGACAGACAGATGGACAGATATACAAACTGAAATCATATTCACACTTAAAAATGTTAGAAAGTGCTAAAAACACTGAATGTAAAAGAAAATAATATTTCAGCAATTTTTATTAATAGCTCTTAATATGAATGGATATTTTTCTGTCACCCTGTAAATCTAATGCTAATTATGCTATATTCTATGCAAAGCATTTCTTGTGCATATAAATAACATATTTCAATTTCCTAAAACTTCGTGGAAAGTAAAGTAATTAAATTAAAATTTGCTTTACAGAAATCTCTCTCATAGAACGCAATGCTTTGGAATACTTTTGATTTATATCGGTGGTGATATTTCCTCCATTTCATACAGGAAACATCCAGTAGGGAATTGGAATAATATATTTTTTAATATCATTAAGATATGTCTACAGTAAAGGTATGAAAATATGGTTTATAGAAATAGCTCTCATAGAACCCAATGCTTTGAAATACTTTCGGGTGTCCCTGTACACAAACCAGTAGAGGTATAAACTCCATTTTCAATAGGGAACATCCGATAGTGAACTTGAATAACATATATCAGTTTTAAGAAATTCCATAAATATTTACGGGAGTTAGAGATCGGACAGACAGACAGGCAGACAGACAGACGGACGGACAGGCAGATACACAAAACTGAAATCATATTCACACTTAAAAAATGCTAGAAAGTGTTAAAAACGCTTAACGCAAACGAAAGTACAATTCTATCAATTTTTTATTAATACCTCTTAATATAACTGGATATTTTTGTGTCACCCTGTAAATTTAATGCAAATCATGCCACATTCTATGCAAAGCATTCTTTTGAGCATTTAAATAACATATTTCAATTTTCTAAAACTTCGTGGAAAGTAAAGTTATTAAAATTTGATTTATATAAATATCTCTCATAGAACGCAGTGCTTTGGAATACTTTTGAGTGTCCGTGTATATAAATCCGTGGTGGTATTTCCTCCATTTTATACAGGAAACATCCAGTAGGGAATTTGAATAACATATTTCAATTTCATTAAGATATGTCTACAGAAAAGGTATGAAAATATGGTTTATAGAAATAGCTCTCATAGGACACAATGCTTTGAAATACTTTCGGGTGTCCCTGTACACAAACCAGTAGAGGTATAAACTCCATTTTCAATAGGGAACATCTGATAGTGAACTTGAATAACATATATCAGTTTTAAGAAATTCCATAAATATTTACGGGAGTTAGAGATCGGACAGACAGACAGGCAGACAGACAGACGGACGGACAGGCAGATACACAAAACTAAAATCATATTCACACTTAAAAAATGCTAGAAAGTGTTAAAAACGCTTAACGTAAACGAAAGTACAATTCTAGCAATTTTCTATTAATACCTCTTAATATAACTGGATATTTTTGTGCGACCCTGTAAATCTAATTCTAATCATGCTACATTCTATGCAAAGAATTCTTTTGTGCATGTAAATAACATATTTCAATTTCCTAAAACTTCGTGGATAGTAAAGTTATTAAAGTTTGATTTATAGAAATATCTCTCCTAGAACGCAATGCTTTGGAATACTTTTCAGTGTCCCTATACATGAACCGATGATGGTATTTCCTGCATTTGATAGAGAAAACATCCAATAGTGAACTTGAATAACATATTTTAATTTCATTAAGATATGTCTACAGTAAAGGTATGAAAATATGGTTCATAGAAATACCTCTCATAGAACACAATGCTTTCAAATAATTTCGGGTTTCCCTGTACACAAACCAGTAGAGGTATAAACTCCATTTTCTATAGGGAACGTCCGATAGTGAACTTGATTAACATATTTCAATTTCATTAAGATATGTCTACAATAAAGGTATGAAAATATGGTTTCTAGAAATACCTCTCATAGAACACAATGCTTTGGAATACTTTCGGGTGTCCCTGTACACAAACCAGTAGAGGTATAGACTCCATTTTCAATAGGGAACGTGCGATAGTGAACTTGAATAACATATTTCAATTTCATTAAGATATGTCTAGAGTAAAGTTATGAAAATATGGTTTCTAGAAATACCTCTCATAGAACACAATGCTTTGAAATACTTTCGGGTGTCCCTGTACACAAACCAGTAGAGGTATAATCTCCATTTTCAATAGAGAACGTCCGACAGTGAGCTTGAATAACATATTTTAATTTCATTAAGGTATGGCTACAGTAAAGGTATGAAATTATGTTTTATAGAAATACCTCTCATAGAACACATAGCTTTGAAATATTTTCGGGTGTCCCTGTACACAAACCAGTGGACGTATAAATTCCATTTTCAATAGGGATAGTCCGATAGTGAACATGAGTAACATATATCAGTTTCAAAAAATTCCATAAATATTTACGGGAGTTAGAGCGCAGACAGACAGACAGACAGACGGACAGACAGACAGACAGACAAACCGAAGTCATAAACACTTTTCAACCTTGTTGGAAAGTGTTAAAAAGACTGTAAATTTTATAAGTATTTTTTATTTTTAATTATTTCAAAAATATTAAAGGAAAACAAATAATCAGATGATTATGCCGTTTGTCAATTGCATAATTTATTACATGAAAAATTTATCATTTTTTTTAGGAATACGTGCTGAAATCGGGTTCATCAAATAATGTTAACTAATTTAAAATTTCGAATTGTCGCTTGTTTTCCTTAATTTATTTGAGAAATAGTGGATTTTAAATATTTCATATTTTTGATTATTTTAAAAATATTATTATGATGATGCTTGTAAATTAAATAAGTTATCTAATAATTACGTAAAGAAATCAGATATATCACATGAAGTGTCACAATTTAAATTTAAACATCTGACAATTTCTAATCTCATAGACAAGAAGTTCCATGTTTGATCCTAGGTCGCGCTCAACAACCTAGCCGTTCGTAGTTTTCCTTCTTTTTATTCCGAAGCTCTCTTAAATACGTGCTAAGACCGCTTAGAAAGACTCATATGGAAGCTCTTACACCCAGGAAGAAAAAAATTTAAAAATATCGGAATCAAGCAAATCAGCTATCATATCATCAAACGTTATTTATTTTAAATTTTCAAATTATCGTCTTTTCTTTTTCTTTTTTTTTCTTAAGAAATCGGTAAATTCAAATATTTTACATTTTTAAAGTTCCGGTTTTCGGTGGATTTACACATTTTGAGAGTTCCAGAACACTATTTGAGCATTTTTAGAAAACGTCTGGTCTGTGTGTGAGAGACAAACGTTTTGTGGCAACTGTATTTCAGGAACTACAGCACAGAATTGCCTATAATTTTATATGTAGATGCGCCTTGACCTAAGTTAGTGCCTATCAACTTTTGGTGTCAATCGCTCAAAAGGAAATGCTGCTGTGCAGCGATTTCCACAGTTCAAGGGAAGGCTATATCTCAGGAACTACTGCATAAAAATGCGTATAAAGTCATATATTATTGCTACTTGATATAAGTTAGTGACTATCAACTTTTGTTGTCAATTGTTCAACAGGTGGCGCTGCTATGCAGCAATTTTCACAGATTAAGAAAAGGCTATATCTCAGGAACTACTGCATAAAAATGCCTATAAATTCATATGTAGATACATCTTGACATATGTCAGTGATTATAATTTTTTGGGGTCAACTGCTCAATAGGTGGCGCTGCTCGGCAGCGCATTCCATATTTTACTGAAGGGTTATATCTCAGAAACTACTGCTCAAAATTTCATAAAGAATTATATGTCGATGCACCTTGACATATGTTACTGCGATTCAACTTTTAGTACTAATTGCTCAGCAGGTGGCGCTTCTATACAGCGATTTCCTCAGTTTAAGGGAAGACTATATTTCAGGTTCTAATGTGTATAATGAAACACTACTTGATACGTGAGAAAGCCATTAGAGACATTATGCCGATTCAGTTTGCATGTATATCAACCAATATGTTGTGCTGTTATAGTGCAGTTTTTTCCGAAAACAGGAATGCGACAATTTAACTGCTATGGCAATTAACTGTACGAAACTCGATACATGAGATAACCATTATAAAAACAAATTTTTTTAAGATGTTAGTTAAACAGTGTTTCTTTGGATATTCAGTGTTAGTTTTTTCTAAGATGAAAATCGCCTGCATTCATCATGGTAGATGATTTTAATAAATAAAAGTTTTTGTAAATTATTTGAACTGAACGAATTTATGTAGTAAAATATAGAAAAAAAGTCTTGTGAAGGCCACAACATACGAGTTATTTATTTATTTATTTATTTCTTCGCTTACAATTAGTAAGATATATCAACCTCTCCCTGTCTGCCTCTCTACCCACCTGCGTAGCAACAAATGGACATATTGAAGCTGTCACACGAACTTCAATAAACTGACAAACATGAAACTGACAAACTGAAACTGACAAACATGACAAAACCTTTTTAGAAAAAGTTATCCCCAAAAGGTAAGTTCTGGATCCGCCACTGATTACTAACACCATTCTCTTCTATATTTTATCTGTTGTATATTGAAAAAAATTATTCTATAAATAAAGTGTTGTGAAATAAAGGTTGAATTAAAAAAAATCCAGAATAATTTAAAAGTGTTGGTAATTTTGTATATGTAAACATAATTAAAGTATAATAATAATATCATACAAAAGCAATATTTTTTTACTCTTTATTATGGATGATAATAGATGATAAATTCAACGACGAATATATTAATTATCAAAATCATATGTGTAAGTACATTTTTCAAAGTCAGACATAAAAATATATGAACTATTTCTTAACACGTTTTCTTTCTGAATTTCTGTCCCAATTATTTTTGTTTACCTAGAAATAAATCTAAGATTTGCATATGTATAAACTAAGTAACAACAAAAGACAATACAATATGAAAGTATATGAATATCGCTTGTAGTTAATGTGTAACTTAAATCATGTGTTTAAAGATTATAATTCCAATCCAATATTTTTCATTTTCTGCAATGAGATGACTGAAATAGAGTAATTTAAGATATGAAGATATGCCAGTTTGTTAAACTGAAATATTCTTATTTAACACTGAAATAGAATAATTCTTTCATTTAAACTTAATGACTTTATACTTTTTAAAACAAGTGAAATATATTATATTAATTTTATTTTTCCATTTAAATTCGTGCTATGTAAAGAAATATTTAAGCTGATCTTTGGAAAAACATATATTTTAATGAAATGTTACAATTTATTAGAATATTGAAATTAATATAGATTCTGATTTTTATTATCTTTGACTATTAAATTTTAATATTTAATTTAATATTAGTTGCACAAAATATTAACAAACTGCTTAAAACTTAAAATTAATTAATTAAACAACACCTGAATAAAGATTTTGCTTACACCACTATGATTTTCCAGATTAATGAGTATAGATATTTTATGGTATACATATTTCTGATTCAGAAACATTATGGAGTTAGTTAAGTGCGTCGTTTGCGCAACCTGCAGACGACGAAATGAGCAGATAGATATGTGTTGCTAGGGGCCTTTTATTTAACTTTTGAAGTGCGGGATGAAATCTAATATTCATGCATGTACTTTTACTTTTCTGCAGAATACCTCGTACAGCAAATCACAGCTTATTTTCGATTATTCTCTAACACAGGAATTTCCAACCCAAACCACTTGTCGGGCCGCATTGTATAAAAGCATGAACCATACACATATCGAAATTCCTTATTCTGTCGGATGGTGAGGATTTAAAACAGACAATATGTATATGTAATACAGTAGGACTTGGATAATTTGAAATTGAAGGGACCAGAGAAAAATTCGAATTACATATACTATTTTGTCAAAAAGAATAGATAAATAAAACTCTATGATCAAAGATTTAACACATTAACTTTATATCTAAGAATACTGCTACATTCACGCACCCCCCATATAAATCAATATTATCTTACGAGCTTAATTATTCAACACTTTTTAAAAAGTAGTTAGATAATTTTGATTGCTTCTTTAAATACAATCTTTGTGTCATAGTATATGACTTCAACCTGTCAATTGTTACAAAAATAGAATCTTCTACATTAGACATGACTTTCAATTAAAAAAAAAAAAAAAAAAAAATCTCGAAGTTCATGTATATGGACGATATCTTCTAATGCACTAGGCAGGAAATACTCTTGTATTTCCTTATCCTTCTTTTAAAGACAGTAAAAAAAATAAAATAATAATAATAATGCACTTTCGCTGAGAAAAATCTCGGAAAAAATTTCAGTGTGATATTTTAAAGGAACTCGTATAAAAAATTCGAATTATCCAAAATAGAATTCGAATTATGAATGATTTTTTAACATTATTTTAAAACAAAATTCAAAGGACGGAATAAAAAATTCGAATTATCCAGAATTTCGAATTATTCAAGTTTCACTGTATATTTTTATTCATAAAATAACTATAAAACAGTCAAAAACTTATGATTATAGATTCATAAGTATAATAGTACGAATCTGTTATTTATTATTGATGTAATATTTTCTTTACATGAATGTGCGCGATATTTGTTTCTTTAGCTGACTTAATCGGTATTTTCATTAAAAAATTCAGAAACACTTTTATTGATTTTATGTGTTTTATGAAATCAGAAATTTCCTGAATTCTATTGCGGGTTGTCGAACTTTACAAGGAGTGTCATATGTGGCCCGCAGGCCGCGCGTTGGTCAGCCTTACTGTAACTGACCATTTTGTTTGAAATTTTCATATGATTTGCTGTCTTCTAGTAAAGCATTCTTAAATCACGACCTGCAACTATGCATACCTGGTAGCGTTCATAATTTATTCCGTAATATTATTAGTCTCGCTCTTTTTTCTCACCACTTTGATTTTAGAGAAATTTATTACAATTTCTATAAGATATAAGAAGAAAATTGCTTTTGAAATATATTGGTATAAAAAAAGGTGGGGCTAACAGTACTCTGGATTAAATTATATATATTACGAGGTATGGTAAAATCAAAAGCAGCTTATTTTGTAGATTGAGTTATATAAATTTTCGAATGAGCAACGAAATTTTGAAATCTAAAACAGTAAAATTGAATAATAATTAAGTTTTCATTTAACACTTATTATTTTATTGTGATATAAAAAAATTAAAATTTAAGTATGAAAAATTAATATATATATATATATATATAAGTAATAATTGTACGAAAATATTTCTAAAACAGTGATAAATGTCATTAGATTTACTCAAATACTGCCTGTTTCTTTATATTGCAATATTTTGTCACCCTCATAAGGGAAGGTTCAAATTTGCAGAAAGAATAATAAATTAGTGCAAAACACTGCTAAAAATTGAAAGTTATAGAATTTTTTGTAATTTATTAATTCTTGCAAGGTATTTAACTAGTAGAACTATAATTCAACACCGATTTTTTTTTTTTTTTTTTCTTTTGTGTAGTAAACTTCAATAATCGTTTGCAGTGTTTTTTTTTTTTTTTTGTTTGTTTTTTTTTTCGATGAATAGTATGTAGATATACATAAATAAATAAAGTGGTGTTCAATTACAAGACTTCTAAATTCCCTGGACTTGGGGAGTCTTTTTGGATTATTGTAGTGTTTATTTATTACATTTTACTATACAAGTTCTTTTTTTTTTTTTTTTAAATAACTTTGAACCTTTATTAGAAGAAATCTACCTAGTAACAAATTAAATAATATACTATGACATACTGATTTTTTTTTTTTTTTTTTTTTTTTAATAATACTTTTTTTTTAATTCTTTATGAATTATTCGCTTATACAACGTTTACATTTAGAAATTTTTATTATTTATTTTATGTATTTTTTTCAGAAATGGTAATATTTAATGCAAACAAGTGTCAATGATTAATGTTTCCTTTTACGAAATAATAAAAAACATAAAATCGGCATATTATTTTTTCTGAAAAATTACAATATTTAGATTTTGTTTTAACACTTTCGCGACCACTGATGTAGATTCACATCATTTGAAAATCTGTAATTCCGCCAGTTGGTGTTTCTTTTAACATTTATATGTCATTTATTTCTTAAGAGTATACATAATATTCATATTTTTACAACCAATATGCTATGGATACAAATACTTTGATTAGAAAGAGTATAATCAAAATATAATGTATATCCACTTATAATATGAATTTGAATACAGAAAATTTTGTTCTGAAATATTGTAATTTTAGGAATAATGCCCGCAGGCGGATCTAACTGTCCAAGAGACAGAAACATGCAGTCGCAAAGCTGCCAACCTATTCTGGCAAATTGTTTGTACCGCCCCTTTTTCAATTGCACTTAATCTTTAGAGTATTTGTTTTCTTAATTCATCGTGAATACATTTACAGAGAATTACTCTAAAAATTGAGTGGTGTAGAAAAAGTGACGGTACTAACAATTTCACAGATTAGGTTGGCAACTCTGCGGTCGTGAAAGTGTTAAAAACCTTAAAGGTGGCATTTTTTCAAGGACACGCCCATAAAGTCCACATTCTAGTCTAATAAAAAAAAAAATAGTTAAAAAATAAATATGTGAATAATATATAAATTTATTCTGTATATATATTCAAATACATTAAATATAGTTTGGTACCTGCTGGTGCTTTCTTCTACCCTAAAATGTTAAAGGAAAAATACACGTGGGGCGTGGGCACTATCTATGAATATGACAAGAGCGAGAAGGAAGAGGTTAATAATATTTACAGTGTCGGCAAAAAAAAAAAAAAAAAAAAAAAAAAAAACTTTACGTGTCAGTTGCCGTTTCCGCCATAAAAATGCGTCGAACCCCAGGGTTGGCACGTGGTGTTAGTCTACCGCAGATGACCTTTCTCTATAATATTATCATTCAGGTCACTTCACAATCTTTTAGAGTAAGGCTGTATTCACTTTTTTCCCGACAGCCAGTATTTCGTTCATTTGTTAAAAGTTTAAGAACTTACATCGGTATTCCCACTCCACACAGTGGGTCAAATTAAACTTAAAATTGAAGAGAAATACCCTGCTTTGACTGCTAGAGAATGGGACTCTGTTGATTGATGCAGCCAGAGATCTGGCAGATGATTCTAGATGTAGCCAGATGCAGACATCTAGCAGATGTAGCCAGAGATCCATAACTAAACGGGTACAGATGGCAGTAAAATGTAAAAAGGGAAAGGTCGTCTGTGATTTATTAACGCCACATGTCATCACTGGGTTTCGATGCATTTTTTTGGCAGAAATGGCAAGTTGCATGTGAAGTTTTTTTTTTTTTTTTTTTTCCGGCACTGTAGAAATTTAGAAAGATTTGCGATGGGAGGAGTGGAAAAAATATACGATAGATAATTTTACGGAGCCTGATTTTTCCAGGAAAGGGAATTTCAATCAAATGGTTAAATTTCTCCTGTACAAAACGACCTATACATACTGTTTATTCAATTCTCTGATGCCTGTTTCTTAAAACAACGAAGAATAAACTGTACTTGATTCTCTATAAGAATTATAGGTGATGATTTCTTTCTTTCAATAATTCGAAATATGAAATGCTCATAGAGATGTTCAATTCAGTAACGGTAAAATTATCAGTGCGAAATCAGCTGATTCTGTCATTTATAGATGAGTTTGAATTTGAGTATAAAATATTTTTAATGCCACAATATATCGAAAGTATTTTAAAATATGTTACAAAATATAAAAGATAAATACTCTTTAAAAACAAAAAGAAATGCAGTCAATTATAGAGATATTAATTAACTTAACCCCCCCTCTCGCCGCTCTGTCACACACAAAATATTTAGGTACAAAACATTTATGAATTAGAAACTTTTTCTGAAGAAAAAGTTTAATATAAATTTTTGGATTTTTGTTTGACATTCCTGCGGAATAGTGCTATAACGCTTACAAGAACGATAATTTGAAAAAAGTTGTACATAATCGGAAACATAAGCAATATTATTTTGAATATCAAATTTCCAAGCCTAAAATCAGTTATTTTTTTAAAAACTTGTTATAATAGAAATGTAAATATAAAAAATATCACTAAATTAAAAGCTAGACTATAATGAATAACGAGAGAATTCTTTTCGTCAAAAAGATCACATTTAGGTACTAAAACACACATTTTTATTTATTTATTTTTTTAAAGAAAATATACAGAAAAATTCATCGCCAAATAGTGACAAAAATTTAAAAGTCGCCAAGAGTATCATATACTATACTCTGTTCGCCGAAAACTGATATCGAAAGTAAACGTAAAGGGTTGTTGTTTTATCCCCAGCGTTTGCCACTTTTACGTTTTCTCGCTGAATGGGCGATTCTGTTTATACTGACCAAACGTAACCTTTCCCTGCCTTGAAAGTGAGTAATGTTTGTGACAGCTTGATTAAAGCCATTCTCTGGGTATATCGCATTGATCTTTCCTTCGGAGCACTTTATTACAAACCTTCATTTCCAAAATGCTCATCAAACACCTGAAGAAAGAAAGACAGACAACCACCGCTACGAAACAAGCAAACAAAAAATAAGTCGTTTGCTCGTCAGAGAGACGCCGTTTTTCTTCAATTCAACGCCAATCATTCAAAGATATCGCCAAGAATCACGTTGCTTTATTTACTTTCGCTATCAGTTTTCAGCGAACAGTGTATAATCCTGTAACGAAAAATTATCTAGATATCACAAATTTCTTTCTATTCTTAAAAAAAAAAAAAAAAATACTCATGTTTAGCATAGTATTTTATAAAAAAAAAAAAGTAATATTAAATATTATGTATTTTAATTTGATATCGAATATAGGGATTTCTGAAAGAAACATCATCATCATCACGGGCTTCAGAAGTTCCTACGGCTGTCTTGACAGCCGCTTACCTTCACCTGAGAAGAGAAGGACACAAGGATGTCTTGCATGGTCAAGATGTTCGGAGCGATTGTGGATTCCTAAGGAACCCTGGCGTGATGATTTGATGCTGTCGGCGACAAAGCGGCGGAGGCGGCTAGAGCCAAGCAGAGATTAACACTTTCGCGACCGGACCGCTGACGTAGATTCACGTAATTTGAAAATCTGTAACTCCGCCAGAGGGCTTTTCTTTTACATGTCATTTATTTCTTAAGAATATACACAATATTCATAGTTGTACAACCAATATACTATGGATACAAATACTATGATAAGAAAGAGTATAATTATAATGTATATCCATTTGTAATATTAATCTAAATATAGAAAATGTTGTTCTGAAGTATTGTAACTTGGGAGAATAACGCCCACAGGCGGACCTTAGTCAAAGAGACAAAAACATGCGGTCGCGAAAGTGTTAATAAGCAAAGCAATTCGGGTGTTGGTGAGCGGAGCAAGCAGATGGCAGGGCCATCTAGTAATTTAATAAAAACGAAAAGTTTTGCAGCACGTTCAATGAAAGTGGAAAGCAAAAGCAGGTGATCACGGATAATCGCTGTCTGAAAAAAAATACTACTCCGCTCGTATTAAAAAAAAAAAAAAAAAAAAAAAAAAATCATTTGACTTCGAGTTCATTTGAATTTAAATACTGTGGGCCGGAAGCACCTATCACAGAGTCATGCATCTCCCTCTGCATAAGAGTAGAGTCTAACAGGGTGAAATGTCCTGAATTTAAATTCAATGTCAAATGGAAGAAAAAACTTAAAAAACACAATGATAAAATAATTTTGGAGCTTACCTGAAAAAGCAAGCACTATGTAATGCTGGCTTAAACTTTCTTATTTGAAAGCTTTATCCTGCATTACACAACTTGTGGGAAGGTTAGTGACAGCAAGAATTAAAATTTTAAGAGCAAAATTATTATTGTTTTCATTATAGACAGAATCACCCACAGACTCATAGCTGTCAACTTGTACTTTTTTTTCTTTTTTGCGTACCAGAATTTTTTAATAGAAATTTTAATTAATTTATTTAACCCTTTTCTTCGGTTAATCATAAAGACTTTCTTGTAAAAAATTATTAGTATTGCACAAGTTGGCACCTATGCAAACTGCGTTCAATCTGCACTTGGTCTATTGATGACAGTGTGCCTTCGATAAGGTACCTTTCTGTAAAATCGGTTCATTTGATTATTAATTAGATTATTATATACAAAAATTACAGATTGGCCGAATTGGTTCAAAAACAAAAAGAAAGAAAATAAATTTAGTTGTGAAAAATAATAATATTCATAATAAAAAGTTTTAAAATTGATAAATAAACATTACAAGCAAATATAAAAATGATCTACTGACATTTGTTGTTAAAAAGCAACGATTAGCAATAAATGAACAGTGTTGCTAACTTCTGTAATTTATTCGAGAGCATTGTTAGTCTCACCTCTTTTCCGTATCGCTTTTTCTTTTCTTTTTTTTGTTTTTTTTTAATATATATATATATTTTTTATAGTAATTATATAATAGAAAAATCGTTATTTTAATAAAGTGGTGTAAAATAAAGGCGGGACTGGAAATAACCGGGAAGAAATTATAAAAGTTTGCAACTCTGAATTTTTTTATTTACTATATTGGTTTTTGTATGTAAAATGTATATTGTAATGTCTTTCTATAATTTCAAATTGTATTTTCAATAAAATTACTGCAAATGTAATTGCAATAAAATTTTAAATATTTGTATTGCGCTGTAATTTCTGTCTTTTGTCCTCCACCACTTTCACTGATTTTCTGGATTTGTTTCAAGCATAACGAAAAAAAAAAAAAAAAAAAAAAAAAAAAACTTTTGCACTTAAAAGGAAAATTTGCACAATATATCATAAAAAACGACAGTTTTTTGAGTGACGTAGCAAAGCTCAAACAAAGCTTAGCAGCGACACTCTATTATACAGCTAGTTTTACATCAAAGGAATTTGGAAACGCCGACATTTAATATCTCAGTAAATAGGAGATATTTTGATCTGATGTTTTCAGAATAATCTTTTATCTTCTGCGTGATGCTATCCTGAAAGTTTCACACTTCAACATTGTATATATTTTGAGATCTGGAGTTGCAATTTAAGACTTCAAAAGAATAATGTGTTATCGTGTGAGTTTTTGTTTCTCGAAAACGGCTCGAAGAAATTTTATAAAATTGATATATGATATTAATTTATTTTGTCTGAGAATCGTGACGTGCTTCGTTTTTCCCAAAAAAACTCTTGTTTTTTATATATTTCACTTTAAAAATGGAACTATATTACCTCGAGGATTACACTATTTTATTTCGCATCGCTCAAAAGAAAAGAAAGTAATCCGGTTTGGAATGTTCGCGGACGTATACAGTCTTCGTTTCCATTTGAAATATTCAATCTCAGAAAGGTAATTTGGCTTCATCTATCGGCAGTTAGTGTCAAAAACAAACTTACAAAATAAAATATTTTTCTTTCTTTAATATACATATTAAATGAGTTATTTATTTAGAGATTTGTATTTTATATAATATTTTTTTTTAATCAAAAATATTCATTCAATTCCATTGTTTTCAAGTTGATACGTTGATACGTTGTTAACTTTCAAAATTGGTTTTATTTTAAAAAGTGATTGCAACAACAAAAACCCTTTTCTTTACTTTCATAAAAACGATAGATAATATCATAATCATATGCAAATATATATATATATATATATTTTTTTTTTTAAACTAAGTGATAAATTACTTAAACTATGGATAGAAAAAATCCTGAAATAATAATAATAATAATAATTAATTGATTAATTTGCTCATTAAATTTCTATAATATAGTATGTAAATGAAATATTTTACAAAGAATGTAATAATTATAATATATCAAATCCAAATCTAAAATTTCATGTTTTCTGTTATTATTATTATTTTTTAATTTTATAAAATAATATTGTAATGAAATTAAAATTAAAAAAAAAAAAAAAACTTGGTTACCAAACACTTAAATGCATTGGAAAAACTCTGAAAACAGAATTAAAATTAGTAAAATAAGTACAGGGATGGAACACGGGCGCAGAATTCATACCGGAATCTGTTTAAGAAATTTTACTACCTATAATATCGTTGATTCAAGAATCAGAAAATTTTCTTACATTGATAGTGGTATGAATACTGCGCCCGTGTTCCATCCCTGTAAGTAATAAAATAAAATGAAGTAAAGTACATCTTTATTTGACTTTAATTTAAACCCATAATATATTTTTAAAAATATTAATTAATTAATTTTGTTTTTCGCATTGTGATACTTAATTTTACGAAATAATACATTTCTGCAAAGCATACTGGTAAAATAATTAAGTATACAGTGTATTATGTACAGTGTAAAATATTTTTATTTATGTATTATCATTTACAGTGTATTATTTTATAAATTACTTTGTTCATTAAATTTCCAGTAAAAAACTATACTACTTAAATATTTACCAGTATAAAAGTTTCACATTTTAAAGATTTTTCTATTTTTATTTATTTTTCTCTTTTAAATCAAATCTATACTTAAAAAATAATAATTATTTCTTTCTTAAATTTAACAGTAGGGAGCAGGCATGAATATAACAATAAAAGCTATTCTAGAAAAAAAGAAAAAATATCCTCCTTCACTTGTACAGACTTATTTCTTACATATAATATTGATATAAAATGAAATTACCATGCATCTGCAACCTTTAAATTAGAAATTAATAATACATTTCAAATATTGTATTATTTTGCAAATTTTGTTTATTGCCTTTATTCAGATATTGCAGTTTATTGCCTTCCCTTAGTATATGTTTATTGCCTTCAGAACATCAGGTTTTTTCCTCCACAAAATGGGTATTTTTGAAATAGTGATTGCTGGTACCAAACGGTACCGCTAGGACTTCCCTGGTTAATCGATTTTAGAAAAGTGTGTTTCTGAAGTTAATACAAAATCTTGAAAAGCAGTGTCGAATACGAATTATTCAATTTGTTTTTCTATATCCAGTAATTTCCGGAATTTCTAAAAACTGTAAAACATGTCTTCTACAATTCTATGGAATTTTGTTTAGTTAAGAAAAAAGCAAATATGTATGGTGGGGGAAGGGGGTGGGGGTGGCACAAGGTGCCAGAAATTGGCAAATTTTAATTTTGTAAATGTGAAAATTGGGGGAAGGGGGAAATCTGTTACTTTGATGGAAAGACCTTTTCAAAACAACATTTTAACAAAAAATGTTTTTCTCTATAATTATTAGTTAGAAAAATATGAAAGAAAATTTTTCGTTTAAAGTCTTTCCCCCGGGTCTCGAAAACACCTTGGAAATTCTAAAAACCTAAAAAAAAAGAGTGGGGGGCTTAATCAGTTTGAAGGATCATTGTTTTGTTTGGAAATTTTGAAAAAAAATTTCGAAATTTCGAAAACAGGGACCAGCGAAAAGCGCATCTTTGAAATTTTAAACAAATGCATTGCTTTTTTCAGTTTGTCGAAAATGTCTTCTATAAACATAAACAACTTCTTAAAAAAAAAAAAAAAGAAGAAGAAGAAGAAAAAGAAATTGAAGCTGTATTACGATAGGGGGAACCTTAGAAAGCAAACAGTAAAACTTGGAGGGGAATTAGGGGGGTTAAGAGCTCGTTTAAAGTTCTTACTTACAGACTCATATTCAATTTGCACGTTTCTTACAATTTTCAAAAATTTCGAGTCGTTTCCGATAGATTTGGGGAGGAAGATGGGACTTTTAGAAAAAAAATATATATAAGCTCCTTTAAAATGCCCCACCAGCGGCCGAGCGGTGGATGAGAAGTGCCGGATTCGATCCCATCTCGACTCTTTGACTTGTTTCTCGACTCTTTGACTTTGGCCGTTCCTTCCGTGTTTTTCTCCGAAACTCGCTTAAAAACGGGCCTCGACCCCTTAGAAAAACCTCATGGAGACCATTCTACCTATATGCCTAGGACCCTAGCGTATTCAGTTGGCCTTAAAACCTACTACCAACCAACCTTAAAAAAGTATCGTTGAAGTGCTAAAAAATCCTTATCATTTAAAATTTTAATGTTAGATCTCTTAGTATAATTTTTACCCCCATGTCCCAATTTTAGAAAATGAGGCAATGTCCAAAATCCCTTCACCATGTTTTAGAAAATTTTCAGGAATTCTGGCTAGGAAGAATGTGGGAGCTATGTACAGTATATTTAACCAGATAGGTATAAAACTACATTCAACAAAACATTTTCTAAAAAACGTTTTCCCGATTAAAATTTCAAAGTGGTCTAACTGATTGCCCCCCTCCTATTTTCCCCATCTGAATTAATTTTAAACCAAACAAAATCTCCCTCAGATGGATTAAGCATCTTTTTTAGAATTATCAGAGTTTCCAAAGGAGGATCTGATCCCCATCCCCATGGTGTTAGGTATTTTGGAAAATTACTGTCAAATCCTTACAACATTTTACTTTAAACATCTCCAATTAAAAGTATAACAAAATATTAATATTTTGTTCATTCAATTGGACCATTTAAAAACTTGTGTTTAATTTTTTTTATCTAACCAAAATCTATGCGGTGAATGGAGCTCTTTAAAAACTTATTCATAACACTTTTTTACAAAAACTTTCGTACACAAATTATTTTTTGAACATTTATTTTAAATATTCTGTTGAACTATTTAAAAAACAGATGAACCGTTGAACCAAAGAAATTGAATATTAAATAAAATAAAATCTCTCTCTCTCTCCCTCTCTCTCTGTGTCTCTTTTTTTTTTTTTTTTTTTTTTTTTTTGTAGAAATTGTTTGTTATTTTTAAAATATACTATATTATGCCTTTGTAATGTTGCGTGTTTCCATCACACAACAAATATTCTTTCTTAAAGTTTTTTATTTATCACTTTTCATAAATTTTAAAAATTTCATTTAGTTTGTTATTTTGTTCGAGGTAAAATTTAATGTGGTATGAACTATGAAACTGCACTTTTTAAGGATTACAAACTCATTGCCATGCTCTTTTAATTTTACATTTTAATCATTAACCCCTAAAAAGTGATGATATCAATACAAAAAACCCTTAACGGGTTAAAAGTTTGTGACGCAGCACTGCACTTTATGGCTATAAGAATTAGAAATACGGGTCTTAAAAATAATGATATCAAATTTTCAGTGACGCTTTGCTATTAATTAAAAAATACAGAGATTTTCTTATTTGAATTTGTTTTTTCTTCTATTTATTTTTACATTGTAAACGTAATTTTCAACACAAAATAATATATAACATTTACTTACCGATACCTTTTCATTCACATCTCTTATAATATCAAAACATGTGTTTTAAAAGAAATGATATGAAATTCCATCAACGCAGTGATGTTACACTAAATGATTTGTTTTTAAATTCCACTGCAATTATTTTGTTTTGCATATTAAAGTATATTTGCACATTGAAATATTGCTTTTAATTTTCAAATACGCAGTCAAATATATCACTTTCATTAAGTTTATATTATGTTCTGAAATGTATTTATTTCAATGAATTATTTTATCTTTTGCGTCACGTTATCCAAAACTGTAAGTAAAATTTATGGAAATGTTTATTTTGTGCCATCTTATCCAAATTAATTGAAAAAGCATGCAAGTAGATAGTGTGCTGAAAAAAAAAAAGCGAAATTTTTAGTTGTAGTTTTGGATGGCGTGACACAAAAGATAAAATAATTCATTGAAATAAATACATTTCAGTACATAATATAAACTTAATGAAAGTGATATATTTGACAGCGTATTTGAAAATTAAAAGCAATATTTCAATGTGCAAATATACTTTAATATGCAAAACAATATAATTGCAGTGGAATTTAAAAACAAATCATTTAGTGTAACATCACTGCGTTGCTGGAATTTCATATCATTTCTTTTAAAACACATATTTTGATATTATAAAAGATGTGAATGAAAAGGTATCGGTAAGTAAATGTTATATATTATTTTATGTTGAAAATAACGTTTTCAATGTAAAAATAAATAGAAGAAAAAACAAATTCAAATAGAAAAATCTCTGTATTTTTTAATTAATAGCAAAGCGTCACTGAAAATTTGATATCATTATTTTTAAGACCCGTATTTCTAATTCTTATAGGCATAAAGTGCAGTGCTGCGTCACAAACTTTTAACCCGTTAAGGGTTTTTTGTATTGATATATATATACACATATATATAATGGTTTTTGAAAATAAGAAAAAGTTTTATATTAGTTTTGTGTCAGAGAATCGTTGTCACTCAGTTTTTTTTTTTTTTTTTTTTTTTTTGTCACTACCGTCCCCTTGTATAAAACCTGTCATATGTCAAGCAAGTGGCCAGATTAAATTTTTCAAACAGCTACATTTAGCAGGAAGAACCGTCTTGATTATTTGGGAATGTACGTTTTTTCTGGATATACAAAGCAAAAGTATTTTCAAGCGGAAAATTGGATAAAAAAGTAAGAATACTCTTATTATTTGTCACTACTGTCCCCTGTTTAAACTTATGGTACATTATCTTAGTTAAATATGATTATCACTTGGTATCACATGTTTCCTTTGTTCCAAAATATTATATACTTGGAGATTCCTTATTTCACCGACAAACTCAGGGGTTAATAAAAGAGCTCATATGGAGCATAAATCAGTAGATCAAAATCAAACCTGTCCTATCTTAAACTGTTTTGAAGTTATAGCAATAGACCTGCTAACTATACTGGTTTATCCGTAACGATATTAGGCTCGTCCTTTTTTCACACCAGATATTCAGCAATATGTTCTCACAGTATCAAAAGAATTAGTTTTACAAGGCAGTAAAAAGGAAAAACTTCATTATGCATACATACTTTAATGAGTATATGCATGAAAGTTCTTTTTAATGATTATTTTGTTTGCATTACTTTGTAAAAGTAATACATCTTATACTCATTATAAAGGATAAGCGTCTCCCATGTTTAATTACAATAATTTCTGTGTTATTGTTCTTTTAATCATAACATAAATTAATGAAAATCATCTATATATTTAAAAGAACACTTCCTGAGAGAGTGAGGGGGTGATCTATCAACGCCCAGACCAAATCCCTGGACCTCGAAGCATGAAATTTTGTGACAATGTTCGTTCTATGACGTAGGCATCCACTAAGAAGCGATTTTACAAAATTTGCCCCCCAAGGGGGGGAGGGGGGCAAAACGTGATTTCACAAAATCCTTCATATCTCAAACAAAAAAACAGATATCCGTAAAATTTTTGCTTTAAAATATAGCTAATACAAATGTCTAAAAACCAATTTCTGGAATTTTCAAAATTCGGTCCTCAAGGGGGGCGAGGGGGGGCAAAACGTGATTTCACATGCGTAAAACGTGATTTCGCATAATCCTATATATCTGAAACAAAAAAATAGATATACGTGAAATTTTTGCTGTAAAATATAGCTAATGCAAATATCTAGAAACCAATTTCTGGAATTTTAGAAATTCAGCCCCCAGGTGGGGCAGCAAGGGGGGGCGGGGGGCTATGGGGCAAAAACAAATAGAAATACAGTTAGGACGTTCAAAATTGATACAGATAGGTTTTAGAGGCCTGCAAGTCAAATGAGTATATTTTCGATTGTGTGAAGTTATTAGGAGGGGAAGGAATGGGGGTAGGGGAGAGGGGGGGGCAAAATATAAAAATAGAGTTAGATCGTTCAAAATTGGTATAGAGAGGTTTTCGATACCTACAAATCGATTGCGGATATTTTCGAAGTTGTAAAATTATTAGGAGGGGCGGGAAGGGGCGTGGGGCGGTAAGGGGGGGGGCTATGGGGCAAAACAAATACAAATGCAGTTAGGCCATTCAAAATTTTTACAAATAGGTTTTCGAGGCCTGCAAGTCGAATGGGGATATTTTCGAAAGTGTAAAGTTATTAGGAGGGCCGGGAAGGAGGGGGGGAGAGGGAGGGGCAAAAAAAATAAAAATAGAGTTAGGTCGTTCAAAATTGGTATATAGAGGTTTTCGATACGTACAAATCGATTGCGGATATTTTCGAAGTTGTAAAATTATTAGGTGGGGCGGGAAGGGGGGTGGAGCGGTAAGGGGGGCTATGGGCAAAAACAAATAGAAATACAGTTAGGCCGTTCAAAATTGGTACAGATAGGTTTTAGAGGCCTGCAAGTCGAATGGGGATATTTTCGAAAGTGTAAAGTTATTAGGAGGGCCGGGAAGGTGGGGGGGCGGAGGGGCAAAAAAAGTAAAATAGAGTTAGATCATTCAAAATTGGTACCTAGATGTTTTCGATACCTACAAATCGATTGCGGATATTTTCGAATTTTTTAAATTATTGGGAGGGGCGGGAAGGGGGGAACGGAGGAGCCAAAAAATAAAAATAGAGATAGATAGTTCAAAACTGGTGCATAGTGGTTTTTGATACCTACAAATCGATTGCGGATATTTCGAATTTGTAAAATTATTAGGATAGACGGGAAAGGGGGGGGGGCGATAGGGAAAATAATAAAAATAAGAGTTAGAGCATTTTGGGAATTTTTTCGGAAGGCAGTGAGAACCCGGTGCGACATTTTTCCTAATCAGATTTTGTTTCTCTTTTCTTTTCACGTGATAAAAATGAATGCAATTTTGAGAATTCAGTAATTAGAGTGATTCATTTAAAAATAGGGACCAGCGAAGCAGGCGTTGCCTGCTAGTAATATTATAATAGAGGTAACCATATGATTATGAGCTATGTAATAAATAATCTGTAATTTAATGCATAAATTTATGAAAAACACGGAATTACTAAAAGGCATTTGTAAAAGGAGTTTTAAAATGAGATGGGCGGAGTCTCACTTTTTGAAAACATAAAAAGACATGGTATATAAAAAACAAACCCCTAAATATCTCCTGCTGAAGTGAACTGATACAGTTCATTTTAAGTTAATTTGAAAAGATTTGGAATGAGCCAAATTTTAGTAAATTTTTCCAATAAAGATAGAACGGTTTTTGCAAAATTGCGGATTAAATATTTGAGCACAGATTCGATTTTGCATTTTTTTTTTTTTTGACAGTTTCAGCTCTTGAAACCCGTCATTAAATTTGGGTATTCTAACACAATTAATATCGTTTCGGAGGATTTGTCTTCTCTTCCGAAATTCGCACTTGATTTTTGAGTAGGATGTTTAGAAATTTCAGAAATGAGAAGTTTTAGCCTTTCCATTCAATTTGCAATAACTTAAAAACATTTTGAGATAAGACGGGTTTCATACACTTATTTTTGCTCCATATTAACTCTTCTATTTCTCTGTGAGTTTGTCGCTACAATAAGAAATCACTCTGTTTATAGCAGCTTAATTAACCTGAACCACTAACGCGTCGAAAAGTAGTTTTCTTAATTTTGTTTCTACTGTCTTCTTTCAGATTATTTTATTTAGGGCAAAGTACTATATAAAAATAGTACAGATCCTCTATCAGTGGCGTAGTTACAGTCTTTGAAAGGGCGGTTAAAAGTGGTTTCAACTCGCCACCCCCATACGAGCAGAAGGTGTTTATAATTCCGGTATAATAAAAGTTTACCTATCATACATTACATTAGCCTTGCCTATGTGTGATACATTAACCTAGAATAATTATCATAGTATATTAATGTAATAGTTTATAACATAAATAAATGTAATGTTTAAATTCTTGACTTTCTATTATTATTATTATTGCTATTTTTGTTTACTTCTTTAAATATTAGTTAAATTAATAATTGTAAAAATAGTTTAACTAAACCAGGGATGGAACACGGGCGCAGAATTCATACCGGAATACGTTTAAGAAATTTCTCTATCTATAATATCGTTGATTTAAGAAGTAGAAAATTTTCATACATTGATAGTGGTATGAATTCTGCGCCCGTGTTCCATCCCTGCTAAACGTATAACTAAAAAATAATTTTCTTTACATTACTTTGTTCGTTTTGAAATTGCTCTAAACATTTCCTTTCCTTTCTTTCATCGGGCCAAAGTTGATAATAACTTCATCGAAGTCGCTTTTTTTTTGTGTTACTTCATTTCCTAGAACAACATTTTATGTAATTTTTTATTAAATATTTCGAAAAGTGTAAAAAAGCGAATTATTAAATCAAAGATGTACATAGTTACCATGTTATGATTTTCGTATTACACTTGCATAACGGTTTCATTTGTTTCAATGATTAATTTTTAAATTATAATAAACACAAGAGGTATAACTCAATTTTTTCTACAGTGTGGCTTTTTTTTTTTTTTTTTTTTTGTCCCTTAGCGTATATATATAAAGTGAAGTGTGTGTATATCTATAATACAATGCTTTTTAAGTGGTGTTTTGTATTTTATTCGATACACTTTCATTTATCAATTTATGAAAATATGATTTGATTAAAATTTAATCTCCCCCCCCCCCTAAATTGCAGAACGAAAATTTTTAGGAGGAGCTTCTGTGTATGTCTGAATGTGTGTGCGTATTTAAATAATTGGTTTAAAATTTAATAAATATTTATTATGCTGAAAAATTATCCTTGCATAATTAATTGTTTTAGTTATTAATTAAAGTTTTTTACGTAAATTAAATCAATTTATATGTATATAAAGCTAATTCTTACCAGGAAAACATCCCTGTACTTTAATAATAGAAATCTATTAAATGATGCTCATTTGAGAAGGCATAACATAATGTGATTTTTGGTGCATAAACTGTTAGCTCTCGTAAACCTGTTTTCGAGAAATCTATACTTAAGTTTAAGTAAAAAAGTAGTAACGAGAAAGGAGTAGGAGGAGTCCTGTTAAAACCTGCCAGAACCATGAATTTTTAGATTGTATTTTAGCGAATTTTTAGACATTATATCTCAATTGAACATATTTCAAAGTTGAAATTGACAACTGATTATTTCATCAAAGAACACGTTTGTCTATGCCCCTTCGATTTCTGCTTGTTTTGGATTTCATTCATTATTTCAGTAAGGCGTGGTGTCATCGATTCAGGCGTGGTTGCACCGATTATTATGGAACCTCAGAGTTTAAAACTCGAAAAGACGAGAGCTATTTATTGTTTTATGCATCAAAAAACATATTTATATTTTTATATGCTCTTTCGATTAATGCTTGATTGGATTTTTCTATGATTACAATATGAGATGGTTTCCAGGTTAGGTCTATTTGAAAAATGCAGTTTAACTTCATATTTACTTTTTTTTTTTTTTAAACACTATTTAAGTATGGATTCCAACACGTGATGTGTTTCACGAATTTATTTCGGGTGAAGTTTTTCTTATTCTAATTGCAGGTTATAATCTATCTTGTTTCTTTTATTTAATTGAATGTAATATTTTAAATGCAGGTTTGAGTTGCTTTTTTGTAATATCGTATTATTAATATTACGTAATATCGCGTTACGTAATATTACGTTTTACGTAATATCGCTTGTCAAAAAATAAATAAATAAATAAATAAATAAATAAATAAATAAAATAAAGAAAGAAAGAAAGAATGAAAAGAAAAGAAACCTTGCATGTGTTCGCTCAGTGTTGATGGTAGAAACTCCTGACTAATTAACGCAGCATTCTGAGCCATCTAATTTGTTATTTATTCAATTATTTGTGTCTTGGTACATAAATTCATCTATTCTCATTTTTTTGGTTCATTTTGATATAGTAAGCTCGATCAGTAACCTTTTTGCTCCAACCAATGAAAACTCCTTCTTTTTATGTTTTCAGTGTGTTTTGTATTCCTAAGAGATTTATTTTGAAGTAAGTAATAATATTCTTTTTCCAAATAAATTAAAATATTAAAATTTATTCAAATTAGCTAGTTATTAAATTGGCCTTTCTGAGTTTTTGTGGTGAATTATTCATTTGTTTATTTTTCGTTCTTATTCAAATCATTATTATCATCATATATATATAGCAAATATCATGTTAACTTTCAGTTTTTCATTCGTGTATTATAATTTTTTAACTGTTTATAGTTACTCAGCATTCTTTTCTGTGAACAACGTATCTAACAGAACTTATATGTTGATAGATACTAATTCAAATCTAATACTTGTATTTTCTTAGTAAAATCACTGAAATCGTAAAATTAATATCTAAATCCACACTCGTTTTTTAACTTAAATATTTTCATAATAGTAATTTTTAAATTTTTATATTTGTATTTAACAAAAAAAAAAAAAAAAGGTTTAACTTCATTTTATTCTTATTATTCTTCTTATCATCATCATCATCATCATCATTAAGATAGAAAAAGAAAATTACTAGTTAAAATCTTCAAATTACATTAAAAATCTTTAACGATTTATTTTAATATTCAACACATATATTTTTAGAAATTCAACAATTTTTTGTTTGATTTGATTTAAAGAATGTTTATAAAATATTACGTTTGTTGGTTTATTCACGCGTACTAAAATGTAGACGGTATTTTTTTAAATGAAAAAACTGCCATTATTTATGATTGTAATATAATATATATATATATATATATATATATATAATTATATTATTGACAGATCTTGAAGTCTCCACCCTCTTTATAGGAACTTAAGGCGATCAAAAATTGCTTTTTTTTTTCTTACTTTTACCACTTTTTTATACAGTAATAACTCCCCTGTTTGATCGCGATACATTATTCATAGCAATACAAAAAGATTTCTGCATAAAAGTAGTAGACCAAAAAATGCCTAAATTTCTCATCTCTGAATGCAGAGCTGCCAACCTAATCCGGCAAATTGTTTGTATCGCCCCTTTTCCTACACCAGTTAATTTTTAGAATATTTGTTTTCTTAATTCATCGTAAGTATATTTGAAAAGAATTACTCTAAAAATTAAGTGGTGTACAAAAAGGGGAGGTACTAACAAATTGCCGGATTAGGTAGGCAGCTCTGTGAATGTGTCCTGAAAAGGGTGTGGAGACTTCGAGCTCAGTGTTTATAAATACATATATATATATATAATGTGTCACAAATCATTCACGAACTAGAAAATCTCTAAAACTCAAACTTTAAAAATAAGGAAAGAAAATATATTTAAAGGTTAAACTAAAGTGTTTTAAATTAAGTGACACCATTCAGTATATAATAATTTATTATTATAAAAATTGGTCTCTGCTCGGAAGCGCGAGATGTTTTTCCTTTATTCTTGGTAAATTGCTTGTCCTCGTTTGGGGTGCGAGCAGTTTTTTAATTGATAAACAGGGTTGAATTTGAAGGCTAGAGACTGGAAAAATCGCAAGCGTGATCGTGTATCATGATCGGAAATGGAGAAAGGCGGCGGATCTATGATTTCTACTCAGCTAGTCGTCAACTTAGTGCTTCGGAGTACCTGCATTTGGTCGCAACCAATGCTTACCTCCAACGAAAAATAAGAAAAACATAAAAATAATTTTCCATAAATGTCACCATCTCTTGATTAGATAATAAAATGTAAAGTAGCTGAACATTTACATTTCCTGTAATTAAACAAACTTAAAATACAAAAAGGAACAGATAGGGCAGCGCAGAAAATAAAATATTAATCGATAATAATGCTTAAAAAAGAAATAAATTTTATTTATTTATTTTAATTCTTGCTTTTTGTATTAAATATGTTCTTCATTTATGAGACTTATTTTAATTTTTGACGTGTGTTACTTTATTATTTTTATAAAATTTATTTCATAAATTTTTGTAAAGTTACAAAAACTGAAAAACAATAATGGCATGCTAGTTTTCAAGAAATGTGTTGAACTTTTACTTTAGGTACATATGTATATCTGTGTAGAATGCAAGTACACACACATACGCACTAAATATTAAATTAGTAAATATGATACTGTTAGCTCAGAGAATTAAATCTATAAAAGTACTCATTTTAACTAAATAAAAACGATGAACTGTAATAATAACTTGAGACACTAGACGTGATTTTAACATCACAACCACATTTATTAAATTCTTTAAAATGGGAGTAAAGAAAGCTGCCAACCTCCCCTGAGCGGAGTTACAAAACTGACCGAGCTCGTTCCGAAGGAGCGATCTTAACAGAGTGCGCAGGCGCAACACATCGCCCGGCGTTGAAATGCCAATTTCAAAAAGTTCACAGGAAGAGCACATGAGACATAAACTATAGAAGCATATGTTAGAAATACAAATTGAATTGTAGATTAATCACATTGAAAAATAAAGACAATAATTAACACAAGTTGAGCTTATAAACATGAAATTTGATACATTTGAAACATTCTATAGGTGCAAATAAAGTAAACAATGAAACTAAAAAAGACTTACATAACATTATAAACAAATTATATGTATTATTCCCATTTCTAATTTTTGAACAGATTCATTTTTTTAAACATAAACACAATTGGATTTGAAAGTTCAAATGGAACAGTAAGCAACTTATTTACAATATTCAATTATTTAATAAAGAAGCATCAATAAACTGGCGTTGTAAAAATATTACTTACAAACTTTGAATAAACACCATAAAATGCAATAAACTCGCAACAATTGTTTCGGGTCGAAAAAACACACGACCCTTCATCAGGCGAATAAAGTAAGCACGAGTGCTGCAGTCAAAGCGGCAACGCACCACTGCCACTTTTGTTAGGGGGCCGTCACTTATAATAATTTGTATCCTCTGTGAGTAAATATCTGTATATATTTTGACAAAAAACTACTTTAATTTACCTTAATGTTATTCTAATTGTTTTCTAAGCAACATTTCGATGTTTATGATAAAAAATGGATTTTTTTTTTTTTTAAATAAAATTATCGCAATGCAAGCGAGAAATTGTGAAAGAATTCCAAAAGAAATGAAGCCCCGGCTCTGTATTGCGGAAACAATACTAAAAAACTAGATTGCTTATTCATATATGACTCTGTATGTGACGCTGGTATGCATAAATGTGAATGGCATTTACTACATCGAATGGGGAAGACAAAATTTAAATGATTTAATTGGAAGTATGTAAAATAATTTTGTTTTATAATGTAAAGTTTTAGAAAAATTGTGTAAAGGCGTGGCTTCCGTTGCAATGAGGAGTATACTCGATTCTGAAATCTTAAGTCTTTGTTCTTAATTATTACATAACTTTTCCTAGTTTCTCACTGCTAAAATTTTATTTTATCAATTTTGTCTTTTCTTTTTAACTTGAATATTCTAGGATTCGTGCACCTCAAGTTAAATATCATGATTTAGAAAACGCGGTAAGACAAGGATTATAATCTTTATCAGATTTTTTAAAACAAATTTTCTGTTCTAATCTTGTAATATTTTCGCATTCGTTTACTCTACTGTTTATGCTATATTTAAATTTTATCGCATAACATAACATAGTAAAATATAAAATTTTTATGAAATATTTATTTAATACTGAATATTATAGTGGTATTTATTTATTTATTTTTTTTTTTTTAAGTTTTTAAAATCTATTATTGAAACAAAGCGGAATATTTTTTATTTTCGATTATTCTAATCACGGCGTAAATCTGGCGCCACAATTATCATGGTAAAAGAATTTAAAAGAGAGTAATATGTCTTAATGCTTTTAATGATATAGATTTTACAGATTTAAAATTAAGAATTCAAGTACAGTAGACGACTGCAGAACGCGGAACATTCGTTCTAGGCAATAGGAAACCATTTTTTCTATATCCATATTTATTTTCATAAGAATATACATAATAATTATACTCTTTATAGTGAAAGTATTTGTATTCATACTATTTTGTTTATATAAATATGAATATAGGCATAGCTGCCTAGTTTTTTAATTTATTCCAGAATGCTGTTAGCTCCGCCCTTTTTTTCACACCGTAATTTTTATAGAAGAATTTTCTTCAATATATAATTACGATTAAATATGAAGAAAACTACTCTAAAAAGATTACAGTGTGAAAAGAGGTGGGACTAACAGCATTCCGGAATAAATTGAAAAGCTTGGCAGCTATGTATAAGGAATATTCTTAAGAAATATCGTAACACACAAATTGTGAAAGAAACGCCCACTGGAGGAGTTACAGATTTCCAAATGACGTGAAACTATGTCAGCTGTCGCGAAAATGTTAAATATCCTTTTCCAGATTTTAGTTTAAATTTTGTTATCTATATTTTTGTATATTATCAATTGTTGGTTTGTACGCCTAAAATTAAATGTAAAACTTTATAGTAACACTTTCATGCGGGGCTTACTGTATAAAATAAAAACATACCCAATAAGAAGTAGACAATTCTTTTTCTTAAATATTAAACATTTTTTTTTTTCTTTTAACCGCTATTATTATTATTCTCATTATTGCTATTATTCTTTTACCTTGGTATCTAGATTTTTGTAATTTAACATTGTAGGGTTCATATGATACAAGCTATTGAATTTTCTTCGTATGAAGTGATTTATTTAACTATTCGATGTTTAATAAATAGAAACCAATAAAAATCTTTTAAATTCATAAACTAACACAGAAAGGTCTGCGAATTGCAATAGTTTTTTATTTTATAATTAACAGAGTTGCCAACTTCTATAATGTATTCCGGAGCATTTTTAGCCCCGCCCTCTTTTCGCACCAGAAAATTTGTAGAATATGTCTCTTTAATATGCGACAACGACAAAATAAGAAGATTCTTTAAAATTTCTGGTATGAAAAAGAGGCGGGGCTAATAATGCTCCGGAATAAATTATTAAAGTTGGCAACTTTGAATTAACACTTCTGAACTTTGTTTTCGGATGTGAAACTTAATAAATAATGTATATTTGGTGGTAGATCACGATTTATTTTTTCTAAATTTATAGACGGACCCCTAATACATTTTCACGTGTTACTCTATTTAAAATTTATTTAAAGTATATAAATAGGTATGTTTTCCGAACCGCCTTGATCTCAGAAATCTGAATTTGATGCTATAAATACGGATCGTCATCGAAAAAAAAATTGAAGTTTATGCCTGTTTTAATGTGTAGATAACCCCTTAAGCAAAATCCATCTACACCATTAAAAACTAGACGTTATTACAAATCGATAGGTACCAGCCGCGTGTTTCTGCGATAATTTACGGCAAAATTAAGTGGGGGTGGCGTTTTTTTTTTTTTTTTTCTTTTCCCGACTGTACATCTTTTTAACATCCGCAGTGAAAACTATTTTTGCGTACGAAATTGTAATCCCCACCATTTAACAAACAATCATTTAATGATATCCCATAGGTAGTGGATGAACTGGCATTAAATACAACCCTTAATTTTGTAGTGCTACTATCGGGTTTAAGAACAGTGTGGTGCGGCATAAAATATTCAACTGCGTTTATTTCATTATCATTTAATTCTTGCATGTGGCCTAACTGTTCATATTCATTCAAAAAATTTACATATAATTCTGAGATGGTTGGATTTCTACTTAATTGTCTGTATAAATTATTTAACTTCTGTATGGACGAACGGAAAGAATCCCCTAATTCTGAATTATTTTTCATCGGTAAGTTCACTATGTACTTCCCGTTTGCATTTCTGCGATATGTCTCTACAAGCTGTTTTTCACACTCTATCGCTTCCTTACTTCTCAAACTAGGTGAATCTAGTATATTTTCAATTTCCCAAAAGTTTTTCATAGTACTTTTTAAATTGCTGTTATCTTACTGGGAAATAACAGCACAATACACTGGGTTTGGAGTGCTTTGAACAGCTCCACTAAGAACGTATCGAAACACTGTTTCTTGTAAAATGGCACCTGATTCGGGAATCTTAATTTTATTTTTTAGGAATTATTCAAAAAATACCTCTACACCAATTAGTAAATCAACACTGTTATTATTTTTGAAGAGTGTCTGACCAGCAAGTTTAATTTCCTTTGAAATATTTAATTTTAACATATCAGAATAGTTTATTAGTAATGCGCCAATAATTTTTGATACAATCAAAAATTCCAGATTAGCCGAAAAGGAATTATTCTCATTTGTTATCAGTGCTTGTGTTTTCGTTTTTATATTTATCGGAATTCCTGACAACGCTGAAAGAGGAATATTTATTTTTTCTTTTTTCAATCCTAACTTATTTACAAATTTTGCTGTTGCAATATGTGTAAGCCGCTATCAAGAATTGTTTTAGCTGGATGATAAAACCCGTTTTCATCTAACACGAAAACTGTCGCTGTTGATAGAATAACTCTCTTGTTTTCAGAAATAAAACAAGAAGTAACGGGCGACGACTGAATATTTTCACTTGAAACACCTGCTCCGAGCAGACGATCGCTAACTATGTCAGAGTTTGATTGGGGGGGGGGGGATTACATTCTCTTTTGGAACAGGAAGTGATGAATCTTTGTCTAGTAAAGAATGATGCCTGGCGCTGCATTTAATGCATGCATACTTAGAATTATATTTTGCAATTTTATGATATCCGACGCAGTTTAAGCAAAGATTATTCTTTCGAATAAATTCGTACCTTTTATGAGTTGGGAAATTTAGGAATGTATCGCATTTAAATAACGTGTGTGAACTACTTTTTCATAAAATACTGAAGTTAGAATTATTTCCTTGGGTTTTTACAAGTAAACTTTTGGGATTACCAAACTTATCAGTAGTATATTTTGAGGACTTAAGCAGTACATTTCGATGTACACTGTCTAATACTAAGCATTGTTTATCAAGAAATTGTAAAAAAAATATTAATGTCAGGGACTTTGTTGCTTTTTAACGTCAGTTCATAGTTCTTGCGAGTTTCCCGATCCAACTTTTATAAAACAATGTTTAGTAACATAATATTAGAAAGATTATCGCGTTCATATTTCAATACTTTTAACGCTCTTAAATTCTTCAATGTACAATCCAGCAATTTCCGCAACTCTTCTCCCGATTCGTTAGTTATTTTCTCATAATTAATAATGTTTTGATATGAGCATCTATTATAGCTCGCTTGTTCTCAAAACGCTATTCTTATGTATTTAGAAGAGACGTATCGTAACTGGTTTCTACTGTTTTTGCTTCGCCTTTCAACGCAGCGGGTAAATAATGCAACTTTTGATTTGGAGTTAATAATGGATTATCATTTATTAGATTTTGAAACTGCGTTTTAAATACGTTCCATTCTTCAAATTTTCCTGAAAACATTGGTAAAGGTATCTGGGGTAAATGCATACTATGATTTGTAATTAAGTTTCTTTCAGCTCCTAACGAGCTGAATTTGTGTTATTTACATCATCATTACAGTTAATTAATATGGTATTGAATCTTACCTCTAATTATTGAAATTGAGAATCTAACTCACTTTCTTCTTATATTGCAGGAAATTCATCATCTTTTGCTGTTTGGTAATATTCTGCTTTCAAATCTTCAAACTTATTTTGAATTTTTTCAAAAATCGCTATTCTAGACGTAATTTCTGCTTTCGAATTACTCAAATCTTCATTAGGAATGTTAATTAACTTTGTAATTTGGGATTTAATATTCCCTTTTTTTTTCTATTTAAAGCGGTTAAAGCCATACTTCTTCCAGAGCTGCCAAGCAAATCCGGCAAATTGTTAGTACCGCCCCTTTTATTACACCACTTAATTTTTAGAGTAATTCTCTTCAAATATATTTACGATGAAAGAAGAAAACAAATACTCTAAAAATTAAGTGGTGTAGAAAAAGGGGCGGTACTAACAATTTGCCGGATTAGGTTGGCAGCTCTGTTCTTCAGTATTTAAACCAAAAGTGGTGCTGATTACGCTGTGGTCACACGGACCAAAACATGTTAGCTCAGAGAATTAAATCTATAAAAGTAATCATTTTAACTAAATAAAAACAATGGACTGTAATAATAACTTGAGACACTAGAGGTGATTTTGACATCACAACCACATTTATTAAATTCTTTATAATGGGAGTAAAGAAAGCTGCCAACCTCCCATGAGCGGAGTTACAAGACTGACCGAGCTCCGTTCCGAAAGAGCGATCTTTACAGAGTGCGCAGGCGCATCAATTACCGCTAAAGTGCAGAAATCAGTTAATCTGTAGATTAGCTAGGTAATCTGCACATTAACTAGGGTGATCCGTTAAAGAGAGGAAAATTGTTTCATTTCTTAAATTAGCTAGTTAATCTGCGAATTACCTAGATAATCTGCACATTACCTACTAGGCACTAGTTAAAGTGAAAATAAGATATCTGGTGTTGTAATTTTACAGCACGCTGTGTTGCATTTGTTTTTTTCATTCGGAAAAAAATAATTAGGTTTCTTTTCTTTTTTTATTTATTTCTTTACTTATTTAATCTGTATGTGTTTTAATTTTTATATATTTTAAAGTTATTTTTAATTTTTTTTTCATCTTTTTTATTCTATCAATATAAGTTTGAAGATGTTATGCATTTTTAATATGAAACATAATATCTTTAAAAGCTTTCAATAAATTCCATTTTATAAATGAATGTTAGAATTGTAATACAGGAACGATTTCTTTTCAAGATAAAAATATTTAACCATTTAAAATTTTAAAAAATCTGGTGTGAAACAACCACACGACTTCCATTACCCACTATTACACGTATTATAGGCATTTTTGAGAGATAATGGGATCAGAAAACATAAAAATGACTTAAAGAGAAAATCGCTAGAGCCGTTTTTGAGATACCAATTTTTACAAAAAATCAATTATTGACCAGAAAACAATAATTACATACAAAAGGATATTTGAAAGTGAGTTAATAGGGCGAGTTTAAAAAAAATCCGTACAGCCGTTTTTAAAGGAACGCGCTTAGAAGACCTGAAATTGAACTAATTATACAGGAAACCTATCAATTTTCCAGAACTAACCAACTATATTATTCGAAAGGCCATCTAATAGAGTGTTTATATAGCAAATTTGAAGAAAATTGTTAGAGCCGTTTTTGAGATACGGACTTACGGTCCCACTTCCGGTTTCCGATGTCCCACTTCCGGTTTTCCAATTTTCACCAAAATTTGGAAATTTCATCTGTACACCAGACGTATTTCAATTCTAAAGTTTCGTAGCTCTATCTTTATTAGTTTCTGAGCTGTAATAGCCAGAAGATTCTCCACATACATACACACACACACACACACATACATACACACTGACCAATTGCCAAAAACCACTTTTTTGGACTCAGGGGGCCTTAAAACGTGTAAATCAGGTGAAAACCCGATATCGAATTTTCAGACCGAATACAATACTTCCATTACCTACGGTAGTAGGGTAATGGAAGTAAAAATATTTTATTAACAACTTATATTGCTATTACTATTTTTTTTTTTTTTTTTTTTTTTTTTTATTATGCACTAATATTTAATTCACTAAAGAAATATTAAATTAGACAAATCAGAAGCATTATTTAAGAAGTACTTCAAATAATTAAAACTTCTTTTTAATATTTTTTAGGATGCATGAAATTAAAATGACAGTTTTCCAATGCTTTATTAAACTATATTTTGCAGCATACAGATATCTGTACAAATTCAGCAAATATATTAATTTTACAAAAAAAAAAAAAAAAAAAAAAAAAAACTATTAACATATTTTATATGATAAAACTACAACGAAATTATCTGAAAAAGCGGACAAAATTAAAAATAAATAAATATATAATCATGATATATAAAATATATAAAGAAAACTTGAAACTGAAAGAAACAAAGAAAAAAAAAAAAAAAAAATGCAACGAAATGCTGAAAAATGCACAAAAAATTCATTCTAAGTAATTATTAAATGCCATATTATTTTTCAAAGTTAAAAATTAATACTTTTTTTTTTCCAGTAAGTAATAGTAATTTAAATCAATTTTAAAATAAATTAGTTTTAAAAAGTTGTGGTTTAATAGTTTTATTTCGGGAGGAAATAATTACTGTGTTGTAAATTTAATATTTATAATTCAAAATGGAGTTTCACGAGTGACAGCTTTTAATTAAAATTAGATTTCATTAATAAAATGCAGACCCTTATCAAACTTATATTGACAGAATTAAAAAAGATAGAAATAAAATCAAAATTAAAACAATTATAACTTACTTGTTACTTTAAATTTTGTGTTAGTCATAATAATAAACCTAATCATGGCTTCGATCCTCCACATTTTGCGTTTGCCGTTTATCATCATAGCGTAGCGGAAGGGGTAAAATATTTAGTTTATGTTTGAAGGTCATTCGCGTATCTGTATCACATGGCTGTTTGACGTCATAGTGAATGTAAAAAAACTAAGGCTCGAAACAAACATTTGAACTTTAACGATACAGAAACCACTAATGTGCATATTACCTACTTAAAATGCGGAAAACTCTTGATTCCGCACTTTAACGCGCTATTTTAGTTAATCTGCACATTTACGGATTTTTAACTTTAACGGTAACAAATACATTAAGTAACACACTGTTACCTATAAGTAATAAAAATATATTATAGACATAATAGAATTTTTTACAGCGTAATTAAAATAAATATATAAACCTAATTAAACATTAAAAAATAAATGAACTTTAAATTTAAACTATGAAAATATATAAAATAGTTCATTATTAATTCAAGTAATACACTATTTTATATTTCTAAGTAATAGGGTTTACGAATTCATACCACTCTCGATGTAAGAAAATTTTCTACTTCTTAAATCAATGATATTATAGGTACAGAAATTTCTTAAACGGATTCCGGTATGAATTCTGCGCCCGTGTTCCATCCCTGACAGGGCTACCCAAAATTAAGGCAAACGTTTTTTTATTAAATATAATTGACGTCAGTGATTTGTTCCTTTTTTTTTTTTTTTTTTTTTTTTTAATGTCGAAGAACACTGCTGACACAGAACGGAAAATTAATTTTTCATACCCCTACAGTAAACAAAAGAGTTTTTGGATATCAATTTTTTCTGTATAATATCACGTTTTGAGGCTTCCTGAATACGAAAGTCAAGTTTTTAGTGCTTGTTCTGTATATATATGAATTTTCAGTATAATTTAACAACAAATAACTGTAGGAAATTCAAATTTGGTGCTTTGGATTCCATATCTAGTTGCCACTTGAAGAATTGATCAAGATCTGTAAGTTTCAAGGAAATTAATAACAGACATGATTTTTGTTTTAATAAATACAGGCACCATAATTAAACAACATCAATACCATATCATATCCTACGCAAAAAATCATTTTACAATATTAACAATAAATATGAATTTCTTTATGATTTTTACAGTAGAAAGTTATTTATATGTAATACACAAGAATGTCTGACCCAAAACGTAACGCATTGGCATTTTTTGAGAATTCCGGAACATAAACCAATTGTAGAGGACCTATTAATGCCATTCTATATGTTTAATATTCCATAGTAAACCTGAATAAAATATATCATTCTTTAAAATTTCTGAAAATATTTACGGACGCTGGGGGCGAGCAGACGGACACATAGACAAATAAACAGTCGGACAAAAAAAAAAAAAAAAAAAAAAAAATCAAATTGAAATCGTATTCATAGTTGAAAATTGTTAGAAAACGTTTAATGTAAACGAAAATGCAATTCCAGTAGATATCCATTAATAACCCTTAACGTAACTGAATATTTTTGTGTGCCCTGTAAATCTAATGCTAATCGTAGTGTACACTATAAAAAGCATACTTTTGTGCTTATGAATAACATATTTCAATTTTATTAAGATTTATACAAATTAATTTTTGTTTATAGAAATATCTTTCATAGAAAACACTGCTTTGGAATACTTTCGGGTGTCCCGGTATACAAACCAGTGATGGCATTTACTCCATTTTTTATAGAAATTACCCGATAGAAAACTTGAATAACATATTTCAATTTTATTAATATATGCGTAAATTAAAGGTATTAAAATATCTCTCATAGAATATAATGCATGAATATCGCGGGAGTTAGAGCGCGGACAGACAGAAAAAGGATGGACAGACAGACAAATCGAAGTCGTTAAGAATTTTCAACCTTGTTGGAATTGTTACAGAGCCGCAGTCATCAAAAATTTTCAACTATGATTGCAAGTGGTAAAAAGAAATAAAGTGCGCAAATTTTACACGGTTTTGCTAGTCTTTTAATTTTCTTCCTCTCTTGACGTGTTTTAATTTGCAGGTGACCCCCTAAGAAATTTAACTATTAAATTTTTTAATAATATGGAATAATGTAAATTTGCATTAAGTTCTTAAAACTGTTGGTATCATGTGTTTGAATGATTTTAGTTGCTATTTTAAAATAAAGGAATTTTTTTTATTTTTCTCATCTCATAGATAACCCCTAAAGTGAGTCCTTTGGCGTCGAAAAATAGATGCAAAAATTGAAAATAAAGTGGTATAAGTCATAATTTTCAAATTGCAATAACTCAGCGAGATTTTGACTCCGAGAGAGGATTTTTTTTTACTTCTTAGAGCGAGGAGAATATCTTTCTTAATATAAGTCATATGATAAGAGGTACCGTATAAAAATTAAATTTCGTTTTTTATTATGTATGCAGCCCCTTGTACAAAAAAATGGCGTACTTGAAACCTACTCTTATTTTGCACCAAGTTTGTAATTGGAAGTATGTTTCTATCTTTTTTTGTTTACGAGATAATCGCTGTAACATCTATTTTGAATCACCCGGTATATGGTTTAAATACTCAATTGATGTATATGAAATGATTGATTCTAAAAATTTATTCATGAAATATGTAATATAAATGTATGTGAGGTGAGGACAAACATTATTTGCTACACGCATACCAAGCAGAAGATAAGATAGTAAAACATAGTATACGGGTCAAATGGATATCAGTTTCGTACAGATAAGAGACCCGGGTTGTGACGTCATACGTTGTCCGAAGGCATACCTAAGACTCCTATAATATTGGAGGAGCTCTAGTGATACCCACAGGCAGTGGCGGATCCAGAACTTGACTTTTGGGGGGGGGGGGGGGCAAAGATTTTCAAAGTGTTATTCTAGAAAAAATTTACAATTGCAATTTTCAGTTGTGAATGTCAGTGTTTTTTTTTTTTTTTTTTTTTTTTTGGGGGGGGGGCTTTAGCCCCCTACCCCTCCCCCCCTCCTTAAATCCGCCACTGCCCACAGGCTTGATAGTAGATCTGGAAGTTTTGGGTTTGGTTATACACCACGTGCATACATGCCAACCATCCCATTATGAACCGTACAATTTTTAGTACCCGCCTTTTTTTTACAACACAGGTCAGTTTTTAGAGTAATTTTATTCTTATTTAATCGTAACATTTGGAGAGAATTACTCTAAAAATAAAGTGGTGTGAGAAAAGGGGCGTTTTTTCAAGGGGGGTTAACAATTGTACGGTTATTAATGAGATAGCTGGCAAGTATGCACATGTTTTAAAGTTTTCAAAAAGTGAGACTCCTCCCATCGCATTTTGGAACCCTCTTATCAACTCTCATTAGTACTTCATATTTTATCATATTATTTATAAGGATTATTTTGCAGTTTATTTATTACATAGACAATTATTCTTCACCTGTTTGTTTGTATCATAATATTACGCAGAGTTGCCAACATTTTAATTATTCCGGATCCTTTTTAGACCTGCCTTTATTTTTACATCACTTTATTTACAGAATACTCCTCGCGAATATACAACTACGATAAAATAAGAAAAAATTACTCTTAAATAAAAATAGTGCGAAATAAAGACGTGGCTAAAAAATATTCGGAATAAATTAAAGCTTAGCTCTGTTTTATGGTATATTTTCATTAGTTTTTTGATTAAAGAACAAAAAACAAGAATATTTTAAAAAATATATAGGAGGATTTTACCCTTCAAAATGCGCAAACTAAAACATCCATATAAAATGGCTTGATTTTACAAAGCAACGCAAAAAAGTAGGTGTTAAAATAATAAACACACATGTACTCCATGCTTAGGATTAAAATATATATGTTGTATAAGAAGCTTACACATTCTTTTTTTATTAAGTCCATTGCTTTGTAAAATTAAGGCATTTTATATGAGTGTTTTACGTATTTTGAAGGATAAATTCCTGTATTTAATTAATAATTTCTGTATTAACTTTTTTTATTCGTGCCTGGCGTCCTTTTGGGAAGCTTTCTTAAAAAAAAAAAAAAAATCCAGTAACAACAAAAATTGTTCTAGCTTTTCTAAACTTTGCAAAAAGTATCCTTATTAGGATTGGTTTGTAATATTTTGTCATAAATGTCAGCATATTTCAGGAACAAAATTGAAAAATACAGTCGAACCTCGTTAACGCAAATACTGTTAACGTGAATTACTTTCAACGTGAACTGTTTCTACAGTCTCCGTCAAAATGAAGATTAGTTTAGTTATCTGAAGATTAGTTACTGGTAGCATGAACTACTGAAAACATGAACAAATTTTTTATCCCCCTTCAGATTCACGGTAACGAGGTTCGACTGTATATGTTTGATTAACGCACAAATGCAGATATTCTTGGAATGAAACTGCTATCAATAAAAAGTAACATATCTTTTTTATTCATTCATTAAATATTTTATAGGTACTATAATTTATTGGAAAATACATTGTTTTAAAATAGGCATTTCCTCATTTTTTCATCTTTTGTATTTTTAAGTTAAATTTGAACCTTATATATCGTCTTAATTTTGGGATGCTATTCACGAAAAGGGGCGTGGTTTTTATTTTGCTTTGAATGCATTAAATGTACGTTTTATGCCATCTCTAATTGAATAAATTGGTTTTATATGCATTGTGAGGACATAATATTTCTCTGTTTTATATTTCGTTTTGATCTATTTTTCTAGTTTTATGTCCACTTACAGTGTTTTTAAAAAGTACATGCATTACAAATTACGAATATAACTTTATCACAGTAATTAATGACAATTTAGTGAACTGGTATTTTATTATACCATTGGTACACATACAGGTGGAAAAAGATTTTGGGTCCTTTACAACAAGAAAAAAAAATGTACTTTATATGTCCTTTGTACTTTTTAACATTGACAATAGATTATTAAGGTAATGCAGGAATAAATTATAAACTCGTAAAGATCGCGAAAAATGCCGAGCAAAATCAGCAAGCGCTTTCTATGAAATTCTTTCTGGAATAAAAATAGCTGCATATAATGCGACGTAATGAGATTAAAGAGAGGTATCTAAAGTTTATGTTTTTTTTCTTATAAATACATTTTTTTTTTTTTAAATAATACAAATGATTTTATAGACTCTTTAATCTAATTATACTTTAAAGTACCGGTAGTAGATAAAGAGTTAAACCTCTATATCGAGTGTAATTTGTGAATTTAAATATCCTATGCCAATACTAAAGATACATTTCTTCATTTTGCATAGCATTTTACTTTAAAGTACTTCATATTCTAGACTGATTTTATCAGTTAAATGTGAAAAACCTGTACACATTTGTGCCTATCGTCTCAAATTTGGGAAATTTGGATTTCTATTCATTAAATAAAAAAAAAAATAAACTCAAAATTTTGTTTTCTATTTTTTACATAGATTCAAAATATGAATGAATGTATATCTTAATATTGTGAAACAGATGAACATAAATTATTGTCGGTATAATAAATGTCAGTCATTGTAAATTAATGTAGATAAATATGATCAAGAAAGGAATTACTAATGGAATTGTTAAGGGAATTTTAAAACATGATGGGAAGAGTCTCGCCTTTTGAAAACTTGAAGACGAATATTGTATAACGAACATACTGCTAAATTTCTCCAGCATTGGTTGTTTATTTAGTTTTACGGCAGGGTCGTATTCTCCTCCCTTCTTTCAAGACACTGTCAGGTCAGATATGTATAATTTCCGCCTCTATTGCTACCATTAATTTTATTCAATAATAGCTCTATCCTATATAATCATGACACATTACTATAAAAATGCAATAGAGAATTCTGCATAAAATTAGTAGTGAAAAAATAAGGCAGGAATTTTTTATTCCTTAGAGTGTTCTGAAAAATGGGCGGAGATCCCTGTAAGCTTATTCAAAAGCTAATGAAATGGGACAATTTTTAGTAAATTTTACCTTTTGTAGCTATACGGATTTTGCGGAATTGCGGATTCTACAGTCTCCGTCAAAATGAAGATTAGTTTAGTTATCTGAAGATTAGTTACTGGTAGCATGAACTACTGAAAACATGAACAAATTTTTTATCCCCCTTCAGATTCACGGTAACGAGGTTCGACTGTATATGTTTGATTAACGCACAAATGCAGATATTCTTGGAATGAAACTGCTATCAATAAAAAGTAACATATCTTTTTTATTCATTCATTAAATATTTTATAGGCACTATAATTTATTGGAAAATACATTGTTTTAAAATAGGCATTTCCTCATTTTTTCATCTTTTGTATTTTTAAGTTAAATTTGAACCTTATATATCGTCTTAATTTTGGGATGCTATTCACGAAAAGGGGCGTGGTTTTTATTTTGCTTTGAATGCATTAAATGTACGTTTTATGCCATCTCTAATTATATAAATTGGTTTTATATGCATTGTTAGGACATAATATTGTCTGTTTCATATTTCGTTTAGATCTATTTTTCTAGTTTTATGTCTACTTAGAGTGTTTTTAAAAAGTACATGCAATACAAATTAAGAATATAACTTCATCACAGTAATTAATGACAATTTACTGAAGTGGTATTTTATTATAACATTGGTACACATATAGGTGGAAAAACATATTGGGCCCTTTACAACAAGTAAAAAAAAAAAAAAAAAAAAAAAAAATACTTTATATGGCCTTTGTACTTTTTAACATTGACAATAGATTATTAAGTTAATACAGGAATTAATTATAAACATGTAAAGATCGCGAAAAATGCCGAGCAAAAACAGCAAGTGCTATCTTTATAAAATTCTTTCTGGAATAAAAATGGCTGCATATAATGCGACGTAATGAGATTAAAGAGAGGTATATATATTATATGGTTTTTTTTTTTTTTTCTTATAAATACTTTTTTTTTTTTAATAATACAAATGGTTTTATAGATTTTTTAATCTAATTATACTTTAAAGTTCCGGTAGTACATAAAGAGTTAAACCACTATATCCAGTGTAATTTGTGAATTTAAGTATCCTATGCCAATACTAAAGTGACATTTCTTCATTTTGCATAGTATTTTACTTTAAAGTACTTCGTATTCAAGACTAATTTTATCAGTTAAATGAGAAAAACCTGTACACATTCGTACCTATCGTCTCAAATTTCGGAAATTTGGATTTCTATTCATTAAATAATAATAAATAAAAAAAAATAAAAAAATATTAACCCAAAATTTTGTTTTCTATTTTTTACATAGAATCAAAATATGAATGCATATCTTAATATTGTGAAACAGATGAACATAAATTATTCTCAGTATAATAAATGTCAGTCAATGTAAATTAATGTACATAAATATCATCAAAAAAGGAATTACTAATGGAATTGTTAAGAGAATTTTGAAACATGATGGGAAGAGTCTCGCCTTTTGAAAACTTGAAGAAGAATCTTGTATGACAAAAATACGGCTAAATTTCTCCAGCATTGGTTGTTTAATTTTATGGTAAGCTCATGGGTCGTATTCTCCGCCCTTCTTTCAGGACATTCTCAGGTCAGATATGTATAATTTCCGCCCCTATTGCTACCATTAATTTTATTCAATAATAGCTCTATCCTATGTAATCATGACACATTACTATAAAAATACAATAAAGAATTCTGCATTAAATTATTAGTGGAAAAAAAGGCAGGAATTTCTTATTCCTTAGAGTGTTCTGAGAAATGGGCGGAGACCCCTGAAAGCTTATTCAAAAGCTAATGAAATGGGATAATTTTTAGCAAATTTTACCTTTTGTAGCTAGAACGGTTTTTGCGGAATTATGGATAAAATATTTTGACGGAGGTTCGTTTTGCATTATTTTCACTCTTTCGCGGCTTGTGACTCTTTATAACCTACTAGATATTTTAACACATTTGATGTAATTTTGTGGATTTTTTATGCTCTGTGTAAATATGGTCTTCATTTTTATCCAGCTTATTTAGAAACTTCAAAAGTGAGGGACATCATCAGATTTCCAGCTTCTTCTTTCTATTCGCAGTAACTTGAAAATGTTTTGAGATATGATAGGAATGATATGCATTTTTATGCGCCATATGAGCTCATCTATTAAATCCTAGAGTTTGTCGGTGCAATACGGAATCACCCTGTACATGTATACACACACACACATATATTATTATGTTATTCAGTCACAAAATATTACTATAAAAATACGCTAAAGATTTCCTTTTAAAAATATTTTCATGAAAAGAAAAAGGTGGAAATTTCTCATCAATGGAAATGTCCAGAAAAAGGGTGGAAATATCGAGCTCTGAATTCACAAATGTTGATTTAATAAATACATAAAGTGTCATAACTCATTAATAAACTACAAAAGTCTGCAAAAATTCCAAAAACAAATACTAAAATATAAAAAATTAAACCAAATCAGTAATTAAAGATTCTACCTTACACCGTATAATTTGTACAGAATAAATTAAAAATATTTTTATCTGCATCAACTTAACTGATGAAGTTATATTAAAAACGAATACATAAAAGCATGTGCGTGCTGTTTGATAACGGAGTTCGTAAGAAAGGTTGCAAAAATGAATGACGCGTGCTTGAAAGGCATCGTATGTGAGTAGCATTTTCGCCTGTGGCAAGCTGGGTCACGTGACCTTCGAAATGCTCATAAGTTCTATTTTTCATCGAAAAATCTAGCTATTAATTTTAATTTAAAGTCCAAAATTGCATTTTTTTTTTTTTTTTTTGAAAAGATAATGTGAAGTGCATTCATTATCGTACCGTAATTTCTACTGTATAGTCCGCAGGTTAGATAAGTCAGTTCTGCACCAGAAATTTTATTAGAGAGATAAATTTACATTTGTTCGAACTGTTTCTTCGATGAAATAAAGCATAAAGGTTTTTCTATTAAATAAAACTTCTGGTGAAGAAATGAAGCCTCTTACTCGCGGACTATACGCCAGAAATTAAGGTAAATATTTTCAGAAAAATATTTAAAAAAGTATAGGGTTTAATTTTTTTCGAAAGTGGACAAGACCTATTTTAGCTTTTCAACTAATTGAATTACATTAAATTTCATTGATAGGAAATATAGGGAACATATATAAAAAAAAAAAAAACACCTTTTTTTATATATATATTATTAATTAAAAAACGAAATTTAAAATTAAATAAGCAAAAACATGGCATGCCTATCACGCTATTAAATTATTTTTTTATATATTTTTTCAATAAAAATTTCAATTTTTTTTTTTTTTTTTAATTTAAAGAAAGTTTCGTTTATATAAATTAAAATCTCTGAACTTTAAATGAGTTTCAGTTTAGAATGAATAATTTATAATAATAAATTATTAAAATCATGTCTTTTCTTTTTTTTTTTTTTTTTTGTCATGTCCTTTACGTTACACTTTTACCTTATTAGGCGTGAATTATTTTTCTTAAATTGAAAATTTTATATTATTTATAAGAAAAATAGACCAGCACATTAACGAGATAAGTTAACATTCAGTAATAAAAATTGGACAAGAAAACAATCTGTTGTCTAGTCCGTCACAATAAATAAATAAATAAGTAAATAACCATTAAGATTTAAATTTTTAAAATTAAGGATTCCTTGAGTATAAGTTTTCTTTCTCACCAATTTTTTTTTTTTTTTTTTTTTTTTTTTTTAATTCAAGATTTTATTAGTTCCACCAGTTCTGAGAGGGTATGCTTTCGAAACTGATAGACATTTTCGAAATAAAGTTGTGTTATATTTACATGTTTTGAGGTCTCCTGAATCGAAAAATAATGTTTTTAGCGGTTGGTCTGTATGCGTCGGTTTGTCTATCTCGGATATACTTGGAAAATGCTGAAAGTGTATTTCATTTTGTGTTAGGTGTTTTTCATATAAGAAAAAATTTAAATGCACATAGTTTATTGAAAACATACAGAGCTATCCAAAATTAAGCTAAACGTTCTTTTCTAAACAATGTAATTGACGGAAGTGCTTTACTACACTTTTTTATGTCGACGAATCGAATACTGCTGAAGAAGGAAAATTAATTTTTTGAACCCATAATATAAACAAAGTATTTTTTGAAGTTCTATTTTCAACTCAGGTTTTGAATAAAATCACGTTTTGAGGTTCCCTGAATACAAAAAACATTTTTTTTTAGTTTTTAGCGATTGATCTATATGCATTTTTGTCATCAGAATAACTTAAAAACAAACAAATGCAGGAAATTCAAAATTGTATTTTAAAACTCGTATTAGGTTTCAATTTGAAACATTTGATAAAATTTTTAAATTTAAGGACAAATTAATAACATCTTTGAAATATTTTTACTTCCATTACCCTACTACCGTAGGTAATGGAAGCATTGTGTTCGGTCTAAAAATTCGATATCGAATTTTCCCCGGATTTACATTTTTAAGGTCTCATGAGTCCAAAAAAAGTTGTTTTTGGCAATTAGCCAGTGTATGTGTGTGTGTGTATGTGAGAGTATGGATGTGGGGAATTTTCTGACTTTTATTTCTCCGAAATTAATAGAGATGGAATTGCGAAACTCCAGAATTCAGGTGGGTCTGGTGTACAGATGAATTTCCCAAATTTTGGTGAAAATTGGAAAACTGGAAGTGGGACCGTAAACCCTTATCTCAAAACAGCTCCAACGATTTTCTTCAAAGTTGCTATATAAACACTATATATAAGTTGCCCTTTTGAATATTATCATGTTTTGAGTTTCCCTGGCCTTCTAATTCTTTAGTTTAAAGAACTATATCATTAAAATGTGTATTATATATATATATATATATATATATATATATATATAATTTAAAATTATTAATTTAATATTATTATATTTTAATAATGTAAGTTATTTTAAACATGCCAGCCCATTTTTAGAAGCATTTGCTTAGTTTTCTAAATTATGTGAATTTTTAAACTGTGGGGTAGAAGGGAAAATGGTAAAATAGGTCATTTTTAAGTTTTTCTGTACATTTTCCCTTTTATGATTGAATTGTAATTCCTATTTCAAAAAACCAAGTCATCTTTCTGTTATATGTGATAATTTTTCAAATCAGTACTCACGATATTTAATTTTTAAATGAATTTTTAATTCCATATTCCATTTGTGTGGTAAAAGGTTAATAAAAGTAATGATTTGAATCTTAAAACTTTAAAAAAAAAAAAAAAAAAGTAGCGATAAAAAATTTCTATTTTTTTTTTTTTTTTTTTTTTTTTTTTTTTTTAAGATTCCCAACACTTTTGCTTTGATTTAACTGAGATAATCAAATTTTTATACGCATTTACATAAGTCTTTGAAAAACAGTGGTATTAAAAAATTATAAATCAATCTTGTTCCTATATTGGAATATTTTATAGTTTTATTCGTGAATTACTAATGTAATTTATGAATAAAACTATAAATTACTCCAATGTAGAGTTACTTCAAAGTAACTAAGAACAAGTTATTTTTCTGTATCCATACATCAATAAATAAAAATTTCATTTCATTTTGTAATAAGCATAACTATTTTATTTGTCAAATCTAACTAACAGAGTTGTCATCCCTTCGAATTTTTATATCATAATTTCTTTTAAATTTATCTTCGTCTTAATCACAGAATTTACGATATAAATAAAAATAATGTATTTTTGAAAAATATTATTGATATTCAAAAATCCGGAGGGTTAGTAATTTTGCACTAATCATTTACGCAGTTTACATACCTTGTCTTGAAATATTTGCAAGCCATTTTTTACGCTGAATTGCATTGCTTGGTTTTTCGTGAAATCTTATATTTTCATGGCGACTGTGCGATTTACAAAATGGAACGACGCAATAAACGATATTATTAAAAAAAAAAAAAAAAAAAAAAAAAAACCTCTCACATTTGTTAAATTAATAAAACATAAACCATAAAGAACTCAATTGAAAGTCAATTAAATGGCGGGAGATAAACAGAACTTTATGTACGGTATCAAGCGCCATCTACTGGCTATGTTCTTCTTGTACTGTTGCCAAGTTTTCGAGCGACTCGACAGGCACCCACTTAAGGAGGCTCTGGCCGGGCATTAACTGAATATTGCACGAGCGCCATCTAGTGGCTCAGATTAAAATCATATGCATTCATGTATTTAATTTATTTTTCTTAAAAAAAAAAAAAAAAAACCTTAATTGCTTAGAAACAGGTGGAGATAATTATTTAAAATTAAAGGAAGGTTTTCTGTTTAGTGTAGTTGTAAATATATTTATAAAACAGAATTTTTCATGTAGAAATTTCATTTTTGAAAAAAAAAAGTTTAACTTGTATTTTCCATAAACTTTTCTCCAGATGATTTTATCATATTTTTAAAATTATAGAAATGTAAAGATTAATTTATAATTTGTCTATTTTTTTCCCCAAAATATTTTTATGAAGTAATTTTTACCACATTTTTGAAATCATTGAAAGGTATTGTAAAAAGTGGTCAAATTAGAACTGATATTTATCTCTAATAAACAATCAATGTCATCTTTGACCTCCATGATATTATTTATAATTTAGCATTGATAACTAATTAAAAAGTTGCAGCTGTATGAAAATCTAATATTATATCTAAGGAATAAACTTACCAAGTTGTTAAGGATTTTTTTTTTTTTTTGTAAAGTAGCTTTCCATTTGTTAAACCCATGCCTCTTTCCTACTAGAGGAAAATAGAAAGGTGAGAACCTTTGGGAGGGAAATTAAAGGGTGGGAACAGAAAATATGAATAAAATTTTAGGTATGGATTTTGGTACATTCAAATTTTTATAATCTCTGTAAAATTTTCCATCTCATTATTATATGATTGAAATTACTACTACTACTACTAATAATAATAATAATAATAATAAATAAATAAATAAATATTGAAAATTTTATACAAATAAATATTTAAGAAGTATATTTTATTACTAGAAATTTAATGAGAAAATTCATTTTTTAAAATATTAGATTTTTTCCCCCCAACAGTACCTTTTTACAGACTAAAATATTATAATATTAAAACAAAAAAGAAGAAGAAAGAATGAAATGTATATTTAAATAAATTATTATGAGTTTTAATCAAAACCAAACGATTTATTTATTTACTCGTTTATTTATTGGACATATATTATGAAGTTCACTTCTGCTTTTAGGGTTTACCAATACGTAATTTAAGTGTTTGATCACCTAACCATTGTTGTTTAAAAACTTATTGCAAATTTTCGTCATTTTATTATAATATTAGTTAGTATTTTTATAAAAGAAAAAAAAAATTCTTGCTGTCATTTTTGTAAACAAAATCAATAACATTTCGACACCTCCTTCCAACTGATAAATAAATAAAAATAAAAATAGTAATTAATTTTTAGATATGGATTTGATGTATTCTAATTATTATTATCTCTGCAAATATTCTATTTTCATATTACATTATTAAAAATAAAATAAAAAAAAGAAGAAGAAGAAGAAATAGAAGAAAAAGAAAGAAAGAACAAAACGTCTTCAATATTGTAAATTTTATACTTGCAAATATTTTTAGTGCAATTTATTATTAGAAAATTATTAATCAATTAATATAATAAAATATTACTTCAATTCTTATTTTTACTAATTACTTTTTCTTTTACAGTATCCTTTTATGGAAATGTATTGTTTTGGTAGAATGAAGTGCAATAATACTTAAAAAAAAAAGAGGAATAAAGAAAAAAAAAAAAAAAAAAAAAAAAACATATTTTTAAAATAAATTATTATGGGTTTCAATCAAGATTAAGTGAAGATGTTATTTATTTATTTTGACGTGTTTTTCAATAATTACTATTTGACACATTTTTCATAAATTTTAATTCTATTTTCATGCTTTTTCTAACATACATTGTAAGTACAATTTCATCACCTAGCCATTGTTGTTAGAGTCTTGCCGCTTCCTTCCTTCCATTCATAAGTTTCTTAAATTATTTTTTCTTAAATTTCATTTCAGTTTAAGTTTATCTGTTAAGATTTTGTTGAGTTAGTTTATTGTTTCGTTTGTTTTGCAGGCTGTTATTAATAAATTTAGTTTCTTTAAATAAGTGTGTTTCATGCCCTGATAAATTTTTTTCACCTTTCTGAGCTTCTCCTACATAATTTTTTCTTTTCATTCTTATTGGTCTTTGTGGTTTCAGTGATCTTGTATCTGTTGCTTGGCTTTTCTAAGCTTAATGAATCATTATTATACAGAGGCTGTTCGCACATTTTTTAGACGATTTTGATGGAGTGTACTGAAACAATTTCACTCATATTTCGTGTTTTATATGTTCAGTTTGATAGCCCTTGTTCTTAACTATCATTCTACATCGTAATTTCTGTGATAATAATGCTTTTTATAGTATTGGAAGATATATATTTTTCTACTCCTCTTGAACGGTTTTCCAAAGTCAGAAAGCGTTGTAGGTCGGCGTAATGCAGATTTTAAGAGTCGAAAAACACAAAAATCCAACGGTGATACATCAGGAGATTTAGCAGGAATATCAGTGAAGGGTATGGTTTTAATTCCCGTTTTTTGTTCCATTAATTTCTAGAAAAGCAATTGCGGATTGTGATGTATGGCTGCTTGTTTTGTCTTGACACAGTTCAACGTATTGATAGCATTGTGGATAAAGATCTGGATTTTCATTTCTAAAAATTGGAATTAAAATATGTTCCTGATAGTATTTAGAGCTGATTGTGACATTTTTGTCACCTTTTTTTTTTTTTTTTCTTTTATCTTGCCTTTGTATGAAAAGCCAGTGACAATCGTAAATCCTTTAGAAAAACTTTTTTTGGGTTCTTTGAACCATAAAGTAAAAAATTTTTTCTCCTCTTTTGTGATAATAAATTAATCTTTTTTTATTGCAACCACTTAAATAGACCCAAGATTCATCTACTGTTGCGACATTTTTCCATTTTTCTCCTGATAAATGCTTTTCATAAAGATTTCACTAAAAACTCTCATTGGAAAGACCGGAAGCGTATTCTTCCATCCACTGCCTTTTTAAAAGCGCATTTTTGCATGTAAACAAAAATTCTAAATATCACAAGAACTTCCAAAAATATAACTGTTGTGAAAATAAAATTCTCCATGAAGACGATTTTTTCTTACAGCGAAATAAAATCGTCTAAAAAATGTGCGAACAGCATCTGTATATATATATATATATGATTATAATGTTAATTATCCTTTTTATAAAAGTGAAAAAAAAAATTTCTTTGCTATCTCAATTTCAAAATAAAACCAATTCTGAAACTTAACACAAAACACCAATAAAGTTTATTTTTCATTAAATTATCTTGCCTTATATACATTTATGTGATTTTAAAAATGTATCATTTTAAAGTCTGAAAAGTAAATAAATAAACTCTGACTGTATTTTAAAAAGATATTTTTAATTTTTGAAAAGGAAAAATATATATTGGATGAGGGAGAAAGTTCCACCCGCTTTTTGATATGGAAACTTGCGATGGAATTGACGTCACACATGACATTGTAATGACACAAATCATCGCCCAATCAATCGTGTGGATGCCTCACATATAAATGCATCGTGTCTCACAAAGTTAATCCTCTCAAAAAAAAAAAAAAAAAAAAAAAAATCAGAGGGTGTAACATGGAAAGCAAAAAGGGGCATATAAAACGTTGTTTGTTATACAAGTTCGATAAAAAGAGTACGGCAGCCGCGGCATGTCGCAATGTTTGTCAAGTTTATGGGAGGATGCAATAGACGAAAGCACATTCCCTCGGTTGTTTCGTAAATTTAGGGAAGGAGACAGAAGCTGCCAAGTGGACGGCCATCCCATGTTGGAGACGACGATACTGACCAAGCCACCAGAACCCAACTGTGCAAGAGTTAGCGGAGACCTTCAACATACACCGGACAACGGTCGAGAGACGGCTGGTTAAGTTGGGTTTTACGAGAAATTTGGATCGTTGGGTTCCACATAACCTGACAGCTAATCAACGGGATGACCGAATCGCCACCTGTGTTTCCTTGCTTTTCCGCTACAAAAATGACCCATTCTTGACACGAATTATGAAAAGAGATGAGAAGTGGGTTATGTACCGTAACGGAAAGCGTCGTAGTACTGTGTGTCGCCCGTCAGCCTGCATCGACTTTCAAAGCTGAATTTCATCCCAAGAAGGTGTTATTGCGTGTGTCGTGGGATGTGCAGGGAATCATTCACTGGTATCTCCTGCCACTCAACCAAACCATGAATGCTGCCTTCTACTGTCTACAGTTAGACACAGGCTACATTCAAATTTTGTTGCAAAGTGGCCAGGTCTCATCAATCGTTTGGAAGCTTCTAAACATCAACGAGGCGTACTTCAAAGGCATCGCATGTGAGTAGCATTTTCGCCTATGGCAAGCTGGGCACATCGAGCTTTAATTTAGGCAGAGAGAGAAATGGCAACCCCTTGTGTGACCAACATCATCGAGTATCGTCACGTGACAAAAAAAGTTTTTGTCACGTGACGATTCTCGATTTCTCATTTCTCCTGTACCCGTGAACTACTGCGGTATTGTGTTAGCCGAAACACGAATCATCGAGGTATTGCTCCCGCGTGGTTTGTGATCTTTCCTCGTGGTCAGATCTCTTGGCTGTTGGCGACGAGCCTCTTTCGCCAAGTGTATTGGCGTGGGATATCTGTAAACAAATATCGAAATGTAGTCTTGATCTTCAATTCTCATAGGAGTTATGTATTAAAAAAATTTTTTTTTTTTTCATTATTGACGATATTGGAATTAAATATAAATACATAAATAAAATAAACTCCCAATGGCATAAAAAAATAAACCCATCAAAAATTAGAGAAAAAATTTATATGTATAGAATACTTTCATCTTATAACTGTAAAAGAAATTAAATTATAATAATATAAAAAGAAATAGGATAGATTCTATTTTTTAATGTCTTCATGATAATATTTTTATTAAAAATCTAGATGTGTCATTATTTAAGATATTTGCTTTATTTCTTATTTTCTTCTTTATATTTAAGAAGAAAGTATTCGATTAATGGAATGTTTGTCTCGGGTTTCCAATGAATTTACACGTTTTGACATATCCTGAAGATGATTGCATTATTTTAACTGTCTTCGTGTGTGCCTAAGCTTTTGTGGATGCTCTAATAAATAAGTGAACGAAATTTAACGAAATTTGACATTTAGTTCTGATATCAAGATATAAATTAGCGCCTGTAAGCTGTTGCTGAAAATGGCCCACAAGCGGCCGATCGGTTCTGGGCTCAAAGCTGGTAGATGTGTGGTGCCCGGTTCGATCCCAACTCGCGCTCGTTGAACTAATCGTTTGGAGTTTTCCGTGTTTTTCTCCGAAGCGTGCATAAATACGGACTAGAACCACTTACACTCCCCCCCCCCGGAGGGCACTCAACCTTATGCCTAGAATCCTAGGGTAGTCAATCAGCCTTACTTGTAAAACACCAAACGCCCAATAGGTAGCGCTGTCATCCCGTATGCCATATATATTTATTTTATTGTATTTATTTATTTGCTTCAACATAAAAACGAAACTTCGCATAAATATGCATAGTGACAATTATTTTTTAACGAATCTTTGCAAATTAAAAAGAATTGTTTAAAACAGTAATAATCAATTATTGTTATCAATTATTATTATATGAAAATTATTATTATATCAATTATTATTATATGAAATTTTTTAATAATAGTGTTTCTGAAAAGAATCCGTCAATACCTTTAAAACTAATGGTTGTACTATAAATCTAGAATAATTAAAAACAAATTTATCAGGGTTTTTCTTCGTTTCTTAATAAATAAATAAAAATCTTAGGGAGAAAAATGCAGTTTTTAAACTATGAATGTGGTCTATAGGACACAAAATAGGGTCTTTCCAGGGTCGTTCTTATCTCGGTCGAACGGTATATATATATGCTGCGTCACTCAAAAAACTGTCGTTTTTTATGACATGAGAATTTTTTGGTGCCCTTTCAACATACTTGCCAACACACTCATTAATATTCCGTAGTACTGTTAGCCCCGCCTTCTTTTTCACACCAGAATCATTTTAGAGTATTTTTCTTATTATTTAATCGTAATTGCATTTGGAGAATATTACTCTAAAAATTTACTGGTGTGGAAAAAGGGGCGGGACTGACAACACTACGGAATATTAAGTAGGATGTTGGCAAGTATGCCTTTCACTGAAGAGCATCAAATTTTTCTTCCTAAAACAGGATGAATACTTACACTATACTATATCTCATAGCTCGATGCCTCAAAACTCATTCATTCATTCTGATCTGACATTAAGAATCCATTCTTTCAAAATACTTATGCTTCAAATCCACTTCGATTAGGTTGAGATTTCGAGTGGGAAAAAAATTTGCGGTACATGAAACCCACATAGGTATAGTAGTGAGACATGGATTGATCATCGTGAGGGGAAAAAAAAAAAAAAAAATGTGATTCCTTTTCATTTGAGAAAAGATGACCATTTTATTCGCTAATGGCTTTCTTTCCCCCAGTAAATAGATAAGAGAATACACACAGATAATTTATCTTGTAAAATCTATGAATAATTTGTATACTAAAGGTGAATGAAAAACTCCAGTTTCAAATTCATTTTTTTTCTTTCTTTTGATGAATAATTTGTGTACTAAAGGTGAATGAAAAACTCCAGGTAGTTTCAAATTCATTTTCTCTTTCTTTTTTTCTTTCTTTTTTTCTGTCTTTTTTCTTTCTTTCTTTCTTTTTTTTTTTTTTTTTTTTTAAATAAACAGTGACATTTAAAGAATTATATATCTTTGAATTATTTAAAAGTTATTAATTAAGTAAATTTGTTATCTAATTAAAATAACTTTAATTAAGTAATAAAAATTACCGTCAAAAAAGTCTCTGCAACATAATAGTACTATTTACATCAAAATTGTATAACAAAGAAATTGATTATGAAAATTTTATTTTAAATAAATTAGTGAAATATACCAAACACACAGAGATATATAGAATATAACTTATATATGGGAAGTTATCCTACTTGTTTTAATAATTTTTTTCGAACAATTAAATGCCACCCAAATTTCGTCATTCAGAATATTCATCAACTTTCGCAGGTCTATACGCAAGCGAAGTGTGACGTCACTGACCGTCCGTGGATGCAAGAAAAATATTTCCTATGTTAATCGCCAATTGGATTTTTTGTAAAAAATTATTAAAAATCGAGGGAAATGATTTCCCAATTTTAATCCCCATATTTGAGTATAGATATATATTAGTTATCGTGCGCATGCATTAGATAATTTTTTTTTGCTGTAAAATTGAAAAAAATTGAGTTTTAAATTTCAAAACTCTGTCCTCTTTGGCGTTTTTTTTTATTTGGCGATCAAAAACGTATTACGAAAGTACACATGCAGATGTATATTTTCTCAATATGTATTGTACGAAATATTGTTTCATATTATTCATTACTCTCTTAATATAAATTCTTAAAATAACCATGATTTTTGAAAGGAATTTAATATGTTTACCAGATAAGCTGGCGATATTTATTTATTTTTTTTTTTTCGCCAAGGATGTCAGATATGAAATCTATTCCGCTGTAATATATTCGTATCTTATATCAGATACTTTATTTAGACATTTGAAAACAAATTTGACTTCAAATTATGGTAGAAAATTTATCCTTTTCCTTTTAATTAGTATATTAGTTGGATATTTATTGTGTAAATATCATCCTCTGAAATGAAATTTTTATGTTTTCAACCGAATATGGAAGTTTGCCTTTTTTTTTTTTTTTTTTTTTTTTTTTTTAATGCTAGAGGCCTATTTCAGTCGGTACAGTTGTCGAATTTTTATAACACACTCTTAATTAGTGCTAGAGGCCTATTTCAGTCGGTTTATTGAATGGGGATTTATTGAATGAAGTCCCCCCAAGGCACAACTTTGACATGAGCCCCCCCCCAGGCCCAACTTTGACATGAGTCCCCCCCCCCAAGGTACAACTTTGACATGAGTCCCACTAAGGCCCAGCGTAGTCGAATTTTTATACGTCACTCTTAATAGTGCTAAGGGCCTATTTCAGTCGGTTTATTGAATGGGGATTTTTTGAATGAAGTCCCCCCAAGTCACAACTTTGACATGAGTCCCCCCAGGCCGAACTTTGACATGAGTCCCCCCCAAGGTACAACTTTGACATGAGTCCCCCCAAGGCCCAGCGTTGTCGAATTTTTATACGTCACTCTTAATAGTGCTAAGGGCCTATTTCAGTCGGTTTATTGAATAGGGATTTATTGAATGAAGTCCCCCAAGGCACAACTTTGACATGAGTCCCCCCCCAGGTCCAACTTTGACATGAGTCCCCCCCAAGGTACAACTTTGACATGAGTCCCCCAAGGCCCAGCGTTGTCGAATTTTTATACGTCACTCTTAATAGTGCTAAGGGCCTATTTCAGTCGGTTTATTGAATGGGGATATATTGAATGAAGTCCCCCCAGGCCCAACTTTGACATGAGTCCCCCCAAGGTACAACTTTGACATGGGTCCCCCCAAGGCCCAACTTTGACATGAGTCCCCCCCCAGGCCCAACTTTGACATGAGTCCCCCCCACGGTACAACTTTGACATGAGTCCCCCCCAGGCCCAACTTTGACATGAGTTTCCCCAAGGCCCAACTTTGACATGAGTCCCCCCGAAGGTACAACTTTGACATGAGTCCCCCCCAAGGCACACCTTTGACATGGTTCCCCCCAAGGCACACCTCCCCCTCATTGAGAAAAAGAGAAAAAACGTTGTTTTGCGGCTATAAGACAGTTTGGACTTCCACCGTTATTTGTTACAGTAACTGCAGCTGAAACACATTGGTTTGATTTAATGAAAACTTTATCATGGAATTTAGATCGTCACGAATTAACTAAAGAAGAATTTGTCGATATTAACAAGTTTAGCAGTAGGCCTCTGGCACTAAATTAAAATTTGTCAATGTCAGATTTTCATGTTTTAAACAATGAAATAATGTCGTGTCTGTATATTTTTTTTTTTTTTTTTTTTTCTAGAGTTTTGAAATTTAAAATTCAAATTTTATCAATTTTACAATAAAAACAACTTAATCTAACGCATACAAACGATAACTAATACATACCTAGATCCAAATATGGGGATTAAAATCGGGAAATAATTTTCTTTGATTTATTAATAATTTTTTACAAAAAATCCAATAGGCAATTAACATAGGAAATCTTTTCTTGCATCCACTGTTGGTCAGTGACGTCATCCCTTCGCTTGCGTATTCCATTACTGTTGTGGAGTTTCACACTTTCTAATGGCTATTGCCAAAACTTTTTTTTCGGCATCAAAAATCTTTGGTAGATAACATGGGAATGACAGATCTATATGAATTACTGAACCTATACAAACCGAGACTGGTTAGGTTGAGGCGTTGAGTGAGTCGTTAAATGGGACAAAATTTTGGATGCTATACAAAAGTAAAATACATTGTGCCATGACAAAGTGCTGCAATTTGTAGGACAAATATCTTAATACAACTTGTATGAGTTACTCGGCAGTAGTATAGTGGTGGTAGGGGAAATCTGAAGTGTGATATTTAAAAACTATGCTAAAATTTTAATTTATTCCGTAAAATTGTTAGTTATTCCGCCTTTTTAACATCACTTTATTCATTGTGAAATCTCGTCCTATCGTAATTCTGATTAAATAAGAAAAAAAATTTACTCGATTAAAAAAAAAAAAAAAAAAAAAAAAAATTAAACTTAACATTCCTCGCTTTCATGAAGTTTTCGGACAGGGGGGATTTATGTCAAAGTTGTGCCTTGGGGGGGGGACTCATGTCAAAGTTGTGTCTTGGGGGGGACTCTTGTCAAAGTTGTGCCTTGGGGGGGACTCATGTGCCTTGGGGGGGACTCATGTCAAAGTTGTACCTTGGGGGGGGACTCATGTGAAAGTTGGGCCTTTGGGGACTCATGTCAAAGTTGGGCCTGGGGGGACTCATGTCAAAGTTGGGCCTTGGGGGAACTCATGTCATAGTTGCGCCTTGGGGGGGCACTCATGTCATAGTTAGGCCTTGGGGGGGACTCATGTCAATGTCATTTTGAAAAGATTTTGATGAAATTCTGGCAAAAGCAGAATTTAGTTTAGGACGGAGGACTATTAGTTTTTTTTTTTTTTTTTTTTTTTTTTTTTCTTCCCAATTATAACATGGCTTTCAAATTATTCAATTATATTTTCGATAAATTTTAGATTTCGATAAATGTCCAACTATCGAAAAAGACAACGCAAAAATCGCTGTCTGAGACTAATAGGCCCTCAGTCCTAAAAAAAAAAAAAAAAAAAAAAAAGATAGAAAAAAGGTGGTGTGAAAAAAAAAAAAAAAAAAAAAAAGACGGTAACTAACAATGCTTTAGAATAAATTAAAATGTTAGCATGTCTGGACTTTGTCATGCATCAAGTGAGGTGTGCAGTTTACAGATCGTAACTGTAAAAAATGATACTTTAAAAAAATTACTTACACGCTCTTATAGAAATGTGAACTAAAAAGCACAAAATATCTATCTTAGCATTAAAATGCAGGGTAAGAGAAAATCGTGTGAGTAACACACTATAATATTTACATACACTTATATCTTTAATTAAATAATTTATAATTGAACAAAAACCATTTTAAAAAAATCTCTGCTGACTGGGCTCGAACGTTAGACCTTTAGGTTCGTAGCCTGGAGCTTTACCTCACAGCCACAGCGTTCACGTAGGGAAAGTCTTTTTTTTACACTATAGATTTTTTGTTTGCTTCTAGAGCGGTTACAAACATACATACAAACATACATACAGGTGAAGCTAATAAAAGCGTGTTAAAAAGAGTAAAGAAGAGTGGACGAAGTATCGTGTTCTTTCTATTGCCATTAAATCTGGCAGTTAGGCATTAAGCATAGTTGCCAATTTAAAGATTTTTGGTTGCTGGAAAATTTTAATTGAGAAAATTTAATAAATTACTGCAGCAATTTTCACTCAACAATTCCTTTTCACCCATCAATTTCACTTTCAAAAATTTCCGGTAGATAAAAACCATAAAATTGGGCATCTATGCATTAGTGCAGTGTTGCCAGATTCAGAGCCTGATTAAGGGGGAAGCACACATTATTTATACTTACACCGTTATTTTATAACAAATACTTCCCTCCTATAATAAAAAGAAAATTCTCATTAAAAATTATTTTAAAAGAATTCTGGTGTCTAATAACGGTGAGTTAATTGGATTGTTTCACACCGTTCATTTTTTATAAAAAAATATTTCCTTGTCAAAGCTTGGAATTTCTATGACATCAAGTAAAAAACTAGTATGTTGTGGCCACCACAAGACTTTCTTCTATATTTTGCTATACATATTCAATCAGTAACAATATTTAAAAAAAAAAAAAAAAAAAAAAAAAAAAGATTTTTTTTTTTTTTTTTTTTTTTAATTTTTTTTTTTTGTAAAAATTAATACATATTCAATCACTAACAATATTAAAAAAAAAAAAAAAAAAAATCGAATTTTTTTCCAAGTTTTTTTTTTTTTTTTTTTTTTTTTTGGTTAAAAGTAAAAAAAATCGATAACTTTGTTTTAAATTATCACAGATTTATAGTTCAACCATTCGTTTTAAAGGTATTGACGAGATCTTTCGAATGATACCCATCTTCAAGATTTACCCCCCACGGGGGGTACTTCCCCCCCAGGGGGGAAGCGATGCCCCCCATGCACAAAATTTTTTCCTAGTTACGTACTACTATTATCAATAATTCATATTATTTTTACAATCACAAGTGTAAAATAACTCTTATTATGCACATTTATACGAATTTTTGTCCAATACTGCCATGTTAAAAATTTAGATAAAATGCTATCACAGCGCCTCCTGTTGAGCTATTGATCCCCAAATATAATCAGCGCCAGTTTATGTCGGGGACCAACTAAATACCAAGTTTGGTAAAATTTCGTTTAAAAAAAAAAAAAAAAAAAAAAAAATCGAATTTTTTTCCGTTTTTTTTTTTTTTTTTTTTTGTTAAAAGTAAAAAAAATCGATAACTTTGTTTTAAATTATCACAGATTTATGGTTCAACCATTCGTTTTAAAGGTATTGACGAGATCTTTCGAATGATACCCATCTTCAAAATTTAACCCTCCCGGGGGGGTACTTACCCCCCAGGGGGGGGGGAACCGATGCCCCCCATGCACAATTTTTTTTCCTAGTTAACTACTACTATTATCAATAATTCATATTAATTTTACAATCACAAGTTTAAAATAACTCTCATTATGCCCATTTATACGGAATTTTGTCCTATGCTGCAATGTTAAAAATTTGCATAAAATGCGATCACAGCGCCGCCTGTTGAGCTATTGATCCCCAAATCTAAAGGGCACCAGTTCATGTCAGGGTGCAACTAAATACCAAGTTTGGTTAAATTTCATTCATGGGTTCGTGAGATACAGCGTCCACAAAAAAATGATACAGACACACAGACAGACAGACAGACACACAGACAGACATTTTATAAAAACTATCAATTCGTGTTCAGGACATCCCAAAACGTGTAGATCCGTCAAAAAACGGAGGTCGAAAATTTTCGCGAATCCAATACTTTCTCTATATTACATATAGAAGAAAGTAATAATTGTAAAAATATTCCGGTTAGAGCAGAGATAATGCGTGCTTCCCCCTTAATCAGGCTCTGGCCAGATTGCGCGACTTTTTTATTCAACAGTATAAAATAATTTTAAGTGATATTTAATGTACGTAATCGACGATGAATTGTCTATTATGTATATCAAACACATAGACCTATTATATGAGTGGAAGGAGCATTCCATTATTAAGGGAATATAAGAAAAGGTGCAAGGTGAAACTATGTGAATGTTGAAAAAGGTTACTTTTTTTGGCATTTATCACATTATTGGCAATTTTTTGTTTTGAATATAAATATATATATTATTATTATTATTATTATTAAAAGATACAACAAGCAAAACTAGTGTAAAATATTACAGTTGCTGAAATTTATTTTTACCTTGTTATTAAAATCTAACAAAGTTCAAAATTTTTTATAACTTTGGTTTGACTATACTCGTTTTAACTCTCATAAATAATTATGCACATTTTTGAAATAATGTAAGATATAATATAGTTAAACTAATTCAATTTAGAGAAATAAGTATAGCAATTATAAGCATTTTACAAAAATAATTACTTAAAAAGGACGAAATAATAAAATATTAAAAAGAATCTTACCTTTGAAATAAAATCCTTATTTTACATAACTTCTAGGGTTATTAAAGTACATCTAATTACTATTTCTTGCTATAAAATTCTTTTTAAATTCAAAACAATCAAACTTTTAAAGTGAAATAAAAATTTTAAAAAGAATTTCCAAAGAAAAAGGGAAAATATCGTCTGCTTAATAAAAAGCAGAGTTTAGAGCATGGCGAGCAAATTTCAATACTGGCCAGTTTGGTTTGGCTTCCTATAGATCAACATTAACATACCCTATTTATGAGTTATCTTTGCCACTATAAAAGGTTACCATTGTCCCGCCCACTCTTATAAAAGGTCTATGATCAAACATCACTTCTCAAAATTATTGGTGACTATTATGTAAAAAAGTCGGGCAATCTGGCAACACTGCATTAGTGGTGGAATAATTTGTCGTAAGTGAATTGAAGAAATTTCTTTTCAAGATTTGTATTAAGATGTTTTTTTCGAAAAGGAGTATTGAAATTAGTGAAAAGTTGTCTTATTACTTTCAGTTTTTTGAGGCCACTTCAAAAATAGAGAAGGAGAATTCGATGCTTGAAAATTTCGGAAACACTTTTGATGTAATTATTTATTAAATATGAATAAACTTTTCGAAAATACGACTCTTTTGAAAATAGATATATATCAATGCGAACGAAATTTTAACCAAACCCTGACCATTTTCTTTTTAATTCCAACTATCCGTAATTTTGGTTGAATTTTGATAAATTTGCTATATGAAGAACTTTTTTCTTCCAATGTTTTAATTAAAAAACTAAAATTAAAGACTCGTTTTTTTTTTTTTTTTTTTTTAACACCTTTTCACTTTTGTAGCAAATCGAAAAAAATGAAAATTTCGAAAATACTTTTTTTTAAATAAATATAAATACAAACTCTTGCAAAAATACGTTTAAAATGAGAAGCTTAAATTTAAAAGCAATAGTTACCTTAATAGCGAATTATTTTAATTGCATTCTATCTCTATCACCATGCTTAAAAAAATAATGTTCTGCTCTCTATTACATATAAGTAAAATCATGAGAGATAGTAATATCTCATTACAATTCTTCAACTTTTCCACACTTTAGTTTTCCCTAAAAATTTAGTAAATATGTTGTTTTTATTTTATTTTATTTATGTATTTATTTTTGCAAATGTGTGGCACTGAACTCAGAAAGAGGTATGAAAGAAGGTGGGACACACATGTTGAATAAAATAAAATAGAAAATACAATTTAAATTTTAAAACAGTCTTAAACCTTTATTATTATTATCATTATTTTAACAAAATTTTGTTGTGATTTTATTGATACAGCTATGGCCTAACTAGAATGAGTCCATCATACAGATTTTTGAAATTAAAACGTTTAAAAAGAAAGAAAGAAAGAAAACTTTAATTTGAACTTCAGTTTAACTTGTTTTTTTAAATGTGGACGATTACTAAATATATATATGTATAATAAAAATAAATAGTGTTAATTCTTTTTTATTGTTATTATTCATTTTGAGTTTAAGCATTTCGTCACACTTTTAAAAAATCATTAACTAAGAAAAAATGTCAGAATATCAAATGTAAGTCTTCTTCCCCTTTTCCAGAACACTCTCAGTGATAAGACAGACATTTGCGACTTTATTTAAACACTATTTTCACACAGGTTTTTTTTTTTTTTTTTTTTTTTTTTTACAGAAATGGGTGGTGATTAAATAGAATTACGATTCTTCTTTAGAAATAGTGGTTCCGAAAAGGACAGAAATTTTGCAAAAGCTTTAGAATACCTTATTATCACAACGTTTACTACGACTATTCCCAAAGCTAGAATGGGTAAGAACACTTTTTCATAATATATTTTAGCGCCTCAAACTTCGAAATAATTCATGTGATAATTATTGTTCAAGTATATGTAACAGGCTTAGTCCCTCTTCGTTTCCTGGAGAAAGGAATCCTAACTATACGTAATCGAAAATAGTAGTAACAATAATAATTGCATTATTATTTTTTTATATTATTATTATTGATTTATTTCCGTTGAATATTTTTCTTTTGTTTTCGCCCTATATACAGCAGACAAAAAAATCTTCAAATAAATTAAATGATTGAAAAAAAAAAAAAAAAAAAAAAAAGGAAAAAAAAAAAAAAAATGCACTTGTAATGATTTCAACAAACTTTCAGAAGTTATTTTAACTGCAATTATTATTTATTTTATTATCCAGTTGAAATTCTCTTAACTGTTATTCAACTGCGCTTAACTAACATTTTCTGACGATTAATAGATGCAGTGAAAAATGAAAAAGTGTTTTCTAAGCTCCAAAAAATATAAAAAGAAATGCATTTTCTGCATATCATTTTGGTCGCAAAAATAAGGGTTGCCAATTTTTGCAGTTTATTCCGGCGCAATGTTAGCTCCCGCCTTCTTTTCATACCCCTGTATTTTTCGAAGAAATTCCTTCTTATTTTATCAAAACTACATATTCTTGAATAAATTCTCTAAAAAGTATATGTTGTGAAAAAAGGGTGGCGTGACAATGCACCAAAACAAAATTTAGAGCTTGTTAGTACCGCCCCTTTTTCCACACCAGATTTTTATTTTGAGCATTTTTCTCCTTAATTCACCCTAAATAAATTTGAAGAGAATTACTCTGTAATTTAAGTGGTGGGGGAAAAGGGTCGGTACTAAATATCCTCCGGATTAGATTGGCAGCTCTCAAAATTATAAATTTGGAGAACTCTGCGAAAATTAAGAAAAATATTAATACACTAAAAAAAGCTTTTTTATTTTTGGATTTGAGAAAAAAAAATTGCTTATATTCCACCATATGTTTCATTCGTTGTACATACTAAAAGTTAACGAATTTTCTTCATTAAAAAATGTTGTAATATCTTAATATTTTGAAATTTATATACTTATTTTTTCCTAGTTATAAATATTGTAACAACATGCATATATATATACAATGTGATCCAAAAGTCACAGAAAAAAATTATATATATGTATAAAAATTATTATTTAAAAAGTATTGATCGTAGCATTATGTAGTTTTCACTGACATGCACAGAAAGACATACGATTTTTTAATGTAATAAAATATTTATTAGAAAATTATTTTACGTTTCCTCCATAAGGTGACGCTTTAATTGTAAATTTACTTTTTCTACAGTGGAGCAGTATATTCAACAACGTAGCTAAGACTATAAATGTTCAGTCGTTCAACATAATGGCCATCATTCATTAGAATGATCGTGAGATGTTACACTTTGGAAATTGTCGTAAATAAGCTTCAGTTTTTAAAATATGGCGTCATTTGGTCAGAAGAATATGTTTGAAATGTGCGAAGATGCTGTTAATACAGCGCGATTTGTTGGTGAAAAATGTAACTGATATTTTTTTTTTTACTTAAATATATTAAAATATATATATCTTATTTATTGCTATAAATTTCAGTGAAAACCGCTTAGAGCTACAGTCAGTATTTTTTAAATAATGATTTTTATATTTTTTCTTTGACTGTTGGATCATCTGGTATATATATATTGCGTATCTTAAAGTTATAACAAATTATAAAATCTTCTAATAATGATTACATTGATATTGCTAAAATTATCAACTAACTCCGTCAATTATTAAGGAATTCAGTTTTTAAATAAATTAAACCGTATCGCATTAATTGTCCGGGTTCCTTTCCTCTTCATTTAAAAAAAGTCGCATGCGCCATGAGCGGCAGCAAGCGATCTGACTTTCTTTAACATTCAGTGGGAAAACTGCATGTGTTGTGTGAGAAGAGTAGACTAACGCTAACGGGCCCTCTTTACTTACTGTCGCCGGAAGCCCGATCCAATGCTATTCTATGGAAAAATTTCTTTACTTATAACCATACTGCCAACATGTAAATTAATATTCCACATTGTTGTTTGTCTCGCCCGTTTTTTCACTCCAGTAAATTTTTATAGTAATATTCTCCAAATGCAGATGCGTTTAAATAAGAAGAAAAATACTCAAAAAGATATTGGTATGATAAAGAAGGCGAGGCTAACAATACTACGGAATATTAATTAGTATGCTTATAACGCATTAACTAATATATATTTTTAAATTCTGTTTTCACATCCAGAAAATTCCCAGCTGTGAAATTGACGCACCTTTTTTTAAAAAGTTTTTTATTTTTACCATTTTATTTTCAAATAACAAAATGAAAAATTTTACATATTGAAAATTCGTATTTTTAAGCTTAAAAATAAAATATTAAAAATTAAAAAAAATACTTTTTTAAAAAAGGTGAGTCAATTTAACAGTTGAGAATTTTCTGAATGTGAATTTTTTTTTTTTAAACATGTATTAGTTAATGAGTTATAAGTAAAGGAAATTAGACAAACATTATCTTCGGTTTCTGGCAACGGTGAGTGAACCTTAAGATATAGGAATTCTGTGTTTGGAATGAATACAGCTGTCAATATTTTGATTCATTCCGGAACATTATTAGTTCCGCCTTTATAATTTCACCAATTTATTTTTTAAATATTTTTCTCTAATATAAAAACTATGATAAAATAAGAAAAATTTACTGAAAAGTGGTATGGAATAAAGGTGGAGCTAAAAGTGCTTCAAAATAAATTATTTTTTTTTCAGCTGTGGGTATAAATTAAAGTGTGCTAGGGCCCTTGGCTGCAGAGGGATTGCCCTCCATGGTGAGTAGAAAATTGTGAAAAGTACAAAAATAAAATAAAGCTCATTTTTATCATTCATTATAGAAACAATTTTTATAGATACACTTATATAAAAGTAAATAATATGTTTTGTGTTTGCGAATTTTGAGCAGTAGTGGAGAAACACCTTGATATACTAAGAGTTACCAAGTTCCTTAATTTGTTCAGAAGCTTTTTTAGCCCCGGCTTTTTTCCGTTATTATTTCATATATATGTGTATGTATATTTTTCTTTCTTTCTTTTTTTTTCTTTAGAGTAGGATAAGTGCACCAGTGATTGACACTTTCAGAAGAGTCTCTGATGTTTTTGATGTTCCAGTCATCAAAAAATATTTTTAGAAAGCTTAAGTTAGTACATATGGCATGAAAGATATTCAGAACCACATATATGTTAAAAAATATACATTTGAAAACAAGTTATATATATATTACGAATTTAATTTGACACCCACTAAATGTTCCAGTAATTGACACTGCCAGTTTTTTATTTTATCAGTAATTTGCACCCTATGTTCCAGTGTTTGACACTGCTAGTTATTCATTTTACCAGTTACTAGCACCCTATGCTCCAGTGTTTAACATAAAATGTTAAAATTCTTATATGTAAAATATATGATTTTATTATTTTTCTTATTTATTAATTATTTCGGGATAGATCTTTTTTACTGGAGCATGTCAATCACAAGAGCACCACCCTAATTATATGTCATAGAAAATTATTTTATAAATTAAGTTGTGTAAAATAAAATCATGGTTAAAACTGCTCCCGAATAAATTAAGGAACTTGGTAACTCTGAATAATTAAGCATTCTTAAAAAAAAAGGGGGGGGGCTTAATAATTAACACTTTTGCGACCACTGATGGAGATTCAAGTCATTTGAAAATATGCATGCTTGCCAACCATCTCATCATGAAGCGTAGTACTTTCAGTCACCGCCTTTTTTTGTACACCAGTAATTTTTTAGAGTAATTTCATTCTTATTTAATCGTAACACTATTTGGAGAGAATTGCTCTAAATATAAAGTGGTGTGGGAAAAGAGGCGTATTTTCAAGGGGCGTTAACAAGTTTACGCTTATTAATGAGATGTTTGGCAGTCCTGAATATGTAACTCCTCTAGTGGGCGTTTCTTTTACTATTTGCATGTTATTTATTTCTTAAACCTTTCGTGACCGCATGCTTTTGTCTTTTTGAGAGTAAGATCCGCCTGTGGACACTATTCTCCCAAGTTACAGTATTTCAGAACAAAATTTTCAATATTCAAATTAAATTACAAATGGATATACATTATAATTATATTCTTCCTAATCAAAATATTTGTATCCATATTATATTTAACTGTACAAATTTGAATATTGGGTGCATTCTTAAGAAATAAGTAACATACAAATCGCGAACGAAACGCCCACTGGTTGAGTTACAGATTTTTAAATGACGTGAATCTACGTCAGTGGTCGCAAAAGTGTAAAGAATATACCCAATATTAAAATTTGTACAATCAAATATAATGCGAATACAAATATTTTGATTATGAAGAATATAATTATAATGTATATTTTTCTGCAATATAAATGTCAATATAGAAATTTTTGTTTTGAAATATTGTAACTCGGGAGAATTATGCGCCCAGGTGGACCTTACTGTCAAAAAGAAAAAACTCGCGGTCACGAAAGTGTTAAAAAAATGGGGATAATTGCATTTGCAACACAGTGTTCGTCAAAATTATAAGGACAAGGAAAAAATAGTCTAATTTAGGATGCAGTTAGCCAGAAAATTATGCAGCTTTTTGTCTGGAAATCAATGGTAAATAAAGCAATTTCTCCTTAGTTTTTAATCGAAATAAATGAGAAATTAATATTCATGATACATTAATAGAAAACTATAAGATATAGGTGTGAGTCACACAGCGATTTACGTGCAGATGTCATTAGGTAGAACAAGAAAAATTTTGTCACATCATTCTTTAAGGTATCACTGATATTTTTTCTTTTGTACTTCCCATGTTACTCAATAGGATTTTCATAACTTCGTTTTAAAATAATATCTCATTCAAAAATGAAGTTTTTTTGATTATGTTACCTTTTACCTTAGTGACCAATTTTTTTAATAAATTTTAATATTTCGTGTAGAAATCCAAACTTATACTCCGAAATTTACTTAAAGATATAAAATTTTTAAGTTAATTTTTTCAAAAATTTGCTCACTAATCTAAAAGGGGACATGTACATATTCGAAAAGTTTCAATTTTGAATGAGATATCCTTATAAATAGGGCGACAAACTCCATAACATGAGAAGAAGGGGAGAGGAAATCTGATTGATGTATAGCTTTAAATGAATTCAAGATGTTTTGAGTTTGAACGTTGTCATACTTTAAATGAGGTGAGGGGTGAAAACAAAATTAAATTGCGTATGTGCTAAACCTCCCCCTTTTTTAACGCTAATTTCATAGGGGAAAGTTTTAAAAAAAGTTTCCATTTTATTTAATTTTATGTATTCGTTGAAAATATATGTGACAGATTCTTTCTTAAATGTTTTGGTGTATAAATCTGATTTAAAAATTAGTAATGTTGGCAGCTATGAAATTGTTATGAAAAAAAAGTTTGTATAATGTTGAGAACTAATAGAAATTTAAACCGCTTTTTCTTTCTTTCTTTTCTTTTCCTTATAAATTACATAGTGCTCTGAGATTTCCCTGCACTATTTACTTTAAATTTTCATATTCATTGAATTTTTTTTTTTTTTTTTTTTTTGTTTTTTTAAACAAACCCTGATAATTTCACCTAGAAAGAAAAATTTAGCATACACATATGAATTAAGTTTAATAAGACTAAATAATATAGAAACTTGACACGTTAGACTTCTTTTCATTATCTCGTTTTGTCACAATATCATCAGAATATCACTATTAAGATATTTAAAATATCGAAAAAATTTATTGTAATTTTAAACTTTATAGAATAAATATTTAGTTTAGAATTTTTAATATAAAAATAAAACCCGTAGGTTGTGGCCAGCACAAAATACACTTCTATATTTTTATATATTGAAAGATAGTTGATTAAATAGGTGACAAAACATTCAAGAGATGACGTAAGAAATGCAATAAAAAGAGGGGGATAAAAAAAAAATCATTTTCCAGCAATTTCGCCAGGAAAACATCCTTTTCTCTAATAATTATAGTAATAATGATAATAATTAATAATAAATCGAAGCAAGCATCAATCGAAATAACATGCATAAACAAATGTATCTCATGCAGAAGTTTCAAGATATTATGGATTGTCTGTAATCGTAATACCGGAAACTTTTTTATGTATTCTTTTGTAATAATTTTCTGCCATTTAATAGGACAAGTTTTACTTTTTCTTTATTGTGGTATGAAATTGATTTTTCGTTAGTGGTAACTTGGCACCTCTGGCTAATGTGGAATTTGCAAATTGATAAAAGTCATGGTTTTGAAATATTTTGTCGGGACTCCTTCCACTTCTCTTTCGCTAGTACATTTTTACTCAAACAACCCTTTGGGTGCTTTTTTTTTTTCCTTTTGCATGGAGTAATTTTTAAGAGCAAAAGATTTGTATTCAAGAATTGATTTATTTTACGATGTTAAATTTTCACTCTGGCAGCCGTCATTAAACCATTTAGTATGTCTGTCTTGTATTCTTGCGGCGATCATGGTCAATATACAATTCCTGCTATTTCATAACGTTTACAGTTACGCCTATTTTTCTTCAACAGCTAGATCCAAAGGTGTAACTTCCGTTTCGCCGACAAGAAATTTCCTACCCCCCTGTTTTTCCCATTCAAACTTCCCTTTTTAGCTATTTAGGGATTTGTCCTACAATTACAGGGAAAACAAGTGGAAAGGAAATTTCAATTTGACGAAAGGGCGGGTACTAGTTACGTACGGAGATTAGTGTCTAGTACATCCCTTTTTATCGGTTGATGCGACTCACAGTCTCGGGTGCACAAACACGTGGTTGAATTAGAATTTTTTTTTTTTTTTTTTTTTTGGGGGGGGGGGGGTCATTTTTTTTCTCCCCCAGACAAAATGAGCGAAATTTCTTTTATATAATCAAAACGTGGCTGAAATTTAGTCTAGTACCAGAATTTTCTTTTCCGCATAGAAAGAAAAAGAAAAAAATTACGTTACCGGAAATGCTCATCCGATTCAAAGTGTAAAGCTAGGATAATTTTACAGAAAAAAAAAAATTCAAAATCCTTGTTTTTTATTATCTTAAAAAAATTCTTATATTATCAGTTTAAGCACATAGATACAAAAGCATAATAAAAACCAGCAAATAAAAAATAACAATAATGCTGCTGTTAAAAAAAAAAAAAAAAAAAAAAAAAAAAAAAAAACATAATATTTCAATTTATTTATTTTTTAATTTTCTACCAATTGTTATTTCTAGTTTATCAATACATATTAAAAAAATTATTATCATGATAATTTCTTAAATAATGGATTAATTTAATCAAATTTGGGCTTATAAAGCAAAGTAAAAATTAATAATTAAAACTACCGAAAAGAAAAAAAAAGTTTAAATTAATATTTTCTAGCAGTTCTCATTTTGCTTGAAGATGTAATATTTGGAATTCGACTGAATTTAAAAAGGAGTTGACCAGCAGGTAATTAAGAATAAATTCTACTGTTCATTCCGTTTTACGGAAGTTTTTATTTCATTTTATCTTTTTAAGTATTTTATTTTTATTTAAATATAAATATATTCATATCTTTTGTGCTTGTATTTATTATTTAAGTAAATAATAATAACAATAATAATAATAAACTAAGTCTTATCCTATTAAAAATTTAACAATTACGCCTGAGTAGACCATTTTAGCAACTAAAAATAATAATAATAATTAAGTGCTATTGACGCCTATTTTTCTCATTTTAATTTTTATCTCTGTGTGTAGCCTATTTATTTCTCAATGTTTTCTGCACACTTCTTCCAGATGTTCAACATTATTAAATGAGCTTGAAAAATTTAGTTATACCCCTAGACCTGCTAACTATGCTAGTTTATCCGTAATGGCATAAAGCCCCGCCTTTTTCTCATACCAGAATAGTTGTAGAGCAATAGTCTACTTATTTAATCATGAGAACATATTGCTGAATATTATTCTACAACTATTCTGGTGGGGGGAAAAAGGCGGGGCCTAATACCATTACGGATAAACTAGCATAGTTAGCAGGTCTATACCCCGTTTCGCCGACACTTAACTGTAGGCGAAATGGGGGTGAACATTCACTGTCGACAAAAAAGGTGTTGAGCATATAATGAAGATTTTCCCTTTTTTGGAGAATTTGTAAATCAAAGGGGGTACGAAATTTTAGTGTCGGCGAAACGGGGGTATAACCGATCCAAATGCCTTTTTAGTCCATCCACGAATTTTAAATTGTCACGCCCTTCTTTTTTTTTAGGTTCAATTAAATTTAAATTTCTGACAGACTGGTAGTAAATAAAAAGTTTTAGGGGTGTTTGCGTTTCGGGTGTTTTATTTTATTAGAAACCAATAATCACTAATTGTAATTTTCGTAATAGTTAATTGCTAAACTTTACTGGAAAACTATTCACAAAGTCGCTGTTAAAAAGTTCTGGTGGCTAATTTCTGGGACACCTCTGCAGTTAATTATTATTGTTAAATAAAGACGCAATTAAAGGTATAAAACTTTAAAAACACGTTTTAAAATTTTTGTTTATTAAGAAACACTGCAGTGAAGATAGGAGTATCTGTTATTATTATACTTATTTATTTATTTATTATAGTATTGAAAGCTCCTGCTGAAGTATTATATATTACTCTATATACTATTCTTTATAGATTTATAGGGGCGCGGAAATATGTTAAAAATTAACTTTTACTTTCCCCGAAATTGCTGGTCTTTTCGTGGAGGATCAAAATTGTGGTGGCATGTCTCTGGACCACCTCTAGAGGTGAGTCCCAGACAGTCGCCAATTGCCCACTGTGCAGCACTAGTGCGACGTAAAACCCATCCATCCCTCCATCCCGAAAATATTGAATGAAATTACCTTCTAATTTTAGAGTCCCTCGTATATCTATGTAGTTTAAAGTACTTCTCATCAAATATTTATTTAACTTTCAGTATTTCTTTTGAGTAATACAATATTTTATCTATTTATAGTTATTAAGGGGTCTTTTTAGTTCCCCACATGTCTAACTGAAATTATATATTGATAAGTTACAATTAAAATCAAATACATTTATTTTCATCAGTAGAATCGTAAAATAAAAATGTTTCATATTTAGAGTTATACCAGTTTTATAAGTTAGACTAATATTCAGGGCTAATTTCTAAATTTTTATAATTGCCTTAAAGCAGACTTATTATTATTATTATTATTATTAAGATGAAAAAGAAAAATTACCTGCTAAATTCGTGCAGATGACGCGAATTTTGCTTTTCAATTTATTTTATTTTTCTTTTTGATTTGTTTTACAAAAATGTTTAAAAGATTTATACTGCGATTTATTCGTACATACTGGAAGTTAACGAATTTTCTTCATTAAAAAATGTTGTAACATCTTAATACTTCGAAATTTATATACTTATTTTTCCTAGTTATAAATATTGTAACAACGAGCATATATATATGTATACTTGGTGATCCAAAGTCACAGAATATATATACACTACTGGCCATTAAAATCGCTACACCAAGAAGGAATAATAATAAGGGAATGAAATTTGTTGGCCACATACATTATAATAGGAAGAGCAATTGATTAAAATTTCAGGAAATTTGGAGTAATATGTACTGAAAAAACAGTACATAAAGCAGCGACCTCTGTGAGCAATAACAGCACTTATCTGCCTAGGCATTGAATCGAACAGCGATTTAATTACATGTACGGGTGGAGCACTTCATGAAGTTTTAACACGATGCCACAATTCATCGATCGAAGTTACTGGTGAGTGGTGGGGGCGTCAGTCACTTTTCAACGATTAAACAGTCATTTTCATTGGCGCGAGATCAGGAGAACGCGCTGGCCAGAGCAACAGTCGAACACATTCTGTATCAAAGAAGGTCCAGACAATACAAACAACTTGCGGTCGTGCATTATCTTGCTTAAATTTTGCGCTACGGAGGCCTCGAATACAGGGCAGAGGGGCGGGCCTTAACTCACCAGTAATTTAATGGCCGCTGTTCAGAGTGCCAGGAATACGAACATGAAGTAATCGAGACGTGTATCCAATGGGAACCCATAACATCATTGCGAATGATGGACAGTATGATGATGTCGAATCCCAGCTAGCAATGTGCATTATTCATAATGCCGTTAAATACGGATAAGGCAATCTTGATGCTGTAAACAGGATTGTGATTTGTCTGAAAAGTGACTTCGCGCCATTCCTGCGTCCAGGTTCATCGTTGATCACACATTAGTGGCGCCATATCAGTGATGCAGTTTTAGGGTAATCAGAATTTTGGTAGCCGCATACTGAGTCACCACCTGGATTGATGGTATGTGGTACCATTGGATACACGTCCCTGTCACCTCTTGTTTTCATTTCCGCCACTTTGAATACCAGCCATTAATTTCTGACGAATTAAGGCCCATCGCTCTACCCTATGTTAAAGGCTTCCGAAGCACAACATTTAAGCAGGACAATGGACGACCGCAAGTTGTCCATGTTGTCTGGACCTTCACTGATGCCGAATGTGTTCGACTGTTGCTCTGGTCTGCGCGTTCTTCTGATCTCGCACCAATGAAAATGACTGCTTAATCGTTTAAAAGCGACTGGCCCCCCACCACTCACCAGTAACTTCGATCGATAAATTGAGGCATCCTGTTAAAACTTCATGAAGTGCTCTACCCGTACATGTCATCCGATCGCTGTTCGATTCAATGCAGAGGCATATAAGTGCTGTTATTGCTCACAGAGGTCGCTGCTTTATGTACTGTTTTCTCAGTACATATTACTCCAAATTTCCTGAAGTTTTAATCAGTTGTTCTTCCTACTATAATGTATGTGTCCAACAAATTTCATTCCGTTATTATTCTTCCTCCTTGGTGTAGCAATTTTAATAGCCAGTAGTATATATATATATATATATATATATATATATATATATATATATGTGTGTGTGTGTGTGTGTGTGTGTGTGTGTGTATAAAAATTATTATTTAAAAAGTATTGATCGTAGCATTATGCAGTTTTCACTGAAATGCACAGAAAGACATACGATTTTTTTAGGTAATAAAATATTTATTAGAAATCTTTTTTACGTTTCCTTCATAAGGTGACGCTATAATTGTAAATTTACTTTTTCTACAGTGGAGCAGTGTATTCTACAAGGTAGCTAAGACTATAAATGTTCAGTCGTTCAACATAATGGCCATCATTCATTAGAATGATCATGAGATGTTAAACATTGGAAATTCTCATAAATAAGCTGCAGTTTTTAAAATATGGCGTCATTTGGTCAGAAGAATCTGTTTGAAATGTTTGAAGATGCTGTAAATACTGCGCGATATGTTGGTAAAAAATATAACTAATATTTTTTCTTACTTATATACATAGAAAAAAAAAAAAACTTATTTATTGCTATACATTTCAGTGTAAAGCGCATAGAGCTACAGTTAGCATTTTTAAAATAATGATTTTTATATTTTTTCTTTGACTTTTGGATCACCTGATATATGTATTACATATCTTAAAGTTATAACAAATTATAAAATCGTCTAAAAAGCATTATATTGAAATTGCTAAAATTATCAACTAACTCCAAGAATTATTGAAAAAATTAATTTTTAAATAAATTAAACCGTGTCATTATATAGTAAAAAACTATGAATCTTACTTAAAAAAGTCGCATGCGCCATGAGCGGCAGCAAGCGATCTGACTTTCTTTAACATTCAGTGGGAAAACTGCATGTGTTGTGTGAGAAGAGAAGACTAACGCTAACGGGCCCTCTTTACTTACTGTCGCCGGAAGCCCGATCCAATGCTATTCTATGGAAAAATTTCTTTACTTATAACCATACTTGCCAACATGTAAATTAATATTCCGCAGTGTTGTTAGTCCCGCCCATTTTTTCACACCAGTAAATTTTTAGAGTAATATTCTCCAAATGCAGTTATGTTTATATAAGAATAAAAGTACACAAAAAGGTACTGGTATGATAAAGAAGGCGAGGCTAACAATACTACGGAATATTAATTAGTATGTTGGAGCTTATAACTCATTAACCAACATATATTTTTAAATTCTGTTTTCACATCCAGAAAACTCCCATCTGTGAAATTTACGCACCTTTTTTTTAAAAGCATTTTATTTTTACCATTTTATTTTGAAATAAGAAAATGAAAAATTTTACATATTGAAAATTCGTATTTTACAGCTTAAAAAAAAAAAAAAAAAAAAAAAAAAATTCGTTTTTAAAAAAGGTGCGTCAATTTAAAAGTTGAGAATTTTCTGAATGTGAAAACAGAATTTTAAAATATGTATTAGTTAATAATTTATAAATAAAGAAAATTTCCCATAGACTAACATTAGCTTCGGCTTTTGGCAACGGTGAGTGAAGATATAGGAAATCTGTGTTTGGAATGAATACAGCTGTCAATATTTTAATTCATTCTGGAGCATTTTTAGTTCCGCCATTATTTCGCACCAATTTATTTTTTAAATATTTTTCTCTAATATAAAACTATGATAAAATAAGAAAAATTTACTTAAAAAAAAAAAAAAAAAGTGGTATGGAATAAAGGTGGAGCACAAAGTGCTTCAAAATAAATTAAATATTTTTTCAGCTGTGGCAATAAATTAAAGTGTGCTAGGGCCCTTAGCTTGAGAGGGATTGCCCTCCATGGTGAGTAGGAAATTGTGAAAAGTACAAAAATAAAGCTCATTTTTATCATTCATTATAGAAACAATTTTTATAGATACACTTATATAAAAGTAAATAATATGTTTTATGTTTGCGAATTTTGAGCAGTAGTGGATAAACACCTTGATATACTAAGAGTTACCAAGTTCAGGGATGGAACACGGGCGCAGAATTCATAGCGGAATCCGTTTAAGGAATTTCTATAGCTATAATATCGTTGATTTAAGAGGTAAAAGATTTTCTTATATTCATAGTAGTATGAATTCTGCGCCCGTGTTCCATCCCTGCAAGTTCCTTAATTTATTCAGTAGCATTTTTAGCCCGGCTTTTTTCCGTTACTATTTCATGTGTATGTGTATATATATAAGAATTTTTTTTTTTTTTTTTTTTTTTTTTTTTTTAAGAGTAGGATAAGTGCACCAGTGATTGACACTTTTAGAGCAGTCTCTGATGTTTTTGATGTTCTAGCCAAAAAAAAAAAAATATTTTTAGAAATCTTAAGTTAGTACATATGGTACGAAAGACATTCAGAACCACATATATGTTAAAATATATACATTTGATAACAATAGATATATATATATATATTATGAATTTTTATTTGACAACCACTCAATGCTCCAGTAATTGACACTGCCAGTTTATCATTTTACCAGTTTTTAACGCCCTATGTTCCAGTGTTTGACACTGCTAGTTATTCATTTTACCAGTTATTAGCACCCTATGCTCCAGTGTTTAACACAAAATGTTAAAATTCTTATATGTAACATATGTGATTTTATTATTTTTCTTATTTATTAATTATTTCGGGATAGATGCTAATTACTGGAGCATGACAATCACTGGAGCACCAACCCTAATTATATGTCATCGAAAATTATTTTATAAATTAATTGGTGTAAAATAAAATCATGGTTAAAACTGCTTCCGAATAAATTAAGGAACTTGGTAACTCTAAAAAATTAAACATTCTTTAAAAAATCTGGAGTGAATCCAATCGACTCTCCGAACAATTGAGTAAAGTCAAATTTATTGCAGGGACTCTAGTTTGCCAGAGTGCTGGCAAACCAGAGTCCCGGCAACCATGTTTGTTCCATTTTTATTTTTTAAGTATCAGAAAATGGCAAATTTCACTTTTTTTTTTTTTATGATTTTCACATTACAGTCGACAGCAAAAGAGTCCTAGCACTGACCAATAATTCCGATATAAAAAAAATACATTTAAAACTATTTTGTTAAATAAATCCTTGTCGAATCATGTTCTTAGACTGACTAAGAACATGACACGACAAGGATTTATTTAACAAAACAGTATTAAGTATACTTTTTTTAGACAGGGATTATTGCTAGTGCTCAGATACTTCTGCTGGCGACTGTATCACACATGGTAACCTTTTGTGCTATCAACCCTGCCTCCTGGCCATCCTCTCTGCTGGCAACCTTGTATTCGTACCTTATCTGTTTCTTTCTTCTTCTTTTTTTTTTTTCTGGTATTCTAGTTAACAGATATTCTTTGTTAAGTATGATTGTGCTGTTTTATAGTTAAAGTTTCAAGTTCAAAATGACAAGTTTTCAGTGTAGAACTTTTAAAACCGTACCCGATAAGTTTTGTTGTATCTTGGAACTATTCATATTAAAATCACAAGGTAGACATTTAACACAAGATGTAAAGAAGACTATTTTTTGTATTTTGGTTTTAAAATAACAAATAATGACAATTCAATCATTTAGTGTATTTTCCATGTTTTTATGTTCTACTTAGTCTACAATATGTATATAATCTCCATATTAACAGTATTCCATGCTAAATTAATAATATTGATAGTAATAATGCATGTCTTCTAAAGACTTTTGTACATTGCTTCCAGTACAGATTAAATAATCATAACAAAAAAAAAACTGTACGTGTTACAGATTTTTCACTATTATTTTTTAATTCTGCAATACAGAATTAGTTGAAAATAGTTAATTTCATTTCTGTCACCCTCCAAAAAAATTTTTTTTTTGTCAACTAGTGTTATCTGCCATTTAATAGGACAAGTTTTACTTTTTCATTATTGTGGTATGAAATTGATTTTTCGTTAGTTAGTAGTAACTTGGCACCTCTGGCTAATGTAGAATTTGAAAATTGATAAAAGTCATGGTTTTGACATGTTTTGTCGGAACTCTTCCCACGCTTCTACATTCTCTGTTATAAAACGCCATTCTTCTGAATGGCTTAAGCGAGTCTTCTAGACTCTTTGAAATATAAAGATTGCAGGCTATTTTCATTTAATCAAATGCCTTATTTAATAATTTCTAATCATTTTAATTTCAAAGTAATAATCTTCAAACTGATATTTTAATATTCTTCTTACCTGTAAAATTCTTCGACGTTAAAAAATAAAGACTAATAACGGACACTTGTTTTTCTAGAAATAATAGCTTCTTCTTTAAGATGATAAAATATATACAGTTTATTAACTAAAATAGTTACATGATGAAAATAACACTATTTACAAAAAGTATTTACATATTCGAAATTTCACGAAAACAATTTTCTATTCGTAATATTTTAATAACTAAGCCACCAGTTTTCTATTTCGTAATGACAATGGTGGTTCCATAAAAATAAATTAGGCCAAAGGTGGCCGAGAGCATTCTATTTCATTGTGTTGCTCTCTTCACTAAAGACAAACTAAAACTAACTAATCTATGGGCTACTTTTTCTATTGGTAGCTCCATGAATAATAAAATCAGGCCAAAAAGGCCCCGAGAGCAAACTACTATTTCATGACATTGCTCTCCATTCCAGAACAGAACTAAAACTAATGTCCCGCGAGAGTAAACAAAAAAAATGTTCTTCGAATCTCATCTCAACGGGACCTCTGGCGCCCTCTAGTGAGGCAAAAGTATATCAATACCTAACATCCTCCCACCTTTAATTTTTTAGGTGAGAGCTAAAAAATTAAACAGTTAATTAATTAAGAAAATTTAAACTTATAAAACTACATACTAAGAAAAATTAAAGCTATAAACTACAAATAGTAAAAATTTAAGTTACAAACTAATAAAAATAAAGAAAAATAAAAATAAAATATTTTAAAGTTCAATGCAATTTTAAAACAATTGTGATTGTCTTTCGAAAAGTTTTTTATAGTTTTTGACCACTTTTAATTTATTGTCTCTTTTGCTGCTTGTATCACTGGATCCTCAGCATCTGATATCTCTAAGGGATAGAGTTTTTGAAGTGGTCTAATCAATGTCCCAGAATGCATTTTCACTTCCACAACCCTGGCACGGCCATCTCGGCTGGGAAAAATTTTCACTACTCTTCCTATTGGCCAATGTAGTCTTTTCACACTGTTGATTTCTACTAGCACAATGTCGCCTTGTTTAACAGGCTTACATATCTGTCTACTTCGTTGTACCAACTGCGCTAGATACTCTTTTCGAAATCTACTTTGTAGTTGCCTTCGAACACTTTGGCAGTGCTTGTATCGTGCTCTCAGTTTTTTAGCATCAATGGCATCCAGATCTGGTACACCAATTTCTTGAATGTCTTGCATAAAACAAGAAGGTGTCAAAGGAATGAACTTGTCTGGTTCTTCTGATAGGTATGTTAAAGGTCGACTGTTCATTATGGCTTCAACTTCACACAAGATAGTAGAGAGATCTTCAAAATTGAGGGAAGATTTTCCAAGAGTTCTCAGTAGGAGGTTTTTTACACTTCTAATGAGACGCTCCCACCATCCGCCCCACCAAGCAGCGGTTGGGGGGATGAACTTCCATTTTATTGGAGCTATGTCATCCGTCTTTTGAATTTGATTCCAGTCAAGAGATTCAAAGAGATTGTTGGCACTGCGAAAGTTAGTTCCATTGTCACTGTAGATTGTCGAAATTCTTCCTCTTCGGGCTACAAATCTTCTTAGCGCTTGTATGAATCCCTTTGTTGAAATATTCGTCACTAATTCCAAGTGTATGGCTCGATATACTGCACAGGTAAAAATGACTATCCATACTTCGGATTTATTTTTCAGGTAAAGAGGGCCACATAAGTCGATGCCATCAACTTCAAAAACTTTTGAGTCTCTGACTCTGTCAAAAGGTAAATGGATGGGAGGAGTAACAAATGGTTTGGAAGAAAAATTTTACACTTTGTGCATTTTATCAATTCACTTCGGATGTTACGCTTTGCAGAAATAATCCAGTAATGTCCACGTAAGATCGAACCAACTGTCTGAAGTACAGCATGGCAATTCTTCAAGTGGCAGTCTCTAATTAGGCACCTTACAACATGATGTTTTGATGGCAACAATATAGGATACTTGAAAGAAAAAGTGTCTTCTCGATCAAACAACTTTGTTTTGACTCTTAGAATATTGTCTTGATCTTTCATAACAACAAGTCCTTTTATTGTTTCTCGTACATCACCAAAACTTTCTAACTGTATGCGTGACCAGAGAAATTTTTCCGCCTCTTCCTTTTCTTCTGCCGAAAGTTCAGCTGGGAAAATATGATTTCTATTTCTACATTTTGTTGCAAATCTTCTTATCCAACAAATAATATTTACAAGTTTACTAAATTTCGAAGTTCTTTCATAATTCATAAATGGATCTACATTTGGACTCGAAAATAATGATACTGCAGTTTTCTTTCTTTCCGACATAACTAAGACTTCATTAGGGACAATCTTCGGTTGGGGCCAGTTACTTTTTTCATTTTCTAGCCATTTAGGTCCCTCCAACCATCCCGATTCAAGAAGGTATTTAGGACTACAACCACGGGAAGGCAGGTCTGCCGGATTTTGACTTCCTGGAACTAAGTACCGCTGGTTAGGGTTCGTAAGTTGGCATATTTGTCTGATTCTTTTGCCCACAAAGGTACCCCCACTGGTCATTTCTTTTAATCCAGGCCAAAACTGTCGAAGAATCAGTCCAGAAGTAAGTTGGTACTGTAGGGATGTCCAAAGCTTCTATGACATACTTTGATAGTCTGGATCCCAAAACACAGGCAAGCAGCTCAAGACGAGGAATCGTTAGAGCCTTTTTTGGAGCCAACCGTGATTTTGCTCCCAAAAATTGAATTGAAACTCTTTTTTCTTCTTCGCACCGTAGAAAAATTACTGTTGCATAGGCACTTTGACTTGCATCACAGAAAGTATGTAGGGCCCAATCTTCTTTATTTCCATAACCTATTCTTCTCGGGATCTTCAATTCTGTCAGCTGTTTTAATTCGCTGTACCATTTCTGAAAATCTCTTTGAATTTTCTATGGAAGCGGAATGTCCCATGCTGATTTGCTGGACCAAGATTCTTGAATTATTATCTTGGCTGGTAACAACGCTGGAGCTAGAAAACCGATGGGATCGAAAATTCCTTGAGTTATGGATAGAATTTGACGTTTTGATGGATTCACTATTTCTAAGTCAAATTTATTGCAGACCATCAAGCTATCATCTGTTCTGTTCCATTTAATTCCTAAAACTGGAATTGGAGTTGAGAAGTCTTCCTTTTCATTTTCTAAAGACAACTTTTCTATTTCTTTTACAGGACCGAATTGCCACAATCTTAGGTCCATTTTAGCTTCAGCCATGATTTCTGTTGCCTTAGATTTAAATTCTTCCAATTCGGGCGTGTTGTTTACAGATGTGACGCAGTTATCCACATAGAATGACTTCTGAAGTTTCTGAGCAATTGCCTTAAGTTCTTCTGGACACCCATTCAAATGATGTCTGATAACTGCGCCAAGTAGAAATGGACTGGAAGTAATACCAAACACCACTCTATTATGCTGATAGACTTTAATTTCATTCGTCTTCTTCCACCACAGGAACCTTAAAAAATGCCGATCTTCCTCTTTTATTTCGATCTGAAGGAAGGCTCTTCTAATGTCGGATACAACAGTGATTGCCTTTTCTCTGAATCTTAACAATATTGCGTGAATCTCTTCTAATAAATTTGGTCCTTTAAAGAGACAATCATTCAGTGACGGTGCTCTTCCGACTTTGCATGATGCATCAAAAACTGGTCTGATGGAGGTGGTAGAACTATCAGGCTTGATGACTGGATGGTGGCATAAGTAGTGTTCACTAACTTCTTTCAGTTCTGTCTGTGGGACTTCCTGTATAACATTTTCTCTTTGCCATTCCTTTAAAACTAGATCGTAATCCTCAAATTTATTTAATTTCTTTAATCTTCGGGTAGTACTGAATAATCTTCTTTCTGCTTCATTTTTATTTGAGGGAATATTGACATTGTTGGAAATCCATGGAAGACCCACTCGATAACGACCATCTTCATTTCTGGTGAGTTGTCTAAGAAACATATCGTGGGCTTGCTCTTCTTCTACTCTTTTGGACAAGGTTTGTGCAGGGTCGTTGATTCCTATCGTTTCGAGTCGCCATAAGTCTGGAACATTCCAATCTTTTATGTACAGATTTGTCATTAATACCGCTGTACCGCTATTCAAACAACCCTGAGATGGAAGCCCTGTTTCTCCACAAACTGTCCACCCAAGTTTGGTTTCTATCACTGTGAGTCCATTTTCTAATTGCTTGACTCGACCCGTTAACAGTTGACCGTAAACGTCACTCCCGATCAGGATTTCTATTTCCGTACTACCAGGGCCGATATCGGACAACCACAGCTTATTTTTCTTGAGTTCACTGCACAGATTTCCCTTTGGAATTCGAGGAATTTCACCACAAATTTTCTCTTGGTCTAAAAGATCGAGCTCATGTATGGAACTGACCCAATTATTCGATGCACCCACTGTAACTCTAAATTTATTATGCTGTTTAGCTTCTATCTGTGTACCCCCAAAAACTGTATGGGCAATTTTTTTTGTACCAATGGGTTTGAGCTTGAGCTCTTTTGCAGTTTTCTTTAAAATATAACTTTTCTGGGAACCACAGTCCATAAGACAACGCACCTTTTTTTGGCCTTTTTCCCCTTTTATATTTATTTCTAACGTCATAAGGGCTATTTCCTGGGAGCATTGTTTGGCGACAGTGTTCTGTATTACTTCGGGAGGTTTGCTTCTACTATTTTCACCCCCTTTCCTTATCTCTGTACAAAATAGTTCTGTGTGTGGTTTCGAACAAACGTGGCACTTAATAAAAACCTTGCACGCTTTTGCCCGGTGTCCAAAACGTAAAAATTTCAAACAGCAATTTTTCCCTTTTACTTTATTTTTCTTTTCGTCAAGGGAGAGCGATCTGGCTGTTATGCAGTCTTTACTCTCATGCGTTTTTCCGCAAAATATACAGCTTAATTCTTTTGCAGCGAATAAGCCTATAGCACTGGGGACCCTGTTATCTCTCTTGTGGAATTTGTTTTTAACATTTTCCTTGGGTGAATTAATTTCAAAACCCGATCTGGCTAATTGTAACCTTTCTTCACCTGCCACTTCCCTTTTCAAAAAATTCAGCAATAGTGACAAGTTCGATTTCTGTGTGGTTTCCTTATCATCTAACTCAGTAGAATCTTCCCTGGCCCCAACATTAAGTCTTTGAAACGTTCTAATAATATCTTCGGGTAAACAGGATTCTATCATTGGGTACAGCCACGCAGAGTTCTGATCAATGTTTACACCCATGCTTTCCAGCGATCTCAAGTGTGCGTCTATCTTGGTCACTAAATTACACAAATTTTTGCTATTTCCCCTAGTCTGTACATTAGCTGTAATTAATTAAAAAAATTCCCGAACATATACTTCGATGAAGATATCTTTATCCCCATAGCGTTCTTCAAAAGCCTTTACTGCCTTTAAATAATTTTCTGATGTTACGGGGTAACTTTCGAGTAATTCTCTGGCTCGAGTTCCTGGTTCTACGCACTGTAAAAGGTACTGAAATTTGTCAGCGTTGTCTAATTCTTCATCCTCGTGAATTTTCTTAAATTGGGCCCAAAAGGGCAAATAATTTATCAATTTTGAATCAAATTTCTTGATAGCTAATTTTGGTAATTTATATCGCTTTGTTTTCAAGTTTGTTTCGCTTTCTATTTTATTTTGGCTTGTGTAATTAAAATTTACATTTGAATTTAACTTTTCATTAATTAGTCTTTTAACTGTGATAAATTCATCACAGTATGCTTCGCTTTCTTCGGCTTCTTTTATAATCAAAGCTTCATCGCATTTACTATCTTCCGACATAATGTCCAATATCTCATTATCAAATGCTTTTAATTCTGTCATTAAACCCTCTAATTTATTTAAATTATCTAAAAGTATACCCTTCTCAAGATCTTCTTTCTCTTCTAGTTCAGTTTTTAAAATATTTAAAGTATTAGTAAAGGAAGATCGTAATGGAGTTCTTCGCCTTTTTATTTTTTCCATTTCTGATTTTTAAACAAACACAGAACAGTTGTATGTTAATTAACCAATTATTCTTTATTTATGCACTTAATTTTAAATGTAAAAACTTTCACTTTTCTATTTACCAAGAAGATTTTATTTTAAGAAAAACTTGTAAAAAATTCTATTTTTGAGAGCCATTTTCTTTTCATAAAATGTAAACAAAAGAAAATAACCATTTATTATTTTTTATTTTACTCTTATAGCAATATTTATTTCCAACTGAATAAAAATTTTTATTTATTTATTAACTGTAAAAATTTACTGAATTAAACAATCACAAAATCTACTCCAAGATCAAATTAAAATCGAAATTTTCATTAATTGCATACTCTGTTTTCATTCACAAATTCAAAAATAATACTTTATTTCATAATCATTGCGAAATAAAAAATAAAACAATAAAAATTCACTGCAATCAGGTTTTGACATCATCTAATATTTACCATGAAAAAAATACTTTTTTATTATTTTCTTCATCAAATGATGCTTCTTTTTCAAGGTCAACTCAATACTCAATTGCTTTTTTATTCTATTTTTATTTATTTCAATCATAAAAAACAACTATCTTATTTTGACCTAAATTTACGTTTTAAATGTACAAATAATAGAACGAATAAAAAATCTTGTTTTATTTCAATCAATCAGTCACTTTTAATTTTAATTACTTTGATAAAGGAATATTCTATATTCTAAATAATTTCAATCTTAGATATCTTTTGAAAAACATTTCACATAATAATAAAATAAATTTTAAAAGATTTATTGTTTCAAATGAAAATAATTCTTTTCTTTTCAGTTAATATAAACAATATTAATATAAACGATATTTCCTGTATATAATATAAACAATACTTCCTGTCTGCGAACGCCATAAAATTATTTTATAAGGAAAGGGCATGTTTACAAACAAACGCTCCTTTAATCAATCTTTCCCACTCACGAGTGGCAAAAGAACAATCTGTATTGGTGGAAATACCAATGTTTTGCCCTGAGTAGAGTGTTTTGCCCTGAACGTGACGTCAGCTGCGCTTTCCTTATAAAGCGCCGTTCTTCTGAATGGCTTAAGCGAGTCTTCTAGACTCTTTGAAATATAAAGATTGCAGGCTATTTTCATTTAATCAAATGTCTTATTTAATAATTTCTAATCATTTTAATTTCAAAGTAATAATCTTCAAACTGATATTTTAATATTCTTCTTACCTGTAAAATTCTTCGACGTTAAAAAATGAAGACTAATAACGGACACTTGTTTTTCTAGAAATAATAGCTTCTTCTTTAAGATGATAAAATATATACAGTTTATTAACTAAAATAGTTACATGATGAAAATAACACTATTTACAAAAAGTATTTACATATTCGAAATTTCACGAAAACAATTTTCTATTCGTAATATTTTAATAACTAAGCCACCAGTTTTCTATTTCGTAATGACAATGGTGGTTCCATAAAAATAAATTAGACCAAAGGTGGCCTGAGAGCATTCTATTTCATTGTGTTGCTCTCTTCACTGAAGACAAACTAAAACTAACTAATCTATGGGCTACTTTTTCTATTGGTAGCTCCATGAATAATAAAATCAGGCCAAAAAGGCCCCGAGAGCAAACTACTATTTCATGACATTGCTCTTCATTCTAGAACAGAACTAAAACTAATGTCCCGCGAGAGTAAACAAAAAAAATGTTCTTCGAATCTCATTTTTTTTTTTTCTGCATGGAGTCATTTTTAAGAGCAAAAGATTTGTATTCAAGAATTGATTTATTTTATCATGTTAAATTTTAACTCTGGCAGTCGTCATTAAACTAGTTAGTATGTCTGTGTTGTATTCTTGCGGCGATCAGGTCAATATACAATTCGTGCTATTTCATAACGTTTACAGTTACGCCTATTTTTCTATTATACTATACGCCTATTTTTGGCGCTATTTTGAAATATTACATTATTTAATAACGTAATTCCATGACGTTTATTAAATGACAGTTATCTCAATATCTTTCATGTATCATTAACAGTATATCTACGAATAAAAGTATACATAACTAGGTCTCCAAATGAAGAAAAGTCGATCTTTATCAATCCCCCTCTCGTGGGTTATTTCTCACCCGTGGAAGCGACGCTCTGATATTTAAGGAAATGTGCTTTATTTAACTCTTACCATAATAAATAATTTTTTTTTTTTTAATTTCGGAATGATTGGTTAATAACAATTCTAGGAATTTTGTCCTATTTAAAATAACGAAATTAAATAAATAGATAAAATAAAATAAAATAAAAAAAGCTAAGTCTACTTATTGAGCGACAGTCACCAAAAGCTTATAAATTTTAATTTATGTCAAAGTGTGATTAACAACTCAGTCTGAAACCTAACTTTTTTTTTTTTTTTTCCCTGAAGCCAACAAATTTTTCTGTTGAATATAGGAGCAGAGATGCCAATATTCTAATTTATTCCGGAGTATTTTTAGAACCGCATTTATTCTGTACCACTTAATTTTAAAAGTATTTTCTTCTTATCTTATCGAAGTTATATGCTGGAGAAAATTTCTCTATAATTACAGTAGTGCGAAATAAAGGCGGAGCTAAAAATACTCCGGAATAAATTAAAATGTTGGCATCTCTGTAATAGGATATCTTTCTGAACAAGCTCGCATGGGGGTAAAATGAGTCGTAATAGATTGAATTTCTTTTGTGAGTCCCTGAGCATTATACCTGCGAAAAAATTATAAAATGTATAGATACATTTTAGATACCATGCTGTGAAAAACTTCCGATTACCTAAATTTAGAACAGCCGAAAATTTCATTAAACATCTCGAAATGCTCTCTTTTAGCAATTTAGTTATGTTATAAAATTATACTGAATTCATGCGACATATAACATTTTAATTCTTTTCCGAAATCAGTTGATAATTTACCAATTACTAATTTACAAATTTTTTCACATTTTCAGACTTGCCAACCATCTTATTATAAAGCGTAAAATCTTTAGAACCCGCCTTTTTTTTTTTTTTTTTTTTTCCCTCACAGTAGTTATATCATAATATTATTTGGAGAGAATTAGGCTAAAAATTAAGTGGTTTGGAAAAAATGAATGGATGTAAACTATATAAAGAATTAGTAAAGAATAACCAACCCTCCGGATTTTTAAATACCAATATTTTTTCACATAAACATTATTTTTATTTATTATCGTAAATTCTGTGATTAAGACGAAGATAAATTTAAAAGAAATTATGATAAAGAAATTCGGAGGGTTGTCAACTCTGTTAGTAAGTTCGATTTAACAAATAAAATAGTTATGCTTATTCAGAGCTGCCAACCAAATCCGGCAAATTGTTAGTACCGCCCCTTTTTCTACACTACTTAATTTTTAGAGTAATTCTCTTCAAATATATTTACGATGAATGAAGAAAATAAATACTCTAAAAATTAAGTGATGTAAAAAAAGTGACGATACTAACAATTTGCCGGATTTAAGTGGCAGCTCTGCTAATTACAAAATGAAATAAAAATTTTATTTATATGTAGGAAAACAAAGAAATAACTTGTTCTTAGTTACTTTGAAGCAACTAAGAACTTTTTAAAATGAGTTAATTAATAAACTTTAGTAATTTATGAATAAAACTATAAAATACTCCAATACAAGAACAAGATTGATTTATAAATTTTTAATACCACTGTTTTTAAAGACTTGTGTAAATGCGTATAAAAACTTGATTTTCTCAGTGAAATCGAACCAAAAATGCGGGAAATATTTAAAAGAAAATATAGATAACTTTTATTTCTACTTTTGTTCTTAAAAAAAAAAAAAAAAAAAAAAAAAAATAAAATAAGTTTTAAGATTCAAAACATTTCTTTTGTTAATAATGGTAAAATGTTTATGTACGTGAAAATCCAGTTTTATAACAGTATTTAATTTTTCCTTGATCAACCTCTATTTTAAGTAGCAAGGTATACGACACCAATAGTCGTCACCCTTTTCTTGAAAGAAGTGTTAAAATAATCTTTATATGTATAATTTGTATGAATTTGAATCTACACGCACAAGGTTCTCCAAAGTTTTCTGGTTCTTATAACATAAAAAGTTCAATATCAAGTATTGGGGAAGAGTGGGGAGAAGCAAAATAAGAGAAGTATGGGTTAAATGACAATTGGATTGAGTCAACGTAAAGCAAATGCTTTAGGAAAGATATAGGCATTTCTTGATATATTTTGTTGTTTGCTGTATTTGACATTGTTCATAAAGCATTGTATGCAATGTTTATGAAATGTAGAATACGATGTATGTGCAACTTTTTAAAATTTGACATAATATAAAGATTTTTAAGGTATGACGGTTACTGGTGCATATTTTGCACACTGGTGGTGTTTTAACATTTTTATTAACTGGGTAACTTTTTGGATTAAAAATAGTACATTTTCGTTTAGAATTATGAGGGTGTCATTTTTACTTTAATTGGATTATCGGCACCAGTAGTCGCCAGGGGTATTCATAAATGTAAACAATATTTTTACCCCAAAAACGTGATCTGTACTGCACTTGTAACTTTTGTCTAGCTTGTTTAAATAAAGTCAGTCATGGTACACCTTTAATTCACTAAAATTGAGTTTAAGCCACTTAAAATTTTTCATTGTATTTTGCTGGCAAAATTAATCAATGGCACATTAACATATTTAGTTATAAAGGGCCTTTTCTAGTTTTCGGCTATATATTTTAGAAAAACAGACATAATTAATCTATAGATATGTCTAGACCTGCTAACTATGCAAGTTTATCCGTAATAGTATTAGGTTCGCCTTTTTTTTTTTTCACACCAGAATCGTTGTTCTCATGATTAAATCTGTACTGATAAGTATAAAGGATTTAAGTCCAAAAATGTCGATTTTGAGTTAAGCACATAGTCAGACTCAGAAAAAAATCCTCAATCGATTGGTATAAAGGATTTAAGTCTATGTCATTTAGTCTTTGAGAAAATCCATTCGTAAAAAAAGGTTCAAGTCAGAAATTTACCATTCATGTATGGTAAAAAATATTTAATTCAATTTTTTCCCGTTATTAAATGAAGGTTGACAACCACTGAATGGTATAAAGGATATAAGTCAACGAAATCCCATTTTCCTAATCGATTCTTCTGCTTTGTTTTTAGTTAGTTTAACTTAATATTTCGTCTCCTGAAAAGTCAAGAATATGGACTTAAATCCTTTATACTTATCAGTACAGAAATAAGAAAAATTTGCTCTACAACAATTCTGGTGTAATAAAAAGGCGGGGCTTAACACCATTACGGATAAACTAGCTTAGTTAGCAGGTTTACATATGTCTAATATATTTAGAATTTTTATGATGTATTATGCTTTTTTGAAGATTATTTAAGTGTTGTTTTAAAGTTGCTTCATACTAATTAGCTACTAACTATAAATATCGTTTAAGCACTCTTTTAAGCATTTTATATAAGTATTTTATTGACCGTGATTAATTAATTTTAATTCATATATATTTCAAAAATGATAAAATACAAAGGCTTAATTTCATAACCAGCATGACTGTAAGTCGGTTCAGAATTATATTAAGGCTTTTTATTATGTTAGATACAGGTGAATAAGAATGTATATAGAAAATATTAAACATAAAAAACATTTCTTTAGTAAGTATTCTATTTATACATTATATTAATTATGTAAGATAAACCAAATATATAAATGAATCTTTTATTTAAAAAAACACTTAAGTTTTTTTTTTTGTTTTTTGTTTAAGGGGAGGGAGGGAAGTGATATATTTAGTAGTATCAGCTTAATTGGTCCTTATAAAGTTAAGAAATATTTTTTTATAAAAACAGAGTAGCATCTCAGACATAGAAAAGCGTGTGAGGGCAAGAGGACAAGTAAAGACTACGGGTAGAAAAAGAAATTTTTTTTAACTCGCTCGTGTATATATATATATATATATATATATATACTGAGCTGCCAACCAAATCCGGCAAATTGTTAGTACCACCCCTTTTCCTACACCACTTAATTTTTAGAGCTATTCTCTTCAAATATATTTACGATGAATGAAGAAAACAAATACTCAAAAAATTAAGTGGTGTAGAAAAAGGGGCGGTACTACCAATTTGCCGGATTAGGTTGGCAGCTCTGTATATATATATATATATAAATCAAAGGACTACTTTGACAGTCTAGCATATATAGTGTTACATTAGTTGAAAGATTAATAAAATATGATAATTGAAACTGCATTTTAAAAATTTCGGATTATGTACAAGCCTTTTTTAAAACTTTCTTATAGCTTTTATTTACGTAAAAATAGTATCTTATTTATTTTGTTTATGATGGCTCAAACTCACCTATAATGACAGAGTAAAACTGAAACACGTAAAAATATTATATTTTGTGTTTATGCCAGAAATATTTGCTAAGTATAATAAGATTAAGTTATAATTAAGTCTATATTTTTTCATTCTATGTCAATAATTATGAAAATATTATGAGTATATATTTAGGAGAATGGAAAATAGTTAAAATGTTGATCAAAATTACCCTGTTGACTGTTGTTCTTAAATAATTAAAATTGTAAGATGCTACCAAACGCTACCAAGGGCAGAGAGGATCCGAAACACTTGGCTAAAAATATTTTTAAAAAATGCATTGTCACCTTTTTTTGAAAATTTCAAAAGTCTAGCTTATCGGGATGATTGATGATCGGATTGATTATATGACTGCTGAATCATATAAACGCTACCGAAGACAGCGGGGACCCGAAACAATGGCTGAAAGTATTAAAAAATGCATTGTTGTCGTGTTTTGAGGCATTCTAAAAGTTTCAAATGTCTAGTCGGTAAGTTAGTTAAATAAATTTTCTATTGAATCATATAAACGCTACCGAAAGCAGCGGGAACCTGAAACTGTTGTCTAAAAGTATTAAAAAAAATACATTTTCACCGTGTTCTGAGCTGTTCTGAAAGTTTCAAAATTCTAGGTTATTGGGAAGTTAGTTAAAAAACAGTTGCAAGATTTGTACTGGATAAACAAACAAACAAGAATACGAGTTAAAAAAAACATAGTAAAATCAATCTTACTGCGATAATTTGGAACAAAGTCACACTTGGAAACGAGTTTATTACCCCGTCCCCTGGTACTTACCCCCTGCCTTAAGTAAAGATATTTTTGAGGACAAATAATGTTTTGAGACCTTTTCTTAAAAGCAAACAATTTTCAAATTATTTTGCATATGAATTTGTTTTATTCGCAAAACTATGCTCAATAGTTTGAATTTTATCATTTAATGTTTTATGTTTTAAACCCTAAGAATGGATTTAGATTCTAAGTATGTGCCAAAGATGTTTCGTTACATTAAATTTTCTAAAAGCACAATTAAAATCAAATTATTCAGTAAATTGTTACGTTTTATTTACATGACGACTACTGGTGCATTCACCTGACGACCTCTGGTGAAACTCATTTTTCAAGTGATGAGCACTGGTGCATTTTTATAGGTTCAATTATTATTATTATTATTTTAATTTGGCTTAATGTATTGAAAAATTGAATGTGTCTAACAACAACTAGAAGAATCCGTGTGTAAAACAGACCAACATATAATATTGATATATGAATACCACGTGACTACCACTCAGAAAAAACAAACATTTTTAAAATAAGGCCTTAAGAGTGACGAGCACTGGTGTCGTTACCTTAATTTTCGTTTTGTTATACCGAAGGCAGGGCGCGTATCTCCATTATGTTGGCGCGCTCAGAACAAATTGACAAATTTTCGCCAAACAGTGCGATTTTTGCCAAATGTGAACGTTCAAAGAGATAAAATTCCACGCCTCTTAACTTGTTTAAATAATCATTGCGCTTTTGAATTTATTGTTGAATAATGTTATACTTAAAGTTTTAAACCGCAAAATGGCTGTTGAGGGTATTATTTCAAAACTAAAAGATAGTTGTCCGCGTATAAGAGCACATTCTCATAATGACAGTATATTAAAATCGTATTTAATACGTGAGAATGAAGCAGGAAATTTTATCAAAGAGTTTATTCAAATTACCAGTACTTATTGGATTTTATACAAATATAAATTAAAACCTACAAATTGTGTACTATTTTTTCATAGATGTTTTGTGTATAAAAATGTTCTTGTAACTCTCTTCTCTTTGAAACTATTATTTCGCCAATTTACTTTTGATATTTTATAGAGATCTAGAGAATATAATTTTATCGCGGGAATTAAAATATGCACTACCCCATGATCATAATTCATTCATTGATACAGTTATCATTAAATTAAGAAATTTTTATGTCGAAATAAAGAATCTGAATCTTTAGGCAACTCCTTTTCAAAACCGATAAGGAAACAAACATAATTATTATATAAAGAAATAACAAATAAAAGCTAGTATGTTGTGGCACCACAAGACTTTCTTCTACATTTTCCTATGCAAATTCAGCCAATTAAAATATTTTTGTCAATGAGCATCTTTATATATATAAAAATTTCGTGTCACGATTTTTGTCCGCTATAAACTCCTAAACTAATGATTCGATTTTAATGAAATTTTACACACTGTGTGCAGTTTGGTCGAACTTGAGAGATAGGATAGTTTTTATATCAATTTATAGTCGTAATATTTTTTTATTGCAAATTATTTGTTTATTATATGACAAAGAAAGCATATTAGCTATAATTTAATTGTTGCCCCCTCCCGCCCCCCCCCCACAAAAAAAGTACGAGTTTATTTTCTTTTGACATAAAATTAAATACATTTAATTAAACGCGAACATTAAAAAATTATAAAAGATTAAATTAGGCCTCTCATAAAACTGGACGTCATTACAACTTTAAAAATTTTCTACACATTGATAAAGTGCTGATGTAGTTCACGATGCTAATATATGTTGTTCTAAACGGATGAATATATATCTTTTTTAACTATTTTTTTTCCATTATTATTAGTTCAACTGAGTCCGCTTGCTTAAATATTGCTTAAATACATAGACCTATTATAAAAGTGGACGGTACAATGGCAACCCTTTTCAGTGGTAAAGATGACTCATAAAAAATTCACGTGACTGTTGAACTACAGGAAGCTAAACTGGCCAATATTGAAATGACAAATTATTCCACCACTAATGCAGTGTTGCCAGATTGCCCGACTTTTTTACATAATAGTCACCAATAATTTTGAGAAGTGATGTTTGATCATAGACCTATTATAAGAGTGGGCGGGACAATGGCAATCTTTTATAATGGCGAAGATAACTCATAAATAGGTTATGTTAATGTTGATCTACAGGAAGCCAAACTGGCCAGTATTGAAATTTGCTCGCCATGCTCTAAAATCTGCTTTTTCTTAAGCAGACGATATTTTTCCTTTTTCATTGAAAGTTCTTTTTAAAATTTTTATTTCACTTTAAAATTTAGATTCTTTCGAATTTAAAAAGAATTTTATTGCAAGAAATAGTAATTAAATGTACTTTAAAAGGTCTAGAAGTTATGTAAAATAAGAATTTTATTTCACAGGTAAGATTCTTTTTAATATTTTATTATTTCGTTCTCTTTAAGTAATTATTGTTATAAAATGTGTATAATTGCTATACTTAATTCTCTAAATTGAATTAGTTTATATATATTATACCTTATATGATTTTAAAAATATCAATGATTATTTATGAGAGTTAAAGCGAGTATAGACAAACCGAAGTTATAAACACTTTTGAACTTTGTTGGAACATGTTAATTACAAGGTAAAAATAAATTTCAGTTGCTGTAGTGTTTTACACAAGTTTTGCTTGCTGTATCTTTCAATAATAATAATAATATTTATATTCAGAACAAAAATCGCCAACAACGCAATGAATGCAAGAAAAGATAACCTTTTTTCTGCAGTCACGTGTTTCAACTTTGCCACCTTTACTTATAATGGAACTTATAATTTGCTTATAATTTGCCTTAATAATGGAATGCTCCGTCCACTCTTATAATAGGTCTATGCTTAAATATTATTTTTTATTTTATTTATAATTTAATTGTTGCGAAAAAAATTTACGAGTATTTTTTTTTTTTTTTTTTTTTTTTTTTTTCGACAGGAAAATAAATACATTTACTTAAACGTGTACAATAAAAAATTGAAAAAAATCAAATTATGCATCTTACAAAAATTGACTTCATTATCACTTTAAAAATTTTATACACGTTGGTAACATAATAACAAAATAACATACATGATTCAACAGAAAATTTAAAAAACAGGGTATACAAAAAGTTCTTTTTATCTCATAATTATTAATTTAATTTCAATATTTGTTTGTATCATTTCGTTAGTAGATTTTAAATTAATTACCCTTTTGATAGATTTTTTTCTTAATTAATTAAAAGTTAAATTTAAAATTAATGTCAGTCCATTAATCAGCATTGAACTACTATTAAAATGAATGATGTTCGAAACTTTATTTATTTATTTTGTATCTTTTTTCTTATATTATCTAATATTTGCCATTATTTTCTTTTTCTTTAAGAAATTTGTGAAGTATAAACATAATTTTCTAAATAAAAAGTAACCGTTTCAATATTTTAAAACTTATTTAAAATGGGAAGATTTTAAGTCTATTTATTTTTAAAAGCTAATCTATATGATCGATGTTCGAACCTTTAAATAATTATTTCTCTTAATCTTCTTTTACTTTTCTTTAATAACTTATCAATTTACTGTTCAATATTAAATATATGATTTATACATGAACTTAACTTTAAATTTTGACTCATATTTTTTGCTAAAAAAATGATCTTAAAATCTTGCTATTTTCTAATCTTAATCCTCAGTGTGTTCCATCTTGATTAACTTGAATTTATTATTAAAATTTTAATATACTCGAAATCTTCGCATCACTTCGTTAAAACATATTAATCTTTTCCAAAATCTTTTTCTATTTAAAATAATACCTTTATTTACTTTAAATGCCCAGTATTTCATAAGATAATTCTATATTAAAGTTATATTTATCAAATTTACTTATTTTTCTGACTTAACAATATTGTTTTCCTTTTTATAACTGCAGCTGTTGCCATCTTTAAAATATTTAAAATGATGAGATCTTTTTATAATAAATTTATTCATAATAGCATTAGACGTTATCTATAATAACACTATATTTCACTTCTCCATAAAAATTGATTTTAAAATCATCTGCTTCTTTTATACATTCATTTTAATAGAACTTTAATAAAAATTAAATTACATATTTGTCATTTTAGTATTTTAATCCACAATAGCTTATGACCATAAATAAGTCTCAAGACCAAACGAAGACCATTTGCGGCTTAGACTTGGAAAATCCCTGTTTTTCCCATGGGCAATTATTATGTTGCATGCTCACGTGTGAGAAAACCATGGAACCTATTTGTGTTAGCAAGAGAAAGGTTAACCAAGAATATTGTGCACCGATTAGCGCCGAATAAAATTAAAATTGAAATTTTTTATAATTCAAAATGATGAATTCAATTATTAAAAGTGATGAATAATCTGCACTACCTACCTCATTTATAAAATTAATTGTTATAAGTTATCAACTGAGAACTTTGTAAATTACACATTTATTACAAACTATACTTGAATATATGAGATGAATAAAACATAAAATTCAAAATTTTATGTTTGTTTGTGCATAATATCAACTCCATGAAAATTTTTATCAATCGCTTCCAAATTTTGACCTAAGGTTCAAATCTCAATCCCGTGGGTTTTTACATCGGCTACAACGTTTTCGTCTTTATTCATAAATAATAATTTGACTGTATTGAATACTTTACTACAATATAATTCAACGTATAACTTAACCACAGCAACGCGTGGCCGGGTCTGCGGGTATATATATTTATTTATATGCAATTCTGTGCAATAGTTCCCGAGATATAACCTTCCATTAAATTCCGGAAATCGCTGTATAGAGGCGCCATCTGTTGGTCATTAAGCATTCCAATTGAATCTTACCTATGCCTAAACCATGCAGTAACCTTACTAATCCTAGTAATGTCAGACCAATTTCTCTTTTACCTGCTATTGGTGAAGTAATTGAACGTGTCATTAGAGTACGGTTCATTCAACACCTCCAAAATAATAACTTAATCATGCCTGAACAATTCGGCTTCAGAGCCAAACATTCCACCACACACCAGCCGCTACGTGTTGTAGAGTTTCTCAGTGAAAATCTCAAAGCGAACATTCCATCTGCTACAATTTTCTTAGAAGTCGCTAAGGCCTTTGGTAAGGTATGGCACGAGGACTTTATTTTCAAATTAATTCAGCTAAACTTTCCTGCCTACCTAATACATTTAATACACAATTACCTTAGCGAACGCAAATTTGTCGTCCGTGTAAACAACACTCTTTCACATACTACAAACATTACCGCTGGCATCCTTCAAGGGTCTGTCATCGGACCTACACTTTTCAACACTTACTCTAATGATATCTCTAGAAGAACATACACACCAACCTGGCACTATACGCGGACGACACTGTCATATACATGGCTAGTAGGCATCCATATATTCTCAACAGATATCTACAGGAACACATCGACACCCTAATGAGCTGGTTCACTCTTTGGCGCGTTTAAATTAACGAAACAAAAACATCCGCGGTCTACTTCTCTCGCAAAATTAACTGCTCTAATAGAATTATTATTAACAACACTGCTATTACCTGGCAGGATGACACTAAATACCTTGGCGTTCATCTCGATCGCAGACTCATATTTAACAAGCATATAACTATTACTAGAGCCAAATCTTCCAATATTAAAAAATCTCTTGACCCACTATTTAAAGGTAAATATCTTTCTATTAGAAATAAACATCTGATATAGAATACCTGCATTTTACCCATTGTGACTTACGTCTGTCCCATATGGAGGTTCGCATGTAAATGATCTATTAAACTAATGTCTGGCACACATAATAAAACCCTCCGTCAAATCAGAAATGGTAACAGATATTTAAGAAACACAACCGTAAGAAAAGACAGAAATGCTACTTCCTTTCATGATCATATCAGAAAATTATCTAAAAGATTTTACGATAATATTAACAACCTCAAAAACGGCATAATCGCTGAGCTGCCAGATAATATTCTCTCTTCTTCCAAAAGAAACGCCCGCGTTTTTTTATGGTTTCGAGACCTAACTTTTTTCTCTATCTCTGCCTTGCTCTATTTTATTAAATTAAAGTAATAATAATAATTAAAAAAAAAAAAACAAATTCGTAATAGCATTTCTTCGGGAATCTTAAGCTTACGCATTAGTTGGGGATTAACCTCAACACTATTCTACCTAAACCCTCACTCCCATGTTACACTTTCAGTTAATCTTATTTTAACTATCTATAAATGTATGGTCGCTGTTAAGTCCCCTCTTTTTTTTTTTTTTTTTTGGGGGGGGGGGGGGGGGGCTTTTCCTCGGCTACCCCTTTTCTACCTACTAGTCTTTTTCATCGTAGGAACTGAGAACTACATTTTACTTTTTTTTTCTCAATATATTATTCTAATATACTCTTTTTATTTTATTTTTTGCCTAACATTTTTTAATCCTATTTTACGCAAGTTTTTTAATTTTTTTTTTTTTTTCAAACCTGCTGTTAAAGTTAGTTATGGCTCATTTAACACATTAGGCGCCAAAGCTCGCGCTGCGAGAAAAAATTTTTAAGAATTTTTTTCTCTGCAAGTAATTAAGATAAATATAATTTTTCTGTTTTACATTCAATATTGAATCGAAGTTAATAAAAACATGGTAAAAAGGGTGTTATTTATTTGATACGTTCCATGTATTTCTTATCAATAAAATTTAAAATAATTGCATTAGTTGAAAATCTAAAATATGATCTTGTCCACTGTCGAAGGAAATAAACCCATTTTTTTTAAATATTTGAATATTTTATTGAAAATATTTACGATAAAGCACTTTCACTTTATTTCTTCAAATTAAGGGGGGGGGTGCAATTTTAGATTTAAATTGAAATTAATAGCTAAATTTTATATGTAAAATAGAATTATCTATGAAATAGAAGAAAACTGTTGCTCTGCGTAGGTGCTGTCACCTAGCGGTTGTTTTGTTTTTTGAATGTTGAATAGTTTAACATTAGAATTCGGCGCGCACGGAAGGCATCTAGTTTAGGAGGCTTTGGTTTAACAATACTAACTACTTAAAAAATATGTTTAATATAAAGAAGTTCAAATTTAAAAACAATAGTTATTTAAATAGTGCATTATTTTAATTGTATTCTATCACTATTTTTCAAAACTCATGTTCAATTCTCTATTATATATCATAAGTAATATTATGAGAATTAGAAATATCTCATAGCAATTCTTCGACGTTTCGAAATTTCTTTGGATTTCATAAACATTTCATAAATACTATATTTTATTCATTTACTAGCAGGCTACGCCCGCTTCGCTGGTCAATATTTTTACATGAATCACTATAGTTAATGAATTCTCAAAATTGCATTAATTTTTATCATGCGAAAAAAAAAAAAAAAAATCTCATTGGAAAAAATTGTCGCACCGGGTCCCCACTGCCTTCTGAAGCGCAGGTCATTGTGCGTTGCGAGCACGCATTTATGTTCGACACTCTTAATGAACCACTATATTATCATAAGGGAAAAACATAAATATAAAATACAAAAAAAAAAAAAAAAAAAAGTTCTTCTCCCATCGGTGGAATAATCGGTCCGGGCCCCCACCGCCTGCGGCAGAGTATACAGGCATTCATGTTCCTTCACCTACTGTTTCCGCCCCTCCTAATTATTTTAGAATTTAAAAATTACTCGCAATCATTCTCTCGGGCTTTTAAACCTAATAATACTAATTTCAACATTCTATCTGAATTTCTTTATTTTTAACCTTGCACTCGCCCCCCTTCCCGCTCCTCGTAATATTTCTGTACTTTCGAAAATATCCGCAATCGATTTATCGGGCCTCAAAACCTAACAAACCTAATTTTCAGCGCCCTAACTGTTATTTATGTATTTTTGTCCTTGTACCCCCTTCCCGTCTATCTTAGTAATTTTGCAAATTTGAAAATATTCGCAATCGATTTGTAGGTATTAAAAACCTCCATATACCAATTTTGAGCGACCAAACTCTATTTTTATTTTATTTTTTTTTTTTTTTTGACCCTCCGCCCCCCTTTCCCACCTCTCCTAATAACTTTACAAATTCGAAAATATTCGCAATCGATTTGTAAGTATCAAAAACCTCTATGTACCAATTTTGAACGAACTAAATCTATTTTTATTTTTTGCCCTTCCGTCCACCTCCCTTCCCACCCCTCCTAATAATTTTACAATTTCGAAGATATCCTCAATCTATTTGTCGGTATGAAAAACCTCTATGTACCAATTTTGAACGGTCTAACTCTATTCTTATTTTTTCCCCTACCCCCCCCCCCCCCCCAATTTCTGACTTTCCTAATAACTTTACACTTTCGAAAATATCTACATTCGACTTGCAGGTCTCTAAAGCTTCTGTTCCAATTTTGAATGGTCTAACTGTATTTCTATTTTTTTTGCCCTTCCCACCCACCTGGAACGAATTTGTAAAACTAAAGAAATTAGTTTTTATGCATTTGTGGGAGCTATATTTTAGAGCAAAAATCTCCCATATATCTTTTTTTCTGTTTGGGATATAAAGGATTATTTCAAATCATTTTGCCCCCTCTCCCCCCTCTTGGGGGCTGAATTTCTAAAATTCCAGAAATTGGTTTTTAGGTATTTGTTATTTGCTGTATATTAGAACAAAAATCGATTTGTCTGTATCAGAAACCTCTATATACTATTTTTGAACGGTCTAACTCTATTTTTTCTTTTTTGCCCCAACGCCCCCCGACCTTTCTGACCCTCCAAATAACTTTACACTTTCGAAAATATCCTCATTCGACTTACAGTACCAATTTTGTACGGTCTAACTCTATTTCTATTTTTTTGCCCCATAGCCGACCGTTTCCCGCCCCACCTGGGACGAATTTCTAAAAATTAAAGAAATTGGGTTTTATGTATTTGTGGAAGCTATATTTTAGAGCAAAAATATCACATATATCTTTCTTTCTTTCTTTTTTTTTTTTTTTTTTTTTGCAATATAAAGGTTTATTCCAAATCATTTTGCCCCCTCTCCCCCTATTGGGGCTGCATTTCTAAAATTACAGAAATTGGTTTTTAGGTATTTGTATTAGCTATATATTAGAGCAAAAATTTCACGTATATCTGTTTTTTTGTTTGAGATATATAGGAGTACGTGAAACCAAGTTTTGCACATGTGAAATCACATTTTGCCCACTTTCCCCCCTTGGGGACCGAATTTCTAAAATTCCAGAAATGGGTTTTTAGATATTTGTGTTAGCTATGTTTTAAAGAAAAAATTTTACGAATATCTGTTTTTTTCTTTGAGACATGAAGGTTTTTGTGAAATCACATTTTGCCCCCTACTACCCCTTGGCTTACACTACATGTTCTATAATCTGACCCAGTTTCGAGTCAGTGGCTCCAGTAGATTTTGCTGTGCGTTGATAAGTCAGTGAGTGAGTGAGTGGAAGTACTCTTTTTTTATATGTATAGATTTATTTGTAACTGTGTGTCAATGAACGTAGAAAGAGGTAGGAAGGGCAGAGGAAAACGATAAATACAGTAAAATAGAAAACACAATTTAAATTTTTAAACAGTCTTGAACATTTCCCCCCCCCCCCCCTTCTTCTTCAAGAAAATTCTATTGTGACTTTTATTGTTGCAGACAAGACTTAACAAGAATGAGTCCATCCAAACATATTTTTTAAAATAAAATGATTGAGGAAAAAAAAAAAAAAAACTTAAATTGAACTCACTTTAACATGTTTTGATACGTCTGGAAGATATATATATATATATATATATATATATATATATATCTGATTTCCCCCTTTATTATTATTATTGTTATTAATTTTAAGTTCAGGCTTTTCACCACACCCTTAAAAAATATTTAAGGGCGTGGCGAGCCCCTAAAAAATGTAATGGTGTACACGAAATTATAACAAGTGTAAAGGTGTATACGAAAATATAAGAATTGCAAGTTAACAATGTTGTTAAGTAGTGTAATGTTATTTCTTTAGAGTGTTCCACATCCTTAAGAAATAACGTCAGAATATCCCCTTTAAAAGCAGAATTCGAAGTCACCTCCCTTTTTCCAAGACACTTTCAGGGGTAATAAATTTCCATTTTCTTTTCTTTTTTTTCGGGGGGGGGGGGACTATTTTCCTACAGGAACCTCTATTATTATTATTATTTTTTTTTTTTTTTAATAGTAGAGAGTCATGATTAGTAGGATTCAGATTACTGTATAAAAATAGTTTTAGCGAAAAAAATAGAAATTTCGAATCCTTGAGAGTATCCTAAAAAAAAAAGGGCGGAAACTTCGAGCTTTGCGTGTAAATTGGCAATCATCAAGATAAAAGAAATGGAGACAAAAGATTTTAAATGTCTTACTGACACAATGTTTACTACCCCTATAGATAAAGCTGTAATGGTAGAACTCTTTTCAATAAAATATTTCAGTGTCACAAACTTCGAAATAATACATATGACAATTAATGATCAAATACGTAACAGACGTAGCTCCCTCCCCATTTCTTGATGAAATAAATCCTAACTACTCATGATAAAGGGAAAAAAAAAACTGCATCCGCATGTTTTTATTCATTTAATTCTTAGATTTTTTTCCCCCTTACCCTATATAAGGCAGAAAAGAAATCTTAAGTAAAAAAAAATCAACTTGTTGAAATTCTCCTAAATGTTACTCAACTGTGCTTAACTAGCACTTCCCACCGATTAATGCAGGGGAAAAAAAAATGAATAAGAAGAAGTAAAACTTAAGAAACAGTCTGTTTCTTAAGTTCGAAAAAGTATATTTTTCAACACAGTACATGCAAATGACACAACGCATTTTTTGCAAATCATTTTAACAACATAAATTAAGAAAAGTACTAGTTGATACCCATCAAAATTTGACGGCTTAATAAAATTTAAAAGTGCAACTAAAATCCTCTTGTAGCACACCAGACAAGAACCACTGTTTTAAACTAACTCCTTTAATGAAATGTAAAGTGGGTGTGTTGGTTTTGTATGGAGTTGTCACTCTATGACAGAACACTCGACGACGAACTCTTCGACACAGTCACTTTTTTGAATATAATTATAGCAATCTTTGTATTATTGAATCGAAATATAAATGAACATTAATGAAGTATTTATTTAAAAAAAATCTGATGTAACAACCATATGAATACCATTAATCTCTATTATGCAATGCATACTGTGAACAAGGGGTGAAACTAACCATGGCTCCCTGCGATTCAATAGATTCAACTAATGAATCTCAGGCAGCCATGAACTAACAAACTTGTAAAAAGTCTGAAAACTGCTATTTCTATGTAGATTTAACAGCGAGCAGAGACTTGATAATGATATATCATATAGTTATTACGAAATGACAGATATTGTTTAGATAATGTGATGTGATTAGTTAATAAATCATTTCTTCTTACTTTTTTTTCTGCGTTTTTTAATTGGACGATTCTATGATCCCTTGTTATATGAAGTCTGAGTCTTGTTTATAATATTTTTCACTTTTTAAGCTTTTGGCACTGTTTTGCTCAGACTTCATGGTTAAGTTAAACATGAACTGAAAATGGTTAAACAGTTTAACCATTTTCAGTTTTAGTTTCAACCACTTAAAAAAAAAAAAAATAATAATCTGAAATATTGATGTTGTATGATTGCACGATGAAGCAAACCAATGACAGCAAAAGCAATGCAATTTTTTTGTGGCTGGCGAGTAAATCCTCAATGATCGCAAAAATTTTCACCATTTGCCATCTCTTTATAAAAACATTCATTTGTAAGTTGTTCAGAATTGGGAATATATCCCACGTTATATTATTTTGGGAAGGGCCCTCGTTTGATTTCGAAATCATGACTTATTTTAGCCCCGATATCAACACGAATATTATCTGAAATCGGCGTGTCATTAAGAATTGTAGATGAATTGACATATTAAGATTTTCATTGTCTATATCCACTTCAGCATCTCGAGTTTTTTTTTTTTTTTTTTTTCCCCCCAGATAAAACATTACAACCCATACTGATTTTTTTTGCTTCTTGACAGGGATAAACAGAGTTTCCAACTGTTAATAATTTATTTACGAGCATTTTTAGCCTCGATTTCTCTCGCACCAGAAATTTTGTAGATTATGTATCTTTAATATGTGACAACGATTAAATAAGAAGAAAATCATTTTTCAAAATTTCCGATATGAAAAAGAGGAGGGGCTAAAAATGCTCGTGATTAAATTATAAAAGTTGGGAACTCTAGGGGTGGAAGAGTTCCGATATTTTAGCGACATCAGAACTTTTCTATGGATACTTTGAACCTATAAAATCACAAAAATAATTGCAGTGGTGCTAATCTCCACTTTTTTTTTTTTTGCAGAATACTTTGACGGCTGAAAATTTCTCGCCTCTTTTACCACCACTTTTATTTCAGAAAATCTTTATTGTATTTTTAAAGTAACATGTCATGATTAAACAGCATAGAATTTATTGAAGAAAAATAGTGGTAGAAAAAAATTGCATAAATTTCTTATTTCTCAAAGTGTCCTGAGAATGAGGCGGAGACTACGACCCCCGTAATTGTAAAAATATGATAAAAATATCTGTATAGAATAGAAAATAGATGGTAGAAAATCGGAACTCTTTCATCCCTAATTCTTCATCAAAATCAATTTATTAAGATTTTCGATATTTCTGGCACTGTCTATGTTTCCTTTCAACACCTTCAGATTTATTTTTTTCAGGTAACGTTCTTTTCAAAACCACTTATAAATATTTTTAACGTAACATCCCATCGCGATTGATAAAAGAAAATGCTTCATTATTTAATCTGGCAACAGAAAACTTGGCTTGAAAAGTTCAATTCTTTTTTGGAAGAAAAAAAAATCCTTCTTCTTCTTCTCCTTTTTTTTCTCTCCCCTTTAATAAAAAATGTTGGGGGGGGGGGGGGAACTGTTCTTTGTCTTTCTACCCTTTTGTTCATGGGTGCATGTCTATCTTACGTTAGGCAGGGCTGCCAACCTAATCCGGCAAATTGTTAGTACCCCCCCTTTTTCTACACCACTTAATTTTTAGAGTATTTGTTTTCTTTATTCATCGTAAATATATTTGAAGAGAAAAATATTAAGTGGTGTAAGAAAAAGGGCGGTACTAACAATTTGCCGGATTTGGTTGGCAGCTCTGGTTAGGTGATAATTCTTTTTTTTTTTGCACGAAATTTTAGAATAGCTAAGTTAGGAAAGCAGCTGTCGCACTTTACGTCAGAATTGTTTTGAAAAATTTTACAAATAAAAAATGTCTTTTTTTTTTTTTTTTTTTTTTTTTTTTTGTATTTATTCGTGTCGCACTTTAGCCGCGGTCAGTCCCCCTGCCTAACTACGAAACTGATATATATTGTAAAAAAATAGTGTTTTATACAGATTCCTATACAAAACTTTTACTTTTACTTTACTATTTTTTTTTTTTTTTTATTACTATTATTTATACATCGGTATTTTGTGTCTTAAGATATATTAGATTAAAAAAAAAATTTCATGTTTCAGTGATTTATTTGTTTTTAATTTATTGTAAGACCTGAATGATCTGAATTTCGTAATTTCTTGTTTTCGAGCAATTAATTACTTTAAATTGAAACAAGTAGTGCATATGTATTCCTTTATTAGTAATATTCAAAATTATTTGTAGTCCATGAAGCTGTTAAATTATTCATAATTGGTTAAATTTCTGAACAAAGCAGAGTAGCCACCTTTTATAATATTCAGGAGAATAATTTATTCCGTCTCCTTTTTACAAACAACTTTTTTTTTTTTTTTTTTTTTTTTTTTTTCTTCTTTTAATGCAGTCACACATTGGAGAAAAATATTCAAAAAATAAAATAGTGTGCATTAAAGGCGAAATAAAAAATGCTACAAATTAAATTACAAAAGTTAGCAACTCTTAATAAAATATTTTTAAGGGGCTATAGAAATTTGAGCTACAGACCGTCCCATTAGTTTTCCCAAATTTTTTCTACTGCAAATGAAAAATATATTTATATTATATATATCATTGAAAAAACAAAATTTACATTTTTAAAATGTTCACTTGTTAGTTATTTTTATGTAAATAATTTTAATATTGTATGAATATTAATTAACACTTTAATATAAAAAAAATTTCTAATATATATATATATATTTATTTATATATGTGTGTGTGTGTGTGTATGTATAAAATAAATAAATATATAAATAAATAAAAAATGAGCTACTTTTATTTATTTATTTTTAAGCCCCTTCCAAGAATTTTAAATTTCTAAGCCCTCTTTATATAAATTACATAAAATTTAAATTCCTCACAGATAGTGAATGTTTATTAACCCTTATCACTCCTATGTCCCTTCTGAGGGGACATTAAAAAATCGAGCCACGCCTTAAGGTGTTCCCCTGCAAATGAAACGTTATTTTTCTAAAACGTGTAACTGTAGACTACCTTTCGGCTACAGGAAAATTTTAACAGAAAGATTTATTTTATTTAATGATGAAGTAAAATAAAACAAAATATTACAATTTTTTGGTTGCCAAAAGCAGGGATGGAACACGAGCGCAGAATTCATACCGGAATCCGTTTAAGAAATTTCTCTACCTATAATATCGTTGATTTAAGAAGTAGAAAATTTTCTTACATTGATAGTGGTATGAATTCTGCTCCCGTGTTCCATCCCTGCAAAAGGTAGTAAGTTGGAAACTTTACGTGTGACGTTTTAAAGGAACGCCAAAAGCCGTATCTTACGGATAATATGCCGAGAGCAAAGGGTTAAGTACCTTGCAGACGATAGTAACAGCGATTACCAAAATAATATGTTTATTTATTTATTTTTAGTGTTGAAAGTTCGTACCGAAGTATTACTTTATATACTATTCTTTATAGATTTATTTAAAAATATATAAAATAAGCTAAAGAATTAACTTTTATTTTTCCTTAAATTACTGAATGACATTATCCACCAATTTTAGAATCCCTCTTATATATATTCAGTTTAAAGTAATTCTCAGTTAATAGTTATACAACATTCAATATTTCTTTAAAATAATATAAATTTTCAACTATCTGTAGTTATAAACGCGTCTTATATTAGATCACGACATATCTAACTGAAATTATACATTTATGAATTACAATTAAAATCGAATAGTTTTATTTTCTTCAGCAAAATCCCTAAAATAAAAATCTTTCATATTTAAAGTTATGCTAGTTTTATAAAGTAGAATAATTTTCACGACTAATTTCTAAATTTCCATAAATGATTTAAAGCAGGTTTTCACTTATTATTATTATCATCATCGTCGTTATTATTATTGTGAAGATTAAAAAAAGGAAACTTACCAGTTAAATTCTTGAAAATAATTTAAAAATTATTCAAAAGTTTATTTTATTTTTCTTTCTGATTTGCCTTTCTAGAATTTTATAAAAGATTTATACACACTGAAAGTTAAAAGAATTTTAATCATAAAAAAATATTATAATTTATGAAAGTATTGAAATATATGCTTATTTTTTCATAGTTATAGATATTGCCACAATACGCATATGTATATTACGTATCTTAAGTTGTAACAAATTATAAAATCTGCTAAAAATCGTTTAACTAAATATTCTTTAAATTTGTTTAGTCACACCGTCAACTTGTACTAGGATTTTTTATTCAATAAATTTAATCATTCAAGTAACAGTCGTTATAAAACTGAGCAGACATATTTCAGAAGATCGCATGCACCTGTGACAGTAGCTAGCGATTTGATATTGATAACTCTTTCGGTCGCAGATTAATTGTGGTCATTCAGTTAAAGTATATGTGGATGAAATCGTGTGTGACAACGTCGAGAACTGAGTAAGATTTTAATGAAATTCATACAGCTATTTTCGTGCAGCGGGTTCCTGACAAGATATCGCGAACATAAATGAATGGAATGTTTGTTTGTTGTAGCGTTTAAGGCCTATTGACTAGGGTCCTAGGTCTTTATGAATGGAAAGCAAAATAATGTGAGTGGTGATTTTATTCGATACAAATAAAATTACACAATTTTATTTGAATGAGTTTGTAATTGTTATTTTATAAAAAAAAAATCATGACTGTACATACATATTTACCTTAGTCAGAGCACTGACATGCAGGCAAGCCATCATAAAAGTTGTTATGAATTTTCCTTAAAAGAGTTTATCGATTATGTTTATTTTGTTTTGTCAAGATTGGTCAAAATAAATTTAATCGTGCTCCTTAATTTTATAAATTTAAATTCAGGTTTTTAAACAGTGTTCAGCTTTGATTTCAGCAGCGATGTACTATATTTTTAAAATATATTTTGAATGGTGAAAATCAAATGATAGCTTAAAATTAAATAAAGATAAAATAATAAAATTCATCTATGATACATATATTTAAATTTATGAGGCTCAATGCGGCCCCCATAAGAGATTACACGTGAAATACATCATATATATATATATATATATATATATATATCAGAGCTGCCAACATCTGTAACTTTTAAATCAGAATTTATACCAGCATTTTTAAATGGAATATGTTATATATATTTTCGACGATTAATATTACCGAAAACAACTATAAAAATTTTCCGGTTTGAAGTCTCCCTTGAAAAACAGGAGACTTGGCACCTATGATATATATATTATTTTAGTCGATGTGATATTTTGCCCGGTGAGTTTTTGTTCCGTAGTAATTTGTCCGAATGCTTAAAATATGTGAAAGATTGCATTTATAATACAGTGATGATCAAAATTATAAGGACAAGGGGAGAATGCCTATTCTAGCCTGCAGTTAGCCAGAAATTTATGCAGGTTCTATGGCTGGAAATCAATGATAAATGAAGCAATTTTAGTTCCCCACCATACTATAGGTATGGGGAACTTTGGTAATCGTGAAAATTTTCGACCTCGGTTTTTTGACTTTTCTGCATATTTTTCAGGTGTGAGGAATCCGAAAATGACAAAATTTGTATGGTGTCTGTCTATAGGGTGCCTATTAGTCCGTTAGTTTGTTAGTCTGTGTGCACGATATCTCAAGAAAAAATTGTCGCAGAGAGGTCTAATCAGTTTTAAAATATTACTTTCGACACTAGCAAGAACCCTATTCATTTGCAAAATTTGAATTAAAAAACTTTGTAAGTTATTAGAAATTTACGATTTTCTTAACATGGGAGAATGGGACAAAAATTCACTTAAACATGCATTAAATGGAAACTTTTTACTGTAAAAATATCACACCAGTTTTAAAATATCAGTTTTGATGATGGAATGAACATATGTAACTATAAATGTGCTACTTCGAAAATTTCGCAGGTTATTGGAAAAGTTGCGAATTTCTTAACATGGCAGTATAGGGCAAAATTTCTCATAAACGTCAATTTTGAGAGATATTTTCATCGTAAAGATGTCAGACTACTTTTGAAATATTATTTAGGACACTGGCATGAATATTAATGACTATGAATATTCCAATATAAAAATTTCGTAAGTTATTGGAAATTTACGAATTTCTTTACATGGCAGTATAGGGCAAAATTTCACATAAACATCACTTTTGAGAGATATTTTCAACGTAAAAATGTCTGACTACTTTTGAAATATTATTTAGGACACTGGCATGAATATTAATGACTATGATTTTTCCAATTTAAAAAATTCGTAAGTTAATTGGAATTTACGATTTACTTAACATGTCAGAATAAGGCAAAATTGAGCATAAACTTCCATTCTGAGGATCATAAATACATTAGACTGCTTCAAAATTACATTTATGGTATCTGTTTGAACATGTTTGAATAAAAATATTCTAATAGGAAAATTTCGCAATTTACGATTTTATCAACATAGCGAAATTGTAAATTTTTCATATAAATGTGAATTTTGAGGATTATTGCATTGGAAATAGTAGCATGAAAACTCAACGGAATTGACCCTGATAAAATAAATTAATAGATTAGAATAAAATAAATATATCGAAGTGAACGGTGGATAGCCTATTAGGCGGGGATTTCCTTCCGGCAGATATCTCCTCCGCATGACTATGACTGATCGTACAGCGTCCTCATGTGTGTTAGCACAACGTTTGAGCACGGCTACAGGTGTTTTGTTGTCTAGTTCCACAGTTCGTCGCCGTTTGTTGCATCATGAACTGCGTGCAAGGGTTCCTCTACGCAGGATTCCTCTCTAGCTGAATCACAGAAGCCTCCGACTTCAATGGGCGCAGCAACACAGCACGTGGAGTGCCCACTGAGCTCCATTGTAACAGGAGAGCTGACTTCCTATTCCCTAACGTTATCTAGTGCGGTCAGCGCGTATGAATACAGAGCCGATAGTTTTAGTTCGCATTCGGGGCAAAAGAAACAATTTTCTGTATAGACTCCTTTGCTTATCATGCAGTTTTTTTTTTCTTTCTTTTGAAATGAGATAGATTTATGAATTATTAAGTATGGTTAAAAGCTGCTCAGCCTACGGCTGTACAAACCGCTATATATATATATATATATATATATATATATATATATATATATATATATATATATATATATATAATATATATAGTTTAATGTATTTGATCACTATAGTTGAAATGAGGGAGTGGGAACTTAGCATTAAATGGCAAAAATTTTAACGCAATTTGTGAATATATATATACACACATATATATAAAGTTAAAAAGTGTGTATAGGAAAAGTGTCTAAAGTGAAAAAGTGTGTATAGTTTTTTTTTTTTCTTTTTAATTAAGCAAATGCTTTCTTAGTTTAATTATAATTTAATTATAAATATTTTTCAACTTGCATTTAAGCTTTTATTTCTTTTATCTTATCATTTACATAAATATTAATTATATATTATTAAAACTTTTACAGTGGTTTGAAAATTTATTTTGAATTACTTTCAATAGAATTAGTGCAAGTAAAAATCCATTGGTCGTTTAAAATTGCAAGTTTGAGAAAAATAATAAGAGAGGTGGGAGACAGATACTTTAAAATATATCCTGATTTAATCATCTGTCTGTATATATAAAACGTTTTAATGAAATAAAATGCCTTTCAAATACTCAAGTGTCTGTGTTCATTTATTTAACCCATATTTTTATTGTTCATTACAATTAATGAACAATGTAGAAATTCAATATGTTATTATAATTAATTTAACATTCAATTTATAAATAAATAAAGCTTACCTTTTTTTTTTTTTTTCTTTTTTGTTATTTGATAATTTTTTAAAATTTTATTAATACTCAAATGTTTTTTTTTTTTTTTTTTTTTTTTTTTTAAGATTTATTTAAATGAGATGACTGTAAACGCTAAGTTTTTTTTTCGTCTATTAAATTAACTTTTACTTTCTGAACACTATAATTTTTGACATGATTACAATACTTTCCGCACTAAAGTACGGTAATAATACCAAAAATCGAAATTTGAGATTTTGGTGTTTCAAGATGTTTCCAGGTCCTCTGAACTCATATTTAATAAATATTCTTACGTTGATGTATGTGAGTGAACACGATAGAGTCTAAATGCTTTGTTCGAATGAGCTGAAAGTTGGCACATATGTTATAAGTCTGTCACCATAGCATGAAGCCTATTGATTTTGACCAATCTAGCACTTTTTTTTTTTTTTTTTTACACAAAAAATTCTTTAACATTATGGTCTATGGGCCCAAATTTGTTAAAGTGTGATAGCGTCTAAATGCCTTATATGATTGAGCTGAAAATTTATATGCATGTTACAGATCACTTTCATACGAACTGTATGAATTTTAGAGAATCTACCACTTATAGTGCTTTTACAGGGGCTCAAATTATATAAAGTGCGATAGGGTACAAAAGTCTCATCTAATTGAGCTTAAAATTTATATAATTGTTATAATTCACTGTTGCACAAACTGTATAGATTTTAGTTTGTCCAGCACTTGTAGCTTTTTTACAGGGACACAATGAAAATCTCTTGCATTGTAGATAAAATACATATTTATCTAAGCGTGAAAAAGTTATAAGAAAATATTACACAAAATCATCTTTGTATCTGTCTGAAAAAATATTGTAAGGTTAAAGAAGTCATTTGCATAGTTTTTGGGAAAATGAGAGGGGTAGAATTTGCTATAATATTTACCATTGTAATTTTTTTAAATAAATTTAGGGAGAAAACATGTCTCATTTTATTTATTTAAAGCAAAGTACATAAAAATCTTTAAATTTAAATTTAAATATGATTTTATAGTAATGATGAATTTGCACTATGAAATTTCTGTTTTTTCTCACTATTGCACGCAGCAGTTAAAATTTTGAGGAAAAAAAAGGAAAAAGTAAACTTATTTTCAATCGGATTTTTTTGCAACTTAAATCGTATCAAAAAACATTAGTCATCTGGATTGCATTGCTCTTTTAAATTTATGCTTTTACATTTTATAGTTTTTATAAATTCAAATCTCTACCTCTCTAAAATGATTTTATTGTTATTTTTTACTTTCCAAGCATACATTATGTAAGAGAAGTATTGTAATTGCGAAAAAATATGATATTTTTGGATTCAGGGGACACCAAAACGTGTAAATATAACAAAAACTCACTTTGTAAATTTTGACCCAAAACAATTCTCTCTCTACTTTACAGGTAGGAGAAAATGATAATTGAATTGACAAAGTAGTTTGGAATTTAAAATGATAACTTGAATTTAAAAAGGTTCTGCTAATACAGCACTGAGCTACAGATTGTAACAATGGTATTCAGTGGAATATAAGCAGTTCCATCTATAAGCAAGTTATATAAAAATATCTCAAGTAAATATCAAACTAAATGCATATTAAAATGTTCTGTTATTTAAAGATTATGATCTTAAAAATCTAACGTCTAACGAAATTTTTTATTATTTATTATAATGTTATAAAAGTAAATAACCAATCATTTAAATGACCACCTCCCTCAAAATAATTAATAAAATAACCCCTTTTATTTTAGCAGTGAATGTTCGATATTAAATAATTTCTGTAATATATCAAAGTTGGGGGTGGGGGGATAGAAAGAAAGAAAAATACGGTTGAATAAAACTAAAAGTAATTGGGAAGTAGTTTGGAACTCAAAATGTTAGCTTGAATTAAAAAAGATTCTTCGAATACAACATTGACCTACAAATTGTTACAATGGGGCTCAGTGGAATATAAGCAATTCCATTTATAAGCAAGTTATATAAAATATATCTCCAGTAACCATTAAACTAAAAGCATATTAAAATAATCTGCTACTTAAAGTCGCAAATTCACTTTATTCATTAACAATATGTTGGAGAATAATGAAATAATAAACAATAACAATCGAGAATTCATACTGTCAGATGCATAGTAAAACGGACTACTTCTTTTCTTTTTGCCCCCTATGCATTCATCAAGGTGTAATTCGTCTAGTAGACGACTGACCGCGAAGTCAGCTCTCCTGTTACAATGGAGCTCAGTGGGAGTGCCCAGTGCAAATAAATTGTTTCCTCCGACGAATCTCACTACAATCTGGAGAAAAATGATGGAAGAGTACGCGTCAGACGTTACAGGGAGGGGGGACGCCTGCTTCCACAGTGTGTTATACTGCACGTCATACTGCACAAACGCCTAACATAGTGGTGTGTGGAGCTATTGTGTATAATTACGGGTAACCTCAACAGTGATCCCTAAATAGGGAAATTTTGTGACAGAGGTCTTTCCCATTTTTCGACACATTTCGTTTGATGTATTTCAGCAGGTTAATGCACGTGCACATGTTTCTCAGACTCCACAAGCCTTCTTCAGTGCACAACAGGTTTCGCTTCTTCCATGGCCTGCGTATTCCCTGTATATGCCACCCATTGAGAATGTGTAGGATTTCATTGGTCGGCGACTCGCTCCTACAACTGATGGGGCGCACAGTAAGATTTAACTTTGGCGTCAACTCGAAGCCATATTGAATGCTATTCTCCAGGATTACATTCAGAACCTGTATGATTCAATGCCACGACGTGTACAAACTCTCATCACTCCGTGGCGGACACACAAATTAATGAATTTAAACGTTCTTCTTTTTTTTTTTTTTTGTCTTGTACGTATGATCCTTTATTTGTACTACTATCAGTAATGTGTGGAATACATTTCATTAATTTCTGACAATTCTTTCATGATGTTGCAATTTTCACAAACATTAATGTATTTGTATATATTTCTATAAAATTTCCGGCTATGAAAATTATTGTTTATTAAAAGCGTTTTCCATGGTGAGCACAAATGTTTATCATCTCATAAAATTATTAACCTAAATATTGAAACAAAGGCGATGGACGCTGTATTGAAAAAAAAAAAAAAAAAAAAAAAAAAAAATTGTAGATAGATGATAAAATATTCGATAGATGACTTAGGAAGTGCAATAAAAAGGAAGAAAAAATTACTTTGTAACAATTTCCCCATGAAAACATGTTTTACTTTAATAATAATCATAAAAAAAAAAAAAAAATTCTAAGCAAACATTAATGAAAAAAGTAAATCAAATGTAGCTAAAGTAGAATCTAGAAATTGATAAAAGTCAGAGAGGGGGTAGTTTAATTATTTCTTCGGTCTAAAATAATAACTAAATACACTAAATAAATAAATTATTAAACTGAAGAAAATGACAGTGATATTTAAAATCATTTAAAAATTCACAAACACGCATATATATATTAATTATTCCTTTATGTATATTTTCGTGTGTCAATTTTTCTGAATAAGCTGATTAAAATATTTTTCAATATTGAACCATTAACAAAGATACAAAAAACAACTGCAAATCATATTACACAAAGATAAAAGATCGGTGTTAATGTGTACAAAGTTTTTTTTAACGTGCTAAATTGTATCTTCATTATTATTGAAATCAACTAAAAATTTATTAAGCAACTGACACAAATTTTTAAGATTACAAAAAAATGCAGGATTGGAATTGTCAAAATAAAACACTTACCTTAATAAATATTAATCCTTTAAAAAAATATAATAATAACAGTAATAAAGAAATATCCATTCTAAAAATACATGCTGATACTGGAATATGCTTACGCGATTTACTAAAACACTGGATGAATAGGATGTGGAAAGTTTGAAAAAGAGGGGTTGAAAGTTGAAAACCTGAAACGCAAGTGAATGGGATGGGACTATAGTTGCACACTTAGCGCCTTTTGGCTTCCGGGAAATTTTAACAGAATTATACATTTTATTTAAGCAGCGAACTGTAATGGTTTTCACTGATTAAGTTACATAAAAAATTTTATAAAAATTTTCCGGTAGCCAAAAGGTGCTAAGTTGTCAACTATAGATAGGACTAGGTTTCATGACATCAAAGCGTCCGCAAAATTTTGTCTGTTGGCTTTATTTAATGTCAAATGGGTGTAGCATAGTTACTGTCTATCTGAGTAGACAGAATAAAATTCTCAAAGAATTTATTACCTGGAATAGAAATTTCTCCTTTTTAATACTTTTCCAGCTGAGCAATTAAAGTGCGCAGCAGTGTCACACTTTTATTCAATAGCATCCAAACTTTAAAATCTTGCAATTTTTCTTTGAATCTGTTATGCATGTCAATTTGTGTGCAATTTGCATTACTCCTTGGTGCGACGTTTTTTTTTTTTTTTTGTTATAGAGTGTGTGTGTGTATATATATATATAAATAAAATAATAAAAATAAGTAATCTGATTTTTTTTTTTTTTTTTTTTTTTGAGTTTGAGCTTTTCACCACGCTCTTAAAAAATCTTTATCTAAGAAAAGAAATTGCAGAATATCACATATAAGCAGAATTCGAAGACTCCTCCCTTTTCACAGGACACTTTCAGGGATAAGAAATTTCAGACTTTTTTGTGACCATTATTTTCATTCAGAAATCCTTACCTTCTTTTATAGTAAATTGTCGTGATTAAATAAGAATAAGATTATTGTTTAAAAGTAGTCGTAGCGTAAAGGACAGAAATTTATCTTCTCTGAAAGTGTCCTGAAAAAACTGAGGAAACTTCAAGCTCTGCATGTAAGCTGACAATCATCAAGAAAAAGTAAAAACAAGCAAAGGATTTAAAAGTATGTTACTGTCACAACGTTTACTATGACAGTTAATAAAGCCGGAAATGGTAAGAACTCTTTTTCATAAAATATTTCAGCACCACAAACTTCGAAATAGTTCATGTGATAATTATTGCTCATGCAACAGACTTAGCCCCCCCCCCCCCCCCCCCAGTTTCCTGGGGAAGCAATCCTAACTACGCATAATCCAAAACTAAAGAAATTTTGCATTCAAATTTTTTATTGATTTATTTCCGTTGAATATTTTTCTTTTATTTTCACCCTGCATGTAGCAGACAAAAAAAAAAAAAATGATGTGGAAAAAGGGGCGGTACCAATAATCCTCCAGACAGAGTTCCCAAATTTTATAATTTATCCACAAGCATTGTTAGGCCGGCCTCTTTTTCACACCGGAAATTTTAAAAAATGATTTTCTTCTTAATTAGTCATTGGCACATATTCCAGAGAAATAATCTACAAAATTTCTGGTGCGAAAAGAAGGCGTGGCTAAAAATGCTCGTGAATAATAAAATTTGGGAACTCTGCCTCCGGATTAGATTGGAGACTCGGAAAATTATAAATGTGGGCAACTCTGCTTAAATTAAAAAAATTACTAATACGAAAGATAAGCCTTTTTATTATTGGATTTCAGGAAGGGGGGGGGGGAGGAATGCTTATGCTCCACCATATGTTCCATTCGTAGTAGTCACGTTATCATAGACTTCAGACCCATATCTCGTAATGTTTTATCCGTCATTATTAGCTATTTAAAAAAAAAAAAAATCACTAAGATCAATAGCACTTTTTACTTCTTATAGGGAAAATTCTGTAAATGATTCTTTTATTGTAACTAATATTTTCAGTTTTCACAAAATGAATCACCTGAGACATTTGATTATCTAGTGCACTTTCAAATTATCAATTTTTTCACCATTTGCCATCTCTTTATAAAAACATTCTTTTGTAAGTCGATGAGTTTCACCTTTATAATTTATCCCATGTTATACTGAATTGTGAAGCATCCTTGTTTGTTTTCGAAATCAAGACTTCCTATACCCCTGATACCAACACAAGCATTATCTGAAATAGAAAAAAAAAAGTGTCGTTAACAAGAGTAGACTGTAGATTAATTGCCATATTAAGATTATTATCCCTTATGCACTTTGGTGTTTTTATATTCTTTCATTTAAATAATATTAATAATAATAATAATAATAATAATAATAATAATAATAATAATATATATATATATATATATATATATATATATATTTTTTTTTTAAGATAAAATCATTACAATCTCGACTACTTTTTCTCACTTCTTAACGTTAATTATTAAGATTATCGACTTTCCTGGCATTTTTTTTTTTTTTTTTTTTTCGTTACATTTCATCATCCTTCAGACTGACTTTTTTCAGGTAACGTCATCTTCAAACACTTGTTCTTGCAAATAGTTGTCCTTAATAAAAAGAAAAAATATATATATAAAGTATTTTTTTAACAATCAAAAAATCAATATTTAAAAACAATCAAAATTTAGACGTTTCGAAACCCGTTTGGGTTTCCTCATAAATATCACTACAACATAATTTGCAAGCATTAACATGAATACACAGGGAATTTATAGAAGTACAGAATATTGAGAAGCCAGTCCGCATGCTTCATTGGTAGAGTGGAGATGCTGGAAGTTTGCTAACTCTCAAGGAAAATACGCGATTTATAATTATCATAACCAGAATTTAGAATTTTTATATTATCGAAGTCAGGAATATGATCGGTTTCTATTGAATGGATTACAATTTTAGAATTTTGATTGCAATTTTTATATGATCGCCTGTGCTGTAGTCAAATTCTTGCTGTACGGCCAGTTTCACCTGTATAAACATATTTACAATTTTTACAAGGAATTAAATATGTTACGCCAGTTATATCCAAAGAAGGGGTTACAGGTTTAAAGTTGAAAAGAATGTTTTTTAATTGTTTAATCGGCCGAAAAGCTGTATAAATATTATGTGGTTTAAATAATTTAGTAATAAGTTCTGAAGGAAAACCAAAATGTGGCATAGAAGTATAATTTTTATTATTAATTAGTGAATTTTTCGTTTGCATTAGAAGAGGGGGGGGGGGGGATTGTAGGAGGAAACGAAGAAGAGGGGAAGCGGATAATTTTTTCACGATAAATTCGTTTTAACCAATTAAGAGGGTAATCATTAATTTTTTGAAATTTTGTTTATGAAGTAACACTGTAATGGATACAAAATTAATTGTGATTATTATATATATGTATATTTATTGTTGAAAGTTCCTTCAGAAGTATTAAATTACTATTCTTTATCGATTTATGGGGGCGGAGATGTGTTAAAAATTAACTTTCACCTGGATTGTTGAATCAAATTTCCCGCTAAATTTAGAATCCCTCGTACATCTATGTAATTTACAGTAATTCTCATCATCAAATATTTATTTAACTTTCAGTATTTCTTTAAAGTAGCATAATTTTTATCTATTTCTAGTTATTAAGGTGCCTTTTTAGTTCTACACTGATCTAATTGAAATTATATAATAACAGATTATAATTAAAATCAAATACTTTTACTTTTATCAGTAGTATCGGTAAAATAAATATGCTTCATACTTAAAGTTAAACCAGTTTTATAAGCTAGAGTAATTTTCACGACTGATTTCTAAATTTTCATAAATCAATGTCTTACAGCAAACTTATTATTATTATTATTATTATTATATTATTGTTATTAAGATAAAAAAGGAAATTTGCCTACTAAGTTCTTGCAAAGCACGCGAAATTCATTCGCCAATTTATTTTATTTTTCTTTTTGATTTGCTTTGTAAAATGTGTATGAAAGATTTATACCGCGGGTTTATTCATACATAATGAAAGTTAAATGAATTTCTTCTGTAAAAAATGTTATAATTTATTAATGCATTGAAATTTATATACTTATTTTTTCTAATACAACATGCGAAAATATGTATATATATATTATGCATCTTAAAGTTACAACAAATTATAAAATCTGCTAAAATCATTCAACTAAATATTTGTTACTATTGTTAATTCACACCGTCAACTTTTTTAGGAATATCCTAATAGGTAAATTTAACCGTATTCAAATTTATTGCGGTTGGGATTTTAGTTGATAAAGCTGTTTCATTTAAGCGGGTTGAGTTTCAAGGCTAGACACTGGAAAAACCGTGAGCGTGTATAATGATCGGAAAAGGATTTTCTGAAAGGCGGCGGATCTATGGTTTCTACTCAGCTGGTCGTCACCAGGGTTGCCAGGTCATATTTTTCAAACGAGGACAAACTTTCTCTGAAATAGAGCCAAATGAAGCCAAACGCTAACAAAATAAAGCCAAAAAAGGGCAAACACCAATGATGCCAACTCTAGGGATTAATCCCTACGTATAAGAATTTTAGAAGCCTTCTTCAACATGAAGGGACGCAGTAGGGACTTTTTGCAGGTACCCGTTTTCCTTAGGACATCCTCGGGATATCCTGATAATGAAAATTCTTCATACAGACATTCTGAGCACTGAAGTAGGGACTTTTATCATGAATGTAGTGACATTTTATGGTGTCCGTGGGGACATGGCAAAATTTAAATTGGCAACATCGGTTTACACTTGAAGATTTAAAGTTCAGTAGGAAGGTATTGTGTTCTTGGATTATGAACTTCAGTTGTTCTTGTAATGCACATTAAATCGGTTTGCTATTTTTTATAAAATTTGTTTAACATTGCATAGTATTTTGAAGATTTCGAAATCATTTCGTTTGTAGTTCAAGAGGCTTGTTATGCTGAACTTGAAATTTGAAAATTCGAAATGAAAACCAAATCTAGAAAAAGGCGGCGTTGCATGCATTAATCTACTTTAAACATACAAAGTAAAGTGTATACAATCAACCAATAAATAAATAAAAAATATTTTAAAATGTAATATATATTGTTTAGTATAGTTTCACTAATCATATAATGTCGTCTTTCAACTAGATATTCCCCACGGAAGGCCCTCCCCCTCAGACCTAGGACCCCAGTGCAGTCAGTCGGTCTTATTCCCAAACACCAAGACATTCAACTAATTATGCAATCACACATGAAAACTTATAATCAAAATATTTCTTAGTTTCATGAAAAATTCTGTTTACTTACTGAGTTCTGATATATATATATATAAAAAAAAATCTCATAACCACTGACTGAAAACTGAATGGGATTATGAAAGACATACGTAGAAATAAGAATACCGTTCGGGAAAATTTTTACACAAATTTTGAAGAAAAGTCTAATTATTTAGTCAGAAAAAAATAAAAAGGAAAACATTGAAGGTATGACACCATCCCAATATTTCTCTCTTTTTTTTCATTTATTATCATAATTTTTCTCAATTTACTCCTGAAGTGTATCAACACTAGTAAATATCTTAAAAGAAAAATAATATTTTTTTCCACAATAACACTTACAAGAAATGGAGCCAGATTTGGAGCCAAATGCTTTTCGAGGCCAAACACAAAATTTCGGAACCAACCACCTTGATTTGGAGCCAGTTTGGCTCCAAGGAGGCCAAACTGGCAACCCTGGTCGTCACTCGTCAATGTAATGCTTCGGAGTACCTGCATTTGGTCGCACCCAATGCTTACCTTCAACGAAAAATAAGAAAAACATAAAAATAATTTTCCATAAATGTCGCCATCTCTTGATTGGATAATAAAATGTAAAATAGCTGAAAATTTGCATTTCCTGTAATTAAACAAACTTAAAAATACAAAAAGGAACAGATAGGGGAGCGCAGAAGATAAAATATTAATCGATAATAATGCTTAAAAAAGAAATAAATTTTATTTATTTTAATTCTTGTTTATTGTATTAATTATTTTCTTAATTCTTCAAATATGAGACTTATTTTAATTTTAAACGTGTATTAATTTATTATTTTTGTAAAATTACAAAAATTGAAAAACAATTAAAGGCATGCTAGTTTTCAAGAAATGTGTTGAACTTTTACTTTAGATACATATGTATATCTGTGTAGAATGCAAGTACACACACATACGCACTCGGAAAATATTAAATTAGTAAATATGATACTGTTAGAACCCGAATAAACACTACGTCAGAAACGCCAAAGAAAAATTTTTGCAAAAATTTTTCTTTGGCGTTTCTGACGTAGTGTTTATTCGGGTTCTAATATTCCAACGCCAAGTCTCCTGTTATTATATGATACTGTTAGCTCAGAGAATAAAATCTATAAAAGTACTCATTTTAACTAAATAAAAACGATGAACTGTAATAATAACTTGAGACACTAGAGGTGATTTTAACATCACAACCACATTTATTAAATTCTTTAAAATGGGAGTAAAGAAATCTGCCAACCTCCCATGAGCGGAATTGCAAAACTGACCTAGCTCGTTCCGAAGGAGCGATCTTTACAGAGTGCGCAGGCGCAACATACCGCCCGGCGTTAAAATGCCAATTTCAAAAAGTTTACAGGAAGAGCACATGAGACACAAACTATAGAAGCATATGTTAGAAATACAAATTGAATTGAAGATTAATCTCATTGAAAAATAAAGACAATAATTAACACAAGTTAAGATTATAAACATGAAATTTGATACATTTGAAACATTCTATAGGTGCAAATAAAATAAACAGCGAAACTGAAAAAGACTTACATAACATTATTAACAAATTATATGTATTATTCCCGTTTCTAATTTTTGAACAGATTCATTTTTTCAAACATAAACACAATTGGATTTGAAATTTCAAATGGAACAGTAAGCAACTTATTTACATTATTCAAATTTTTTAAATGCGTTGTCATGATGGATTCCTGGCATTGTTAAAGAACCTAAAAATAAAACTAACAATACGAATTAATTTACAAAAATCATTAGTGATGCAAAGAAGATTATCAAAAAAAGTTTCTTCCAAAGTGACAAACGACAGTTGGGTTGGTTTGACTTCAGCTAAATATTCTTTAGTAAAGTCACTAATATAGTTATTAGACAGTACTTTAGGCTCCTGATGAAGAAAATTTCGACCATTGAACCAGATCTCAGAAAGTTGATGAGGACGGCATCCTCGCGAAACAAGATCAGCTGGATTTTCGTTTGACTTAATATGTCTCCAACAAAAATTCTCCCTAAACTCCTGGATTCGAGATATTTGACTGGAAACAAAGATTTTCAGCACGTGGGGTGAAGAGTTGAGCCATGACAAAAAAATTGTTGAGTCTGTGTATAAATACACACATATTATATGAAAATTTAGTGATGTTATTATTTTTGATACCAGTTTAGATAGCAATTCAGCAGCACAAAGTTCTAGGCGAGGTATAGTCAATACTTTAAGTGGAGAAACTCGGGATTTACAACAAAGTAAACTTACACGCACACCGTTTCAACTAGTGATCATACGTAAATAAACCACTGCGCCATATGCCTCTTTTGAAGCATCCGAAAAAACATGGAGCATTAGACTTTCACGACAATTAGAATCTGAGAAAACGAAGCGTGAGATCAAAATATCTTTAAGTTCTTTTAGAGCATTTCGGAATTTTATCCAGGTGTTTTTCTCTTGTGTTGGAAGTTCCTGATCCCAATCTATTTTCAAAAGCCATAATTTCTGTAAGAATATTTTAGCCTATACTATCACTAGTCCTAGTAGACCCAGTGGATCAAAAAGTTTAGCAATTTCTTCCAAAACTCACCATTTCGTGATTGAACTTGAATAATCTGATGGTACCGTGAAGCTGAAATTATCGTCTTTGGGATTCCATTTTAACCCCAGTGTTTTCATTGAAAGTTTGTCATTGTTTTCGAAGTGATAGTCTAGCTCACTATAAGGGACCTGTTCTAATAATTCTGTTGCATTTGAAACCCATTTATGGAACTCTAGTCCACCAGTCTTTAGCATTAATATCAACTGTTTTTGAAGTTCTAGAGCAGACGACACTTCATCAGTTCCCGATAAAATGTCGTCTACATAAAAATCCTTAAGTGTCGTGGCAGAATCTAACGGATATTTATCCCCTTCATTACTAGCTATTTGTTTTAATACACGAGTGGCCAAATAAGGCGCACATTTTGTACCGTAAGTTACAATTAATAATTTATACAATTTAGGCTTTTTCTTAGGGGATTTAATTCAAAGAATACACTGCCAGTTACATTGTTCGGGATTAACCCATATCTGTTTGTACAGTCGGTAAAGAAACCCCCCCCCCCCCCCCCCAATATAATTTCGCCTTAAGTTGTCGTAGAAACATGTGGTTGGTACCAATCGATTTGTAATAATGTGTAGTTTATAATGGTATAGTTAGATTTTGCTTAACGGGTCGTCTACATATAAAAACTGGCATCAATTTCATTTTTTTTCAGTGGTAACCCCCATTTTTTCTATAATTTATTTGAATTCTTTGGATCAAATCATCGCGGAAAATGGTATAGTTTTATGGTATTTTTCTCAATTTTTCACAGAGTTTTAAGCTGTTTAAATATGAGAGTGCAAATGTTAAATGAATGTGACAAACATTAATTTATATCTTCCAAAATAATTATGATATTCAAATTCTGTTTTTATTATATGATAGAATAATGTGACCAAAACATATTCCATACATATTTTTGATTAAAAAAACATTTTTTGAATTATGAAAATTATTGATAATTTCATATTTGAAAAAATTATGAATTGTGACCTATGTTAATTGTTGCATGAATAGAAAGGGCATCATGAAAAACATGGGATTCCAAATTTACAGCTCATTCTTAACATTATTTTTTGAGTTACAGTTATGTTTAATTTTTTTCTGTTTTTAGGGGCTGTCACTTATAACAATTTGTATCCTCTGTGAGTAAATATCTTTATATATTTTGACAAAAAACTGTTTTAATTTACCTTAATGTTATTCTAATTGTTTTCTAAGCAACATTTCGATGTTTATGATACAAATTGGATTATTTTTTTTATATAAAATTATCACAATGCATGCGAAAGATTGTGAGAGAATTCCAAAAGAAATGAAGCCCCGCCTCTATAATGCGGAAACAATATTAGAAAAACTGGTTTGCTTATTCGTATATGACTCTGTATGTGACGCTGTTATGCATAAATGTCAATGGCATTTACTACATCGAATGCTGAAGACAAAATTTAAATGATTTAATTGGAAGTTTATAAAATAATTTTGTTTTATCATGTAAAGTTTTAGAAAAATTGTGTAAAGGCGTGGCTTCCGTTACAAAGAGGAGTATACTCAATTCTGAAATGTTAAGTCTTGGTACTTAAATATTACATAACTTTTCCTAGTTTCTCACTGCTAAAATTCTATTTTATCCTATTATCTTTTGTTTTTAACTTGAATATTCTAGGATTCGCGCACCTCAAGTTAAATATCATGATTTAGAAAACGCGGTAAGACGAGAATTATTATTTGAAAGAGCAATACGCAGTGAACAATACTTTTTTTTTCCCTTTTTTTAAATTAATATAATTAATTTTTATTAATTTTTATCAGATTTTTTAAAACAAATTTTCTGTTTTAATCTTGATGTTACATTTCGCATTCGTTTAATCTACCGTTTATGCTATATTCAAATTTTATCGCATAACGTAACATAGTAAAATATAAAATTTTTACTAAATGTTTTTTTAATACTGAATAACATAGTGGTCATTTTTTTGTTTTTTCCCTTAAGTTTTAAAAATCTATTATTGAAACAAAGCGCATTATTATTTATTTTCGATTATTCTAATCACGGCGTAAAACTGCCGTCACATTTATCATGGAAAAAGAATTTAAAACAAAGTAATATGTCTTATTACTTTCAAAGATATAGATTTTAGACATTTAAAATTAAGAAATCGAGTACAGTAGACGACTGGAGAACAGGGAATATTCGTTCTAGGCAATAGGAAATCCTTTTTTCTATATCCATATTTATTTTCATATGAATATACATAATAATTATACTTTTTCTAATGAAAGTATTTGTATTCATACTATTTTGTTTATATAAATATGAATATAAGCATAGCTGCCAAGTTTTTAAATTTATTTCAGAATGCTGTTAGCTCCGCCCTTTTCTCATACCATAATCATTATAGAAGAATTTTCTTCAATATATAATTACGATTAAATATGAAGAAAACTTCTCTAAAAAGATAACGGTGTGAAAAAGGGGTGGTACTAAGAGCATTACGAGACAAATTAAAAAGCTTGGCAGCTATGTATAATTAATATTCTTATGAAATATCGTAACACACAAATTGTGAAAGAAACGCCCACTGGAGGAGTTACAGATTTCAAATGACGTGAAACTACGTCAGCTGTCGCGAAAATGTTAAATATCCTTTCTCAGATTTTAGTTTAAACCTTGTTATCTACATTTTTGTATATTATCAATTGATGGTTTGTACGCCTAAAATTAAGTGTAAAATTTTAAAGTAACACTTTCATGCGGGGCTTACTGTATAAAATAAAAATATACCCTATAAGAAGTAGATAATTCTTTTTCTTAAATATTAATCACTTTTTTTTTTTTTTTTTTTTTTTTTTCACCGCTATTAATATTATGCTCATTATTAGTATCATTCTTTTACCTTGGTGTCTAGATTTTTGTAATTCAACATTCTAGGGTTCATATGATACAAGCTATTGAATTTTCTTCGTATGAAGTGATGTATTTAACTAATTGATGTTTAATAAATAGAAACCAATAAAAATATTTTAATTCATAAACTAATAAAGAAAGTTCTGCGAATTGGAACCGTTTTGTATTTTATTATTAAAATTTCTGAACTTTGTTTTCGGATGAGAAACTTAATAAATAACGTACGTGTAGCGGTAGATCACGATTTATTTTTACTAAATGTATAGACGGACCCCTAATACATTTTCACGTGTAACTCTATTTAAAATTGATTTAAACTGTATAAATTGGTATATTTTCCGAACCGCCTTGATCTCAGAAATCTGAATATTAGGCGAAAAAAGGGGTTGTCATTGAAACAAAATGAAGTTTATGCCTGTTTTAATATGTCGATGACCCTTTGAGCAAAATCTAACTACACCATTAAAAACTAGACGTTGTTACAGATGGATAGGTACCAGCCGCGTGTTTTTACGATATTTTACGGTGAAATTAGGTGGAGGTGGCGTTTTTTTTTTTTTTTTTTTTTTTTTTTTTTTTTTTTTTTTTGCCGACTGTACATCTTTTTAACATCCGCAGTAAAAACTATTTTGTGCGTACGAAATCGCAATAAAATGGCACACAAATCTTATTGTACTACACCACCATTTAACAAACAATCATTTAATGATAACCCATGTGGGTGAACTGGCATTAAATACAACCCTTAATTTTGTAGTGCTACTATCGGGTTTAAGCACAGCGTGGTGCTGCATAAAATATTTAATTGTGTTTATTTCACTACCCTTTAATTCTTGCATGAGGCCTAACTGTTCATATTCATTCAAAAAATTTACATATAATTCTGAGATGGTTGGATTTCTACTTAATTGTCTGTATAAATTATTTAACTTCTGTATGGACGAACGGAAAGATTTCCCTAATTCTGAATTATTTTTCATCGGTAAGTTCACTATGTACTTCCCATTTGCATCTCTGCGATATGTCTCTACCAGCTGTTTTTCACACTCTATCTCTTCCTTACTTCTCAAACTAGGTGAATCTAGTATATTTTCAATTTCCCAAAAGTTTTTCAAAGTACTTTTTAAATTGCTGTTATCTGACTGGGAAATAACAGCATTGGGTTTGGAGTGCTTTGAACAGCTCCACTAAGAACGTATCCAAACACTGTTTCTTGTAAGATGGCACCCGATTCGGGAATCTTAATTTTATTTTTTAGCAATAATTCAAAAAATATCTCTGCACCAATTAGTAAATCAACATTGTTATTATTTTTGAAGAGTGTCTGATCAGCAAGTTTAATTCTCTTTGGAATATTTAATTTTAACATATCAGAATAGTTTATTAGTAATGCGTCAATAATTTTTGATACAATCAAAAATTCCAGATTAGCAGAAAAGGAATTATTCTCATTTGTTATCAGTGCTTGTGTTTTTGTTTTTATATTTATCGGAATTCCTGACAACGCTGGAAAAGGAATATTTTTTTTTTCTTTTTTCAATCCTAACTTATTTACAAATTTTGTTGTTGCAATATTAGACTGTGAGCCGCTATCAGGAATTGTTTTAACTGGATGATAAAATACGTTTTTATTTAACACGAAAGCTGTCGCTATCGATAGAATAACTCTCTTATTTTCAGAAATGAAGCAAGAAGTAACAGGCGACGATTGAATATCTTCACTTGAAACGCCTTGCTCCGAGCAGACGGTCGCTAGCTATGTCAGAGTTTGATTGGGGTGGGGGGGAGGATTACAATATCTTTTGAAACAGGAAGTGATGAATCTTTGTAGTGATGCCAGATTGGGGATTTTGTCCCTATTGTGGGGACTTTTGAGGCTTCTGGGGACAAATATTTGTGGGGACTTTTTTGGGGAATTCTAAAAATTTTGGGGACAAATCTGGGGAGTTCTTGAACTTTCTGTCAATGTTGGCAACGTAATGATTTATCCCTACGACCAGGGATTTTCAATAGCTTTATTGTTATTTGGGGGATTTTTTCGAAAAATTGCTTTCATTTGGGGAAAACTCTGAGCTTAAATAAACTTAAATCTGCTTGATATTTTTTTTTGGAATTTTTTTTAATTTTCCCTTTTTAGTAGAAATCAAGTTGGGGATTTTTTCGAAAAAAAAAAAAAAAAAAAAAGAAAACCCTGATTCGGGGAAATTTGAAGACCTGCTTGGGAAAATAATTTTCGACCATCTGGCATCACTGAATCTTTGTCTTTGTGTGGTAAAGAATGACCGCATTTAATGCATGCATACTTAGAATTACATTTTGCAATTTTATGATATCCGAAGCAGTTTAAGCAAAGATTATTCTTTCGAATAAATTCGTACCTTTTGTCAGTTGGGAAATTTTGGAATGTATCGCATTTAAATAACGTGTGTGAACTACTTTTGCATAAAATACAGAAGTTAGAATTATTTCCTTGGGTTTTTACAAGTAAACTTTTGGGATTACCTGACTTATCAGTAGTATATTTTGAGGACTTAAGCGGTAAATTTCGATGTACACTGTCTAATACTAAGCATTGTTTATCAAGAAATTCTAAAACAATATTAAAGTCAGGGACTTTGTTGCTTTTTAACGTCAGTTCATAGTTCTTGCGAGTTTCCCGATCCAACTTTTGTAAAACAATGTTTAGTAATATTAGAAAGATTATCGCGTTCATATTTCAATACTTTTAACGCTCTTAAAATCTTCAATGTACAATTTAGCAATTTCCGCAATTCTTTTCGAAATTTGTGAGTTATTTTCTCATAATTAATAATGTTTTGATATAAGCATTTATTATAGCTCGCTTGTTCTCAAAATGCTATTCTAATGTTTTTAGAATAGAGTCATACGTATTGTCACTGGTTTCTACTGTTTTTGCTTCGCCTTTCAACGCAGCGGGTAAATAATGCAACTTTTGATTTGGAGTTAATAATGGATTATCATTTATTATATTTTGAAACTGCTTTTTAAACACCATTCTTCAAATTTTCCTGAAAACATTGGTAAAGGTATCGGGGGTAAACGCATACTATGATTTGTAATTAAGCTTCTTTCAGCTCCTAACGAGCTAATTTTGTGTTATTTACATTATCATTACAGTTAAATAATAAGGTATTGAATCTTACCTCTAATTCTTGAAATTGAGAATCTAACTCACTTAACTCTTCTTCTATTGCAGGAAATTCATCATCTATTGCTGTTTGGTAATATTCTGCTTTCAAATCTTCAAACTTATTTTGAATTTTTTCCAAAATCGCTATTCTAGACGTAATTTCTGATTTCGAATTACTCAAATCTTCATTAGGAATGTTAATTAACTTTGTAATTTGGGATTTAATATTCCCTTTTTTTTTCTATTTAAAGCGGTTAAAGCCATACTTCTTCTGTATTTAAACCAAAAGTGGTGCTGATTACGCTGTGGTCGCACGGACCAAAAACTGTTAGCTCAGAGAATTAACTCTATAAAAGTACTCCTTTTAACTAAATAAAAACAATGGACTGTAATAGTAACTTGAGACACTAGAGGTGATTTTAACATCAGAACCACATTTATTAAATTATTTAAAATGGGAGTAAAGAAAGCTGCCAACCTGCCATGAGCGGAGTTACAAAGCTGACCGAGCTCCATTCCGAAGGAGCGATCTTTACAATGTGCTCAGGCGCAACAATTACCGCTAAAGTGCAGAAATCAGTTAATTTGTAGATTAGCTAGGTAATCTGCACATCAACTAGGGTGATCCATTAAAGAGAGGAAAATTGTTTCATTTCTCAAATTACCTTGGTAATCTGCGAATTACCTAGATAATCTGCACATTACCTACTGGGCACTAGTTAAAGTGAAAATAAGATATCTGGTGGTGTAATTTTACAGCACGCTGTGTTGTATTTTTTTTTTTTTTTTTTCTTTCTTTACTTATTTTAATCTGTAAGTGTTTTAATTTTTATATCTTTTAAAGTTATATTTGTTTAAATTTTCTTTTCATCTTTTTAATTCTGTCAATATAAGTTTGAAGATTTTATGCATTTTTAACATGAAACATAATAGCTTTAATAGCTTTCAATAAATTCTATTTTATAAATGAATGTTAGAATTGTTTCTTTTCAAGATAAAATTATTTAACCATTTAAATTTTTAAAAAATGTTTTATTAACAACTTATATTGCTATTACTATTTTTTACTATTATTATTATTTATTATGCACTAATTTTTATTTCGCTAAAGAAATATTAAATTAGACAAATCAGAAGCATTATTTAAGAAGTACTTCAAATAATTAAAACTTCTTTAATATTATTTAGATTGCATGAAAATTAAAATGTCAGTTTTCATATGCTTAATTAAACTATATTTTGCAGCATACAGATATCTGTACAAGTTCAGAAAATAAATTAATCTTACAAAAAAAAAAAAAACTATTAACATATTTTATATTATAAATTACAACGAAATTATCTGAAAAAGCGAAGAAAATTTAAAAATAAATAAATAAATAAATAAATAAAAATATAATCATGATATATAAAATATATATAATTACACATTAACGGGTCATTTTAGTTAATCTGCACATTAACGGATTTTGAGCTTTAACGGTAACAAATACCTTAAGTAACATACTGTTACCTATAAAAATAAAAATATATTATAGACATAACAGAATTTTTTACAGCGTAATTAAAATAAATATATAAACCGAATTAAACATTAAAAAATAAATGAACTGTAAATTTAAACTATGAAAAAATATATAATAGTTTATTATTAATTCAAATAATACACTATTTTATATTTTAAAGTAATAGGGTTTACGTAAGAAAAATATTAAATATTAAAATGGTAAATATAAATCTTTAAGAAATATACCGGGTGATTCAAAATAGATGTTACAGCGATTATCTCGTAAACTAAGAAAGATAGAAACATACTTCCAATTACAAAATTAGTGCAAATTAAGATTAGATTTCAGATATAGCATTTTTTTCCCTTTGTACAAGGGGCTGTATACATAATAAATACGAAATTAAATTTTTATACGGCCCCTCCTATCACATGACTTATATTTAGAAAAATATTCTCCTCGGTCTAAGAAGGGGACGTGGGGGGGATCATGTTTCTAAGTGATAATTTTGCTGACTTATTGCCATTTGAAAATTCTAGCATTTTTTGCCAAGTGTTAAGGGGCTGTATCAAAAGTGAGATATTGTAATTATTATAGCTTTTGTAACAAGGCATAGGTTGATCAGCGTTTGCCAAAAAAAAAAAAAAAAAAAAATCCTTCATTGAAAGACGGCTATTTTAACCTTTAATGTCTCTCTTTCCCCTAGTGAATACACACGAGAATACTCATTGATAATTTAAACAAATAAAATTTATGAACAATTTATGCATTGAAAGGGAATTTTCAAATTCATTTTTCTTTAGCTTCTTTTCCTTTATACATTCCCTTACCTATATACATGGTATAGAGAAAGTATTGTTTTTTGAGTCAAATTTCCGAAAATTAGCTTTTGTTATATTTGCACGTTTTCAGATCCTCTGAATTCAAAAAATCATGTTTTTAGCGGTTGGTCTCTCTCTCTCTCTCTCTCTCTCTCTCTCTCTGTGTGTGTGTGTTATTAGCATATCTCAAGAACAAATATTAGCAGGAAGTCCAAATTTTTTATTCTAAATCCATATCACATTGCGATGCGAAACTAAGCAATTCGTTGCGATCAGACAAAGGATTGTATACAGGGTCATCCAAGAGAATTCACGTCTGTCAGCGAAATTCCTTAGATGTAGAGTGTGACATCTATAGGCTACCCTGAACAAAATGAAAAGAACAAATTTTTTATAGGCATAAAAGCGTGTTTTTTTTTTTTTTTTTTTTTTTTCCTTTGTAGATTGTGGTAAAGCAATCATTTCTCATTCATTTTGAGGGTTACTCAGAGTATTTGGATATATTTGAACTATACTTGGGAATTGCTGGAAGTGACTTTCCTTTTATGTTATATGTTTTACATATAACACTAAATTTACGTACACAAAGTCATGTGTGTATAGTTTATGGACAATAGACAGGGCTACCCAAAATTAAGGCAAACGTTTTTTTATTAAATGTAATTGACGTCAGTGATTTGTTGCATTTTTTTTTTTTATGTCGAAGAACACTGCTGACACAGAACGGAAAATTTATTTTTCATACCCCTACTGTAAACAAAGTAGTTTTTGGATATCAATATTTTCTCTATAATATCACGTTTTGAGGCTTCCTGAATACGAAAGTCAAATTTTTAGTGCTTGTTCTGTATATATATATAGTATCAGGTGGGTTGGCGAGCGGTTTAAAACTTTAAAAACAATACTACTTCGAATATTTACCTTAAATTTAATAAAGAATTAAAATATTTACAGTTACTATTTACATAGAGGTTAATGAGCATTTAATTATCAAAGCAAGTTCGTTTAATTCGTCATATATATAAGTCACTAGGCATTTCACTCACATCGTCGATCGTGAAAACCAAACTAAATAAAATACAGTCATCAGCGGCACTTCTAATGAGCGTACAGCTCCGTCCAAATCTCGTCGCTAAACTGAACGTCGTTCGGGCGATACAGTCGTCAACTCTGTATCTTACGTCCAAACTCTTTCAGATCCAAGCGTCAACTGCACTCTGAACTTTCTCTCTTCCGATGCTGTTAGCAGGCGCGCGTTCCGGAAAGACGTCATAAGCACGCATTTCCTCTCAAGTGCTGGTGCTCCGTCACGTGATCAGCCAGCTACGGGAAAACAGAAACTAAACTGCCTTGGATTTCAGGAACGGCAAAGAGAAGAGCTTGCTCCTACAGATTCGGCCATCCTTCATCCGGCTGGACCTCCAGGCGGTCACACTGAAAAATACAAAAAAAAAACAAACACAAAAGCAACACAAAATTAAAACAAACTTATTTACAATACATTTCAATTTTTTTTTTTCTTTAAACTAAGTGATCCTATGTCTGAGGATCTTAGCATGAGTGGGTATGCAATAGGAGCCTTCATGGCATCCATTTCTATTTTTATTTTTAAATTTCACTGTTTTAAAGTCATAAGGGGAAGTCAATTTTGGCTTTACGGCAACTTGGTCGCTTATGGCAATAGTCTTTGGTGGTTGTTTACTCAATTTATTTTTTGCTTTATTCTTCTTTTTAACTCTAGAAAATTGTTTATTGATGTGTGTACTCAAATCTTTATTTTGGAACTCGGAGTTCTTTTGGGACTCGAACTTGAGACCCTCTAGTCGATCATTTTCAGTTTTAATGTTTTTTAACGCTTCTATAGCATCAAGTTCAGTCGAAAAGTCTATGATAGCAGTCTTATATGCAGGGAAACTTCTAATTTCATTTGCACAGCTTTAGGAAATAATATGGCTATTTCACCAATCGTTGTTTTCAGTGGAAGCGATGGAATGAATAACTTTCCTAAATTAACACTGGCAGTCTCTTCTTTAGGCATCTTTTACACTCGATGGAATCTATCGTCGATGGCTTTTTTCTGGATTTCTTCCTTTTAAGGAATTTGGAATTTTCGTCAACTTTTCCTTTTAACTTTTTCAACTCTTCGGCTAACTGAAATTTTTCTAAGTAAGGCTTGTTTTTCATCTTTCTTCGAGTAAGTGTTTTCAGGATTTAGCGACTTCATTCGGGAAACATTCGTCTGGCTTCGTCTCTTTCGTCGCGGCTCCTCCTCGTCATCACTATCATCATCTATTTGGATAATGCTCGTTTGGTTTTGTTTCTGTCGTCGAGGCTCCTCTTCTTCATCACTGTCATCATCTACACTATTATCGTCCTCTGAAAGCATCTTATCGTCATCACTTTCGTCATTTTCGTCGTCATCGTCATTTTCACTTACGGGAGATTCTAGTGATTTTTTTGACAGCATAACAGGGTGAGGGGTTATATTTTCACATTTTTTAGCATTATTCAAAGTGTCATTTATTTCTGGGGAAATTTCAAAATTTTTGTTCTCAAAGTTAATGGGGGCATCAATAACAACATTTGATTCATTTTCACTTTGATATGTATTTACTGGAAGTACTGTTATTAAATTTACCTCTAGAGAATTACACTTATTTCTCATAAAAATGCTTTTCTCATTAATCGTTGTTTCACCCAGCATTAATACATTCATGCCAATAATTACATCATACGGTATCATATTATCATGTACAACATAAATCTCAGTTTTACTTTGAAATTCGTCAATTTTTAAATCAGTACTAAATGAACCTAATGGATTTATCGAACTCTTTCCGATCCCCTTCAAAATAGTATTCATTAAATTCAATTTATTTACATTCAATTTTTCAAAAGCACTCTTTCGCAACAATGTTGCTTCACTTCCCGTATCGATTATACCGTTGAAATTTACATTATTAATCAAAATATCTTTATTCAAATTACGATTTACTCCGATGCACAACGTTTCAACTTCGTGTTTTGAACCTGGGCACTCCGAACTTTTATGCCCGTACTGCTTGCAGGAAAAACATTTCAGGCCTTTGGCCTTATGAGGGCAATCTCTAGACAAGTGGTTTCTGTCACCACAATTATAACACAATTTATTATTTACTTCATTTTTAGGACTAAATTTTTCATGTACATTATGGGCTGCATGCTTCGGTTTTACATTATAATCTAATTTATCAATTCTATATTTACTTTTTTCAGTGTCTTTTTTGTACACTTCATATAGTTAAATTTTCTCTTTGAATTCGCGAAGATTTTTTGCACCATATAAAATTAGTTTATTTTCAGGTTTGTCATTTATCCCTTGGATCACGTAATGCATTAACGCGGCATCTTCAATATGCCCGTTTTTTGCCAATTCGCGCATTTTAAAGAAATACTCTATAACTGATTCACCTAGCTTCATTTTCTTTTTGCATAAAATTTCATGTAACGAGGCAGAATTTATTTCAATTCTAAATTCCTCGATTAATGCATTTTTTAACTTTTTATAATTTAGTAATCCCTTTTCGGATTTTACAAATAACAGAGCATTTCCGCTCAATGATCTTTTACAGAAAATTATTTTTTGTAACTCATTAAGATTAAACATTTCTGACACTTCCTCAAATTCGTTAAAAAACTCAATGATGTTCTCATGCGGCTCGCCGCTAAATTTAGAAATATTGTTCTCAAAATCGTTAAATGAAATTGCACCAAGTGATCCATTATTACAATTTATACCTCTTTTAATTTTATCATTATAATTACCATCATAATTATTACTTTCATAACACTTATTATCATACACTTGGCATTTATTTTCTATATGGCATTGCACAGAGGAGTCAAGTTTTGTGACGTCATTATCGCCACTTTCGTTTTGACTGCTCGATTCATTTTCGGAATCTTCGTCATCTGAATTATTCTCGGAACTTTCTTGTTTTAATAACTCCGTGTCACACAAGCTTAACAATAGTCGATCTCTCAATTCGTTTTTACTCCGATCAAAAGGGACATTTAATATATTACAAATAATAATAAGCTCATTCAATGAGAAATTTTCATCAATATATTTTTGTTTTTTTGTATAATTTTCGTCATCTACGGCAAAATTAAAGCCGGAAAATTTTCTTATTCTACATCGGTTTTTTCTGTCGCCTTTATCATTAAATAAAAAATGATGCAGAATTTTAATCTTACTATAACTTTCATTCCTCAGTGCATCGCTAATCTTGGGTATATCACCTAGAGATACCATTTTACAAGAAGATAAAATGTACGTACCTTTGTAGAGCAGGAAAAGCTGTCGTTCTAAATTTGGCTCGAATTTTCGTCTAGTTGATTCTTCACTTTTTAATTTTTGAGCACTTTGAAGAACATATTTCACACATTATGCACTTGTTTATCCACATAGTTGTAGAATAGCATATCATAATCAATTCGGCACTCATTTGTAGAAACACACACAACTAGTTGAATCACGGTTTTAAGAATAAAAAGTTCAGTCCAACAAATGCTTATACAGTTTATATTGTAATAACAGTTTATATTTTATAAAAGTAAAAATAGTTCTTTGCTTTATCCAAACATTTACGAGCGATCAAAATAATTTATGTTAGCTAAAAACTAACGTTCAATCAAAATTTACTTTAAATTAAAATTCGCGTTCTATCCAAATTTAAGTTGCAATCCCACTTCTGATATAGTATCAGGTGGGTTGGCGAGCGGTTTAAAACTTTAAAAACAATACTACTTCGAATATTTACCTTAAATTTAATAAAGAATTAAAATATTTACAGTTACTATTTACATAGAGGTTAATGAGCATTTAATTATCAAAGCAAGTTCGTTTAATTCGTCATATATATAAGTCACTAGGCATTTCACTCACATCGTCGATCGTGAAAACCAAACTAAATAAAATACAGTCATCAGCGGCACGTCTAATGAGCGTACAGCTCCGTCCAAATCTCGTCGCTAAACTGAACGTCGTTCGGGCGATACAGTCGTCAACTCTGTATCTTACGTCCAAACTCTTTCAGATCCAAGCGTCAACTGCACTCTGAACTTTCTCTCTTCCGATGCTGTTAGCAGGCGCGCGTTCCGGAAAGACGTCATAAGCACGCATTTCCTCTCAAGTGCTGGTGCTCCGTCACGTGATCAGCCAGCTACGGGAAAACAGAAACTAAACTGCCTTGGATTTCAGGAACGGCAAAGAGAAGAGCTTGCTCCTACATATATATGAATTTTCAGTATAATTTAACAACAAATAACTGTAGGAAATTCAAATTTGGTGTTTTGGATTCCATATCTAGTTGCCACTTGAAGAGTTGATCACGATTTGTAAGTTTCAAGGAAATTAATAACAGACATGATTTTTGTTTTAATAAATGCAGGCACCATAATTAAACAAAAAAAAATTATACATCAATACCATATCATATCCTACGCAAAAAATCATTTTACAATATTAACAATAAATATGAATTTCTTTATGATTTTTACAGTAGAAAGTTATTTAAAGGTAATACACAAGAATGTCTGTCCGAAAACGTAACGCATTGGCATTTTTTGTGCATTCCTGAACATAAACCAATTGTAGAGGACATATTAATGCCATTCTATATGTTCAATATTCCATAGTAAACCTGAATAACATATATCATTCTTTAAAATTTTTGAAAATATTTACGGACGCTGGGGGCGGGCTGATGGACAGATAGACAGATGAACAGTCAGACAAAAAAAAAAAAAAAAAAAAAAAAAAATATTCAAATTGAAATCGTATTAAATGTTGAAAATTGTTAGAAAACGTTTAATGTAAACGAAAATGCAATTCCAGTAGATATCCATTCATAACCCTTAACGTAACTGAATATTTTTGTGTGCCCTGTAAATCTAATGCTAATCGTAGTGTACACTATAAAAAGCATTCTTTTGTGCTTATGAATAACATATTTCAATTTTATTAAGATTTATGCAAATTAATTTTTGTTTATAGAAATATCTTTCACAGAAAACAATGCTTTGGAATACTTTCGGGTGTCCCTGTATACAAACCAGTGATGGTATTTACTCCATTTCTTATAGAAAATATCCGATAGCAAACTTGAATAACATATTTCAATTTTATTAATATATGCGTAAATTAAAGGTATTAAAATATCTTTCATAGAACATAATGCTTTGAAATACTTTCGGGTGTCCCTGTGCACAAGCTAGCTGAGGTATTCACTCCATTTTCAGTATGGAACATCTGATAGGGAACTCAAATAACATATATCAGTTTCAGGAAATTCCATGAATATCGCGGGAGTTACAGCGCGGACAGACAGAAAGACGGATGGACAGACAGACAAATCGAAGTCGTTAAAACTTTTCAACCTTGTTGGAATTGTTACAGAGCCGCAGTCATTAAAATTTTTCAACCATGACGTCAAGTGGTAAAAAGAAATAAAGTGCGCAAATTTCACACGGTTTTGCTAGTCTTTTAATTTTCTTCCTTTCTTGACGTGTTTTAATTTGCAGGTGACCCCCTAAGAAATTTAACTATTAAATTTTTTAACAATATGGAATAATGTAAATTTGCATTAAGTTCTTAAAACTCGTGATATCATGTGTTTGAATGATTTTAGTTGCTATTTTAAAGGTAAATTAAAATAAAGGTATTTTAAAATAAAGTAAATTAATTTTTTTTTTTTCTCATCTCATAGATAACCCCCTAAAATGAGTCCTTTCGCGTCGAAAAATAGATGCAAAAATTGAAAGTAAAGTGGTATAAGTCATGATTTTCAAAATGCTATAACTCAGCGAGATTTTGACTTAGAGAGAGGATTTTCTTTTTCTTCTTAGAGCGAGGTGAATATCTTTCTGAATATAAGTCATATGATAAGAGGGACCGTATAAAAATTAAATTTCGTTTTTTATTATGTATAATAAAAAAAACCTTGTACAAAAAATGCCGTACTTGAAATCTACTCTTAATTTGCACCAAGTTTGAAATTGGAAGTAAGTTTCTGTCTTTCTTAGTTTACGAGATAATCGCTGTAATATCTATTTTGAATCACCCGGTATATGGTTTATATACTCAATTGATGTATATGAAATGATTGATTCTAAAAATTCATTCATGAAATATGTAATATAAATGTATGTGAGGTGAGGACAAACATTATTTGCTACACGCATTCCAAGCAGAAGATAAGATAGTAAAACATAGTAAACGGGCCTGATGGATATCAGTTTCGTACAGATAAGAGACCCGAGTTGTGACGTCATACGTTGTCCGAAGGGATACCTAAGACTCCTATAATATTGGAGGAGGTCTAGTGATACCCACAGGCTTGATATTAGATCTGGAAGCTTTGGGTTTGATTATACACCACGTGCATACTTGCCAACCATCCCATTATGAACCGTACATATTTTAGTACCCGCCTTCTTTTTTTCACACAAGTCAGTTTTTAAAGTAATTTTATTCTTATTTAATCGTAATACTTGGAGAGAATTACTTTAAACATAATAAGGTGTGAGAAAAGGGGCGTTTTTTCAAGGGGCGTTTATTAATGAGATGGTTGGCAAGTATGCACATGTTTTAAAGTTTTCAAAAAGTGAGACACCTCCCATCGCATTTTGGAACCCTCTTATCAACTCTCATTAGTACTTCATATTTTATCATATTATTTTTAAGGATTATTTTACAGTTTGTTTATTACATAGACAATTATTCTTTACACGTTTATTTGTATCATAATATTACGCAGAGTTGCCAACATTTTAATTATTCCGGATCCTTTTTAGACCTGCTTTTATTTTTACATAACTTTATTTACAGAATACTCTTCGCGAATATACAACTACGATAAAATAAGAAAAAATTACTCTTAAATAAAAATAGTGCGAAATAAAGACGTGGCTAAAAAATATTCGGAAAAAATTAAAATGTTTTCAGCTCTGTTTTATAGTATATTTTCATTTGTTTTTTGATTAAAGAACAAAAAACAAGAATATTTAAAAAATATATAGGAAGATTTTACCCTTCAAAATGCGCAAACTAAAACATCCATATAAAATGTCTTTATTTTACAAAGCAACGCAAAAAAGTAAGTGTTAAAATAACAAACACACATGTACTCCATGCCCAGGATTAAAATATATATGCATAAGAAGCTTACACCTTCTTTTTTTATTTATGTTTTCAATGCTTTGTAAAATTAAGGCATTTTATATGAGTGTTTTACGTATTTTGAAGGATAAACTCCTGTATTTAATTAATAATTTCTGTATTAACTTTTTTATTTGTGCCTACCGTCCTTATTTTGGGACGCTTTCTTAAAAAAAAAAAAAAAATCCAGTAACAACAAAAATTGTTCTAGTTTTCTAAACTTTACAAAAAGTATCCTTATTAGGATTGGTTTGTAATATTTTGTCATAAATGGCAGCATATTTCAGGAACAAAATTGAAAAATACAGTCGAATCTCGTTAACGCAAATACTGTTAACGTGAATTACTTTCAACATGAACTGTTTCTACAGTCTCCGTCAAAATGAAGATTAGTTTAGTTATCTGAAGATTAGTTATTGGTAGCATGAGCTACTGAAAACATGAACAAATTTTTTATCCCCCTTGAGATTCACGCTAACGAAATCGACTGTATATGTTTGATTAACGCACAAATGTAGATATTCTTCGAATGAAACGGCTATCAATAAAAAGTAATATATTTTATTTATTTATTCATTAAATATTTTATAGGTACTATAATTTATTGGAAGATACATTGTTTTAAAATAGGCATTTCCTCATTTTTTCATATTTTGTATTTTTAAGTTAAATTTGAACCTTTATATATCGTCTTAAATTTGGGATGCTATTCACGAAAAGGGGCGTGGTTTTTATTTTGCTCTGAATGCATTAAATGTACGTTTTATGCCATCTCTAATTATATAAATTGGTTTTATATGCATTGTTAGGACATAATATTTGTCTGTTTCATATTTCGTTTAGATCTATTTTTCTAGTTTTATGTCTACTTAGAGTGTTTTTAAAAAGTACATGCAATACAAATTACGAATATAACTTCATCACAGTAATTAATGACAATTTAGTGAAGTGGTATTTTATTATACCATTGGTACATATAGGTGGAAAAAGATATTGGGTCCTTTACAACAAGTAAAAAAATATTTACTTTATATGTCCTTTGTACTTTTTAACATTGACAATAGATTATTAAGGTAATGCAGAAATTAATTATAAACTCGTAAAGATCGCGAAAAATGCCGAGCAATTCTGGAATAAGAATGGCTGCATACAATGCGACATAATGAGATTAAAGAGAGGTATATATAGTATATGTTTTTTTTCTTATAAATACATTTTGCATCTTTTTTTTTTTTTTTTTTAATAATACAAATTATTTTATAAACTTTTTAATCTAATTATGCTTTAAAGTACCGGTAGTAGATAAAGAGTTAAACCTCTATATCCAGTGTAATTTGTGAATTTAAATATCCTATGCCAATACTAAAGTGACATTTCTTCATTTTGCATAGCATTTTACTTTAAAGTACTTCATATTCAAGACTGATTTTATCAGTTAAATGTGAAAAATATGTACACATTCAACCTATCGTCTCAAATTTGAGAAATTTGGATTTCTATTCATTAAATAAAAAAAATAAACTCAAAATTTCGTTTTCTACTTTTTACATAGATTCAAACTATGAATGAATGCATATCTTAATATTGTGAAACAGATGAACATAAATTATTGTCAGTATAATAAATGTCAGTCACTGTAAATTAATGTATATAAATATGATCAAGAAAGGAATTACTAATGGAATTGTTAAGGGAATTTTAAAACATGATGTGAGAAGTCTCGCCTTTTGAAAACTTGAAGACGAATATTGTATAACGAACATACTGCTAACTTTCTCTAGCATTGGTTGTTTATTTAGTTTTACGGTAAGCTCATGGGTCGTATTCTCCGCCCTTCTCTCAGGACACTCTCAGGTCAGATATGTACAATTTCCGCCTCTATTGCTACCGTTAATTTTATTCAATAATAGCTCTATCCTATATAATCATGATTCATGACACATTACTATAAAAATACAATAAAGAATTCTGCATAAAATTAGTAGTGGAAAAAAATGCAGAAATTTCTTATTCCTTAGAGTGTTCTGAAAAATGGGCGGAGACCCCTGAAAGCTTATTCAAAAGCTAATGAAATGGGACAATTTTTAGTAAATTTTACCTTTTGTAGCAAGAACGGTTTTTCCGGAATTGCGGATTAAATATTTTGACGGAGGATAGTTTTGCATTATTTTCACTCTTTCGGGGCTTGTGACTGTTCATAAACTACAAGATATTCAAACAGATTTGATGTCATTTTAAGGATTTTTTATGCTCTGTGTAAATATTTTCTTGATTTTTATCCAGCTTACTTAGAAACTTCAAAAGTGAGGGACATTGTCAGATTTCCAGCTTCTTCATTCGATTCGCAGTAACTTGAAAATGTTTTGAGATATGATAAGATTGATATGCTTTTTATGCGCCATATGAGCTCTTCTATTAAATCCCAGAGTTTGTCGGTGCAATACGGAATCACCCTTTACATGTATACACACACACATATATTATTATGTTTTTCAGTCACAAATTATTACTATAAAAATATGCTAAAGATTTCCATTTAAAAATATTTTCATCAAAAGGAAAAGGTGGCAATTTCTCATCAGTGGAAACGTCATGGAAATATCGAGCTCTGCATTTACAAATGTTTATTTAATAAATACATAAAGTGTCATAATTCATTAATAAACTAGAAAAGTCTGCACAGATTCAAAAATAAATAATAAATACCAAAATATAAAAAAATAAAACCAAAACAGTTTTTAAAGTTTTGTATGATTTGTAAAGGTCAAGTTATTGAAATTTTAACTGCCTCAACTATTCAGTACAATTAATAGTGCCGCGCTCATTACTTATAAAGCATGTGTGCGCCCATTGTGGCAGTGCGCGTGCAGTTTGATGAAAAGGATCTTCATATGGAAGCTACAAAACGCCAACGAGGCGTGCTTAAGAGGGCTCTCCACTAACTGTGGCCGGAAACCAAACCCCGTATATTTCTATAAGAAAATTTGCCCTGTCATAACTCGTTAACTATTACGTATTTTTATATTCTGTTTTTACATTCAGAAAATGTACAAATAATAAAAAAAAATTTCGCTTTGAAAAAGTTATTTTTTTTTTAATATTTCATTTTTAAGCTAAAAAATGCGAAATTTGCCTTGATTGTTTTTATAGCTCGTAAGAAATTAACAAATTATGATATCGAAAGGCTGAAAAGCGGAAA